>OW388157.1:2987046-4240796 GCA_936450015.1 Meganola albula | reverse complement strand
CTGAATCCTCATACGTGGTCCCCGGGCGGGGCAATATGCTAATAGTAGTTTTCGGCCGTGGCTAGTGACCACCCGCTAGTGACAAAGCCGCACCACCAAACGCCCTTGGTATGTTCCAGTGCGATGTCTGGTGTCACCATTTATAGGGGTTGAAATTGTTGCTTCTTTATAGTGTCTAACCATATGGAGCTTCATTCCAATGCATTACACCTACATTCTCACCGACAATCATTCGTAATTACGAATGAATTAGTATTGGGCAGCTGCGTTCCATCGTACACAGTCATCATTGCGTCACATCAGGCAGGTTGTAGTCAAGCGCAAACTTATTTCAGAATTTAAAAAATGGTCAAAACATTATCCATTTGGGGCTATCCAGTAATGACACAGTTGTCGTGTACCTACTACTATGATAGGCAGAATCTCTAATGGTGTAGTATCAGCTTTAGAGACAAATTGTTGAAAAAAGTGAACTTGTACAATTAGTAGTGAGATAAAGCACTTGATATAATGATCGTGGGAGATGGTTTTTGCGGTTCAAGTGGTAACGCGTGCAGTAATGCATTTACTATTATGTTGTGTGGTTATTTCTTTGCAGAATACCTTTTTGTGTAATAATCTGGTTTAATTAGAGTCAAGTTTATGATACTTAGAACTGCCATCGTTCCTGACTTGAGTGCCAGAGTTGTTGTTGTTGATTTTGTAGCATATGTCTCAAGATGGTAGGCTGAATTCATTACAAATATAAATAAGGCTTTGACTGCTGATATTACTGACTTACTCATATACTTATTTAATCATAACAACAGCACGTTTTGCCTCGATTGGCGATAAACTTAACCTCATCGGATCATCGTCAGATGTCAATTATGACAGATGACAGCGCAGAGCTGTTCGAATGAATGAAGTGTTATCTATGTATAGCTTTAAGATTATGTATAATGTATTCTGTGTTAGCTATTACCATTTAAATCAATATATCGCTGGACCCCATGCGAGTTAGACGTCCGCTGGCGAATCAGTAGATCAAATTACGAGAGGCCAAGTAGAGCGGTCGTGTGCACGGCTAATCCACTTTTTATCTTAGTTTTACGTACTTAATCCCCTAAGAACCCATCATAGTTTAATATTGGGTAGGTAGGGTAATCTAGGCGTTACTGTTTGAATGATGGTCTACTTGACTTGACTATGACTACCTACTTCTGGTTGAGGGTTGGTCTGGTTTACACACTCCCTCTTACACATTTGGCACCAACCTGTAGTAACCCCCAAAATCAATTGGATCCCAGAACGGCAAAAAGATGCTTAAAAATAACACCAAAACAGGTGATTCCAATATCAACAGTGTAACACGTAAAAAAATTCTAGGTATTGTACCAGCTCAGGCCGGCCACATCATGAGCATAAATTTGTGTTTACATTGCGCATCGGCGCAAACATCGTGTCTAAGAACCAATCATTCGAGGACATGTGATATCCACCAACCCACACTTGGCCAGAGTGTTATTAAGGCCTAAACTCTCTAAACTCGTAATATAGTTGAGAGAAGACCCGTGCACTAGGGACACTACAAATGGTTAAAGTGAGTGAAGTAAGACCCGCCACAGCTCTTCTCCCCTATAAGAACGCTACAACGAACTGTTGCCGGCCATTAGTGTTTATATCCGTTCTAAGAATCCAATCAAAAAGATATCGAGAGATAAAAAATAAAGGTGTTTACATATTTCCAGGAAGACTTGACGCTTGACAAAAGACTTCTTAGGTAACACTAAGTTGCGTATACAATATTAAACGTTACCTATCTACCATTGCCAATTTGGAAAGGAGGAAGGAATAACAAGACAATTTCTCACTAAACCGGCTTCTACAACTGCCTAAGCGACGAACAATCTTAATAATAACTGATAATCTGTCGGCGTCGACATTTGTGTCAAACTAGCACAGACTACGTATGTTGTAGACAATGTTCTGTAAAACCCACAGAGCCAACCGCCAATTTTGATGATATGTAGTTAAACCACAGATGAAACAACTTAATTATTGTTAATTTTATTTTATTTATATTTTAATACTTACGTAAAAGGTTAAATAATAGAGACAAAGAGAGAGAGAGTTTATATGTAGAAACGTTTGCATTAGGCGAGTTATCTGGGAGTCATCGAATTTTTTTTTCAATAAGGTTTTTGAATTATTGTCAAATGTTACCTAACCTGATAGGCAGTCTAATAAAAATAAAATGATTGATGGAATATAAATAAATTATTATATTTTATTAATAAAAAAAATTACAATACAAAAATCTCACGGAGAGGGACTCGGACACAAGACAATATTTTCCTCAAATAATCTGTACCTAACTGAAAACTGCCTTTGAATTATTATAAAATAAATTATTGGAGTGAGTCTAAGTATCTAGAAAAGTTTTTTATAAAGTACCGTAAACAAAATGCTTTTATTTTTGCTAATTTTAAATATGGAACTCTCTAAATAATGATTGTCTTCGTATTTTAGTCTGTACTAACAAAATTAATGTTAGTAATCACCGTTAGAAGCTAAAAAGCAAAATTCTCACGGCCGCACCCAATCTGCAGTGCATTACGAATTTGTCATTTAACTCGATTGAGGTGGACATTAAATAAGCGATTTGCTGCAATTTGTAATATTTGTTAATTTTATTTAATTACTTGCTTAATGTGGCGTCTCGCCATACTAACTATAGAAGACCAGAGGTTCTGTCGAATCCAGAACGATAAGAGGACATAACTCTTTAACATCTTCGGACGGGGCTCAAATGACGTCAACACAGAGCTCGCAAGTGTTGTAAAAGGATGACGACAAGGTTTGCAAAATCGTATTTTAATAAGTCCGTTAGTAAGATTATAAAAAATGTTAAACGTAATGTTGATATACTTAATGTGGCTTACTTGACGGGCCGGTGGCGTGGTCGGTAAGATACTTGCTTTTCACGCCGCAGGTCGTGGGTTCGATTCCCACCCGAGACAAACATTAATAATGAACATTTGTGTTTGTGTCGAGTCTGGGTGTAAATATCTATTATAAGTATATATTTACAAAAAGAAAAGTATTATATGTATAGTATATATATACCAGTTATCTGATTTCCGTAACACAAGCTCTGCTTAGCTTGGGACCAGATGACCGTGTGTGTTAATGTCCCAAAAATATTTATTTATTTATTTATTTAATGTTAGATGAAACATTATTAAGATAATATAACGCATTAAAGGTATGGTGTACGTATGGGTATGCGCTACGTCATACAGAGGTTTAAAACTTACCTAAGCGTGACGTCATTCGAGATTTCGTTTCGACGTATCGCCCTAATTCTTTACTTATATTGTTATTTTTAATGAAAATAGAATAAAAAGTTTGTCGTTCGTCTTCATCATCAAACCCCTAGTGAGAGAGAAATAATAATATACCTATAATGAGAGTCACAACACATCTTGCTGTAGGTATAGTTCTTATCAACAGATTAATCAATCCCAAACATCTATTTGCTGTAAATCGTTGATCACACAAAAAAAAAAAATACCTTTCCAATATTCTTAATTTATCTAGCACTAGCGGACCCGGCAAACTTCGTTCTGCCCGGTAAAGCAGTGCCATCTACCGGTCTCAGACCTACCGAATATAACCAATAATAAATAATAAGTATCTAACCCGGTTTTGGGCACTTCTTCGCTTTCTAAATTTCCTTTTTTTTTTAAATTTTTCTCTGCGTAAGAAAAGCATATTTTAAAAAAAGAATTAGCGAAATCGGTCCAGCCGTTCACGCGTGATGTCGTGACAACGGAAAACGGGTTTCATTTTTATATACTCGTATATAGATAAGGACAAAAACAAAATTGTCGTCATTCTTGTGCTAATCCCTCATCTAGACATTATCGATGTCCGATAGTCGACCGATGCTAAAATATCGAAAACAATTTTTACTCCTCGATTACAATGCTGTAATGACTAAAATACTGTTCTATTTTTGAGACATGAGTCAACACAAAAATAGTCCAATTTATTTTTCTACCGTACAATGAATGACAATGGTGACCAATAAAATTGGTTCTTCAAAATAATATTACTGTAAACGTAAAATATTTCTAGTAAACTAGTAAAATTCATCACACAATGTAACTGTGAAATGGGACCAATAAAATTACTATAGTAACATCAAAGAGCTCTGTGAACGCTGTGGCACTATTTGGTTCGAATCCGTTTATTTGCCTGTCTCTTTAATGTTTGAAACATTGAAATATTCACTTCGGATCTGGAATCGATCAATAAATTATAAATAATAGTATCTATTAACTAGCGTCTACTTGTGTGGCCCTTAATATTGCTGCTGCTGTTTGTTTTTCTTTTTTTTTGCGGGTGCCCAATGAGCCGGAAGGGCTTTTATGGTGCACCGGACTTCTATGGAACCTCATTCCGCTGCTACCTTCTCGCTGAAAATCATGCGTAATCTCGATTAAATCAGTAGTTTGGGCTAACGCGTTCTATTGTAGACTACATCATAGCTTAACATCAGCCTACTTCAAAATAAAGACATACAAAAAGAGTATATTTTTCCAATTTCTTAGCACTAGACCGTATTCATCAGTATGGCGTTAATTGTTATCCATCCCCGTGCTTTTGACTTCATTTTCAGCTCGGTCTTGCATCCCTTTAAAGAAAAATGATTGCATGTCTAAGAACTGAATATTCAAGGTCATGTAACATCAGTGTACCCCAACTTAGTCAGTGTGTGTGGAATCAGGCGTAAACCTTAACTCTCAAGGTAATTGGAAGAAGACCCGTGAGAGAAGACTAACCGAGTTCTACGAGATAAATAAATGTAATTTTCGAATTAACTAGTATTACTATGGTCCTGGGTGAGAAATGCTGCGGGTCGTGCTCAGTGGCGTACTTTAGGAGAGGCCTATGTCCAGCTGTGGACTAAAATAGGCTGATGATGATGACTATGGTCGGTGGGTAGCATTTTTATCTCAAGCTGCAAGGTTCCGGAATACGGAGAGCGCATAATATCACAATAGTAACTTCTATTTTATGTTTGCAAAGAACGGCAATAGTTAAAGGCGAAGCGCTTATTAAATATTTGTTATTTACACCAGAATGATGACAGAATTAATAGTAAGAAATTAATAATTATTATAATCGTAACTACATAGATAGTGGGCGATCGGTGCTAAAACTTTATGATCGAGTTAGACGTGTCGTAAATCTTCTAAGAGTGTCGCTCCGATCCCACGATTCGATTCTCATTCGATTCCAAATTGCAAAACCGATTATTAATGTGTACTATTCCTTATTAATTACAAGGTATTAAACTATGAATAAATAATATCGATTTAATTCTGTAAGTCAAGATTTATAAAATTGATACGATAAAATGTCACTATAATTTTTAGTGTCTGGTATTTTTTGCGTAATCATAATTACTTTCACGTGGACAACATTATTTATAAATTACATTTTACATAAAACGTAGCGAAATTAACACTATCAATCGCCACCACCGATTGGATGGTGTTTTCTAGGGTGCCTATGCATTTATGTCAAATAATAATAATAATATTCTGGGACATAAACACACACGGCCATTTGATTTCAAACTTAGCGTGTTTCATCGTAGACTGCATCATTGCTTAACAACAGACAAGTGCTGGTCAAGTGCAAACCAATTCTAGACTAAAATAAATAGATAATAGTGATTAAAAAATGTCCTTGATCTAGCAATATCATATTTAACCTAGAAACAGCTTCCTAGGATGTAATTTTCTATATTCGACAATCAACCGACAATGGTTATAGTGTGTCATGCTTTATCCACATTAGTGTATGGCGTGACTGTAGTGATTTGGCTGTGTGTCATAGTTCAAGGTTGTAATATGACTTGCACACTTGATTCTGAATCTATGGAAGCAAAAAATTTTAGTACCTAGTGAATCTTAAATTTTAACAATGTAAGTACATATTATTAAACCAGTTTAAGATTCACTGAGCACCTACTAGTTGCTTGTAGTTTAAATTTAAAATATTACTTGCTACCTGACCCAGCTTCGGGTGGTGCGGTGTACCTATTCATAGATAGGTAGGTACCTACACAATTTTAAAAACTTTCCAGCACATTTTCAAAATTGTTTTTTAAAGGCTGGCGCTTGACTGCAACTTGCCTGATGTTAAGCAATGTCTACGATTGTTTGCGAATGATTTTCGATGAGAAGGTGGCAGTGGAATGAGCCTCCATATAGTTTAATTAAAGGAGTAACAATTCCGACCCACTCTCTCTGCATGGTGTCACCAGACTTCGCCCCATAACACGGAAAGGCCGCTTAGCGACGCGGTTCTGTCTGGTGGGTAGTCACTAACCACGGCCGAAGCCAGTTTATTGTCACTTGATTTGTACCACCCAGGAACCTCGTGTGGGGATTCAATTAAAGGTGTACACCCACGTGCGAGGCAGACTCAGTCCTCAAAGTAGTTTTATCAATGTTATGATGATTTCATTGACGTCATTGTTTACGAGACAGACGAATATTAAGATGGACGGATAACTTTCGAGCGATTTGAAATAAGTTGACAAACATACATAACCTTTCCTTGGCAGTCAAGTAAAAATGTTTGTTGCCTATATAATACCACTTTGCAATGAAAAATAATGCTCATTCACATTGCGAAATAAGGCAAGCCCGCTTACTTGCCTTTTTGTTATGTTAATAGTGTCCTAAGGCGAATCGCAATTGAGACAATTATTTGTACAAGATGCCCTCTTGTGGCGATTGTGTGACTTACAAATACACAGTTTTTTGTCTTTATGTGATTTATGCTGCAAAATGTGTTTGCGTGAGGATAATATAGAGTTATGTCTCGTAATTATTGTAATTTTGAAGTCTTGTCTTCTGGCGAAATGAGGAAATAGGATTTACCGACAGAAAGTGTCGGTAATGTGGTAATTTGGGTAATGAGGTGTCATGGGTCAAGACCTTAAGCTTTATTTCTTTAGTCAATACTTTTAGCATGTTACAGACGACCGGCGTATGCTGTGCCTCCCGGGCGCAGCATATGCACAGGTAGCGGGTTCAATTCACGTCCCGGACAATCTTTGTGTAACAAAGAAGACTTTGTTTTGGTGTCTGGTTGGTTGAGAGATAACCCTCCGTGCCTTGGAGAGTACATCAACCTATCGGTCCCGGTTGTCATTTAAAACATCTATGTCAATCGTTACAGATAGTCAGAGGCTTAATACAATTTGACACCTGGTCTAACCATTTCGACTACTGGTTTCTTACGGGTTTCAAGATCTGATGGCAGTAGTTCGTTTTATTCTGGTAGGTAGATAGCTGTCAAGGGAAATGATAATGACTTCTGACATGTACCTAGGAACAAACAACAGCAGTCTTTTGATCATCACGTTTAGAGTAACCAAGAGTGATACGGAAACCAGAACAATAAGGTGCTCTTTCCTATAATTCTCAGTGAAAATTATGTTAAGGAGTTCCATAACATAGGCTTAACAAGATCTTTGCAAAAATCATCATCATCATACTCCAGGAGTTTATTTTATAAATAATTTCCTAGTATAAATGATTGTAATAAATATGTTCTACTACCGCCTGTAGCACAGATTAACATAACCTAGTATAGGCAATCAACAGCCATACCTTTAAATTTTTTATGGACCTTGTCAGTAATAAAGTGGTTATTTTTATTATAAAAAAAAAACACCTAATTCTGAAATAAAAAACACAATTCCGAAAAAAAACCACCTTATATCATCCTGTGCCCTGTTGTGACTAAGAAAGCACGTAAAACATTTAAAACCGACTTCAAAAAGGAAGAAGTTGTCGATTCGGATGTATAATCTCTTTGTCGGAATATTAAGTGAATTCAAAAGCTGTAAGTAGTGTACTTGCGATGATTTAAATAATTATTCAAAGTCGAAAGTTCCACCAATATCTGAATAAACAAGCTTTGTTTTACTTTAAGGTCAAGGCCACAAAACGTTATAACTAAACTTAAATGTGAATGAACGTAGTGCGTGGGTGTTTGGTTGTAAATTTATTATTTACTCTAATGAATTATTACAGTGCCTTCCTAATGATTAATTAGATTTGGTTTGCGAAGAAATTTTGGCGGTGGCGTGGTCGGTAAGATACTTGCTTTTCACACCGCAGGTCGTGGGTTCGATTCCCACCCAAGTCAGACATTTGTGTGATGAAAACGTCTGTTTGTCTTAAGTCTGGGTGTAATTATCTGTATTTAAGTATGTATTTGCAAAAGAAAAGTATTATATGTAGTATATTACCAGTTATCTGGTTTTTATAGTACAAGCTCAGCTTAGTTTGGAATCAGATGGCTGTGTGTGTTAATCTCCCACTATATTATTAAATTGTTATTATTATTATATTAAATATTATCAATTATTATTCAAATATAGGTGCTTAAAGTGAAACAAATTAATATATATACAAGAAACGATAAGATAGACTGGGATAGATACATCAATAACATTTGATGATACCTCTCTGATTTGTAATGGTATAAAATCACATGAAATGGTGTTAATGTAGACAAGAATAGTTTGCAAATCTGTGGGCAGTTTTGATTATCAATAGCTTAAGTTATTAATCACTTTCATTCCTCATTATCTGCGTCGGATTTGCGTCACCTGTCTCATTAAATAGAAACAAAGTGTGCGTTTACTTACTCAAGTGACTTGCTCAAGTAAACGCCTACATGTCACCTGATCCTTATAGCCTTGCGACATCCTTCTAAGGAAATCCTTAAGCAATGAGTCTCTCTAAACACGTTAACATAAATCTAATTAACCATTTACCTACATTATAGATGCCTGAAAGATA
Source organism: Meganola albula (assembly GCA_936450015.1). Classification (NCBI taxonomy): domain Eukaryota; kingdom Metazoa; phylum Arthropoda; class Insecta; order Lepidoptera; family Nolidae; genus Meganola; species Meganola albula. The sequence goes on along the minus strand of OW388157.1, from coordinate 4,231,917 downwards.
GACGACCTCGGTAGTCGAGCGGTGTAAGCCGTCTGATTGGGCTATACTATATCCGTCCGTGCTATACCCAGACAATATTTGTGTAACAACAAATATTTTTTTCGGCGTCTTGTTTGGTAGAGGGACTACCCTCCGTGCCTCGGAGAGCACGTTAAGCCGTCGGTCCCGGTTGTCATTAACACATCTATTACAATCGTTACATGTAGTCAGAAGCCAATATAATGTGACACCAGGTCTAACCATCTCGGCTACTGGTTCCCTACGGGTTTCGAGGTCTGATGGCAGTCGCTCGTATAATTCTGGTAGCTAGCCGCATCAGATTAGACTGGGAGCCGACTTCAATACAAATGGGAAAAAGGCAAGGGGAATGATGATGATAGATGCCTGAAAGATGAGAATCTATAGGCCGACCATTATTTAACTCGCGTATCGCCTATCGCCAAGATTCTGTCTCCTCAAGCTGCACAGTGATGATGATTCAAGCGATATGGATATTAGTGAGGAATAATCTTACATTACTTTTGTCTGTGGTTAAATAGTTCTTTATGAGATTTAATTAATGTTTTATGACTTTGTACCTCAGATGGCAATACGCGAGTTAAACGGTCGGCATATAGGTAGTAAGTCTTTATAGAGTTCTGATATAATAAATCTGAAGAACAGGCCACTATGTTGCTCCAAATAAAAATTATCTGTGGAACTAAAATTATAAAAATGGTTTATTAGATTTATAAGAGGATCCTTTGGCAATTCAGTTACATCGATACAATATATTTTTAGTAACATAAGACTGCTTATGGTCAAGCGTAAGCATGTTATTAAAAAGAGAAACAATGACGTTATACATAATACTAATTGAAATAGCTATTATTTTTTTCATTAACAGTGGTTAACAATAATGATATTTTTTACATTATAGTGAAGAAATTGAGTTGAGCAGGGGTGGCGCAGCGGTACGGGCCTCACCTTAGAAAAATAAGGTCGCGGGTTCGAATCCTGATCGTGCCCACACGTCTTTGTGTGAATTGTTTCATCTCCGCTGCTCAACGACGGTGAAGGAAAACATCGTGAGCATCGTGAACATTCGAGGACATGTGACATCCACCAACCCGCACTTGGCCAGCGTGTGTGGATTAAGGCCTAAACTCTCTCAACTAGTAAGATAGTTGAGAGCAGACCCGTACCCAGTAGTGGGACACTAAAAAGGTTTGAAGTGAGTGAGTGAAGAAATCGAATCTGCGATGTCTTCGACGAATTACCTAAGTTGAATCTATGCCTCTTTTTACTCTCAAGATAATTCAGAGAATATTTACAGCAGGAGAAAGCTGTATTGGAAATCAGTAGTTTTCAGGTACCACACAATAATATAAAATTATTTATATGCAATATTGATTCTCACCGCTGAGTCAGTGACTCGACGTGGGCACTAGACGCTGGTGTCGTAACAAGTAAACGCCACTTGACTCGCCCGTGTCGATGTGCCTACGCAAAACATATTTATAATCCTAATAATGTTTTAAATGCGAAAGTTTGCGATTTAGCATCTATCCATCTAGGATGGATGGTAAATCGTCTTCTGATGACTTTGTATTCGGTAAAACATGACGGGCTGGTAGCGTGGTCGGTAAGATACTTGCTTTCCACGCCACAGGTCGTGGGTTCGATTCCCATCCGAGACAAACATTTGTTTATATATGTCTGTTTGTCTTGTGTCTGGGTGTATTTATCTATATATAAGTATATATTTACAAAAGAAAAGTATATATGTAGTATTTTACCAGTTATCTGGTTTCGATAATACAAGCTCTGCTTAGTTTGGGATCAGATGACCGTGTGTGTTAATGTCCCAGTATAAAAAAAAACGAAGTCGTTTGAATAATATCTCGCATTATGAGCAGCTTTTTACACAGCATCTATCGACTGTAGAACAATCTTGCCTTATACAATAGTCTCTAGGCGTATTAGAGTTCGGTTTTCTAGGATTCCAGAAATCAAAAAGTCACAAAAAGGTTGGGGGTGTAATAAAGTGGGATACAAACGCATCCGACAGGCATCGGCTAAGATATAAAATATGTTGGAGAACACATGGTTGCAATCATTAGATACACCCCCTGCGTTATGCATCTCAACGGGACACAAAACAACACTACAGAAAGCTAATCAATATCATTGTTATTGATTCTAGCTCCTCCCTAATCACAAATATCCACAAAATGTTTGGATGGAAATGGAGGCCCTTTTGTGAGATCAAATGTGGTTCTGCACACACCGCGTGCTCACACAACCACCATAGACATTGCCAGACGTAACAATGACATAAAGACGAGTAATCTCAGTGATATTGACGTCTTGTGAGTTTGACAACTGGCAGACTGAATGCTATCACCAGTGACACCTGACAGTCTATTTAGGCAATAGCTTGCTACGTTTATAGGTTACTAGCTTTCCGACAGCGGCTTCGCCCGCGTGTATGTCGGTTATCGCGCAAAAACTACCTTCTTTTTGCGCAGTCAGATAAAAACTATCATATATCTCGGGTCTCAAACTACCTCCATACCCAATTTCATCCAAATCGGTTCAGAAGTTTAATCGGGAAAGCGTAACAGACAGACAGACAGAGTTACTTTCGCATTTATAATATTAGTAGGGATGCGCTGCGACATAATATGTCTAAGTAGTTACATATTTAGGGAAAAGACGCACAGATTGGCCGTTGGCTATTGGTTATTAACATCACTAAACACGTCCACATTACGTCACTCAATTACAACGAGAAACAATTACCTAACCGACAATGGTACAATCACGAAAAATCGTTATTACCTATTAACCTATAGTTAGTGGTAACTGTACCAATAGTTATGACCTTTCGTGCGACTACTATAAGACGAACACATTAATTTTGTCGCAGATTACGAAATAGAGTTGAGTTTTAAATTATAGCACTTTTGTGATCGCCTGTCACTTTGTTCTACTTATATTTGGCACATAATTTTTTTTTATTATTAGGTGCAAAACATATATATAAATTGGTGAATGGAAGGCCAAATCAGTTGTATGAAATCTTGACGAAAACAATTGAAAAAAAAAAATATTATTAAACTTTGTTACATACAGTAAGAAAGATAAGAAAGATAAGATATCAGACATGTTTTCCATGTTACACATCAAGTTACAATTTCCAGTATAAGCTGACCTCTCGTTGTACGGAAATTCAATACAATGTGAGATCAGCGTATACTGGAAATGTATAGCTTAATTTTTAGCCGTGTGTATACGGCAAATATTTTTAAGTAAAGTAACAAAAACACGCAAAAAGACATTTCAAAAATCTTAGTAGCAGCTAGAATTTGAGATTTAGGGTATGATTGGTTAAGTCTGAATTATGCCATATGAACTCAAATGAACTATGGTTTTCACCTTTGACTACATCTTCACGAAAAACATGAGCGCTATTAGATATGTTATCTAGAAAATGAAGTAATGAAAGTTCTAAATGAAAGGCTTACGGAAAGTGGCACCACACTTATCTACCACGGTGACACTTGACGGACCGATTATTTTTTTATTTTGCTACGTCTGCAGCTGGAACTACATATAAACTAACAAGTAAACTTACTTTAAGTTAACTTACCTCTAATGACATTGAATATGAAAATATGCTTTATTTTTTTTTTTGAGACGAGAGTCTACATAAAGATAGTCCAATTTCTTTTCCTACAGTGCAGTGAATGACTGGCAACTACTGAAAAACACTGCCAAAAAAACTCGGTAGGCTTTTTTCTTTTTTAAATGAATTACTTATATCTATTACATTTTATTTAATGTGTTGTATTCATAAAACAATTATCGGACCATAGATAAAAAAAATTATGCCAGTTTCCCAATGGTGCACCATTAGTGCGTGTTGCCAAACTGCGGTGATTCATGATGCTGTGTTCATTGTCTTTTCATTTGAACGCTCTTTGAACTTTTAGAGATACGTAGAGAAAATGGATTCTTTATTTATTTTTCGCCCCAGGTCGTGGATTCGATTCTCACCCAATTTAAAGGTTTGAGTGATGAACATGTCTCTTTGACTTGCGACTGGGTGTATGTATTTACAAAAGACAAGTATCATATGTAGCATATTAACAGTTATTTGATTTCCATAGTACAAGCTCTGCTTAGTTTGGGATCAGGTTGTCGTGTGTGATAGTGTCCCACTATATTATTATTATTATTTACATATTACATTATGAAAGGCTTACAGCTAAATACAACTTCAATAGAAATTAACAAAATACAATAATAGGCCAATTACTAGCCTTCGCGTATAAGAAATTGTGTATAAATTTATTTACTCTGAGCAATAACATATTAACAGTAACGAATTCCCACAGTGATTCGTTTCAAAGTAAAACGCAGCCGCCGCCACCGCCGTCACATGTTTTATATTGTCTTTGCTAGGTACCTATGTACTTACCATTTTTTTTTTACCTTTTCCTAAACATACGCCTACACGTTCGATTTTCTGTGCTCGTTGGGCTTCAACCATTTACTCATTGCCTATAGACAAATTACTCGCTTCGCTGATAATGAAAGTTCGAATATAACCAATTAAGGGATTGATCTAAGATTGTCACGTGACATTTCGAAGGTTACTTACTTACATACATACATTTAGTTCTTTGCGATCTTTCATTATTTCTTCGCTTTGTGATTTGTCTAGGGGCTCAGGTTCGAAACTGAATTGTACAAACTCCTGGCTACAAACCATTTCAATTACTTTAGCTTATAAATAAAAAAACTTCAAAATCGGTAGGTCCCGCAAACGAACGTAAAATTTAAAAGACCGCTTTCTATAGGGAAAAAAATTATTTAGAATTAAATATATTGAAATAATTTAATTTTAAATAAATATCTATCTTTATTTCGATTCGATTTCCGGGTCGATTATCTAATTAGAGAATCTTAGTCGCAGCTCTATTTTTGTAATTGTGCCCGATGAATGGCAATAGGCTCGCTCCCTATTACGTACGGGACATAAACATAGCCGGTGGAAAATCAGTGATTTTCACCTCTGCCAACACCTACGGGTAATACAGGCATGACGCTATGTATCTTGATTACAGATGCTACGGAACCCTTAAACATTATTCAACAGTAACATGTTCTTTTTAATTTTCGTAACGAACGAAAGTATTATTTGCTATAGTTCTTAATATACAGGTGTTGATTGGGCGAATGTACTCAAGAAATTACCTACATATTGTGTTGAAATTAGTTTTCTGTGAACCTGAAATAGATCAATTCACTTCAACCCTTTTTATTGTCCCACTGCTGGGCACGGGTCTTCTCTCAACTATCTTACGAGTTTAGAGGGTTGAAGCCTTAATCCACACATGCTGACCAAGTGCTGGTTGGTTGATATCACATGAACTCGAATGATCAGTTCTTAGACATGCCGGTTTCCTCGCGATGTTTTCCTTCACTGATATTGAATAACGGCAATGATACAATTCACACAAAGATGAGTGGGCACGACTAGGGATCAAACCTGCGACCTTATATTTCTAAGGCGAGGCCCGTACCGCTGCGCCACCGCTGCTGGAATAGATACAATTAATTAATTTACTTGATAGGAATAAAAGCAACAATACCGCTTTGACAGGTTATATGCTTTTTTACGAAATGCAGTGTCATATTTGTTTTTCACCTATAACTTATCCTTTTTCGGTCTTCATCATCATTAGGTATTCCCCTTGCCTTTTTCCCATTTCTATTGGGGTCGACTCCCAGTCTAACCTAATGCGGCTAGCTCCCAGAATTAGATATACGAGCGACTGCCATCGGACCTTAAAACCTGTGGGGAACCAGTAGCCGAGATGGTTAGACCAGGTGTCAGATTTTATTAGAGGCTTCTGACTACATGTAACAACTATCATAAATGTTTTATACAACAACCGGGACCGACGGCTCAACGTGCTCACCAGACACGAAACAAATCTTTGTTAGGTATTACGCAAAGATTGTCCGGGGCGGGAATCGGACCCGCGACCTCCCGGGCACAGTATAACCCAATCGGACGGCTTACACCGCTCGACTGCCGAGGTCGTTAAGTCAAGGTTATCCTTTTACGGTCTCATTCATAAAAAATCTTCTAAGACTCTAATTAAAATGGAATTCGTCTCTTTCTTACAAGTATAAATGTCAAGATAGCAGACAAAGACAAAAGAATTATAATTGGCTGCAGCAGCTAGCGGCAGGAGTTTACGGACTGGTGGACGCAGGGTACCCGACTTGGTGGTTACATCGCCTACGCATACCAGCCAAGTAACCAAAGGTACCCCGGTAACGATTTGTCTATGATTAGAACTACATCTCCCTCACAAAGGTTAGTCTCAGACTTGTGTTTCCCTCGTGGTATCAACGTTGGTAAGTACTCCGTTAGCCACCTTACAATGATCGGTTAGCCTAAGGACACGTGCCAGACGCACCTTCTTGCAAGATCCGCGTCGGTGAGAACGACAGGCCATGCAGCACCCGACGAAGACCCGATGAAGAAGTGAAAGGGTGTGATGGCTTTTAGCGTTGGGTACATATTATGTCAATGGCCTGGAATTCAAGATGACTACTTCATACTCGTATCTACTGTTATTATATTATCTCAAAGGTCAACCACAACTGTAATTCACTTACCCAATCTTAAAATAAAAGTCGCTATATTTTGCATTAGCAATAGTAATTTTATTACAATTTTTTGTACTAACTTATAATTTAATTCAACTAATGTGACCACAGACAATGTCAACGGAATTAAGGACCGTTGCACACTACAGCGGTACACACAAATCTAAAAATAATAAGATCTTTTTTTACCGTCGCCTCATCGGTCCAGTGGTAAGCCTGTAGGCACGTATAACCGCGAAGTCCAAAATTCAAGCCCAATTCCCAGGCTTTTTGTCGTGAAAACATTTTTCTGACATGTCTACATAGAAAAATCGATTGGCACAATTCAATGGCAAATCAAGAAGTAACAAACTTTTGATGTCCCACAGTTAAACAGACAAATCTTCTCTCAAGTTTAAACTATTCATTTCTTTTTTATTGTGCGATAGGTTGGCGCTTGACTACAACTTGCCTGATGTTAAGCAATGATGTAGTCTACGATGGAACGCGCCAGCCGAATCACTCGGGATTACGAATGATTATCGGTGAGAAGATGGCAGTGGAATGAGCCTCCTAGTTAGAAACCTTAAAGGAGCAACAATTCTGACCCACCCACTCTGCATGGTGTCACCAGAACCGGAACAAGCGAGGCCACTTCGCGGTACGGCTTTGTTTGGTGGGTGGTCATAACCACAGCCGAAGTCTGCCACCAGTTGATTTTCACCTGATTTGCACCACCCGGGGACCACGTGTGGGGATTCAATTAAAGGTGTACACCCACAGACGAAGGTGACTCAGCCCCCAAAACTTTTATTGGGCTTAACGCAAAGTAAAAACAAGGAAAGATATTAAAGATGGCGTATTTACAACATGAACGATGACAAAACGTAACATTTAAATAAAAAATGTTTACAGTATCTGTGGTTGCAATTTTAGTACCTACTTACTTGCTGTATACACACATACAAGTAACAATATACTAGTATCTAGCGCCACACAAGCTTCAGCCATTTTTTGAATTCTGAATCGCACAAGCAAAGTTTTCCAACGATTGCAAACAAATACCTACTGTACTCCTATTAAGAGTTCGTCAATACGAAAAAAGTTTTTGAAAAAGGAACCTGTAACAATTCCATTTCATATAAAATTTTCATCGAATTAATTTATTTATAAGGAAGTAAGGTGCTAAAATAAAAAATAATTGGAAATAAACTAAAATAATCTGGAAAAAGTTTTGTATTTCAAAACTTTTTTCGTATTGGCAACTCGTAACAAGGGTAGACATTATTGGGACCCTTAAAGATCTTCCCTTTTAACTTTTAAAATTTTCCACCATCACCGGATCCTCCAGTCTCCAAACACCTTGTCATAAATATCAAGTAGGTACCTACTACACATCAAAATTTTCAAAGTCAGCGATATATCTAACTTACCTACATTTGCAACAATGGAAAACCTTATCAATATAAGTAATCTTTTCCATATAATTTTATTTTTATTTAATAATTACATGAATACAATTTAACACGATTTTATGAATATTCTATTGTCTAATTTGTTCTTACGAATAAATGTCCTTAGTCATTTTAAGGAAATGTTAATTTAATGGTAATTAAAAGTTCCCACGTAAAATTAGAATGAATAGAAAACAAGACATTTAATTATGTTTGTCGTTTTCCGTCACTTTGATAACAGGTACTTATATAATTCATGTTAATTATCTAGATATATTTTAATTTGTATTTGAGTAGATTTAATTTAATTTAATTTAATTTTAAACTTAGAGATGTGAGCTACAGATTGTTTTAATAATCTCTGAGTAGTTTACATTTTAATATCTATGTTTGACAAAACTACTTATACTGATTAATACTTAACTATTTTTATTTTAATGTTTTCAAATTATATTGTAGTTAAGTGTTTTTTTTGCTGATGACCTTTATTCACCGGACTCTTTCGGTGAGCCGTCCGATGACAGTCGAACCGATCAAGTGCTGTGGCAACTGCCATGAAGGCTCCCCATGTAGGGACGAACCTCGGCTCAGGACGTTGGTAGTTAAGTGGTCAGTTAGAACTGTTTATATAACAGTCAACTGGTGCATAGTGGGGGGGGGTATGCATACAACGTACATCGGCATGAAAATCGCCTACTACTTAATAAGAGCGATAGAAGTAGATAAGTAGAAAAAATAACATTCGAACACATTTCTGTATCTAAAAATTTATAAATTGATATAGGCTTGCACTTGACTGGTGTTAAGTAGCGATGCAGTCCACGATGGGACGCGCCTGCCCAATACACCGATTCACTCGTGATTACGAATGACTTTCGGTGAGAAGATGGCAGTGGAATGAGGCTCCTTAAGGTTAGAAACTATAAAGGACAACAATTCCGACCCACCTTCTTAAATGGTGTCACCAGACATCGTACCGGAACACGGCAAGGCCGCTTGGTGGTGTGGCTTTATCTGGTGGGTGGTCACTAACCACGGCCGAAGCCTACCACCAGTTAATTACCACCTGATGGGCCCTCGTGTAAGGATTCAGATAAAAGGTGCACTCCCACAGAAGAAGGTGACTGAGCCCCCAAAAACATAATATCATTTTATATGTATTGACACTGTAGACTTTGTAAAATATGTATATCTCAACTGTGATTACATGTTGGTAGTGTACAGAGACCTTTATCAGAATCGAACGCGCAATCAGTTGACAGGCATGAAGGCTGCAGCAGTGCACGTTGCGGTGACGTCATCAAATGATTACCCGTAATTGTCATCATGTGCAGGGTTGACTGTTCTACGAAACATTGTGTCACGCAACACTCATGTGACGCAACTTCCTTGGTCAATGAATGGAAAACGCAGGCAAAGTATTGCCTGAAATAAAAACTGTCTACATGCAATACAGCCTAAGAAATCCTGTGTCCAGACCTTTGTCATTTTTTAAAAGCCTATAGTTTGTCAGGAGGTAAGAACAATGGACCCATTGTGAAGTTTGTGTCACATTGTGACTTTGGCCAGTTAAAGATACTAAAGGTGTGTAACATTAATTCATCAAATATTTTCTTCAAAATATTATAAGAAATTATGTCATTTTCTAATATTGGGTACAAGCTAAAACTCCATAGTGACCAACAACCCCTTGTCAACTATTCACCATCTGTATCTGTGACTATTACGACCATATTTTGAACCAGCTTTTTGATCGCGGCTACTCACACACGTAAGTTGGTTAACCATTAACCTATTTTTGCTCAATCGGATAAAAACAGACCTACGTCCTTCCCTGGGTCTCAAACTATTGTCATACTAAATTTCATCCAAATCAGGTCAGTAGTTTTGGCGTGAAAACCCAACAGACAGACAGAGTTTCGCGTTTATAATATTAAGTAGTAAAGATATAATAGTGGATGATCTGAAGTGGGCCATTAAGTTAATTCTTATTTCAATAAAACCTACATGGCACATATTATACAAAAAGTATGATTATAATATCGTGTCAGCCCTATACTGATGATGATCACGGCCTTGGGCACAGTCACGAGTTGACAAACCAACGTCGTCGTGGATTTGTTTAATTTTAGTGAAAAACCGTCGGCGTGAGTTAATCAGACTCACCGTGGAGTTAGGTGCAAGGTGTAAGATGTAGCGAGTAAACAAAATTGCAGAACACCATCTTCAAATTTAAATGGGACTATCTGAAAATTAAATTTCAATCCAACAAAAAAGTTACGATTCCGAATAAACTTCTTTTTAATTTTGAATTCATATTTTGAAGTCGTTTAAAAAGCAAACCAAACACGGTTATAGAAGCGGGCTAATTTTTCCGCAACTCGACGACTCGTGAATGCGCCTATTTTGCGTAAACAACACGGTTATATTCATAAGCTCAAAATGATCAAGTGTATCTGCTGTAAGTAAGGTACAAGATCATAAATGACCAATATCTGAGTCTGTCGTATACCATTGTCGAGGCAGGGCCAGCAAACGTAGAAGAGTCTTCGTTTAGTTTAAAATTAAATGGAATATTTGACCAACCCTGTAAGTTAAAAGATAGATTATAATAATAATATTTATTTATTATCTCTCCACAATATTAGCCTTATGATTAGGTTAGTTCCACAATTATATAAGACGGAAGCATTGTGAAAGACTGGAGCCAGAAGTATGTTTACAAAACAACGTGTGCCACTGGTCACCAAGCCTTTACCCGCAGTTAAATTTAGACTATTTTAAACAAGGTGTTAATGAGAACAAAATGAATAACTAAATCTATGTAAAATCAAAATAAACGCATATGAGACAGTGCAGTGCATGCATCGTGTATGAGTGTAGGTTGAGGTCTATTAGCGCGGGTATTGAACCCGTTAACTAAGATTTAAAATGGAAGTAGGTAATACGTAATAATGAACCATAATCTACTACTAAAGCATATCATACGTGCTTTATCATGACGATATAAACAAATATTATCATTATAGTTGTAAAACTTACAAATCTTAAGTAAAGATATTGAATAAAGTACATTGTGTAATTATCAGATTTATTGTAACAGGTTGGTCAGCGTGTAACTTGCACCACAACAAATTACTATCTCGAACGTAAATTCGTATTGATACGCGGATTTTCTATGCAAATGTCGATTACTTTAATTGGAATGGCCTTTACTGACATATGTACACGAATGTAACGCAATATTGTTTCAATATTTTTTCCATTATGTTGTAAAATAATTCGCATGGAGGACATTTTGTCGAGATCTTGCATGAAGAGGTCATTTATAACTATGAGTACAAATAAACCCGTGGATAATGTTTTAAGCAATACAGTCATTAGGTAACGACAGTTTTTATTACCATATGTAAAATTGGATTTTTGTTTGGTTGTTTTTTTTAGTTTTGCAAAGTTTTCCTTAGGTATACATGAAGTACACAGCGCGCTGCCGTATCCACGGTGCGCTCGCTAAGGTCACTGACTGCCACTTTTACGACTCGCGCTTTCATCAATATAGATATATAGGTAGATCATCCACAATTCGCTGATTTTATATCGAATTATGAAATATAAAGAGCATATTTAATAATAATTGAAATATATTCTATTACTGACAAAGAACCACGACTTCGGGTAATACAATTGCTTTGTAAGAGCAGTTTACATGCTGCTGAGGAAAACTGGCATCAAGTGATCGGGAAATATTATTCGGATTTTTCTTAACACTAATCTTAGTATTAGGTACCATTTTCCTTTGCTTATATCAAAACCACTGTTATTAAACTGTTTATCTACTTGTGAACAATCATGAATACATTACACTCAGCTAATTTATGCAAATCGAGATCGTGTGACAAGTATTAAAGTTATGGGAAAACCTACCAACAACTATCCTTATATATAAGAATAGCTACCTATGTTATTCAATTTGAACCGCGATCGCCGGGCGTCACCACATCATTGCTTAACATGAGGCAATTTGTGGTCAAGCGGAATCAAACTTGTCGGATGGCTATATTTTTACCTAAAGATTTTTTCTTCGCCTAAGTATATTGAGTAGCGGTGATGAAACAATTAGGCAACGTCCTGATCCGAGGTTCGTCTCATAGAACTCAGCATTCATACAACATTCTATATATGTTCCATTTTCCAATTTTCCATGCCACGTGTGCCTATATCAATAGTCACATCCGAATCTGTGTTACGTCACACCCTTTTCCGCAAACTGGATATTCACACGCTTCATCACATGTCGCTGCAATTAGTATAATTTAGTATTCGTCGCGCTGGCAAATCTGTAATTCCGTACAGTTCCGTACAACAGATAGAATTGTTATTGCAAAACAAGTGACAGGCACGATATGTAGAAAAAATTATAAACAGCCAGTTTCTATAGAGGTTAACATTTGGTATTTTCCTCTTTGGTTGTTTACAACTTTTATATTTGTCTACCACGAGAGAGCGATATTTTAAGTATCCGTGCGGTGATGAGGTTATTGAATTTATTTAAATAAATATTTTTTTACGTTAGAACCACGTATGATTTGCGTCAATATAACAATTCACACAAAGAAGTGTGGGTACAACATTGCAACATTGTTACTACTATTTCCATAGACGACAACTGTTCACATGAAAAATACGTCATAAAATGGAAAAATGTAATAAATATATAAATAAATAACACACACTAAAACAAAGAACAACACAATTTATTGCCCTTGGTTCCCTCTGTGGTAACAAACTACAGAGGGAACCAAGAGCACTCGGTGCGTTCTAGACACAGAATCTGTAATAAATCAAAATAATTCACAGTTATTTTATACAGTTATTGACTGTTACCCGAAAAAATACCCTAAAAGAATTCATACTACAAATTACCCTGCTGGTTTATTTTTACCCTAAATATAGGGTAAATTACCCTAAGTTGGTCACAGTGCGTGAAATGATGCTATGGTTAATGCTGATTCATTAAGGGAAACCTAAATACTATTTCAATGCTTATTTTCACTTGTTAATAGTTTTATGATAATGTATTTTTCAAAATGATGATATTTTCGTGACTTGAAAAACCGTTATTAAATACGTGTTAAAAAGTCACATAGTATGTATTAATTGAAGGATTATAACTGTGCCGTAGAACAGGAAGATATAAATTATATGTTTATACAAATTAGTCGATACATTAGCAAGTCGATTATACACTGTTTCGATATTAATTTTCATCGATTTTTTATTTTATAAAAGTATATAAATAAAGTCACGTAAGCATAGACTTATAAATTTATGATATAGAGAGCATTTAATGCAAATTGTAATTTAATTTGTTCAATGTAAAGTTCTTTTTTACACTGCTAAATTAAAAAGGAGCATACGGCCGTGGAGAATTTAACACGGGAGATGTTATACGCAACTTGTTGTACTAAATTGATTGTGCCAGTTTTTGGAGGAGGCAAGGTAACCACGTATAGCGCACATGTAAAAGTTGAAGTGTGTTTACAAATGCACATCTAAATAAAAGCTACACTCAAACACAAAACTGTTCATGTACCTCGGCAGAGGGGAAGGCAATACCAGTTCCATGTTTAATTTTCTGAGCATATGGTCCACCCCGCCTGATGGTAAGTGGTCACCTATTTTCCATTTAACACAAAATCTGGTGTCATGCCATGTCACCAGATAGGAACAAGGCAAGACCGCTTGGCAGTGCGAAGTTATCTGTTGGGTGATCACTAACCGACACTTGATTTGCACCACCGGGGACCACTTGTGGAGATTCAATTAAAGGTGTACACCCACGGACGAAGGTGACTCAGCCCCCCTATCCTCTCTAACTCACCTCTTTTAAGAGAGGGTGTAACCTTGTTAGTAACTAACTTGTAACCAAACTGAACACCTGAACCTCGCACTAATTTACCTTCCGTGATTTTTTTACAATTTTTTTGACTGTCGTGCAAAAATGACAATCAATTGAATCCCCATGCAAAACAATAATAATATGATTGAAATATTTTATGGCTATTAATAACTCGCTAAACAAGTTCGACAACAATCGCTGACTAATGCGTATCGGAGACAATACGAAAGCTTTCGTGTTTCTTCAAATCCTTATAAATTTTTGATGGGTTATTAAATTAATTAAGTGGGTAGGTTTAAGAATTCAGTCAGAAACATGGGTCTTAAAACTTCTCCTGTCACCCGTAACACCAGCCATTCTATACCGAATGCATCCAAATCGTGTTGCCATTTAAAAATGTAATCTACACAAAGGCACATTTTTATTATTCTGAAATAAGCTTGCGCTTGCTTACAACTTGCCTGATATAAAGCAATGATGTAGTCTACGATGAAATGTTCCTGTCCAATATATCGATATATTCGTGACTAGGGATTATTTTCGGTGAGATGGCAGTGGAATGAGGCTCCATAGTATATAGTAACCTTAAAGGAGCAACTATTCCAACCCACCCTCTTAAATGGTGTCACTAGACACATTCTTAAATTCTTTGATAATACCGAAAGCAATATTTAAAATTAATAATCCAATTTAAAAAATAAATCTCAATTACCTCAAACGATAGTAACCCAACGAAATTAATTGTCTAACAAGTTTTTTGATAGCTTATTTTGAACATGAGTTATTTTGTGTGATGAAAAAGCCAGTTTACATTATAGACGACACGTATTTATACCGGCTACTGTGGGAACTGGGTCGGGACAGACTATATTTTGTTGTGACACCATCGCAGGCGCCGGTGTCGGTCCGCTTCGTGAACTGTAGTACAAGTTATAAGCTACAAGCGGTATAGAAAAAATGCAAGGAAACTGTGTTCATAAAATTATCGATTTAACAAACGCGATGCATTAAAATTGTTTTAGGGTACTGTAATATTCAATCCTCTTTTTTCCCAATCTTCTTTTTCCCGATCTTCAGAATGAATTTCACTAAAGTTGAAATAAAACTACTCTTCAGCGATTTTATCGCGGTTTATTTTAGATTTTATATCCTGACGACTTAAGGTCTAAAAAGTATTTAAATGAGGGGAAATGGGGAACTAAGGAATTTGACGTTCCAACTTATTAATTGCAACTATACAAGTAATATAAAGTTGCGTTCCGATTTAAGAAAACCAAGCCAACTGTGTCTTGAATACTGAGTGAATTTTGTTTGCTTAAATCGGAACGCCAAACCAGCGACTGTGTATCCATCCCCTAATAGGTTGCAACTTTTAAATGTTTTTATTCTTATTCTTATTCTTTATTATACACAAAACACTTACATATATAATTATAAATAGGAAACAACACTGTACACAGGCGAGCTTAATTCAAATATGAATTTTCTACCAGCAAACCTCTAGAAGAGAAAACTTGTGGAATGGGTACAATGTTTTTTTTTCTAAAATAGCATGCATAGCTTCCCAACCCTTAAAGTGCTACTATGTTCTCATGAACTCAGTTTTTATTTTGTTTTCGCTTCAGCTTATAAATTAAACAAACGCGCGACGTTTGACATTAAATAGTTTATTAGAAAGAAGTACCATTCCCTATCCAATACGTGATTCCATCTCACCAGAAATTGTTTAATGACTCGTCGATACCAGATACTGGGTGATAGGAGATTTGATTGCACTACGAAACTTTTAATTTATATAATTATATATTAATTGGTATTCTACACGCTGTGGTAAACTTTTAGGATTAAATTACATATTTAACTACTTAATTATATCCGTTATTATGTAAAAAATATGTCTATGAGTACGGATTTCACTCACTTTACTTAGAAATCCAGAGCACTTCAACCCAGTGGGATCTCTTGAGTCTCCCCTTAATACTATGAAACCTTAAGTATTCTCCCTTCGCACAGCTTATCCATGACTGCTGATATTTATCTGAAACGTATGAGATCGTATCTATTAAGAGTAGGGTGGCCTATACCTTTTACATTCATACGTTTTCGCGCTAGTGAGTCATAATTGCACAGAATGTGGTTCATGGATTCCTCAGCGTCTCCACGCGCTAAGCAAGGGAGACTTTCTACCAGCCCCATTTTTAACAGGGATTTCTACAGCCAAAGTGTTCAGTTAGTAAACCTACTACCAGTCTTACTTTAGTCCTGGTCAAGCCCATCAGTCTCTGAGAGTATCTCAGAGGCCAATCGCCTATTGGATTTCACTTAGGTAAATTCATCCAATTTTGATTCTTATTTTCAGGATGGGCTTAGAGAAGAAAAGGTTAGGGGCGGTTTGAGAATGATCTATTCATCTAATAAGTATACCAGGATAACAATTAAAAGTAGTATTTTTACCATATCTACTAATATGTGCCTATATTACCTACTAGCGGCCCGCCCTGGCTTCGCACGGGGAGATATAGGTATTTGACAAAACATTATAAAACACTTTTTTGGCAGACTTTCCATGCTAAGAATGATTTTCCATATCTCGCTCGGTTTTTAGCCTGAATTCTTCATAATGTTCATGCCTATCTCTTTGTCTCTCGGATAACTTCTTTCTTTCTAATTTTTATATCTATTTTTTCTTTTTTTAATGTGTCTCTGCTTAAGAACTATCCTCGTCCTCCAAGGAGTGTTCTAAAAAAAATGATTGAAATCTGATCAGCCGTTCTCAAGTTTTGCGCTTAGTCACATTTTCAGTGATTAATATTTATCATATTAGATGTGGAAACGTTTTCAAGAACTTCCGTAAAATTTCCTTCATTTCATTACTTCTTTGATAAAAAATAAATAGGAAAGTGCACGAAGTTCCCAAACTTATCAATTTGATTGTAACATTATGAATCTCTCCATGCGGTAATATAAAATGAAATTAATACTGTCATTCAATGTCGAAATACCATCGCGATTGGCCTCACAAAAACACCGCGAGATGTCATGACTGTAATTGTTTTTTGTACTTAGATGTCGTAGGCGTCTTTTTTGTTTGATGTAGCACACGTTTTGAACTACTCAGTGTGTCCCTAGCCTAAAGTATTTGTTTAGTATAAGATCCCGTAACCATAAAATCGACAATAATTACATAGAACATTACTTTTTTTTCGATGTAATAAATTGATATTATGCATCGATATTTTATAAATATTGACAAAAGTAAAGGCCTGTTTTCATTTAAAAAAGTATACTAAAATAACTTAGTTAAATAGTTATTAATAAGAATTTAATAAGAATAAAATCTGTAATAAGTATAGTGTTGATTCTATCAGACTCAGATTCAGAAATTGTTTTCCAAAACACTGATATCACCTTCTTGCTTTTTGATTAAAAATATTTTCAGATCGCAATCCATCGAGTGCAAAAGCTTAAATTAACATCATCATATAGATTTGTATCCTACTAATATCATAAACGCAAAACTTTGTGAGACTATACGGATGTTTGTTACTCTTCCACCCAAAAACTACTGGACAGAATTGAATACAATTTGTCACAAAGGTAAATTATGGTCTGGGTTAAAACATAGGCTACTTTTAACCCCAATAAGTACCACGTGAACGAAGTCGTGGGTGAAAACTAGTGTTTGCCTTATAAACTTAGAACATTCAACACGGGATGTGGTAAACGCAAGTTCTAGTACTCAATTGTTTCTGCCAGTTTTTGGGAGAGTGGAAGTAACCACATATAGCACACATGTAAAAGTTGAAGCATCTTTACAAACGCACACATAAATAAATGCTACAAACAAATATATGCTTATGCATACAAACTGTTGATTACCTACCTCGGCAGAGGGAAACACGCCCAATAGGAGTTCCGTGTTAAAATTTCTAAGATGTTTACTATATGTAAAAAAAAAAACAGTGAACAAATATCAAAGTTTCGGAGTTATACAGAGTGTTGTTAAACATCATCACCAAGATCTTGGTCTATTCTGACCACAGAGCAGTGTTCCTTCAGTGTGTTAGTGGGAACATAATGATTTAATAGGAACCCCCGCTGGCACCACCTTGTTCGATTGACAGATGATACGAAAGCCTTATGATAAGATGACGGTGTTTTTTACCATGGGACCTTTTAACTGAGAATTGTCTTCTTACATTTTATAAATTGGATTTTTATCTTTCGAGTACTAGTGATTGAAACATGGTGTTTTAATAACTTTTGTAGTTATTAAATTGTTACGGATTGAATAATAATAATAGTAATATAGTGGGACATTAACACACACGGCCATCTGATCCTAAACTAAGCAGAGCTTGTACTATGGAAACCAGATAACTGTTAATATGCTACATATAATACTTGTCTTTTGTAAATACATACACCCAGTCACCCAAAATTTGAAAAAGAGAAGACGGAGCCAAAGATAATACACGTCGACATTTTTTGATGCAATTTAAAACTTTTAGGCGCTACCCTTTAGGAATTAGTAAATTTAACCTACTAAAAAAAATATTAGTTTGTCTGGTGGGTGGTCACTAACCTACCACCAGTTAATTACAAGTAAACTTAATTACCAGTTGATTGTCACCTGATTTGCACCACGGGGCTACGGGTGGGGATTCAGAAAAAAGATGTATTCCCACGGATGAAGGTGACTTAGCCCCCAACAGGAGTTACAGAATTCCCCTAGTTAGAAGTTCGGACTGTGTTAAGTAAACGTCACATTATGCGGATTACCGCCCTCTAATTTTCATACATACTAAGAGACGGATTTTGTGTTACCAGTTATTTCTCAACAGGTAATATAAATATCTATTACATAACTACACCGTGACGAACAACCAAAAAAAAATAAAAAAGTATTTAAATTATAATTCTTCATTTAAAATTTACTACTATTACCTGCTGTTAAGGTTCATTTGAGCTTGCAAGTATATAACTGGTACAATTTTGTAGTCATTTGTCAAGTATCGGGTCAAAGGGTGCGATTCGTCTAGTAGTAATCAACGGACGGACAGACGGCCATCAATTATCGTATGTAAAGTTAGTGCATATACTTACGCACTGTATAGTAAGCCGCACTGCGGTTCATGTTTGAAGGCAACCGACCAAACAGTCAGTCGAACTTCGCTACCGCATCCGGTTGTGCATACTACATAATATTTAATATTGTCTTAGATTTACGCGAATACGCGCGGTTTATTTTAGATTTTAGTTTCAGTCTTTTCAGACAAATCAAAATCAAAATTATTTTTTTAATTTAAAATAAACCGCGATAAAATCCGTTAAAAAGCAGTTTTATTTCAATACATAATATTTATTATAAAGCGCCACCCATCACATTCTGAGACTCAGAATAAGTTTTGTCTTAAAAGCAGAGTAGAGTTGGGCATAACAGGTAGAATCAGGTAAATTTGAAAATTTTAATTCTTAAAGATATAACTCAAAACAGTAAAGTAATTATTTTTGTGTAGTGTTAGAGAGGCTTAGTTCCAAACAATTTTATCCGCTAAATAGATGAAATTTAATAATAATATTTTTTAAATTTGAGAATTGTTTGAATTTTAAATTGTTACATTTTACAGTTGTTTTAGATTTGTTTATTGACATATTATATTTAAAAGTTACATATGCATTTATAGTGATTATATGGATTTATCATTATCACCGTTCTCGTCTGCTTAAAGCGTCCAGACGTCAAAATATAACGTAACGTAACGTAGGTAACGTTACGGTTTTACAGATAGTGCGTATAAACATTTAAACGCTTATTAAAAGAAGAATATCAGATGAGATAGGCTTTATTCAATGTTATGTATGAAAGGTGTTAAATTATATTTAACTTTTTTTTTTACTTTTGTTTATGCTGTCTATAACATTATTTTGAGTATTTTTACGTACCTACCTTATCTACAACCCTATAATGTAGTCTCAAATGGGCAATGACAAAATTTGTATATTTATGTTTTTACTTTTTTGTTTGTTTATTTGCAAGAGTCAAGGATCTACTCTAAAAATCGTGATCATAAAAGTTGATCTAACTGCAAAACAGTTTTTGTTATCAGTTAGAATTTTTTTATAGGATGGTTTATGGCGAGTTGCTGGACATACGTACCCACATAATAATTTTAAACTAAACACAGCAAAAATCATACATACTCAATGATTTGAAGGCTTTCAAACAAAAATCAGGATTAGCAGACATCTTTAGGTAGGCGTGGATTATCGGGTAAGAAGACGGTATTCCAACATAATAAATACGGTAAATATCACTTCACCAGATCTCTCGATAGCAAAATAATTAATTCTACTAGACAATTTCAGATCGCTAAGATTAGGTACATTGGATTAAAGCGTAACGTTGACTGAGCACGTGGTGGCTTGCGCATTTCCGGCGATGCAACCGTCCAACACAAAGTGTGAGCCCTTTTAAGATATCCGCGTCACCCGTGCTCGGTATTCATTCGTTCGTTTAAATTTCGAGTGACAGCTGCCTTTAAAGAAGGACGCGATGACAGAATGACAATGACAGCTGATGCATTGACAAGTAAATATGCCAACAAATTTATTTGAAACTAGCGGACCCGGCAGACGTCGTTCTGCCCGGTAAAGCAGTGCCATCTACCGGGTCTCAGACCTACCGAATATAACCCATAATAAATAATAGGTATCTAACCCGGTTTTCGGCACTTCTTTGCTTTCTAAATTTTCTTTTTTTTAATTTTTCTCTGCGTAAGAACCATCCTCGTACTTAAAGGAATATTTTAAAAAAAGAATTAGCGAAATCGGTCCAGCCGTTCACGCGTGATGTCGTGACAACGGAAAACGAGTTTTATTTTTATATATATAGACGTGAGATTTATCACGAGATGTAAACAATTACAACTGACTACTTCGAGATGTCCTCTAAATGTGATCGCTATTGCATCGTAATTGTGGTTTGTGGCCGTTTGTCCTATCATCTACTGCAATAGTGATTTAAACGGTGACATCAGTGAGTCATCAATAGAATAACTACAGGTTCGAGTGCCTCATTTGCAAACAGTGCCTCGCCTTAGAAATATAAGATCGCGTGTTCGATTCCCGGTCGTGCCCACACATCTTTTTGTGAATTGTTTCACCACCGCTGCTCGATATTAGTGAAGGAAAACATCGTGAGGAAACCGGCATGTTTAAGAACTTATCATTTGAGGACTAATGCGCACTTGGCCAGTGTGTGTGTGGATTAAGGTCTAAACTCACAAATTTTACAAAATGACGTTCATTTCTTATTGTAAAAAAGGCTTATACTTGACTACAAGTACTACAACTTAATAACTACAGAGCTTGTACTAGGGAAACCAGATAACTGGTAATATACTACATATGTATAATACTTTTCTTTTGTAAATACATACTTAATATAGATAATGACACCCAGACTCAAGACAAACAGACGTGTTCATCACACAAATATCCGATTTGTGTGAGAGTCGAACCCACGACCTGCGGCGTGAAAAGCAAGTATCTTACCGACCACGCCACCAACCCATAAGATCAAACCCATACCGTTGTCTTATTACTTCATTTCTCAATCTATCCTTGATCGGCATAATATTAGATATTTCAAGTAAAATAACTCAACGAACCTTATTATAGTTAAATACGTCAGATATCGTTCAAGTTCCTAGATCAAAGATAACTGACAACTGACAGTAAAGGATTTATGACTTTTAAATACAATTTTAATTGATTTCAATATTATTAAGTTCACGTTACACTTGTTAAAGCTATGTCTTTATTTAATAACGGGCCAGTGGCGTGGTCGGTAAGATACTTGCTTTTCACGCCGCAGGTCGTGGGTTCGATTCCCACCCGAGACAAACATTTGTTTAAATATGTCTGTCTGTCTTGTGTCTGGGTGTAATTATCTATATTTAAGTATATATTTACAAAAGAAAAGTATTATTAGTTATCTGGTTTCCATAGTACAATCTCTGCTTAGTTTCGGATCAAATGACCGTGTGTGTTAATGTCCCACTATATTATTAAATGGTCTTCGTGATGTAAATACCATTTTAAAAGTATCTTAACCAAGGATTCCCAAAAAAACGGAGGGTATACAAGCTGGGAATAATAATAATAATATTTTCACACATACACACAGCGCCATCTAGTCATAAATAAAGCAATTATATTTGCTTGTATTATGGGTACTAGAAACGGATATAATAGGTACTTCAATACATTTTTTTAGTAAACACATACATTTCATAGAGAAATTACACCCAGACACAGAACAAACACTCGTGTTCATCACACAAAGATTTGTCCTAAGTGGGAATAGAATCCGCGATCTTCGGCTTAGTAATCAGGGTCACTAACCATAACGCCACCAGGCCAGTCAAAAATACGAGCGATTCTTTATTACATACTAGTTTCCGCCTACGGCTTCGCTCACGTGATACTTATTGGGATAAAAAGTACCCTATGTGTCAATCCAGACCATAATCTATCTCAGTGCTCAATTTCATTCAATTCCCTTCAGTGCTTTTTGCCTGAAAGAGTTACAAACATCCATATATTCTTAAAAACTTTTGCGTTTATAATATTAGTAGGATTCATGTAAATATGCAGCGATGGCGCAGCGGTACGAGCTTCGCCTTTGGTCGCGAGTTCGAATCCCAGTCGTGCCCACACACACACTGCTCAATATTGGATAGGAAAAACATCGTGAGGAAACCGACATGTCTTAGAACAAATCATTCGAGGAATTAAATTAATTTATTTAATTTATTTTAAAAACATTGAAGTCAGTTTCTATATTTTTAAAGCTATGTATGCTTACAATAGCGCTTTTAAATTAAAAAAATGAAGACCCACCAATGTAGTACTTACCTATGCAACAATAAAAAATACTTAATAACCTCCTTCTTCTTGCAGTCGGTTTAAAAATACGCGGAAGTTAGATTTCTTTCAGCTAAGTATATCTGATCCAAATGTGTTTTTATCGTAATACAACCACTTAAGGTATGATCTCATGTCGTCATAAAAATATAGCGAATCACTGGAATATGTTTACACCAATGATTGTGGGAACTCTGTTAGTCATCGTTCAGTCATGATCATGACGTGGGTTCGAGTCCCGGTCGTGTAATTACTGCGAGTCGTGAGTACGAGTGTAAGGTTGGTAGTTTTACATAAATGGTGGATTGTGTTGTGACTAATCGGGGGTTTGTTTCCATTGTTTTTAAATAACGTTATGAAGTAAAGTCAAAGTCAAAAAATTAGGTAAGTATATAAGTTTAATTTCATTAAAAATCGGCACTTTTGGGATTCCTGTGTGTTTTGTTCCGAATAGTAAATGTCATGGCTAGTAAAATTGGTTTAGATTTTAGACATTTTCATTATGATAGTCACCTTTTGTTATAAAAACAACATGCCTTCAGTGAAATTTCTGGTAATTAATTTGGTAAATATGTAAGTAGATGATATCTATATAATAAGTTTTACAAACCATCTTATAGAACAATGTCATGGTTACATTAAGTAGTTAGGTGTCATTCGCTAACCCCACTGTAACTAAACACGCATTGGCGAGATTCAAATATTTTTGTTTTATATATTTTTTTCGTATTTTTTTAATTATGTGCTAATCCGCCCACAGAACTTCGTTCAAAGATTTATTCTGCTTTTCCTTGGGCAAGACAAATTAAAGGTCATACTCGTTTTTGAGTAACCAATGGTATAACTAGACGACTTGTTTTTAATTTAAAGATACGAATTACATAAAACCATAAAAAACTGAACAGTTTTTAACGGTCATCGCGTCCGATAATCTCGTGGTGTAATGGAAACGGTATCAATCCAGACGCACGTCCTATAACCAAACGAGGACATTCGCATCTAAACGTTATTAGCTAGGCGAATGCATTATTACATGTCATGTGCAACTCAGATAATATCTCTGATAGCAATAGCGATTTGTTGTGCTAATTGCTGTTGATACGTAATTCGTGCTTGTTTGAACCTTTGGTATGTAATAATTTTAAGATGATATATCCTATTAGTGTTTATAATATATGGATATTTATTACGTTAAAACGGTTCAATACATTTATTGGCAATATCGTATATTTACATACAGTTTGCAGTGGAGCAGCGGTAGCGCAGCGGTACGGGCCTCGCCTTATATTTATAGTAGCACAAATTCAATTCCCAGTCATGCCCACACGTCTTTGTGTGAATTGTTTCATCATCGTTTAATACAAAAAAGTTTTCAAATACTGTTAGCAACATGTCAAGATAATAAGTTAAAATGCTCATAAATCTACAAACTATTTTACCTATTCTGTTTCCAATCTATTTTATTCTATTAGCAGAATTACATTTTCTCTTTTCATAAATGTTTTGAACGAAAAAAAAAAATATGAAAACTGATTTTGACCAGTTTAAGATATTATTCAAAAACTTTTTTCGTATTGACGAACTAATGATAAGGGTATAAGCCACACGCTGTATAGTCATAAGTAACGACAGGTAATTTAGATGTATGATACTTACCGACTACTCAAAATCAGAGAATATGGGCATTGAACGATAGAAAACTAGAAGAAAATAAAAAAGTCACAAACCAAACTAGCAACCCTATCTAAGGGTGGGATAGTAATAAATAAATCAACGTCGAACACTTCCCAGCCACTGAATAAAATAGCTGTCTTTGAAATATATCCATATTATCGCGATGCATGTGCCAAGTGCCAACCCTACACTATACAGGCTGATGTCAAGACGTCAAGAGTTTTTGAATAATGCAACTTTGGATATTTGAATTTGAAAATGGAATAATCGCGTGACAAGTGTTGGACGTACAATTGACGGATTTAAAAACAATAAATCTCTCTTCACTTGTTTTAAAACTATAACTAGGTACAAATAAAAAAGGGCATAACAAACACTTTTTGTGGAGTATACTAAATATTAATGTTACAAATAATATAATATTAAAAATGCGAAATACTATTAATGATGTGTTCATCATCAGCCTATTCTAGTCTACTGCTCGGCATAGGCCTTTCCTAAAGTACGCGACTGACTAATATCCGCGGCTTTTCTCATCCAGTTCATTCCAGCCGCCATGCTGAGATCGTCACTCCACCTAGTCTGAGGGCGTCTTAAGCTACGTTTGCCAATTCGTGGTCTGGAGACTCACTTTTTTAATTTCTCAGCACTAGTCTGGAGTTAAGAAGATGGTGAAATGGTACCCCCGTATCCTCGGAGAGCGTCGGTTCCATTCGAATATGAGAGTGAACGGAAAAGAGAGGTCATTTGTATTTGCGAACACAATTTTTCACTATAATATCGTCTGCGTACCTGGTTATACAGCTTTTTAGAGAGTAGTACTTAAAGTGGGAAGGTTTTTTTTTCGAAACAACTCTATCCAATTAGACTGAGAGGCTTTTATTGATTTGCAAACTTTATTGCCAAGTTGTTAATAACGGATTAAACAGATAAAGCTAGGAGATTTAATTGTGCAAGTACACTATGATAATCTACTATTGCCCAATCAAAACGGACGTTCAAGTTGCTTGTGAGGCGCTGTACCCACCACCGCAATCCCAAGTTTGCTACTCCTGTTAGCCCGGATTGACAGAGACGCCGTGAAGAGACTCGGAATTTGAACCCGGACAAGTCCCCGGA
Source organism: Meganola albula (assembly GCA_936450015.1). Lineage (NCBI taxonomy): Eukaryota > Metazoa > Arthropoda > Insecta > Lepidoptera > Nolidae > Meganola > Meganola albula. Next base: position 4,206,189 of record OW388157.1, on the reverse strand, counting down.
CACCTGGAACTGTCTTAAATCCCGCACAAATTAAATAAAAAATGGATTAAGAGGAATTGGTAAGTAAGATTGTCTACTTCAGTCCAAGCAAAGCGGAAAACAGCACAAAGAAAATAAAATTACATCATCAAAATAAACTATTCCAGCTGGTTTCAGTAATAGATAATTATGGCAAAATTGTTTGAACTCACGAAAATTTGCACTTTTGCAACAAGATCGGTATAATATACTGTCCCGACATTCAGTATGAAACCGTGGACTTCTCCGTATCTTAAAAAATCTCAATATTCTAATAATATATTATGTACGGTACCTACCTAACAAGATCAATCAACTTTTTTTCTGATAATTGCCAACAATCTTACATTCAAAACAGCGTATCAACCGGACAGCCGTTACAAAAAGTGTTAAAAACTAAAATCACCCTGTATATAACCGGACAGTCGGAACAAAAAGTGTTAAATCTCCGGAGGTCGCGATTACCATCAGGACAAGCTAATAATTTATGTAACTGACTTCGAATATATCTCACCCTGCCTGGGGTTTTAGGGAAATTGTCTCCGGTACCAATATCCTTATTGGATTCCAGGTTTCCTGTCTGAATAATCAAGGAACAGAAAGTAAAATATTTCTACATATATTCTCATTTGTCTAATGTTGAGTGAGTTCGCTTAATAACCTGTTCCTGGGTTCGAATCCGGGTCGATTCAAAAGATTTTTAATAAACATACATAATAGTCCAAATAGATAATTGAAATTTTACAGCTGTGTTTGTGGCGCATCTCTGTTTACCAATAGCTATAATCTAATTGGCATTTGCTGGGTAAGCGCACTTCATCGTATCCCACATTATTGCTTAACATCAGGCCAGTGAAGGTAAAGCGCAAGCCTGTAGAATTTAAAAAAACATGGTCGCCGAAATTAGGATTATGCGCGATGAACGTTATCAGACACGGCCTCTGGATCTGTTTTGGGCGTAATAACAAAGAAAGACGCCTATACCCAAAGGTGTAGTAGGCAGAGGTAAATATAACATACTTTTCGCCGACTATGTTTAGGTCCCATAAGTACCTAATAAGGGGCGAGCCTATTACCGTTCATCGGGCACAATTCCAAACTTCAAGCGGTAACTAAGACTCTCTGAGTAATTAGAAAAGTCTATTGAGCGCCATGTCACGCTTTGTACTAAGAAAAGATTAAAAAAATATTTGAGTTTCCAGAATTTTCCGAAGTTTTCTGTACCTAATCTGTATATACTGAAACGAAAATTCAGCTTAATGATATTGATACAAGCCACCACACAAGAGCGATTATCGTCAATCATAATATAAACCAACACAGGACCAGTTTCACCTACTCTCTATCAAAACTTTTATTACAAAAACATTGATTTACAAACAAAATTCCATGATTAAATAACAAACTTTGATTATATTGTCGGTGATTTGGTTACTCGCGACCGCGGACATATTTCGATCATGTGGATTTATTCTGAGAACCGCTTGTTTTTAATGAGGCCCTACTCTTACTTAACAATCGATTAGTCCGTATTTTCGGATTAGGTACTTTCGGAACAAGAATCTGCAGAAATTGAATCATCATAAACAAAAACATTAGGTATAGATGTTGAGTAAATTGGATTTGAACTCCAGCTTTTGTCCACTGAGATGTCCGATGTCACTTTTTAAGGTTTCATCAAATTGTTCTTGTAGGCATTTAATATTTTTCCCTGACAACACTATAAACATCCTTAGTTTTTACAATTAATAATTTTGTTAGGCAAACGTTGGCGTGGTCGGCAGGAACTTGGTTTTCAAACCCCTGACAGACACATACATATGTGATGAACATGTCTGTTTGTCTTGAGTGGGTGTAATTATCTATTATAAGTATGTATTTACATAAGAAAACTAGTATGTATATGTAAAGTATATCAATTATCTGGTTCCATGACACAAACTCTGCTTAGGATAGGATCAGCTGACCTTGTGTGTTAATGTCCTAGAATATTATTATGTATTATGATTAATACTTCTGAAATGAGGGTTCAATTTTTATTTCATTATGAATACCTTCCTTCGTTATTATGTATAATTAAAAAAATTAATTGCAGTAGGTGTTTATTTTCACGTTCGAATTCTTATCCGAAAATATCGTCTGTCTTATCGATAGATAGAACAGAGTAGGGGTTTTGGATATAAAATGTTTATTGATATTGGACATTATTCTTGGTTCGTAAGCCCCATCCGGCTGGTGTTTTATTGTGGTTTATAATAGAAACATTCTGAGCCGATGACAAGTGGTGTTTTTCAGTTTTGATCGGGAACTGTTCGATAAAAAAATTAATATGATCTATTTTCTCCGCTGGCAATTTTAGCACGTGAGTAGTGCTTTTAGATCGTAAATTTCGATGATTTAGGTTAAGCGATCTAAGTAATTATATCCTGAACATAATGTCGGTAGTTCAAATGTTTTAAAGACATTTTTAGGAGGTTATTTTTTACTACTAAGAAATTACCTACATAACTTTTACTGTGTATGTTGACAGTTCACTTGGTAGGAATCAACCTATACAAGAATCTAAATTCCAATCATCAGCCTGAGGACGTCCACTGCTGGACAAAAGCCTCTCCTTTAGAACGCCACAGCAATCGGTTGTCGACCGTTAGCATTCATCAGCTTCCCACAATTTTTAACTATGGCATCAGTCCACCTTGTGGCGGTTGTGCCGACGCTAGGGTGCACATTGTTCGCCACTAGAGAATCTGTATAGATACCCCAGCTGTTACCGGTTCTACGAGCGATATGTCCTGCCCACTGCTAGTTCAATTTCCCCACTTTGATCGCTATGGTCGGTGACTTTTGTTCTTCGGCAATTTCAAAAAAACATTAGGTATCAAACACATTTCTATGATATTTTAAATTAAAGTAAAAAATGAAATAGGTACCTATTAGATTAAAAAAAAGTCTTGCGGTTGAGTAGGCACTCAGTTATTTTTAGTTGTTTTACTAATAAAGTTTGTATACTTAATTGTAACACTTACGAATTTGCTCAATTATTTCTACAGTGATCATAAAATATAATAACAATAATAAACACATGCATGCATTAAAATAAAAAAAAATATTTTGACAGTTGATGTAAAAACAAATGAAAAGTACCTCATAAATCACAATCGATGTTTACAGTAAAAATGTCCGATGATTGATAACGAAAAATTGCCATTAAAATTAAATGTAGATAGGGGTGCCTATACCTAGGTATTACATCATCTGTAGTTTAAATTTTTTAAGACCACCTACAAACAACATTATCAGACCAGCTCAACCATAGATACCATATTTAAATATGGATGAAAACAAGTCCGTCAGTAAAATTATAAAAAAATGTTAAACACATATTCTGTGCCTTCATTATCATTATATTAATATCATTATAATTTAACAATATTAAGATATAACGCATTTAAGTTACGGAGTGGAGTGCGCTACGTCATACAGATGCATAAAACTTGCATAAGCGTGACGTCATTCAAATAACGTTCAATAGATATGTGTTACCGCTGTTGTAAGATTCCGAACAAACGACTAACGTAGTTCAAACGTTGCAAGTGGAACTGGATCGGACACACGCTCCGAAGGGATCCCGATTACATACCGGAATTCCCAAGAAAAGCGGAAAAGTGGCCGCCCTAAGCAATCGTGATATCGGATGATCACTTCAGAAGCGAGGACAATAGAAATGTCTAGTAGCGAAGTAAAGCGCGAAGTATAACACCGCTCGGGTGACGATGGCGTACAGCGAACGCTCTCTGGCTTATTCAGCAGACATACGAATAGTACATCAAATCAAGACATACCTTCTAATTTTGCACCCACGCAGATACACATGGCAAGTTTAAGATCACTTCAAACCTTTTTAGTGTCCGATACGGGTCTTCTCTCGACTATCTTACGAGTATAATTTAAGCCTTATCCGTACACGATGGCCAAGTGCAGGTTGATGGATGTCATATGTCCTCGAAGTAGTTCTTAGATATGCCGGTTTCCCTTCACTAGTAATAAGCAGAGGCGATGAAATAATTCACACGACTGGGGATCGAACCCGTGATTTAATACTCCAAAGTCGAGGCCGATACTGCTCACATTGTACGTGTATCATATTATGATTATAAGATAAATAAAGCTTGTAAAAAGTCGAAAATTAAAACCTATTTTTTTAATTTGGAAGTTCGATAAAATGGCGGCAGTCGCAGTACGATTTTTATTATATTTTCTATATTGGTAGCCCTGACGTCTTCGAGTGGACATAAACGTCTCATATCGACACAACTGGATACAATACTTGGCTCGTGCTCAAATTGATATTGAATTTATTTTCAATTTTAACGCGCCCTCCTTACAAATGTAGAGCTATGTAAAATACACAGAGCGATAAACAATACAAATGCAAAATTACTTACTCTAATATGTAATTATGCTTTTAGTGAAGATCATGATATTAAAAATAATGATATTAAAAGTCATTTATTTTGGGTATTTATTATAATTTTTAATTTTAAAAAAGATTAAAGCGTAACATTTTTTAACTATGCATGTGTATGAGAAGTAACTCTCACGAATACCTAATTATGATATTTATTTTACGCTGTTAAATTAATTAATGAGCTATCGAACAGTGCAAGAATTTTTCATATTAAACTAGTTGTTCCTGAGATTAGCGCGTTCTACTGAACTAACGACCTCCAGCTTTAAAATATTAGAGATTTAAAATAAAATAAAAAAATATTATATTTATAAAATTCATAACTGACTCTAATCCCTCTAGAAAGCACACCCTGCACGTTAAATTAAAATGATAGCTACTATTATTCGTAGTTTACAATAAATTAAGTGAATTAGCCGCCATATCGAGTGCAGGTAGATGTAAGTATGTTTGTTATTCTTTTACGGCAAAGCAACTGAACTGATCCAAACAAATTTTGCACACATAATATAGTTTGCTACTTGGATAAATTGTACTACTATTTTACTGTACCTAAGATACCAAAGGAAATGGGTTTGGGTGAACATTTCTTACTCTTTCACGGTAATGCCGATGAACCGACAATAATGTAATTTTGCACAAATGTTGTTTGTTACTTAAATTGTCTAATGTAAGTATATACTTGTTATTCCCTAATAATAATGATATTTTCACACATCCATTAGCCATAAGAGGACTTTCGCTCCCGAAAATTTTCTGCTCCCTCTGTATTCTTAATACACTGTAAAGTTGACAGTGAACAGGCGCCACCGCGGATACAAACGTCAAACTCTATTTCGGTTGCGAGTGTTGCGACTGTGGTGTGCCCAATCCCCCCTCCACTTCACCATAGAGTATAGAGCCCCGTAAACAAGTGAGCAACGTGTTTAAGTTTTTTTTTTACATGTAGGTTAAGACACGCACTCCATGGAGTTTAGCTATAAATAGGTTTGTTGCGAAGTAACGGTGAGGTTTATTATGGAATGAAGAGATTTGTTGGTAATAGCCTAATGTTACACCATGAAGAATGGATGCTCGAATAATAACGTTACAATACGGAAAGTGAAACTCAAGTTGGTAAATTAAAATACTGACTCGACCTTAGAACATTAAACACAGGAATTGTTATACGCAACTTCCAGTACAAATATTTTGTAATATTTTTTGGCGGAGGCGAGGTAACCACCTACAGCACACTTTTACATGCTCACACACACTTTTACGAAAACTTGAAGCTATACACAAACACAAAATATTATGCACAGACCGTTCATGTGCCTCGGTAAAAGGGAACGCGTGCGCTTAACAGATTCTGTGTTAAATGTTCTAAGGACTCTACTCAGACTGAGACTCCACTAAAACTCTCCCTAGACCTCTAATAAGAGCGCTCGATTCTACGCAAGTATACCTACCTATAGTTATCGGTATCGCAAAGATTCAAATTTGATTATTAATTTTCAAAACTAGCCAATATTTGTTTTAAATGGCGTTTTAGAATGTCGGTGATTAAAAATCTATTAAAAACTTATCATCATCACCAGCCTATATTCTTGTCCACTGCTGACATAGGCCTATCCTAAAGCACGCCACTGAGCACGGTCCGGGGCTTTTCTCATCCAGTCCTTGCTGGCCGTCCTACTGAGATCGTCAATCCACCTTGTCTGAGGGCGTCCTGCGCTACGTTTACCAATTCTTCACTCAAGAACTCGTTTACCACAACGGTTGTCGGTTCTGCGGCAGATAAGGCTAATTACTACTTTAACTATTTAAACTTCACCGAATTGCAAAATTATTACAGCAGAAGTCATGTAAAATATAATAAAAATAATGTCATAAAAAATTATTATTGGTGGCAAACTGTATCTAATGTTTTATTTTGTAATTTTTTTTTATAGATGCTTTCGGTGGTGTATTTCACCTTAGTGTATTTAATTTGCAAATTAACTACCTACCAAAAACAAGTTTTCTTTCATAAAATCATAATTACATTACACGCATTATATTAATTACCTATTTCATGCATTCAACACAACACTAAATATACCATAGATAAAATTATAAAACCTACACGCGATTCCAAGTTTAACTTTCAAAAAAAGAATTCTATCAAACAGGCACAAAATAAACAGGCACACGCACACGCCAAAAACATAAAAAATAAAAAGTATAAAAGTCACGGGACAGGAGAATAGAGATGTTATCATGTCGATCACGATAGACGCGACACAACCGTGACAGATCGCGACGGATACCTAGTGACGTGACAAAGGACCGCTACAGTTACAAATTGATTGCCAGCAATGATAATTTACCTACTTTTTAGTTTACTTTTAATTTTGAACTGGTAAAGGAAGTGACATTCACGACAAAATCACCGTTAATCGATAAAAATCATTTTAATACATTGAATCTGAGAACTGTTTAAAACTGTAAATAGTAGATCTCTGTTTGAAAATATCGGAATAATATAAAATGTTAAAAACTAAGAGTATTTAAAACGGGAGGTGTTATAAAAAAACTTCTAGTACTGAATTGATATGGCCAGTTTTTGGGGAGGTGAGGTAACCACATCTTTACAAATGCACATGTAAATAAAAAAAAAACAAAAACGAAACATAGATAACATAAAACGCAGAGGGGAACGCGCGCATTACCAGACCCGTATTAAATTTTCTAAGGCTAAATTTTCTAAATCTTATGACTAACTTTTAGATGGACTCAATCTTGAATGAATTCTTTCTATCCTGTATTTTATTACCGAGACAAAGTTTACATAAAGAAAGAAAGCAATGTAATGTAAATATTGTAGTTTAAAAAAAACTGCAAATTGACACCCGTAATTTTAGAACTTTACTACTTCGCCCTAGAAAAATAAGGTCACGGGTTCGAATCCTGATCGTGCCTACACATCTTTGTGTGAATTGTTTCATCTCCGCTGCTCAATATCGGTGAAGGAAAACATCGTGAGGAAACCGGTATATCTAAGAACCAATCATTCGATGACACGTGACATCCACCAACCCACACTTGGCCAGCGTGGTTTGATTTATGAACTCATAAGATAGTTGAGAGAAGCCCACTGCTGGAGTGGCACTGAAAAGGGTTGAAGTGACTGCAAATATTCACCGGGATTATCATGACATATTTAGATTAGAGTAAGAATGGAAGTTACCAAGGCTTAGCTAAAACAAAGAAGGGTTTAACGTTAGCTATTCAACATGACTTTAATCTCCTTTTAAATATATTCACCCTTCACACTCGTGTCTATCAAACGTTCAAAATAATGTGACGACACCAATTCACCAAAAAGCACGAAATTTATTCACAATGAACTAGACATTGTGGTGTTCCCGTCAAAAATATCACTTATATCACTTCCGCGTGTCAGGGCTGACTCTAATGTTCGGTGAATTTTGCATGTGAATAGCCTTTACGTTGGGCGGTAATGTGACACGTGACAACCCTATTGCAAATGTAGGTCTGTTTTGTTCTATGTTGGTTGTATGTAAACAATATTCATAGTTAGTTGACGCTTTGAAGATTTCTTTTTTTTAGATGAGGAGCAGTGACGAAGTCGCCTTTAATAATAATAAATATCTGGATGTCCCAGCTTTGCTAGGTTTTTTTTTTAAATGACATTTTCTAAAAATGATTCCTAGCTAGATCGATTTATCGCCCCCGAAACCCCCTTTAATACTAAATTTTATGAAAATCGTTGGAGCCGATTCCGAGATTCCAATTATATATATACAAGAATTGCCCATTTAAAGATATAAGATAAGATTTATTGTCTGATGAGGAGCAGTGACGAAGTCGCCTTTAATAATAATAATTATTTATTGTGTCACAGATATACAGACAGTGGATGACAATTTTGTAAAAGCAGTGTTTTAATATACCTAGTTCGGTTGATCAATGATACCCAAACTAAGGTTTAACTTGTGGCATGGGTATCAGGGCTCTCGTACATAGTTACACAACATAGTATTTTAATAATGGAGTAGTGTCTATGACATCGGATGACAAATGTAAACTAGAAAATATTAAAAATAAAACAGAACAGTATTATAAATTTAAAAGTATATTTATATAAATTTATATCTTAGTGTATGTGTGCGTCTGTGTGCTTTGAAATATAACATCGCGAATTCGATACACTATCGTGCCCACATTTCTATGTGTAAATTATTTAATTGCCGCTGCTCAATGTCGGTGAAGGAAAACATTCTGAGGAAACCGGCATGTCTGAGGAATAATCGTTCGAAGACAGGTGACATCTACCAACCCGCACTTGGCTAGCATGTGTGGATTAAGGCACTCTCGTGAGTCAAAAAGATGACCCGTGGGACATTAAACAGGGTTTAAATATTAAAAAAAAATGTACAAATTCTTAAGAAACAAACAAACCACCATATATTTCCTCTTTATAATATTAGTATGCATAGATTATAAAAAAAATATTACATATAATTATAGTAAAACTTGCCTACCATTTAAATATATTTATATATTTATTTACACCATACATTCAGTACTTTAACAGATTTAAATTAGTTTACATGTTTTACATGCAAACTAATTGAAATTGTAAGCATCGCTTAATAACCGCGAGATCCCGGTTTCGATTCCCATGTCGAGAAAAATGTCATACCTATACGTAGAAAATCTTAGATGCCGAAGTTTGGAATTGAAGTTATGCCCGGTGATCGGCTTTTCACTCGCTTCATAAACATAACCTGCGATAAATGCGTGATATTCGCCTCTGCCTATACCTTCGGGTAATACAGCCGTGATGCTGTTTTTGTTTCAAAAACATGTATAAACTATTAACACCTATATAATATAGCTAATAAAACACTATAACAATTTCCTCAAACACATCTCGACCCTCCTTACAAACCCTGAATTTATCACTTTTTTCACCCCTTTGGTTGGCGGTTTTATGGTTATTCTCTTTTTATGATAATACTTTACGTCTGGTGTTGCCAGCATTTTTTAAGATACATTTAACAAATAAGTATCGATTTAACGAAAAAAAGTAGTTATTCGAAATTCAAAAATTAGACACCTACTAACTGAAGTCGATAATAAAGCTTTACTCACATTATGATACTACTACAACACACACGTATTGAAGACTTGGGACAATTTATACTCATTGATTTTCAACTGTTTTCTCTTGATATGAGAAAGAATAGAGAAGAAATAGGTAAAGTTTGGTTAAATTTCTTTTACAGGGATCAAATCACCTAAGAAAATCTCAACCCACAAATGCTGTTACGGGCAGTTTCGGACGGCTATCTGGATGTACGGATGTATGTTTGTTACTCATTCACGAAAAATCTATTGGACGGAATTGAATGACATTTGACACAGAGATAGATTACGGTCTGGATTAACACATAAGTTTTTATCCTACTAAGTACCACGCTTGTTAAGCTGTGGGCGGGAGCTAGTAGAGAATAAATAGCTGAAATTTGTTAAATTTTCTTTAACAGTACGAACAGAGAGAACCAGAAATAACACAAACATAAATGTAAATGTGAAACCCTTAGTTTGTCTTACTTCAGCTTTTACAGAAGAAGACAAAAATTGCCATGTCAAGGGTTAAAACAGCTAAGAACGTCACAACATATTAGTATATTAGTGACTATTGCCACTTTGTATATTACTATTTTACAAACATTTGGCATAAATAACTTCCTTCAAATGACCTTACTGCTAGTTAAAACCGAAAAATCCGTGAAAATCCGTCCAGGCCTCGATTCTCGCGTCTTATTTATTTCTAACTTAGGTATAAGACGCGAGAATCGAGGCCTGGACGGATTTTCACGGATTTTTCGGTTTTAACTAGCAGTAAGGTCATTTGAAGGAAGATTTAATATACAAATGTGCGAAGCTGTGGCCTTTCATTGTTTCAAAAAATATCCAGTATAGAAAACTCTACAAAAATACTAAAAGAGTTAAGGTTAAAGTAATAAAGTGTGATACAAATAATTGTTTGTAAATATTTTACATAATGCAAACGTAAGTATGCGTAATAATACCTTACCGCTATTCTCACGACACTGCCTCCGTGGAAAGTGCGAGTCGTAGTCGCGAGTAACTCGCCCGATAACGTCTAATTGACGGGCTGCGGTTGATAAAAGCGAATATCTGTCGATTTGCGAGAACTGATAGTAGGCTCTCACGCTTACCACTTTCAATTGTTTTCAAAAATTGACGAACACAGATCACGAATTTTGAAACAACATAAATAGCTAAATCTTTCTAATAAAACATAGTGGTCACACCTTTTCTAACCGAAGGTGTACACAGGATAAGGATGTCGGCCTTTTTCTTTGTTATATCTATCAGATAGATAAATTAAAAATATTGAACAGGTACTTATTTTTCTTTTATATGTGTGCCTTAAAGATAACGGCGATACGTCCAAGCGAAATCCCGAATGACACACTCTGGTAAGTTTTATATATAATATTATACACCCACGTTTTGATGGCTTATGTTTCCTTACACTGTGGTACTACAGCGCTGCGTCGCGCGTCGTTATTCGTAGCGACGTCGCGTGTCGCGTCGTATCGTCGCGACGTTATGTGTAAGAGCCTTTAGTCATTTTTATATTCATCATTTGACAGCAAGCATAAAACAATCAGTCAAATAATATTTTTATATTTTTTACTTCGACGAAACGAAGGTTCTTAATATTGGGAAGTAATTCATCAACGTCCAATCAAACCTACCAAAAGCCTTGATTTGTCACAACTGTTGATCACACGTGCTGACGTCATGCTCAGTACAGTTAACTACATATATTTGTACCTACCGTAAAGAGTCAATAATGCAAATACATAGCGCTCACGAACGATACCCGAAGGTCTACACCTTACAGTACCGAATATCTCCCACTTTTTGATGGTTATAGGTATTTAGGTTCATTAAGTAGGGAGCGAGGGAAAATTGAAATGTCACATCACTATCACATAATTATGTAGATACTTAATGTAACGTTTACATTATAATTAAGTAATCTTATGTAGAAAAATTTATTACCCTACAAAATAAGAATATAAATTTTCAATTTCGTTGTGTCTTTCTTTCTTTCATTTGCCATATCTTTTCAAACGACTCCAATAAAACGGACGTCCATTCGACTCTATGATTTCTTTTTCTTTGTTATTAATGTTGTGATTCCGCCAATTAAAGTGGTTTTCATATATATTTTTTTATTTCAATGGATATAAGTACCTATTTTCTTGGTGTCACCAATTAAGTTTTATCAAAATCGGATGAGAGGGTTTTCAATTATTGTTAAAACATTACGTCGGCTCTTATATTTTTCAGTTCAGGAAAACAGCTGTTAATTCGAGTCTTAAGACGAAAGTCTTTAATATGTGCGTCCTACCCGTTATTATGATACTTAAACTTACTGGGCTGGTCTATAAATTTAAATTCGCTCAGCGAGCTATGGAAAGGGCTTTTCTCGGAGTTTCTATTAGGATCGAATACCGAGAGAGAGGTACCTAATGTAGCTCACCGGATTAGTTAGTTGAAGTTCTTGAGTGGAGCCCACGATTTGGCAATCGTAACATAGGACGCCCTCAGACTAGGTGGAGTGACGATCTCTGCTAAGTGGTTGGTAGAGCTGTATGAGAGTAGCCGCGGATCGTTCTCAGTGGCGTTCCTACTTTAGGAGAGGCTTTTGACTCGCAGTGGACTAAAATAGGCTGATGATGAAAGAATGTGTGGTTTCAAGTACCTATAGAATTGCCCTCCTGACAGCTTACCGGGGAAACAATTATAATAAGTATTATAATAGTTTCCCCGTTCACCGAACCTACTTTTGATTGGTTACTTCTAATTTTTTTTCTGTGATAGGCTTGCGTTTGGCTACAACCAAGGAATGATGTAGTCTACGATGGAACACGCCTGCCCAAAATAGCGATTTACTCGTGATTACAAATTATTCGGTGAGATAGTGGCAGTGGAATGAAGCTCCATATGGTTAAAAACCATTAAGGAGCAACAGCTCCGACCCACCCCTCTTAAATAGTGTGATCAGATATCGCACCGGAATACGAGATAGCCGATTGACGGTGCAACTCTACCACCATTTATTTCCCAGGAAACTAATAATCAATTAATTACCAGTTAATTATTTAGTATTGTCTTAGATTTACACGAATACCACACACTGAAATAAAACTACTTACTTTGTAACGGATTTTATCGCGGTTTATTTTTGATTTTAGAACCTGACATTTCAAAGTCTTTAAGACTTCATGTTCACGGGTGGACTGAGGTAATTGACGTCCAAAAATATTAATCACAATTATTAATGACTACCAACAAACATTATTATTTAAGTCAGTTAATTGTTGCCAAATTAACACTAAGTACCAAGGACCACGGATTCAGATAAAAGGAGTACTTACTCCCGCTATAAACCCCCAAATTGCACCATTGTTTAATTTTACCTATTTACCTACTAAATAATTTAGACTACGTTACGTAATTGACAAGAAGTCGTGCGCACTTTATTTAAGGAAACTTCCTAACACATTCAACATTCAAGTTTGTAGTTACGTTCAATAGTATGTTATCGATAATTAATAACTTACTGCTGACCGTATCAAAATTAACCTAACACAGATGAAGTATTCACCTCGACATTTGATTTAACACGTTAACAGTAATCAATAATTGACTAACGTTTCACAAGTAGTAGAAGCAGTTGTAGTAAGTAGTGGTCAATAGGTACTATTTTTTGATTTAAAAAAATGTCAAAAGTCTCCCTATAGCCTTCCAACTCTCCTTATCGCTCGCTTCTGCTGTTTAAGTAGCGACAACCAAACTTAGATCATTCCACCATCGATCATTCCACCATCAGCTCTCCTTATCGCTCGCGTCTGCCGTCCAAGTAGCGACAACTAAACTTAGATAATTCCATCATCGTTTCCGTAGTTTTCCTAGGAAAAGACGACAGTCTCCAGGAATCTACTGCGTTTTGATACGGAAATATTATAAAAAAAAACATTAGCTACGCAAAAATGACAATTAAGTACATAAAAATAGTTTTTAGGAATGTGTTGGAGTTGTGTTGTGTTATGGGGTTATTATCGAAAATGATTTGATTTTAGATTTGTTTCTCTATTCGAACATAATCGAAATGCTTACTCCCGAAGCAATCGCATCATAAAACAAGATCGTAATTTCGTTCGAGTGTTATCAAGGCGCTACATGGTCGGTAATACTAGCTTTTCACGCTCAGGTCGTCGGTTCGATTCCCACCCAAGTCAGACATTTGTGTGATTAATATGTCTGTTTGTCTTGAGTTTGGGTGTAACTATCTATATTTAAGTATGTATTTACAAAAGAAAAGTATTTTAAGTAGCATATTACCAGTTATCTGGTTTCCATATTACAAGCTCTGCTTAGTTTGGGATCAGATGACCGTGTGTGTTAATGTCCCACTATGTTATTATGTTGTTCTTATTATTACTTCTTCGTAGACCACATCATTACATAACATCAGATAAGTTGTGAAGCAGCGGTGATGCAGAGGTATCGGCCTCGTCTTTGAAATACTTAGGTATAAATAAAATAAATAAATATAAATATTCTGGGACATTAACACACACGGTCATCTAGTCCCAAGCTAAGCAAAGCTTGTGTTATGGAAACCAGATAACTGGTATACACTATACATATGATACTTTTCTTTTGTAAATATATAGGTACTTTTAATAGATATTTACACCCAGACTCGACACAAACACAAATGTTCATCACTAATGTTTGTCTCTCGGGTGGGAATCGAACCCACAACCTGCGACGTTAAAAGCAAGTATCTTACCGACCACTTCACCGGCCCGTCGTAAGGTCGGTATTATACTGGTATTCTATAGCTTGATGTGAAGCAGTGTGTACAAAGTATTTTATTTCATCCACACCAAGACATATTAATAAAAACAAGACATGCCAACATATTGAAAATAATCCGTGACCCATAACCTGAACCATGTAAACTCTAACTGACAAGGCCGCCATCATAAAAAGCTAAGACGGTTGGCACGCCTGTCTTAACGTCTCAATTTTATTGTCTTTGATCATGAATACGTGAATATTTCAACAGCTCACACCCTTCAGAGATTAGTAAGTTTTGTGAATAGAATATTTTCAGTGTAGGTAGGTAAAATACCTAGGGATAGATAGGGCTAGCAGAAAGTCCCACTTGCTTAGCATGTAGAGATGCTAATGAAACTATGGAGCACGTACTGTGCGAGTGCGATTTGCTGGCGTGAAAACGCATGGATGCATTAGGAATGGACCGCTCTACTCCTTATGAATGTGTCCCCTATGGATAGCAGCGGTCATGGACAAGCTGTGCTGAGGCTTCAAGGCTTAAAGATGCACAAAAGATTCAGCTGAGTCGAAGTACTCTGGGTCTACCAGCTCCATTTATAAGATAAGATAATAATAAGTGAAGTGTTAAAATTAAAATAATACACAAATAAATAAGTAACAGACGATCAACGAGATTATAATTTATAAAAAGACAAGCTCTCGCCAACTGCTTTGCCCGCGTGAGGTCAGAGAGTAGGTATAGTCAGGCCTTAATCTACACACGCTGTCGAAGTAGGTACGTGTTGGTGGATGCCGCTCCCGTTGATTTCCTTCACTGATAATTAGCAGCGGTAAATAAACGATTCCCACAAACATGTATGCGACTGGAGACCGAACCTCTGACCTATATTTAAAAACCGAGGTTGATACCTGCCGCTTTGCCACTGCTGCCGGTAGGTACGAAACAGTAAAACGATAAAACACAAAGAACATCCGATGAGAAAGGTGCATCGGAATGAGGCTCCATATGGTTACAAACCAGGAGCAACAATTCCGACTCACCCTCTAAAATGGTATCTCCAGACATCGCACTGAAATATGGCAGGGCCGCTTGGCGATGTCACTTTGGCTGACGGGCGGTCACTAACCACGGCCGAAGCTTACTGCCGGTTATTATTTAAATAATATTTAAATCTTTAAATATAACTCACTTTTCGTTGTATATTTATAACTCAAAAACGGGCTTACCTATTCAAACCAAATGTTTAGGCATTGTTCGGACTATTTAGTAGATGGTTTATGTGAAGTTTGCACAAAATCGGTTGAGCGGTTCTTTATTCATCACATTTTTTGTAAATTGTTGAGTGGGCTGAAGCTACCCGGGTGAAGCTGGGGCGGGCCGCTAGTTCTCTCTCTATCTATATTTTAGTATTAAAAGAAAGAAAAGTATTATTAGTAGTATATTACCAGTTATATGGTTTCCATAGTACAAGCTCTGCTTAGTTTGGGATCAGATGACCGTGTGTGTTAATGTCCCACTAAATTAATATTAGATATTATAATTTGCACCCCCCCTGAAAAAATTCAGATATAAGTTGCACTCCCACGGACAAAGTTTACTTAGCCCCAATGTATGCAGCATCTCTGTCAAGGGTATGTACCTACCATCAAGTTTCTTTAACATGTGTCCTTACATAACTATCCCATACATAACATTCGTACATAAACAAAAATATATTTTTTTTGACGGGCCTGTGGCGTGTTTGCTAAGATACTTGCTTTTCACGCCACAGGTCGAGACAAACATTAGTGATGAACATTTGTGTTTGTGTCGAGTCCGGGTATAAATATCTATTATAAGTATATATTTACAAAAGAAAAGTATTATATATATGTCGGAGAAGTCATTAGTACGGTAGCATACTTGACAGCGAGGCGGCAGCGCGTCGGGTCGACACGCTTCGACGGAGTCTAGCCTGAGGTCCGCACGGGCGACGAGTGGGGATTGTAGCTACACGAACTGTGTGCCCCAGTTCTCTACAGACGTCCGTGCGACCAACATCGGTCTAGGAACTGTCTTACCACTCGTTGTATTAGTTCTACATTTCGTAACAAATTTATAGTGTGATTAAGTTTGCTCCTCAATACCACACCCACTCAATAAGTTTTCTGGCGATGACTATCCCTCTGATCGGCCCCCTGTACCGAAATATATAGTATATACCAGTTATCTGGTTTCCATAACACAAGCTCTGCTTAGCTTGGGACCAGATGACCGTGTTTTTCCATGGGAGTAAGCAGAAACTATAGAGCGCCACTTGCTACAATCTAAATATATTTCCTTAGCCTCATTAATGTTCATACATCTGGTCATACATGCACAGCGGTTGTGAGTGCTACGCACCTGTCCCTTTTGAAAAACTGCATCGATGAGATCAGCGAATGTCCTCCTAGGGCGTCTTCTCCTAGCATTGGGTATAAATTCATAATTTTTATGTAACCTAAACCACATTTAGTCATTATATTACACGTCATTTTTAGTTATTGTAGAACTAGAAAGGGGATTATTGGATTTTGCTGTGATATCATTGTACAAGTAACGCCATCTATTGAGAACTGTAACTAAACTTCAGAATCACAGTAGGTACTGGCAATCTAAAACATAAATAATTTAAGAGGTACGGTTTTTTTGCTGATGACCTAACCCAATCGGCCGGAAGGACCTCTATTGGTTCACCGGACTTTTTCGGTGAGCCGGCCGAGGACGGTCGAACCGATAAGAGGTACTTACGGCTGTGCGCCATCGATATAATAATATGGTGAAAATTCCACGGGTACGCTCAAAACGCTTTGCTTCCACTTTTACTGTGCGAACTGCCAAGTTGTGGAATTCGCTACTGGCATCTTTGTATCCTGATAGCTATAATCTGTAAGTCTTCAAGTTAGGAGTGGATCGGTGTTTACTGGGTAAGCAAGTTTCATCGTAGACTACATCACTGCTTAACAACAGGCAAGTTATGGTCAAGCGCAAGCCTATTATAGAATAAAACGAAGTTTACGCAATTAATACTCAATACTAGGTATACGCCTGTTAGCATCTCGAATAAGTCTGTGATGCCTACTGTTTCCTTCTGCTGCTGCCTTCTGCCCACTACCATTTCAACTCGCTTATTTTAATCGCTATGTAATTCAATATCATGATTGGCCGGTGCAGTAGCTGTGGCAGTTGATTCCCACCAAAGACAGACATTAGTGTACATGTCTGTTTGTCCTGAGTCTGGGTGTAATTATGTACTATATAATGTATGTATTAAAATTTATGTACAAAAACAAGAGTATATATCAGTTATCTGGTTTCCATAACACAAGCTCTGCTTAGCTTAGGATCAGATACCCTTGTGTGTTATTTTCCCAAAATGTTATTATTAAGCAAAATAATTATAAATATTTCTAAGTAGGTACTTAGTTCTATGTATTAATGTTCATAGGTATATTTATTGTCAATTGAAGCAAGTTATTACTAAATTTAGTTGTGGTTACCTATAACTAAATGAACACAGCTCCAATTTTTGTACAAACTACTTATTTATTGTAATTGTGTATCATTTGTTGATGATCCAAATAAAATAATATAAATTATTTATAAATATACTAAAATACTAACAACTCTTTCGTAAGGCATTTAAACAGAAGACGCTAACTAAAATTAACATTATCCCTCTAGCATAACATTAAATTCTTGAACAAAGGTTAGGGTTACAACCGCATAGTTTGTCAAACCGAAATTAATAAACTAACACAAACAAACCAACAGAGCCCCAAGGCGATGTCTGTCTATTAGTCTTGGGTAATCTAAGCATAAGATGTGAACTGCTTCATTTAATTGTCAAAGCAGTTAGGGAGTATAATTAGGAAATTCATGCCTGTTTTAATAATAATAATTCTTTATTTGCCTTAAAGCGTTGTACGTAAAGAGGTCTTAAAACTAGTCTATGTTTTAAACACTTAGTCAAGAAATTAGACATGCAAATTTAAAAATTAATGTCATAGAAATAATATTAAATATAATGTGTTTTGCTGTGCTTATCTTGGGACCAGATGACGGTGTGTGTCCTAGAATATTATTATAATTATTATTACTAGCCCGGATCATCCCACTGCTGGGCAAAGGCCTCCCCTAACACCTTCCAGGCGTCGCGGTCTTGTGCCACCTCCATTCAATTATCCAATAATTTATCAATTTCATCTCGCCTTCTCCTTGTATCTAAATGCCACAGCTCGCTTACTATACGGCTAACATGGCCAGCCCAATTCAACTTAGAGGCTATCCGAGCTACATCAGCAATTTGTATTTTTGATCGCAGCTCGGAGTTACGTACTCTGTCCGTTAGTTTGACTCCTAAGATGCTACGTTCCATCGTCCGTTGGCAAACCTCGAGTTTGAACATGTGAATCTGCGTAAAATGGAATACTATTACATTAATATTATTAGATCCGATACGTGATAGGGGGTAATCCTATTGCTGTTCATAGAGCACAATTCCAAACATCAAGCAGCACCTCAGATTCTGTAAGTATATTAGAAGTCTTTTAACTCGACCCGGGACCTCGCGGTTATAAAGCAACCTCGCTAACCACCGAGGCAAAAGCCTGAAAAAAATAACAAAAGTACTCTATTAGATACTTATTAAATTACTATACTTACAGTAAACAGTATAACATCAAAGATAAATCCTTCGTACGCAGATTACACTGTTGCTTAATTAATATTTGACAAAATGTACAAAGACGCGCCTCAGGGCTTAGATGTAAGGAACTGGGATTAGAGGGCAGCAAAAATTACTTGAGACAATTTTGTTGCTCACTAGTAGTAACCCACCTCGGCTTTACAGGGGTGCAATAACATGCAGATGCTTAAAAAATATATAAGTAATTGAGAAAACCGCCTACTAAATACTAATTATTTATAAAATACTATTATTTTGGTAATAAAAACAAGCAACAAAGAGCCACACGTTTTATTTTTATTTACTAATCGTTTTTTTTTTTACATCAACAACAATAAGTGGTGGAAAATCGGACATCAGTCATTGACCTTTAACAAATCTTAACATTGTTCATAATTAAATATCTAAATCCTTAGTAAACGGAAGCTTCTAGAACGATACGCCGGCGGCAGTACTTTAATCTACCCTGTCGCTACAAGTGAGAATACCTAATGATTCTTTTAATCTCTTTAAGAATTCTTAAAGGAGTTCTAACGGATAATTATTAGCTACCCAAGCCTGGAGGCAGGTTTACTTAAAATTAATGTAGGTGTATGTACTTACAGTACCTACTCCTATTTAATTAATTATTTATGTGGTCTTTTGGAAGATGACATCTGTAGTCGAAGGTGTAAGCCGAACCGCGAGGTCCAGGTTTCGATTCTCAAAGAAACAAAAAAGTTTCAGTTCTAAGTTTGGAATTGTGCGCTTAAACGGCAATAAACTCGCTCTCTATTATGTGTGGGACCTTAACATACTCAGCGAAAAGAGTGATATACACCTCTGCCTACACCTTTGGTAAATACACGTGTGATGCTATGTATGATTATAAATATGAAAGTTTTATATTAAGTAGATATAGTTTATTTATAGTTCGATATTTATTCTTCCTTAAAAACTAGCGAATGGAATGGAATGAAAGAGACAGAGATAGATCAGACAAAACATAGTTATGTCAGACAGTGTTTTGTCTTTTGTCAAATGAAAAAATCAAGCATATGGTCTAGACAAAGTTTGCATCTTAATACACCTAAGTACCAGTGGCGAAGAGTCCATACAAGCAGATTCCAATCGGCTTCCCTTTAGGAATTGATTAATATAGTTTACTTCATTAAGATTATGTAATTCGTAAGAGTTTTAAATAGCATAAAAAATGAGTACCTATAATATGAAGGTGGTGGTCGTCATAGAAACATAGGTGATGGTATTGCAGAGATATTATTTTCTGAAGTAAGAACACTTTTGCTCCGGCTTCCTTTTTTCAGACTTCAACCCTTCGCCACTGGTGAGTAGTATAATACCAAAGTTAAAGTTTGTGTATTTTTATTTCTTTGAGAATTTTAACTCTACATCTTGAATCGGCTAACTTCGGTAATACAAGCGTGGGCGCTGTTTTAAGTCAAAAATAAAATTAATTAGGTATTAATGTATTGTGTTCCGTATCCGTTAAATAGTCCGAAATACAATAATTAGAATTAATTGAGCAGCGGTAGCGCCTCGCCTTAGAAAAATAAGGTCGCGGGTTCGATGTGTGAGCACGACCAGGCGTGCCAACACATCTTTGTGTGAGTTGTTTCATCTCTGCTACTTAATATCGGTGAAGCCGGCATGTCTAAGAAGTAATCATTCGAGGACATGTGACATCCACCAACCCGCACTTGGCCATCGTTTGTGGATTAAGGCCTAAACTCTCTCAATTCGTAAGATAGTTGAGAGAAGACCCGTGCCCAGCTGTGGACCATTGAAAAGGGTTGAAGTGAAGTGTAACAATTGTTTTAAATTTATTTATTGACATCTATTATTATTTTTATTTATTTACTTGCTTTCGCCCGCAGCTTCGCCCGCGAAATTGATCTTACTAATCTTGTTTCTCCATACAAACTTTGGAACCCCGTTTCACCCCCATAAAGGATGAGTTTTGAAAAATCCTTTCTTAGTGCACCCCTAGACCCCATAAGAAACCTATGTGCCAAATTTAGAGTCTCCAGACCCAACGGTTTGGGCTCTGCGTTGATATGTCAGTCAGTCAGTTTCTTCTTTTTTAGATTGTAGAAACATATACATTGCCCCTTCTAAGAGTTAGGTACTGATTTTGTGGAGACATGTATGATGCGCTGTAAGATCATTCTTATTTGTAGTGTTTACATAATGTGTGTCGTTTTTTTATTGTTTAATATTTTTACATTTTCGTAAATATATTTATTTTTATTTTTTATTCTGTGATAGGCTGGCGCTTGACTACAACTTGCCTGATGTTAAGCAGTGATGTAGTTTACGATGGAACGCGCCAGCCTAGTATACCGATTCACTCGTGATTACGAATAATTATCGGTGAGAAGGTGGCAGTGGAATGAGCCCCTTTAAGGTTAGAAACCATAAAGGAGCAATGCCGACCCGCTCTCTCTGCATAGTGTCACCAGACATAGCACCGGAACACAGCAAGGCCGCTTGACGGTGCGGCTTTGTCTGGTGGGTGGTCACTAACTACGGCTGAAGCCTACCACCAGTTGATTGTCACCTGATTTGCACCACCCGGGGACCACGTGTGGGGATTCAATTAAAGGTGGTACACCTACGGACGAAGGTGACTCAGCCCCCAAAAGCGGCGGTCTTTAGCATCGATACTCCACACCACGCTTCGTTCTCCACTCGCCCTCCTTCCATTCTCTTCCTGATGTTGTCTGACAGTGAGATGCTGCAGCGTAAGTAGCACGTTGTCATCGCTTCTATGGCGATAAGACAAACGCGCGATTGTAGCGATGCTGTCGTGCGTTTCGTAATCGCGAAACTGCATCGCTACAAAAAGTCGCCTTGGGGGCCTAACGTTTTGGCCACGGGACTTGGCGTCGGGCGGTGGTTTTGCGATTTCATCGTACATTGCGTATTTGCTTTAGAGAGAGAACGCGTCTAAAGAGAAGTGAACGCGACTGAGCAATGAACTACAAAATCGCAAATCAAATCAAAATCAAAAATTTTTGTTTTTTATAAGCTACAAATTTGACCCCCAGGCTAAGGAAAAAAATAAAAATTGTTTTTTTCACTCCACCCTACTATCTACACTAATATTATACAGCTAAAGAGTTTGTTTGTTTATTTGTTTGAACGCGGTAATCTCAGAAACTACGAGTCCGATTTGAAAAAATCTTGCACTGTTAGATAACCCATTTGTTGAGGAAGGCTATAGGCTACTTTTTATCCCAGTGCTGGGCATGATATGTAGATCACGCGGGCGTAGCCGTGGTGGAAAGCTAGTTTACTATATAAATAAAGTCCATCTGTATGTATGTATGTCTGCAATGATCTCAAAAACTACACGACGTAGTAGGTAGATATTGATTTTAAGTAGGTTTACAAATACGACCTTCATGTCTAAGTACTAAGAAAAAATGTGTTTATTTCTCAGACTTCATTAATCTCTGCTTATCCTAATCACGATTTAAGAACTTCTACTTGTTTGGTCTAATTCCTGTAAACAACTTGTATTCATTTGCAGTAGGTACCTACCTGAGTAGCGGTGGTGCAGGGGTATCTGATAGTCCTTTGAAATATAAGGTCACGAGTTCGCACACATTTCTGTCTGAATTGTTTCATTACCGCTGTTCAATATCGGTGAAGGAAAAAATCGTGATGAAACAGGCACTTTTGTAACTAATTATTTTAGGACATGTGCCATCCACGAACCCATTTGGCGAATGTGTGAGGATTAAGGACTAAACTCGTAAGACTAATAATTTAAAAAAGCCTACCATACCTACCTACCTACCTAAAAAAACCTACGCATATAATTTATTAATCAAACTAGCTCACCTGAAGCGTCGTTCGATTGTAATTATTCTTAAAGATTGCCTACCCTCAATAATAGATAATCCTTACTAATATTATAATATTATAAATGCGAAAGTAACTCTGTCTGTCTGTCTGTGTTGCTTTCACGCCTAAACTACTGAACCGATTTGGATGAAATTGGGTAAGGAGGTAGCTTGAGACCCGAGAAAGGACATAGGATAGTTATTATCCGACTGCGCAAAAAGAAGGTAATGTTTTGGCGCGATAACCAACATAAATGCGGGCGAAGACGCTGTCGGAAAGCTAGTTACATATAAATTAATGTATTAATTTATTTCTTACTTGTAGATATTTAAATTCAAGAGTTGGACAATCAGAACGTAATAAAAAAAATCCGTTAAGAAGTAGTTTTATTTCAATGTGTGATATTCGCGTAAATCTAAGAAAATACTGCCGATTATTTTCTTATGTGACGCCAGAGTAACTAGAAGACCTACTACAAGTAAGAAATAAATTATTACATTAATTTATAGGTAGGTACTTATCGAGGGCGAGGCGATCGGGAATTTTACTTAGATATAAAAACCTTATATAAAAATTAACTAAAACTTTTTGGGAGCTGAGTCACCTTCGTCCGTGAGTGTAGACCTTTAATAGAATCCCCACACGTGGTTCCCGGGTGGTGCAAATCTGAATCAGGTGACAATCAACTGGTGGCAGGCTTTGGCCGTGATTAGTAACCACCCACTAGGCAAAGCCGCACCGCCAAGCGGTCTTGCCGTGTTCCGGTGCGATGTCTCACCATGCAGTGAGAGTGGGTCGGAATTATTGCTCCTTTAAGGTTTCTAACCTTGTGTAGGCTCATTCCTCTGCCACCTTATCACCGATAATCATTCATTGAGTGAGTCGGTATACTAGGCTGGCGCGTTCCATCGTAGACTATATTATGCTTAACATCAGGCAAGTTGTAGTCAAGCGCTAGCCTATCGAAGAATAAAAAAACAGAGACTACGCATAGAATGGAACTCTAACATAATTAATGTTAACATCGCCCTATTATTAAACCATAGCAGGTTAAATAACAATTAACTAAATTCCCACGACGACGCACACGACACATAATGTAATATAGATTCACTAATAACAACCTGCGAGTTCAGAGGGTTTTTATGACCTAAAATCCAATTAGTGAGGCCGATTCTAAGTTTCGTAGTTTCAATAACAAGTTTTTATTCTATATTGTCGTATCAGTTAAACACCCGTCGAAAAGAAGGGGTGCTATCAATTTGACTTGTGGATCTGTGTACACGTGTTTTTTGCCTAGAAACTTTAAACAAATAGAAGGAATTTCTTTATTTAAAAACTAAAGTAAATAATGATTCTTATCTAGAATTTTAGTAAGTTTTAAAAATTTAGTAAGTTAAGCTTATAATAGCTAAACACGTGAACAGCGGTAAACACGTGAGCAACGGTGGCGCAGCGGTACGGGCCTCGCCTTAGAAATATAAGGTCGTGGGTTCGAATCCCAGTCGTGCGAACACATCTTTGTGTGAAATTTTTCATCTCCGCTGCTCAATATCGGTGAAACAAAACATCGCGAGGAAACCGGTATGTCAATAAACTAATTATTTGAAGACATGTGACATCCACCATCCCGCACTTGGCCAGTGTGAGTGGATTAAGGCCTAAACTCTCTTAACTAGTAAGATAGTTGAGAGAAGACCGGTGCCCAGCAGTGGGACACTAAAAAAAGGGTTGTAGTAGTGAAGTGATATCTGTAAAAATATTTGTTTTAATTATGTAGATAATCGATTCGCAAGAAGTCGAAAGAAATTTAAGTTTCCAAATTTCGTCTGTTTGTTTCAAAGGCATTGTTTCTAAAGATTTTTTTTTTATATTGATAACAATTACTTTGACTTGCTAATTAATTGTTAATATTTAACAACAAATTTAATATAAATATTACTTTAAATAACTTCAACCAAATAAAATAAGTATTAAAATTCACCAAAATATTTTTGCCAAAGAACTCATTTTTGAAATATAGATCGCGGGTTTGATTCTGGGTTTCAGCCACACATCGTTTTTGTGTAGTGTTTTAATGCTTCTTCTCAATATCAGTAAAAGAAATAATCTTGAGTAAATCATCGTTTTGAAACTAAACATTCGAGGACATGTGACTTCTACAATGTGTTTATTACCGTGCCTGTAGCACTTGACCATAATTTTTTATCGAATCGATAAAATATACCTCACACCGATATAATATAGGTACCTCTACTTACACCTTCAATTATTACAGGCGCTATGAACCATATCATATACTTTTAACTAGCTCGCTCTCATCACCACTCTACATTAGATAAGTACTTACCTATAACTTGCACTTTAGGTAGTTATAAATTTTACAATATGTAAACTTAAAGTGAAATTTTGCTAAAAACGTAGTTTACAAGGGAACAAATCGCACGGTGTTGAAATAAAGTGACTCAATCCAAAATTCATAACTTTTGGGAATCAAGGAAAATGTGTTTGAAAATAAGAAACATGATCATTACAAGTCCTACATTATAAGACATAGGACATAGAATGATTACGTTCCAATTAGATAAAGGGACGCAAATATCATTCTTCTAGCTCTAACCACATAGCGCCATTTCTGTATTTGTCAGGTTAACTCAACTCAACTTAACTAAATTTTCCAAAATTTTGAGTTAGGTCACTTTTATTCTCGAAATGTGCGAAATGGTGGCAACTGCTCTGTGCGAAATGGTGACAAATGCTCATTGTTGTCGGTCTAGTAGTCGCTAGAAATATTAATGAGCCGTGATTTAGATTTTAAGTCGGCAATATCAATTGTACAGTATTGTTTAAATAGTTCAATAATATCTATTTACGTAGCACTCACATCTGTTTTACCAGGTAGTGTGGGTAGAGATTCAAATCACCTACAATTTATTCATAATACTTACCTATCCCAACTTAAAGTCTCTAATAAGATTTTACTGCATTAGAAAAGTTCAAGCACATTTCTGTATTTGTTACATTGTTCTTATTAAATGTCATTGAATTGTCTTTATAGTGGATATTAAATTTTCATGTTATAATTTTTGAAAATGCTAAGGAGTGTTTAGAACATTTAAACTAAAGTTTTACAGACTTAGTCAGTGATTCGGCAACTTACCAATAAATTAAAACAATCGTATATTTTCCTCAATGTGTTTATTGCGCCAGAACAATAAATGAAGCTGATCAATATAACGTTTACTTTCAACATCGATTACGAATACTCTACACGATATCATGTACGCCGAGCCTATTAATATTTATAATATTCGAGTCCGTATTGCACATCGCTTTGAACAGCTCGACACCCAAGCTATTCCTATAACTTACAGTTCGTGGGATCGATAATTACGATATATTTGTCTAAATATCACAAGAAAATACAAAAACGAAATACGAAATAGAATTAACACAATTAATATTATTAACAATTAAATATACAGAGTCTGTGTCGCTTCAAGACGTGAGGTATCACCAGGGCGAGCGTGGTAGTCGGCGTCACGACACCGGTACGTGATGCTGGTATAGTTGCTCCTGGCGTTCGCACAGAGAGGTCATCTTCTTGAACGACTCAGAAGTCTCGCGAAAAAGCAGGTTGGGATCGTCTCGAGGTCTACCGTGGGCTGCGTCCAGTCGCCCCGGTGATAGGACGGGGGGCGATGACGCGGACAGAGGCGACAGCGCTTCCCGCGCAGACACCGCACCCGCAGCTGCTCCGTAAGGACCTCCCGCAGCCACACCGTTACCCATCAGAAAGGGCGCGGGAAAAAACCCCCGGTCTCCAAACTGTGGAAACATTCCCGCTTGCAAAGCGCTCAAGTTTCGACTGTAAAACTTCATAGTTTCTGTTATGTAGGAGGGAACTCGAGACGCCTCTTCGTTGCCACCGTATCTTAAGCTCTCAAGCGTTGAAGCGAGCCCTTTGATATCCGCGTATAGTTTATTTATGAGTTCAGCATTGACTTCAAAGGCGGGTCTTTGCTCACGGCCCTCAGGTGAGTTAGTTGACAGCAACCGTCGGTGCAAGTCTACATTTGAGCTGTGGCGATCTCTACTCCGTCTGGAAGGAAACGCAGCATCGCAACCGTTTACCTCACAAGGGTGGTGTAATTTTAAATGATCGTTTCTGTAATGCATGCGCAGTGTAAAGTGGTTCTGAAATATTTTCCCACAAGCGGTGCACCGGTCCGGGTTTTCATCGTCAATAGGGATTTCTATATCATTGAAATCTGATCTCTCGTCTGTCCTATCGCTGCTACCGGAGGGCGACCGCACCCTTGCGAGACGCTCTTCTAGGGTATGCAAATCACTGCCGCTGTCACTCGGAGTATACAGGTCCGAACGCAATCGTAGACCTTCGCGGACGACGCTAGGGGCACTGGACTCATCGTCTGATTCACTCTCGGGTTTTACACGCGTCACCGATTCCGAGTCCACAGTAACATCTTCACCGTTCTGAAATGGCTCTAAACTTTCAGGTTTCTGTTTCTTCAGCGATAGCGGTTCTTCTTCAGCACGACTCGAACTAGGTGTCGACATGTTTCTATATACCTCAGGCTGGAATTCCTCGTCGGATACGTTATATTCGTTAGTTTGTGAACACCGCGTGGGGTTACCGCTTTTCCTTTTACGCTTATTAGGAACGAGTGAGGTCTTATCATCGACGGCGGTGGGTTCGGTCCGATTATTGCTAGCGTCATTTTGCACATCAAGAGCTTTGTTATCGTCTCTGTTTTTATTTACACTCAAATCCTCGGGCTCGTCTTCGTAACTCAACCTTTCCGCGACCGGAGATACTGTTCCATCAATTGATTTACCTCGTTGTTCATCTTCAGAAATTTCATCATTATTTTCACTACAGTTACTGGACTCCTCTTCAATCGTAATAGGGGGTTTGGCAAGATCTAGCACAC
The DNA here is from genome assembly GCA_936450015.1 of Meganola albula. Taxonomy (NCBI): domain Eukaryota; kingdom Metazoa; phylum Arthropoda; class Insecta; order Lepidoptera; family Nolidae; genus Meganola; species Meganola albula. The sequence continues at coordinate 4,178,287 of OW388157.1, read as the reverse complement.
TGCGAGGAAGCTCTTCAGCCTGAGGCATTTGTCTATACATTTTCTCAATTTCATTGAAATTACGGAGATCATTGAGCGGCACACGTAAGGGCATCGAAGTGGGTCCGGGTGGTGCAGCTAGCGGTGGTGGCAGCTGTCCAGCCAACTCAGGAGGTAGCAGGCCCGGTGGCGGTAACGGCAAGCGCGCCAGGGCCGGCAGCAGTGGGAACGGCTGTGCCGATCGCCCGTCGTGTGCAGAAATTTTTCGTCTCACATGAGGCGAGTGTAGCTTAGGGTTGGGATTCGCACTGTGCCGGTTTCTCGACCGCCGCGAACTGAACATCATAGTGCATCCTTCCACTGTACACTTGTGCATCTCGCGCAAGTGAACCGCCGAAAAGTGAATTTTAAGCGCGCCTTTGTCGCAGAAAGTCTTGAGACAAACGTTGCACTGCACTCTTTTCTTGCCGGTGGCGGGGTTGACAAACTGGACCCCGAGCCCGAGGGGCCACGGAGCCGGCGGATGCTCGCGCCTGTCCACCGAGTACTCAGGCGACCGGCGCTCCTCACTCTTGTCATCGTCGCGTCCACTGAAGCTTGCTCCGAGTTTACGAAAATCGAACTGTGGCGCGGGCTGGCTCACTCGCGGCATCATAAAATAGTCCAGGCCGGCGGCCAAGCCGGGAACCGCACCGAACTCTTTGCCTTCCATCACGTCACTGTCATAATATAGCGCGTAGTGCGAAGCGGGTAGCGCGCGTCGCGGCCGCTTTGCGACTGAGGACGTGCGACACAGGTGACCGCGCGCGGGCGGCAGGCGACAAAGGCCAGCGGTGCGGGACGCGGGTGCGGGGCGCGGGCCGCAGGTGGGAGGAGCGAGCGCTGGGCGGAGCGGATCGATGCTCGGTGGGGACACGCGACACTCGCGCACTCCGACCACTGTAAACACTGGCGCGCTGAGCCATCGCATGCCGTTACGTAACAGCTAGACACATACGTGGTGCTCGCTCGATGCACATAGCGATACAACGCACAACACATCGCATGAGGCTCGCTCTATTCCACATACAAGGTAGTAGATAGTTAGGAAGCAAACTAACATACATTATGTATTAAGCTTAGTCTGTTTACTTTCATAATGGAATAGCAAATAAACAAGGCAAAACGTAACCTTACCCACCGCCGAAATAGATAGGCTTGCCATGCCTTCATATTAGATTAACTGGGATTATGTCATAACAAACCAAAATAACATCGAAGACAATCAATCAACATCACAAAACCTATTTAAACGTTTGAATGCGGAACTGACACTATTCGGCCAGTATTTAACTACTTATAATTTATTTCAAAGCAATAGAACCTCATTAGATGCACGTATTTTATACATGCTGAAAAAAGTAGGTAGGTAGGTACCTACCTGATGATAAAATATTTATCAACTATCAATAATAGGTACAATTCATTTATTGTTTCAATTGTTAGATAAATAGTACCTAATAGGTACCTATAGGCGTTGACATACCTACTTTGTTAATATGCGGAACTTCTTAAGAGGTAGGTAAGTGGGTACCTAAAAAGTTCCGCTTATAAACAAATTGCATTGCATGTAGGTAAGTACCTACATATGGTAAAACTGTCTTGTACCTACATAATTACAATAATAGTTTTTAATAGGTACCTTAGGTAGGTACTTAAGCAGTGATTTTCTGTGATTGTAAGTAAAAACCTAGCTAAGAACCATCTGTATTACTTCAGCTTTTCTAATAACAAAATCCGCATTAAAATCGGTCCATCTGTGTAGTCGGAACGTGGCAACAAACTTGTACAAAGATACACTACACACTACAAACTTATACCTAGGTGACAACCATAGACAATTGCAACAAAAAAAAAACAAAACAATTAACTGGCTGGCTAACTTAGAGATATTTTTTTATTTTTCTGTAACATTTAATTACTTTTATGAATAAATTAAATAGTAAGTAACATAACAATTAAATTATAATTTATTAACTTATTTACTTACCTACATAGCACACCATACATAATTAATTTTAGTTGTAATTTTATTTAAACAATGAATATTTTAATTCAATTAGGTACGAACCTGTTTACTTATGCTCAAACCGTTTTTTTTTGTGGTTCTTTAGCTATAAATGCAATTTAAAATATTAAAGTTACACAACAAAAAACTCTGAGACACAAATCGCTGATGTAGCTCGAAAAGCCTCTAAACGAAGTGGATTTGGGCTGGGTTTTTTTGCCATATCGCAAGCGAGCTGTGGGCAAAGATAGTCACAGACTAGCATCCAAATCCAAGGAGGAAGCGTCACGGTAGACCCAGAGAAATAAAATTCATAGACAATTGGATGGAGATGGCACAAGATCGCGACGCCTTTAAGTTTATTCAAGTAATTAAATAAGTTCAGTTGCAGTGCATTCGCAGTTAGGTTTCAATCACAGATAATATAATACTAAAGTATCAATCAAAACAGCTTTTTTTCGTACTCTCGTAATTTCGACAACTGCTGCAAGTAGGTAGGTACCTACGCTCGTCTCAAGTTCGCGTCACGCGAGCGCTTTAGCGTTTATGTTATATAAATGACAATTACAAGAATACCAATATGTACTAAGACGTAAACTTAATTGTGACTACACCGCAACTTGAACGGCGCTTCAAGAAATTACGTGAATTAGCCGTCTGGAAGGTGTAAGGGAAGGCCTTTGTCCAGCTGTCGGATGATCCGGGCTAGTAATAATCAAAATAATAATACCTAATTCTAATAAATATGATTATTTTATAGTAGATACAATATAATAATTCTATTAAATTTTTAGTAAAACCAATGATACATATGTAGATTTTAAAACCTATCTAAGAAGCAACTTGATTGATTTAGCTTCTAAAAGAATACCGCAACAAAGTTGATCTTTCCTCTATGTGCCATGATGCCAGAAACTTGTACACAAATTTACAGACATAAGTACACATACTTTCAAACCATAAACACTCATCACTTTTTCGTAGGAGTCAAGTAAGTACGACAAATGACAATAGTTAAAAATGGTACTACTAACGCCATCTATCATTCTACACTAAAACTACAGCTACTTCTTTCTGCTACGCATCGACTGTTCTCTATTTGAAAATGTTTTAATTCGCATTGATTTATTTTTCTTTTTTTAAAACAATGTGTCAATTTTTTTGTACTAAATACTTTTTAGGAAAATATTGACATCTGTCTGTCGACATTTCACTATGTAAAGGTACTGTTCTTTATTTGAAAATGGTTTTATTCGCAAATCTTTTATTTTTCTTCTTTTAAAACAATGTTTTATTTTTTTGTATTAAATACTTTTTAGGAAAATATTGACGTTTGTGTGTGAAAAAGTTAGTACAAACTTGGATTCTAAAAGTAAAAAATGATGAATGACGTCGGTATCTATCTACTTAATAAAAAAATAAGTAGGCAGATACCTTTTTTAGACAAAACTAACCCCGCCCGCTCCTAAATCTGGTCAGAATTTCAGCTAAACCCCGGGACAGCTAAACTGGCTTGGATCCCGGCTCAATTTAATCAGAAACATAACAGGAGTTTAAAAGCTAGATTTATTACGTGGATACCTACCTAGCTACATAGAGATCACTTCAACCCTTTTTAGTGTCTCAGGCTTACAATCGTATTCCCCCGTCCCCGTTCTTCCATCGGACAAGTAGAGGTACGGCTATGCGCCACCATAGGAACAAAGCGCTTTGCTTCAACTTTTATTGTGCGAACTGCCTAGTTGTGGAATACGCTGCCAGCATCTGTTTCCCCATAGCTAGAATCTCCCTATCTTCTAGTCACGAGTGAATCGGTATTTACTGGGTAAGCACGTTCCATTCCGTGCTTGTGGTGCGTCCGGCTCGGGCCATTGACGCGTGCCTTGAAAAGTGGATTAAACTTAAACTCCCTCAACTATCTTAAGAGTTGAGAGAGTTTAAGTAGTAAAATGATTGTTAACTTTCTTGTACTTGTAGAGGTACCATTAAGAGCCAAAACACAAAACAGAGCCTACTCGCGTTGCGGCGCCGCACCGCAAGAGTCGGCAGTGCCGCATGCCGCCTCTACATAGAACAAAATGTACTAGCACTATGAGCGTTGCGGTACAGCGCCGCAACGCGAGTATGTATTTTGGCTCTTAACAATAACCTTAGGAATATTTAAACCGCTGGTCACTTCTAATTAAAATATTATAATTAAATCAAAAGCCGACGCATAATAACAATTTTATAATCATCTTTAATTAATGTTACCGGATCTAAAAACCGAATTAAACAATACTTCCTTTAAATTTACATTAAGTTGTTAATATTATTTAATAAGGTCATTATGTTTACTTGTTAACATTCTTTTTTTAACCGCCTTCACAAAGGAAGATGTTATCAATAACTATCAAACACACACACACACACACTCACATCTCACTATAGGCCGACCGTTTAACTCGCGTATCGCCTATCGCCAAGATTCTGACTCGCAAGGAGTCAGAATCTTGACAGTGATGATGATTCAAGCGATAAGGATATTAGTGACGAATAGTCTTACATTACTTTTATCTGTGGTTAAATACTTCTTTATGAGATTTAATTAATGTTTTATGACTTTATACCTCAGATGGCGATACGCGAGTTAAACGGTCGGCCTATAGTTGCATGTTTTAATACTAAAAGTTTCTTAATGTTTTATCAGGCTATTGCATAGTCAATTTTGTAATAAGCACCTCGGAAAGCTCAAGATTGCCCCAACACAAGTATCTTGTATTACATAATGGGGTTGTCTTAATTTTGTGTATTATGTATGACTTGTATGGGGCACAATAAAACATTTTTTTTTAGGTATAGATGCTTTACCAACCCGCACTTAGCCAGCGTGTGTGAATTAAGGCCTAAACTCTCTCAACTCATAAGATAGTTGACCCGTGCCCAGCAGTGGGACACTGAAAAAGGTTGAAATGAATGAATGAATAGATGCTTTGATTTATTCTTATTATCATTAAAGTTTAAAAATCCTAGTCCTTAATCCACAAACTGAAAACGAATGAATGCATTAGTGGTGGACCGTCCTGCTCCTGATGAATACGGCCTCATGTGTTCCCGACAAATAGCAGCGGTCATGGACAAGCTGTGTGTAGAAAGAATACTAGAGGCTTCATAGAATCAAGGGGAAGCACAAAAGATCCCGTTGGGTCGAAGTGCTCTGGGATACTTACCAGCCCTATTGATAAGATAAAATAGTTCTTAATCCACACATTCTGGGCCAGTGCAGTCACGTTAATAAATGTTTTGTTATTTTTTAACTTTTCCTTTCTTATCTAAATATATAAAAGAAGAAAAACTGACTGACTGACTGACATATCAACGTAGAGCCCAAACCGCTGGGTCTGGAGACTCCAAATTTGGCACATAGGTTCCTTATGCGGTATAGGGGTGCACTAAGAAGGGCTTTTTCAAAACTCACCCTTTAAGGGGGTGAAACGGGGTTCCAAATTTTGTATGGAGAAACAAGATTAGTGAGATCAATTTGCGGGCGAAGCCGCGGGCGGAAGCTAGAATATAGATATTTCTTTCGGTTACTGTAACTTAAAAAACATCTCTTCATTACCTACCATGTAGATAATAAAGTATCATGCCAGTGACAAAGACTGGAAATCTGGAAAATGTACTGGTAAATGAAAATCTGCCTTTTGCTTCTTCTCTGTTATAAATTTCCACTATTTGTCACTAACATGATACTGTAGTAATAATAATATTCTAGGACATTAACACACACGATCAGCTGGTAGAGTATAAGCAGAGCTTGTATTATGAATCTGGTGTATACTATACATGTACTACCTACTTTTCTTTAGTAAATACAAACTAACAATAAATATTTACTCCCAGACTGGAGACAAACAGACATGTTCATCATACAAATGTCTGTCTCGGGTGGTAATCGAACCCTTGACCTGAGGCGTCAAACGCAAGTATCTTACCGACCTCACCACCGGCCCGTAGTCGCAATAATGTATCATGCCAGTGATGAAGATTGGAAATCTGGTATAGGGGAAAAACAAAAAAGCCTTTTATTGCTTCTTCTTTTTTCAAATTTCCACTCTTTGTCACTAACATGTTTCTATATTAATTAATATACTACAGATTCCACAGCATAAAACTCCACCTAAAGCTGGCTACAGTTACATTTAGCGTTATACAAGCTGTCAGTATTGTTATCATCTGTTCCGTGTCGTATCACACGCAGCTGATTATTCTTGATCTCGGAAACAGTTACAATCGACGGACTATCGTTCCGCGCTCGACGCTAACATCGCTCTATCTGCGGTTGGTCTAAGTTATAGGAACTCAGAGTCAAACTCTCCTCAGTCATTCCCTCGACGACGCTGGACTCCAATTCTCGCGGTTTAGACATGTGTTTCGCAAGACATATGTTGAAAAAATGGTAGCTATTTTTCTAAAAATTGAAAACTATTTTTCTTATTCCCAGAATGTCACGTTAGAGATAAGTCTACCACTCAACGCACGATATGCAACGTGTAGTTACCTAGTTTATAGCAATTGGCATCAGTCGATTTCATTTGATTTCACTCGACATCCGCCATTTTTCCGATATATGTCGTGTTCGAGACATATGTCTAAAATGCGAGAATCGGCGTCCTGGGACCAGTATGTACCAGACCGCGTAATAATATACATTATCTCTAATAACCGACAAGATACTAGATACTTTTCCCTTTCTTTGCTTAAAGAAGGTAATTCTAAAATGGGTCCATTTAAATAATGGTCGTTGCAGTATTTTATATGTACAATTTAGTTGCTACTTCTAAACCACACAAAAGTTCCTTAATGACTTCCCTTTAGGAATTGATCAATTTAATGTACTTAGGTACCTACATTAAATTGACAGGTACAATTAGAAACTTAATACATACATAATATACTCGTACATCAAAGATCGGTGTCAGTAATGAAGTGTATTGTAATAACTATTTTTTTTATTTCGACACCAATTTATTCAAATATTGTATAAAATTGTAATCGTTAAAAGTTGGCGGGTCACGGGGTTGGTAGATAATTTGATTGGTTTGTTCAAGTTCTTGGCCTTAAACAAACTTAGTCGGATGATATTTAGTGGTTAGACGAGCGATGTCTAGATGATATCTTAACGGTGTATTAAGCCAAGAGCCTTATCCCCAAAATCTTGATCTGGCAACATCCTGACCCAATGTTGGTCTTTACATATGGTCCCTAATGGCATTAGTCAAGTTGGTGCTTGATCCATTTGTATGCTTCCAGTTATAGCTACTTACTATCCTATAGGATTGGGCAAAAAAAATCTTTCTCAAACGTTCTCCTTTGACAGTGTGATCGTGGTTTAATTTACTTTGTGCCAGACGCCAATCTCTTAGAACTTGGACCACACACCAGTCACCCATATTAAACTCTCAGTTTCGCGGTGCGTAATATAAACACGCTCTCTTTTTGTCCTAAGTGATCCGCCTCTGGTCAACGTTGATTTTTATATCAAATTAAGAGGACTTTACACATGTTTTTTATAAATACTTTTAAAGTAATTATAACTATAACTGTGATCAAGTAGTAAGCGTGTTCGCTTAATAACCGCGAGGTCCCGGGTCGAGCAAAAATACTTTTCTTATACATATACTTAAAGAATCTTAGTTGCAGCTCGAAATTTGGAAATGTGCCTAATGAACGGCAATAGACTCGCCCCCAATGGGACCTAAAAACAAAATTATCATTGAGCATTTCAAACTTCGAACCGTTGGTTCGTAAAATTCTTTATACTCGGCCCGAGATTCAAACCTCGAGTTACTAAATAAACATGCTTATGTAGGTAGGTACACTTGGACTAACGAGGCAGTAATGAACAAAATAAATAATAACATATTATTCAAATAGGCCGGCCACATCGCTCGTAGAACCGATAAGCGCTGGGGTATAAAGGTTCTCGAGTGGAGACCACACAATGGTCGCCGCAGCGTCGCCCGGCCCGCTACAAGGTGGACTGAGGACATTGTTAAAATTACGGAAAGCCAATGGATGCCAAGGGTCGGCATCCGACCGCTGCAGCGCTGTGGCGTTCTGAAGGGAAGGCCTATGTCCAGCCATGGACGTATCCAGGCTGATGATGATGATTATTATTATTATTCAAAAAAGGTACAGTCTTTACAGTAAATGGTCTACTAGTAGTCCCGCGCCATCTGTGCTGTCCGCTTTTCCTTAAAACTCTAATATGTAAGTGTCTTAACCGCGACCGACATATTTGTTTTGAAGAGTGGCGTATTTTGTTTGGATTAAAAATATTTCTGGCTCTGCACACGACACGATACAAAGTATCGCCTTGTACACTGCCGAGCAAATTAACACATGCTGATAGACTGTTGATAGTGTGTTTTAGTGGCCTACAGTGTACAGGTATTAGTAGCTTACCACTTTATTAGTTGTGCCTGAAAAATTGATGGGTTTAATTAATAGGCTTGAGACTAGGTTAATTGCTTCGTGTCCAGCGGTATAAGCGGTTTTTAATGTTCTTCATTTAAATGTGAACTCTGAAGGATAGATTCAGGGAATGAAGTAACAAGAGAATTGATATACTATACAAACCCAAACTCCTATAGATTCAAACTCCTTTCTGGACTGCAAAACTCTTGATACCTAAAAAGTAAAGCGTTGTGTCGTTCAGAAAATAAATGTGCTGCATGTTTATTCATAATAAGAATGCTGGAGTTTGAAAGAAGAACATGTAGGGACGAAGGTAGAAATAAGTATGCTTAGGTTGTTAGGTTTGATCACGTGGAGAGGATGGGTAATAGACGATTGACCCAAGATATATAAACAGCGGAGGTGATCGGAAACGCTGCGAGACGAATTAGGAGGATATACCCAGATCTCATCGGTGATGTCTTTCAATAGGATCAGATGTATTGCACTCACAACTGCTGTGAGGCCAAGGAATTATGTTTAGATCGTGGCACCCTAGTCTGCCTACCTACTGCTATGAGGAAAAGGAAATTGTATGTATGTACTTAAGTACTAAATCTCTAATGACCGACCGTCTGTCAGGGGGCTGATCCTGTTGGTTTAAAACCGACAGCATCGAGTTCAACATCTATCGAGTTTTAATTCAGTTAAACGTTTAAACGTTGGGTTGATACTATTGTATTGTTGGGCACGGGTCTTCTCTCAACTATCTTATGAGTTAAAACTTCGGAGACTGGAGGATCGGGTGGTAGTCACTCTCCAGTGAAAATGGAAATTCTTCCGGCCCGGCGAAGTTTGATGCCCGGCGACCGCAGTTCTCCCCCCGACTGGTCTATATTTTTTTTTGCGGATGACTCAATCAGCTGGAAGGTCCTTTATTGGTTCACCGGACTTTTTCGGTGAGCCGTCCGAGGACGGTGGAACCGATCATATACTGTGGCAACTGCTATGAGAGCTCCCCATGTGGGGACCAACCTCGGCTCAGGACGTTGCCGGACATTCTAGTTTTAGTGGATCGGGGAGTCCGACTGTTCTGGAAGGGAAGTTATTTATATGCTAACTGCTAATAGTCGGTGAAACTTTGCTTTTGCGATTCAGGATTACTATGGCGCCATGTCTCTTGTGTGGCGTTTGGTATGTGACGCCACAAAAGAATCGAGAATAGCAGTTATAGTAGTAGACAATTGCCATTCTTATCTATTGAGCACGGCATCACGTAAGCAAACGCGTAACACTTTCATTGACCACGGCCAGTTAAGCACGAATCGCGTGATTTGTGTCCACACATCCGGCTATCGCGGCCGGAACCTGAAATAAATACTTTTTTTACTATTGTTACGCGACTATCATGTAGAGCACCTACCAGAGCAGCGGTGGCGCAGTTGTAACGGCTTTACCTTTGAAATAAAAAACCTCGAGTCCCGCTACTAAATATCTGTAAAGTAAAACATCTTGAGAAAACTAGCATGTCTAAGAATTAATTTTTCGAGGACATGTAACACCCAAAAACCCGCACTTGTCCAACGAGCGTGGGTTAAGGCCTAAACTCTTTCAGTTCGTAAGATAGTATTATAGTCGAAAGATGACCCATGCTTAGCCATGGGATGCCAAAAAATGTTCAAGCAGCAGCAGGAGGTACCTTGTACTATTATTTCTGTTTTAAAACGACACGATGTGTTTTGTGCTTAGACTTAGTGGTTACTAATTCCGGAAGTATAACCGCAAAGACAAACAGTATAGTGACGCGATACCTTTGATTTGGTCTTTTGTGAGTTGTTTAGTATTTAGAACACTTGCAATCAATTTCCTTTAGACTTGTACTTACCGACTAAAACACCATTTAATCTAGTGTACCACCGACTTTAGTACATTTTTTCTTTAAAATATGTATCTTAACTTAATAATTCCTAAACTAAGTAGTGGTGATCCAGCAATAATTGATGATGATCATCATGATCAGCCTGTATTTTTCTACTGCTGGACATAGGCCTCTCCCAAAGCACGCCACTCTCATCCATAATATTGTCTTTATTTCAATACTTTCATCCAGCTCCTACCATCTTACAGAGATCGTATTCCACCCAGTGTGTGGGCGTCCTATGGTACGTTTGCCAATCCATGGTCTCCACTCAAGAAGTTGAAGTTGTCGGTTCTGCCGCAGGTATGACCGGCCCACTGGCACTCTGTTTCTCTGTTAACAATATTTAGGTAAACCTAAACCTTAACCAAGTAATATGATATCAACATTAAGGTTAGATAATACTTCAAGGTAGCTTATTATACTAATGCGAAATTATTATAATATTAGGTAATAATAAATAATTATTAGTGAATGTCAATGTCAAATTAATTGTGGCAAAATAAATTATATATTTTTAATAAAGGTAGTTGTTACCTAGATACCTTTTAAAATAATTTTCTATTTCTTGTAAAACTTCAAAGCAATGATTATGCTAACAATGTCAGGATCGTTGGAATCACTGAAATGATACTACATCAGAGAAGAATGATAATTATTGTCGATCATAGTGAGTTTGGACCGGATCAACGTCAGCTGTCAAGTGTGACAGGTCACACTGCAGAGCTGTTCGACTGAATGAAGTGTTTTATATGTATGTATAGCTTTATGATTATGTATAATGTGCTTTGTCTGTGTTAACTGTAACCTGGTCTCGAGTTTCAATGTTTTTTTTATAGATATTCTAACATGAAAGCGTTGACGCATTAATTTTATAATGAAACTGTATTGTCGTATTACCTAACATCGAATTAATTTTAGTTACAATGAAGGCTAACGACGCAGGTGCATCTGTGATGAAATATTGAATAATTCCGTGATAATTCCGGTAATTCAACTGACAAACAGGCAATTGGCAGTATTTACCTAAATTACGACGGCTTTCAGCCGTAGCGCAGTAATATCGGACTCGGTTTTGTAATACATACATAGATACTATAGGCCGACCGTTTAACTCGCGTATCGCCTATCGCCGAGATTCTGACTCCTCAAACTGCAGACAGTGATGATGATTCAAGCGATATGGATTTTAGTGACGAATATTCTTACATTACTTTTATCTGTGGTTAAATAGTTCTTTATGAGATTTAATTAATGTTTTATGACTTTGTACCTCAGATGACGATACGCGAGTTAAACGGTCGGCCTATAGTCGGAGACTCGACAACAGTGTCGTGACCACACCACTTTAAGTGTCTTCTCAAAAGCGATTCAGTCGTGATTACGAATCATTTTTGGTGAGAAGATGGTAATAGAAAGAGGCTCTTTATGGTTAGAAACCATAGAGGAGCAACAATTTTGACCTACCCTCTTAAATATTGTCACGATATCGTTATTTTTTTGTTTCAAAGGGTATACTTTCGAGGTTGTCCTATATTATATCAGAATCGGTTGAGCTGTTTTTGAGTTTTGTCGGCAATGAAGTCGCATCCACCCACTCGCACTTGACCGGCGTGTGTGGATTAAGGCCTACAGATAGTTGAGAGAAGACTAGTGCCCAACGGTGGAACACTAAAAGGTTATCTTATTCCAAACTAAGCAAAACTTGGACTATGGAAACCATAATACAAGCAATAACTACATAATAATAGAATACTTGATAATATACCACATAGGTACAATACTTTTCTTTTGTAAATACATTCTTAAATTAAAGATAATTACACCCAGACTCATGACAAACAGACATGTTCATCACACAAATATCTGATTTGGGTGTGAATCGAAATTTGTGACGCGAAAAGCAAGTATCTTACCAACCACGTCACCACCCGTCAATGTCAATGCAATGAACATAAATCTATGGCTACACCCGAAGTATTAGGTATTACATTATCTATGGTATTAGTAACCACAAATGTCCACAAGGCAAACAATCACAATTTTCCAAACCAGAAAATTACAAATTCATAATTACAACTTATCTTTGTCTAGATCAAACATCTTAATTTGCAATAATTGCGTTATGGTAATATAATCATGATTTTCGTACAAGATTTTCAAGATGGCCGCCTAGAATTGTAACAGATCACAAATAGAGCGTTATTTACACGCGAGGACTAATCCTTGACTCTAATAAGTAACAAAGAATTGAAGAAAAACATTTGTTTTGTTAATTTAAGGTTAGTTATTGACTATTAGTTAGTTAAGCCTATATTATGGGGGGGGGGTATAGTCACAGATAGTTATACAAGCTTAAGTCATAAACGTACTTAATTGGACTCGTCTTTGACTATCGTACTGGTCAAAAAATTGTAATTGAAGGGTTCGTACCCCGGTCGTGTCTTTGAAAACAAGGAAACGGCAATGTCTAAGAATTACCTAATCATTTGAGAACATAGTGTGTGTGGATTAAGGCTTAAACCTCTCTCAACGTTAACTAGTTAAAACTAGTTAAGCTGTGGGACACTGAAAAAGGGCCGAAATGAAAAATGTTATGTCGGTACCTATACTTATGTCAATTCCAAGTCCTTAACTCAAAGAGCATCTTTTATCGGAATCAACAAGTGGTCCCCGGGTGGTGCAAATCAGGAGAAAATAAACTGGTGGTAGGCTTCGACCACCGCCGTTCTCGAACTATTCTTGTATGGAACTTGTATACATCGGTACATATGCTAATCGTCGGTTAAACTTGTATTAACCTACATAAATCTGAAGATATAAAATTTGTGCCCAGATCTTATCCACCTTGCTCTGGCCATCACATAAACCTTAAATATTTAGTATGCTTAGGTCATACTCGTTTCCCCACGACATTTCCCTTCACTGTGATTGAGTCATCATTTTCTTTGCCTTTTTCCGATTTCTTTTGGAATCGGCTCCCAGTCTAACCTGATGCGGCTAGTTATCAAAATTAAGCGAGCGACGGCCATCAGACCTTGAAACCCGTATGGAACCAGTAGCCGAGATGGTTAGACCATCACGATTGGCTACCTTTTACGATTGTCATAAAAGTTGTAAATGACAACCAGGACCGACAGCTTAACGTGCTCTCCGAGGCACGGAGGTCCCTCAACCAAACACACACCGATACAAATCTTTGTTATTACACAAAGATAATCCTAAGCAGGGATCCAACCCGCGACCAACCGGGCACTGTAATAGAGGAATTAATTAAAACCAAATCTAGCTAAACTAAAAATTTCGCGACTTGTACAAGAAATATGTATGAATAATAAATTCTTAATCCAGGCTAACGAACCTTATCTGATCTAGACCACAATTATTATTATTACATAATATGTTGCTAAGAATAATTAGTAAAGATGATCGTCGCTTTAATTGCAGCCGACTTGACCAACGACTCTAAAAGAAAGGTTAGGTAATAGTTTAAAGTAGGTATATGCGATAATTGTTTGGTGATAAAAATAAAATATTAGAGGTAGAAATTATACGGCATTTTATGCAACATAATCTTGTCAAAAGATCCCCCTATGGCTGGGAGGTTGGTCTAATGGCAAGTGTAAGCCAATATTGACACTAATTTACCTAAGCCCTAGTAAGAAAATGGCATTCTATTTCATAAAATTGGATCGCAGCTAAAGTCGGAACTACATTTTGGCGATTTTCATTTTAGAGCAATAAAATATAAATCGCCAAAATGTAGTAAAACAAAATAAAATAAAATATATTATTAATATTATTTATTATTATGTATTATGTTTGTCTTTTTTTTTATCTCATAGCTATGGAGCTCCGGACTTTTGGAAGGCGTACGTGGGGCCGAAGCCAACACGTAGAGGCCCGTTTTTTTTTATGTTATAATTATGTTTGTTGTTATGTTTTATTATTATTATTATTATTATTCAAAACAATCGTTATTGTACTTTTTTAGAGTAATAAAGACGGTTGTTCTAAGAGTGTCCCATTAAGCTTAATTTTTTATTTAGACATACTGAAAAGTAACCTTTTTATAGGTAGTTCCGATACTGATTATTGTGATCGAACTGTCAATTGTCACTTTAGCGAAACGGCTAAGTCAACATTTTAACCAAAGTACAGAGGTTTCCATTTTAGAGAACTTAAGACTAAAATGGAATAAACGTGTTGATTTAGGGCGTGTTGAGCTACGAGCTTGTCTCTATCTATAGATATAATATGATACATTACAAGATCAATATTTTTTATCACAAAAATACATATAAATACAACCATCATAATGCATGTAATAATGTAGTATGTAGTGATCTGAAGAGTGAGATACAGTGTAATAAATATGTACCTACTTTCCTTAGCTCCACTCTACTTGAAAATGTTTTTGGTTTAATCAATTTAATTGGAAAATGGAGCCGCCGCGCACCTATCAGAAGGTTGCATGGTCAAAGCACATCGGGGTAACCAGTGTGGGACTGGAGGATCGAGTAGTACCTTAGAAAAAGGAATTTAAAACATGTAGCATCTTTCTTCCATGGGGAGTACTGACCCAAGAGTGAAAGGAAAGATCTTCCAGCTGGGCGAGGTGTGATGCCCCGCGACCGCGGTCCCCGCAACTGTTCTTTTTTTTGCGGATGACCTACCAATTAGCCGGAAGAGCCTCTATAGGTTCACCAGACTTTTTCGGTGAGCCGTCCGAGGACGGTCGAACCGATCAAATACTGTGACATCAGCCATGAGGGCTCCGCATGTGGGAACGAACCTCGTCTCAGGACGTTGCCAGACATTCTAGTTTTAGGGGATCGGGGGGGGCAACTGTTCTTGTCGGGAAGTTGTATATGTTAATCGTCGGTGAAACTTTACTTGTGCGATTCAGGCTTGCTACGTCATTCTCTTGAGTGGTGTTAGGTATTTGACGCCACACATACAATATGTCTTCAGACAGTTTCTACTTAAATACACTGAATTATTTTATAACTAATTAGGTATATTGACAGGTTGACCTAGACCGTAAAATGTAAATGTATTCCTTACGTAGGCACATATAGAGAGGTCAGTAGGTATATCACAGTCATAATTATTTGACCTAAATAAAGTCACTGAAACGTAAACAATTAGTACAATTCATTATCAAATTAGCCGAGGACTAGACGTCAAATAATTATATAACTGAAGTAAGGTTAAAGACTTTTAATTTATACGATTAAAATCTACATAAGTAATAACGAACCCTGACAAAATCCGCTGGTTTCAAAGGAAACAATATATCACACAAGTATATCAAATAATATTGCGAAACTTGTACAGTCGTGAACACATATAGGAAAACACTTTTTTTTATTCTGCGACAGGCTGGCGCTTGATTACAACTCGCCTGATGTTAAGTAATGATGTAGTCTACGATGTAACGCGCCAGCCTAGTATGCCGATTCACTCGTGATTACGAATGATTATTGGTGAGAAGGTGGCAGTGGAATGAGCCTCCATATGGTTAGAAACCTTAAAAGAGCAACAATTTCGACCCACCCTCTCTTTATAGCGTCACCAGATATCACACCGGAACACGGCAAAGCCGTTTGGGGGTGTGAATTTGTCTGGTGGGTGGTCACTAACCATGGCTGAAGCCTACCACCAATTGATTGTTAAGTTAGTTACCTTTAGCAATGAAAGGTTATAATAATAAGTAATTTTAATAAAACTCCTGTCCGACCTAGCCAAGAACGGTAAGAACAATCACGATTAAAAAAAAGCCTCTTCAATGTTAATAAATCGTTGAAAGAATGGGTTCCAATCAGTTTGTGTAAAGTTTTAGTTAATCTATGAATAAATTTCCTGAATAAATTGTAAGTCGCAGTGGCATATTATTAGCTGTGACTACCTAGATAGACTTTTTTAATTGAAACTATACCCGTAAACATATTTACACTGTTAAAGTACCTCTGTAAGGATAGGATCTAGGATAGGACGGCTTCTCACTGAGAAAGAAGCTGAAGGTTTTGAAACCCAGTCATGGTCCGGGAAACCTAAACTAGCTTAAGTTCGAAACCCGATTTTCTGAATTTTCCCTTCTGATATAGATCTCATACTTGCGAAAGTTGGGTTTAGTATTTCACATTAAGTTAGACATATTGTTGACAGTGACTGTACCAAAAGCGAAGCTAAACGAAATCGTTTCCTCTGCCATCAGACCTCCAAACATAATGACAGGACAATCCGCCCAAGTTGAACCAACTATAATAACAATTTAAAATCATCTTTATAACCGCGTAATAAGATTGTAATTAGATATGAACATTTGATATGTAGACATGCGGTAATTTATTTAAGTAACACGATGCGCGGGAGTCGAACCGTGCAACGCCTCTGCGGATGCTACAAGTAAAAGCAATGATACATCGCGGATTTCGTCGCGATGTTGTTATGTTCCACTTAAATCCAGTGATTACTGACAACAAATTTAAACCCTGTTTAAGAGCAAGAATGGAATTTCTTGATTGAAACTCAATTGTTTTAGTACTTGTGTTTAATTTAGATTTAGACCTTTTTGATACAATTTTGAGCAGACTGTTTTTAAGCTACGAATTTAGAATTATGAAAAGTAATTTTTTGTCTACCGACTTATGTATTAATAATTTAGAATAATAAAATGTATGTATGCAAAACACATAAATGTTGTTTGCTTTATAATTTTCGCAGGCGCTATTTGAGCGCTAACATGAGCTCCCCCCGTTGAAGGCCATGCACTTCAACCGGAAACATCTTCTGAAGTAGGCAGAGGACAAAGTCGGACCAGTGAACGACGCACGCTGCCTCTCGGTGTGTCGATATCAGCGACGCGAGGAATGCCGTCCGATCCGGTGTATAATTTGGTTACACGTCCGAGACGCCAGCTTAATGGTGGCAAATTTTCCTCTTGTAGAAGAACTAGATCTCCGATATTTAGTTTCGTAAGATTAGTTTTCCATTTCGTCCGGAGTTGAAGTTCGGAAATGTATTCATGTTGCCAGCGGTTCCAAAAGTGTCTCCGTATTTGCTCGAGACGGGCGTAACGTTGAGTAGGAGAAGCCTTGCATTCTTCAATTGGAGTAGGCAGAGCTGTGAGCGGTCTGCCAATTATAAAGTGCCCTGGGGACAATGATAGGAAATCGTCAGGGGATGATGACATTGGGCACAAGGGGCGACTATTGAGTACAGCCTCTACTTGTGCGAACAAAGTACAAAGTTCTTCGAAAGTGAGATGAGTATTTCCCATAACTCTCTTAATGTGAAATTTAGCAGCTTTGATACCAGCCTCCCAGATACCCCCAAAGTGAGGAGTGTATGCTGGAATAAACGAAAATTTTATTCCTTCTCCAGAAGCATATTCAGAAAAAGATTGAGAATTTTGTTTAATAAAATTACCGATTTCCTTGGCAGCGGCAGTGAAATTTCGACCGTTGTCGGAATGAATCTCCGTTGGTCGGCCACGGCGTGCAATAAACCGTCGAAGTGTCATTATGAATGACTCTTTAGTTAAGTCACTAACGGGTTCTAAATGAACGCACTTAAAACGCATACATATAAATAGACATAAGTAGCATTTAGATAGCTTAGCACCGCGTCCTTTTTTACTAAGGATAAAGAAAGGACCAGCGTAGTCGACGCCAACAGATTTAAAGGGAAAATCAACTGAAATGCGATCAGGAGGTAAATTACCCATTTTGGGAGTTAAAGTTTGACCACGAACTCTCACACAGGTAATACATTGTCTTACAACGCGTCTAGCAAGTTTCCTGCCATTAATAGGCCATACAGTATCTCTAACCGTTGCTAGTAGTAGCTGTGGACCGGCATGTAAATTTTTTAAATGTTGGGAAATAAAATAAAGTTTTGTGACATGATGAGTTGAGTCTAAAAGTATTGGGTGTTTTTTGTTAAAAGAATAATTTGAATTTTCTATTCTTCCCCCTACTCTAATTAATTGAGAAACAGGATCAAAAAATGGAGATAAATTTAGTAATTTTGATTTTGCTTGCAATGGTAAATTTGAAACCAATTTTTTGTATTCAGTAGGAAAAGATTGCTTTTGTATAATGCGACAAATAAAATGAAAAGAATTATTTAATTCATTGACGGTTAAAATTCCAGATAATTTATTGTTTTTATTTGATTGTTTGCTATTATGTAAAAACCGTAAAATGTATGCGAATACTCGCTGTAATTTTGTAAAGCTTGAAAAATCGTTAAAATCAAATGTAGACTGAGGTAAATCAGTGTAATTGACTTTTATTTCAGGTAAATCTGACAAGGTATTTGGATGTAATTTTGGCCATTGTGATTCATCAGTATATAGAAACGTGGGACCTTGCCACCACATATTGTTGTTGCGGAGTTGGCAAGCGTTTACACCTCGTGAGATTAAATCTGCGGGATTGGAATCAGTAGGCACGTAACGCCATGCCTTAGGGTCAGTAAGGTCTAAAATTTCTGCAATTCTATTGGCAACAAAGGTTTTTAATTTACTTGGGCCATTTTTAATCCAACACAACACAACACTAGAGTCACACCAGTGTACAACTTTTGTAGGAGTGAGTCTTAAAGAGTCAATTACAGACTTGCATAATTTTGCTGCCAACAAAGCTGCACAAAGTTCGAGCCTAGGTATTGTTGTAGGTTTCAAAGGAGCAACCTTGGATTTAGAGCATAGTAGCCTAACTGTTACCTTATTATCATGATCTATCGACCTTACAAATATCGCCGAGCCTATCCCAGTTAGCGCAGCATCACTAAACGAATGAATTTCAATGGTTTTAGGTGAATCACAGATAACTTTGCGTGAAATGTGAAGATCTGAAAGCAAAGGTAAGTTTTTAGAAATTTCATACCAATTATTAGCTAAATCATCGGGCACGGGCTCATCCCAGTCGATGCCCTTAAGCCACAATTTTTGGATTAATATTTTAGCTTGAATTATGCAAGGGCTTAATAAGCCAAGTGGATCAAAAATTCGAAAAGACTGTGAAATTATGAATCTTTTTGTGATAATATTATTAATGTTTGTAGAATTCATCTTCACAGGTATGTGGAAAGTGTCATCCTTTGGATCCCAGCCGAGGCCGAGAGTGCTGGAGGATTCACTTAAGGTAAGTTTTTCTTTTGTATTAAGTTCGATATTATGATGAAGCTCAGATAAGTTAGTTTTAAATTTACGTAATGGAAAACACGCTGAATTAAGAATAGATGTAAGCTTATTTTGTATATAGATTAATTGATTTTCATTATCTGACCCCGTGATGACGTCATCAACAAGAAAGTCATTTTGTATTATAGTTTTAAGAAGTTGATCACCGCACTCCTCACCCACTTGCCACAGACATTTTGTGCTAAGGTAACTGGCACTTGCAGTACCGTAAGTGACAGTACCTAGTCGCAGAGTCTGGATAGGACTAGACTCGTCCTCTCTCCACAGTATTAATTGCAGGTCACGGTCAGATTCGTCTACCGAAATTTGTCGGTACATTTTAGCTATGTCCCCGGTAAGAATGAACTTATACTGCCGTGCCCTAACAAGTATGGAGAAAAGAGAGTTTTGTATATTAGGTCCTACCATTAGGATATCATTAAGTGAGTATCCAGATGAGGTAGCGGCGGAGCCGTCGAAGACTACTCTGATTTTAGTGGTCTCGCTGTCCTCTTTAAAAACAGCGTGATGACCTAGAAAATAAGATGAATTTGGAATGGAAATTGGGGAAATTGACAAATGTCCTAAATTTGAATACTCACGTATAAATTCTACGTACTGTGATTTTAGTGTGGGATTTTTTCTAAATCTTTTTTCGAGATTTAGTAACCGCCTTTTTGCTTGGGTGTATGAGTCACCGAGACAGTCTGGGGAAACCTTTAGTGGCAACCTGACACAGAATCTGCCGTCACTCAAACGAGTTGTGTTATTTAGAAAATGTTTTTCGCATGCCATTTCGTTGGGACTGAGGACTTTCTTTAGTGGAAGACTCTCAAGTTCCCAGAATTTTGTTAACATATTGTGTAACTGGTTATCTGAAACAGTAACATGATTACAATGAATATTTTGATTGAAATTATGTGAAATAATAGGACCGGCTATGATCCAGCCTAGTTTTGAGTTATGTAATTTTGGATTATTGGGACCCAGGCATAGTTGCTCGCCAAGTAGGATGTCCCAAAATATATCTGCTCCAATGAGTACCTCAATGGAAGCAGGTTCATTGAATTTTGGATCGGCTAAAGTAATGCCCTTTGGAATTTTGAGATTTTGAATATCGACGGAGACCTTAGGTATGTCACCGGTTAGTTGATTAAGTATATAACAAGACAACTTACCTTGAAAAGTGCCTTGAATTGATTTAAGATGAGTATTACACGTTTCTGTTATTTTGTTATTTATATTGTTACCTATACCTACAACATTCACTGGGTCTATTAAGTTGCATTTTAAATTTAATTTTTCTTGTAAAGATTTTGATATAAAAGACGATTGACTACCGCTATCCAGTAAAGCTCGAACCTTCTCTGACTTATTATTAAGCGGATTATAAACTTCTATGATAGCGGTGGATAAAAGTACGCACTGATTCTTTTGTTGTGAACACGCTGCGAGAGTATTGTTATTATTAATGTTACTAGCACTGTTACAGTTCGCTGAGACACTCGGATCGTGCAGCAATGTGTTGTGTTTTTGACTGCACTGCCGGCATGTACCCATAACGCACTCAGACTCGGGGTGACCCTGTCGCAAACAATTCTTACATAACTTGTATTGCGATACGCAGAGCATTTTTTCTTTATAAGACTTGACCTTGAAATCCGGACAGTTATATATCCTGTGATCACCGGCACATATTATGCAACGATACACTTTAGACAGGTTTTTGTTTGAATGTTGTGAGGTACTTGTCGAAGAAAATGAATTTATGTTTTGAAAACGATTATTATAATTAGATTTATTTGTTTTGTAATTAGGTTTATTAAAATTAGAGTTTATTAATTGTGACGATTGTAAATGGCGTGTGTTTTGTAGCTGCTTCGTATTATAGCTATTGTTATGTAATATTTTGTTACGGCTAAGAGATTTAAGGACATCAGCGCGGTCAATAAGAAATTTATTAAATTGTTCCAAGGATGGGACGTCATTTAAAGTGTTACGGTATTCTTCCCACTTTATTGTGGTACGATTATCTAATTTGGAAGATAACATAAATATCAGCAGTAAGTCCCAGCTGTCTGTGGGCTGACCTAAACTGCTAAGGGCTCTAAGGTTTTTAGTGACGTTATCAACCATATGACGCAAAGACGTGTCTGATTCACGAGTTAAAGGCTGAACATTAAGTAATGAATCTAAATGGTAATTAATAAGAATCCTTTTATTGTCATACCTATCGCAAATCAGCTGCCAAGCCTGCTTATAATTGGCCGATGAGACTTCTAAGTTAGAAATTACAAGAGCTGCGTCACCTTCTAGGTATGAGACCAAATAATGAAACTTATGTATGTCTTGTATGCGATCATTTTTGTGAACTAAGCTGACGTAAGTATCCCTAAACTCCAACCAACGGAAATGCGTACCGTTAAATTTAGAAATTTGTATTTTAGGTAATCGAAAACCAACGCTTTGATGATCAGAGTCTGCATTGAACATAATAGACTGACGACGTTTGACATCATCTTCACAGCTGTATTTTTGAAGTTCAGTCTTAGCTATAGCTATGTACTGAACAATGTCTTGTTCAATGCATTCTCGTTCATCCAGTTCTTTATCAATGTTAGCAGTATTTATAACTTCAATCTCTGTCTGAATATCATCAAACCTTGTCGATAAACTTTGAAATTTAGTTAATTTTAGATCTAACTCGGCAATTTCAATGTTAGAAATATCAGATAATTTGCATATTTTATCTAAGAAATTTTTAAATTTTGTGATCTGTCCCTTTATGGAGCTACGTTTGGCCAGTAGTTCCCGAAGGGATGATTTATAAATTGATTTATCACTGTCGTTAGCCATGATAATGTATAGTTATTAATTAAAGTAAAAATACGCGTATGTCTGTGCACAACAATGAATTTAAAATCGACAAAGTGTGATTGACTAAGAAAAAGAATAAAAAATCGATATTCTCACGTTCCTCCACTCGGTGAATGCAACTGGGTAGCTGGTTTCACGGCTGGAAACACTGCCTGGGCCAGCTGGACCAACACTTGGCAAAGGAACTTCAATCCAGAGATATTCCTGAAAATATCGGCAAATCGGTCTGAATTTTATGTAAATACTGTTTACGAATGCTGTTCACTGTGGATTATTTACGAATAATTGATATTATAAGCAGAACAATGCTTAGAACTTTGGGAAATACGAAGAATATTATGTGCGTGGCACGTGTCCGGTGTTTGACCTACACACACCGTTTTATTACAAAAAGACTATGATTTTATTGAAAATACCACAAATAGAGGCTTATTAGTCGACTAGGTGTAATTAAGAATGGATAAGTAGGTACGGAATTTAGAATTTCGTGGAATATGGGCGGAAAAATGGAACAAAGGATGGCACTTATCTTGGCGCTGATGCTGAAGAAACACGGCAATCCAGTACGATCTTTAGCTGATTCGTTAGCCAGGAAGGCAGGGCTAGCTTCCAACATCCAAATATCCTCAGATTCCAATCTCCAATAGACTTTTTGTGCAGTCTTTTTTTTGTGTTGCGTAACACGTATCCAACCTTTCCACTATGCAGTTTTTATTTTTGATATTTTGTCCTGGTACGGTCGCCAAATTTCTTGTTTAAGAGCAAGAATGGAATTTCTTGATTGAAACTCAATTGTTTTAGTACTTGTGTTTAATTTAGATTTAGACCTTTTTGATACAATTTTGAGCAGACTGTTTTTAAGCTACGAATTTAGAATTATGAAAAGTAATTTTTTGTCTACCGACTTATGTATTAATAATTTAGAATAATAAAATGTATGTATGCAAAACACATAAATGTTGTTTGCTTTATAATTTTCGCAGGCGCTATTTGAGCGCTAACAAACCCTTTTTTATATTAAATAATATAAAAATACATCATATTATATTGCATAGAATTTTCTTAGATTTATGCGAAAATTTCACACATTGAAATAAAAATCTATTTTATAACGGATTTTATCGCGGTTTATTTTATAATTTAGATGGCGACGTTTCAGAGTCTTTTCAGACTTCATGGTCACGGGTGGACTGACGTATTTGACGTCCATAATTATTAATCACGAATATTAATGAGTACCTACAAACATTATTATTTATGTTGCGTTCTGATTTAAGCAAACAGACCTCACAGTGTCTTGAATTCTGAGTTTTATTTAAATATATTGCATGTAAATAGTAACTTGCTTATTATCAAGGTACAGTGAACGTATTATCATCCATAGAATTTTCTTAAATTTACGGGAATATCATACATTTCAATAAAACTATTTTAGATTATTTATCATTTTTCATTCACAATGATTTTTTATTCTAGATTTTTGTTCATTTCAATGTATCATCATCCAATTTAAGAGCCAAGTTCTGAAGGTGAAGCTGAGGAGCAGCTAATAAGTAGAATAAAATGTATTGGATTGACATAAGATTGTCATGTGACATATTATTCATTTCGATCTTTCGTTATCGCTTCGCTGTGTAATTTGTGTGGGGGCCCGTCTATTCCCTAATGTTTGGAGTTATAGAACGCCGTGACGTTCACTATCTCCTAAATTTTTAATATATATAGGATTCATTATTTTTACCATTTTGTAAATAGAATAGGTGAAGAAATGCCCTGTCGTTATGATTGAAGCACTTTTAAGGCAATCTAAAAACATAAAATAATGGTAATTAATACCAAGATGCTCAAAACGGTATTCAAGTATTTTGCATAAGTATTTTAATAGAGCGCATTCCTTAATCTTTAACTATAAATAATAACTGTTACAATTAATTCATAATTCTGGTAACTACTTATATTCTAATATGATATGACATATTATGTAATATATCAATTTATTTATTTTATTTCATAATAAGGTGTATACTCTGGTCACAAATGGCAAGTAGTTACCAAGGCGAGGACGTATGTACACACAGAGGAAGTGATTCAGGCGCGGCCTGTTTGCTCAGCCAAGCAGCGCGCCACTTGCGCAATAACCGAGCGAGCTGCACGCGATCTCATCGAGGTTACGTCCACAGGGATGGGGTATAACAGTGCCCAGCAAAACCCTTATTAAACGCAATCTCTTGAAAGCAAAAATGGGAGTTTATTTATTCCCTTCCAGAACCAATAGTTATTACTTGAAATCAATTAGAAAAAACGTCTTCAGGCGCCTAGTTGTGCTGTAAAAGTTCGATGCAAAATACCAGCTCTAAAATCTAGAGCACTTTCTATTGTTCAATCATAACATCAAAACAAATTATGTAGAGTACACACTCTTTAGTCTTGATGCTTCTCTCAACTAGAACACCCGTTAAAGTATAAGTATATTAAAATCTAAATCCTTACTAATAACCTTACAACTATAGGCCGACCGTTCAACTCACGTATCGCCATCTGAGGTACAAAGTCATAAAACATTAATTAAATCTCCTAAAGAACTATTTAACACAGATAAAAGTAAGTAATAAAAGACTATTCGTCACTAATATCCATACCGCTTGAATCATCATCACAGTCTCTGCAGCTTGAGGATTCAGAATCTTGGCGATAGGCGATACGCGAGTTAAACGGTCGGCCTATAGTGAAACATTCATTTGAAGATTATTGTAACTTGAAAAATATGTCTATATCTAACTATATCTAAAAGCTAATCGTCGAAAGACTCCTCCGCATCGCTGTCTTCTGGGAACGTGCCCAGAAAGGTGGCAGCATTGCCGAGTTGAATTATAATACTAATAATATTATAAATGCAAAAGTAACTCTGTCTGTCTGTCGTGCTTCCACGTCACAACTGCTTAACTAACTGGATGAAATTTGGTATCGAGATAGTTAGAGACCCGAGGTAGGACATGGAATAGTTTTTATCCGACCACGCAAAATAGGGTAATGGTTTTGCAAGATAACCGAAACATGCGCAAGCGAATAGCTGGTGATTTATAAAATCACATCTTCAAACAGAAACCTAAGTTTTCCTTTACATTTAAAACTCATTAATAACGCAACAAATTATCACCCTAAACAATGACTGTGTTCAATGTGACGACAGCGTGAAAATTTATCGTTTTCATCTCAGCTTTTTAAGAGGTTTCATGTCGTAAACACGACGATGTAAAGTCAGTAAAGTATGCCTTCCACTGAAATCTCCTATCTACAACTACATTAATAATATGTAGAGAAAATATTAGTATTTTTCTTTGTATGTATGTATGTATCTTTATTATCAAATTTCACAACATTACAATATTTCATTACCCCACAAAACTGATTTCTTCATTATCATGATCAGCCAATTCTATTCTACTGCTGAACATAGGCCTCTCCTAAAACACGGCACTCGAATACTAGGGATGTCTCATTCAGTTCTGATTGTCGCTCCACCTAGTCAGGGCGTCCTACGCTACGTTTACAGAGTCGCGGTCTCCACACAAGAACTCATTTACCCCAGCAGTTGTCGGTTGTGCGACAGATATGGCTGGCCCTCTGCTACTTCAGCTTACAAATCCGGTAGGCTACATCGATAACGTAAGTTCTCTGTTGATCACTTCATGGACTAATCGATTCTTAAGAGACTCCGAGCATAGCCCTTTAGTTAGTTAGACAGTTAGACTATGACAGAATTTATAGACTCTGTACTTAGTAAATTCAAATTTTTGATCTTAGCTTTTAGACTTCGCTACAAATTCACTTTTAACAGACTTATTTACGGAGGAGGTTATTATTTGGGACGTTGATTTTTCTAGAACATAACTTCGAGCAGCTACTAACATTTTTCTAAGCATATTACAATATTTCTTTATATTTTTATTTCATTTCATTTCATATAGTTTTCAAATTAAAATCTATTTCTTTGCTACGAGGGAAGAAACTTGTACACAAATTATAACACACTTTTTCTTAAATTCTTTTTTCGTCGTTATAACATATAAGCAACTGACCTTGGATTTAGTTATAACATACTTGTAGCTAGCTTAATTTCTACTCATGCTATTCCTTTCCCTCGTGCACTTCTGAGATATATCGTCTCATCCGCGCGAAGAAAACGCGGAAGTTTAAAAAAGCAAGATGGATACCGATTGACTGACACGGTGTGCTGACCTCATAAGAAAAAAATGATTTTATTTAAATTATTTAATTAGTAATACTCGTACTGCGGCCGCACGATTTTAATTTACTTTTATAGTCAATTGATGTTCTTGATGACGTTCTTCGGAGTCCAAAGAAGCGAAGTCCGCAAGTGTGCACGTTCCCTTCTATAAAACAACTGCCATCTTTCTTTCTCACACCTCCTTTTGCAGTTGTAATCATCCTATGTTTAGCTGGTAATAAGGTGCAGTTTCCTTTATTACAGTCCACTTTAAATCCACGCTGGCGAGGTCTTACATCGCGCCAGCTTAACTGACGTTGCTATAAATTGCGCATTTTAATATCTTTTAGTGTTTCACAAGCTTACCCTTTAAGGTTGTCAATTAACAAACACTCAAGTCACTGTATTCATTTATTTTGTCGCAATTTGCAGGGACATTTAGAATTTCCACTCAAAACGACACACTCATTAAAGGGAGTTAGCTAATTTTATTTTCAAAGCGTCAAGTCTTTAATCATTCTATGTTGTACAGGCTTTTAGTGCGAAAAGTGTTTTGCGTCAGTTCCTAAAGGTACAGTTAGGAACAAAAGTGATAATTCAAATTAAGTTTTATTAATATCACCACCTTTTTATAATAAAAGTTTTACAACTTTATAATAGCTAAGATCAGTTTAACTATAATTCGTTTGTTTTTGTTAGTCATCTCGACATTTATAGTAGCAAAAAAAGTGAGAATCCATTTTAACTATAGATTTTTTTAAAAACGTTTTTCTTAAAATTGTTTTGAAATATATCGGATTGTTCCCCGATCATGTTTGCAATAAAATGATTTATTGTATCTTATTCATTGTTCTCATATGCCTAGATTAGTCAGTCAAATAAAGTACCTAACTTTATGCTGTGACAGTTTTGTTGTTAACATGTTGCGTTCATGTTGACAACATGTCATTTGTATAAAAAATGTATTTCAAAAATGAGCTGCTAGTGGCGCTGTATTTTTTCTTTATACAAATTTATAACAAAACTGACACTCTGCATATTTGAATAAACATTTTTATACCTCTAAATATTGTTATGTGTTAAAATCGCAGGTGGATAAGAAAACAATAATACCTTCAGTCAGATGGAGGGACATTATGCGAAATTAAAAAAAACTAATAAGGTGTAATTAATTATTTTTATTTTGGTAAATTTTTTTGTTGACTGTACTGCAAAATCTATAGCGGTGTTATGGTGTAAAAACGGAAATATTTTGTTAAGTATATTTATGATGGTGTGAAGACTAGAAAATGTTTAGAAGAACTAAAGTTTGTAAAGGACGTGGAGTTTAATATGAGTGGATATATACTATTATAGTTAGTATTTTTTTTTGTTTTTTTTTTTAAACACACGTTTATCTGATTATAGCTAGTACTATGGAAATCAGGTAACTGGTAATATACTACTTCAAATACTTTTCTTTTGTAAATATATACTTAAATATAGATAAATACACCCAGACACAAGACAAACAGACATATTTTAACAAATGTTTGTCTCGGGTGGGAATCGAACCCACGACCTGCGGCGTGAAAAACAAGTATCTTACCGACCACGCCACCGGCCCGTCTGTAGTTAATTATTTTGTTATTATTTTATATATATTTTTCTAGTGCTTTTTAATAAAAAAACGCCTTTATAATATTAGGTCACGGGTTCGTTCCCCGGTCATTCTCACACAAGTGTTATTTGTTTTATTATCGTCGTGAAAGAACTAATCATTCGAGGATATGTGACATCCACCAACCCCCACTTGGTCAGCATGTGTGGATTAAGGCCTTAAGTTTCTCAACTCGTACGAATGTTGAGAGAAGACCCGCGCCCCCAAAGGTTGAAGTTATACACTTACCCATATGGTAAGTTTAGGTCTAAGTAAGTTATAGCCTACCATACTACCTTGTAACAAATACTTTTATATAAAAAGAAGTTGTTGCCCTTAGCATTAGCAAAAAAAGTCTGTCTGTTAAGGGTAGCCACTGACTCGTAATAAATGTTTTAATGACGCACATTATGCAAACACATTAAGGGTATCGCCCTACCAGACGATCCAATTTTACCATTGGTATAAGTCATGAGATTTTGGCGGCAGATTCACCTTCGTCCGTGGGAGAGCACCTTTTATCTGAATCCCGACACGTAGTCCCCGGATGGTCAGGTCAAATCAGGTGACAATAAGCTTATAGTAAGATTCGACAGTCGCACTGCTAAGCGGCCTTGCCGTTTTCCGATGCGATGTCTGGTGACACCATTTATGAGGGTGAGTTGGAATAGTTGCTCATTTATGATTTCTAAATATATAGAGCCTCATTCCATTGCCCCTTCTCACCGAAAATCATTCGTAATAAGAAGTGAATCGGTATATTGGGCGGTCGCTTACCATCGTATCATTGCTTAATATTACGCAAGTGGTACTCAAGCGCAAGCCTAACTTAGCCACGATCTTATTTTTGTATTCCGGTGGCAGTAACATAGAACCTTGTGAAAATAGTATTTTCTTAGATGTATGCGTATGTCACACATTGAAATAAAACTACCTTTTAACGGATTTTATCGGGGTAAATAGTATTAAATCCTTCATAAAGTAGTTTTATTTCAACTTGTAGAAAATAATAACAAAATCCACGTGGTTTAAGAAGGCTTATAATAAAATTTCAGACTATGTAAATGATAAAAACCGCGTGGAATTAGATCACTCTATTGTAACACCAAATAAAATGTAATAGATTTAAGTACCTACCCATTTCATTTATAAAGCAATATACGACTCCTGCGTTTTTTCTTTCTGAGATACACTATCTCAGAAATTGCCGCGTCATTGCATTTTAGGGAAAGAAATTGGACGATTTTATGTACAGAATATTTTCTTTATGTAAAAAAAAAATATTTGCTAGCTTTCCGGCAGTGGCTTCGCCCGCGTGTATGTCGGTTATCGCGCCAAAACATTACCTTCTTCTTGCGCAGTCGGATAAAAACTATCCTATGTCCTTTTTCGGGTCTCAAACTACCTCCATACCCAATTTCATCCAAATCGGTTCAGTAGTTTAAGCGGGAAAGCGTAACAGACAGAGTTACTTTCGCATTTTTAATATTAGTAGCGATTATCAAAAAAATGTGTAATGTGAATTTCATGTGTAACTTGTCCCTGTATTCTAAACTCTCAACATTACGCCCGGAGGTTTGGCTAGTAACACGCACAGCGGTCAATGATCGCTTTCGCTTATAGCTTAAACCCCAAATATTTTTGCTTGCCATCCCACTAATGCGTTCAAGACATTCAGACTTATGATGTAATGTCTTGAACGTACCGTGACTAAGCCGGATTACGAACAGGGGACATATCAATTAAAAAGTTAGGAGTACGAGTAGTGACAAATGGATTTTTGTGACTACTTTATAGTAGAAATAATAATTATAATATACATTGAAATCAAAATTGTCTAACGGGCATCTATGTGTTGACTTCGGCCCCATGCACGCCTTCCAAAAGTCCGGAGTTCCATAACTCTGAGATAAAATGACAAACATTATAATAATAATATAGTGGGACATTAACACACACGGCCATCTGATCCCAAACTAAGCAGTACTTGTAATATACTACATAAAATACTTTTCTTTTGTGAATAAATACATAAAGATAATTACACCCAAACTCAAGACAAACAGACGTGTTCATCACACAAATATCTGACTTGGTGGGAATCGAACCCACGACCTGCGGCGTGAAAAGCAAGTATCTTACAGACCACGCCACGGGCCCGCCTTTATGTTCTTGTATTTCATATTGCGTAGTTCAAAAGTCATGTTCCTAAACTGATTGGCGTCGCATTAGTGGACAGTGTTCCTATTTACACTTCATAGCTTACCTACATTTACATAACATTTGGCATTTCCCAGTCGTGTCCACACATTTTTGTGTGGAAAACATCGTGAGGAAACCGGCGTGTCTAAGAACTAATCATTCGAGGATATGTGACAGCCACCAAACCCGCAATTGGCCAGCGTGTGTGGATTAAGGCCTAACTAAACTCTCTCAACTCGTAAGATAGGTGAGAGAAGACCCGTGCCCAGCTGTGAGACACTAAAAAGGGTTGCAGTGTAGTCGGGTAGTTAAACTGAAAAATGAACTGTAAATTTGAATGATGTTTTATAAAATAAAATAAAATAATAATAATATAATAATTAATAAAAGTGTTTGATATAAAATTTTTTCGTTCCGAATCGGAAATGCAAAGGAAAACCCACCCTTATTTTCCTACAAAAGTGTTTCAAACATTATATTCACATAACAATGGTTATTGTTAGTTGACATCACAACAAAACGTCTCGTCGAGACATTTTGACAACCATCAACAAGTTGTTAGAACCCCTCTTTCGTAGATAGAGAAAATGGTGTGATTATTAATAAAATGTTATAGGGGACATTTTTGAAAATCATTGTACAATAAAACCTACGTTCATTGACTTTGAAATTAATAGTTTGCAACACGATTTTTCGAATTGAAAACTACACTTGGAGAGAAAAATCATATGTATTAGCGTCACCGAATTGCTCATGACCGGCGCATGCGCAGCGGCACAATTTTCAGTTCTATCGGCAGTCCCTAAACTGTCAATTCTTTTACCCGTTTTAGTATCCACTGCTGCTGGGTCTTCTCTCAACTTAAGTGCGACTTGAAAATTTTTAAGTCTTAATCCACACACGTTAGCGATGTCCAGGTTGGGAGACGTCAAGTGCCCTCTAATGATTAATTTTTAAACGTGCCGGTTTCTTCACGATGTTGATTGTGATGTATGGGCACGACCGGGGATCGACAGATCGATCTTTATATTTCAAAGCCGAGGACGACACCGCTGTTACCGTTGTTAGTTTATAGGATTTTTGAATTGTGTGATGTAGGTATAGGTATCTAAGATTAAAATAAAAACAAAAGACAGCAGTAGGCATACATTATGGTATTTAAAAGGTTGCATACGTTCGAGTGTTACTACGTTATGTCAAAATCTACAAATGCATTTAAAAATCGAACCATTTAAAAAAAAATGCCTAGTCATATTTTTTTATTGCACTGCGTCTTTTAGCTTGACGCTGGCAGCAAAGAGTTTAAAAATCACTTGGTTGGCAGAATCATTATCAAAGTCGGTGCACCAAAGACAAAAAGTGAAGTTATAAAAAAAGTTACCGCCAATTTGCTTCGTGGCTTGCGTAACGCTAATGCAAGGGTAAATTTCGGAAGGGGACGAAAAAATCCACCCCGAAAAAATAACTTATCACATTTACCTTGTATCCTTACATAAATAATGATAAAAGGAAATTAAATCAAAGTCTTATTAGAATATTAAAAGTTCGGAAGGCGTTTTAATGTCCTTAGTCTTAAAGTTAAACAATTCAAAAATTTGTATTTATGATTTAATAAAGGATTTTATAGGGAGTAGAGGATGGTTAGTAGATAATCATCTGGTTAGTGGTTGGTGAAGACGGTCTAAGTCGCGGGACGCATATTTAAGTCAATTTGCTAAATGGAATGTGGTGTAAAAGTATTAGGGTGTTTAGTTGTTTTAATATTTTTAAGATTATTAAATGCGTTATTAATTGAAAGTTATAGGTTTATTATGACGTTATGGTTATCGATTTTTTTAAAGGTAGTAAATAAATAAATAAATACATAAATAATTATTCTGGGATATTGACACACACGGTCGTCTGGTCCCAAGCTAAGCAGAGCTTGTGTTACGGAAACTAGATAACTGGTATATACTATACATATAATACTTTTCTTTTGTAAATATATACTTTTAATAGATATTTACACCCAGACTCGACACAAACACAAATGTTCATCACTAATGTTTGTCTCGGGTGGGAATCGAACCCACGACCTGCGGCGTGAAAAGCAAGTATCTTAACGACCACGCCACCGGCCTGTCAAATAGTAAAGTAGGTAATACCCCTCCTAGTTGTTTTTCCGGCTACGGCGGCCAGTCAAATTTAATTAATTTTTATTCTTTTTAAAATTATTTATTATTTTAATTGATGTAATTATAATTTATTTCTTTTACTTATTTTTGATTTTAATTTTCAATAATAACATTAATGCGAATTATATTTCTATCAATAAATAATTGTGTATATTAAATTATACATGGCATGTTTAGTTACCATATCAATGATTTTCGAGCCTATTGTAATTCAACAGACACTATTCCAAACTTCGAGCTGTAATTAGGATTCTCTAAATGTTTTTATTTTTATTTTCAAATAGGCTTACGCTTGACTATAACTTGCCTGCAATTAAGCATTGATGTAGACTACGATGAGACGTCTCTGTGCAGTATATTGATTCACTCGTGATTACGAAAGATTTTTGGTAAGAAGGTGGCAGTGGAATGAGGCTCCATATGGTTAAAAACCACAAAGGAGCAACATTTCGACCCACCCTCTTAAATGGTGTCACCAAACATCGCACCGAAACAGCGAGGACGTTAGGAGGGGCGGCTTTGTCTGGTGGGTGGTAACTAACCAGTTAATTACCAGTAAACATAATCACCAATCGTTCGTGATCTTATTTGCCCCACTCGGGAACCACGTGTTAGGATTCAGATAAAAGGTGCACTCCTCCACAAAGGTGACTGAGTCCCCAAAAATATATTAGAAAATTCTTTGCTCGACCCTGAAACTGAACCGGTACCGCGCGATTATTAAGCAAAGACACTTACCAGTTGACCACCCAGGTAGTTTAGACAGTCAGATTTAGGTGTTGAAGAAATGTCTTTATTACCACCAAACTTAATAGTAACATTTGAGTACCCACATTAAAAGACATATTATTCAAATATATTTAAAGATAAACCAATACATTTTTGTAGTTTTGTTCAGAAGTTCCCTAGTGAAGCCGCTGTCTGGTGCCAGCCATGCGTCTTCGCTTTACCGACCTTACCTACCCTGAATGTTATACACCACAACTGCCGTTTTGATACTTTGAAAATTTTTTACGATAATATATTTACAACAAATGAATATTTATAATAAAAACTGACCAACAAAATTATTATACACCAATTAAATTTTAATCAAAAAATTAAATAAGAAAGAGTCTAAACGGAACACAATTACCTATTATTTAAAGTTAAGCATTAGTTAGTTTAGTTCTTAATTTAGGTTAGTGTTGAGGTTATTATTTAGTTTGGTATATTTACAAACTTTCTCTAGATTAAATTCCTATGGGATTGATGACATTTAGGTGTCAAAACTTAGCCGGATGTCAAAACCCTGAGCCTATAGAACGTGGCTTACAAAAACAATAGAGGGTTTGTGAGTTGTGGGATCAGTAAAAAAACACATTTATTTTTATTTTTTAATGAACTTTGTTTCTTGTTGTTCGAACAAGCATTAAAGTTATCCCATCCTTCTACATCTCAGTCAACCATTAGGGAAATCTGCACAGCAGCAAATGCTGTTTAATTTATACCCGTGAATATTCTTAAACTATCGGTTTTGTGGTCATTGTGGCGATTCGGCCTTTATTTATGTTCGGACTCGGCCGGCCGACGCGGGCCGAATTACCGGCCACTCTCAAGGGACTGTACATCCCTATTTTGTTTGGAAAATACTTAGACATAGAAATTCAGTTGAATATTTTAGATTTTCTAGTTGCAATAATAGTTACTTAATACCAATTAAAAAAAAGGTAATCCAGCCTCATTCCACTGCTACCTTATCACCGAAAATCATGAGTAATTACTATTGAATCGGTATAGATATTAGGCGCATTCCATCGTAGACTACATCTTTGCTCAATTTATCAGGCAAGTTGCAGTCAAACGTAAGCCTATTTCAGGATAAAAAAGGTAACTCCTATTTTAAAATCTAAATTTAGGTTAACATACAGTACAGCGGTGTCTTCCTCGCCTTTGAAATATAAGGTCGCGGGTTCGATCCCCGGTCGTGCTTACATCTTTGTGTTAATTGTTTCGTCGTCGCCAATCAGCATTCCATCGTAGACTACATTACTTAACATCAGGTAAGTTATAGTCAAGAGCAAGCAGAGTAAAAAAAACCACAATTAACAAACTTAACCCTTTTTTAGCAATAACTAAAAATAATATAAGGCTAAGTAGGTAGCAATTAATTTTATAATCAGCAAGAATTGTTATTTAGTTATCTGTGTAATATAATTACCCATTCAATTAATTAGCTCTCTTGCTTCCGTACGAAAGCACGGAAGCCAAATAAATGTCGGTAAACAAACATTACTAATTAAAATAATATTGCGGTCTGTTTGTGTGACTTTAATACTTAATTTTTTTGATTCTAAAACAAGCTTGGTCTTCACCATAATTTGCAACATGTTATGCTTTGAACTACACCCACCAGACAAAGCCGCACCGCCAAGCGGCCTTGCCGTGTTCCGGTGCAATATCTGGTGACACCATGCAGAGAGGGTGGGTCGGAATTGTTGCTCCTTTAAGGTTTCTAACCTTAAGGAGGCTCATTCCACTGCCACTTTCTCATCGATAATCGTTCATAATCACGAGTGAATCGGTACACTAGGCTGGCGCGTTCCATCGTAAACTATGTACCTACATCATTTCTTAACATCAGGCAAGTTGTAGTCAAGCGCCAGCCTATCGAAGGATTAAAAAAAACTACGAACAATGATGGTATGCACTTTAATACAGATTAAATTGTGATTACAAATAATTATCAGAGTGGGTGAATGGTAGTGGAATAAGGCCCTAAAAGGTTGACCACAATGTCACATTAAAGGAGCAACTGTCACAATTCATCCAATCGAAAAGTGTCACCAAATACTAGTCTTACCGGAACACGGCAAGGTCGTTTAAATAAAATCAAAAATTATTTATATTAGGTCACTTTGAACCTGTATTACAATTTCCAAATTAATAATTAACAAAATATGAAAATGGTCACTGCTCTACCCTGCACTATATTTTTATGACATGTCTGTCACAGCAGTGCTGGATATAAAGGCAGTCCACATGATTCAGTCATCACTAGGACGGCATTGGACAGCTACAGGGCTAGGAAGGCGCACCTCTTTGCGGGGAAGCAATCGTCGCGCGCCTCTGCGAACATAACCGATGCGCTGCAGAATCACAGCAGCCCCAACACCGCCCTGAATGCGCTGTATTGCACGCGAAGGGCGCTGTAACATCTTCTTGAATAAGTAGCCCACAAGTTCCACGTGTACAGTGATGTGCAGTACGCTCTCGTAATTGTAATCTTCATGTCACGTCAACGCAAGTAACTGTGTCTGTCTTCACGTGCTTTCACGTCTCAACTACAAAACCGATTTGGATAAAAATTTGTATGGAGTTAGTTTTAGATCCGGGGAAGGTTAGTTTTTATACGACTGCGCAAAAAAGGGTTAATGGTTTAGCGCGTTAACCGATATACGTGCGGGTACAGTATATATCCTAGTGAATCACTGCTGTTCACGGGTCTCTTCTTAACTATCTTACGAATTGAGAGAGTCTAGACCAGCGGCGGTGGCATATGCCCTCGAATGATGACAAATAATTTTCTCAATTAAAAATACACACTCACACAAAAAGACATACTTATTCATAAAAATCTTATAAGATTCTTTAGTTAAAATGGACTTTTTCTCTATCTTACTAATATAAATGTAAAGATGACAGACAAAGACAAATGAATCATAAACCTATTTTACACTTTTGTGTCTCACAGTTGGGCATGGATCTTTTTTTTTCAACTATCTTTCGAGTTGAGAGAGAGTTTAGGCCTCAATCCACACACGCTGGCCAAGTGCGGATTGGTGGATGTCACATGTCCTCAAATGATTTGTTAATAAAAGTATTATTCTTATTTTATTTTAGGGACGCATACCATGGCATATTATTCCACGTATTAAACATCAGGTATCATTTATATTTGTATGCCAAATTTCATCCAAATATAACCAATTTTTACATGAAAGATCCATCAAACCATCTTACATGCATTCTCAAATACTTGAGTCACATATGTCTGAGTTTCTGTGAATAACAGCTAGTTTAAGTATTTTTTTAATATTTTATGTTTAATTTATACCATTCATATTTAATATATTCGTTTTTTTCTCTTATTCATATTCTGCATTTTTTTTGTATAGGTATATGTTATTGTAATTAGTATTGTATACCGTTATAACATAAAGAAATAGATAAATAAATAAATACTTATGCGTTTATAGTCAGAGTAGTATAAAATCGACGTCATGTTGCTTTTTATATAGGTACCGAATTCATTATCGGTTCCATTTACACATCCAAGTCACAATTTACGTCGGATAGCATAAAAAACCAATTTCGTGTGCCAAAAAATAGCGTAAAAACCAAACTGTAACGTATAAGAGGCTGTAATATCAATTTGTTTCTCATACATTTATTCATAGCACATCGTGGCAGGTCATATAATTTATATGTTAGAAGTTAGAGTGGAAACAATCGTATTCACGAACGATTTGGTAAGAAGAGGAATATATTCAAAAGCGGGTTGAGGTATTATGCATGCAAGGTATACGCCACTCTTGGGGGCAGTTACTTATGCCGCGTATTTCAGAATTTGAGAATATTCGTGTGATGGATTAGAAAAATATTGTAGCCCGCTCTCAACTATTTTACGAGTTGAGAGAGTTTAGGCCACACGCGCAGGCCAAGTGCAATTTGGTGGATGTCACATGTCCTCTAATAATTTTAGTTCTTAGATTCCTTTACCGACCCACGATGAGGTTATAATTTGATTGTGAGGCCGATACCGCCATGCCACCGCATGCGTACCACAAATTGTAACCCTTAGTGATGTATTTTTTTTAAATGAAATTTAGTTTATTAGCTATAATAGCTTGACAACACATTTGCGTCACATGGGTTCTGATAACTAACTGTAACTATTAGGATGAGATTTTTTTTGGATAGCAAAATTATTTAAGCAGCCTTCCACTACAGGCCTAAAATAAAAATTGAATTGAAAATTATTTAAATTAGGGCTTTTAATTCAACGGATTTAAGTCAAAAGCCACAATTTACAACTTTTAGTAGGTAGGCAAATCTGAAATAAAATATCTATAGATATCTATTATCACGTGGATTTAGTTGTTATTGACAAAGAAACCGCATTTTTGTTTCGCAATGAAATTATAATTTATTTTTTTTAGAACTTAATAAAAGAACCTTAAATTACTTTATTATACAAAGTGCATTTTTTTACGAATCAGGACGCAATGTACTACCGGACAATAATTACTATCTACCCTTGAAATATTTATTTCTACATTGTTGAATTAATTTTGCACAAAAATAAAATTTTTAAATCACGGATGTCCCAAATTGTAAACATTGTTTCCGTAAAATTTCAATATTGACCTTTAGCGTAAAACTTCCTATTTCAGTGTAGCAAAAACTGTTCCCTTTAGAAACAACAATAACGAGTTACAATGTTTTTCCTGCAACATATTCACCTGGATTTTTGCTCTTCATTATACCACATTACAATATATCATAAGAATATGTCATTTTTACCCCATTCTGACGGGCCGGTGGCGTGGTCGGTAAGATACTTGCTTTTCACGCCGCAGGTCGTGGGTTCGATTCCCACCCGAGACAAACATTAGTGATGAACATTTCTGTTTGTGTCGAGTCTGGGTGTAAATATCTATTATAAGTATATATTTACAAAAGAAAAGTATTATATGTATAGTATATACCAGTTATCTGGTTTCCATAAGACAAGCTCTGCTTAGCTTGGGACCAGATGACAAAATGTTATATATTGGTGTAATTTGGTACAAGTTGCTAGGATATGGAAAAACTATTAATTTATTTGTCTAACACTGGTGTTTCCCCGTGCGAAGCTGGGGCAGGCCACTAGTAATAGATAAAATACACCCACACACAGAACAGCCATGGCGCAGCGGTACGAGCCTCGCCTTTGAAGTCTAAGGTCGCGGGTTCGAATCCCAGTCGCGCCCACACATGTTTGTGTGAATCGTTTCATCACCACTGCTCAATATCGGTGAAGGGAAACATCGTGAGGAAACCGGCATGTCTTAGAACTAATCATTCGGGGACATGTAACATCCACCAACCCGCACTTGGCCAGTGTGTGTGGATTAAGGCCTAAACTCTCTCAACTCGTAAGTAAGATAGTGGAGAGAATACCCGTGCCCAGCAGTGGGACACTAACGTAAGTAAAGGATTGAATTGAGACACAGAACTAACATTCATACTCATCACACAAAGATTTGTCCTGGGTGGAAATCGAACACACGACTTTCGGTTTAGCAGTCAGGGTCACTAACCACTACGCCACCAGGCCAGTCCAAGAATAATATGTAGGTATACATAGCGTCATAGTGTCACTCCATTATTATCTGAAGGTGTAGGCAGTGGTGACTATCACTCAGTTTGCGACGGCTATGTTTAGTTTCCATACGTAATTGGGGGGAAGCCTATTGCCGTTCATCGGGCACAGTTGCAAATTTTGCTGAAAATCAGTAATGTGGATCGCCACTGGTAGGTCACTCACAGCGTTTTCTGTCACTGATGGGTCACACTGCCTGCGTGTATGTCAGTTATCGCACTAAAACATTACCTTCTTTTTGCGCAGTCGGATAAAAACTATCCTATGTCCTTTCTCGGGTCTCAAACTACCTCCTTACCCAATTTCATCCAAATCGGTTCAGTAGTTTAGGCGTGAAAGCGTAACAGACAGACAGACAGAGTTACTTTCGCATTTATAATATTAGTAGGGATTGGTAGAAGTCATTAAGTTAGCAAATCCATATTCTGAGATAATCGACATTTTAATGAAAATTAGTTGGTAATTATGTCGTTTCGCTATTTTTTATTTGATTGTGTGTCCCGTTTGTGTCAAATAGTTTTTTTTAGATTCTCTTAGAATATTAGAAAAGTCTTTTTGCCCGGCCCGGGAATTAAACCTTGCGATTATTAAGCAAACACGCTTACCACTGAACCACCAAGGCAGTTTACATAACTATATACTAACCTACGTATTCATAAACGTCTTTTATGCTCATTATAGCTAATATAGGTTTATAATTCGTTTGTTTTTGTCTGTCATCTTGACATTTATACTAGTAAGAAAGAGACAAAGTCCATTTTAACTAAAAAGTCTTATAACATTTTTATTAATCTTCCATTGTACAATTTGTGACAGATTGAAATCAAATATTAATTTAAATCCTGTATCTACTTATACGTTGATGGTATACCTTCAGGCTATTTCGGTCAAGCAAATATTAATCGGACGGACCTTTGAAAAGGATCGAGCAAACAGAAATATTATCTACATGTTTTGATTAAGTGCATATGGGAGCATGGGGACGATTGGGGTAAAGGGTTATTGGGAATTATACCTACTATCTATAAGACATATACGGTACCTATCTAATAGGTACGTATAAGGGCTTTGCACCGGACACGATTTCAGTTTCCGAATATTTTTCTCAGGTTACACATAATCTCCGGAGATTCTCTGGATCTGCCGGAGATTGGTAATGAAACTTTAATACAATAAAAGTAAATAAAAAAATTAAAAACTTTATTTAAAAAGAATCAATGACAAAATGAGAGAGTTTAGGCCTTAATCCACACTCTCTCAACTCGTAAGATAGTTGAGAGAAGACCCGTGCTCAGCAGTGGGACACTAAAAAGGGTTGAAGTGAATGACAAAATAATCTACCAGAATAAATAATCTAATAACTAAAAATAATATAATTTCTCAATAAATCAACGCTATGAACTAAAAGTTAAACTAACATCAATTGTTATTGATTTAATCTATAAACCATTGGTATTGGTTAAGAAGCACAAAATTTCAACGCCATTTGGTAACAGTGCACTACGTCTGTCACCTAAATACTTAAAATGTGAAACAGCAATGTTTTAAATATATTTGAGAAGTAAAGGGATGTATATTTTAACTTAGTAATAAATATTAATAAAAAAAACCTATTACTCGCTAAATCGGCGATCTCCGGAGATTTACCGGTTTTTCAGTCTCCGGAGCAAAGCTCTAGTACGTATAACATTGACGCGTAAAATTTTCTTATATTACGCGAATAAATGACTGTATAATTACTTTTATTAGTCGATGTAACTCCATTTTTAATTAAAATGCGAACAAGCAATAAAATAAACAGTGATAAGATGTTTTGTAATAATAAATCTGTTTATCAACTTGCATGTTTAAATGGGCAAATATGAAAACTATCCACCTAAGTATTTAACGTATGTAACTCTGGAAGGCTGCTGGCGTATAAAACACAGGGTTACCTCCTGACATCTTCTGTTACTATAAAAGTAATCGAAATATTGCCACCTCTGTATTATTATACATAATATATACTTTTGTGAAAATTGTGTGAAATAAATAAACTTTTGTCGCTGACTGTACATTCTAAAACTTCGTCTTAACTAACTAGGAGCTACGTGTTAAATTAGCAGTAAAGACCGCTAAGTTAGGGGACCAACAAGGTTGAATAAACCATGTGAGATGTTCCCAAGGGTGGCGTGTAATAGGGAGGAGACAAATACTCATTATTATTGTCTTGCTTGGTTTGGCTATTTGAGCACGATGGATGGGCTAGGTTTTGTGAGTTATGACTATAGAGCTATCGTATGGTTCTGTAATAGGCTTGCGCTCGCCTATTCCTAAACAATGATGCAGTCCACGATGAAACACACTTACCCAGTAGACACCGATTCGATGACTTGAAAGCAGGCAGATTAAAGCTATCGAGAAACATAGATGCCGGTAGCAAATTCCACAACTTGGCAGTGCGTACGCACAATAAAAGTGGAATCAAAGTGTTTTGTGCGTACCTGTGAATTTTTTTTTTGGCGTAGATCCATAACTCTACTTGTCCGATAATAGAACGGAGATGGGGGAAAAAGATTATGTAATTCCAACTCACACTCTCCGAAATGTATCCGATAGATGACGGTAAGACGAGCAATCTTGCGGCGATGCTCGAGGCTTTGCAATTTAGCCTTGACGAGAGGTTCGTTGTCAATAAGCCTCTTGGCTCGCCTTTCAATAGACCAAAACGCCTCAAGTTGGTATTTGGCTGAACCATCCCAAAGGTGCGAGCAGTACTCCATGCATGTACGAACTTGTGTTTGATATAGCACGAGCATCTGTTTTGGCGAGAAGTACCGACGCACCTTCGCGAGGAGGTTCCATAAGTATTTGTATAATTATTTTTAGCATAATATGACATGGCATACGTTATGTTTGTCCTAATCGTAGTTATGCATAACATAATTTACCCAAAACAGCCAAATCCCTCGTGAGGACACCTAGCTTTTTGAGTGCCAGTTGAGCCTTAGAATCAATGTATGGGCCAAAATTGAGGGTCATATTGACGCCAAGAAGCTCAAGGTGATCTATAATAGGCAGGTTATACATTTTAAAAGGCCTCTTTTTAGAAGAGAATAGACACGCCTGGGTTTTAGCAGCATTGAACTTGACTAGATTGATGGCTGTCTATGGTGTTATTTTGTATCCCATCGAGATGCATGGAGAAAGAGGTGTATCTGATCATAATCCTATAGGTACGCCGACATACCTATAGGCATGTGTGAATCTATAAATTTGACTTGATCTATACAACTTTCCACTAAGTATTAAAGGGTTGTCTGTTAGTAAGCTCGCTTAATGTTAATAACTACACAAATAGTTTTAAAAGTTGCTAACAACACAAGCTTTTACACCCAATTACACCAACATATTAATCGGAGGTTTGTTATTTAAACATTGAATTGTTTTTGTTATGCACCTCTTATCAACCACGAATTTTTTACTTTAAAGTATAAGCAGAGGTGATCAGGACCACTTGACAAATTACAGCGGTAACAAATGATGAAAAATAATAAAATGTATAGGATTGAGATAAGATTGTCACGTGACATTTTGTAGGTGACTGTCAATTTCACACATTTTGCCTTTTTGATCTTTTGCTATTGCTTTGTATATAATTTGTCTAGAGGTTCGGAGTTCTTTATTTTGTAGTCACATAACGAACATCATTAAATATTAGAGCGAACGTAGGAAACTACGCACTATATACTTATTATTTTATATTATGAGCTCCTATTGCCGCATCATACTTACCATTATGAGGATCTAGTTTTCAGCGCTACGATGGAACCTAGGGGAACTACGAGTCTATAGGTGAATTAGCTTTCCACTGCGGCTCCGCCCGCGTGATCTGCTGTTATAGCCTGTCCTGCAGTGAAATAAAAAAATCTATAGCCTACCTCAATAAATGAGCTATCTGACAGTGCAAGATTTTCTTAAATCAGATCAGGAGTTCCTGAGATTATCGTGTTCAAAAGACAAATAAGCAAACTCTTCGGCATATACTATTAGTATAGATGTAATCGTCTCGTCGCCCTAGATACTTACCCTTTGGTTAAAATGGACTTGGTCTCTTTCTGACTAGTACAAAGACAAACGAATTATAAACCTATTTTACCTATAATGAGCATATAAGATGTTTATGATAACGAGAGTTAATTCATAGCGGCCAGTCTGAACTCACTAGCCAATAAGCTCACTAAAACTCACTGGCTAAAATAGAGACCTACTAGTAGAGTTTCTTTAATAATAATATAATATTATAGTGGGACATTAACACACACGGTCATCTGATCCCAAACTTAGCAGAGCTTGTACTATGGAAACTAGATAACTGGTAATATACTACACATAATGCTTTTCTTTTGTAAATATATACTCAAATATAGATAATTACACCCAGACACAAGACAAACACACATATTTAAACAAATGCTTATCTTGGGCGGGAATCGAACCCATGACCTACAGCGTGAAAAGCAAGTATCTTACCACGCCACCGGCCCGTCATGACGGGCCGGTGGCGTGGTAAGATTGACGCGTCAGTTAGTCATATAATAGTTAAACGTCTGATTAAAACTAGGTGAACTTAGCCCTACCCTGTTCTGTACATGTTAGTAATTATTTCCGGTGAACGAGCATAATACTCCACTGAACTACCAACTAACGTAGGTAACTACCTATTGACGGCTGTTACCAAACTAAGGGTTATATTGAAAATAGATAAATAACGTTACAAAACTATATAATATGTGTTTCAAATAAGAAAATGACAGGAAATCCGCGATCTTGGAATGGAATGCGCAGCTAGTATACAGTTTCTAGTACATTGGACAAAAATGTTTTATGTGAAAAAAGAATCACATCTAGGTAAAAGTTTAAATAAAATGCATGTGGCTTATTGTGGTTTGATTAAGATTGCATTGCATTGATATCGCAGTGAAATGATCTGACAGAGAACTAAAGTAATCGAAATAGTTCACCGGATTAGTAAGCTGAAGTGGCAGTGGGTCGGTCATACCTACCGCAGAATCGACAACAGCTGGGGTAAACGAGTTCTCGAATGGAGACCACGAATTGGCAAAAATAGCGTAGGATGCCCTCAGACTAGGTGGAGTGACGATCTCAACAGGTCGGCCGGCAAGAACGGGGTGAGAAAAGCCGCGGATATTGCTCAGTAGCGTCCATATGGAGAACATGATGGTGATGATGACGAGGACGACACTTTTAGTTGACAAAGGTAGAGTATCGCACCAGAAAAGGACTATCTATGAAACAAGGTTGTCGAACCAGTTTTCGTATTGAGTTCCACCTCGTTGAGAGTATGTTAAGCCATCGGTTCTGTGCCCAATCTTCCACCGGTCGTGTTAACCAGCATGGTCCACTTACCGACCTCGCCACCGGCCCGTCGTATATTAAAACAATTTGTGACAAACTGTAATAAGATTCTGTTTTCATAGGAACATTTAAAATGATGATAAAAGATGATGAAGATAATTTTAAGGTCCGACAATAAATAAATAAAAATTATGACATTTTCAA
This sequence comes from Meganola albula, assembly GCA_936450015.1. Taxonomy (NCBI): domain Eukaryota; kingdom Metazoa; phylum Arthropoda; class Insecta; order Lepidoptera; family Nolidae; genus Meganola; species Meganola albula. The sequence goes on along the minus strand of OW388157.1, from coordinate 4,133,621 downwards.
CGGTTTTTTACTCTGTATATAAAACAAATCTGTTTCCATGTCCAGGTTTAGGGCTCCAAAATCCGAGGATTTTATGCGTCTTGTCTTGGTTGCCAAATTTCCAGATGCCAACCCTAGATATACCTATATTTTCTTATGTAAAAAAAAAGAAAAAAAGAAAAGCCAATTGATTTTTTTCCCACTATTCTGCCGCCTACTTAATAATCATCATCCATAACAACTAGTAATTATTATTTATATGCCAATAACCAATTGAGCGCAAACTACTCAATTATCCATTCACTCATTCATTCGCCGCCATATTTATTATGTTGAATGAACGATATTGTTGATTCAATCTTATTTTATATCGCGAAGTGTACAATTAAGACCACTATAAAACTGCCTAAGAAATGTTTTACAATGGTCACAAGTTCTGTAACTTACTAGCGATATACCCTGACTATATTGAGCTATAGAATTATTAACACGAACCTCCCTTGTTTATCGAATAACAAGCCAATAATTGAAAAACAAAAAATAAAAATGCATTGCTCTTATGAGACAAAGATATCAATGTGTAATCTCCTTAATATATCCTGTATCTACCCAACACGATAGGTATGGTAATTTTTTTTTTATTATACTAAAATGATATGATTATACAAAGGAGTGTAGGTTTTGTATAAAAAATCAAAATGGCGGGTTTTATACGCTACATACTCCTTTGATTCATTAATAATATATAAGTTAAAATATTAACAAAAAAACCGACTTCATGGATGCCATTCTCAGAACTAAACCAAACTGAAATAGGACCACATGGGGAGCATCAGCTTTCAATTAAAAAGAAATATCAAAATCGGATCACTCATTCGAAAGTTCTGAGGTAACAAACATAAAAAAACATACAGTCGAATTGATAACCTCCTCCTTTTAGAAGTCGGTTAAAAAGTAGATATAATGCCTTTAGGCTTACCTGCTGTAGAAAGATTTTCTTGAGCAAATTAATAATAATTTAATTAATTTATTTTTATTTATAGCATAACACACTAAAAATAATTTATGGACTTTAATGTAATCAATAAGCTTCAGAACTTTTCTTACTGTCTCCTACTTTTGCTGTACAGGATCCATAATTGTAACTTACAATTTATTTTGATTATGACAGGCCGATGGCGAAGCCGTGGGCGGAAGCTAGTCTAGTAATATCTTTTACATTTTGGTTTATTTTTTTACTGGAATAGGCTTGCACTTGACTACAACGTGCCTGATGTAAGCAACGATGCAGTCTACATTGGAACGCGCCTACCCAGTAAATACCAATTCACTCGTGACTTTTTAAAGTATGAGTATCAAGAATTTTAATTTAATTACCTATATTTTTCAAACATTGTGAAACAAACTTTATACAATAATCTTATGACGCCTACGCAAGTCAAACATTGGATTGAGACATTACTCTCAAACTCAATAAGTACCGACACTTAACATACAACTACCTATTACAACTTATAATAGGCATATTAAAACTGCCTCGTATGTCCCGGTTTCGATTACCGGGTCGGGCACTACTTTACTTATACAGGTAGTTGAGGTATGAGCAGAGGTGACGCAGTGATATCGGCCTCGCCTTTAAAATATAAGGTTGATCCCCGGTTGTGCACACATCTTAGTGGAAAACTTCGTGAGAGAACCGGTTTGTCTAAGAACTAATCATTTGAGGACATGTGACTTCCCCAACCCGCACTTGGCCAGCGTGTGTGGATTAAGGCCTAAACTCTCTCATCTCGTAAGATAGTTGAGAAAAGACCCGTGCCCATTAGTGGGACACTAAAAAGGGTTGAAGTGATATCCTCAGCACTAGTCCTGAGTCAGTTATTTGGTGATTTGATACCTTATTGCATTTTGAAGTCGAGAGAAGTGGCTTTTAAACAATAAATTTACCCAAAAGTGTAGGCAGAGGCGAATATCACACACTTTTCGTCGACTATGTTTAGGTCCCAAAGTAAAAAGGGACGAACTTATTACCGTTCATAGGGTCTAATTCCTGACTACGAACTGCAACTAAGATTTTCCAAAATATGAAAAAAATCTATTTGCTCGACCGTAGAATCGAACCCGAGACCTAGCGGTTGTTAAACGAATATATTCACCTCTAAACCGAGTTCTAATCCTGTCTACATATTAACCAAATTCAATATTTACTTAAAACTCCAAACATTTAACCCTTCGCTATGACCCTTTCCCCCCTCGGGTCCAAATTACCCCCGCACCAACTTCAGAAGTAGTAAAATCTCAAAAAAAAAACTCCCAAAAGACGTTGAAGACATAAAAGACATAATTCATAATGAAAAAGTTAATTTTTCGAGTGAAAACTCATTTGCATATTTTTGTGCACCGTACTCAATTATTTGGGCTCACTCTTACCTAGTTTCAACGGTCCTTTGGGCCTCGTTTCAGAAAGCAACCCTTTTTGAGAATTAATTTTTCTTAGCCAATTAGCGCGCTATGTTATGAGGTTATTTTCATATCGATCTTCATCTGTAGGTATTGTAAAGGAACAAAATTGTCTTAATTTAGTTTTATTTGTTAGTAGCAAATTAAAATGGAACTATGTACTTTGCAAAGATTGTGATTTACAAAAAAGGTACAAAAAAGTGTTTTATATTAAAAAAATAGTATTTCTATAAAAAAAACAATAAAGATAAACTAATCTATAATAAAAGACATTCACACTTCAACCCATTTTAGTGTCCCATTGCTGGTCACAGGTCTTCTCTCAACTATCTTACTAGTTGAGAGAGTTTTAGGCCTTAATCCACACACTGGCCAAGTGCAGGTTGGTGGATGTCACATGTCCTCGAATGATTAGTTCTTAGACATGCCGGTTTCCTCACGATGTTTTCCTTCACCGATATTGAGCAGCGGCGATGAAACAATTCACACAAAGATGTATGGGCACGACTGGGATTCGAACCCGCGACCTTATACTTCTAAGGCGAGACCCGTACCACTGCGTCACCGCTGCTCCAAACTACATTAATCACGTAACCATACATTTTAAAATAATATTACTGTCTGTGGTTTGACATTTTGTGCTGACGTTACTTTTGCTTGGTTTTGGTATGAAGTTAGCCGTGAGTCCAGTCCTATTCTTATTTAAAACGCGTAGTACGTCCTAGATAAAGGATATTCAATGCAACGGAGTCAATTTGTCACACCCAATCTTCATAATAGTGGCGCGTGCTAGGTCAGTATCATATTATTTTCTACGAAATGAGCTTTGTATAGTTATCAGACATTGTAACATAATATTTTATGACCATGGATAATGATGATAAATAAGTATAAGGTACCTATATATTACTTACGTTGCTTTATATAAGTTTTAAAATGTCTAGACTTAATTTTATAGGGAAGATTTATTTTTGTTGAATTCGTCCGATAAATTAAAAAAAAAAGAATAGTCGTCACCTTTTTTTGTGTGTGTGTGTGTGTGTGATTTGATTAAAGACTACGGCGATACGTCGTACGATAAGTTTTATAACTCTGTATGACGTAACGCAGCGGTGGTGCAGCGGTTTGGGCCTCGCCTTAAAAATATATGGTCGCGGGTTCGAATCCCAGTCGTGCCCACACATCTTTGTGTGAATTGTTTCATCTCCGCTACTTAATATCGGTGATGGAAAACAACGTGGGGAAACTGGCATACACCAACCCGCACTTGGCTAGCGTGTGTGAATTAAGGCTTAAATTATCTCAACTCGTAAAATAGTTGAGAGAAGATCCCCAGCAATGGGACACTAAAAAAGGCTGAAGTGGAACTAAGAAAATTCATTAAATCTTATTACTCGACCGGAAATTCGAAACTCGTCACGTCAACCCTTTTTGTGTTTGTTTGTGTGTTTGTCTCGGGTGGGAATCGAACCCACGACCTGCGGCGTGAAAAGCAAGTATCTTACCGACCACGCCACCGGCCCGTCTAGTTATGTAACATGTTTGCATAAATTAAAAAAAAAAAACATTTTATGTACTTGAAACAGTATCTCTAGTCTTTGTAACGAGACATTACATCTTCAACCGAAAGTTATTCAAAAAATCCTGAAAAGATCTTTTGCCCCCACTCTAATTGAGAGCACAAACGACTCACTCAGACGTTATTCAAGATTACACGTATACATTTTAATAAATGTATCGCCGGTGAAAAGAGGCTTTTATCAAAAAGGAGTTTGCGTAAAAAATATACAAATTATGTGTAGGTGGGTGAATGGGGCCCGGGGCGAAAGTAAATGAATGGCTGTGAATAACTGGAGGGTTAAGTACAATATCGTATTCAATAAAGTTGTTAACACTGCAAAGTGCTGTAAGGAGACCCAAATATTAATTATGCGAATGAATACCTACTGTTATCGATTTTATGTGGTCAAAAATCGATTAGTAATTTACAATCGAGTAGTAAAAATATTTCAGGATATTATTATAATACAATTTTTGAAGTGAAAACTTCTTTAGCGGCGTTGAGCACTTTTTCTGTAATGGGTATAAAATCTTAAACTCGCGTCAGGACACGTGACCTGATCGAAAAAGCGTAAGACGGATGGAGACGCAGGGCGCTTGCGCGAATGTTCGTGTATGTTACAGCGTGCCACGCGCATCCATGGATGGTGACAGAAAACAGTTAAATTTTTAATGTAATATAAATTGTCATGTTTGTGTACGATAGCGCAATAAATGAATATTGTATTCTACCACATAAATGATAGTACTTTTATACTGATAAAGCAATTGGTGCAAAATTATTCCCTAACCATTCCAAAATATCAAACATGCTCAACGTTAATAATCAAGTTTTCACTTCTGCCGGCACTCCCGGAGTGCAACCCGTCGTTTTTTTTCTATATTTTTTTATTGTGATAAATGAAAATTTGTTACTAGTGCGCAAACTAAGTCTTAAATAATAAAGTAATCTCTAACGAATGATTTTTTCTATCAATACCGATATAGTCACCCGTGCTCTGCTTTAACACGTCATGTCAACCCTTTTATTTAGTTTTGCACTGCGGGGATCACCCTCATCTTACGATTTGAAAGAGTTTAGGCCTTAATCCAAACACGCTGACCAAGTGCGGGTTGGATGTCACATTTTCTTAGATATGCCGGTTTCCTCACGATGTTTTCCTCTGCCCATCCTAGACTACATCATTGCTTAACATCAGTCAACTTGTAGTCAAGCGCAACCCTATTGCAGAACATAATTTAGTAATTTAATTTAATAGTTTTCATAAACGTATTTTACGCTCATCATATCTAAAATAGATTTTAAATTCGTTTGTCTTTGTCTGTCATCGTGACATTCATACTAGTAAGAAAGAGACAATGTCCATTTTAACTAAAGAGTCTTATTATTTTATGAATAAGGAGTGCGTTACGTCATATCTCTGTATAAAACTTAACTAAGTGTGACGTCATTCAAGATTGCACGTGGAAGTACTATTGTGTCATACAAAAAAAAATTCGTGTCTAATATTTTTAATGTACCTATCTATCTGACTGACTACACAAAAAAAACGTTATCCCTAAATATCACTTCATCTAACGGAAAAATTCCTAATTTAAACAATTTCATAGTTACCCCTATACTCTGAGGGTTTAATTAAAAAAAACTTATAAGACTCTTTAATTTAAATGGACTTCGTCTCTTTCTTACTAGTATATATGTCAAGACTAGCTTCCGCCCACGGCTTCGCCCGCGAAATTGATCTCACTAATCTTCTTTCTCCATACAAACTTTGGAACCCCGTTTCACCCCGTTAAAGGGTGAGATTTGAAAAATCTTTTCTTAGTGCACCCCTAGATCTCATAAGGAACCTATGTGCCAAATTTGGAGTCTCCAGACCTAGCGGTTTGGACTCTGCGTTGATATGTCAGTCAGTCAGTCAGTTTCTTCTTTTATATATTTAGATGACAAACAAAGACAAGAATTAGAAATCTATTTTAGATATAATCAGCTTAAAGACGTTTATGAATACGAGGGTTTAACTTAATATCTACTTAACTAATATCATAAAAAAAGGCTTTCACTGTCTCCTATTGGTGGAAAATGTCGCGATGGGCGTGGCTTAAGGTTTTGTCGCCAGGTAGGCGTGGTTTGTGACGTCGTTTTGTCACTGTAGTCCCTTTAAAAAGCCTTAGAGGGAGGGATTCAAGTTACATATATAAGTATAACTTATGTGATAAATCTCATACAAAGGCTTACAGTCCATCAAATCTAAGAAGTACCGTTTGACAGTTCTAAACGTAGTACATTTAGAATTTTATTTTTTTTATGAAAATTGTTTATGTTATGTTAACATAAAAATTGCTTCATAATTCAATTATTTTACAGGAAAGCTAATAAAAATAGTGTGAATTACGCCTCTTTATAGCTAATTTAACAGAAAACAGTGAAATACCAAACGGAACTTTTTAGATTTGATGGACTGTACATCATTATACTTTGTATGTAGACAAGCGGTCACGCAGCGGTACGGGCTTCGCCTTAGAGATACTCGTATAATAATAATAAATAATATAATATTCTGGGACATCAACACACACGGCCATCTGGTCCCAAGCTAAGCAGAGCTTGTGTTATGGAAACCAGATAACTGGTATATACTATACATATAATACTTTTCTTTTGTAAATATATACTTATAATAAATAAATAAATATTTACACCCAGACTCGACACAAACACAAATGTTCAACACAAATGTTTGTCTCGGGTGGGAATCGAACCCACGACCTGCGGCGTGAAAAGCAAGTATCTTACCGACCACGCCACCGGCCCGTCATATATAAGGTAGCAAGTTCGATTCCCAGTCGTGCCCACAAATACTGTGTGAATTGTTTCATCTCCGCTGATCAATATCGGTGAAGGAAAACAGGAAAACCAGCATGTCTAATAACTTATTATTCGAGGACATGTGACATCTACCAACCCACACTTGGCCAGTGTGGATTATGGCCTAAACTCTCTCAACTCGTAAAATAGTTAAGAGGAGACCCGTGCCCAGCTGTGGGACACTAAAAAGGGGTTAAAGCGTAGTGAAAGCTATATTATTTCTATGCTGGCTATGTACTATTTTTGTTGTAAAACCAGTAAAATGCCCTAAAGATATAGGAATTAGGTATCTATAATAATTGCGGACCCAACTAACCTCATCCAGCGGAGTTAAGAGGCTGATTGAGAGTTGTCAGTCATATTTTTAGACACTAAAGTTTTGATTTCTTGGATATAAACTGTTTTATGACATTCTCTGGGTCTCAACTTACATACTTGAATAAAAAAAACATATAAATCGGTTCAGCGGAGTAAGCTTGAAAGAAAACAGTACACAGTTAAAACCGCTAGCAAATACTTAACTATTTTGCTACCAGCATAGATAAGGCACTCATTCTACTTGAAGTGACTGATATTTTCATAGAAATCATAGAAAAGTTTTTGCATATCACATATATTAATTTCAGAGAAATGAGGTAATCCAAATCATTGACTAAGTAGTAGCTAAGTTTGGAATTTAAAATAAGAACATAATTTAAAAAAAAAACAACTTATAAAATTTAGAACTCTTTGAAACCGAAACAAAAAGGTTAACAAAATGAGTCTTTAGCTGCAGTTAAAACTCTTCCTATATCTAACTATTCAAATTTGAAACAAGAACATAGTTTAGCCAACTATGTTCTTGGAACCTGGAACTAAATTATAGTCTATGGCATAAAATAATCATTTTGAGATAACAAAGGAAACGCCCGTTCTTATCAATAAATTCGAGTGGTCTTGTTTATAAAAATCTTTTATGATTCTTTAGTTACAATGGACTTTGTCTCTATCTTACTATTATCAATGTCAAGATGATAGACTAAGACAAACGAATTATAAACCTATTTTAGCTATAAATAGCTTGTAAAACGTTTATAAATATGGGGGTAGTTGTATTTAGGTGGTAATCTTATTTTAGCGACGAAAGAAAATTGCTTAGATTTATTTCTTCTTTTAATATTGAAAAATGTTCATAGATGGATTTAGCTAAAAATATCACGTAGGTACCTACAACTTTAGTTCAAATCACAAAATTCCACTTGTAACATATACCTAGAACTAAAGAGCTGAAACAAAAAAGTAAAAATATAAAAATAGCAACATAATGCCGCCCAAGAGCGGGTTTAGGGCGGGGAGGGAGTAAAAAGCTCAAGTGCAGAGGCTGTATCGATCCGGCGCGACCGGCGACAGGGCCGGGTCACATTGTGAGGTCAGAATATTGTGGACAACGGAGCGGGAAGCGATTTTATATAGGATGGTCGGTAAGATACTTGCTTTTCACGCCGCAGGTCGTGGGTTCGACTCCAACCCGAGACAAACATTTGATTAAATATGTATGTTTGTCTTGTGTCTGTGTGCAATTATCTCTACTTATTTAGTTATCTAGGTATATTTACAAAAGAAAAGTATTACATTTAGTATGTTACCAGTTATCTGGTTTCCATAGTACAAGTTCTGTTTAGTTTGGGATCAGATGACCGTGTGTGTTTATGTCCTACTATATTATTATTATTAGAAGACTATTTACCCATAGCAAAAAGCGCTTGATGACTCTGCTTTATACGACTTTAGTAGTCTTATGTTACACACAACTAGGTGTCAATCAAGTGTAAAGCATATATTAGACTACGGGAGACACTAGAACAAATTGTTGAAGACAAGAAATATGGCCTTGAATGACATCGCATATGTCTTTTGTCTCTTTCTTTAGAGTTACATTGCTTACTTTTTGAAAGGTTCCTTAATTAGTGTTCGTATATTAAAAATACAGCAATGAACTCTATTTCTTTTCTTCAACCATTTGTTCTAGACGCAACTCCAGTGTATTAATGTAAGCTTCTTGTCCATAAAAAAATTATAAGATTTACTTTCGTGACTTTACGCATAATCCCTGCTGGTGTTAAAAAATCTTTACCACCCACCAGACCATCATATCTACCGCAGAATCGACAACCGTTGTGGCAAACGAGTTTTTAAGTGGAGGCCACGGATTTGCAAAACATAGCGGACGACGCCCTCAGACTAGGTGGAGTGCTGATTTCTGCAAGGTGGCTGGTAAAAGCTAAAGGAGAATAGCCGTGAATAGTGCAGAGTGCGTGCTTTGTGATAGGCCTACGTCCAACCGTGGACTAAAGTAGGCTGATTATGATGAAGACTCAGTCGTGTTCAGGATCCCTGTTGAAACAGAGGCGATGAAATAATTTAAACAGAAAATTGTGGGCACGGCCCAGGATCGACACTGCTACTTACATTTCAACGCCGAGACCATTGCTGCTTAATTTATTTAGAATTACGCCAACATAATTTATGTAACAATATTAAAAACAATTCTCTAAATATTCTACTCAATAACAGAAAACAAGCTGAAACACACTAATTTATTCAAAACAGACAAAAGACGCTGTCATTTCGCATAATAAAATCCAACGACACCCTGAAGGGAGCAATATTAACTCTGAATAACTAATACAGGACAAGAATGAACTTCTTGTAAATCATTCACCGTTCTTTCGTTCACGAATGATATTAATAACAGTTTTCTTCGTCTTCGTAGCAATTACATTGTTGTCCGTATCACTGCAGTGCGAAGAAAACATAGACTAAGATCAGGTAGGCCGAATGCATACCAAACTTTGCATTTAACACGTGAGGTGGGTGAGGTTTATACGCAACTTCTTGTACTTGTTTCTGCTAGTTTTGGGGGAGGCGAGGTAACCACGTACAGCACACATGTCAAGTTGAAGCGTCTTTACAACTGTAAGAGGATAAAAAAAACATCTAGGATGAATGAACATGCAACAGTTTGCTCTATATCCAGTGTTATATTATATGATTCTTGAAACCAACCAAAAAAAAACTACTTCTTTTTGATTAGTATTTTTTTTAACTAACCAGCCTGCCAGCGAATTCCGTCAACAAGTATCTTATCGATTATAGCTCAAAATTTATAGGTATAAGTGTTTATATTTTGCCTACATTACTATCTCATTGTGCGTTTACTCTTTGCTCCCTGTCTCAAGAGGGGCTAATTTGACTCGCGACAACCGGCCGATTAAATTTTAATATTTGAAGAGCGAGACGCTTTGGGATGGCAATTGTATGTCTCTGTTACAGCTTTGTTTGTTATGGTATTTTTACTTTATTTTCGTTAGTAAATACTGCTAACTTGCTAATAATCATTTATTTGTAAGTATATTGTACTTATTACTTTTAATTTTTTCACTTTAGTTTTACTAACTTTCATTTTACTACTACAAATAACACAGTTTGTTAAACACAGCCTTTTATGTTGTTACTTTGTCTTTTGTTATGCTGTTTACACATGCTTTGGAATATTGTTTTCAACTAAACCTTTGTACACACGGCTACACATCAAGCTATACATTTTTAGTAGAAGCTGACCTCTCATATTAGGTACGGAAATCCCATACAATACGAGATCAGCTTATATTGGAAACATATTGGAAATGTCTTAGCCAAATAAAAAAATAAATTCTCATTTCGTAGTATCCTGTAACTTGCCTCGGTAGCTTTAAGAATGGTATGTTCGCCTGTAGCCTTAGGGTCGCGGGTTCAAATCCCACGCCTGACCAAAGAGTGTTAAAACCTTTCTAATTTCTTAATACTAGTCTGAAACGGGATATAATAGAAACCTGCGACTCCAGAGTCTAGAGAGAAACTGGTTATTCCCTGAGCCACCGAGGCAGTCAGATAAAGAAATGTGTCATACATTTTACCTCAATAACCTATCGACTTATTCATTACTTTGACAAAAATACCAGGAAGATCCCTTATAGCCATCAAAAGTAAAATTCATTCACAAATATTTAGCAACATTCTGCCAATTACTGTAAGCAATAGGGTTCCGGTCGATTCCGTAATAAAGAATCCCAATCCCGGAATCCCCCGGGATCGTCCGGGAGCAACCGGGATAGCAAGAAAGGGGTGAGTCGGCCACTGTTTAGTATTTTTTCAATTAACTAAATAGCGTTTGTGGTGTTAGCTATTGATTTCTTTGATGTAATAAAAGGCTTTGGTTATGAGGTTGTAAAATAAAGAACAAATGGGGAACCTTTTGAATGGTACGGGTTATAAGTAAGGTTTTCTGTTAAGTGGCTAAGGTACTAATAAAATTGGGCGAAGTGTAGCAAAAAAACGAAAGAATAGAGATCACGACAAGGTATCAAAAATCGTTTTTTAATTAGTCTTTCAGTAAGATTATAAAAAAAATGTTAGACACGTATAACGCATTACAGTTATGGAGTGGGAGTAGGTTACGTCATGCTTGTGTATAAAACATACCTAGGAGTGATGTCATTATTACACAACACTGACGAGATATCGTCCACGCCGTAGGCCACGCCGCGCCGATATGTCAGAACCGGACCGCTTAAGATTGTGAACTAATTATGGCGATACCTTCGTCCAAGCAAAATCTCTAATGACATGTTTTTTTCGATGATCTAACCCAATTAGCCGGAAGGGCCTTTATTGGTTCACCAGACTTTTTCGGTGAGCCGTCTTAGGGCGGTCGAACGGATCAAGTAAGGACTGTGGCAACTGCCATGAGGGCTCCCCATGTGGGGACGAACCTCGGCTCAGGACGTATAGCTGCATCCCTATTGATATTCGACCTAAACACGCGATCAGCCTCAATTCTTAAAACACATAACATAGCATCACGCTTGTGTTACTCCAAGGTGTATGCAGAGGTGAACATCGCCCACTCGTCGCCGGCTATGTTAAAGCGTGATAGGGGACGAGCCGCGATTCATCGGGCACAATTCCAAACTTTGATCTACAACTAAGATTCTCTAAGTACTTATACCTATTACAATTTTGACCGACTTAGGAATCGAACACGCGATACTAAGCGAACACCAAGGCCAAGATTAACGCTGTTAAATTAGGTTACAGTAACTTTAAAGTTTTTGGCGCGCATTTTATTAAGGCAAGTAACTGTAGAGCGTCTTAAGAAAAATTATTAAGGCGTAGATACTTTATTAGGTGTCATTAATAATGCGAGAGAGGTACGACACGAAAGAGATAGAGAGAGAGAGAAAAAGAGTTACGGTATAAAAATCTTATGAGACTCTTTTGTTATAATGGACTTTGTCTCTTCATAGTATAATATTAAGATTACAAACAAAGACAAACGAATTATAAACCTATTTTAGCTATAATGAGCTTATGATATTTATGAATATGGGGTTACGGTCTTATTCATAAAAATCTTAGACTCTTTATTTATAACAGACTTTGTCTCTTTCTTACTAGTATAAATGTTAATATGACAGATAAAGACAAACGAATTATAAACTTGTTTTAAACTAAAAAGGGTTGAAGTAAAGTTTGAGTTTATAAGACGTTTATAAATTAACATTCAGATAAATAGTCATTGTGAAATATAGGCCGACCGTTTAACTCGCGTATCGCCTATCGCCAAGATTCTGACTCCTCAAGCTGCACAGACAGTGATGATGATTCAAGCGATATGGATATTAGTGACGAATAGTCTTACATTACTTTTATCTGTGGTTAAATAGTTCTTTATGAGATTTAATTAATGTTTTATGACTTTGTACCTCAGATGGCGATACGCGAGTTAGTTACTTACTTAGTTCTTAGTTACTTACTACTAACGCCCTCTATTATCAAACTGTGGAATTATAGACAAATATTTTCGTTTTTTATACTGTTATCTTAAACACATACGTTCCACCTGATGGTAAGTGATCACTGCAGCCTATGGACGCTTTCAACACCAAAGGTATCACTCGCACGTTACCGACTATTTAGATGTCGAAAGGTTTTAGCTACCTTACATACCTACACCCAGGTTTACAGCTAAAAGTTATTAAATACACTGAGTGTATTTTTAAGGTAAAAAACAACCTTATCTAATTTATCTAAAACTGAGCTCACAGTGTCTTGAATTCTGAGTTGATTTTGCTTGGTTTTTTTTTCAGTTTGCTTAAATCGGAACGCAACTTAAATATTAATGTTTGAAGGTAGTCAGTAATAATTGTGATTAATATTTTTGGACGTCAAATATCTCAGTCCACCCGTGAACATGAAGTCTGAAAAGACTTTGAAACGTCGGGATCTAAAATCTAAAATAAACCGCGATAAAATCCGTTAAAAAGTAGTTTTATTTCAATGTGTGATATTCGCGTAAATCTAAGACAACTCCATACCTACCGGTTTCCTCACGATGTTTTTCTTCGGCGATATTGAGCAGCAGCGATATATCAACTCACACAAAAATATGTGGGCACGACCGGGAATCGAACCCGCGACCTCATATTTCTAAGGCGAGGCCCATACCGCTGCGCCACCGCTGCGCGCTGCTCGAAATGATTGATAATAAGTCTTTTATATAATATTTTATTGGTGCTTATACATCGGAGAGGGCTCAGCGTGGTTTAACACGCGATTCGATGCCCGGGGCAGACAAAATAAAACATTATCCTAAGGCGTAAAACAGGTAGTCCTGCAATCATTTCATTTGGTCGCAATTGTATGGATTGAAACATTTTGATACTTGTGGTAACAATTGGCTCTTCTACTATATAGTTTTTTTAAGTAAAACAAAAATATGTTTGATATATTAATATATTGTCAACCCTTTTAATGTCCCACAGATAGGCACGGGTCTTCTCTCAACTATCTTACGAGTTAAAAGAGTTAAGGCCTTAATCCACACACGCTGGCCAATTGCGGGTTGGTGGACGTCACATGTCCTTGCATAATCAGTTCTTAGACATACCGGTTTTGTCGCGATGTTTTCCTTTACCGATATTGAGCAGCGACGATGAAACAATTCACACAAATATGTGTGCGCACGACCGGGAACCGAACCTGCGACCTTAGATTTCAAAGGCGAGGCCGCTACGGCACCGCCCGCGCGTATGTCGGTTTTCGCGCTTAACCATCAACCTCTTTTCGCGCAGATATAAAAACTATCATACGTCCTTCCCCGGGTCTCAAACTATCTCCATACAAAAATTTCATACAAATTGGTTTTGTTGTTTTGAAAGCGCGACGGGCAGACTGAGTTTCTTTCGCATTTATAATGTTAGTAAAGAAGTAACGATTATCTACCTACTTCAAAGTCCAAACATTATACAAGTATCAATATAAGCCGAGCCATCGAACTTGAACAAAGTAACTTGCCAATACGTAAAGGTAGTTTATTGAAATTCGGCCATTATTTTAATAGAACATCCGGTCAAAATGGCGATCGGAGATCAGTCCATAACAACACAATACATCCCCAAGTATTAGAATAATAACACGATTTGGTTTTTGGAAACACTCGAATTCACTGCACGGATGAATAATTAAGAAATCAGAGGAGCTACTCAGGAGAGTACTTTCATTTTCGGTCGATCGAACTATAAATTTAAAAAAATATTTTTAAAACTTTAAGATAATTTTAAATGACAAACTTGCACACAGATATAGGTACCTACAGAATGCAGATACATGTATCAAACAAATAAACCGCCTCTTTATTCGTTGGGGGTAAAAGATCAACGTCAGTTTGTAAAAACAAAATGTTAATTTAATAAGTGTTTATAGAGAGGGTATAGTACACACTTTACTATAGGTAGTATTATAAATGTAACAATAATAATTACAATAATACAATTACAATAATATAATAATGAATAATAATAATTCATAATTGTGTCTAATATTGGTAGATGAATTTTAATTTGTTGTCAATTAATTACCCAATGAAATATTTATGTCTTATTTTAAACAAGTTTATCAAAGTATTTTTTAAATAATAATTTGCTATGCTCGTTTTTAATTTGAAAATTTATATTTAAAATTTTCGGATGGACTACCTGTTCGAACGGAAAACATTGTAGATCTTTAGTCATATCATAGTAGGGTTAATCTTATATGCTAATTCAGCTGCTGTGCAATACGCATTTTTATTAATTATTGAGAGAAACGTATTGTTTGAAGCTATTAGTGTTGGCCTGTAATATTCTCAAAGAAAAGAAGTGAAATTGCAGATTTTGTTTAAATTTTAGGTGATTGACCTTAAGGTCACTTTTGGTAAGGTCATAAAGGAACTTTTAGACGATGTTTCTTAGATTTAATGAATATAATCGTATATACGAGTAATTAATGGTGGATATCTTGAAAGTAAATTAGATTTGTCCATCTCTTGTTCCCGTAACTTAGGTATTTAATTACTATTAATTACATATCTTTAATTTTTAATTTACGTATTTAGACAGATAAAACAAAAACCCTTTTTAGTGTCCCACTGCCGACCACGGGTCTTCTCTCAACTATCTAAAGAGTTGAGAGAGTTTAGGCCTTAATTCACTGGCCTGACCAAGTGCGGATTGGAGGATGTCACACGTCCTCGAATGATTAGTTCTTAAATATGCCGGTTTCCTCACGATGTTTTCCTTCATCGGTATTGAGCCGTGGTGATGAAAAAATTCACACAAAAATGTGTGGGCACGACCACGATTCTAACCCGCGATCTTATTATACTAACTAGTATACTTTGCATCATTAAGGTCGAAAACGAAAAAAATAGGGGTAACCTTTTTTAGCTAAGGTACAGCAGTATTTTTATCATAAAGCAACAACGGTGGTTCGAGTTGCTCTATGGTATCCATAGACTCAGCAGGTCAAACTTCAAGTTATAATATAAACATAGCATCGATCCTTAACACTTTACAAACCACATTCTCACCACCCGTACATTTTCTAAGCTACCACCAAAGATTTTTCTCACCGACCCAATCTTCCTTGCAGTCCGAGGAATTCCCAAAACACCCGAACGCGTCCGAGATCCCTTGCGAGGGTCTTGAGACCCTCCGTGTTATGGGACACACGAGACGAAAACCTCGCAAACTGTATGCAACAGTATTTATTAATATTAAGATATAGAAAAGATTTTTTTTACTTTTCTTTGATTCAGCATAATAATAATAATAACCATTTATTTCAGGCTACAAGGCCCATATAAAATATAACAATTTAAACAAATACAATATTAAATTTCATCTAACCTAAATACTATAAATATTTTATTTTTTCTTCGCTGCATCGTGAGTGTTTTGCGTGGTGTCAGGTATCCGACCTCGGAAGTCCCGGTACAAGACACCTAATGTCCGTAGCTGGTCAAGTGCGGGTTGATGTTTTCACATGCCGCTTTCCTCACTACATAGTGATCGACTATGTGTGTCTGTTTGGTTTATCGCTCTAATCTCAGTCACTACTGGTTCGATTTGAAAAATTCTTTCACTGTTAGATAATCCATTTACTGAGGAAGGCAGATTACTGTTTATCCCACTGATGGGCGCGATACAAAATGTGGAGTCGCGGCGGAAAGTTAGTATGTAATACGATAGTCTACTGTCACAAAAAAATTTGTTCGTAACCGATAGCATCTTCAATGGAAACGAAGTTGATGTAAGTAAATGACAGTGTGAAATGACAGTGTTAATTCATCACTATGACACTCATATTTATCAGAAAAAACAGTCGTAAAAAGGCAATATTTTTGCGGATATCCTTACTCAATTAGCCAGAAGGGCCTTTATTGGTTCACCGGACTTTTTCCGTGAACCGTCCGAGGACGGTTGAACCTATGTTAGAAGGCTATATGTGTGTACTCTTTTTCTATCCGCATATTGATGATGTTAGCCAAGCGCTTCGTGGAAATACATGGAATATCAACAAAAATTGTCAAACAAGTTTTGTGAATTTAAAAACAAAATGTTTGTCATTCATCTCACACATGTGTCACACGACACAAGACCACGTATGTGTCACCCGTCATTTAGATTGTCGCTTTTCATCACACGAGGGGACACACTCAGAATCCATATTGACCCTTAGAAGTGGCATTTTGTTGCAAGTGCCCATTATTTTTTCCTTCCCATAAAGGTTATGGTAATGCCATTTGGATGGGGTTACAGAGGGTTGAAAAGTCGTGTTGAACAGATGTTTTGAGCGGTTTCACGGTAACTGCGTTTAAGATTGCGATTTGAGACCCGTGTCTTGAATAGAAATGGATTCTGTTAAGTGTTTTTTTGGTAATTTTAAGTTAAATGTTCTATTGGGTGATTTGAAACTTTGATAAGATTAATTAATGTTGTTTCCGGCAGCAAAATTATAGCGCCTGCTTTGTGGATAGCTAAGCTTAAAGTAAACATTTTTACCTGCGTATTGTGACTGTTTAGAACTTACTAAAATACTAAACTGCCTTATTGGTCTGCAGTGCTTAGTGCGTTCGTTTAATAACCTCAAGGTACCGGGTTTGAATGAGGAAGGGAAAAAAAAACACGTTCTAATATATTTACAGCAAAATCTAAATAGCAGCTCGAAGTAGAAAATTATCATTCTCATTTTACTGCCGCAACCTCACCGAAAATCATTTGTGTTCACGAGTGAATCAGTACATTGGGCAGGCGCGTTCCATCGTAGACTACATCATTGTTTAACATTGGGGAAGTTGTGGTCAAGTACAAGCCTATTTCTAAATAAAATAAAATGATTAACGGCACCAGATTCACCCCTTAAAAGTCGCTGTCGAAAAGAGGTTGATGTTCACGTCTGCCTACACTTTCAGGTACCTACTTAATACAGCCACTATGATATGAAATCTTACATTGTCGTTACAGTAAGAATATATTTGCCCTAAGGAGAGCAAGTTTTCTGCAAGTTATTGTACAAACTTATCTTTCGCATAATGGATATGCCCTGATAGGTTTCCGTAAGTGATTGATAGAGGCCGCTGTGGTTTGTGTTTAGTTAAGGTTTGTATATTAGATACTCTTTATTGTATTACATCTGGATATTATGAAGTCCTATTTGGGCGCCAAAATGCCGTTATCTTGTTATACATAATAATATGTACATAGTCTTAGATTTTCGCAAATATTACACATTAAAGTAAAACTACTTTTATGTTTTATGTTTTTTTTATGTTTTGAGTTATAACGTTATAACCTTTTTGTGAGAATGATACAATAATGGTGTCCCAATTGGGCGCCAAATTTTCTACACGAAACTGACTTTTAGAAGAAAGTTAATATCCGTTATTGCACTACTTAAAGTATTTAAGCGTATGTTTGAGGCTTGGTCCACAAATCGCCAAGGACCCTTCTCCGAGGCGTCAATATCCTTCGTTCTACTTCTCGTAACGTCCATGTTTCCGTAGCGCACAAGAATAATTATGTGGAAAATGTTGTTCGCATATTGGATATGATCCGATTGATTTCTGTAAATGATTAAAAGAAGCCACTGTGGTTTGGATTTTGTTAGGGTCTCTTTATTAGATGTTATTTGTATGTTTAAAATAAAACTACTTTATAACGGATTTTACAGCGGTATATTTTATAATAATAATTATAATTTTAGTATCGAACACACTGATGGTAATAGGAATAGCCCCTTTGATCAAAAATACTATCCCCATTAAAATATATCAGTAGTCATGGTATGACGGATCGCCACCTTTGTTGTGGTAATGCGGACTTACATGCGAAAATAAAAGTTTTTAATGTACGCCTTACGAATTGTGGACCGTTGGGACTTTCTTTGTGATAACTTTCCGCCGGCGACTTCGAACGCGTTATCTTCATTTTATATCAGCAGTGGCATAACGGTAGCTTATAGCTTTCTTCAATAAATAGGCTACCTAATAGTGCAAGAATTTTACAAATCGGATCAGTAGTACCTGAGATTAAAGCATCCAACCAAACAAACAAACTCTTCAGACACATAACACAATTCGAAATTCAAACGCGGAAACTCGGAGTTTATTCTGTATCAGTGCAACACAATTAAAGCAGCCATCTTGTGACGTCATCGGATGATAAATGGCTTACAACTCGTCAGCGGGCGAGGGTGATACCAGAATTAATGTTTTCCCTCACGCCTCGTTTGGGAAGAACTAAGATTAGGCAACAAGTGCTGGTTTTGATTATCGGTCCGAAGTCATTGTATAGAAAATGGCATGACAATTAATGATATATTTTTCAAATTCTCTTTATTCTTCAAATCTTCAGGACTTTTTTTCTATTTAGTTAGGTACCTATTTTTTTTCTATTTAAATTGGTACCTAAATAGAAAAAAAACAATCGTACAGGATAAAATAAACTAAAACTTAAACGGATAAGTTATTTTCAAGTTACTTGAGTATGTTTTACTTGATTATAACTTATTCGTTTTAGCCAGGACATAGGTAATCAGAAAAATAAAAAACATGTACAGATTTTTTAAAATTGTGAGGCTGGAACGTTCTGTCTATGGGAAAAAGAAAACTTGTTTATTTAAAAACGATTTTGCGCACAAAACATAAGAAGACATTGACATAAAAATAAAAACAGAATGTAGCAAATGTATCCAGTCTAATCCACAAAATAGCAACGCAAATTTGATATAGCTAAAAAATTGACACCAAATGCTACAAACAAAAAGTATCGAACCGCAACACACATAAACAGATTTCGAAAGTCAATTTCCAAATTGCTACGCGACTATAAAGTCAACCCTCCTTAATCCAATCACACCCTGTCCTTGTCAACGTTTTGTTTCCTCTTTTTGATACTACACCAATATTAAAAGACCTCTGTAAAACCAACAAGACCCAAAACAAGTAAACATTTTACTTCAATAGCGGGAGGGCAGGAAGCTCTAATTAAATTGGTCATTGAAATAAAGGAACGTTCGAAAAGGTTGAATTCGTTTTTCAAAACAAGAACACACGAAGAAAATAATCCATTTAGTCGCGCGCGCAAATGCCTCTACCGTTAGGGGATGCATCGCTAAAAACATCAAAAAAGTCATTCACATTTGTATCAGGATTGTATTATTTGGGCCAGTCAAAGCGGGGTCTCGTTTAAATGTACTTAAATTCAATTCCTGTTTCCGTTTCGGAAATGTTTTCCTTTTTTAATTTTTCGGACCGTGGCGTGGGTTCTTTTCGTTCATTCATAGTTAACGTGAGTGATGTTTTGTAAAGGCTCTCTGTGAAATTAGAGAGGGAACTGTTTCGGATTTTTACATGACCATAGTGCTCGTTCTATGCCCTAGCTAGTGTTTATGATAATAATAAGTTTGTTAGGAAACCTGAAAATTGGAAGACGCGATTCTTTATTTACCCAACTTTAACAATGGCAAACAGTCTAAATCCGAGGCATTTAAAGAAGTTTCCTTGATTAAAATACCATACTAAAATAATATCTAATTGTTCAACACAAATTCGCATACAATGTAAAATACTTACATATGTAATTCAACTATCACCCACAGGACTTCACTAATTTGGTTGCATCTTATTTTTTTAGTTGTTCATATAATTAAGTAGTTCAATTTCTACTTTATTCACTAAACTACCTACTACTAACTACTACTTTGTAACCTAACCTAACCTAACCTAAACTTACACACTTAAACCACTGCTGACCACGGATCTTTTCTCAACTATCTTACAAGTTGAGAGAGTTTAGACTTTAGGTACTTAATCCACACACGCTGGCCAAGTGCGAGATGGTGGATGTCACATGTTCTCGAATGATTGTCGTTCGTTCGTATCGTTCTTAGACATACGGTTTCCTTACTAAATTTTCTTTCACCGATATTGAGCATTCCCGATGAAATTTCACACGAACCCGCGACCCTACATATCAAAGAATACCGATATCGCTGCGCCACCGCTTATTATGTAATACCTAGTTTTTTACGACAGTACTGATACATTTGCTACCAGTACCAGTACTTATACATAGTTGTAATATTTAGTTTGATCCCACCCAGACAGATTGGACAAAATTATTAAAAGAAAAAACAAAAAAAATAGTGAAAGGAAGGGAAAAGTATTTTTATTTTAATAAAGTAAACAAATTTTCAAATAAATCTCAAATGTAATACACATAAGTAGACCTGTGCGAACCCGAACCATAGTTAATCTACCGAAAACAGTTCTAAAAACATCTCAAGAATTCGTTGTTGAGGAAAATCCGTAGATTTTCAAGTGAATTTCTGTAAGGCTGTCACACACGGTAGATTAGTGGTGCACCGATTACAGCATACTTGTATTTGAACCGTAAATCGTGTGTAAACCGATAGGGGACCGGTCACTGAGTTAAGTATAAAATTGAGAAATTTGTAATAGAATACCCTCGAATGAAAGTTTGATTTGTTGAATGATTGATTTTAGAGACCTTGTGTATAGTACCTACTGGATTAACGTTATCGGGTATTTTTACGGACGGATGAACAGTTTTGGATGTAATTATTTATTCTAATAACATACTGTAGAGCTTGCAGACGCACTCCGGGTGCAAAGTAGACACAGAATTATCACTTATGTAGGTACTTTTATTGGGCAATTAGTTTTACAATTTACAAGTCGCAGAGTGCATTCGATATCTCGCGGAACGGTGCGGACAAACTGAAGTTAAAATTATTGAGGGTTATAGTAAAAAATTAAAGAATTCGATTACCCACATTATTAAACACTACCCTCACGCCTGTATTAACCTAAGGTGCAGAGAGGTAAACATAACTTTAGAGGTAAATTTATATGAACAGAACTAGATAATTATTGAGATTATGAGCGTCGCGCGTCGCTAACACATACCTAGGTTCGTTTTATCCCTGTAAATATTTGTATAATGTATTTTGTTTTTTTTTTGACGTATCTATTATTTAAATTAGTTCTGAGATTGTTATTCATTGGGGTCATTCTTATTTATATTTGTATTTTTATGATTTCCCTTTGTGATTCTTTTGAGAATAAATTTAACGTCCGTGGACTAGCCATAACTTCTATAAACTATGAAAACAGTTGAGAGAGTGTAAGCCTATTGAAAATAGATATAATTATTGTACCCTCAATTCAACACTTTTTGTGTCCCATTAGTTTTGTCTCAACTATCTTACGAGTTGACAGAGTTTAGGCCATAATCCATACAGGCTGGTCAAGTGTGGGATGGTAAATGTCACTGGTTCTTGAATGATTACTTCTTTCATCTTCATTTCGATTCTTCTACATTTCGGTTTCATCGAGATATTTTCCTTTACCGATATTGAGCAGCGGCAATGAATACGCTTGTTCGCGTTTCTACACCGTCACAGTTATTACAATATAAAATAATTATGTTAATGTTGAATTTAACAAACTAAACGTCATAAAGTCATTTCGCCAGAACCTTTATTCTCGTGCTCTAGACATTTATTATCTCGAACTCTACATTATGTGAATAAAAATGGCGAATGTCGATTGAAAACGAATGAAATCGACAATAATATGATGTCGATTACTATAAACTACTCGTTGCATGTCGTGCGTTGAGTGTAAGACTTATCTCTAACGTGATATTCTGAGAATACAAAAATATTTTTCAATTAAAATTTGCAACATTTATCGACCTTATTTCGACCTTATAGTCTGAGATAAATGTCTTAAGCGCGAAAATCGTAGTCCTCGGATTCGAACCGGATTAATTAAACTAGCTTTCGGCCGGTGTCTTCACCTGCGTGACTTACATTTGGTATCATGCCCAGACGTGAGATAAAAAGCCTATATATAACCTTCCTCAATAAATAGGCTAAACCGAGACCACTAGTCCCTGAGATTAGCGGGTTTAACAAAACAAACAAACCAACTCTTCAGAGTTATACTGTTAGTGTAAATTTATTTACGTTCCTAAACATCACAAAACGCTTTCAACATAATATTTGCACAAGATATTTTATGACTAACTGTTCTCAAACAAACGGCTAATGAAAAATCTGAAACAACATTAATTTTGTGTTAACCCGAAAAATTGTCCATAAATTTATTAACACAGTGACGACGAACACAAACAAATTGCTATAAACGAGATTTTGTCTGCCACCTATATTAAAAACCAAAATATACAATTCGCCAATATTATACCTACAACTGGAAAACCATCTACCACCTTATTTTTATAAAAATAGAGTTCAATTTGAAACGGTTTTATATTGAAAAGTATTATTAAGTTTGCTGAACTTTTAGGGTGGGTCTCTACAGTCGCGGTAAGGATTCATCTTCACTACAGGAGGGCCCATTCCCCGACCTCCTGGTGGATACAGCTAAT
The DNA here is from genome assembly GCA_936450015.1 of Meganola albula. NCBI lineage: Eukaryota > Metazoa > Arthropoda > Insecta > Lepidoptera > Nolidae > Meganola > Meganola albula. Next base: position 4,110,440 of record OW388157.1, on the reverse strand, counting down.
ATTACATACACCTTCTATGAGAAGATATTCCCGTTAATGTGGATACAGAAAACGTAAAAAATAATACTTAACTGAGCAATAGGCTTAAAGCCGCTGAATAAATAATCTTTTGTTCCGTGTTCAAAATGAGGCGATATGACAATATAGGGGAGAGTGTGTATGAAAGAACCAGGCTTTGAAAGAGTTAATATCATTTTTTCTAACTTACCTACCCATATATAAGTGTAGCTTAATTTAATTTTTTTACTAAGCAACACTGGATAACTATGACTCGCAAAACTATGACAGTTCTAAGAAAAATTAATTGTAGAATGGTAGAATTTTGTTGAGTAAAAATCATATCAGCTCTTTTAAAGTTTGGTTCTTTCATTACACTCTCCCCTACAGCTAAAAGAATGGATAGAATGAAAATAAAAGTATGGAATCCTGTACCTTATTAGATATAAAACTTACAAATAGATCCACCTACCTACCTGTCAAAACTGAAAATGTTATAAATACCCTGAAGATCAGAGAATGACAAAGTAACATGCAGAAGAATGGAAAACATAGAAAAAAGAAGAATTGAAAATTGAGACTAAAAAAATATTGAACATAAATTGTACAAATGGATATACCTACCCAAACATAAAAACCTAAATAATACGAGTACCTATTGTGAATGTCAGAGATAAAATGAGATATTTATATTGTCGACTTAAAATATTAGTAGACGGCTAAGCTGTATTCTTCAACTTCTTAATTATTCCATATGAATTAATCAGTAGTATTTTCTAAATAGTTGGATAACTTTCTCCACCTTTTTCCCAACATTTCAAAACAAAAGGAAAGATGAAGTTTCAATCATTAACTAGACTCACGTATGGCTGTATTGTACCTTAACTTAAAAAAAAACCCCTGATTGATTTTAAATATTTTTGGGGTTCTGTTCAAATGGTAAAAAGGAAACCGTTATTTATGGGCCGACTTTACAGCTAATTTACTCCAACACTACTGGACTTAGATTGAGTTGAAATTTAGTACACTTATGTGAATTGGTAAGCCAAAGAGGGACTTGGTATGTGAATATATAAATTTAGGACATAGGGCCAAAACCACAGGAAAGATGAAGTTTCAATCATTAAACAACTAGGCTTCTATCATATCATTATCCTTACTACTCTAAATGCGAAAGTAACTCTGTCTATCTGTCTGTCTGTCGCGCTTTCACGTAAAAACTACTTAACCGGTGTGGATGAAATTTGGTACGGAGATAGGTTGAGATCAGCACGGTCGGATAACTAGTATATTATCATTAATCTCATATCATACTGTTTTATTAAGCTTTAAAAAAACCCTGAATGATTTCACCAACCTTTACGGGAACATAGCGTCGGTAACATTAAAGGACTTCTTTCCTCTGTCAAACGTTCACTCGGCATCCCGCAAATATCGTGGCTTTGCTCCAAAATGTACAAATTTTCACGTAAACTTTTAAACAGATAATATTTCACTTCTACCTCACCTGTACAGATATAAGACTTGTGCTCACTGCTGATATAATTTATAGCATAACTAAAATATATTGTTAAATAAAAAATTTGATATTAATTTACTTTCTTCAGAAGAAGTACGTAAGTGTAGTTATAGTGTCACTTATTTAGAACATAGACTATAGAAGTCATATAAATACAATATATACATAAATGTAGGTATAATCATTAGAAAATAAATAGCACTAAGTATCTAATTATAATATAACTTATTATTGTAATTAGCCCATGTTTTATGATTCCATTATTCCATATGTATTTTGTTCCCATATAAATAAATAAATAAATAAATTATGTTCATTAAACTTATTTTTATCAATATCGTTTTTTTCTATATAAAATCCGCCCTAAATCAAAATAACCCTTTTTAAGGGAATGGGAAATACATACATATGTAACAATAAGGCAACAGCTGATTTTATTATATTATTTTCCTTTCAATATGGAAACTTACTTAAAATTTTTTTTAATTACAGTTTCATTAATCTGATTATGTTTCCAGGCGATGCGATGGTGAAAAATATTGCGCGTTTTAGATATACGAGTATCGTAGCAACAGCCCTTCCTTCCTTCCGGTCTTCTCTCAACTATCAGAGTAGAGATTGTTTAGGACTTTATTCATTGATATCATAGTATAGCTCAGTCATATTATATAGTGAAAAACTTCCCTTATACTAAAATAACAGCCAAATTCCCCTGTCTTTGTAGTTTGTTTGTTGAATTCTCAGTTCGCGTTGGGCGCATAAATTAATTTTAATTTTACGTCTTCGTTGCCCTGTCGCCATATTGTTTTTTGTTTTTTCTTTGATGAAGAATGTCGTGTCAACTTTGAGTAACTTTGTGGTACTTGATTGCAATTTTACGGCCTTTTGATTCGATGTTTGGAATGTTTTTGTGAAGAATAATATTGATTAACGGTATAAATATGTTTTCTACAAAAACAAAGAAAGGAAAATATTTATTTGACAGAGACAGGACACACAGAATCAAATAAAGAAAACACATGAAAAGAGAAAAAAAACTTAAATGAAAACAAATAGAAATAAGAAGAAAAAAAACAAAGAGTACCACTGAAAAAAAAATCATAATATCCAAGAACATATCTACTACCTATTAGAGCCCGTAAAAATATTTTTTATTTGAAGATAGAAGATTCATCAGAGGCGTACGCTAACTTATCTGTAATTTAGTTCCTACCATACTAACTTCGTGCAAATTTGTCGTAATACATCTAACATCGCTTATCGCATAGATGCCTTCGAGATAAGGTGCTGAAGAAAAGTTTCAGAGATCCTGGACTGCATTTCGCACTCACAAGTCTCTCTACTGTCTGTTTACGGAGAATCTAGGAGTTTTTTGGTCAAATACCTAGGAAGGATAGACATAACCTCGAACAACTGATAGTAAAAGGCAAAGTTGTGGACAAACGGCCGAGAGACCGAAGATGGCCGAGACCAAGATGACGCAAAATTGTCAGGACAGAGATTACTCCAAGCTAGGCTTTGATTCTCTTTTCCAAAAAAAATTGTCGCATTTCTTTCATTGGTCAAGTAGAGGCACGGCTTTACGCTATGCTATGCTATGCTATATATTAGGAATTCCACGAGTACGCCAAAAGAGCTTAGCCTCCTCTTTTATTATGAGAACTGCTAAGTTGTGAATTTGGATCTTTGTTTCCAAGTCACGAGTAAATCAGTATTTGTTGGATGAGCGCGTTCCATCATAGTCCACATCATTGCTCAGCAACAGGCAAGTTGTTATCAAGCACAGGCGTATTATATAATTTAAAAAAATGTTTATTTGTGTTGTCACATTGTCCAATTCTACTCCATTTCCCCAAATAGTCAACTGACACGTGAACTAATCCGTATGTGGCGCTAGCGTCGTGACATCCGGTGGGATGCGTCTGCCGCGTCATTTCCGCTTCCGGCTTTTTCCACGTCAACAAACTGCGTACACGTTGCGTGAAATCAATCGCTTGACTAATATCTAAAATAATTTATTTGTCTATTCCGTGGTATTGTTTTATGGAATGATACCAAAATGGCGGCTGGAAATTTGAGTTAGGTACTTTTAAACATCGCAGAGCTGTTTGTCTATGTATAGCTTTATGATTATGTACAATGTTCTTTGTCTGTGTTAACTGAAACCTATTTAATCAATATATTGCTGGACCCCGTGCGAGTTAGACGTTAAGGAATAATACCAAAATGGCGGCTGAAAATTTGAGTTAGGTATTTTTAAATCTTTTGGGGGCGTCTAAGTAGAACATTTTCATTGCTGATTCTATGTGTATTGTATATTGTATTTAAATGTATTATTGAAAATGTGTTCTATTACGAGTACTGACACAAAAAAAAGTTTTATTTTTTAAATCATGTGTGGGTGATAGTCACATAGCCTACATCTTCCAATAATACAGGCATGAGCGCTATGTAAAAGGTCCTTGCATAATAGGGATCACGACATGGTGCGAAAAACCGTATTTTAATTAGTCCGTTAAAAGGTTGAAAACAAATTTTATACATTTATATATTTATCATTGAAATGAAACAATATTTAGATATTATAATGCATAGCTATTCGTTTCAAATAAGAATAAGAATCCACCGAAAAAAGCGGTGTTAATAGTTAAAACGTGTGTGTGTTATCCGTGTTATGTATTTGTGCACAAGTTTGTGGCATCCTAGCGCGTAAATTTACTTAGACAGATAGCTGTATTGTTAATACATAAATAAGTTTTTTTTTTCTACATAATTCACTTTTCCATAAATTTTAAAATAATATTACTGTCAGTGGTTTGATATTTTGTGCTGGCGCTACTTTTGTTAGGTTTTTGGTATGAAGTTAGCCGCGAGTCCAGTCCTATTCTTATTTGAAACGCATCATCATCATCATCATCCCCCTTGCCTTTTTCCCATTTCTATTGGGGTCGGCTCCCAGTCTAACCTGATGTGGCTAGCTATCAGAACTATACGAGCGACTGCCATCAGACCTCGAAACCCATAGGGAACCAGTAGCCGAGATGGTTAGACCAGGTGTCAGATTATATTGACTTCTGACTACATATAACGATTGTCATAGATGTGTTAAATGACAACCGGGACCGACGGCTTAACGTGCTCTCCGAGGTACAGAGGGTAGTCCCTCAACCAACCAGACACCGAAAAAAACCGACACTGGAATCGAGCCCGCGACCTCTCGGGCACAGTATAAACCAATCGGACGGTTTACACCACTCGACTACCGAGGTAGTATTAATTGAAACGCATAGTAAAGTTAATTAGATTTCGCTAGGACGTATCGTCGTAATCTTTACTCACCCATAATAAAACAAAATACTTGTACAATAATTCTAATTTATTTTTAAGATAAAATAAAATTGTCACCACTATTTCATTTCTCATAATTCTTTTTACAACAACAACACAAAACCGACTTTAATTGTAGGTACCTAGAATTATGCGTTTAGGGCAATTGCACTAATAATTTTGGAAGGCTGCGCGCTTAGCGTAAACAAAGACGGTTCTTTCGACATAGCTCAATAACTACTGGTCAGATCTTGATCAAATTTAAATGGGACCACACGGAAGCATTTACTTGCCAACAAAAAAAGAATCATAGAAATCGGTTCACGTATAACAAATATATTAGGTAACAAACATAAAAAAACATACAGTCGAATTGAGAACCTCCTTCTTTTTGAAGTCGGTTGAAAATATCATCTACAAAAGGAGCAAGGAAACATAAAAATAGCAATAATTATCACACCAAAACAAAAACAAGTAATCGAGCAAAACGAATCTCCCTAAGTTTGGGCAGTTTATTTCCTCGTCGGGTGTCCAACACGACCATTCCATCAGACAATACAGTTTTCTTGTCCCCTGACCCTTTTCCAGTGGCTAATGAAGCTGCCATATTGGCAGGGCGCGACCGTCTTACCAACGATATACAGTTAATAGATATGATAAGGAGCTCAAGAGAAATTGGAACTTAACTTTACCAATTACAGTTTTGTACGTGTGAACGTATAAAATTTCTATTATAGGAGACGGGCACTGTTGCTACTGAATACAGTAGGCCAATTCACGTAATTAAATAAGTTCTGTTGCAGTGCAGTAGCAGTTAAGCTTCGATCAAAACAGCCCTTTTCGTATTCTCGTCATTTTGACAACCGCTGTCAGATACGCTTGCGTCAAGTTTGCGTCACGCGAGCGCTTCGATATTCACGTGATATAAACATGACAATTAAAAGAATGCCATTTAACACTAAGACCTGAATGTAATTGAAACTACACCGCAACTTGATGGGCGCGTCAAGGAATTACCTGAATTAGCCTACCGTCATTTTTTTTTATTATTATTGTAATTCTATTACCTCGTACTTTGACACACTTTGTATATTTATGTACTACAAACATTTTTACGGAATAGGTATTAATAAGGAGTCCGTTATTTTTCACGTCATAGTCCAGATGCTCGGCGGTGCTAGATTAAAAAAGAATAAACGCAACTATAAATGCTAAGTGCTGTATAATTTACCTACGCCATTTAACCTACTTTGTCTCTACCTCGTTTTCAATAAACCCACTAGTTCCACTGCTACACTATTTTTTTTTTGCTAATAAATTGCTTTGAAATTTACCTTGCTAGTTATGTCGTATCTAGTGGAAGTTATAGTTTTGTATCTGCGATCGTCGGACATTGGTTAATTACGTGCGATAGTTGGTGGCTCCTCACGAGAGAATGATTGCTGCTCTGTAACGACGCTGGCAGAGACTTGGTTGTGTGTGGCCAATAGAACAACAAACATTGACGTATTGGACACAAGCGTTAGAACTTGAACTCGATGTTGGGAATTGTGTTCGAAAAACAGTAGTAGACCCGTTCTTTATGAAGTACTAGCTTCCGCTCGCAGCTTCACCCGGCGTGGTAAGATAATATAATATAGTTAATTAAAAAAAATTGGTTGCCTGTAAAGTCGGTATACGGGCGAAAGTTTTTACGTGACAACGACTTTGAGTGGTAAAATAATTTTAATGTGAATATTCATTCGTATAGTAGGAAGAAGGCGCGTGCCTTTCACTTTTTATGTCTGTCTCTCTCGCTCTTAGGCGGGCTAACCATGCCCGAGTGGAAGGGACGCGTGCCTCTCACTCGCTCTCATTGTGAGCGCATAACGTGAGCGGAGCGTAACGCAGTTTCTTGAAGTGTCACCCGGCAAACCAATTTATAAGACGTTGTCACGTCAATAAGAAAAGGATAAAACATGTTTTAGCTAAATCTCAGCTTATGAATCGTTTATAAGTTTGTCGCAGAGCGTAACCTATAAACGTAGCAAGCTGTTGCCTAAACAAACGTTTAAGTGTCACTTCAGTCACTTGCAATAACATTTAGCCTGTCAGTTGTCAAACTGACAAGACGTAAATTTAGACTCAGATTCCTTGTCTCTGATTGTCATTATTACGTCAGGGGACAATGTCTATTGATGAGCACGTGGATCGTGAAAACCAAATTTGAACTCACAAAAAGAAATCCATTTCCATCCAAACAGTGCGTGAATTTTTTTTTTTCTTTGGTGTTATTTTCTGTATCAAATGATCGCAACCGGGTTCGCCCACAAGTAAAGAAAAAGCTATAAAACTAGGGAAGCTAAACCGCAGTTTTTGTGGCCATACTTGGTAGACACGTACGGCGTAATGTCATTCGGTAGTCTGCACAACGAGTAGTTTATGGCCGCATTTTGTTGTTCACACAAACACTCCTAGAACATGTTTTATACACGATCAGATAAGGTACATTTATTTTGACACGATTTTAGACTATTAGTATACCACAGAGCAGTCAAACGCCTATTTTAATAATCTGTGTAGAACAATATAATTTAAAAAATAAACAAAAAAAATTAAGCACCAAAGAGGTCAATTGTAAAACTTACATTACTGTTGGGTTAGAGTTAGACTAAAAACTTGAAGTTTTACTTCAGAGTTACTTTCGTTCAAGCCTAAGGTCTTTGCTCTAGAAATGCCTTTAATTTATATGATGGCTAATCTTAAAGGTGATTATGACACCATAGCTTTACAGTCAAATAACTTAGCAGAAATGGCTATCAAATAAAAACCAACTCTAAATGGACTGTAAGTTTAAATATGGAATCATCTTAGCTTAAATTTATACGTGCATTCCAAATTTAAATCGGTAAAACAAATGAATGACAGCCGATTTAACAAGAAAAAATTGACTTTATTAAACTGAAAACAATATCCACATTCGTATTGATAATTCCTCCATTTTAAAGTCTGTTAAAAAGAAGCGTTCATTAATAACCTGCAACAATTAAACCATTCGTACATAAATCTAAAAGATCATTAAACTAAATTCACCTAAACTCGTACGTCTACCCTCGGGCGACCCTAATGCAGAAGTGACAAACTCATAAACATTTGTCACTGAATGGACTGTCCGAGTAATTGCAGTGTACCAACATCACCAATATAACTTGACATTTTAAAACCATAGACTAGATAATATAAAGACAACAAAGGTTGGTTGGTTTTCATACAACTAAGGTAAAAAAAAATGTCAGCCACATACCAAGACGAGGTGTTGGAGTCTATTGAAAAACGAGACGAGGCTTCACTTCAACCCTTTTTAGTGTCACTGCTGACAACACACGCTGGTCAAGTTCAGGTTGGTGGATGTAACATGTCCTGGAATTATTAGTTCTTAAACATACCGGTTTCCTCACGATGTTTTCCTTCACCGATATCGAGCAGCGCAGTGGAACAATTCACACAAAGATGTCTGGCCACGACCGGGAATCGAACCCGCGACCTTATAGATATTTACTCAAGAGCATATCTACCTAAAATATTAGAGTAGTCTATGTCTAATCAACATTTTAACGTAACGTTGGAGAAGGAAGAGAGATCATTTGGAATTGGTTTCCGTATTACTTATTGGTGCTCCGGAACGTTTAACCGATTCCGTTCTAAATTTGAACAAATAATTTACGAACGGACACTCTTGACACCGTTTAACTTGTTAGGGTTGTCACATAAGGTAAAATTAAGGTCACAACCCATTACTTACTCACTGATAGGATCTTATCTTGAAAGTTGAAGAAGTTGGTCTAGTGGATAGATGCTAAGCGTGCCTTTTAATGATTTTCAGTTCTAAATGCCAGTTTCTTTGCAATATCGTCATTCAGTTATTACGCAGTGGCAACAATGAAAGAAAACAGATAAACCGAAATCGAACAATTTCAGCAGATCTAACACATTCCCAAAAAAAAATTTTTTTTTCAATAACCACCATTACCCATTAAGTAAATAGGTAGTACATAATGTATTTAAAAAAAAGTAAACTCCACACACCTATTCACCTTTGACAAATTAAAAAGCATTCATTCATTAGTTTTTCTATCTTGATATTCCTTTTGGACATTTCTAATAATTTAATAATAAACCTCTTGTTTTTTGTATGTATGTAATACCTACCTACTAAAGATTTTGCATGCCCATGTGACGGCAAAACATGAAGAACTGTGTCTATTTTTTTATAACTTCTATGTATATCACCCATGTTTGCAACGAAATAAATAATTTGAATTTGAATTTGAATTCAATTTTGTAACTTAATCTATAGTGAAACAGTAAGCACCTTAAAATAATAAAATGCTTGTTAACGTACAACCCTATAAGTTGAATGAATAATTAGGTGTATGTACCGCGAGGGTTGGTCATCATTATTGATGAGGATAGCAATGCATTGACCACCAGTAACAACAACTTTAAAAAAAAATACAAAATTTATTTGGAAAACAAACAAATATTTTAATATGTTATACATAGATAAGCATTCCACGACGCGACGTCCTTTCTAAGTTTAAAAAAAATAATTCAAATTTAAATAGGCCCCGTTTTATAAACCTCATTCTATTTTTTTATTTATTTGATTTAGATGTACCAACAGTACCTACACATATTAAAAATTTACAATTTTATATCAAGGACTCCTGTTTTACTGTAAATATTTCCAAGTCTAACTAGGTAGAAGTATTGACGGAGTTATTGATAACCTTCTCCTCTTCGAAGTTGATTAACTACAACAAAAAGTCTGCGAGTCCAAATCACAGGTGAGTTCGGAGATAATTAATGTGAAAACGTTGTTAGGTATCTTGCTTGAAGGCTACATCACCCTGTAACATCCTAGGGGCGATGACCGCACTATCTTTAATAGGTACTCTGTATTCAGCTGTCAGTATTAACTAACTTAAACTAATTTTATTCTAAGAACACCATTAATTAATGCAACAGATATACCTAGTAACAAACGACCCTTTGAAGTCCCACTGTTAAGCACTAATCTTCTCTCAACTAGCTTAAGAGTTGAGGGATTAGTAAAGTAACAAAAATCAACCAAGGATTATTATTAGTTGAAAAAACTGTTCAACAAATTCATTAAATGTCACTTCATTTACACGGGCACCATCTTTCATATTATTTGAATTTGGAATTTGCAATCTCCTTCCTTGTGACAAAAAAGGTTCCAAATTTGAATGCTTTTTTTCAACAATTGATTCCCAATCAATTTTAAGCAGAAGTACTACTAGTAGTGCCACTAGTAAATGTATTGACTTTGGGCAGATTCACCTCTGCTTACACCTCAGGGTAAAACAAACGTGAGTTTAAACGAAAACATTCCCAGTGCGTGTTAAGTGTGAGAGCGCACCACGGGGAGTCTGTCCTTCGAGTAATTACCTTTGTCTTGCGTGACCGATATGATCGCCATATTTATTTAGTCTGTGACAAAATTATTTGCGATGTTCTTGTTTTTGTTTTGGAATATCTGAAAATATTTTTTTTTTTGCAAAGGTAAGCCTTTTTTGGGGTCTTGATATTTATTGAGGAACATTTTGATTTGTGGTTTAGCACGCTACGCTTCTGGTGCGCTGTTAATCCGTTTGCATCTTGTTATTTAGGTATCTTAAATCTTAGTGGAAACCTATTTATTGAAATTCACCAATACTAAGACAGTTCTGACGTGTCACGCCTTTGTTAACGGAAGGTGTAGACAGAGGTGAATATCATCAACTAGACGAGCCTATTGCCGTTCATCAGGCACAAATCCCACCTTGAAGCTAGTAAGATTTTCTGAGAACTTATTACTCTTATTCAAACCCGGGACATCGCGGATATTAAGCGTAGGTACAAGATTATTACTGAGCCACCAGGGCAGTTCAGCAACTAAATATGAGTTATAATTATAATAACAAAAAAGGGATTTTCAACAAATGGACACTCGAGTAAAACAGTCTGGGATTGAGATAATAAACACTCTGTTAATAAAGAGAAGGCTTTCCCAAAAAATGAATCGCTAATAGAAGTCACTTAATTTTTTATATGGGATCTAATCTCGCGACTGTTACTCCTATAAGCCTATCAACAGCGGCGCCATGAACAGACTCGGGATTTAAACCCAGCCAAGTCCAGGAACACAGAAACTGTCTTAGATCCCTCACGAATTTGATCAGAAAGATGATAGAAGTTAAGAAGTTTGACTGTCCACTTCCTTATAAGCAAACTTCAAACAATGATAAATAGAAACTCATTTGTCGAAGTCGCATAACTCGTAAACGTCAAACGAAAACAACAAAAATTATCGCCATCGCTAAAGTACCTGGCGAACTTAATGTTAAATTAGGTGATCCATCTGAAGGGTGTTAAGGGCCCAATAAATTAGTTGGGGACATAGGGATAATAAACAGGGCCCCGAATGGCCGTCGAAATAACTTGTTAGGAGTTACCCTGTCTCCCCTATTGACTAATTACTATACTTTGTTACGGCTACCACCTATTATTGAAGAACTTTCTCGAAACTGAAGTACTTATCTACAGTAAAGCATTGAAAGACTGAAACACACACTGTCTATAAAACTCAGAACTATACTGCAACAGTGCCACTAGCCTTCATTGGAGAAACAAATCAATTCTAAAGGAGACGTTCAAAAAATGTATAGAGCCTGGGATTAAAATAATTATAAATTTGAACAGCAATCTGAGTTACATAGGTTAATAGAGCATAATTAATTAAATTTTTTAGTGTATTTAAAATAATTTTACACCCCCCCGTTTTTTAAAAAATTGAAATTGAAATTAAGAATCCTTAATGCAATATTATGATTATTGCAATTGGCAACCCTATGGTCAAATGACAATTGAGCAACCAAAAAAATCAAAATTATTTCGACGCTGTCAATCAAACTGATCAATGACAATGACATCATGACGTTTCTCGTAATTATATTTTTTTCCACGCGTTTTGTTATTACACTAATAAGATAACAAATATTTTTCGTCATAATTACATTAAGCTGCAGCTAGAATAATATTACAAGAGAAAAGTACTGTAACAGAATGCAATTATTGACGTAATTGCAATATTTATACTGCTTAGGAAACGGATAATTAAAGGTAATGTGCGTTTTGTTTTTCTATTACATTTTTTAGATTTTTACAAAAATGGGTGCTCCTAAAATTCGTGTTTCATTGAATTCTAACAGCTTATTAAATAAGCTTTCCAATGAGGTATATCACATTGGTGTTCAAAATTCTATCCCACTTTTGACCTCTCCTTTAAATCTAAAATTTTTTATACATTTTTTTTTACTTAGCGTGGTCAGCTTTCTGTCATTTTAGCATTCGAATAAACAAATCGCACCAAAGATGGGTATAAGAGACCAAATTTGTTCAATCCAATAACATCTTTATTTTAGTAGGAGTTAAATTAGTGTATACAATAACGGATTTTCCTTTGTAATTTTTACAAAAAAAATGTAGTCAAACATATAAGTTTGACTCGTGTATCTGTGTAACATTGTACCTGTGTACAAATTTGTTGCAACGAAAGAACTGCTAGAAGTACAGACCTACCCGCGTTCTAAGTTCTATAATAATCTTAAAATCAATTTGAATCTTCGCTAAACCAGCGCGAATAAACAAAGGTGCACCTCATCTATCAGGCTAATCTAGAAACGAATAAATCTGCGCGGGCGCCGCGTAAAGCAACCGAGATGTAACAAGGATGGCCACTCAGCGGCGCGGCACGGTACACCTCGCTTATCGCGGTGACAATAGCGTAGCCGTTCACTGCCGTATAGAGTTAATGTTGCTTTAGACTTGATAAGGCTGTATTTACTTCCCTAAGTACTTATTTTAGCAACTATGGTTGTTTCATAGTACGTATTATATTAGCATTTTTTTTTTTGCTTCAACCCTTTATAGTGTCCCACTGCTGCGCACGGGTCTTCTCTCAACTATCTTATGAGTTGAGAGAGTTTAGGCCTTAATCCACACACGCTGGCCAAGTGCGGGTAGGTGGATGTCACATGTCCTCAATGACTAGTTCTTAGAAATGCCGGTTTCCTCACGATGTTTTCCTTCACCGATATTGAGCAGCGGAGATGAAACAATTCACACAAAGATGTGTGGGCACGACCAGGATTCGAACCCGCGACCTTATTTTTCTAAGGCGAGGCCCGTACCGCTGCGCCATCGCTGCCTATATTAGCATGACAATTAACAAATTTAAAATAGTCATAAAATACCTAAGTATACCTAAGATATACCTAAGTACCTGGTTCATTTAAAAAATAAAAAATGCCTTCTGAGTTTTTGGCAGTGTTTCTCAGTAGTTGCCAGTCATTCATTGTAGACTCACGTCCCAAAAAAAAATCATTTCCTTTCAGTAGAGTAAGCACGAACTTTTTCTAATTACCTACTCTTGTTTTTCGTTTCGTTGTGTTCAATGTCAAAGCGAATTTTTACCCTACAGTACAGGGTACAAAGTTTGCAATGGTGTACATATAACCAATTTTTTTTTAATTAAACTTAATTACATACACATCTCCAGAATTACAACAGAGAGAACTTTATCAACAAAATCCGCTCTGACTGTTCACACTCCGAGCACTTGCCTATCACACAATGGATAGCGATGCCTAGCCTCCGCACCAGAGACGATTTGAAGTCGCTGTATCATTTTGACACTGTTTAATTCTATTTTCAGTAATTTGTGTCACAAAAAGAGAATAAGAATTATTTATTAAACTTTAGTGGTTGGTACACTAGACTTACTATAAACAGCTTACACTAGAATAGAATAGAATACAATTTATTTGCATAGAATGTAGGTACATTAATATAGGTGTTTAAGTCATTACATGTGTGTGAGCCGTATAAATTCCGCCTTAAAATTAGCATGCAAATATATTTCAATTTTTGGTTTAATATTCAATGACTAGGTATGTTAATAATAATCTCTACTACTTAGGACCATTTCGATAAATTAATGTCTCTTTAAATTAAATTAGTCTAAGAGGTTTAAAAATAGGTAGACTAAGAGTTATAATAAAATTATAGTTACTTAAAACAAAATAAAAACATAGCCATTATAGCAAATCTAGGTATAATAATATACTTAGATAAATTTTTATGGTACTCATATGTGTTGCCTGTGGTACCCAAACTGGGCACATGCCTATATCTTGGGCACTGACTTGTGCAGCAGCAGGTTATCAAAAATGTCAAAAGATGTGTAGGTAATATGTTAGCTAAATAGAATACTCAAGTCCTCTATAACTTCACCCGTGGTGTTCAGTCTGTTAGCGCCCCTTGTAGCAAGGAAGTCCACTCAGCAGTGTGGCGCGGTACACCTCGCTTATCGCAGTGACAATAGCTCGTAGTCTTTCACTGCCGTGTAGAGTTAATCTTACTTTAGACTCGATAAGGCTGTATTTAGTTCCATCGGTACTAGGAAACGTTGTAAGTACGTAAGTTCTATGTCAATATTAGATCTAGTACCTAGTCCGACACTGTTTAGTTCTGTTTTCTGTCATTTGTGTCACAAAGAAAACAGAACTAAATAAGAGGATGTCAAGTGTCAAAAAGTGAGAGCAATATAACATTTGTGTTTGTGTCGAGTCTGGGTGTAAATATCTATTATAAGTATATATTTACAAAAGAAAATTATTATATGTATAGTATATACCAGTTATCTGGTTTCCATAACACAAGCTCTGCTTAGCTTGGGACCAGATGACCGTGTGTGTTAATGTCACATAATATTTATTTATTTATTTATTTTTAATATACGAGCAAACTACGTAAATATTTTGAAACAATAGTTATTAGACATTGAAATAAAACTGATTTTATTGCGGTTAATTTTAGATGGTTGGAAACCACATGCTTGGGACCCAGTGCTTAATTTACTTGTACCTGTTGGCCTGCTGCCTGGTTTAAGACCCAGCTCACCCGTTGGGACAACCCGCCGCCTTAGCAGCAGCAAGTCCGGTATACCAATAAAGGCCTTAGCTCATCCGTAAAGAAAATGTAGTACATAGAAGATTTGAAGCTTGAATTTGGAAATTGCGCCCGATGACCATAACATATCAGGCGAAATGTTGCTGCACCACGCCTCTGCGTACACATTCAAGTAATCCAACCTTGCATGGTATCTTTTTTTTTCTCTTTATTTAATTATAGGGACTTTTACGCACAGCGTATACCAGTCCCATCGTATCCTAAACGATTACAATGCAATGCACTATCAATTAATAATTAAAAAATTATCTGACTACAAATATGAGACATCAATTTAAACAAAGTCTTTGAATCGCGACCGTTTGGTTGTAACAACAATTTATGAAACGTGCCTATATCGACTGTTCAAATTTAAGTCTCCTATTAACTTACTTCTACTTTCTTCAAACTGGATGCATGGTATCTTGTTATTCCAAAGTAATAAAACACAGGTAGGGTGACAATATTGCACATCTTTCTCGATACAGTCTGGTGTTATCGAATTACGATTTACACCGTTGACAATATCTGTAAAGCGCATGTTGTGTCGTATTTTTATCTTTTTGCTACATTGTTCCGTGAAATATTTTGTGTTGCGATGGACACTTTCGATTTGCTTTTACTGTTGTTATTTAATATATTCTTTTGCAGATTTTTATTATTATTTTTTTGACATTCGGACGAGGGTTGACATTTTTTATAGTATTAAGTTTATATTTAAAGGGGCTTTCTTTTTATTCTAGAGATTTATTGATTTATTAGGCAAACATAAATACCAAAGCAAGTAGCTTTGGACGAGTGAGACTTTGTGGATACCAAACTATGTTATTAAATTTGAAAGAAATTCTATCATTAACATTCTAAAAGCTTAAATTTTCCTCTATTTTTTTGCTGTAAATTGTAGAATCGTTTATTTCTTCATGGTCTCACTTTATAAATCTATTTGTAATAATTGTCTGGACCATCAAGATACAGGACAAGTTTGAGGTCCGTTGTTTAAGATTTTGTTTTTATTTATTTATTATTTACTATACTTTTCTTTGGAAGCATGGCTACCTTCACAAGTTTCTCTATCTTAGTATTCCTCTGCCTATTTTTACTTTTACTTTGGCCTAAATTGAAAATGTTTTAATAAATGTATTATGTTTCAGAAAACAGTTTAAACGAAACTAAGTGATCAAAATTAACTTGTTTCAGATCTCCGACACCCTCAAACCAAGACTTTACATCCAAATAACTCAAAGTACATCACCGAAAATCGTTGCCATCAATAAGCAGTAACTTCGTCCATAAAAGTGGCTGCAATCATAACCATGTTTTACTTTATACCTTACCTACCTACACAACTAACATACGTAAATAAAACTTTAATGCTATAGTAATAAAGTCTGTTTTCGCATACAATTATCATCCTATATGAGTTGACTGTGAATGCTCGGGTCGTGTCGTTATTGTAAATGTTTCACGCGGCTGATGTATGTCGATCAAGAGAGGATAAGGTGAATCTACCGATATGTCCTGAGAGCCAGGGGATGGAATTGAAAAGTACTTTAAGAAAAGTATTGAGTATTTTTATTCGCAATGAGGTTATTCGGAAAAGAAATAAAGTTGTCAACGTAGAACACAGGATTAACAAGCTGAAGTGGCAGTTGACTGGCCTTAAGCTAGGGTATGCGAGTTCTTGAGCGGAGACTTGCATCTTGGAAAGCGTAGTGAGGGAGGCACCCCCTGTGGAGGGATATGAGTGGTGCTGTATGATGTGCGCCAGATTGCTGGCAGTAGCTGTATGCTTTGGCTGAACCGGAGACAGGGTGCAATGGTGCTTATTAACAGAGGCCTATGTCTAGTAGTATATTGTTATAGGCCGCTGATGATAATAATTTTATACTAAGGTTACTGACAGCATCTACTTCTTCTGATAGTAAGTGACGAAGTCGGTACACATGCAGTTAAGTGCCTTTTCACCCCATTAAAGACAAAGTATCTACTCTAATTTAAGTCTCGCGTGAATTGATACCATTAGCAAAGCAATATCATATCCTCCTGAAATGTTTTTAGTTAATATCATTAGCCTCCAAAAAAACATCTTGTCGTCATTCTCAAAAATTTTATGTAGGCTAATTCACGTAATTTCTTGACACGCCGATCAAGTTATGGTGCAGTTGCAATTAAGTTTACGTCTTAGTGCAAATAACTTCATACAAATAACTTACACGATAAAGCGCTACGTTTCTGACAGCGGTTGTCAAAATTACGACAGTACGAAAAGGATTGTTTAGAAAAAACTTAACTGCAACTGCACTGCAACTGAACTTATTTAATTACGTGATTTAGCCTACTGATTTACGATCAATAGTAAAGTCTTAAAAAAAATTCTCTGTATTTACGGTATTATTGAATATCTAGTACCTTATAATGTTTAAAAACAGCTTGAAATAAATAAAACCTCTCCCAAGTCCGTCACCTTACTCCACATCAATACGGTCGCGCCCCAAGAGGCTAATACTCAACGAAAAATCATTCCATCGCTAAAATATCAATAAAACACGCCACGCCACACTTGGGACTCATTGCAAGCTACCCAAACGTTCAAATACAGCTCTGGCCTTCGTGTAGGACAGTTTATTTTTCTGTAATGGCTAATATTAGGACATTAGGGTGGTTTACTTGTGTTTTTTATAGGGCAAGCTTTTTCGATATGAAAAATTCAGAATCGTGGAGTAACCATTTTTTTCTGTTCAGTAATCTTATTTTGTTGAAGCAATGTTACTTATTATTAACGATTTATTTGCCTTTTTTTTCGGTGACGTACTGATAGCAGCCATTAGCAAAATTGTTTCAATATTCAGTGGAACTAAAAATGCTTAACAATTTACTACAAGGTAAAAAGGAGTAAAGAACTGTGCTCATTGCTCAATTATTGGAAATATACTAACTTGCTGAGACCTGGACCAGTAGTTGACAGATCAAGGCAGCAAGGCAAGGTTGATTGATAACGAAAGTTGGAAGGGAACAAATTGTATGAAATTGACATAAGATTGTGACATTACTTATCAAAGCTGAATGTCAATGTGATTATTTTGTTATCACCTCGCTATGTCACTTTATCCAGGGGTCCAGATCTCTAATATTACTACGATTAAGTAGAAATAGGTAGATACAAACATTAGTGAGGGGGTTACTTGCTTTTTCAAGGTAAAAGGGCTGAACAGATTTATATGAAATGTTGCTTAATACATATTTTTTTATTTTCTGAATTAATGTATTTTTTATCTTAGTAAATGTTTCTTTGAAATACTTCCGATTTCACATTGACAAAGCTAATATTTACTAATATTTTAAATGCGAAAGTAAATCGTGTCTGCCTGTCTGTCACGCTTTCAAGCAACAACTCCTGAAATAATTTAGATGAAATTAGTATGCCCGGAAAAGGACATTAGATTTTATTCAACTGCGCAAAAAGAGGTTAATGGTTTAGCGCGATAACTGAGATACGTACGGGTGGAGCCGCGGTGGAAAGGTAGTCAGCGATATATTATTCGGTTTAAATATAAAAATATTTTAATTTAAAAAAACTATCTATAAATGCATAGTCTTACTTCCCATAGACTATCACATTTACACCTGCTAACACAAACCTAGAACACTAGCTTTTATTTCACGATGTCGTTGTAAATCTACTCGAGTCGAAACACGATGTCCCCTATCTTAAATAGTCGCCGTGGCCAACTGCTATTTATTGTAGGTAATTAAAAAGAAAACAGACAAAGGCCCGCAACTGACTGAAACGTGCCGAGAACTCTAAGTAACATTAGTGATGGAAAAGAAATGATTATATCGATATAATATATCGATCACCTGACTACCTACTACAATTTTTTTTACAGCCACAGATTTCGACTCCATGCCATACGATGAACGTTAAAACTAACATGATATACTACTTTTGCTCACTTCTACTATGTAAAAGGTCACTTCGCCAATACCGAAGACTATAACAAAGTAAATAATAATAATAAATAATAATCTATATTAAACAAAAAAGGCGATAACAATATAATGTGTAAGAAAATGACTACATTAGTCATACCTAGACTGTGTCGCAGTCATTACCGCCACCTCCAGAAAAATATGAGGCGAGGCCGTTACAAAATTTTAGGTAGTAAAAACAAAATATAACACAACATTACATGCAAAGAAAGAAAACAAATTATATCTTAAAATGTGTGTGTGCGTGCCTAAGTAGTGTAAGAGGGTAATTTATGACAAATCCTATGACGACACCGACGCCAACACCATTCAAAACTGTCGCCGAAGCCTCATGGTACTGTTGATGGTATTGCAGATGTGCTAACAACGAGAATATGTTATCGATAAATAAATAAATAGGTATTTTATTTTGTTTGAGCAGTGGTAGCGTAGCGTTACGGGCCTTGCCTTTGAAATATAAGCTCGCGGGTTCGATTCCCAGTTGTGCCCACACATCTTGCAGTGAATTGTCTCATCGCCGCTGCTCAATATCAGTGAAGGAAAACATCGTGAGAAAACTGGAATGTCTAAGAACTAATCATTCGACGACATGTGACATCCACCAACCCGCACTTGGCCAGCGTGTGTAGATTAAGGCCTAAACTACCGACCATAACCCAGTTGTGGGACACTAAAAGGGTTGACATGTGTTGTGTTTATTTTGTTATCGATATCGATTCAAACAGTCGATGGTACTTCACTAGTAGAGATCACAAGTCGGTCGTGCAAAGGAAGTTTTATCAGTCGCGCGACCGATACCAATACTCCTAGATTCCAACGCTTTATTTATTGCCACCCTACTCGCCAATTTTTGTTCTACATCTAAAATAAATCTTATCACTAATAGCATAGAGTTCATATTTACTTTTCACATAGTTGATTTATTTCAAGCGAATTTTATCGAACTTATGTTTTATGAGGTAATGGTTCTTAATGCTATGAACTTAAGATACATATTTGTGTTGTTTGGTCTAATTCATATTATTTTATCTACTTATCGGAAGGAAAACATCGTGAGGAAACCGGCATGACTAAGAACTAATCATTCTAGGACCTGTGACATCCACCAACCCGCACTTGGCCAGCGTGTGTGGATTGAGGCCTAAACTCTCTCAACTAGTAAGATAGTTGAGAGAAGCTTAGACCAGTACCCAGCAGTGAGACACTAAAAAGGGTTGAAGTGTATCTACTAATTTCTGATATTTTTAAACTACTTGACTAACGATTATATAGAACTACATAGGCTCAAATTTGACAGGCGACCCGCCCGGGCTTCGCGCGGGTACAAATTATACACCTACACCTTCCTCACGGACCACTCTGTTAGTGAAAACCTCATTATAATACGTGCAGTACCTATTCTTTTATCCCAAAATATGCTTGCGCTTGACCACAACTTGGCTGATGTTAAGCAATGATGCAATATACCGATTCACTCGTGATTAGTAATGATTTCCGGTGAGGTGGCAGTGGAAGCACCTTATGGTTAAAAACCATAAAGGAGCAACAATCCGACCACCCTCAAATGGTGTCACCAGACTTGTACCTGTATGGCAAGTAACTTTGGTGAAAAAATACATGTTTTAAGTTAATATTTACTAAGTACTCTCTCTTATTCCACTTCGGGTGCATTAAGAAAGAAAGAAAAGAAAGAAAAAAAACTAAAACTTAAACTTGAAGAGATTATTGTTAGGTAATGTTGATGTTAATTAATGTTAAGTTTACGAAGACGAATAAGTGTACAGAAAAACCAGTGATGGTTTATGTGACACTGCTAATGTAAAAGTTTCTAAGTGTATTCCTTTAATAGATAAATAAATAAACAATAAAGGAGATGTTCAAAAAATGTATAGAGCCTGGGATTAAAATAATTGTAAATTTGAACAGCAATCTGAGTTACATAGGTTAATAGAGCATAATTAATTAAATTTTTTGGTGTATTTAAAATAATTTTACAACACCCCGTTTTTTAAAAAATTGAAATTAAAAATAAGAATCCTTAATGCAATATTATGATTATTGCAATTGGCAACCCCATGGTCAAATGACAATTGAGCAACCAAAAAAAATCAAAATTAATTCGACGCTGTCAATCAAACTGATCAATGACAATGACATCATGACGTTTCCCGTAATTATATTTTTTTCCACGCGTTTTGTTATTACACTAATAAGATAACAAATATTTTTCGTCATAATTACATTAAGCTGCAGCTAGAATAATATTACAAGAGAAAAGTACTGTAACAGAATGCAATTATTGACGTGATTGCAATATTTATACTGCTTAGGAAACGGATAATTAAAGGTAATGTCCGTTTTGTTTTTCTATTACATTTTTTTGATTTTTGCAAAAATGGTTGGTCCTAAAATTTGTGTTTAGTTAAATTCTAACAGCTTATTAAATAAGCTTTCCAATGAGGTATATCACATTGGTGTTCAAAATTCTAGCCCACTTTTGACCTCTCCTTTATTTGACAAAGACAGGACTCACGGAATCAAATAAAAAAACATGAAAAGAGAAAAAAACAAATGAAACAGCTAAAAATAAGAAGAAAAACAAGCAAAGAGTTCTTATAGAGTTCAAATATATATTCTATCACGCTGGCATAGGTATAACAAAAGAATATTTCGCTTACCAAACTATTAGTAAACTTCACGCATCAGGTAAAGTCAAAACTTTGTGATCTAAAGGTCCCAGTCGGGTGATGTATCATGTATCATAGATGCCTGTTTTATATTTCAGAAGAAAGAAGGTTCTTTACTGTTTATGGGAGAAGAGGTTGAATATCGAAATGCTATTTGAAAAGTAAGTGCTTGTTCAGACTGAACACGACGGTGACGGGCGGTAGTTGCCACCAGTAGTTGTAAGAACAACTTTTGACGGTTACAATATGAAAGAAAAAAAAAGTTTTTTTTACACAAAGACGACACACACAATTAAATAAAAATAAAAAAAATAAAAGAAAAATAAATAAAACAGATAAAAAGAAATGTAAAACAAAAGAGTATCAATGTGACCTATCAGTGTCAAACGTAGACATTGCTCAGTAAGCGCTGTGAATACATACCTCCGGGGAGACGACCCACAGTACTGATTTTCAGAGATGTCCACATCCGCAGTGTCATTAATATCACATAACATTCGAATAAAGTGATGTCTAGTAGGTATTTAGTCGGTGGTAGAAACTAAAACATTATCTGTCCACTATCACCAAATAACAGAGCATGCAGTAGCAAGTAAGTAGGTACATTATCTCAGAAGTTATTGCATCGTGCTATCTGTGAGATAAAACGCTCTGGATAGCATTTAGATAGCTATCGAGCTTTTAGAAAGGCGGTTTCTATAGGTGTCATAGTGACCCTAATAGATTAGAACTCTATCACTCCTAACTAAATCTATTCCATTTTCTCCATGGAATAATTATGTAGTTCGTATATTTTTGGAATCTAAATACGCACAAACAGAAAAAGGAAACCATAGATAAAATATTATTTAAATGATTTATCTTTATGATGATAAAATCAACTTTAATATACTTCATAAATAATAAATATTGCCATTTAAAGACAATTGATACGTTCAGAGTGGCGAGTTGTAGGCCCGACGTGTATTTATGGTTAGTAGTCCTCATCGACACGGGTTCGATACCCGGTTCACGCAAAAACGCGTCCGACACATCGCGGCGCGTAATATAATGTGAAATGATCGTTCGTAATGTGTGTATGGTGCAAAATATTGTAGCACAAGTGATACGGACTGAGTGATGCTCTACAGCATTTTTGGAAAGCTGGAAACTTTGAAAATTTAACACGGAACTATCGGCCGACTGTTTAACACGCGTACCGCCATCTGAGGTACAAAGTCATAAAACATTAATTATATCTCTTTAAGAACTATTTTACCACAGATAAATGTAATGTAAGACTATTCGTCACTAATATCCATATCGCTTGAATCATCATCACTGTCTGTGCAGCTTTAGGTGTCAGAATCTTGGCGATAGTCGATACGCGAGTTAAACGGTCTATCTATAGTATTGCGCACGTTTCTTTCTGCCGGAGCACATGAACAGTTTGTATGCATAAACTGTTAATGTTTTGTGTTTGTGTGTAGCTTTTATTTACGTGTGCATCTGTAAAGACGCTTCAACTTTTACATGTGTGCTGTACGTGGTTACCTCCCTTCCCCCAAAAACTGGTAGAACAAATTTAGTACTAAATTCTGCGTATAATACACCTCCGTTTTAAATGCTCTAAGGCCGAAAAGATTGGAAATAACCTAATCTAAAAGTTTGGTTAAAAATATGAGTGCATTTTCTCGTAAAAGTATCAACAAAATTATTATCAAACAGGTTTGTTTAGTAGCGAAAGGTCTTATCTTAGAACTAAAATTAATTACCCTACATATAGAAGTTTTCATACGGATCCCTAACTTTTTTAAATATATAGAATAGGTGTTGCTATGTTACTCGGTAAACATGTAACTTTCTAATCGTAAAATAATTTTTAAAATCAGTCCAGTTGTTTTTAAATTGAAACCAAAAAGAACAAACAATCAAATATTTCCTCTTTATTATATTACTAGCTTCTCTAACACTAATCTTGGTTCTCCATACAAACTTTGGAACCCCGTTTCACCCCCCTAAAGGGTGAGTTTTGAAAAATCCTTTCTTAGTGCACCCCTAGACCCCATAAGGAACCTATATGCCAAATTTAGAGTCTCCAGACCCAGCGGTTTGGGCTCTGTGTTGATATGTCAATCAGTCAGTTTCTTCTTTTATATATTTAGATTGTTGACTAGCTTTCCGACCGCGTATATCGGTTATCGCGTTAAACCGATAACCTCTTTCTACGCAGTCGAATAAACATTATCCTGTCCTTCCCCGGGTCTCAAACTATCTCTACACCAAATTTCATCTAAATTAGACAGTGTTGTGCAGAAATGTGCCAAGCCACAGGAACACATTATTGTAATTGGAGTTTTTAAACAATCAATAAATCTGTTCTACATTTTCAGATTTGTACCTACGTATGTAGGTAATCTCGTTCGTTCTAAGTATGTAATCGTCGTGGGAATCTTTTTGTCATTATAATACATTATTTTAAAAATCGGACTCGGAATCGGATTTGACGGGCCGGTGGCGTAGTCGGTAAGATACTTGCTTTTCACGCCACAGGTCGTGGGTTCGATTCCCACCTGAGACAAACATTAGTGATGAATGATGATCAATACCAGAAAAGTATTATATGTATAGTATGGCCAGATGACCGTGTGTGTTAATGTCCCAGAATATTTATTTACTATAGTTTTTCGACAGTTTTGCATCAATTTGATATCTTACATTTAACCAAATTGCGGGTTGGATCATTTATGTACAACACGGTCCAATTATTCTTTGACATTAATAATAATAATAAAGCCATTTTTATTACCAACCTGATACATGCATAAAATTATATAAAGATACAGATGTCTATAAAAAAATAAAATAGAAACACCATATTTAATTATAGTATTATTATCTATATTTTTATGAAATTTTTATCATTACCCTTGCCTTTTCTATCGGGGTCGGCTCCCAGTCTAACTAAACTGATGCGGCTACCTACCAGAATTATACGAGCGACTGCCATCAGACCTCGAAACCCGTAAGAAACCAGTAGAGGGTAAGACTAGGTGTCAGATTATATTGGCTTCTGACTACATGTAACGATTGTCATAGATGTGTTAGACCCGGGACCGACGGCTTAACGTGTTCTCCGAGGCACGGAGGGTAGTCCCTCAACGAGACACCGAAAAATAATTTTGTTGTTACACAAATATTGTTCGGGGTGGGAATCGAACTCGCGACCTCCGGGCACAGTATAACCCAATCGGACGGATTACACCGCTCGACTACCGAGGTCGTTTACTCGTTGCATGAAATATTTATAAATTACGTCACTTTCTCTTTTAGTCCATTTGATTGATTGGGACCCCTTATATTAGTAAGGATTTCACTTTTTAACACGCAGAGCACCTTGCCAAGTGAGCCCCGTCATCATCCCACGGTGAGGTTACTTTATAGGCATGTCATATCAGTTAATGGCGCGCCCCTTTGTCGTGCCCGCCGCTGCCCCTGCCGCGTACATCAGCCCTATCACAACGACATCACTGTAAGATCGCTACATCGAACCTCAAGTAGAGATACTTTTTTATAACTTTAAGTACAAAAAAATCCAGTCATTATCATAACATAACTGTCGTAATCAAGAAAACTTTTCCTGTTTTTTTTGTTTGTTATTAATTAAATTCGCCTAGATTAAGATATTTATAAGCCGTTGACAACGACCGAATCTTTTAATTTTAATATTTGTTAATCGTACTCGGCACCCATAGTACAGGCCATGCCTAGTTTGGGGACACCGGAAAATTTATATCTCTGTAACATTTTTTTTTTTCAATAAACATTTTTTCAATAAACATTCCCTTCAAAAATGCTTATGTAGTGCTTAAGCACGCAGAGCGTGGACTAATAACCAAATGTCGAAAAATGTCAGAAAACGAATAAAAATCCTTATTTATATTCGACATTTATCTCTAATAGACATTTGTTAAACAAAAATGACTAATGTTTTTCAATGACATCCGCCTTTTTTTTAGACATTTGCGCGCTTTAGACATTTTAGTAGACAATTAATGTCATAATTTACTAAATTAATAAATGTCTAAAGCGCGAAAATCGGGGCCCTGGACTCGATTCGCGCTTTAGACATTTATCTCGAACGTACGTTCATACATATGTCGAAATAAATGGCAAATGTCGATTAAAAACTAAATTTCGTATTGTCAGTATGTCACGTTAGAGATAAGTCAACGCACGACATGCAACTAGTAGTTTATAGTAATCTATATCATATGTCGATTTTATTAGTTTTCAATCGACATTCACCTTTGTGAATCGGCGGCGATTGTCGATGAATTAACTCTACTCGATACTTAGAGTAAAACAGGCGTAAGCGCTATGTGAGACCTAAACCATAGCTAAGGAAAAGTGGACGATTTTTACTGCTGCTTACACCTTTGGGTATTACAAGCGTGAATTATATATTTTGTGCCATATAACCACAAAAATTAATAACCACTATGTCATACTGAATATTAATTTAGGTGCGATTTTGTGACAATGTTAAAAGTGTTCTAAGAATTTGTCCAAGAGCTAAGTGGGGTCACCATACTAACCTAAAAAACCAGCATTATTTAATGCTCGAACAAGAATGCTTTTAAGGGATTTGAAGTCTTAATGAAACCTTTATTTTAGGGTACCACCCTTTGATTTAAAGTAGTGATGTTTTTTTTTTTCATCTATTCTTATCAGGGCATTTTACACTATTTTTATGAACCAAAATAGAAAATAGAATCCTATCCTACTAATATTATAAATGCGAAAGTAAGTGTGTGTGTGTGTGTGAAGGTTTGTTACCGCGTATCTCCATAACCGCTCAACCGATTTTATGGAAATTTGAAATGTAGATAGTGTATACCCTAGAATCGGACATAGGCTAATAATATTTTCAAAAATCATCCCCTAAGAGGGTTATCTAGAGGGGTGAAGTTTGTATGCAACTTTTTATTCCTTGGTCCTATTTATTTAAAATTCGGTACACATAAACCTTAAGAGAAATAATGAGATACGGGTTTTTTATTTTTCCATAATTATCCCCATGAGGTGTGGAAAATGAATTTTATTGGTAAAAATTAAAGTTTCTCTGGATCTGTATAGTCTCAAGCCCGATTCACTCCAAATTTGGCACACATATACCTTAAAAGAAATCATGAAACACGTATTTTTTATTTTTCCAAAACTACCCCCAGGGGGAGTGTAAAATGAGCTTTTTTGGAAAAATTAAATATTGCAGAACGGTTTAGTCCTTGGTCCGATTCACTTCAAATTTGGTAAAAATATAGCTTAAAACAAATAATGAAACACGTGTTTTCTATTTTTCCAATTTTTTTTATCTTTATCCTAATACTACGCGAGTGAAGCCTGAGAAATTATTCTGAGGGAGATTTTCTTTGAAGTTGATATCAATACTCCTTCGTTCTTTTTAGCTAAATTACTTTTTATTTTGACACAATGACGTTTGATAACTCAGTCCGATTATTAGAATTCGAAATTTAAATTTTATTTGTTCTCAATATGGTCTAAGAGCCGTAGTATTTTATAAGAAACCCCTATAGATTTATGGATATGCCTATGGAGGCTTGCCGATTTCAAAATGTTACTTACACGCCTACACTACTGAACTAATTTTGTATGGAGATAGTTCGAGACCCGGGAAAAGATAGTTTTATCCGACTGCGAAAAAGAGATTAATGGTTTAGCGCGATAACCGACATCCGCGGGCGAAGCCGCGGGCGGAAAACTAGTACTACATAAGTTAAACCAAAGTCACAACTTATTGTGACAGCTTGACTACGTGACTAAAATATCACATGTTCTTAGCAGTCACACGGCTTTATAACTTTAACAGCTATTCTTCCCACATTTGTTAATTGACCAAAAAAATAATGCCATGGTGGCTGGCAAATAAATATGGCCATAGGTCTTGACTGCAAAATAGCTCTTTTAACATTGGTCACGGCAAATGGGAACAGCTTACGGAAGATAGGAGCTAGTGGAGGTAACGTCTCAAAGAAGGTCAACAGGTTCACGATGAAGTCTCTCGACAAATTACCTGTAAAAAGTCGCAAAACACACCTGTTCACCTTGTTGACGATCGTGCCGTTCTAGGATTGGTCAATTCAATCATCAGAAGAGGTGTCTCTAACAGAACACTGCTAAAATTGTCTGTTATAGACGTCAAGGCCATGTATGTATGTAAAAGTACAAGTTTTTGAAGTTATACTTCTTTAGGCGCGTTATGAAAAAATGATGAGAGTGAAATTTTAACATGCGCGCGCATCTGTGACACAAAATTAACAGTATGAAGCTGTCTGCTTATTTAATGATGCCAAAGAAGTATAACTTCTCACGCGCGTACATAAGTACACACACCCATTTTTTTATTCTATGGGCGCCGACTTCTGGTCTCCACTCAAGAACTCGTTTACCCCAGCGGTTGTCGGGTCAGCCCACTGCCCCATTCAGCTTACTAATCCGGTGAGCTATGTCGATTCCATTAGTTCTCTGTCGAGTGTCGGTTCACTTCATTGTGGACGTCACTTATACGTCACTGCGCTACGTTACTTCAGTACGTCCCCTATTGCCAAGCTATATGCCACTCAAAATATATTCGAGAACTAGAAGTCACAATTCATAGTGACACCGTGACTTCGTGACTAAAATATCGTAGGTATATCCTAAACACTCACGACGCTTGGTAACCCTACCAGCGGTTTTAAGACTTTATGTGACACTTTATTAGAACCTTAACAAAGAGAATATTCGGTTTCTGCGAACAGCCTTTGTCGTCGAGTATTTATATGAAATGTATCTGCAAACTTGTTTATGTTTAGATTATTTAGCGATGAGACATCTGTGACAAAGTTGTGTTTCAAATTCCTTCGTATAGAATCGCTTGACCGTGATAAACTTGAAATATTTTTGTTATTAAGTTTACTTATGGTGTTCGACTCGCTTGGTGCGGCGCCTCATCTGTACTTGTTTGTCAACCAAGGATAGACACGTATCTCCTAGTAACATTAAATTTCGTAGGTGTTTTGACAGACCCAAAGTTACCGCAGAACGTAATCTGCTAAGCTAAATAAAAGAATTCTTGAGTAGATCGGAACACCCTAGATCTTACTTATCTTACTCCTACACGTATGATGATGATAGCGAGATCTACACGTAGACAGTGATTTTTTAATCCGCGATGAAAAAAAGTGGTGGTATGCTTGACGTGTGACTGTGTATGTATATCTGTGTACAAGTTTATGAAATCACATAACGTTTAAACAAATGCACTGCTGATGTAATCGAAATGTTTCTTACTTAAATGATTTAGGTTTGGGGTATAATTTAATTATTTTATCTATAGTTAGGAGTATTCATGGCGCAACGTCATCGACATCAGCTTTGAAATATTTCGTAGGTTCGGAATCGAAGTCGTGCCCACACATCTTAAAGTTAATTACTGCATCGCTTTCAAATTCAATGAAACCATGAAAGAAACCGGCACGTCTTTTAACTAATAATTCGAGGACATGTGACATCGGCTAACCCGCACTTGGCCAGGGTGTGTGGATTGAAGCTTCTGAAAACTCTCTCAACTTTTGAGACATCTGAAAAAAAACCCGTGCCTAAATGGGACACAAGGGTAGTTACTAGGAACTTTAACCTTTTTTAGTGTCTCACTGCTGGGCACGGGTCTTCTCTCAACTATCTTACGAATTGAGAGTCAAGGCTTTAATTCACACACGTTGGCCGCGGGTTGGTGGATGTCACAGTCATGTCCTGGAATGATTTCTTAGACATGTCGGTTTTCTCACGTGTTCCTTCACTCAAATTGAGCAGACAAACAATTCACTTAATGTGTGGACCTTGATAATACAACACTCTGATTGAAGTCTAGGGTTGGCCGTCATTTCATTACAAAGTTCAGGCGAGCCTATTATACTCGTATTATCACTAGCTTCCGCCCGCGGCTTCGCCCACGTGGTATTAGGATAAAAAGTAGCTTAGCACGAACGGAGATCGAACCTTCAACCTCATATTTCAAAGGCAAGGCCGATACCGCTCAGCCGCCGCAGCTTAAAGGGTTAATTCATAGCTTAGATATTGATAGATATACATAGTGTAGTATATTATCTGTGGTAAAACGTTAACATACTGTAAAGTAGCGACATCACGACATACAAACTATTAACATGTCAATAACAATTTGCTGAATTGCTTTTATGTTGTACTTGATATGTGTCCCGAAGGGAAGGGGTGAGCGTAGGGTTGCTACCTACCTTCAGACGATCAAATTACAAACGGAATAAAATAAAAATAATAAAATTATTGATGCATAAATACTTAACTAAAATGTAATTTTCTAAAACTTCAAATTTATATTAAAAAACACCGCTGTTTGTTTTATTTATTTTTATTTTTAGTTGTTATTTTATTTTATTTTTTAAATGTGTTGTTTATTATTTGATTGTGTGTCCTCTTTGTGTCAAATGCGTAAATAGCTTTTCTTGCTTTCTATGTCTGGCTAAAAGCCTTACAACATACTCATGGCTAGAATTTGGTTTCATGCCAACCAAAGTACCTATTTCATGCAAGTATCAATTTATTCCAACAATAAAATTGATACTTGCATGGGAGTTAGTAGCAGTGGTCAATACACAAAAAGATTTCGAACACTATCATTAACTTGTCAATATGATGAGTTGAAATAACAAAAAAATCCAAATTAATTTTACCTTGTCTATTTCCAATTTATTTTATTCTATTTCTGGCATTTTAATTTCTTTGGGAACGTTTTAAAAAAAGAATTTTAAAACGCATTTCTTAAGAAAACCTTTTCAGTGTTAACGAACTCATAAAATATTCTATAAAAACCATAATTAGCTTATAGTCTTCTGGAATCTACTGTGTCAAGATCCAAGCCCATCTATCCTTAAGTATACGACAAATGTGACTTGCCCAACCTTTATAAAATAAATTATTAAAAACATAAATATCATTTGTGTCAACCCTAGCAAGTCAAACAGTTGCAAAGTTAAGGGTTTTGACTGCCAGTCCGGGACGCAGCGGGATTGTCCGGGAAATTGATAATTTTCACTTTACCCTGATGGTGAATTAGTTATTCATACGAGATATGATCCCTGACCGATATTAATATTAATTACCCATTGTCCGTGTCCCATCACTATTTCAAGTTAACGTTGTGAATATTTTATTAGATTAAATAGTTTAACTGTTATAGTGTTATGATACCTTGTTTGTTATTAATTAATTTTGGTTCGATTTATGTTCTGCTAACCTCTGGTGTTGCAAGCGTCCATTGGCTGTTAGCTGCATAGTACAAAAGTAATCTTTAGATTCTAAAACTGAAACTCATATTTAAGGTTATTAGCTATTTATTTATTTATTTAATTACTAGCTTTCCGACCGCGGCTCAGACCGCGCGAATGTTGATTATCGCGCTAAACCATTTACCTGTTTTTGCGCAGTCAGATAAAAACTATTCTATGTCCTTCCCCGGGCCTAAAACTGTCTCCTTACCAAATTTTATGCAAATCGGTTCGGTAGTTTTAGCATAAAAGCGCGATATACGGACAGTTACTTTCGCATTTATAATATCACGAAGGATTAAGGTCAACCTGTTTTGTGTATGGTCGCCACTTATTTTGCATGAAATAAAAAAATATAATTCTACGTTATTTGAGCAATATAGAATAGTAAGTATTGTGACTTTTAAATTTTAATAAGTTGATTAGAAAAATAAAAATAACCGCTATAAAATAAAAATATTATTTTCTAATTTATTTTATTAGACAACCCTAACTTTTAAAGAGACCACCTGTTGTCATTTATTTGCCATATAATACACATGATTAAGTCAAAGAGAGTTATAAATAAAAATTTCAAAAAAGCACATCAAATATCGTATACTCGTATAACGACAATTAATTTCTGACTTCATGTAGGATCTGAAAAATGTCTGTTTTCAAATATAACCTTTCCTGTATAATCTTTCAGGATTTTTATAATATTATTCAATACAAAATTCATTGGAAAACAAGATTATAGTTACCCCTTTATACTGGTAACAGTCCAATTAGTGGGCACAACACGATCTCATACCAAAGATGTTATAGATAATGAATCGCCGGAAGACATTCGGCTTCTGTCAACCCTTTAGTGTAGGGGGAGTATGATTTTGGAACAATTTAGGACATTCTTTTTTATTACTCTAAAAAGTCTAAAATAAGCTTATGCAAAGTAATGATTTGGTCTACGATGAATGCTTCACCGATTCCCGATAAGGATAAAAAATCGAGAAGGTATTGAAAACCGTATTTGAATTAGTCCGTCATCGCGTCAGTAAGATTATAAAAAAAATTAAGACAATTTTTTTTTTGCTTTATCATTGAAATGAAACAATATCAAGATAATTATGTATCATATATCAGTCAAGTTATGGAGTGGGAGTGCGCTACATCATCACTTCAACCCTTTTTTTTGTGTTCCACAGCTGGGCATAGATCTTCTTTCAACTATCTTACGAGTTGAGAGAGTTTAAAGCCTTAATCCACACACGCTAGTCAAGTGTTGGATGTCACATGTCCTAGATAATTAGTTCTTAACCATGCCGGTTTCCTCACTATGTTTTCCTTCACCGATATTGAGTAGAAGCGATAGAGATACACAAAGATGTCTGAGTGCGACTGGCAATTGAACCCGCGATCTTATATTTTCAAAGCGTGGCCCGTACCGCTGCGACATAAAATTGTTAAATTATAGACTATCTTTTTGTATCGAATTGAGAATTAATTTTGTAAGTTTTGCTAAAGTTAGCCCCTTTTTTTGGTCACCCCATAAGATCTAGTAACTAGACACAATATAAATAATTCAACTCGTCAAGTGATTGAGGATATAAGATGTGTGTTTGCGCAAGATATAATATGTTAAGGTAGGTAGTATTAATCCAGTAGGGATATAGATATATCATGAATTAGACTACTCTAGGCCCCTAAACATACATACATACAATCACGCCGTTTTTTTTGTTTAATTCTACGATAGGCTGGCGCTTGACTACAACTTGCCTGATGTTAAGCAATGATGTAGTCTACGATGGAACGCGCCAGCCTAGTATACCGATTCACTCGTGATTACGAATGAATAACGGTAAGAAGGTAATATATAAAAAAATAATAATAATAATAAAAATAAAAAAAAAATAAAAAATGTGTGGAATGAGCCTCCAAGGAAACCTAAAGGAGCAACAATTCCAACCCACCGTCTCTGCATGGTGTCACCAGACATCGCACCGGAACACGGCTTGGCGGTGCAGCTTTGTCTGGTGGGTGGTCACTAACCACGGCCGAAACCTACCACCAATTGATTGTCACCTGATTTGCTCCACCCGGGGATCACGTGTGGGGATTCAATTAAAGGTGTACACCCACGTACGAAGTTGACTCAGCCTCAGGTGAGAGGGTAGAAAGATACTGCGCTCCATTGCTCTTTGGTAAAACTTGAGTTGGGAGTCTCGGTCAAAGTCCAAGTCTGTACACCGAACAGGCAGAACACACATGTATTAGAGTAATGTTTTTAGAGTTAATTTATTTAAAGATGCTATAAGCACTATAAAGCCTGAAACACAGGTAAACTAACTACCTAACTAGCCCAACCTAGTTCAGTAGGCTAATACGTTTACGTCTTAGTGCAAAATGGTATTCTTATAATTGTCATACAAATAATTTACAGGCTAAAGCGCTCGCATGACGCGAACTTGACGCGAGCGTATCTGACAGCGGTTGTCATAACTACAACAGTACGAAATGGGATGTTTTGATCGAAGCTTACTGCAACTGCACTGCAACAGACCTTATTTAAGGTGCTCACAGCTTTGGTATTTTAAATTGTAATATATTTATTTGTAAATTGTGATCTTGGGATACCAATAAATTCTTCTTATTCACTGGTGTAAAAAGCCCAATCCGTGGAGTGATCTCTGCATTGATTTATCTTCATAAAAGTAGATATAGGTACTTATACAAAAAAATTATGCAAATCCTTTAATTAAAAAAAACAGCAAACAGGAAATCTCAGCACTATGATTTATGTTAACAAAATGGCGTCTTTAAACCTCAACCCCAGAACAAGACATTTAATTACCAGTAATTTATCGCCGCAAGTAATCCGCGAACACTTCGCTTTAAAAAAAACATCCCCCTGATTACAAGCTGTCACGTTGTAGGATTTTTCCTAAACCCTCATTTTAATTAGCCACGTCTCGTTCCTACGCGTTTTCGTGTAGCAAACATCCATTTCCTTAACTACTGTAATTGCCTCCACTTCGTGAAGCTAGCCACAAAATTTATTACTTAATTACCTCAAGAAAACGCGTCGCCTTCAACATCCGACAGATGTTTTTTATTCACAGAAGAAAACAAGAACGACTTAAGAATGACATTAATTAATTATTAATGAAATTCATCTTCACCCTCGGTGTTTTAAATTAAACGCTCAATTTATTACTTGTACAATTTGTCGCTCGCCCCGCGATGTAATTAAACTTGAACATCAGTTATAACTTTTATTTGTAAGACAAATAGTTTAAATTTAACTGACGACGGCTCTAAGAATAAATACTAAGTTAAATAAACTCTGTCGGCCTTATTCCAAAACTGGGAAGTGCTTATATTTTTTATTTATTTAGATTAATAAATTAATAAACCTTACATAGATTTTTTTACCCCGCTTAGGTTTAACATAAATAGTTTTTGTGCAAATGACCCACATATGGAAACTTATAATGAAGATTTTTTTGCTTTGCCTTGCGCTTGACTATAACTTGCCTGATATTAAGCAATGATGTAGTCTACGATGGTATGCGCCCACCCAATATACCGATTCACATATAGGAGCAAAAATTCTGACCCACCATATTAAAAGTCAAGTCATCAGGCTTATTAAAAGTCAAGCTTAATCTGGAGTTACTTAATTGATTATTTTCTAGAACTATGTTTTGGAATAGGGCCGTGAAGGACTAATACAATGGGTTTTAAGCCAAAAACGTGTTTTTCATCAGTAGTTTCTGTGATACGGGTCGTTTACAGGCCCTTGTAGTAACGGCTCGTCAAATCTAAAGTAATCCGGTCTCACATCGTCATGAAAGGTTTTGTGAGCTATAGGATCGTATGAATCAGCAGTATCATGATATTGATGGCTGTTTATAAGATTTCTATCAGGAGTATTGTTTTTATTCTCTTTCTGAGGTAATATCGGAGTGGGAGTAACTTTATCCTCAACTTTTTTATCTTTGTTAACAGTCCCTGCTCCAGCTAAATCTCGGTAGTTGCGATCATCTTTCCTAAAATACCCGTAAGGATATCTATTTCTGAATCTGTAGTCGTATCTTCCGTTTCTAGCATACACATCATCTTCGTAACGCCTGTAAGGATCACCTGAGTATCTATATCTTAAATCTACGCTTGGTGGTGTGCGAACAACCTCTGGTAAATGCGCGTAGTAAATTATTCTCTTCGGTTTTCTTGGTACGTAATTATCTCTTGCATCATCATATCTATCTATTCCAAATCGTGGAGTGTAGTATGGTTGAAAACGTCTTTGCTCATAATATGGATCTGGTCTGTAGAGATCGTCCGGAGCTGGGTAGTATCTATCGTTGTAGAAGAATTTTCTAGATTCTTCTGATATAGGTTGGTTATACACTGCCTGACGAGGGTAAACTGGTTTATATTTACCCCTATCTCTGTCATCATCAGGTCTAACGAATTCAGTTCTTATTTGATCATCAGTTCTTGTAGACCTTTGGATTGATTCTTTATCATTTCGGGATTCTGAAGTTTCTAACGGTTTATTTTGTGTGACGAAATTGACTCTTGGCATTCGAGAGTTGATTAATTCGCCTGAAGGTTGAGGAGGAGATAGAATATCATCATGTTGATCTCTTTGAACATCTTCACGGCCAGGTAGAGGTAGTTTAATCCAGTTTTCATTAGAAGCTCTTGCTCCTCTGCCTGTAGGTTTATCTGTGACTCTTTCAGTAGTTTGGTAAAAAGGTAATGCTTCTTTTACCTCGTTAGTGAGAGATATTTTTGTAGTAGGGTCGTCTTCAGGCGGCAAAGGACTAGGGATCCAAGGATGATTGAGGTTGTTAGAGTTTTTTTCATGTGTGTTCATATTATAATACTTTTCTTCTTCGATAACTCCACGTCGCCCTCTAGCTGAATCAGATTGCATATTAACCTGAAAATAGATTGGAAAGTGTGAATTCTTTGCAATGTTTTAGAACATAAATTATGTGTTAGTTTATGCAGTAAATTTAGGTAAATTCAGTTCCGTGTATCAATTAAATCAGTATTGTTGATAAAAGATAGATGTTTGGAATGTTTAATGGCTTTAATGCTCGTTTAGTGGAAAGTTTACAGCTTTTTAACTTAGCATTTTCATGAATTTGGTTAAACACGCTACCTGAAATTAATTTAGCCATGTTTAAGATGCATTTTATGAATTTTGAGAATTTTCTAAATCACAGTTTGAAATTTACTCGACCGTAATCGTTACCTGTGTACTCATTAATAAAAGTAATTTTACAGAGGTGTCGAGTCATGCGGTCGGTGTTGTTTATCGAATAATTTGCGAAGCCGTCGCGATTGATAGAAACAAGATTTTGTATAAAAAGATCATTGTTTACATACCGTTTATCGTCATGTTAACAGGTAAAGAGTTGCAACATTTTCTTATTAAGAAAGTGGTAGTTTTAGTTTAGAAAATAAATTGAGCAACCTGCGTAGATAGTATATTGTTCTTGTGTGTTCTTAGCAAGAGCGCAGAATAAATAGAAAATAGCCAAGAGATAATATTCTTTCTGTAGAAAGAATATTATCTCTTGGCTGTATCGAAGAATGTATGTAAGAATATTATCTCTATCGCTGTAGCGATTGATTAATAGAAACGTGAGGATACGGACCGGACACCGACCGTTCCACTCTTTATATGTAAGTACACACAGCTACACATCAAGCTGTACATTTCCTGTATAAGCTAATCTCGCATTGTATCGGATTTCCGTACAAAGCGAAGTCAGCTTATATTGATTTTTTTTTTGTTATTGTGTAGCTTTATGTACTAGGACTAACAAGTTGCTTCTTTCTCCCCATGACTAGGCCCAATGCAAAGTGCTGATTTCCTTAGAGCGAGCCCACCTATTTCTTTGGCATCAGGTATTATCGTCTTAATACTGCTTGTGTACCTGCGGTTACTGTTGTTTTTGTGCGACGGCAATTCTTCTATTTATCATGCGAAAATCTTCTATAGCAGAAAACAAAATGAGGCACAGAATGACTCTTCTAAACAATATAGGAGGTTAGGTAAGGACTTACTTCAGAATGATGTTCGAAATTATGTTCTGTGTGTTTCTCAAAGTTCTGCGTCTCCATCGCGAGCACGGCGTGGAGGACGCCGCACAACAGCAGCACCACTTTTGAGTTCCACCTCATTGTGTTTCTCCTCTAGAATTTAAAGTCTGCGTTTATTTTAAATTTCTAAAAGTGTACTAACTCCTGCTTGAGAGTTTACTCACGTGAATATCAGAAGATCATGCCATGTTTATTCATTTTACCCTAATTCCAAAAATATATTTAAAAACTGAATATTTCAATAAGCTCGACCTTAATAAGCCGCAGTAAACTGTCGAATTAGCTTGTAATTGTTAATCTCTGACAAATAATATTGTGTTTGACGTGTTAGTATTTGTTAGTTTTTGTTGTGTTTCTATTAATGAGTTGGTGACATTGTAGCGTTTAACCATATGTATCAAATTTATTTGTTTTTTTTATATAAAAGGTGAATGGATCAAGATGGTTCGGTCGAGTTTCAATAATTGTCTTAGTTCATACTAAGTAATATTCTGCCCACCAGACACTAAAGTGCAAAAATAGATAAGTAAGGCGGTGCAGTAATTCGCGCCAAAATAAATTCATGGCATTAAAAAAAAATGGCCAGTAATGAATTCATTTATAAGGATATATTCCTTTTTATTGTTAAGACGTGTGAACCTACACCTATAGAACATTTCTGCATTCATTTTTTTGTTTACACATCTGCTTATTTTTTATATCAAATTCTTAACTTTACGAGTAAATGGCGTTTGCTCGCAATCGTTATTTTGCGGTTACTGCCCTTAGTGTCTGGTGGGCAGTATTTTTAAATAAGTTCAGAAGATGATCTATAGACCTCAGTGATCGAAGTCCCTGTTAGAGTGTGGTACCTATATTAATATTCATGATTTTTATGTAGTAAATAGGTAAATAAATTATTCTGTACAGTGACCGGCAGGCGGAAACTGATGAAATCAAACGCTTCCGTCGCACCGGTAGCGGAGCGTGAACCTTATCTCTCTAACAGGTATCAGCAAAATAACACTTACCTACACAAATAGGTAACTAAAAATCAAAAACTTATTAACCATGACTTAGCTAAGACATTTTCATTTTAGTTCCACAAACTTGTAGGCACTTCGAAAAGAGTTATTAAGGCCTTGAAAATGTTAATTTCCAAGGCCTAAATAACTCTTTTCGAAACAGCGGTGGCGCAGCGGTCTCAGCCTCGCCTTAGAAATATAAGGTCGCGGGTTCGATTTCCAATATTGCCCACACATACTTTGTGTGATTTGTTTCATCGCTGCTGCTCGGTATCGGAGAAGGAAAACATCGTGGGGAAACAGGCATGTCTAAGAACTAATCATTCGAGGACATGTGACATCCCTAAACTCTCTCAACTCTTAAGATTGTTGAGAGAAGACCCCAGCCCAGCAGTGGAACACTAAAAAGGGTTGAAGTGTGTAGTGTGAAACAAATACACCCAATCGATTTCAAACGTAGGTACCTACAATTATAGATATAGGACAAATGCGCTTGATTATTACTTTGGCAGGTTGCAGGCGCTTAGCGTAAACAGTGGTGGCTCAGCGGTACAGGCCTCTCCTTATAAGGTCGCGGGTTCGATTTTCAGTTGTGCCCACACATCTTTGTCGGTATCCGAATTGTTACACCTCCGCTGCTCAATATCGGCGAAGGAAAACATCGTGAGGAAACCGGAATGTCTGATACCTAATCATTCGAGGACATGTGACATCCACAAACCCGCCTAAACTCTGAAGAAGGTCCTTGCCCAGCTGTGGGACACAAAAATAGGGTTGAAGTGTGAGTGTGAATTTTGTAACTAGATCTGACCTTAATAGAGTACCTTTAGCATAAAGTATCTGTAGTAGTCAAAGTATCAAATAATGACAACCATTAATACAAGGTTACTAAACTCGGTCAAATGATTGTAATTTGTAATTTCTGTTATAATAGATGGATCACGCATGTTTCGGCTCACGGACAATATTATAATAGGGATTGAGAAACATATACTTTGGTACATGGTACCTATAATAAAAATAATAATTCTATACGTTGGTACCTAATAAAAAAGCCGTCGATAAAAAAAACAGCATGATGTAGTCACAATAGCATTATCACAGTCTTCTGTTTTATAGTATACTAGCGTGTTATACTTATAAACCTTCCTCTAGAATCACTCTATCTATTAAAAAAAACCGCATCAAAATCCGTTGCGCAGTTTTAAAGATCTAAGCATACATAGGGACAGAAAAAGCGACTTTGTTTTATACTATGTAGTGATTTTTCTTATAATGGTTATCAATTAATATACTCAATACTCAATGTCTTTATTGCATCTGTAATGTTACAGATAAGTGGTATGTAATAGAATTTTGACACAATTATGGACCTTGTTGGGCACATCATAAGAGTTTTACAAAAAAAATAGAATATCATTTATCTTTTAGAAGAGAGGAGGATGTCTCTATTACTTCATAATTCGTCTTTATTGGAATCAGAAGTAGTGTTTCATATTATCATTTAACAATACTATAATTTTTGCTTAAATTTATCATTACAATTATTAAATGGTAAGATAAGTTACCTAACCTATTAATTATCAATTAATATACTCAATACTCAATGTCTTTATTGCATCTGTAATGTTACAGATAAGTGGCATGTAATAGAATTTTGACACAATTATGGACCTTGTTGGGCACATCATAAGTTTTACAAAAAAATAGAATATCATTTATCTTTTAGAAGAGAGGAGGATGTCTCTATTACTTCATAATTCGTCTTTATTGGAATCAGAAGTAGTGTTTCATATTATCATTTAACAATAGGTACTATAATTTTTGCTTAAATTTATCATTACAATTATTAAATGGTAAGATAAGTTACCTAACCTATTAAAATTATGAAAAGTCATGGAAAAATTACAAGTTTTCCTTAGATTAATTAAGGAATTGACTATAAGACTCAACCCTGACCACAATCACGTACAGATTACAATCTTTCCTGCAACAATTAAAACCATCAAAGATCTTTTCATGAATCCACAAAGGCCAAGGAAATGGCGACAAATTATTGGTTCAGCGCACCCAAAAATCCCACGATACATCAATAGGTTACGGCTCACAAAACATGTTTACTATTGTATTGATCCCGTTACCCATTCAAGGTGATGACCTAGATATAGGACTGTGTCACTAGCCCTAGACTAACGGCACACTTCCGAAATACAGAGGTTTATCCCGTAGAAATGTTTAATTTACAAAAAAATTATACTTAAATTGCTCGTATGATATGACATGACATGACACACCTTGGTACCTACCTCACCAATGACAGAATACATTAAGACCTCAAGATTAACACAGTTATTTAAGGGATAAAAAGCAGAGTGGATCCTTGTAAAACCAGAATAAGTAGGTATATAGTGGGCCAACACACACGGCCATCTGATCCTAAACTAAGCAGAGCTTGTACTATGGAAACCAGATAACTGGTAAATACATATAATACTTTATAATACATATAATAATTACACCCAGACACAAGCCTAACAGACATATTTAAACAAATGTTTGTCTCGAGTGGGAATTGAACCAACGACCTGCGGCGTGAAAAGCAAGTATCTTAAACGTAAAAACTCGCAGGGCTAATAAAGACTGTGATAGTAAAAAAGCGATTTATTAATAGATAAGAATTGAAGGGCTGGTGGTGCGGTGTCGTGGTCGGTAAGACATTTGCAGGTCGTGGGATCGACTCCCACCTAAGGCAGACATTTGTGTGATGAACATATCTGTTTGTCTCGACTCTGGGTGTAATTATTTTATAAATGTATGTATTTAGGTACAAAAGAAAAGTAGTATGTGTATAGTATACCAATGATCTGGTTTCCATGGCTCAAGCTCTGCTTAGTATGGGTTCAGATGACCGTGTGTGGTAATGTCTCAGAATACTACTATTTTTATTATTAAGTAACAAACAAATCTGAATCTGTTATAAACAATTAAATACTGCAATTTAAAAACATGTTAAAGTCCTTTACACTAGGTGTTCCCGTCCATAAAATTTACCCTAAACACCCTCGTGATCAAAAACACGTATTACATTATGAACACCTGCTCACTGGTGGTAGGTTTCAGTCACCACCTCTCATGGGCCATTTACACAAGGACAATAGCTGGGACACGACAGAAAGCCACTAGAAAATACACCACAAAGGATTGTTCTCAAGACAGTTGTCCCCATTTACATGATGCTTTTTAGTGGGGTGTATAGACATGTAGCCAAATGACTGTCGTGATCTGACGTGGAGCCAGAAATGGGAATAGGTATGGTAGATTATGCTTGTTGGGATGGTGATGGTGATGTTGACCATTTTCGTCTCTGTTGTCACTTACTACGAAGAGAAATCGAGGACCTAATGTGCTGTCACTTGGTGAAATTTAGGACCAGCTGTCAGTTACTACAATAGACTACTATAAAGATCTAGATACCCAGATTTCCTGGCATAGACCTAGATTGCTTATAGCCTTCAGTTTAAACAATAGGACATCTTTGTTTTACCGACTGTTAGCTTTTCTATCACATAATCAATTATTTCATTGGATTATCTCAAGGCCCCTAAACAAATTAAAATAGCGAAGCGATAAAGAAAGATCAAAAACAACTCCATGCAAACTTACAACTACTATTTAACCTTTTAACAGCTAGTGTTGCATATATGTGACAAATGTGTTTGTTCCCTAGCGGCCGTGTCGCGCACATAAATAAATAAAATAAATAAATAAATATTCTGGGACATTAACACACACGGTCATCTGGTCCCAAGCTAAGCAGAGCTTGTGTTATGGAAACCAGATAACTGGTATATACTATACATATAATACTTTTCTTTTGTAAATATATACTTAAATATATACATCATTTCAAACATTTTTAGTAGGACACTAAAGTTTAACGGTCTATACAAAACTATCTAACAATGTCACAAGTCCAACTTTGCATTTAATATGCATTAAAGTCCACAGTGCTTTGACTCCTCGCAAACAGTTGCACGACCCCCCATAGAAGACGTTGGACAGGGACGTGTTAAAAAAAAGTTATTTATACTAAAATATGCTTTCACTAAACTATGCATTAATCCCAACTAAAATAACGTAAAAAATTTATCTATCAGAAATTGCAAATCGGGTTCAATATCACATCCAAAACCTACTACCTACCTACTTTAGGTTTCCACTTCAACCCTTTTTTTAGTGTATATTACGAGTAGAGAGAGTTTAAGCCATAATACACAATCGCTAGCCAAGTGCGGGTCGGTGGATTTTTATCCTTTAGGTTTATATCTTAATCCCACTAATAATTCCGGTTACGGCGGCGGCGAGTCTAAGCTGAATAGCCAAGAACGCAGAAGATTATATATATACTTAATAGTGCACGTGTGTGCGCAAACTTTCTCACTTCACTCTCTATTCCCTTTTACTCTCAAAAGTCGATGAGACGGATTAACCGACACCACCGGTGAAAGATCGGGCACGGGACCGACGATTTTACATGCTCTCTGAGGCACGGGAGTATCACACCAACAAGTTTCTGTCTTCGAACAAGTGCTGAGAAATTAGTAGTCTCCAAACACTTTTGGTCCGCCGTGGGATTTGAACCCGCGAAGCATAATTATAATTATTTATTATTTATTATAATAATGATTTGGTGATCACTTGTTCCTGTGTCTCGGAAAAATAAAGTCATCTCATAATATAACTTTAGTTTTAGCAAGTAATAGTTGGAAAAATACTAATAATAAATATTGTTTCGTTAATAACTGATTTTTAATTTGTGGTGTATGTAACAAAATTTCATTTTCCTAATTGGACCGTGTTGTGCAAAAATGCTTCAACCCGCAATCTGAACTAAGACTAAATGTAAGATATCAAATTATCTAAAGCTAAACTATCGAAAAACTATATTGTATATATTATAATGACACAAAGATTCCCACTACTACCTACATACTTAGGACGAACGAGATTACATACGAAGGTACAAATTGGAAAATGTGAAGTAGATTTGGTTGATTGAAAACTCCAATCACAATATTGTGTTCTTGTGGCTTGGAACATTTTTGCACAACACGGTCCAATTGTACCTTGAACACAGAAAGGTAGCTGAACACTGCCCTAAGAGTCAGGGAGGGCCGAGGGAGTCAAGTTCTTCCCTACCACTCACAAGTGAAGCTAATAAAGGCGTGTTAATAAAAAAATATCGTACCTTATCATAGCTCAGCACCAATCAGTCTGCAACTCCGCACAGCAATGACAGAGGTCCTACATTACCCAGTGTCCAGTGGTCACGGCGCACGACTCTATTGTTTGAACGCACAATTGCGTCGCGTTTCCATTGAAACACTGTGAAAGCTCTATTATTTTGACCACATCATATTTTTGACACTTATTCGTATTTGAAAATTTGAAAACAAACCTTTTGGGTATGTACTACTCACTGATAAAGACAAGCCGTCTTTCAATTATATTATGTACCTATCCTATATTATGAGTTGAAAGTTTAGGACAGCACACACGCTAGCGGATTGATGCACAATTGTTCTAGAATACATTTCGTGTGCGTTCAAATTACAAAATCTAAATTGTCCTTCTCGGTGATTTTGTTGGATAATTACAGTTATGCGTTACCAGTATAAAATGGTTATTCCACGAGTACGCGCTTTGTTTCCACCTATTGTGCGAACTGACAAGCAGTGAAACTCACAGAAAGGTGAAACTCGCTGCCAGCATCTCATTTCCCGATAGCTATAATATATCTATCTTCAAATTACGAGAGAATCGGTATTTATTGAGTAAACGAGCTTCATCGTTAACCACGTCATCGCTTAACATCAGGCAAGATGTGGGTGATGTTTCTTTAAATAGGAAAATTGCCGGTGTGGCATTACATGACAGGCTTCAAACGAAGATATTAAAACACTTCAAAAATAGACTGTTTTACAGCCTATTTTTTACCCGACTGCGCAAGAAAGTATTGTTTTTGCAAGATCAAGAATATATGCGCTAGCGGATAGCTAGTTTAAAGTAAAATACAGTTTACAATGGAAACAAATCCAAATAACTGTATTTATTCAAACATTTGGCAAACAATGCGCATGCGAAGCGTGTCGCCTGTCACCTCACTAATCCCGCCAGACGCCATTTTGATTATTATTGCACATTATTATTTAACGTTTTGGCAAAACAAGGATGTAGATATGACGATGGATTACATTTTTGTTAATTAATTATGTTAATGTTAATTTGTTCACACGGAAGTGATGAGATAAATTAGATTGAATTCAAACTTAATTTATTTGAGAGGTCAAATCGGGCTAATGCAGTACAAACAGCAAAATATCCTCTCGTCTATCTGGAATCAATGTGAAGATGGCGTGACCTCTTTCATCGGCACGAAAATCTATAAATATTGGACCTAATAATATTCTGAAGATCGTTATAGCTACTACAACGATCTTCAGAATCTCTAAACCATAACTTATCCAAAACTGTTCAACAGTTGCACTTTTATTGTGCGA
Source organism: Meganola albula (assembly GCA_936450015.1). Taxonomy (NCBI): domain Eukaryota; kingdom Metazoa; phylum Arthropoda; class Insecta; order Lepidoptera; family Nolidae; genus Meganola; species Meganola albula. Next base: position 4,065,857 of record OW388157.1, on the reverse strand, counting down.
ACAGCCAAATGCTAAGTTGTGGAATTCGTTGCCGGCATCTGTTTCCCGATAGCTATAATCTACCTGTCTTCAAGTCACGAGTGAATCGGTATTTATTAGGTAGGCGCGTTTAATCGTAGACTGCAACATTGCTTCACATCAGGCAGTGTGTTCCTCTGTGGCCGGACCACAGTTTAGTACTCAGATGCTATAGTTCGAAATAATACCTACCTAAAGTCTACCTTCATCGGAATATATATATATTTTTAGTACCTCAAGAGATATCTTTTTAATTAACAATTTATGTGGTCCGGCCTCCAGGCAGTGCTCTCTGGCCGCGCCACATCAAATTAAATAGAGTATAATGAACTATTAATAAATCAATATCCCGAAAAAAACTACCTAAAGAGTACCTTGCATACGACAAATATGGTCCAATAAACCCCTTTAGTTAAGGAGTTATTGGTCGTAGAGTGTGGTCCGGCTAGAAGGTATACTCTGCAGCAAGTCAATTTTGCAATACTTAATATTAACTATCCATAAATCAGTTTCAATAATAGTACCCTTTCTCTACTCTTCGTTGATATTTTTTTCTCTCAAGAAACTATTCATTTTGATTAATTAACCTTTAAAATATGTGGCGCGGCTAGGGAGGATTACTTTCAGCAAAAATAACGAAATATGCTTTATTTCTATATGCCATCGAAAACTGCATAATAAGTACTTCATCAAAAGGCCTGGACTTTGTCTATAAACTTTTATTTTAATTACCCACAATGATTTTGAAAAAGGTGTACTTTTTGGTTTTTGTATTCCTATCTACCTTAGAATAGTTAGTAAATTTGACGAAGTAAATGAAAATTTTGGTTTGAAATAAACAATAAGTATACAAAAAACAAATATATATTTTCATAATCAAATAATAACAATTGTTAATACAAGGTGTTGTAAATGACGGAAAAGTGTTTTATATAACAAACTAAAGTCAATAGATTAAATTTAAGCATTTAACCCTTTAAACAAGAAATAACAATGAAAAAAAGAGTGTACTAAAACCGCGTATTCAAAATATAGAATATCAATATTACAAATAAAGGAGCTTTGAAGTTATTTTCCAACTTTAATATGCAAGACCTAAATTAAAAAAATCTATTGACTTTAGTTTGTTATATAAAACACTTTTCCGTCATTTACAACACCTTGTATTAACAATTGTTATTATTTGATTATGAAAATATATATTTGTTTTTTGTATACTTATTGTTTATTTCAAACCAAAATTTTCATTTACTTCGCCTAATTTACTAACTATTCTAAGGTAGATAGGAATACAAAAACCAAAAAGTACACCTTTTTCAAAATCATTGTGGGTAATTAAAATAAAAGTTTATAGACAAAGTCCAGGCCTTTTGATGAAGTACTTATTATGCAGTTTTCGATGGCATATAGAAACAGGGGCGTAGCTACCGCCGTATTTGCCGTATCAATTATACGGGGCCCCGGGCCACGGGGGCCCCCAAAGTGTGTAAGGAAAAAGAAAAAAAACTTTCTAATTTATTTTATTTTACAAATGACAAAATTCTATAAAACAATTCCTTTTTTATTTGTAAAATGGGTAAATTATGTGATAAATAAATATTTCTTCTCACAATATTTTTTTTCTTTTGTGAAAAATCTTTACCTCCATAGGTATAAGGGCCTCCAAAAATTTTTTTATATGGGGCCCCGACAAGGCACGCTACGCCACTGTATAGAAATAAAGCATATTTCGTTATTTTTGCTGAAAGTAATCCTCCCTAGCCGCGCCACATATTTTAAAGGTTAATTAATCAAAATGAATAGTTTCTTGAGAGAAAAAAATATCAACGAAGAGTAGAGAAAGGGTACTATTATTGAAACTGATTTATGGATAGTTAATATTAAGTATTGCAAAATTGACTTGCTGCAGAGTATACCTTCTAGCCGGACCACACTCTACGACCAATAACTCCTTAACTAAAGGGGTTTATTGGACCATATTTGTCGTATGCAAGGTACTCTTTAGGTAGTTTTTTTCGGGATATTGATTTATTAATAGTTCATTATACTCTATTTAATTTGATGTGGCGCGGCCAGAGAGCACTGCCTGGAGGCCGGACCACATAAATTGTTAATTAAAAAGATATCTCTTGAGGTACTAAAAATATATATATATTCCGATGAAGGTAGACTTTAGGTAGGTATTATTTCGAACTATAGCATCTGAGTACTAAACTGTGGTCCGGCCACAGAGGAACACACCATCAGGCAAGTTGTGGTCAAGCGCAAACCTATTATAGAATAATAAAAAACAGGATAGGCGTTATAGCGTTACAAACTGGACATTCTCCTCATTCATAAAGGCTTAATCAAGGAAGCGTACCTACTTAGCGCGTCAAGGCTATTTATCCACAAAACACATAAACGCTTCAATGTTGTACAACAACATATTCTATACCTGTAAAGCAGACAGCACGCTAGCTAGCACTTCTAGCAGTAGGTTTAAGTGATGTTGGATATATTTGACTGGTCTACCCTTTAGAGCCTTTAGCCCCTTGACGCGCGCTAAGTAATGTAGAGCGTCATGACGCGTCATGTTTGGTCGCCCATATGATATTCATCTTTATTCACCCAATTTTAAGGCACAAATTTGTTACACAAATACTCAATCGCACGTTATAATTAATTGAAAACAGGACGCGACGTAACGCTTCGACTCTGTACCAATGTTTTGATCTTATACTAGTTAGAATTCTAAGAAAATTTGATAAGAAAATAAAAGCCGATATTTATATAAAATTTAATACTATTATTGTTCAGTTTTAAAATAACAATAATGAACTTAAATGCACACTTACACGTACATAAGACGGAACATACGATACATAACAAGATATGTAAACAAGTTATTACATTAGAATAAATGGGACTTAAATAAGGCATTGTTAGCACTAGATTATTGCGAAGCTATCTAAAACATCGTGATACTTGTGAAACGTGTCGACGATACTATGATCTAGTCATTTTAATACAATTTAATTGTGTTAAATGACAAAATCAGTGTTGATTTGTAACTAAAATATGTTACTTAGTGAATAAGTAATTTCACCCACCAAAGAACGACACGTTCCCAAATCATTCAGTCATATTCCATCACGGGGACTGGGAAGGCCATAAAATGGAAACCGGTCTGGAGGCATCGCTAATTTTATGAGTTTAGCCAATCAAAGTGAACCATTTTCTGGCAAATATAGCCAGATTTTGAGGCTAAATTCATTTTAAAAAATACATATTATCATATCAGCACTGATTCTGTCCTTTAATAATTTGGTTAGTCTATCTATTATTCTTGCATGGCCATCTGTCCGGGTGCTGCGGGTTCGTTCCCATCCTTCTTCTTGGACCCTGAGACGATGTCGTCGATTCTGAGTAGAAGGATCGCGGTTTCCACTGCTGTTTTATATACCTGTGATATAAAGTAACAGTTTATAGAAGGGGAATGAAGTAAATGATCGACGGGCCGGTGGCGTGGTCGGTAAGATATTTGCTTTTCATACAAACATTAGTGATAAACATTTGGGTTTGTGTCGAGTCTGGGTGTAAATATCTATTATAAGTATATATTTACAAAAGAAAAGTATTATATGTATAGTATATTACCAGTTATCTGGTTGCCATAACACAAGCTCTGCTTAGCTTGGGACCAGATGACCGTGTGTGTTAATGTCCCAGAATATTTATTTATTATTATTATTATTATTAATGTTATTAGGAAATACAAGGAGAGACTTGGCAAATAGCCTATGTTGAAAGTTGTAAGTCGAAGTTTGGTTCTCGTCTCTTTCATCTTTCAGACCAATTTGAAAGATATTTTATAAACTGAATAAGAAGATATGTACGTACTATGTTTCATATTAAATATTAGTACCTGGATGACTGAGCTTTGCTAGGTTTTTGGGAAATTATAATAAAGGGCTAAATAGTTTTTCAAACAAAAAGTCCTTCTCTAAGAAAAAATGCATAAAAATTTAAGAAATATATTTATCTGTGCTTCGAACTGGAATCATCTGGTTTTATGGCCGCCCAATCTCCCACCTGAGCTATCATAACATTATGGTTTGTGGCGAAATTTGCCTTCGTACTCTAATGATATTAAAGCAGTTTTTCATTGCCTCAAAACTCAAATAAAACGACGTTTTATAAAAATTAAACCAAGCTAGATTAATTAATCATCCCCATGGAAGCTAAATTTCATGAAAACCGTTAGAGCAGTTTCCGAGATTCAAATTATATATTTATAATTATAAGAATTGCTCGTGTAAACGAACGCTTAAATATTTTCCAAAATGGCGCTGTCAACACAGACATAGCGCGAGTGTCAACAGTTGCTGATAAATATCAGATAACAACTTCACAAGTTTTGTCTTTGTCACTTGACATAAAGTAAGAAAGAGACAAAACTTGTAAATAATCCATTCGAAACTTATCACCAACTTGTCAAACTCAACCAGTGTATAAATTTAATAACCAAAAGAAAATCAGTGATTAATCAGTGTAGGAAATATTTTTCAAAATAGTCCTATATTGGAAGGGGACTCAAACATTAATCCAAACTTCGACTTACAACTTTCAACATAGGCTATTCACAAAAACCTCTCGCGATTTCGGTGTAACTAACGGTAACCCTCGGTTTGCACTGGCGATACATGCACAAGATAATGGCTTTAATGTTTGAACAAACTTACAACCCGCTCAACTTATTTAGGTAAAATTTTAATGGGACCACCTGGATTAGTAAGTTACCTGCAATTTAACAGCGAGCGGTTCCCAGATGCCTTTAGCCGCCATGTCGACGATCTCCCCTGTCTCCCCGTCGATCCCGGCGGAGCTGGCGCCGCCCGCGTGTCTCGCTCGCAGTGCGGTCAGTGTGCGGATTGTGTTCGCTCCACAGTTCTGTGCCAGCGTCCGGGGGATTATTTCTGAAAAATAGCAGTTTTATGTTACATTTAACATTCAATCACAACTAGACATTTTGTAGTCAAAGTCAATATGTTTTTATTTCTTTGAGAATTTTAATTCTACATGAAATAAGTAAAAAAGAAAGTAATTTATTTTTGTGTAATGTCAGAGCGGCTTGGTCCCAAACAGTTTTATCCACTAAATAGTCCTAAATTTTATAATTACCTTTACTACTACATAGTGTAGACTAAAATAAAACTGACTTCAAAAAGAAAGCTACAAAAAGTTAAAAAAATATTTACTTAGCATAAATTAATTCGTAATTTGATTTAGTTAAACAGAAAAAATGTACTAAGTATATTATATCATTTTAAGATCTTTAACGTTACTGGGAAGTTCTTGTTGAAACATTGATTTTGTGGAGACGCGTATGTTAGTCGATATTCTTCTGTTGTCTAGATAAATACACAGTAGATTTAGTACCCAAAGGTGTAGACAGAATTGGCACTGGGCACGTTGCGCCGGCTATGTTTAGTCTCATACGTTATTACTTAACGGGTGTAGTGTTACTATCCGTCTGGATAAAGCGGGACAGTGTTAAGCTTTGGACCTCTTGTCCGTCCAAATTGCGTCCGGCACGTCCGATTTGTGTTAGGCGTTCTATACAATTCAATCACTTATTTTCTTAATGTCTAAGGGACCCATAATTCCGGTATTTTTTTGACAAGTCCAGCTATTTGATTTTTAAAGATGGCAACGTTACGCGGGCGACTATATTGCCCTTCATTGTACACAATTCCCAACTTCGATTTGCCATTTTTGGTTCTATTGGGTATTATTCTACTTGGTATTTAATAGTAATGTGACAACAATGTAACGTAACATACATTGTTGTTATTCTCCTACTTATATTCATGAAACTTCTCTCTAGAGAAACCATTCTCTAAGATCCAATCTCCATAACATCTGTTTCAAAGAAAAGAAATTTAAGCTAGTAGGCGTATATTACCGAGAGCAGTAGCCACCGCGCGATAGGGTGTGTTGTGTGTAGCCTTAGCGGCCAGAGCCTGAGATACTGACATCTCCACCGCGCCACCACCTGCTACCAGACGAGGGTTCAGCACCTAAGTATATTATTATAAAACATTATTATTAATATCATTTAACTTATAGGTAGAATAATGTAGGTATGACGGAATCTAACCCTGCATGTTGTTTAGAACGTAACCCATCTGTCCACTTTGTTGCAATGTATTGTTAGCTTACCCACATTTGTGTTGACAAATTGTTACATAAATAATTTTGTATTTGATAAGGGAAGACACTAGTCTCCACGACATAGGGAATCTTGGTATAGAGGCTAATGCAGTAAAACCTGTTTGTTATCTTTATGTTTATCTTCAGTGTCAGTGGACAGAGGTGCATCAAATTCTGAGTTCGCATGAAATGCAGCTTCCATTTAAACATTACGTCATACCTCAGGGTCCACAGAAAAACTCCTGGCGAAAACTTTAACGCAACAACAATGAGTTAACTCTCAATGGCATGTCCCGAGTACAACGTACAGCTACACGGGGTCACAACCACCACATTGACCGAATGCAAGGAAGAGCTCTATAGACTGTGGTAGTAAGCCAGGTCAGCCGACAGCTATAAAATTGAACTTAGTGCTAAAGTAAAGAATAACGATATTGGAATTTCGTGATGACTTCGAATATGAAGTTATTAGATAAGCGAGATTATCGCGTTCAAACAAACGAACACAAATCTTAGTGTAATTGTGATAACATACCAAGTTCTTAGCAACGTGCAGAGCATCCTGTAGATTCCTCTCGATCTCATTCAGTATATCTTTTGAAGCGCCTCGCAACAGAATCGTGCACGCCTGTAATACAACAGAAACATATTTTAATTTTGCATATTATTTTTTGACGGGCCGGTGGCGTGGTCGGTAAGATACTTGCTTTTCACGCCGCAGGTCGTGGGTTCGATTCCCACCCGAGACAAACATTAGTGATAAACACTTCTGTTTGTGTCGAGTCTGGGTGTAAATATCTATTATCATTATATATAATAAAACTAAGTTGATAAAATGTGCGTGCCGATAAAACTTAAAAAGGAGTCCCATCACGATAAAGGGACTTATATAGTGTGATAGCCCTTTATCCCCCCTCGAACAAGAAAGTTCCCGTTTTAACCTAAAGGGTGTGTTTTTAAAGATATAAGGGCTTTTCCAACCCTTCAACTTGGAAAGTAAGTGTAGTCGCGCCATCTGTTGTCAAATAGTTGAACTTCATTCATTGTACACAATATGGACTTAAAAGAACGATTATTTGGGGCGCGAAATTTAAAATTCTCATTTCAATAAAGTCTTAAATTACATTTGTTACCATAACCCTTTATCCCCCCTCGAACAAGAAAGTTCCCGTTTTAACCTAAAGGGTGTGTTTTTAAAGATATAAGGGCTTTTCCAACCCTTCAACTTGGAAAGTAAGTGTAGTCGCGCCATCTGTTGTCAAATAGTTGAACTTCATTCATTGTACACAATATGGACTTAAAAGAACGATTATTTGGGGCGCGAAATTTAAAATTCTCATTTCAATAAAGTCTTAAATTACATTTGTTACCATAATAAAGTTATTAAATTTTGTGTATTTATACAGCAGTAGCTAACTTATATGTTGGAGTTAAAGCGATATCATTTTAGTTATTCAAATTACTTCTGAAAACATTTTAAAATTTAAGTTTTTAAATTTCGCGCCTTTACTGCGTATGCTACAGCTGCAAAACCTATTGTTACGGCGAACGATAACGTCGAGAACATTCTATACCTAGAAGGTGTGAGAAAGTAAATATTCCCAAACTTTCTTGAATATCCTAGAGCCATCTTTCTCGAATATCTTAGAGCCAACTATACACTTCATGTGTATAGTCTCCATAAAGCCAACTTTCTGGAATACCCTAGAGCCTAGCTTTCTGAATATATAAGAGCCCGGTGTCGCCCGCCAGAATTAATTCGATTTGAACAGCGGAACAAGCCACTTCGAAACGAAAAAGAAAGAAGTTACCTGTGTGAGCCTTTATTTTGAAGTATCACGTGTGAGTATTTTTAATAGTGTGTTTAATTAATTCATGATCTTGAAGTGAAGAAAAAAAAAAGTTATCTGTGAGCCTTTATTGTGAAATATTAAATGTGAGTATTTTTAATAATGTATTTAATTAATTCTAATGGTTTTTTTTTCTTTTCTTTTAATTGTAATTTCCTTAACTTTCAAGTAGTCGCGCGGCGTTGAATCGATATACTTTGGCCGTAAACAAAATATCGCGCGACCGCTTGAAGATTAAATAATTTTGTTTTCTTTGTCTCAACGTGCCCCACGTTTACGTAATAATATATTTGTCTATAAAATGTTCATTTAATTTATATTTTACAGAATATAATGCCTAGACGTAAAAGAGGTGGAGATCTTGCCAGTTCTGCAGCGAAACGGCGGAAACAAAAAGAATATCGAAGAAATGAAACGGAAGAACAGCGCGAAGCACGTTTACAAAATCAACGAACCAGAATGAGCACCCTGAGAAGCGGAAAAAGCGAAGAAAGAAGCGAAAATAAAACTATTGAAGAATCGAGAATTTTAAAAGATAATCTAACAAAGGAAGCATTCCACTACGAATCGACGAAGAAATATTACAATCATAAATATGTTGTGATCGGAAAAATGAATAACATTTGCCAATTTTGCCACGCGAAAAAATTCAGTAAAGAAACACCAGGTCTCTGTTGCATGAATGGAAAAATTCGATTACCACCACTGGAAGCACCTCCGCAGGAATTTCTACATTACATGACCGGGGAAACACCAGAATCAAAACACTTTCTTCAAAATATAAGATCATACAACTCCTGCTTTCAAATGACTTCTTTCGGTGTTACTTCGACTAACACTAATAGAGATGAATTTGAATATGTATTTTCAATTCAAGGGCAAATTTATCACAAAATAGGATCGTTACTACCAATGCCTAACGATGACTATAAATTTCTGCAAGTATATTTCATTGGAAATGAAGAACAAGAAATTGATCAACGAAGTACACATTTTAATGGATTGAAACGCGAAATAATCCAAGATGTACAGAGGATCTTACACAAATACAATCAACTGATTTACATATTCAAAACAACACTAGATCGCATGATTTCTGATGACTATAAAATTGTGATTCGAGCCGATAAAAGACCACGTGGAGAACACGAACGTAGATTTAATGCACCTCAGATAGATGAAGTCGCCATCGTAATTGTGGACAATGAAAATACAAGCCGTGACATAATTTTACAACGAAGAAGAAAAGGACTACAACGCATTGCAGAGACACACCGTTCATATGATTCTCTTCAATATCCTTTAATATTTCTGCACGGAGAGGACGGTTATCATTTCAATATAAAACAAATTCATCCTGAAACAGGCATAGAAACAAACAAAAAAGTCACTTCCAAGGAGTTCTATGCTTACCGCTTAATGATCAGAGACAATGAAATATACAATCACATTCTCAACACTCGCCGTTTATTCCAACAATTTCTGGTAGATATGTACGCAAAAATAGAAGCAGAACGGATGCTTTACATAAGACTGAATCAGAAGAAACTACGCACAGAAGAATACATCCACCTTCGAGATGCGATCATAAATGACGGCAATATTGACGATATTGGAACAATGGTAATCTTACCCTCATCATACATAGGAAGTCCAAGACATATGCACGAATATACTCAAGATGCCATGACCTACGTAAGAAAATATGGACGACCTGATCTCTTCATAACATTTACATGCAACTCATCATGGCCAGAAATCAAAGAACAACTAAAATATGGACAAACCTCCATGGATCGACACGACATAATAGCCCGAGTTTTTCGACAAAAACAAATAAGATTTATTGAAGTCATCACAAAATACCACATCTTTGGAACCGTTAGATGCTGGATGTATACAATCGAGTGGCAAAAACGAGGATTACCTCACTCACACAATCTCATATGGCTACACGATAAAATTTATCTCACGGATATCGACAAAATCATCCAAGCTGAATTTCCCAATCCACAAAAAGATCCGGAACTATACAGCATAGTAGTGAAAAACATGATTCACGGACCATGTGGACCATTAAACTTTAATGCGCCATGCATGCGTGATGGAAAATGTACAAAAAAATATCCAAAACCATACGTAGACGATACAAAAACTGAAGATGACGGCTATCCCAAATATAGAAGACGATCACCGAAAAACGGTGGTTTCACAGCAAAAATACGAATACAAGGCAGAGATGAACTGGAAATAGATAATCAATGGGTAGTACCATATAACCCACTACTTTCTAAAATGTTCCAAGCACACATAAACGTTGAATATTGCAATTCAGTAAAATCTATTAAATATATATGTAAGTACGTAAACAAAGGTAGTGATATGGCAGTATTTCAAATAGTCCAAAATAGCGAACAAAATAACAGAAATGATGAGATACTCATGTACCAAATGGGAAGATACATCAACAGTAACGAAGCAGCGTGGAGGATTTTTAGTTTTCCCATACACGAACGCGAACCAGCTGTGCAACATCTAGCAGTACATTTGGAGAATGGACAGAGAGTTTACTTCACAAAAGACTCGGCTAGAAAAATTGCAAGCGAACCACCTCAGAACACAACATTAACAGCTTTTTTCCAACTTTGCCAAACGGATCCATTCGCAAAGACGTTACTGTATGTCGACGTCCCTATTTATTATACGTGGGACAAAACAAGAAAAATTTTTCAACGACGAAAACAAGGAATGCCAGAAGAGGGTCATCCAGAAATAATGAAAACTAACACAATAGGTCGAGTATACACTGTACATCCAAACAATGCCGAATGTTTCTATCTCCGGATGTTGTTACACGAAATACGAGGACCAACAAGTTTCACAGATCTCAGGACTATTGACGGCTACCTATGCCAGACGTACAGAGAAGCATGTCAACGCTTAGGATTATTGGAAAACGATAACCACTGGGAATTAACACTACAAGAAGCCACACTCACAGCTTCAGCTGAACAAATTCGAGAGTTATTCGCCATAATTCTAACAACATGTAACCCATCAAACCCAAAACAGCTATGGGACTCTTTCAAAAGGAGTATGAGTGATGATATATTGTACCAAATCCGACAAGCTAATCCAGAACTGACTATAGAATTCAGTGACAACATCTTCAATGAAACACTCATTCGCTTAGAAGATAAATGCTTAGCAATAAATAACCGGACCTTAGTAGAACTTGGAATGCCAGCACCACAAAGAAATGCTTTCAGTATGCTAAACTACGAAATTACAAAGGAAAAAAGCTACAACGTCAATGAACTACTTGAATACATTGCTCACAATAAACCACTCCTCAATGACAATCAAAAAACAATTTACAACGTTATAATGAACCGAATAAATAACAACACTGGTGGAATTATTTACTTGGACGCACCAGGAGGCACCGGTAAAACGTTTCTAATAAATCTAATACTGGCGGAAATACGTGCTAAAAAACACATCGCACTGGCACTAGCATCATCCGGCATTGCAGCCACACTTATGGAAGGAGGACGAACTGCTCATTCTGCCTTACAACTACCGTTGAATATAGCCGAACAACAATTCCCGGTATGTAAAGTCTCAGGAGCATCTGGACGGGGTCAACTTCTAAAACAAGCTAAAATTATCTGCTGGGATGAATGCACCATGGCCCATAAAAAATCACTAGAAGCCATGGACAGAACATTACAAGAATTGCGAAAAAACTCTGAAATAATGGGAGGAGCTCTACTCATACTCTCAGGAGATTTTCGACAAACACTTCCAGTTATTCCCAAGTCAACACCAGCAGACGAGATCAATGCATGCTTAAAAAAGTCACATCTCTGGCCAGAAGTACAAATACTGCAATTAACAAAAAACATGAGGGTTGAATTATCAAAAGATGAAACAACAGCACATTTTGCTAAAATGCTTTTACAAATAGGCGAAGGTACATATCCTACTGACCAAACGACCGGTCTCATTGAACTCAATAGTGATTTCTGTAACATAGCCACTACTGAAAACGAACTAATCGACAAAATTTATCCAAATATTATTCAGAACTATACCAACGTAGAGTGGTTATTTCAAAGAGCAATTTTGGCCACTAAAAATAATATTGTTGACGATATCAATTTTAATATTCTAAAGAAAATACCTGGTGAAGAGAAAGTATATAAATCGATCGACACGATGGTAACCATTGAAGAAAGTGTCAACTTCCCTACTGAATTTCTAAACTCTTTACAAGTACCAGGAATGCCATTACACTGCCTTCGTCTGAAAATTGGATCTCCAATCATACTACTTAGAAATCTCAACTCCCCAAAACTATGTAATGGAACGAGGATGATCGTAAAACAGCTATCGAATAATATCATTGAAGCTGAACTTATTTCTGGAAAGAACAAAGGACACACAGTATTTATACCTAGAATACCACTGATCTCTTCTGAATTGCCATTTCAATTTAAAAGATTGCAGTTTCCAATTAAATTAGCCTTTAGTTTTACAATTAACAAAGCGCAAGGGCAAACTTTAAAATATTGTGGCATCAACCTCAAAGAATCCTGCTTCTCTCACGGTCAGCTTTATGTAGCTTGCTCAAGAGTAGGAAATTCGAAAAATTTATATATATATACCCCGGACAATAAAATGAAAAATGTTGTTTATAAACAAGTAGTATAAATAATGAGAAAATGTAAATACATGTAAATATATATGTTTAAATATACATGTAAATATATATATCCATGATAATGTAAATACATGTAAATATATATGTTTTCAATATATATATATTTTTTACTTTTTACGTCATAGTTTATTTTTTTATTTCAACTACCACGTAACCTCATATCAACTCCCGAGCGAAGCCGGGTATTACAGCTAGTATGTATATATTTACAAAAGAAAAGTATTTTATGTATAATACTAGCTGCGCCAGCGAACTTCGTACCGCGCAAAATTGTGAATCTAAACCATTCCCAGATCCCCTTGAACACACACAAAAAATTTCATCAAAATCGGTCCAGTCGTTTAGGAGGAGTTCAGTCACATACACACGCACACAAGAAATATATATATTAAGATATACCAGTTATATGGTTTCCATAACACAAGCTCTGCTTAGCTTGGGACCAGTTGACCGTGTGTGTCAATGTCCCAGAATATTTATTTATTTTATTTATTTATGTGAAAAATTGAAAATAAGTGAAAACAAATTTGGTATAATAAAGTTAAGTTGTGCCTTCATCAAACACATTAAATACCACGTCACGTTACCCAAAGGTGTAGGCAGAGGTGAATATCACCCGCTTTTTGCTGGCTATGTTTAGATCCCATACGTAGTAGGGGGCGAGTCTATTGCCGTTAACATATTTTTAATAATATTACTGAGGGACCAATTAAAATACGATTTTTCATACTTCGTCGACATTCCTATTGTGCCAGGGCTACTACCTTATTATATTAATAATACTGAGTATAGTATTATACATAGTTTCAACTTTTACTTTTTTTATTTAATTTTTTTGTCACCTTAGGGTTCTTGCATTCAGTAACGAAAGTGAAGTACTCGTCACCGATCTTCTTGATCTCGAACTTGCCAGCCGCAGTACCCACGTCGGACTCCTTCAGCTCCTCGGTACGGTTCACGATAGTGGCGCCGCACGCACGTGCCAGACGATTGTTGTCCGTTTTACGAAGTCTGACAACATGAATGAATGAAGGCTTTTTTTATTCTGAATCCAAAACTTTAACAATCTAAATGTTAGTAACGTTTAAACTTAAATTGTAATATTAGTATTTATGTATATATATTCGTCTAGTATATGAACCTCATTTTGAGTATAGAACTCTCCTATATTGAGCAGCAGTGATGAAACAATTCGCACAATAATCTGTGGGTTTGACTCCATTTCAAAGATGTGGCTTGTGTTCGACGTTAAGCAATGATGTAGACTAGGATGGAACGCGCTTGCTTAATATACCGATTCAATGCTGATTTTCGGTGTGGAGGCAGGGGAATCAAGCTCCATAAAATAATTCTATGACGCGCCATATGGTTAGAGACCATCAATGAGCTACAATCCCAATCCACTGTCATAAACGGTGTCACCAGACATCGCACCAGAACACGACAAGGCTGACAAGTCTGGTGGATGGTCACTAACCACGACCGAAGCCTACCACCAGTTTCCCAAGTCAGTTCCAGAGTTCAGTTGCCCGAGACCTTATACATGTTGCCCTGACAGTAGGATTGTGATGGGATGTGAATAAATAAATGCAGAACAAGTTTAGTTTATTCTTACCTACGAATAGCAGTAATTCCTGCCTTCACCAAGTAATGCTGCGCAAGATCTGACACTCCCTTCTCGGTAAAAACGACATCAGGTTTGAGAGCGATGATCTCTTCACATTGACGCTGGACGTGCTCTTCTTCCAGTTGCAGGAGACGGGTGAAGTCCTAAGGTTAAAAAAAATATGAAAAAGTGCATAAACACACACAGCAATTGCAATGGAATAGAAAAAGAATAGAAATGGAATAGAAATAGAATAGAAATAGAATACAAATAGAATAGAATAGAATAGAAATAGAATAGAATTTGCTCAATTAAACCATGGAACAGATTTTGATTTGAACACTACAACAACACCACATTACCTGTTCACCAATAATTTCAATGTTAGTCTGACTTTCACCCTTCTTGTACTCAAGGGGACAGTCGAGCAGTATGATGCGTGGGTTCTCGATGTAACGCCGCATCTTAGCGTGGGTCACATCCTTGTTGAACATCACACCATTCAGTACACGAGACTCTTCGATTGTGCCACCAGGGATCTTCTCTACTTTTGCGTAGCTGGAATAGAATAAATTGTATTTATATCTAGCTACGTGCCATATATGGCAAAAAAAATTTTTTTTTTTATATTGAAATAAAACTACATTTCAACTACATTTTATCGCGGTTTATTTTAAATTTTAGATCCCGACGTTTCAAAGTCTCTTAAGACTTCATGTTCACAGGTGGACTGAGGTATTTGACGACCAGAAAAAATAAATAAAACGATATAAAAAAAAAAGAAATATAAAAAAATAACAATAATATCCTCATGCAACGAGTATTCTATACTGCCGTTCTGTGTTGAGTGGTAGACTACCATAATAGGAAGCAAGCCTGTTGCCTTTCATCAAACACAATTCCCACCTTCAAAACAAAGTCTCATAGAATCTTAGTAACAGACTAACAGTCTTATTCATTATAATCTTGTAAAACTCTTTACTTAAAATAAACTTTGTCTCTTTCTTCCTAGTATAAATGTCAAGATGACAAACAAAGATAGACAAATTATAAACCTATTTAAGCTATAATGAGCTTATAAGACATTTATGAATAAGGAAGTAAGATTTTACGAGACTTTGTTTTGCTTGACCAAGGATTTGAACCAGAGACCAATCAAAATAAACGAACTTACTTCTTGATGTCAACTTCAACCCTCCCGTTTTCATTGATTGTGACAGTGTTGACTGCATCCAGTGCAATATCTACTGCTAAGTCTGCCCAGCGACCAATGTATTTTGTCCCCACACATGAACGGATCTGTAATACACAAAATATTGAGAAACAACTTTATAATGTGTATAATAATCACAGAAAATTTCGTAATCCTATAATATCCCACAGCTGGGGAGAGATTTCTCAACTATCTTAAGAATTGAGGCCTTAATTTGCACAGGCAGCCCAAGTGCAAATTGAAGTTGTCACATATCCTTAAATAGTTAAGTAGAGATGCTGGTTTCTTCACAATATGTTCATTGACCAATAACCAACAATTTAGACAAAGATGTGTGGGCACAACTGAAGATAAAACCTGGAACCATATCTAATCCCTGATAAATTATAAATGAGAAAGTAACACTGTCTGTTAGGCTTTCACACCTATGATTTAAATTAAATTTGGTACAAACAACGTCCAAAGCCTGAAAAAGGACATAGGCTTCTTTATAATGCGAAAAAAAATGTTTTTAAGCAGTTATGATATGAGTACTTATGAAAATATACAATACAAGCTGTAGTTAATGTGGGTGTAAACTAGCTTTCCATATGGATGTGACTGGTGACCAACGTTTAATTTATTTATCTTCATTAGAAAAACCACACTGCATCATGATCCAGCTGGATTTCGCACTTGATCCATTACAAATTACAATTTGCCTTAACCACCGAGAGCGCTGTTCTAGTCAATATTTTTTTATGTTGTGTTAGGTTACTACAATCTTTTTTGGGACATTCAGTAGAATGTTGGTTAGTGCAAGGCATGCTCAGTATGTGACCACATCCTTATTTTTAGATGATAGTTTAATATTTAATGTATCTAAATTAAAACATATGGTATTTTGCACTTAAATTGGCACACTTAGTTTGAGTTTTCATTACTGACCACTCCAAGGTGTTGTTTTACTTGTCTCATATAACACATAATATTGTGTTCAATATCCTGTTTCACAGTGAATATAAGATACTAGCTTTCGCCCGCGGCAATGCCCGCGTGGTGTCAGGATAAAAGTTAGCCAAGTGACAGATCTATAAGAACCCTTTATCATATTTTTTAATTTGTTATTGGTGGAACCCCATTTGACCCCCTTAAAGGATGAGTTTTGAAAAATCCTTTCTTAGTGCAACCCTAGACTTCATAATGAACCTATATGCCAAATTTGGAGTCTCCAGACCCAGCGGTTTGGGTTCCGCATTGATATGTCAGTCAGTCAGTTTCTTCTTTTATATATTTAGATAGGTCACAGTGTAGTAGTTGTTTTGGTAAGAATACAGTCAATAAAGTCCAAAGAAAAATACTTACAACATCCTTCATCTTTTCTCTATCATTCATATCAATAGGCACAGAGATCTTGTCCTGCAGCAGCTTCACCGCATCTTCTAAAGCTTGACGGTACTCACGAATGATAACTGTGGGGTGTATGTTCTGTGCGAGGAACTGTTCTGCAACTGCTAACATCTCTCCAGCAAGCACAATGACTGAGGTTGTACCATCGCCTACCTGGAAATATGATTTGCATGTTGAGTTAACTTAAAAGTCACAATGATTATGAAACACCACTATGTTTTAGGAAGGATTCAAGGAAGGGTCCAAGTTGACGATAGAGTGTAAAAATCAAAGTTGTACAAGTGTTCCAGTGATAATTTTAATGGTTTAAGAGGCTAACTAGCTAGTTTTAAGTGCAACCAATGCAAAATTTCTCAGCCTAGAGAATGACCCTTAGTCGTCAATATGATAAGTTTTTAATTACTATGGGTTGACATACAAAACTATCCAAATGAAAATGAAAATGAAAATATGCTTTAATTTTCTTGAGACATGAGTCTACATAAAAATAGTCCAATTTCTTTCCTTACTGTGCAGTGAATGACTGGCAACTACTGAGAAACACTGCCAAAAAAATCAGTAGGCTTACCTAGTTCATTTCCACTTATTTTTTGTTTTATTTCTAGCATTTTACTTACATTTTAATGAATGTTTTGAATGAAAAATAGAATTTGTAATAGCATTTTGATATATTCAAGATGGTATTCGAAAACTATTTCGTATTGACGACCAACTAGGGGTACTGGTATAAGTTATGTATGCTTGAAAAGTAAAAAAATCTAACCTCTTCATCTTGTGTTCTGGCGATTTCGATCATCGTTTTACCGGCTGGATGCTGTACGGTGATCTCACGGAGAATGGCATTGCCGTCGTTTGTCATCACGATGCCTCCCATGGGATCCATCAACATTTTTAACATAGCCTGAGGCCCGAGGCATGTTCGAATAACGTCGGCTATTGTCTAAAATACAAGACATTTTACGAGTTTAATATAGTAATAATGCAATATTTAGTGAAAATAATTAATTAATATGAGTTTTTTAGCCCAATTACCTTCCCAGCATTTATATTTTCTAGTTGAACTTTCCGGCCGGAGTCACGTTTTGTGTTTTGGCCTGCAAAGTAATATTACTGTTGAATGAAATTTACCACAATCTGCATAGTTTATCAAACAATACTCACTGAGAACTAATATAGGCTGTTGACTGAACATTTTGTTTTAATTAATTTAATTTAATTATTTTCAGAAATCAATGAGAAAAAATCTACAATCATGAAAATCGCGTGGTGACTAAAATGTTGCCTGCCTGTATTTATAAGTCAGAAAAACTACCAACACACCATAGACAATGCACTACCATCACCATTTAAAAAATTGAAATAAATATTTATGGATATAAAATCTATAAAATACAAGATGCCCGGAAAATCTCAGAATATTTATCATATCAATATCTTAAGCCAAGGGCTTTCTCAACAAAAAATATTAAAAAGAGGTTTCTCTTTTATTTGTATTTTTTTAATTTGGCAACCCTGAAGAACTAAACGTCACAATGACAGCAATCATAAATTTTGTCATTGAGCAAAAAGTCTAGCAAATTGCCAGCATAAATAATTTTATTATCATCTAGTAAGCCCGCGAATTTTTAAATGTTCCAATAAAAACAAAAAAAGCTGTGCTAAAAAAATTCTTAGTGTGCTGTCTTGCAGAAATTTAATTCCGAGAGATGTCAAACGAAGTATAAAACACATTAAACCAACAATAAAACCACTGCAATATAATTATTTATTGCAATCGTTTTCGGTCATTTTTCCGTTGGTACTTAAAACTTTTTGATTTCTTCTACTTCTACATAATAACAAAGCAGTATTTACTGATTGTCTCAGTCCTCCCGAGGTAAGTAATCAATGGTGGGAATTATATTGAAGGAAATTGAAAAGCCATGGATTGATTAGATGAATTATCTTTTAATATCTTTTCATAATAATACACATGTCCTAAAGGAACAGAATGTTACAATTATTCGGTACCTCCTTAAGCATACTCTGTATTGAATACGAAATTTTTAACAGATAACTACATAAATAGAATTACATTTTATTTACAGACTAGATTATTGAATGCCACAGTGCAACGTTCACGTTGCCTGAAGTCATAGGTTCGCATTTACGTTGAGCAAAAGTGCTATTAGAATTTTGAACAGAAAAGCAAAGCCCTAAAACTTTTATTGGCAACGCATGAATTCTACTGTTAAATTACATTGCAACTATTAGAAGCGTGACTGAGGTATATACATGATGTTTAAATAGGCATGAGGTACTCAGATAATCTCAAAACTATAGCGTGTGGCAACACTAAGCCTCCGATTACTACCGACATTACGCGGCAACATTATACAGGGGCACGCGGGGTATTCACGGGGTAGTCGGTGCGCGGGGGTTCGCGCCAATTCGCCGGTGGTTTTCAGTGAGAGAGAGAGTTTTTAAAGGTTAGCTTGGACGTTTTGTATTAGTTGTGTTTGTGACTATTGTTCTGTTATTGTGTTAAAACAATATAGTTTGTTTTATAACTATTAATGAGTGTTTCCCTCAGCACCCCACGAACGCTATAAGTGGCTGCCCAACGTGTGTAAGTGTGTGTCTTGCTACTGAACAAAGTCGTGTTGTAGTAAGTTCTTACAACGATCACGAAAGTGACCGTAGGGGTTTAACTATTCTCTTCGAACCCGTGTTCAAGATGCCTAGAACACGTTCAGCGGAGGACGCTGATTCTGAGAACATTACCATGTCCCAGGAAACACTTGCAAGTTTTATCGCAACAATCCAACAAACACAGAGCCAGTTTTGCCAGGAGTTACTAAATCAGGTACGATCGTCAACTCCAATGTCACAACCTGGCCACTCCGAGACTCTTCAGGCAAGTAGTTGCAGTGCGAACGGAAATTTTGCGAAATGTACAACTCGTTATAGCGGACACGAGCACGAGTCGCTGGAGAATTTTATAGATGCGATCGTTACGTACAAAGACTGCCTAAATATTTCCGACGAAAATGCACTGAGGGGATTCTCAATGTTATTGGAGGGGCCCGCTGCAGTTTGGTGGCAAGGTGTGAAGCGATCCACTAGCTCGTGGTCAGAAGCGCTTACACAAATAGAAGGTGCGTTCGGTGTGCGTGACCCGCCTCATCGAGTCTACAAGAAACTTTTCAGTTTGTCCCAGGAAGAGGAACATACCGACTTGTTTATTGCCAAGGTACGTGCACTATTGTCAAAACTTCCTAAGGACGATCTTTCCGAAAAAGTGCAGTTGGACATGGCGTACGGTCTCCTAAGTCCGCATATTCGAAATCGCGTGACCAGAGAAAGCGTCAATACCTTCGAAGAGCTACTTTTCAAGTGTCGCATTATCGAAGACTCTCTCTTGGAAACCGGCATACGATCATCTAGTACCGTTCAATCAAAATCACAAGCCCTTGGCAACAAGCGCACAACGCTGTCGTCGCCATCGCGGGATTTACCTATTGTAGTACCAACTACGGTCGCCGATTCGCCGTCAAGTGCCGGTGCGGCACACGCCGAGTCTACCGTCAAAGGGAAGAAACCTTTTTGTTCGTATTGCAAGCGATTAGGTCACCGCAAAGAGTTATGTGAGAAATTGAAGCGTATTAATGGTAAATGTAATAATAGTGATAGTTATTTAAAGTCGGAAAGTGAATTAAAGTGTTACGGCTGTGGTGCCGCAAATGTTATCAAATCAAAGTGTAAAAACTGTTCGCCGAGTGGTCAGCAGTCATTTTACTCTTTAAACATTGCGTTACAACAGAAAAGTACATCTACTAGCAGTTACAGTGAGCGCGACAGCAGCGCGGTCACAACGCAGCGCGTAGTACGCGTGCGACCCGTGCAGCCCGCGCGCCAGCCCGGGCGTGGCCGCCCGCTCAGCCCGACTTCGAGCACCGCAGCAGGCGCGCACGCCGCTGCCCGCACCGTGCAGCCGCGAGTTAACACTAAAACGCCTGCGTCGAGGCAAGGTAACCCTTCGCGCGCCGTTGGTGAGTGTTTTGACTGTACTGTTGGTAACAATAACGTTCGTAACACAAATGTCTGTACTAATGTATCACATTTAAATGATAGTATGACTTATCTTTGTGAAAGTAATGTCGATAAGTTAAACACATGTGTGTCTAGTTTTTACGATTGTAAATTGAATTACAATAGTTGTGAGTATGTTGATAAAGTAAGCAATAATGCACCTTTTTGTCGTCCTGTGTTAAATATAAACATTCTAGGGTATTGTGGGACTGCTTTAGTGGATACCGCCGCTAAAAGCTGTATTGCTGGTCACACGCTCTACGCTCTCCTACTTAAGTTAGGACACCCGTTATTTCCGTCAACACAAATTGTTAGGTTAGCGGATGGTGTAAGTAGGGAGATGAATGTACTAACCACAGAGGTGAAGGTGACACTCCAACATAAAACTAGAGTGATAAATTTTTTAATTTTTCCTGAAGCAGATAATAACGAAAGCTTGCTAGGTATAGATTTTCTTACTATATTCAATCTTGTATTTAACTTTGGTGATAGTCGCTGGCACTTTGCCGACAATAGCGATGAAAAGTTTGAGATGCAATTTGAAAAGATGTCACCTGCGTCTTTGTGTTCCGCAGTTGAAGTGCTGCGCGATGATGAGGCGACATCAATTAATAGTAATCAGCGTGAGGTTCTTGCACGCCTTCTCATAGAACATAAGGACATCTTTGAGCCAGGGGGAGACGCGACTCCTTTTGCTGAGCATATTATCGACACCGGGGATCACACCCCCATTGCCGTTCCTCCATATAGGTTGACACCAGCCAAGAAAGAGGTTATGCGGGTAGAGTTAGATAAAATGCTAGCAGATGATATTGTTGAAGAGTGTGAATCTGCATGGGGTTCTCCGGCGCTCCTCATTCCTAAGAAAAATGGTTCGGTAAGGTTTTGTGTAGACTACAGAAAGCTCAATTCGGTAACAAAAACTGATGTCTATCCAATGCCGTTGATAGATGAGCTTGTTCAGTCAACAAAAAAGCACTCTTTCATGAGTACAATCGATATGCGAAGTGGGTTTTGGCAAGTTAGTGTACGAGAGCAAGATAGGGACAAAACTGCGTTTCTGACGCCATTTGGGACATATCGCTTTAAGCGAATGCCTTTCGGTCTCAAAAATGCGCCTTCAACCTTTCAGCGTCTAATAGATAGGCTTCGTACAGGTGCTTCACTCAAGGATGTAACCCTTCTCGCTTACCAAGACGATTTACTAGTTATTACAGAAGGAAGCTTCGAGAAGCATATTGCAGACTTACGTGCTGTCTTTGAAAGGTTACGTTTGTTCAAGTTACGCGCGAATAGAGAAAAATGTGTATTTGCACGAAACCAGGTAAAGTATCTTGGTCATGTCATCACCCAAGACGGTGTGTTGCCAGATGATGACAAGGTTCGTGCAGTTCTAGACATGAAGGCTCCTTCGTCGTTGCGTCATCTAAGAACCTTTCTACAGACGTGTTCTTGGTTTAGGAAGTTTATCCCAAATTTTTCAGCTGTTGCTGAGCCTTTAACACGACTGCTAAAAAAGAATCAGCCTTGGTTGTGGGACAGAGATCAAGAAAATGCCTTTCAAGAACTTAAAAAGCGGCTATCTATGTCCCCGATTCTTATCCAAGCAGATTATAGTAAGCCTTTTGTGTTGAGGACAGACGCTAGCAACTATGCCGTTGGAGCGGTGCTGTTACAAGGCGATGGTAAGGATGAACGACCCATAGAGTACGCTAGCCGTCTACTTACTCCTGCCGAGAAAAACTACAGTACGACAGAGCGTGAGGCTCTTGCTGTCGTCTGGGCGGTAGAACGCTTTAGGGGCTACATAGAAGGACACGAAGTTATAATAGGTAGCGATCATCAGCCGTTAAAGTGGCTTCTTACCCTAAAATCACCGTCTGGTAGACTCGTTCGATGGGCATTAAAGTTGCAATGCTTTAACATCCAATTTCAATATACGCCTGGAAAGGCGAATGTCATTGCCGATACTCTAAGTCGTCCAACTTGTAGGGACGATACTAAAGATCAGTGTGGAGTTTGCGCTGTCGTTATAGACTTACCTGCTAGAAGTGCCACGGATCTTCGTCGTGCGCAACTCGATGACCCTGAGCTGAAGAAAATCATTAGTGATTTGGAGGATACATCTGACGCTCAGTCTGTAGGTATAAAGCGTTGGTCTGAAAGAGGGTACTTCATACAACAAGGCGTTTTGTATAGGTATAATCCGGATGTAGATAATGAAGAGCCACAGCTTGTAGTTCCTAGTTCTCTCCGGTTGGACATCTTGAAGGAATGTCATGACTCCAATATAGCTGGTCATCATGGAATAGACAGAACATACAACCGAGTCTCTCAAGGTTTCTATTTTCCAGGTATGCGTAGGGCTATTACGGAATATATTAAAACCTGCGCCACTTGTCAGCGGTATAAGTCTTCTAACAAAAAGCCGTCAGGTTTATTACAGACGCCGGTTTTACATCAAAGGGGAGAAGTGTTGGCTATGGACTTGTTTGGCCCGCTTCCCGTAGGAAGTAACGGAGAACGGTGGATATTATTAGTAGAAGATACCGCCTCCCGTTGGGTTGAGCTTTACGCTTTGAGAGAGGCAACTTCAGAAGCGTGCGCTCGCATTTTGATTGAAGAATTTTTTCTCCGTTACGGATTTCCTCGACGCATTGTATCTGACAATGGCGTCCAATTTGTGTCAGCTGTCATGCAGCAATGTATGTTTATTTTAGGCATAAGCCAAGAGTTATTACCTTTTTATCATCCGTCAGCTAATCCAGCGGAACGTAAAAACAGAGATTTAAAGTTGCAGTTGTCTCGTCTGGTCAATACTGACCACTCTTCGTGGCCACAGCATCTGCCCGCTGTAAGGTTTGCCATGAATTCCGCAATTTGTCAAACCACTGGTGCATCTCCAGCATATTTAACGTTTGCCAGGGAACTTAGATCGCCGATCGACGTACAACATGATATTCGGTCTATTCTAAATAAAGATAATTTCGTCCCGCAAATCACACCTTATCTAAAGGATTTCGTCAATTCTTTCATCACTGTAAGAGAAAGAGTCGAAGCACAGCAGGATAGGCGTAAGGAATGTGCCGATAAGTCAAGATCGCCTGCCGAAGCATTTGAGGTTGGAGACCAGGTACTCCTTAAGTCACATGTTCTAAGCAATGCTGCTAAAAACATAACTGCAAAGTTTGTGCCAAAGAAGGACGGTCCTTATATGATTGTAAAAAGAGCGAGTCCTACGTCTTATCTCATCGCGAACCTAGACAGTCCTGAGAATATTTTAGGTAAATATCATGTATCAGATCTTACTAGGTTTCATAACCGAGACAGTTCGCCTCCTCATCCCGTAGTACCGAAACGTCAGAGAGGACGTCCTCGAAAACATGTCTGTCCTGTATGTACGGTTTCATGTGTGCGAGTTCATGAGCGGGGACGTTCTCTAGAACTCGAGGGGGAGTGTATAGCGTGTGGCAACACTAAGCCTCCGATTACTACCGACATTACGCGGCAACATTATACAGGGGCACGCGGGGTATTCACGGGGTAGTCGGTGCGCGGGGGTTCGCGCCAATTCGCCGGTGGTTTTCAGTGAGAGAGAGAGTTTTTAAAGGTTAGCTTGGACGTTTTGTATTAGTTGTGTTTGTGACTATTGTTCTGTTATTGTGTTAAAACAATATAGTTTGTTTTATAACTATTAATGAGTGTTTCCCTCAGCACCCCACGAACGCTATAAAACAATTTAATTAGATTTAATTCAATTCTCTAATTACATGTTAAGTACACAATTTTATAACATTTTTTAACTTTGATTTAATAGATGTGAAAATAATTAAGATGTGATTATGATTATCCTAATCTTAGACCTAATAACGGTATGGTAGTTTTATACTTGATTTGAGATAATAAATACAATGGTACCTACTAAGTATTCCATTAATGTATTTTTTACTCATTTCGGTAACTAGGTATAGGATTAATAATTATTTACATTAATATATGAACACCTACCTAAGGTAGACAGTTGGTAAATACCAATAACTACTATGCGTTTCAAATAAGAATAGGACTGGACTCGCGGCTAACTTCATACCAAAAACCATGCAAAAGTACCTAGTGCCAGCACAAAATGTCTAACCATTGACAATAATATTATTTTGAAATATATGGAAAACTGATTTATGTAAAAACTTTACATAAGTATGTAGTTGCAATGTAGCTAGCTACCTAAGTAAATTTACGCGCTAGGATACCACAAACTGGTATACAAATTCTTTTACAAGCATTAAAACACACGTTTTAACTTAAAGCACTGATTTTTGTCGTCGGAAGTTAATAAAATGTGTTCGTACCTAAATATTCTACTCCAAATGTCAAATTTTAGTCGAACGGCAATAAGATATACGTATTTTTATGTTATTTTCATCTAGATGTGATTAATAAATCGAATAAACATTTTTGCTAACTATACTAAAAAATGTGAAATTGTTGCGCATTCCGGTCCAAGATGGCGGATTTCCAATCTTAATCTCATTTGATACGCATAGTACTACGCGTTTCAAATAATAATAATAATAAGACTGGAAATCCGCCATCTTGTACCGGAATGCGCAACAACTTCACATTTTTAATACTGTGGGCAAAAACGTTTCTTTGAAAAAATAATCCCACCTATATAAAAATTAAACAAGAAATCATGTAGGTATCTATTTTTTTGAGTAAGATTCGGCATTTGAAGTCGAATATTTAGGTACAAACACATTTTATTAAATTCGGAAGCAAAAAAAACGGTCTTACAAGATAAAACGTATATTTACGTCTGTGTATCTGTTTCTATGTATTTGTGAAGAGGTTTGTGGCAACCTAGCGCGTAACTTTACTTATGTAGATAGCTATACACTTTTCTACATAAATCACATAACATAATAGTAATTTTCCATACATTTTATAATAGTATTATTTTGCGTGGTTTGATGTTTTGTGCTGACGGTACTTTTGCTTGGTATATGATATGAAATTAGCCGCGAGTCCCGTTCTATTCTTATTCGAAACGCATAGTATTAATAAATATGTATTAAGTAGGTACTACTTGGGTAAACTACATAGGTACCCGTACCTATATGAAACTTACATAATATAACTTCAATTACAATAATACACTAGTTATCTAGTGAATTTGACTAAATATTTTGCTTAATATGGATTTAAAAAATGTTGTTTATTCAGTCAACAATATCTTCGTCTGCGTCAGACGATTCGGCTTTTGTGTCACCTTCCTTACTCATTTTACCGCCATCATTAACATCTTGTCCATGGAGGTCACTATACACCCGTTTTAAATTCTTCATTATATACGATGTACTATTTACAGTACCCACGGGTTTCGATCCTGAATGATCAAAATATTTTTCGACCTCGGTCGGAACATTTCCAGTCCGAACGGGAACCGAAAACGCGGATAAATGCCTCGGACGTTGGCCAAAGTCTTTGGTCAACCTTTTATCCAATCCCGACTCCTCCCGTTCATTGCCAGCATTTTCAGCAGCTCGCTTCCTATCATAAATATGTCCCGACACGCGTAAATCTATAAAGAAATTCAATGGATCAACACCAAATTGTGGGTTATATATTGGTGGGTACCACATCGGCGGTGGTGGAGGGAGAATTAAGTTGTTCTGGGGTAAAGAAATATCTGGGTTTTTGCCAACACAAGGCATAGGTTTTGGTAACTCTTCAGTGCCAACATCAACGAAAGAATGTCTGCCAGGCGGGCCTGGACTGCCGCTGGATTTAGCTTGTTCGTCTTTCGGTGACAGACTCCTTGGTGAAGTTTCCCTAACCCTCGGCTGTTTATCAACTGTAAGCTCTAAAGGAACTTCAGGTCGTGTTTCGGCTTCTTTTTTCTCTTCGTCAGGTTTCGGCCAGTTTTGGCGCCATTCGTGTTCGTTTTCAGCGAAGTATTTGTGCGTGCGGCGCTTGAAGCGGCGATGGTAGTGTGGTGGTCGACAGCCGTGACGAGCGTTGACAAAAGACCGTAACATTTCACTGAAGAAGAAAGCATGTGGTTGCAGCGGCAAAGCGCTGTAGAGGTACGGTGGTGTCGCAGCAAGGAGTCTGGATACTAGTTCAGTGTTCCTCAGTTCTCGTAACTGAGTCTTGGCAGGGTTCTCTGCAGGAGGTTTTTCTTCTACGGAGCTCATCTGCAACAAAAGATTTTAGTTGAAATGTATATCAGTTCGTAAAAATGTGAATGAACCCTACCGGAGATAGTGATGTGAATGAAATGCACTTGCATTGGGGTGTTTGCATCCGTTTACAGCACACGATATGAAGAAATAAACTTTTAATCAAGTAAATAGAAATGTATGGACTGTTTTACGAGAATAGAATAAAAAGAAATGCTATTAGCTATTTTCCTTTGTCACGTAGGTTATTTTCAAACAATTAGACCCAAGCACCTAAATACTAGACTACTCGCACATTTGTCCTAGATTCCACGGAATGAAAGGTCGTATTCATGCTGTCAGTAAATCGTAACGACAGTTGGTGACGCCCAAAAAGCAAGTCCAAGCTGTCCAAGAGAACATTTAACGCTTCACCAGGTCTGTATCACATCATAACAAGACTGAGTCATTTGGGTCATGGGGGCAAATCTTACGGACCATGATGTATTAATAATCCCCTTAATGTTAGTTCTTTTTAAATAGGACAATAACACCTATAATTGGCTCATTTTCAGATCAAGGCTAGATTTGTGGGACTCTCGTAATCATAATCGCGGTCTTAAATCTAACCTAACAATCCTTTCAAATTCGGTCGTTGTCGTTGGGTATAAAAACAGTAAAACGAGTGGTAAGAGCGGCCGGTGATTATCGCGAGCCGTCCGAACAATGGATCCGACACCATTACGTCTAAGTACTGCATTTGTGTTGATGAGACACCCACTGCGATGTGAAGGAGGCTTCATGAGATGTGCATTCTAGTGAACACTTAAGTTTAAGTTTCAGTTTTACATTAAGGCTTTTTGTGTTTTGACATTCGCTGGAAAGTCTGTCAAAAATATTGGTCAAGCAAAATTAAGTTATTTAACAATTGGCTATTAAACAATTGATAATCTTTATAAAACATGTGTTTGAAACACGGAGTACCAATGTGCAACTGCAAATTACCCAATAAAATTAGCAGTAAGTAGTTAGATGTAAGGAGTTTGGTACTGTGCCCAATAAGCTGACCCGCTAACACACTTATACTATGTGGGTCCTGCAGCCATACTATGACATCGTAAGTATTAAATAAATAAATATTCGCGTTTTAGACATTTATCTCGAAATTGACATGTCGAAATGAAATATGGCTGATGTCGATTTAGGTGTCCTGGGACTTAGCCGGGTTCAAATCCCGAGTTTCTTTACGGTGGCGCCGTTGTCGATCCTGGCTTACAGGAGTAGCAACAGGATTACATTGGTGGGTTAAGTCCCATTAAAAAATAAAAAAGGTAAGAACCACATGGACCCAACTTCTTGAGCCGAGGTTCGTCCCCACATGGGAAACCCTCAAGGCAGTTGTCATAGTACTTGATCGGTTCTACCGTCTTCGGACAGCTCAAAAAAGCTTTCGAAAAAGCCTGGTGAACCAAAAGGCCCTTCCGACTGATTGGGTTAGGTCAACCGAAAAAAAAAACACTTACTTATTCTTGTAATTTGTGAGGACGAAGTTACAATAACTAGGTAGGTACCTGTATATCGACATGGACCATAGGTACTTTGTATTTGTTTCTTGAAGGTACACGAACACAAGCTTTATAAAAAACTAAAAAATCACAAAACATGTCCCCTATTTGTAACCGAGGGTTTACTTTCACAGCATCAGTTCGTCTGTCGACATCGATTTTTCAGCTCAACGGTGTTTTATTTGCGATATTCGAATGACGATACATCCGACTCGATACGGATTTGTTTTTCAAATTGCTATCCTTTGACAAGGTACTTCGATAGAATATTAAACATATTTTTTTTAATTGGAAAATGTAGCACCGGTTGGTGTAGTTAGATTAGGTAGATAAAGTAGGTAGATTAGGCCCATTCACAGAGTTCGAACTATCTAACATACAAAATAAGTTAAAATATTAACAAAAAAAAACTGAATTGGGACCACACGGGAAGCATCAGCTTTCAATTAAAAAATATATAGGTATCAAAATCGGATCACCCATTCGAAAGTTCTGAGGTAACAAACATAAAAAAACATACAGTCGAATTGATAACCTCCTACTTTTAGAAGTCGGTTAAAAATCTAATCTAACAGAATCAGTTATTGGCATTCAAAAGATTTTTTTATGGGACTATTAACCCACCACCGCACCGGTTCGACCCATGATCGTGGCTACACAAGTTTGTGTGAATCGTTCATCGCCGCTGCTCAATATCGGTGAAGGAAAACAATGTGACGAAACCGGCATGTCTAAGAACTAATCCGTCGAGTACACATGACATCCACCAACCCGCACTTAGCCAGCGTGTGTGGATTAAGGCCTAAACTCTGTCAACTCGTAAGATAGTTGAGACGAGACCCGTGACCAGCGGTGGGGCACAAAAAGGGTTGACATTGATACAGACACGATAAAACGCGCTTAAAAAAATCTTTAATAAATCTGTAAAGATGTGTCTGTGCAACGCAGGAGAGAACTCTTGTCTTATGCTTCAAAGCCGAGCTCATTACCGCTACGCCACTGCTCATACAACCCCCAACAATATATATACCTACTAGCTTTCCGCCCGCGGCTTCGCCCGCGTGTATGTCGGTTATCGCGCTAAAACATTACCTTCTTTTTGCGCAGTCGGTAAAAACTATCCTATGTCCTTTCTCGGGTCTCAAACTACCTCCATACCCAATTTCTTACATTCGCATTTATAATATTAAAAGTATAGATATAGATATAGATTTATCGAAGTGTACCTAACGTATTCTATTGAATAAGCCATAAAGGATTCCTCTGCTAATAAGGGTGGGACGAATTAAATGTCACATTACCATATCACTGAGTTTGAAAGCGATATCCGATGTAACAATAAAGGGCATTATTCTAAAATGAGTTTTAACGTAAGTAGGTACGTAGTTAGTTAAAAGTGTTAATAGCTTTTTAAAAAAAATACGATCTGACTTCAACGTTTGACTTTTTTTGACAATAACACAAAACACGCTCGACCGATTTTGATAAATTTGAAATGGGAATACCAGAAACGGATATCCTATGAAATGAAAAAACAATTATCAAAAAATCTAGGTATTATATAAGATTTCCATGTCACAATGTTAGTTACCGTACTCCTCCGAAACGGCTTAACCGACTTTTACCAATTTTTTATGCATATTCATTCAGTAGGTCTGAGAATCGGCTACTATCTATTTTTCATACCCCTAAGTGATAAGGGTTGTTCACGCTTAATTTTTTTTTTAATTTTTGGACGAAATTTTTCGTTTTCATTTTTGTATAATGTGGCATTAAAAAATACATACGTATTACATTAATAATACGCGGTACGAAGTTCGCTGGGGCAGCTAGTCTATCTATAATAATCGGCGGAATTATCGCGAAATACACTTACAAATGGATTAAGACTTAACTTCAACCCTTTTTAGTGTCCCACACCTGGGCACGGGTCTTCCCTCAGCTACATTACGAGTTCAGAGAGTTACGAACTTAATCCACACACGCTGGCCAAGTGCGGGTTGGTGGATGTCACATGTCCTCCAATGATTAGCTCTTCCGTTTCCTCACGATGTTTTCATTCACCGATACTGAACAGCGGCGATGTAATAATTCGCTTATAGATGTATGGCTTTTCTACATGCTTTTTTTATTTGTGTGTGACTTTTCCTATAGCCGCTGCAACTACTTGTAAAACTGCACGAACTGTGAAAATCTTTGAATCCAACACGCGGTTGACCAAATTATTTAAATAAAGTACGGGACCCAAAGATACCGACCAAACTATTGAAAATTACTCTTCAAGAATTTTTAAAAGAGCATTTTGACTACCACAAAAGATTCCCGTGACAATCAACTCGTAGGTAGGGGGAAGCGGGAGTAGGTACAATAAATTCAGTGTGTAGTATCTATTCAAACTGTTGATATGAGCGTGAAACGGAATGAGTTCTTACGTACGCGACGATGAGCAAACAGACGGGGGAGGACGGTGCGCATACTTACATGTTTTAAGTTAAATTAAATGAAATGAAAATCTGCTTAATTTTTTTTTGAGACTCGAGTCTACATAAAAACGTCCAATTTCTTTTCCTACCGTGCAGTGAATGACTGGCAACTACTGAGAAACACTGCCAATAAACTCAGTAGGGTTTTTTCTTTTTTAAATGAAGTACTTATATCTATTACATTTTGTTTTAAGTGTGTTGAATTAGAGCGACTTAATTCCAAGCGTTTTTATCCGTTAGATAGTCTGAACCGACTTTTATGGAAGTAGGTTCCATTTAAGCTCAAATTTTTGTAGCAAAGTTCTTTAAAACATGTAACACCGACTTTGACGCTAGACTGAAAAGAGTGTAACCGCAACGGAAATAAATTCAGTGTGTATCTATTCAAACTGAGACTGAGTTCTTACGTACGCGACGATGAGCAAACAGACGGCTGAGGACGGTTCTCATACTTACATGTTTTAAGTTGCCGGCTTCTATAAAAGTAGGTTCCGTTAAAACGCATTTTGTTGTAATAATGCTCCTTATAGTTGCTTACAGTTGCTTATAGATCCTTAAATATCCTCATAGATCTTTATAGTTCACTATAGGTCCTTATAGGTCCTTATAGTTCCTAATAGTTCCAATTCCAATTAGTTAAATAGCATGCAACAGTGACGTTTGACGTATGGGAATTAAACTGAAATGAGTATAACCGCACCGGAAATCAAATCAGTGTATAATAAATATCTATTCAAACAGTTACTTTACTTATCTGTCCATTTTGGTGCCAAGGGGCAACAAACTTGAACGTAGATACACAGAGATACGACAAACTTTTATAACACCCTTCTTTTTTGAAGGCGGTTAAAGTATAAACCCGACTGCTCGAATTGAACGTTCACGGAAAAATCAAATCCGTCGGTACATAAAAAATTCAATTAGGTAGCTCACTAGCGACATGGATTTTAGCGACAAATTCTGACAACAGCGGCGTTAAACCTCATATTTTTGTGCAAAAGCACGCAAGGGAAATAAGACTTTATATCTTTGTTATAAAGTCACGATTGGTGTAATAATTTTGTAAAAGTGTTTGTCACACGAACGAACGTTAATTTCCATATTAAAACCGCCACAAAGGAAACAGATTCAAAAACCGCTCCGCGGGCGGTGACAGACGCGGATGTGGGAAAATATGGATGCGGTATTGTGGATATCATTTTTATAATAATTGTCACTGAAATAGAATTAAGTTGGTGGTTTTGAAAAATATAACAACATATTAAACATGTAAATAACATTTACATTCATTTAAATAACACCGAATATTCAAATTGAAAATTAAAACTCTATTGTCTATTTATCCATCCATTCTCGCTTTTACGAAATCACGTAAATAAATAATTAATATCTGGATGACCGAGCTTTGGTCGGTATTTTTTTTTTAAATTACATTTTCTAAAAATGATTCCTAGCTAGATCGATTTATCGCCCCCGAAACCCCCTATATACTAAATTTTATGAAAATCGTTGGAGCCGATTCCGAGATTCCAATTATATATATATACAAGAATTGCTCTTTTAAAGATATAAGGTAGGTATGAAAAATCGTTTTTAAATTAGTCCGCCAGTAAGATTATGAAAAAATGTTACAAACGTATTTTTTGCTTTATCATTGAAACGGAACAATATGTATAAAGATATAACTCATTAAAGTTATGGTGTGGGAGTGCGCTACGTCATACCTCCGTATAAAACTTACCTAGGTGTGACGTCATGCTTCATAACGTAACAAAAATGACGTCATCCCTATTGTGACTGAAATCCTTCTCCATCCATTTGTACCTACGTTTAAAACGCAAACAATATTGCGAGATACCGTCGGGGTATGATAATCGCGTCAAAACGCACGTGAAGTGCCTCGCAGGGGGACAGGGGGGACAGAGGGGGTGCTAAGCCGATGACGGCTTTAAATCGCAGACACAGATTATCCAACCGAGTGTACTTTTGAAGAGATGCCATGATTTATTGCCATCAGATTTTAACGCAAACCTTATTTTCAGAATTCACCAGATGTAACGTCAAATTCTATTATACGATGACAATTAAATTCTGGGACATTAACACACACGGTCATCTGGTCCCAAGCTAAGCAGAGCTTGTGTTATGGAAACCAGATAACTGGTATATATTATACATATAATACTTTTTTTTTTGTAAATATATACTTATAATAGATATGTTGGCACATCTACTTCTCAATGCATCGGCTGTCATTTTATACTGTCATCGCGTCCGTCTTTGAAGTAACCTGTCACTCGAGAATGTCATTATGAACGAACGAATGAACACCGAGCGCGGGTGAAGCGGACATCTTAGAATGGCTGACACTGCGCGTTGAACCGTTGTGGCGTCCGGTAGTGCAGATGCAATAACGTGCTCGGTGAACGTTACTATTTAATCCAACGTAATCGTAACGATCTGTAATTAACTGGTAGAATTCATGATTGTGCTATCGAGAGATGGGGGTGAAGTGATATTTGCTGTAGTTATTTAATTGAAATACCGTCTTCTTACCCGATTATTCACGCCTACCTAAAGTTGTCTGCTAATCTTGATATTTTTTAGTCCAAAAACCTTCGAAAGCCTTCATCAGAAGTTGGGATGTGAAGGGTAAAACCAACAGGAGACGGTATCCAATCGAAGAAATAGTCATCCATGTGTGTTTAAGTGTTATATGGTAGGTGGTTGAAGGGGCCTCGTACGCCCGGGCCACGTTTTGGTAATTGGTTGAATGGGCCTCGTATGCCCGGGCCATATTTTGGTAAGTGGTTGAAGGGGCCTCGTACGCCCGGGCCACGCTTTGGTAATTGGTTGAAAGGGCCTCGTATGCCCGGGCCATGCTTCGCTAGTTGGTTGAAAGGGCCTCGTATGCCCGGGCCATGTTTAGGTAGATGGTTGAAGGGGCCTCGTATGCCCGGGCCATACTTTGGTAGGTGGTTGAAGGGGCCTCGTACGCCCGGGCCACGTTTTGGTAATTGGTTGAATGGGCCTCGTATGCCCGGGCCATGTTGAGGTAATTGGTTGAAAGGGCCTCGTATGCCCGGGCCGTATCTTGGTAAGTGGTTGACAGGGCCTCGTACACCCGGGCCATGCTTTGGTAGTTGGTTGAAAGGGCCTCGTATGCCCGGGCCATGTTTAGGTAGTTTGTTGAAAGGGCCTCGTATGCCCGGGCCATGCTTTGGTAGTTGGTTGAAAGGGCCTCGTATGCCCGGGCCATGCTTCAGCAGTTGGTTGAAAGGGCCTCGTATGCCCGGGCCATGCATCAGCAGTTGGTTGAAAGGGCCTCGTATGCCCGGGCCATGCTTTGGTAGTTGGTTGAAATGGCCTCGTATGCCCGGGCCATGTTTAGGTAGTTGGTTGAAAGGGCCTCGTATGCCCGGGCCATACTTTGGTAGGTGGTTGAAGGGGCCTCGTACGCCCGGGCCACGTTTTGGTAATTGGTTGAATGGGCCTCGTATGCCCGGGCCATGTTGAGGTAATTGGTTGAAAGGGCCTCGTATGCCCGGGCCGTATCTTGGTAAGTGGTTGACAGGGCCTTGTACGCCCGGGCCACGCTTTGGTAATTGGTTGAATGGGCCACGTATGCCCGGGCCATACTTTGGTAAGTTGTTGAAGGGGCCTCGTATGCCCGGACCATGCTTAAGTAGTTGGTTAAAGGGGCCTGGTAAGCCCGGGCCACTGTTGAGTAACTGTATGAAGGAGACTAGCATCCCCGGTCCATATTACTATGCAATTGCGATGAATTTGAGTTTGGTCAGGAAGGACCGAGCGTATGTTAATGTCTATCTTTACTTTTTCATTAGAACAGGTTGAGAAGAGTGACATATATCATAAAGCAGACTGATACTATGCGCACGAGGTCGTGCGATTCGTCAGGGTTGGCCGTGTTGGCACATCTACTTCTCAATGCATCGGCTGTCATTTTATACTGTCATCGCGTCCGTCTTTGAAGTAACCTGTCACTCGAGAATGTCATTATGAACGAACGAATGAACACCGAGCGCGGGTGAAGCGGACATCTTAGAATGGCTGACACTGCGCGTTGAACCGTTGTGGCGTCCGGTAGTGCAGATGCAATAACGTGCTCGGTGAACGTTACTATTTAATCCAACGTAATCGTAACGATCTGTAATTAACTGGTAGAATTCATGATTGTGCTATCGAGAGATGGGGGTGAAGTGATATTTGCTGTAGTTATTTAATTGAAATACCGTCTTCTTACCCGATTATTCACGCCTACCTAAAGTTGTCTGCTAATCTTGATATTTTTTAGTCTAAAAAAACCTTCGAAAGCCTTCAGATATTTACACCCAGACTCGACACAAACACAAATGTTCATCACAAATGTTTGTCTCGGGTGGGAATCGAACCCACGACCTGCGAAAGCAAGTATCTTACCAACCACGCCACCGGCCCGTCAACTAATCAATTAATTAACTTCACTAAGGAGATCATATTAATTGTGGTTAGTGTACACATGGACTATTCTCTTAAACTTACGGATAGGATTCTAATTCGTAAATGGAAACTACATTTAACTAAAAACAAATAAAAAAGAAAAAACAACATAAAAAAAACCGCGATAAAATTCGTTGTAAAGTAGTTTTATTTTAATATGTGATATTCGCAGAAATTTATGAAATACTATACATTTAGCTATGGAAGAAAGAAGCTACTTGTTGCATTTAACTTATACATTCAACAAAGATTTTCCAAATTGAGCAAAATACTTATCGAAGATTGGAATCGTGCCCGTTAGCAGTCCTAAACTTAGCCGGTGAAAAGTGGATGATATTTAACTCTGCCCACACCTTTGGTTGATTCAGGCGTGACGCTACTTAAAATTAAATTTTCTGCATGAAAATTATATTTCAGTGTAGTTAAATAAGTAATAGCGAGCGGTGTAAGCCGTCCAATTGGGCTATACTCTGCCTGGGAGGACGTGGGTTCAATTCCCGCCCCGGAC
This sequence comes from Meganola albula, assembly GCA_936450015.1. Classification (NCBI taxonomy): domain Eukaryota; kingdom Metazoa; phylum Arthropoda; class Insecta; order Lepidoptera; family Nolidae; genus Meganola; species Meganola albula. Next base: position 4,029,572 of record OW388157.1, on the reverse strand, counting down.
AATATTTGTGTAACAACAAAGATTTGTTTCGGTGTCTGGTTAGTTGATGGACTACCCTCCGTGCCTCGGAGAGCACGTTAAGCCGTCGGTCCCAGTCATTATTTAACACATTTATGACAATCGTTACATGTAGTCAGAAGCCAATATAATCTGACACCTGGTCTAACCATCTCGGCTACTGGTTCCCTACGGGTTTCGAGGTCTGATGGCAGTCGCTCGTAAAATTCTGGTAACTAGCCGCATTAGGTTAGACTGGGAGCCGACCCCAATAGAAATGGGAAAAGGCAAGAGCAATGATGATAATAAATAAGTAATAAACAGGTACACAACAACATATAACTCATTGGTATCACTGCTGGGTTTACTATCCTATAAGTTAACAGAATACACGCTAGCTAAGTAGATGCCACATCTATAAATAAGAAGACATACTCGCGATGTTTTTCGTTACTAATAAGTATAGTAATGAGGCAAAATACACAAAAAGCTAGATATATAGTTGTAAAACAAAGTTCGGTAAATCTTTAAAGGAAGCTAAAATCGTGAACATGCAATTGTTTGTAGATGCAAAAAAATGGACAAAACTCATTGGTCCACCGATCCCGGAACCACGGCACACTAATCAAGCAGCCCAGTCGACCAGAAAGCTGAATGTACCCAATTTCCTAACGAGATCCATCTCAGATAACGACTGTACTATGAACGAGTGAATGTAATGACGCTTGAATGAACGATCTCGCATTTCGAATAATTCGATTACAAATGTGAAGCAAAATTTTATTTCATCGTATAAATTATCAAACAAAAAAGTGTACCGATGTTTTATTTTGAATACTTATAAAATTATTTAAATTTTACTCTCTTAGATACGGTACAGTACACCTGCAAGTAACTAGCAGTGGTATAGTCCTCGCGTTTGAAATATAAGGTCGCGGGTTCGATGCCCAGTCGTGCCTACACATCTTTGTGTGATTTGTTTCGTCATCGCTGCTCAATATCGGTTAAGGAGAACATCGTGAGGAAACTAGCATGTCTAAGAACTCTAGGCTTCTAGGACATGTAACATCCACCTACACGCACTTGACTAGCGCGTGTGATTTAATGTCTAAACTCCAAAGAACTTATGTTATTTGAGAGAAGACCCGTGCCCAGTAGTGGGTCACTAAAAGGGTAGAAGTGACGTCCGCAAGTACTTGTAGTTATTGTTGTCCAATCTGAAGGCCGAATACACAGTCAATTAGCAGAGAGAATGTTTTCCAAATTCATTTGCAGATGAACTCGCGGTTGGTGTCTATATGTCAAGGTGGCGGCATTCTTTGACAAGAGGCTTCACGTACCACATCTAATATAGTTCTTAATCTTCCCATGTTTATTTGTTTAGCTATCGATTATGCAACGTGCGTTGCGAACGTTAATTGAGACTTCCATGTCGCTTCGCTAATTGTATTTACTTAGCGAGAAATGAAAGACATGTTCACACACGTAATATTATATATTTCGGTTTAATCAAAGACATCTAAGCGTTGGCGGAGTATTAATTAATATCCACTAAGTATATTGTAAGTAATAAGTATTTGCATAGGAGCAGCGGTGGCAGTTCGATACCCGGTCATGGCCTCACATATTTATGTGAATTGTTTCATCGCCGATGCTCAATATCGGTGAAGTAGAACATCATGAAGAAAACGGTATGTCTTATAACTAATCATTTGAGGATATGTGACATCCACCACACTTTACCAGTGTGTGGATAATAAGGCAAAGGCAAAACTCCCTCCCCTTTTAAGATAGTTGAGAGAAGACCCGTGGCCAGCTGTGGGACACCAAAAAGGGTTCATTTGAATAGATATTTGAGTGTGAATTTGTCATTTGCAAAACATGTCATTTATATGTAGAGAATGTGTATAATTATAATTTTATTTACAGCAGCTCTCACGTTAACTGAATAGTAGCAAAAGGATTGGATGTGTTTGTATTCGGGGGCCAGCTGAAAATCAGTGCTGTGCGCTAGTACAGCAATTACTGAGTTGGATCCCGTGTTGCATGCTAAATATTTTTGTGTGATTTCTGTGATTGTACCTCAAAATAAATGGTTTATATGGTTATGGTTTATTGTAGATCTAAAACAAAAAATATATTTGTAACAATAAAGTGTACTAAGTGACGTGCTTTGAATTGTATTCAAACTCAGCATTGAATAAAATTCAAATCACGTCAGTTAGTACTCACTACAAACTCACAATTTCAATTCACAGACGTTTTCAAACATCTCACTTGTACTGAAATGTTTTTATGTTACTCTTCCCTCTGCTAATAATAATAAAAGCGTTATCGTATCGCTACACAAAGCGCTGTCGTTTACATTCCGTCAAAGAGAGAACGTAGAGCCACGAATAATAATAGTGACAATTATACACACGAATTAATACATTATTATTATATACACGTAGAAAATTATAGTGTAAATTTTTATCAAAATACAAAACTTCAATTTTTATATAATTCCCTTAAATCTGCCTGTATCCCTCGTATACATGTTATGCCTCAATAAACAAGACAAGTAAAACACACGACTGAAAAATTTTCTCTTTTTGACTCAGTTATTTATAAGGGTCTATCGATTTATTTATAATTAAAGATTTATTTCTCTTAAATTAATTATATGTTTTACTCTAGTAAGGTACAGATAATGATTCTATATACTTAAGAAAACAGAATTGTCTAGGAAAATAAGTGTTACTAATTATTTAGGTACTGTATTAAACAAAAATAATGCTTATTTTAATTTATACAAACTTCCATGAGCTACAAGTAAATACTTACCAATTTTATATGTAAGCGACATAAAACAAAAACCCAACTGCAAAAAAGCCGTATCCATTTCAGGCCATATATGAATCGCAGGCATCCAGCCTCCCGTAGCAAGGCGTTACGGTTTCTTTGTGTCGTAGACTCGTAGCAGGCAATAAACGTGCTACGGTGCTACGAGACTACGAATAGACTGCTACGGCGTAGCACTCAACTGTATCTATGGTGAATTTTATACGCTACGCTCGGTTTTGACATAGAATAGCTCTTACCTCTCTATTACCTGAAGGTGTAGGCAGAGGTGATTATCACCCACGTTTCGCCGACTATGTATTGTAGGATCCATGCGTAACATGCATGGTATTGAGAGGCACAATACAAGTAGTATCTTAATCTTAACGAAAAAGAGGGGTGTCATTAGCTTGGTATTTATTTGTGTATCTATACAATAAAACTTTTAATCAGTGTTTTTTTGTGGTTCTGTATCAGTTCAATACGTTTATTTAATTTTTTTATTTGTTTTAAAATCAGCTTATAAACGCGAAATCTTGTAAGAATGTATGGATGTTTCTTACTCTTTCACGCAAAAACTACTGGACGGAATTGGATATAATTTAGAACTGAGATACATTATGGTCTGGATTAACCCATAGGCTAATTTTTATCCCAATAAGTATCACGCGGGCGAAGCCACGGGAGGAAACTTGCGCGACGTAAAATTAACGGTTAGTCACCCGCAGCGCACAGCTGATGCGGCGGCGCGTGGGTAACATTACCGTCAGTATTAATAGTGAATTTATTTCGTTATTGATTACTTAATTTTTAACAGACTTCTAAAAAAGTCGGAGCTTATATGTATTTTTTGGTATGTACGATTCTCAAAATTTTTTTGCCCATTGGCACCATTGTTAACCTAACGATGGAATCCCAGAAAAATCGCGGGGAACCCGGAAATTTACGTGCTGTTACATGTGTTTGCGGATAATTTCGTCGGTTATGAACCGATATTGATGATTTGTTATGTTGGAAAGGTGATATCCCAATACTTGAAGTACCATGATAGAGAAACCAGGATCTGATGATAGTATACCAGAGAAATCGACGGGATCCATCGAAAACAGTAGGGTAACTTTCATTAAATATTTGAAATCACTACTATTTAATTAAGGTCTGGAGTCGATCTGATGATGGATCCGAAACAGTTGAGATAACTCCTCAACGATTTACAGGAAATACCTGATGTTTGGGCTAGATTAATCTGCATTGAATAAGAACTATATATACACCTAGATGTTTTGTGACTGTAATTAGGGATCTGATGATGAAGACGAAGGATGGTCAGGGGAACTCCTCAACGGATAAAAGTTGATAACTAGTGATTGGACTTAATTCATTTCTATAGATAAGAACTCTGCATCCATATGGGTTATCACTAAAAATTGTAAGTAGTAATTTAGTATTTTCTTAGATTTACGCGAATATTACACATTGAAATAAAACTACATTATAACGGATTTTATCGCGGTATATTTTAGATTTTAGATCCCGATGTTTTCAGACTTTACGGTCCACCCGTGACTATGACGTCTGAAAAGACTTTAAAACATCGGGATCTAAAATTTTGGGGATAAACCCGACTTCAAAAAGGAAACTAAAAAAAAGTTAAAAATAAATTTACTTAGCCTATTCGTATTGTGATTTAGTTACTTAATCAGAGATATTTAATAAGTATTTGATATCATTAGAAGTCGGTGCCACTGACTTCAAATAATATCAAATACGGTTTTCCAACAAATAAAAAGCTACCTGTTATGTAACGGTCCCGTCACATCGGGAGTATCGTGTTGCGATATGTCACAATCCGATAGATGAACACAAATTGTACACGCAAACCCACTCTCGTATTTAAATATCGCGCTCGTTTGATACGCTGATAGCATCTGTATTCTCCGTACGGTTATTGGTTTTGTGGAAGCGATACCTTATAATTTATTTTTGTAGTTGTATTTTAAAAAGAAGTTAAAAAATATATTTGTACGTACTTATAAGTATGGTCCGGTGGTGCCAACATATATTGGCATGACTGGGAATCGAGCCCGCGACCTTATATTTCGAAGGCGAGGCTGATACCATTGCGCCACCACTGCTGTATTCTATATCTAATTCAACTATGTAATGCTAATGATATTCCTAACACTATTTTATAACATAGCTTCGATGAGTGAAAGGAAATTGTAAGTCAAAACGAGATTTAGACAATTGAGTCATTATAAGTCGAAAGTTTGATGCTTAACACTTAAAAAAAAAGTGGATTTAGATTAAATCTTAAATTGTTTATCACGAGACTCACGGTACCTTAGAATATTTGTGTATAAAAATCTAAAGAGGTACGTAGAGTAGGAACCCAGTAAGGCAACGCTCTTGTTAAAATACGTGGATTTTAAAACAGCTTTACCGTTTATGTGCTAGCTAATATTTTTATGATGTTGTTTCTGGTGTCCCCAAGTTGTGATATCCTAAGCAATTACTCAATTTACAGTCTAATTTGGCACTTGTCAAAACTTATAAATCAACGAGTAAGTACCAAAAAGTAGCAAACGGCGGTAAGGACATTTTACAACAATTGAATTGCTACCTACCATCTAGCTCAGTCTAGAAGGTAACTTAATCTAGTGAGCAAACATTGAGCCGGTGAAATTAAACCTTTGTTTACTTTTCGACTTACCCAAAAACGAACAGTAACGCCTGAGAGATTCAAGTAGAAAAAGAGAGAAAATGCTGAAAACTTGTTTAATATTTAATCATTCGCCACTGCACGGTAGTCGGTAGGAAAAGAAATTGGACGTATTGAAATATAAACTCTTTCCTGTCGAAAAAAAAATTTTGTTCAAAACTTTCTAATGAAACTCTCTTTATCAACCTCGAACACCTGTTTTCTTAAATAGTTATGGACCATCTCGATTATTACAGTTTTCAAATATAAAATCCTGCATTAAAATTGGTCTTATATACACAGTTACACAGGCCAGACTAATAACAACTCTGTTTTAAGTCAGATTATACCTAAATATGACTTACAGAATAGTAGTAGTTATCTGGCGGCGTACCACAACCGCGGAAGAGGTAGACCGCTACACAATATGTAGAGCAACTTCTGTCTCGCCCATATGCAATAATATAATGTTTCATAGGACGACTGGATCACCTAATTCTTCTTTCTAATATCCGGTCTGTGCCACTTCATGATCCTCATTTCAAACCAATAAATACTACCTATATTTCGACCTACTTATATTTTAGTCTATCCATTAGCAGTGTTAAGGTATATTACCTCTGTAAACTCTAAAATACGAGATATACAAATACCTACTGATGACCACGAAGTATGTAGCAGCACAGATAATATAATAGTATGTAGGTACATTCACTTTATATCCAACTAGAATCTCGTCCGGATGAGTCGACAATAGCGTCGCGCGGTGCGACGTCACCGGGACATGGAAAACGGTGAAGCGTGCATTGTTTAACGCGAGCGGTGTGCGCGCTCCTTTATATGACGGTCGTATTGTGTAGAACTACGGCACCGCTTTAATTTGTAAGCTTCGAACATTTTGTATGTCTATTTGATTTAAGGTAGGGTAGATTGAAATTGAAACGCTACTTAAAAGCGCGCTTATTACGAGCATGATCTATCTTTTGAACCGACTTTGATTGTATGTATGTTATGCGAAAATTCCGCCAATTATAGATCGATTTTGATTTTTCTCTCAAGATGGTCCCATTTAAATTTAATCAAAATTGGTTTAACGGGTTTTGAGATATTATTAAAACTTCTAACTATATACTCCGTTATAACTTCTCCTTCTATTAATTTTTCTACTTAGCTTTTGAAAAATATTTAATGGTCTGAATCATGAATCAGATCAATAGAACAGTTTTTTACAGAAAATCTTTTTACAACCTCATAATCTAGTGGTATTATATCAGTAACTAAAGTGAATTTAGCAACTAACATAATCTAAGTAATATTAGCAGCAGTTTTAAACAGAAAAAATTCAGAAAAATTCGGCTCAGTATGTTTCCCTGTTACTAGGGCAGTCAAATATGAACGCGAGCTTTTAATATCAGCTCTGATCAAATAGATACCACAGTCACTGTCAGTGGGAAGCCACTAGAAATTTAACGAGGGGAGCCCAACATGAGAGCAGCGTAAATACGCATTTTAAAAGGCTTAAAATATGGCATAGAGACGTGGGTTTTAAAAAACTATTCATTATAGATTTTGTACTACTAGACGTTTGTCCTATTACTTGTTAATAAATAATTCTGGGAACAAAAATTATGAGTTTTGACATATTAAATCACACTGAAAACTTATTAAAATTGAAGATAATTGTCCTAATATCAAAATATAATCAGAATTTAGTTACCAGTAAGTACGACAGAATTGGTTTATGTGGTAGGACAAGTGAATAAAAATATAATACAGCGCTGTGTGATAACTACGATCTACGTACTATGGCGCTACAAGGTTACGATTCAAGTGCTACGACGCCACAAGGTACTACGATTCAAGTGCACCGACGCTCAAGGTTCTAGGTTTCGAATGCTACGACGCTACAAGGTTCTACGTTTCAAGTGCAACGACGCTACAAGTTACTACTATTCAAGTGCTACGACGCTGCAAGGTACTACGATTCAAATGCTACGACGCTACAAGGTACTATGATTCAAGTGCTACGACGCTACAAGGTACTACGATTCAAGTACTACGACGGTACAAGGTACTACGATTCAAGTGCTACGACGCTACAAGGTACTACGATTCAAGTGTTACGACGCTTCAAGGTACTACGAGTCAAATGCTACGATGCTACAAGGTACTACGGTTCAAGTGATACGTAATAAAACACTACAAGATATTAACATTAATGAGGCTACGATTCTGAAGTACTATAATCCGAGTGCTACGTACAACGCTACAAGATACTACACAATTAGTAGATATGTCTTATAGTAATGTAAACTACTGAGATGTGTGTTAATTTTAATCATACTTTTCTTATTTGTACGAGCAGGCAAAACAAATGAATTATACGCCTTGCATGCCTGACTAGTTTATGTACAATATGTGCATGTTTTATGACAAATAAGTTATCTTTATCTTAAGAATAAATGCTACGATTCTCAAGTACTACGCCACGCTACAATAATTTATACTACTCGTACGGCGCTACGGGAGCGTTACGGCGTAGTAGTTCCTAGCACATTAAACACGAACAGCTAAAGAACATTATATTTGTCGCAATTTTAAAATTACAAAGGTTAAATTTAGTACTTATCTGGGACTTGTTTGTCAGGTAGGGTATTTGACCCAGATCATGACGTGTCATGTAAAAGATCCTTGAAAATATCTTCACAAATAAAGAGCGGCGAAAGCACCAAGTATTTATGATACTTTAAGCATGACAATTTTTTTTTGTTTTGTGCATCAGATAGATGAATTAAAAATATTAAACACGTATTTATCTTTTTTTTGTGGGAGATTAAAGATTACGGCGATACGTCCAAGCGAAATCTCGAATGACGTCACGCTTAGGTAAATTTTATACCTCATTATGACGTAGCTCGCTCCCTCTCCATAACTTTAATACGTTGTATATTAGAATAGTTTTATAATAAAGTAAAAAATATGTGTGTAATTTTTTTTTATAATCTTACTAACAGACTCACTAAAATTCGATTTTTCGTACCTTGTCGACATCCCTAATGTTTTATATTCAGTTTAAAATTAATGACCGAGAATAAAGCTATAATACCCATCAACAATAACTTATACCAATCATTCTGACGGAATTACCGTCTGTTCAAGACAATGGCCGCGCGATAAAGCGCTGACAATTCGAATACCTTCAAATCTCATCTGCAAATATCAAGTAAATCTTAATCCGCACCCCTTCTCCCCAGTTGCTTTTGTCTACCGCTAATATCGTGAGTACTATGCCAGGCGAATAACAGAAGTACAATTGAGGATTGGACTCAACTCATTCAGGCGATATGGACACCACAAAATGCGTCTGCCACGGAATTTTACGTCTAAAGAGTGAATTTGTAAAAGCAACGATATGTAAGTTTGTATAATTTGAATGTATTTACTTCTTGTTTTTAAATTGGAGAATCTTTTCTAGCGTTTTTTTTATTTTATTGCCATTAAATATTTTATATCTTTTTGGTGTATTATTTCATCGTGACTACTCAATATACGTAAAGAAAAATGTTACGGACAGCTGAAGAATTTGGCATGCCTTAAAACAAATATATATAATATATATGCGTCTGTTAAAGTACTTAAATATTTGTACCGAGTTAACCTTCTGCAATGACTTTCTTGATAATAATCTTACATCAACTACAGACTTGAGATATTAATTTACGTGATAGCATTGTCCATAAGACGACCGATGTTGAGTCACACCATTAATATAGGTAGGTGCCATATTGAAATAGGGTACAGCTACCTGTTTCCGTCCTCACAGATGTCACTGCAGTAGTGACTGATGTGACTTTGACGAGACAATAGTATGTATTTAACTATATAATAATACAATGTAGGCATGTAATTATTATGAGCGGCGGTAGCGGAGCGGTACGGGCCTCGCCTTAGAAATATAATGTACCGATTTTGATAACCGATCGTGCCCGGTGTGCGTAAGATATGTGAGAAAAGATCCGTGCCCAGTAGTGGGACAAAAGGGTTGAAGTGAAGTAATGTTATATTAATAATAGTACAATAAAATTAAAACACACACACACGTGAGCCGTATGTTTATGTAGGTTACCTACCTACCTAAGTTGGTAAGGTTTTCCGCGATATGGCGAAGTTTTTTTTTGGTCGCGTTTTAATCTAACATATTTATTTATAAAAACTTTCTCAAAAATACTGTAAGAAAATACAATCTGTACTTGTTGATTCTCCCCAACTCCCCAATGAGGAAATAATCAACCCTATCCTCCTCGTCGCCAACAATTTATGACACAACCATAAATATTAAAAAGTTGTGGGCATAAATCTCTGGTTTTATTAATAAAGGCTGAGCAAAGAGGTAAGTTTGCTTTAAGGCGCATATGCTGGCAATATTCTTGATTCTTGCAACTTAAGGAATACTCGTAAATCATAGAATTTGATATAATGCTTGGTTGGAATTATTTATGTATGTATCTCAAATTCTATTCAAGATGATGCATTGTTACATGCTTCATGGGTTCCTAACTACACTATTATTTAATAACAGTTTCTATGTTTTAAATTTAAATATGAAAGCATAAGTATATACATTGATAACAAGCGCAATAAAAGATAGCCGATGCCGCTTAAAAAGTACCTAAAAGAATGTTTAAACTCAAACATGGAACCCTGTCTCTTTATAGGTAGTAAATACTCGTATAATAAAAAACGGATTATACCTACTAGGGAGACCAACAAAAGACTTGCAAACAAAAATCAAATCCACCACAAAGAGACCATTAGCGGATAACTTCGCGGGCGGTATAAACTCTATGGAATAAATCTCTATGGAAATCAAGGGAAGACGACTTTTGATTAATTAGCAGCATTCTTTCCGGCGAGGCGACTCCCGCCATTATTCTAGTGAAAACAATATGGCCGCTTTATTGGGACATATCCTGTTACAAGAAATTGTTTGAATTTAACAGTAATTTTAAGGTACTTAGCTCTATGAATTTCGAGCTCATCGCATCAAGAAAAATCAAAGTTTTTAACCAAATTTAAATTAGGGCAAAGCAGGGTAATAAAGACTGACCTAGAGATTAATAATAAATTTGATGCTGACGTCAGGAAGTTCGTAACTACGTCATTGGCGTTATTGTAACATGCACTATAGTCAGTAAGTACGAGCACGGTGATATCTAAAAGGTCGACAGCGCGAAAGCCATTCCTCTGGTGTTGTTAGTGTCCATAGGCTACGGTGACCACTATAATAAGGTCCGTATGCTTATTTACCAACCTATAAAAGCACTTTTTTTATATCAAATCTAATAATAAATTTACCATCTTTAAATTACCCTTCCACCGTTGCTCGTCGTTACAAAGTTTTATTTGTTTAAAAAGACATTTGGTCGCAACGTCTGAGGTAATCAAAGAGGGGGAATTAATAACCGCAATCTTGTCGATTTCAATGCTGATTAATGACTGAGTTACAATCCGGATTCCTTTTCATTACTCTTCAATTGTTTTCAAAACTTTATTAATCTTGGCAACAAGAGGCTGTAAAATATAGGATTGGTTACGTTCATAATTCTGCTATAGCCAATTTGATTCTATCAATTTTTGTATCGTGAACTCTAAGATGGGTGAGAATAGCCACAAATCGTGGTTGTACCTACATCATCGTTAGCCTATTTTAATCTATTGTTGGACATAGGCAGAGGCCTGTCAAGAGGCAAGTCGTTGTCAGTGGCATGCTTTGGGAGAGCCCAAAGCATGCCACTGACAACGACTTGAGACTTTTCTCATCCAGTTGTTGCCAGCCTTGTGAAATTAATAATAATTAATTAATTAGTAGCATTCCACTAAGTCTGAGTAACTAAGGTTATTGTTATAATACTATAAACTTTATGTAGGATTTTAGAAAAAAAACTTGAAAAAGTAAATTTCTTATTTATTTGTGGTAAGTATCGATGTAAGCTTATCGTTGATATGTTTCGAATTCTTATTCAGAGACCACGACTTCAAAATGATCAAAGTTCAAAAATCAATAGGACCCCATACAGTACGTAAACTAGTTATTACAATATTCCAAAAGCTGACCTCACATCTGTCAAAGTAACACGAGAAGCATGTCACGCTATGATTATATAGTGACACGTCACGTTCATTCAACAAAATTATTAGTTGTAGAAAACCGCTAAAATGCGAGGGTGAATAGTTTCTGTTTCAACCCCACGACATCATTATGTTAGATGTAACCTCGTATTTTATTGAGGGGCATAGTAGTGAGTCGTGAGTGATGCATGTTAATAAGACTTATGCAAACTGACATCGAAAATATAAAATCCGACCTCTACTTCAGCTGTTAAACTCAAATTCTTAGAAGTAATAAGTGAACGAAGACGAGAATTTTTCAAATCTTGAGCAAATTTCGTGAACTAAAGGTAGATAGATGGAAGGATGTCAAAATTAACAAACACCTAAAATAATGCTATATTAAAGACTCCGTAAAGGGTCGGTATAACGTCACAAGACTACAAAAATGTCAGAGAATTAATAACTTCGCTTTGCACATTACCGTCGATTTGTCACGGTCATGCGCTACAAATGTCACAGGACGACAATTGGCACGTTCACCCTATTAATGTCACGATGCACCTGTCACAACAACCTACGTAGGTATATGTGTAGTTACTGGGCAAATTACATTGTTTGCACAAGTTTACACCTAGCACTTAGACGAGAGATAAGTTTGATTTTATTAATAGGAACTAATTGACACATCACTTAGTATAGTATTGGAGCAAGGTTGGATATGTGTCAAATTTTGGAAATTTTCGCCGTTTACATATTATGGCGTCATCAGTTTACAAACGCTCACTCTTTTTTAATATGCCGAAAGCTCGTTCAATGGTTATATTCCGACGTTAGTTGTAGTTTCAAGGAAACCATGTTAAATAAAACATAGTTTAAACAAATCAGAGGGTCCTGTCAAATAACAAATGTTTGGGTAATTTTCTTTTGAGATCGCCGGATCCCAACGCTAGCGCGCGGAGCGAGCGCGTTATGGCAGCGGCCGACGGCGAATGCTAGAGACATAGAAAATAATATAATACCTAGAACCGAATCGGCCCCGATGCCCTAGTAAGTGACTAAGAGAAAGGTCGCAATGAGACGAATAAGTCGATTGCTTTTCTCTCAATAATATATCACCTCACTGAAATAAAACTATGTATTTTAAAACGGATTTTATGGCGGTTTATTTTAGATTTTAAATCCTGACGTTTCAAAGTCTTTTCAGACTACATGATTTAAATTCTATTATAAAATAGTTTTATTTCAATATATTTCACACCTCTCATCTTCATCACAATACATCACTATACTCGTGTATTAGATACTTATCTGTCTTACTTATCAGATATGAGGTCACACTATCTTCGTTTTGATTATCGTATTCACAGTAACTATTATGCTACAAGAATTTAACGTTAAGTTTCATATAGTAGACACCTAATGCAGCTTGCTACCCTAATTAGGTATGCACTTACCTACTAAACCTTTAATTCGAGAGGAACATGTACCTACCTACATACTTTTATAAGTCCGCTGAAGGCTAAAATTGTGACAAAATACAGACTTCATAAACAAATTAACCAATAAGAGCCCACCACTCGACAAAATGGGAAAATTAAAAAGTGATAAAAACACAAATGAGGTACTTTCAATCATCTCTCTGACAGTGGGGGGGTGGGGGTGATGACGTCACATGAGATTAAAAAGTTTGACGGCTCTCCCACGGAAATTAGCATTTTGCTGGGAGGCATCATTTGCATACGTCCGATCTAATTTTTATCTTTTGTTGTCATTTGCCGGAGGGAATTGATATGTAAAGTTCGGGTCTAATTAATTTTTGCTTCTATTAGAGGTTTATTATTACGTTAGATCAAATTTCCGAGGTAGGTACCCATATAGAAATTTGATTTTATCTGAATGCTTTGAACATTTCTATTCTATTCTATTCATTAATTCTGAACATTTTCAACGACTTCGTATAGGAGGGTGTTATCATTTCGGGTGTTTGACTATTTTAGTTTGTTCCAAAATAACATCGTCATATTATTATTTATTTGTTTGAAAGAGATTTGTCTGGTTCCTGTCTATAACTAACTACTTAATTACCTACGTCTTATGTAATTTTAATGTCACGTGAGAAACTATCTATCTACCCGGGGTCCCTCGGCTCGAAGGAAACCAGTCTCGTTGAGCTGGTCTAAGTCGCCGTTTTTCAGATGTACCGCGCCCTTTGTGGGTAATAAATGTGCCAATCCGATATACTCATGAAAATACCAGTTCCTCAAAACTATCTACCACGGATTATCACGGGTCTACTCTCACCTTATTTTACAACAAGTAGATACTCTAATTATTCGGCACGGATCAGTAAGTGTTTATATACATATTCGCGCTCGGGCATATTTGCGTCCACTCTGCGAATATCATAATCGCTGCATAAATGTTAAAAATGGTTTAGTTCCTATTCCCCTCAATTTGGCCAATTAAGGGTTAGAATGCAATGTGTGCGCGGTTTCCCAAGTATATTTTCTGTGAATAAAACTATTATCTAGATAACACATAGGTCGTAACGACAGAGGACCTGTGACCTATAATTTCAAACCAGAGTTCGACACCGCTGCGCCTTAGCTGCTTCACGCAAACTAATGGATTGTTAGTTGTTACTTTTTTACCTACCAATCTCTTTTAAAAGTAAACAGAATCTGGACAAAAGCTTTTAAAAGAAAAAATATTCAATAAGCATCAGTATAAATTATTCAGGAAAAATTCAAAAGCCTAATTGTAAAATGAGAAGCGTCGTCAAACTCGTTTCATTGTCGTGATGGACAAAAAATATGGAAAAAGTTACCCGGGACTTGAAAATAAAGCAGAACATGGTTTCATTTTGTAAAGTAACTTCACTCATATTTATTTATGTTCAACCGACTTAAAAAGAAAGGTTCGTAGGTACTTGTTTGAAAGATTTAGTTAAGAAGATGAAATGAAAATGTGAAAAATTATTTGTGTTTGATATTCAAGGAGGTGACATTGAATAACTTATTGCTATCGAGTGTTGCTCAGTAACATTTGAAAATGTTGCTCAACAAAAAGTAACTGCGGTGTAGATGCACCGAAACGCCAAACTTATGTCTTCTTTAACTTTAAGGTTAACAATTATCCTAAGGTTAACCCTAAAGCAGCTACTTTCACCTGTCTATACGACATAACACCAACCTTTTCCTTTATTTGGTTCATGTAGCTTATCCTTGGCCTTCCTCCTCCACGCTATCCTTCTGTCTTCGCCTCTAAGGTGGTTTTTATATAGGTGTCACGTCGCGTAAGATGGCCCATGATCCTTACGGTGCATCCACACCGCAGTTACTTTTTGCTGAGCAACATTTTCAAATGTTTCTGAGCAACACTCGATAGCAATAAGTTATTCAATGTTAGTAAATGTTGCCGTGTTAGTCATGTTGCTCTATCAATCGATAACATTGTAAGATAATGTTACCTCAGCAATACGTCGATATATAATAATATAATAATAATAATATTATTATTTTGTTATCTTTTATTGAGCACTCAACAATTAGTAACAACTAGTCTCCAAAGTTCGAGATTGTTATTTAATGTTACCTTGTTGCAAAATGTTGCTCAACAAAAATTAACTGCGGTGTGGATGCACCGTTAGGTAACACCTCCCGTGTAACAATTAGCTTTTTTCTTCCATGGTAACACCCCATCTTTGGTGAGGGTTACAAAGAAAATCTGAATGTGTTAATCTAATAGTGACGTAATCATACGTTGCCCGTGAATCGAATCGGGTCCGTCCGCACGTTTTAACCGCAGCGCCCTAACACAGCTGTTCCTAAATAATTTAATTGTACTTTTCCCCTCTTC
Organism: Meganola albula; assembly: GCA_936450015.1. Classification (NCBI taxonomy): domain Eukaryota; kingdom Metazoa; phylum Arthropoda; class Insecta; order Lepidoptera; family Nolidae; genus Meganola; species Meganola albula. The sequence goes on along the minus strand of OW388157.1, from coordinate 4,014,082 downwards.
CATACCCCTTATCTGCCACAGACTATCATTGAATACACTGTGTCTCAAATAATATACTCTGAATAAATAATTAAGTTCAGTAGAAATTCGTGTGGAATTATAATAATAATAATAATACCTAATTACATTAACGTACACCGCCATCTGATTCCAAACTAAGCAGTGCTTATATGTACTATAGAAACTAGATAACTGGTAATATACTACTTAAAATACTTTTGATTTTGTAAATACATACTTAAATATAGATGATAACATTCAAACTCAAGACAAACAGACATGTTCATCACACAAATGTCTAACTTGGGTGGGAATCGAGCCCACGACCTGCGGCGTGAAAAGCAAGTACCTTACTCACGCCACCTCGGCCCGTGCAAATTGTTACTTAACTTAAAGTATTATATTATCTGTGCTTAACATTGTAAATTTCGCTGATAGCATCTCTGTTTCCCAGAAGCTTTAATCTGCCCGTCTTAAAGTCACGAGGAATCAGTATTTACTGGGTAAGCGCGTTCCATCGTAGACTACATCATTGCTTAACAACAGGCAAGTTGAGGGCAAGCGCAAGTATATTATAGGATAAAAAATCAATTGAAGTGAAGTTCCCTTAAATATTACATACATAACATAACATAGCGTCACACTTTTATTACTTGAAGGTGTAAGCAGAGTTAACTATAGGCCGACCGTTTAACTCGGGTATCGCCATCTGAGGTACAAAGTCATAAAACATTAATTAAATCTCATAGAGAACTATTCAACCACAGATAAAAGTAATGTAAGACTATTCGTCACTAATATCCATATCGCTGGGATCATCATCACTGTCTGTGCAGCTTGAGGAGTGAGATTCTTGGCGATAGGCGATACGCGAGTTAAACGGTCGGCCTATAATATTACATACATAAAATTCCATTGCGTCACGCTTCTATTACTCGAAGGTGTAAACAGAGGTGACTATCCACTTGTCGCCGGCCCCATACGTAATATGGGGCGAGTCTTTTGCCATTCATCGGGCACAATTCCAAACTTCGAGCTTCAATTATGATTTTCTAAGTAATTGTAATCCTGCTTTTGTTCGACCCCGGAAACGAACCCAGGACATCGAACACGCCACCACTGAACCACCGAAGCAGTTTTTTTATTTTAATTGGTGGATTGTTTTGAGGCTGACTATATTAAGTAGGTACACACGGCTACACATCAAGCTATTGAAATCCAGTATAAGCTGACCTCTCGTTGTACGGAAATCCTGTACAATGCGAGATCAGCTTATATTGGAAATGAATGAAAATGAAAATGAAAAGATGCTTTTTTTTAGACGCAAGTCTACATAAAAATAGTCCAATTTCTTTTCCTACCGTGCAGTGAATGACTGGCAACTACTGAGAAACACTGCCAAAAAAACTCAGTAGGCTTTTTTCCTTATGAAGTACTTATATCTATTACATTTTGTTTGTTTATTGTGTTGAATTAGAGTGACTTAATTCCCTGAAATTTTATAATACGCTTTCTTACATAACGTAGATTTTATATTTATTTTAAAATTGTTAATATTGATTTCCATATTATTTGGAAGTTTATTGTAGAAACGTATACACTGCCCCATAAAAGAGTTACTGACTTTGTGGAGTCGAGTATGATGTGCTACAAGATCGTTCTTATTAATTCTAGTATCCAAATTATGTGTCGCAATTTTTTTTTAATTTTGTAATATTTTTATAGCTTATTGTATAGCTTGATGTGTATCCGTGTGTAACTGACCTGCCTATGCGCAAGTGCTAACTCACCATGTGAGTAGTGCAGTGAGATGTAGAGGGTGTTTAAACGTGGCGCAGTGGTATCAGCCTCGCCTTTGAAATAGATACCTATAAGGTCGCAGGTTTGATCCCCGGTCGTGCCCATACCTGTTTGTATGAGTTGTTTTATTACCAACATTAGTTTAACATTATGTTTTAAATAACAGATTTAAATAACATTACTGCTGCTCAATATCATTGAAGGAAAACATTGTGAGGAAATCGGCATATCTAAGACCTAATCATTCGAGGACATGTGTAATCGCGTAACGCGCACTTGGCCAACGTGGGTGGTTTAATGGCTAAACTCTCTCAACTATTAAGATAGTTGAGAGAAGCTCTGTTCTCATCAGTGGGACACTAAAAAGGGTTGAATTGAATTGAGATGTTTCAAGGCAGACGTAATTTCAGGAAATGTTGCAACGGTCTAGGGCCTGACATATCTCATTTACTTCTTATCTGAGTTATCACCAGTCACAATATGTTATGTAATTTTTAACACAATAAAACTAATTTAAAAAAAATTAACCCAACTTCAAAAACATCGAAGTTAAGAAAAGGGATAGTAAAAACAGATAGTAAATCCCATTCAAAGCATAATTGTATGTCCTCTTAAAAAGTTTTATGCACCAAATAGTTTTTTGAGGTCAGTGCCAACTCGGAATTAAAAAATATTACTTACCAATCTAAAGACATAAAATGTATGGTATTTAATTTAATTATAAGCTAATCAGTGAATTAAAAACTTAAATCTATTCCTATATCTCAAATACGGCTGAACCGATTTTTATGTTACTTAAAATTATCCCTAAGTCGGAAGGTACTGTATCTAACAAAAAAATAATCATTGTAATACGATGGCTAGTTTTCGCGAAATCGCTAGACAAACAAACATACATAGGTATGTACTTACTAAACTTGGCATACCTACCTAGTGTTTAGAAGGAAGCCCATCTAGAATTTTAACAATTCCCGACCTATGCGTTTCCAATTCCTACCGCAGTTAACAAAAGAGCTGATAACTGTGTGGATAAACGGCTGAACCGATTTTATTGAAACATATCTAAGGATAGGTAATTACCATCGGTAGAAAACCTGCTATCAAAATTCTTTGTTATTCGTGAAAACCTATCATTGATTGAAATAAAACTACTTTTTAACGGATTTTATCGCGGTTTATTTTAGATTTTAGATCCCGACGTTTCAAAGTCTTTTCAGACTTCATGTTCACGGGTGGACTGAGATATTTGACGTCCAAAAATATAAATAAAAAAAAAAACAAAAAAAAACAAACCTATCACTGGCTTACTGTTGTTTATTTAGTTTGTTGGTTTTCTTTACTAAAATAAATACATAAAACGCATCTAAATCGGTTCACCAGTTTCAGAGCTACGATGCCACGGATATAGCTACACATACAGAGAGAGATCAAACTGATGACACCTTTTTTTGTGCTTTTCAACTTTATCTGCATATCAATGGTTTCACAGCAAAAAGTAATTGAATTATCTACCTAAAGAATCTCTTTAATAAGATTTTTTTAAGCTGTAGGTACCATCTTTATAAAGGGTTAGTAGAGGTTTTTTTTTTAATTAGTTACTAAAAATATTAATACATTAACTGTGCATTGAATCTATTTAGTTTCATTATAAACTCGGATAAGATTTATTTATAAATATTGTTCTGAGTACTTAACAAAACCAGCATAAGCTTAATCACAACCTGAAAATATTAGTTCTTACTAAAAAAAAATACAGAAAGCTAGTTATTAACCATGATATTATTATTTTTATACGCACCTTTTAAAAGCTCGATCTCGGTTTCAACGCAGCACAAAAAATACCTCTTACTCACTTAACGGTTGTTCGCATACTACCCTCAACACCCGACTTCCCCAGCCTAAACCTAGGCGGGGCTTCTGTTGGGCGGGACTCGCGCCCGCAAATCAGCTACGGTTCTACTTCTTTTCTTCCCGTACCAAGGAATGCTGGACAGTTATTTGTGAGCTATATAGAAACTAAATACCACTAGATAAGTAGCTTAAGTAGTAAATGCCTCCTCTGAACTAAAAGTACCTATTTATAGCTTTTATCTCACTTACTAGACTTGCTTACAACTTCGCCTTCGTGATCTAAGTATTTCAAGTATTAGGAAACTTAGTATCTGTGCCTACATTAAATAAATAGCGTCACCTGTATTACCCGAAGGTATAGGCAGAGGTGAAAATGCAAACATTTTGCTCGATCCGGCAATCGAGCCTTGGGTAAGCGGTCACGCTTACCACTGGTCCACTGACTGAAGCAGTTCAGTTTATAATTCACATTAATAATCTCCTACCTACCTACCTACCAATAAAAATGGTGGCGCGAGTTGTCAACCCTTTGCCGTGAATTAGTGAACTGTATTTTTGCGGAACAAACTAGGTATAGAATTTTGATTTGGTTTGATCGACACAACTACCAAAGGGCGATTCGGGATACGGCGGGTGTTGGTTTAGCAATGAACACAACCCGGGATGAATAGGATATGATGCACAAACCTTGAACAGTTACTGGCTGACGTAGCCAATATGTAAATCCTGTGCATTCAAATTCTTAGATTACATTACATTAGATACCCGTGGTGCTTAATTCGTAGTCCATTTTGATGAAGCAATTTCAACATCTTTTTTTCTAGGTAGGTATGCTGTCTCCCGTTTTGCCTGGAGTGAACAATCAAATTATCCAATTCGTCTTATTATCTTTCTGATAAGGATCGGGGCACTACCGGGGATCAAACTCGCAACCTTATAGTTCAAAGGCGTGGCTAATACCGCTGCGCTACTGCTGCGCCACCGCTGCTCCCGGGCTCTAAAATCCAGGGGCCCATTTCTCGCCCTTTAGACATTTAGCTCTAATAGACATATGTCGAAAATAAATAAGGATTTCATTAATTTTCGTCATTTTTTCGACATTTGTCTATTAGAGTCTAAAACGCAAGAATCGGGGCCCAGGGCTTTGTCGCGTCTTGTCCAGGTTGCCAAATTTATGTAAGGGATGGCATCTCTATCATTGATGGTCCCCACATTCCGAGTATCCTCGTTATAACTCGTGATTACGAGTGGTTTTTAAATGATTTTCAGTAGCGAAAAGGCATAGGCGTATATATACCTATATACGGCCCACCCCGGGATATTAGACTACCGAATTGAAATTTTATAATACCTACTGATGATAACATCTGACGATTCTACAAATTTATAGACCTTTAAAAAGTTTGCACACTATGACTTACTTGACCACTGCAATAAACTTTATAATAAGCGTAAAGTTATCTAAGAGTTATTCTATGATAATAAATATAAGTCGGGTTTTCCTTCCTGACGCTATAACTCCAGAACACACCAACCGATTTTCACGGTTTTGCTTTCATTGGAAAGGTCTCGGGCTCCGTGAGGTTTATAGCAAAGAAAATTGAAAAATGAAAAAATGAAATGAATGAATCGAAAAATGCAATTTAAGCGCATAACTCGAGAACGGCTGAACCGATTTAGCTAATTGTTTTTTTAGAATACTCCTTGAAGTACAAGGATAGTTCATAAGCAAAGAAAAAAAAGCGACTTCCTCAGAAACAGCTTAACCGATTCGGTAGGTCTGAGAATCGGTCGTAATCTATTTTCGGACCCAGTAGGTGGCACTGCTTTACCGGGCAGGACGACGTCTGCGGGGTCCGCTAGTTCTATGATAATATTCACAGCTGTTCACTGAACGATGTACATTGCATATTGAGTGTCGACACTACGTCAGCGCATCGGCCATGCTACATCATCGCCAGGCCCCCCTGAATAATAACCCTAGATACGAATACGCCAATGCGAAAAGGTGAAAGTAAGTTGAATGAAGTGATGCTCCTTAACCAAACTTCTTATTGCAAACATCGCACTGAATCACGGCAAAACCTCTAGGCGCTGGATCTTGGTCTCGTGGATGACCACGTGGTCATGAACCGTGGCCGTCACCTCTGTAGGTGCAGCTCGAGTTTCAACAAAGATTCTCTAAGTATATTAGGAAAGTCTTAGTAAGTAAATCTTAAAGTCTACTCGACCCGAAAATCGAAGTCAAGATCTCGCTGTTACTATAGGCCGACCGTTTAACTCGCGTATCGCCATTTGAGGTACAAAGTCATAAAACATTAATTAAATCTCTTAGAGAACTATTTAACCACAGATAAAAGTAATGTAAGACTATTCGTCACTAACTAATATCCATATCGCTTGAATCATCATCACTGTCTGTGCAGCTTGAGGAGTCAGAATCTTGGCGATACACGAGTTAAACGGTCGGCCTACCTCTAAGCTAACACGCATACCACTGTAGCAAGCACCGATGCAGTAAAACCAGATTTGACCAGGACTGACTGAACAACTAAATCTACTGGTGGTTACGTAATGCATGAGCAGCGGTGGTGTAATGGTATGGACCTCACCTTAGAAATAGAAGATAGCGGGTTCGAATCAAAGTCGTGCCCCGTACCTATCTTTGAGTGAATTGTGTCATCGCCGCTGCTCAATTTCAGCAAAGGAAAACATCGTGAGGAAACCGGTATGTCTAAGAACTAATCATTCGAGGACATGTGACATCCTGGTGGATGTACCCGCACTTGACCAGCGTGAGTGGATTAAGGCCTAAACTCTCTCCACTCGTAAGATAGTTGAGAGAAGACCCGTGCCCAGCAGTGAGACACTAAAAGGGTTGACGTGACCTAATGCATTATGAACAAGTAAAAGTAACAGTGGTCAATTACGTTTGATGATTTTCTGTAGTATTTGTCTCGATGTCTACGTTAGTTAATTAATTAAAAAAGAAAAACATTTATTTGACAAAGACAACACACAGAATCAAATGAAAAAAAAACTCAAGGAAAGAGAAAAAAGGACATAAATGGAAACAGTTAAAAAAATAAAAAAAATATAAACGAAAGAGTAAGTGGACATGGACATTAAAATTAGGTCCTCATTGAAGGCGAGTTTGAAATCAGAATCACAGTCCGAAGAAAGGTATTACTTACCTACTACCAGAAGTGACTGAAAGTAGAATTATTGATGTGCCTGATAGCGTCGACTTCGCCACTCAATTATTAATAGCGATTATCTATTTTACTAGGTATTTTAGTTAAGTAGTCTCTTAGCGTAGTTCAGTCATCCGAACTTGTGGTTACTGTAACAAATATCGAAATGACTCAAAACCAAATGAACATTTTATTACAAACAGGTGAGTGTACCTACTTGTAAACTACTATTATATACTAAATATAAAGTAGGAACTTTGATTTATTTTTATTTATTTTTAGGGGAACAAAAAATAAGAGTTTTTTATGCCCTAGGTTCCACTGGCGAAACATGCACAAGAAAACACGATGCAAGCACTATCTATCTCTATCGTTTAGAGATGAGTAGAAAGAGATATACGACAATGCTTGTGTCATGTTTTGTTGTGCAGTGCTAAGTTGCTAAAGTCCAATTATACCGAGTCGTAAGGAAGGGAGTTGTGGTGCTGTGCTAATAATAATATTTTGGGTAGTACCTTAGGAACTGTTGATAACAGTTACCGGCCAGTTAAAAGTTTTTATATCTCTGGAACTATTTATAAAAACAAAAAGTTATTAGTTATTTAGTTATAAAAACAGTTTCTTAGACTGGTTGCATTATAGGGATTGTGGGGGTGGGTTTAATAAAAGATAGAAGATAATTGCGAAAGCCTAAGACTGTAGTTTCAGTTTTATTCTGAGTTTACTTTTCCACATTTGAAAGTTATAAAACTGAAGACTAACCACCGTATTCATAAAACGTCTTTTATGCTCACTATAGCTAAAATAGATTTAATAGTAGGTACTACTCATCACACAAAGTTTTGTCCTTGATGGGAATCAAACCACGACCACCAGCTTAGCAGTCAGGGTTACCACTACGTCAACAAGCCAGTCATATAAAAATGCGATTGGTAAATTAAAAAGAATAAATTTGTAAAAAATTACGTAAACAAATATTGCAAAAATTGCATTTCACCCAAAAACATAAAGAACGGAATAGGATGTAGCATGTAGCACACAGGGATACTTTGATTTCCTATTTTTAAAGTCCGGAATAGCACATAAAGCATTGTTACTGTTTTTTTTACGAGGACGAAACCGCGGGCGAAAGCTAGTATGAAAATAAAATCATTACAATAAGTTTTCAATCAAAAATAATGTTGTCAACAGTGCCCTCTATTGTAATAGCATAGTTATTAAAATATAAATAGACCGAAGGAGAGAACCGCTATGAATCATCCATTGCATCGCATTCCATTCACCGTTGTTTTGGCGTTCCCGCCGCCGCATAGCTAACGCGTCCGATCAATAGTTCCTAACTACTTTGGCGCAGAGGGCGCCACAAATTCCATGCGCAGCCATGTGAACTACTTATATTATAAAATACAATTTAAATATATAATAAATAATTTTCGTAAATAGTCGTCTTTAAAAGTACGTAATTGATTATAAAATACATAAGTTCTAATAGCATTTATATTTTTTTTCACACCATCTAAGAATTATTAGTAGTTAATATGACTAGTTAACAAGCGTCAAATGCGTCAACCAAGCTTTGGGTCGCAATGAGGTCAATACACCGCCATCTTACGTCTATACCATTAACTTGTGCGGAGTCTAGCGTAGTAGTAGCAGCAGTTTTGATTGTTTGAGACAATTTGTGACTGTGGCAAAAAGGAGTTATCAAAATAGGTAATAATCAGTTTCAGTAATATCGGTATGTTCCGTGAATAAAACAGATTTTGGCGGCGGAAAATACAAGTGAAATTAATAAAAATTAGATACGATGGAGTGTAATAGCAATTTGCCCAAAAAGTGTTTAGTACGTTCTAAAAGATCAATAAAGTTCCTGCTATTGAATGTTATCTAGTGGATTTTTAAACTAATGTGTTTATATCTAACTTCAAAACTTGTTTCAGCTGTGGATATGCCGGCAAGAAGAGGTATTATGGTTTGCTAAATCACTACAATGTCCGACGTTAAGCAAGTGAAAGTTGACAACTGGGGGATATATTTCCTCCAAAGGTTAAAACATTTCTTTAACCGCACCGACTACTGTGACCTGACGCTGCAATTTCAAGACAATGCTCAACTCAAGGTACATAGATTGGTGCTCAGTGCTTGCACTGAGTACTTTGAACTTTTGGAAAGAACTTGTGAAATGTACGAAGACTGCCTTGTTATGCCGGACGATCTGCAGGCGGACGTTGTTGTACCCATAATTAACTTCATGTATACGGGACATTTAGAATTTAAACTAGATTTACTTGAGAGGTTATACCAAACATCTCAAGTTTTAAACATGCCTGTTCTAACTAAACTCCTTGAGTCACACAGAGTTCCAAAAACGACTCAAAATAATGCCTACAAAAAATATTATAAACCAGGTCCCGGTCAGTCACTGGTGAGCTCAGGGGCTTCTAGTAGTTTTGTAGGTCACAAGCGCTCATATGGAAAAGCATTTGATAATAAAACTTCTACTCCTAAAGAAAAAAAAGTATACCAACCGATCACTAGTACAAATGTGAATAATGTTGGTACTAGACAGAGTCCTCCGTCTCCTGTTGATATCCAACTACCTAAAAAACCTTTCAGAGAGCCCCGACCAACTAGGTACGAATTACCTGAAGAATTAGATACTGATAATATCTTTACAGACTCATTTTGTAGCATATCATATGATTCTAAACCCTTGATGGTACATCCTGATGCTGTCAAACACTATGCTTCAAAGTATAACAGAAAGCTGGGATCTGGCTCTAACAAATTACTCACAGGAACATCTACTGTTGACATAGTTGAATGCAAGAGAATTACTAAAGACGACAGTTTATTTAATGATAGTATTCCTGAACACAGTGTAGCTGATGAATCAGAAATGTTTCCACCCTCCTATTCTGGCACTATGAAGGATTCAAGCCAACTGTTTGACCAAATCGTAGAGCAGACAGAAAGCCCAAAAGTTTCAGTAGAAACTAAAGATGGTAAAGTTGCTTCCAACATTGACCATGCAAAAATTATCAGTGAAGTTCTTAAGAAATATCCACATTTAGTAAAAAGCAACAAAAATATCAAATTAAAAATATTAAACTCTCCATCAGTTAAGGCCAAAAAGCCACGCAAACAAATACCAGATAGTCAGATAGAAGACAAATCACCCATAAAACTTAAATTAGAGCCAGAAGATTATACATTTGAAACTGATGTGATCGATTCCAAACAAGCTGCTAAATTAATTGCTATGGGTGCTGAAAATGTAAAGGGCCCTTGGATATGTTTAATATGTGGCACTCCAGGTAGAGCTCTACACTTCACATCATACTTCAAGTTCCGCCGCCACTTGGTAGAAGTACACAATGAAAAGCCTATATTTACCATATGTGAGTACTGTGGCCTGAAATCTGCAAAGAGAAATAATTTGCTCCATCATCTCTATGCAGTACATGGTGTTAAACCTCCACCTCCATATAATTTTCCTAAATGCAATAAATGCAACTATATTGCACTAACTGAAGGGCTGCTAGTAAAACACAAACTAGGCCATAATAAAGATCCAAGATTTAACTGCAATGGCTGTTCTATGTCATTTAATTCATCTTATCATTTACTTTTACATATACAAAATACAGGACACAAATACAGTGCAGAAAGGAAAACTAATTTACAATGTATCTATTGCATGAGAGCATTTTTGCGTGAAGGTAACCTTTATGCTCATTTGAAAACCAACCATAAAAAAGAAGCTATGATTGACGGGATCATAGATGATTCTGATGAAGAAAGTATGATGGAAGAAAAACCTACAATGGAAAGCTTGAAACAAGTCAAAGAAAACTCGAGACCTCATTCAGTTAAATTTGAACCATCTACAAGCTTCAATTCACTACAGACCTTTGATGATGAAGATAAAGAAATTGATGTTCAATATGAAATTAATCAAAGTGGTGATATTGTTATATCAAGAAAGCCTGCAAACCCTAAGCAGAAGATTTTAAATGCTGGTTTTGGGCTACCTAAGCAAACAAACCCTAAAGTATCTCAAATTACTCAGCAAAGCAACGCCTTCCTTGAAGAAATTAATACAGAGTCACCACCACATCTTGAAGATGAAATAGTTGTAATAGATAACCAACAATTTATCATGAGAGGTCATGAACTTATGCCTAAACCAAAAGAAAATAATGAAGCCTACATTATATCAGACATGATGAACTCTGAATCAATACAGGCAGTGCAGCCGTCTACATCTGTAGAATATTCTCAGGTTCACAGAACTAGCATTAATGAAAATCAGACTATGGTAATAAAGAAATCTGGAAGTATAAATCAACCTATACAAATTGTAGTTTCTAATGAAGCAGAATATAAAGCTCTGATGGCTTCTAATGAGCCTATTATTTTTGACAATGGTGATGCTAATAAAACATTAGCAGTTTTGACCACACCACATAGCACTATGGCAGGAACAAACATAGAATTAGGAAATTCTCAGGCTAATAACATGATGATCATTCAAGATGAGTACCCAATGAATGTTAATGAAGCTGTATCAACTGAAAATCCAAATATAGTAGTTGTTTATAGTCATAATCTAAAGGATCAAAACCAACAATACCAAATCATTACCTCAGGAGGAATTAGTACACAGTTTGTTCAGCCATCTTCAATCATTACCCAGAACTATGAGACTGTTACTACCACTACTTCTGTCATGAGTGCAAATGTTATCGATCCTCAAGGTGATGGCCAGTCCTGGCAGAATAATATGCCAAATATAGAAGCCCAGCAAATTTCATCCTCAGAATATGTATTGCCTGATATTTCATCAGAAATTGAGACGGAACAAGTTGTAGTTTCCACTGTTCCAAATGAAAATGATAACTTAGTTGAGCTTCCAGAGGTTAATTTGGTCACTGAAGGAAAGCCAAATGAGGAGACACTTCAAGAATGTGAAAATGAAGAGTCTGTGAGTGGCCAAAATGACATGCCACTGATAGGGGAACACATATTAGCTGATTCAGAAAACATAGTTGTTACGTCAATGAATACAGATGTTACGTATGCTGAAGGAACTAATGAAATTACTGAGGAAAATATTGGAGCAGCCTCTAATTCAATTGTTGAAGAAGAAATAACTACTACGAATGAAAATATTGAACAAGAGGCAGTTATTGAGGAAGAAGCCTGTACTGATATTATTGAACAGCAAAATACTACTGCAAATGAGTGTGAGTCCGAATCGGTAGCAAAAGCTATATCTGATAATCAAAATTCAGCCATTATTCAAAGTACAAATGCTTCTGAAAATAATGTACAAAATAACTCTCCAGAACACGACGCCCAAAATATGGAGCCTTCATCTGTTAGTGATGGTGAAGTGATTATTAATGATACCGACATAACTGGAGATACAGAAGTAGAAACTAAAGTAAATGAAAGTACTATAGAAGTAACTACAGAAATTGCAGAGTCACAAGCATATGACGATATTGTTTTACCTGATAAAGAAGAATATGTGCAACCCGAATTAGTTAAAGTAGATAAAAAAATTCAAAATCTTACTTCGGAATGGTCAGAAGATGAATACGACGTAGTTGAAGACAATGAGACAGTCGAGAATATCGCTAAAGAGGTTTCTCAGCATAATGTAGCTGCCCAGATGCCTAAGGAAGAAACAACGCATATTGAACAGCAAAAAACTGATATCCATGAACTGGAAGAATCTATAGAAAATATTCAGCAAGAGGTAGAAAAAAAAGTTTCATCTAATGATGAACCTGTAATTGAAACTAAAACGCAACTGGAAGAAAGCAAGCCAAAAATACCTGTTGAACCTAATGAAAAACGAAACTGTCAAATTAATCCGCAAGAGAAAATATCTTCTTTATTGAATGATTGGGAGGAAAATGATTCTCAAGAAAGTACATCCCATGACAAAAGCACAGAAATACAGAACATCACATCACATCAAAATGGTGACAAAATAAATACAGAAGCTGTAGTTGATAATGACCAACCTATTGTCAATACGCCCGTCATTGAAAACAATATTCCGAAAAACGATAGTATAAAGAATTTAGTGAGCGACTGGGATGATGAAGAGGAAGAAAAAGAATAAAAAACCTTAATGTGTATCACATGTTGTAAACAGCCAGTAATAATACTTTAAGTGTATTTAAGTTTTGTTAAATTAGGTTTCATTTATACTTTATAGTATTATACAGTATACAACTTAGAATCAATTAAATTAAAAATTAAATAGATTCTTAAGCAGATAATAATGGAATCTACTATGTAGTTGAAATAATAAGTGAAAATAGGATATATGTATGTATTCACAATCTATTCGATTATTTTAAACTAGAGCTAAGAACAATAGTACTAATATTCTGAGATTCATCTGACCCCAAGCTAAGCAAAGCTATGGAAACCAGTTAACTGATATAGTGGGGAAAGAGGCCAAATAACTGAACATAGTAAGTGCTTTCTGATAACAGCAATAAAACACGAATTAGAGATACATATAATATATCAGTTGTAATATCAATATTTATATTTTGTTAAAACAATCACTGTATTAGCTAAGAAGAAATTCTCACTAACTTATTTTAGTCAGTACAAAATATTTTTGTAAAATAGCGTTTCGTTTCAACTGTTTAGCATACGTGATAAATTGCTGTATTTAATAAATCTTTACTTAACTTCCTATAAATAAAACGGATTTAATCAAAAATTTATGTTTTCCTTTTTAATCAAATAAAACAACATTTAGAAAAAAAATAACATTTAATACTAGGTTTTAAACAATTGCTAAAATCAATAGCAATGAATGATTACAGTCTGTTAGTGCACTACCTAGGTATGTTTGACAACACATAGTTTGTAGAAAGAAATCGTGGTACAGTCTGCAAAATAATGTTACATTAACAAGCAATTTTTTTACTCATGTTTGAACACATATTGGCGCAGTCGAAGCACGTTGTCTAAAAGTTAATAAAGCATCTGACCTCAACCACCACGATAAGTTTAGGTTTATCTCTTCTAAAATGAAAAATTAACAAACTTTTTCAATAAACATGATTTCAACTTCTAGTAGTCTTGCAGTTCGGCTCGTCTGTCTGAACACCCTTATTCTAACAATATTGCATTTTATAGTCGTCAGCTTAGTGATTTTAATTAAAAAAATAGCCAATTAAATATACCAATAACTATTTGCTGAAAGCACTTTTTATGTAGGTATAGTAAACCTTTCACTGTGGCTGGCTAGTTGTCTCCATGTGCTTTCACAGGTTTATTTACAGGCTTAAAACAATAGTTAACTCTTTTTACTAAATCAATTATAATTAGTTTTATTTTTTTGCTGACTGCACATTTGAATAAAATGAAAGTTAAATGCATTAGATATATGTAGAATACATACAACACACACACAACCCATAGCTGTGATTTTTTTGCCGACTGTACCTACATTTTACTACAGTGAAATTTCAAAGCATTAAATCTACAATACTACGGCACACAACCCATGGCTGTGGGTGGAATTAAGTGTTCGGACTTTACCCAACATTGCTACTTCTGTGAGGTAGGATCGACAGGCAGCCGTCGTGATGGGACTTGGGATTTGAACTTGGCCAAGTCCTTGGGAGACCTGAACTGTCTTGGATTCTGCACGAACTTATTCAGAAAAAGGAGTTGACAAGTTAGATTGCCCGCTTTCCTCCTAGCAAAGTGGGAACTAGCACAGAAAAAAATGACTAATCGCCACGGGTAATGCACCTAAACCTTATAGGTTATGGACCCAGTACCTAACCACAGTACGTACCTACATAGCTAAAGCAGTACATAAACTAGAAAGTTATCATTTAAAAAATCAGACATACACAGGCGCAGGTATAGAAAATATTTGAATAATTATTCTGCGACTCGCTACTGAAAGCATTAGCAAAGCAAAGCGCGGGACCCCACTATTCAAGTAGATGCGCGCGACTGTGTGTGTGCCGTTTTGAACGATTTCTTCATAGTTTCCATACTGCTATAGCTGTTATATTATTACGTACTGTGATTTCATGTCTCCTCTCTTGTTCCCCTTAATGGTGAGTCATACAACTTTTTCTAAGATCCCATATATGCTACAACTGTTTCACTGTATTGAGTGCAAAGGTGGACTTTTGAGATTATTTTGTATTGTGACAAAGAACATGTTAAAGTAACCTGCCTTTCTTTATATTCTATCATACATACAGTTTAAGTATACATTAATTTACTAGTATGAATAGATTATTATCACAAAATCTCAGTATCAACATCATAACAATTATTGCCAATTTACAAGTACACATTAAGTTTAAAATCACCACTAAGCAGGCTGATCTTTGAATACCCAGATAACTTTTACCCGAAAATATTTTTTACAGTAAATGTGTCAACAATGTTCCCTAGATAAAAATTATCGGGTTATTGAATATCAGTAATAATATCTTCAGGACTTCTAGTTAAAGTTTATTTGTACGAAGTTCTAAAAGTTCGAACTGAATGCGGTTTGCAATATCCTCTAATAAAACTACCTACTCAGCTTTAAGTCTTGTAATATCTATGCAAGATACAGATTAATTTATACATAAAAACAGTGTTTTTACATATTATACAATGGAAAAGCTGCCTTAAGAAGCAGTTTTTGCTAAATTGAAATCAACTGATACCATAGAATTTTACTATTACTTAAAATATTACTTCATAAACAGAGCAGTGCTGATAACCAAGTTCGTCATCCGTTTTTACTTTAACTTTAGCAAGTAATTCAGTTAAAAAATAGGTTAGTTGTATTTCCATTTAAGATGTCAAACTCTGATCATCATTATGAGGTAATATTTCGAGTATATATGCATACATCAATTTAAAGTTTACGGAATACTGCATTGTCTACAAAGATTTGCTATTACATTTACATTATTTCTAACAATGCTAGTTGAATGGACATCACAAGCTTTTATTAAAAAACTAAAATATATTGATGGTTAAAAACTAATTTGGGCTTCATCCCATTCACATTCCCTGGTGTCTTCAATGGTGTCATTCAACTTTTTGCCAGGAGACCATGCTACCAGTATAGTCACAAGGGCATATTGAATGCAATGTTGGACTTGTGAGATTGTCAGATCACTTGTATTAGGACCATATATGTTAAATACTTGGTAATACATATATGATTACAGAACTTAGTACCTAATTAAAAAAAATAATATGACAAATGCTTATAAAGTCAACTGGTGACTCTCGCTCTGGATCATTTCTGATTCAAAGGCTGGTTATCACAATCCAGTGAGTGTGATGGGCACTTTGGGGTCAGGGACATTCAGGCGAGTTTTATTTTTTTTATTGTATTCTGGATGAATTATTAAGTCAACAATGTAACTATATTTTTGACTATATACTAACATTAAGAACATAGCTAAACCTCATTGTTAAGAAGAGTGCTAATGTCTATATAATTGACACATTAATTTCTCTTACATTAACTAATGGCCTCTTTTTCTCAACCTTACAAGCCAAATCAAACAACATTTGATGTTCATTTAGCCTAGTTAGCATCATTAAGTAAAAGCTAAAATGTATTTTTAACCATTAATATATATCTTGAGAGACACATTTTTCTTCAAAACAATACACAAATAATTTAATGAAATATTATATTTAGTGGAATATAAGATTTCAGCAAACTTACATGCTATGCATGTCACTGAAACATCAAATTTGCCTCTAGTGGAATATAACATGTATTTACATAATAAATTACATTATTTACAATAAAAATAATACTACTGCCTAATCATTAGATATGGAGACTAAAACATACTTAACCATGTATGCAAGAAACACAAACCCAACCAACACAAAGAGGTTAGTTAGGATACAGTACATGTTTGATTGTTGTTCAGTTATAACATCACTTTCACCATTCATGTTGCTGTTGTCTGCATGCAACATTGCCTCCTGTCGCTGCTTCAACAACTCCTCTATTTCCTCAACATACTCAGGAAACAACTCACAAAACATTTTGTTCTTTATATTTATCTCCAAAGACTCCGCCGCCATACATCGCTTCTGGTAATCCGAAGTTTCAATAGACCCTAATGTCGGAGTTTTCTCTAACATAAAACTTAGTAAGCCTGTTAGGATAGTAGATATCGACCACGCTGGGTTCCATGTGTCGGGGTGGAAGTCAGTAATGCTGAGGCACAAGCGGGTGTTGGTCTTAAACCTGCCATTGGGAGTAATCATGTAAATTGAAGGTGGTTTGAAAGGAAACTCTCGCGGAAACATGATTTTTCCGTGATAATATCCACCCTCGTAGGGACTTTTCTCTGGCCCTTTTACTACATAATGCCACTCTAAAATATTTGATGGCACTGGCTCTGCAGTCACGTAAGGAACAGGATCGTTCTTCAATCGAAGATAATCCTGTTTTAATCTGCTCGTCGCACCAATAACTTTTGTTTTTGCCATGTTCTGCCGCGGAATAACAATAAAACAATTTTACCTAGTATTACAACGTAGGTATCACTACAATTATAAACTGTGTTTGTTTTATAAAATATACAATTCTTTATTTAATTCACCAAATAAAATTGGTTATCGCGAATAAATAAAATTAAACGTCAAATGAATTTACGTCATGCATGTTGTGGTGAGTCATGTCATGTCATGTCGTTGTCACTGTCAATTTAAAATCATTTACTAGCAATATATTATCTGTGCTAGCAACAGATTATATTAAACGCCGAGCAAATAAGATACCTCAGAATTAAAACTACTAGCCCACAGACGCAATTATCGCCATGTATTCCTATACTCTCTGGCTTGCTGCTTGTATTTTCTGACAGCTTTCTCAAATTTCAAATCAACCATGCCATTTTAGAGATCATCCCATAGGTTCTCTTAGTAGTATGTGCATCCCATTTTTAGATTATAAAGATAATTGCGTCTCTAACTAGTTTTAAATCACGGATTTCTTTCCCCTATATGGACTCGTCATGTTAGCTTTTAAAGAAATGCAACTCATGAAACTTCCTAAAATTTATTATCACAATTATTTCAATCAGTCATTTAAAATAGATAAATAAATAAAATACAACAACGATAACTTGAAAAACTCGATCATGTGCCGTAGTTAAGTAGCATCGCTCGAATTTCTTGATTCAAATGTTTGATTAAATCTTCATCTGGGTTGTCTTGCTGTATAAGCGTGTCTCGTTGGGCAATTAATTCGTTGATTTTATCGTTTAATGGATTTTTTGGGACGTTCCTGAAAAATAAACTATTTTGCTAAAGCTGAATCAAAGTACACTGTGTAAAATTGCGTATGCGGGCGTATTAAAAATGGAGGATAACAAGGTCTCGGCAGTGATTACGTAAATATTTTTTTTTTCTTAATACTATTTTCTATTTATTTTACATTTTTTAGATTTTCTACAAAATGACGATTTAGATATAGGTAGCATCTAAACACTTATTTCACTATTTCTATTCTAAGCCAATAAGCTAAAAAGTTAAAGAACTGTGTAGGGGAATTACCGACGGGGAAATATGGGAGTATAACATAATGACAGTTTTTATATATATTATATATAGTGGGTAAGTTTTGTTTACATTTGCTGATGACTAGCTAAATATGCTATTTCGATTGGAGAAATGAATTAATAACTCACGTCAAGTCGTCGTACATTTCTATTCCACCAGGTCCAGGGGTATCTGGAGCATAAACAATATATTAGATCATAATCAGCAAAGTAGTTTTCAAATGTTATATATTTTATACGAGTATAAAAAAATATTCTTGTTTTTTCTTTATACATATAATTTGACTAGCGTCTGATGTAGAATGCGTTATTGGCATGTTCGTATAGTCGTCAAAATCGCAAATTCAAATCCTGAGCCGAACCAAAAAATGTTGGGACTGTTCCAATTTCTTAGCTAACCAGGAATTTGGTAGTGTAACTGACCCCGTGCCTTGGAAAGCACGTTAAGCCGTCGGTAATACCGAATCTCTCAACGATCGTGTCTGTTAGCCTGACAGAGATTAGAACAAAGAGTATACCCGAATTTGCGCACACGTTCGTGCGCTACAGCCTATATCACCTGCGTACTGCTAGTTGTCAGTTTAGAGGCGGTCTCTACGAGCGAGAGAATCAAATAAAATCTTTAGTAGAGCGAGTTCCGAGTCAAAATCTGGAGACCTTGTCCAAAGAAGAGTTTTGGCCGAAGGAAGTCATCTACCTGTAATCTATGCGGTATGCAGCGCAACTTGACGCCATATGTTCGTATTATATAGTTATTTTTATACATGTTTTTATGTATTTTTTATGTACATTTTCCATTAGTTGGCTGAATAAAAAATAAACCTTTTTGAATCATGATTCTCCCGTGGAAACGCCCCCTCAGTGTATAGAAATACGCGAAACAACGATAATATCGATACGACCCTTTAGACTCACCGAGGCGAAGTTGCCGATGGGTACTACTAATATACAAGCGAACCGGAAAGGGTATATCATGCCATTTGACATTATTTGAACCAAAAAATATGCAATAACATTGTGTCGTTTAAATTTTAATAAATTAATTAAAAAATAAATAGAATTACCGCTACAAAATAAAAATATTATTTTTTATTCTAATTTGTTAGACAACCCTCACTTTTGTTAGGTCAAAGAGAGTTCAGAAAAACCGCTATTAGCACATCAAAAATCGTATAAAAAAAACTCATTGACTTCACATACTCATTATAGTCATAGTAGTGACCTGAGGAATGTTTCAAGTATAATATATAGCCTTTACAGTTCAGGTTGATGGAATTAAAATCAAATTCAACTAAAGTAATATGATTACCGTTAACAGTATTATCCATAACACGGTCTGTGTCCATATGCGGTGCGCTAGCTAGTATATCCACGTAGAAATCATCCTTCAGTTTCTTTATATCCACTTTACTGTTGTCTACGAAATTCTCTATTGTATCCATTCTGAAAATAAAACATTACGTTTATTAAACTCCATAGTGTATCACAGTTATGTGAGTGTTCTACTACTGGCCACAAGTCTTCTCTTAACTATCTTAATATACCACTTGCTTGGGACCCAGTGCTTAATTTACTTGCACCAAAACCCAAGCAGAATCAACTCAGAATCAATCAATCAATTCAAAACAGTTGTGTTTTTCAAACTGTGAGCTCAGTTTGCTTAAATCGGAACGCAACTTAAATAATAATGTTTGCAGGTAGTCAGTAATAATTGTTATTAATATTTTTGGACGTCAAATACTTCAGTCCACCCGTGAACATGAAGTCTGAAAAGACTGAAACGTCGGTATCTAAAATCTAAAATAAACCGCAATAAAATCCGTTATAAAGTAGTTTTATTTCAATGTGTGATATTCGCGTAAATCTACTACAATACTATCTTAAGAGTTGAGAGTTTAGGCTTTATCCACACATACTGGCTGAGAACAAGTTGCTGCATGTCTAAGACGTATGTTCACTGCCACAATAGTATTCATATAATAAATATTTCGCCCAACTCAAGGGAGTTTATAGGTATAAGGTTCAAGGTATAAGGATACCTTGTAAGTAACAACTTGGTAATGTCCCACTGCAAGGCACATCTCTTCTCTCAACTATCATTAATAAATGTACTGACCATTTGAACCGGCTCCAAGGACGAAACTGACATGAAGGGGAGGGGGGGGGGGGGAAGCTTTGTAACTCTACTTGTCTAATATACCGATTCACTCGTCATTACGAAATTTTCGGCGAAAAAGCCCTCGTATACTATATTTTCCTTTAGACATTATTAACGTAAAAAATCTAATGCTAACCCCATTTCTCCTAACTCCCTTCTATCCTGCTGTAGTTGTGTGAGCATTTGTTTCCTCGTGTTCAACTTGATGAGATGCAACTCTCTCACCGCTCGACCCCACTGCTCTTTGAAAAACGCTTTGGACTGTACCGCGCTGTCTAACTTCTCTTCTAAATAACGCTGTAACAAATTCCATATTAATATTTAAAATTAGCTGACCTGACAGATGTTGTCCTGTCGATTTACAGTTATGTCAAACGCCATTGGGTTAATTTAAAATCATTATAAAACAATATTTTTACATTAAACCAAATCACTCCTTAAATACAAAAGCCAAATCGAAATATTTTGACAGTACTTATATTGCAAAAATGAGGATAAAAAACCTTATCTTTACAATAAAACGGTTTTTCGATTTTCGATTTGTGGCACTTTTGTATTCAGGTATCAAAATATGGACTCGTATGCGGTAAAGGGTTAAATATTGTCTTATTAATCAGATAAAATGAATAAAAATAATTACCAATTCCTGTATAAGACTTGCAGTTTGGTCCTTAGTAAGACCAGAATATTTGCTCTGAGATTCATTTTCAGAATTCTTCATGTTGGTCTGGAAAATATTTTTATTTTACAGCACTAATTATTACAACTACAACAGTACCTTCGATTTGCGCGAGCGCAGTGGCCTCGGCTTTGAAATATAGTCGCAGATTCTATCCCCAGTCGTGTACACACATCGTGTGAATTGTTACAACGCCTCTGCTCAATATTGGTGATAAAAACATCATAAGGAAACCGGCATATTCAACTAAGTATTCGAGGATATGTGACATGCACTTGACCAGTGTGTGGATTTAGGTCTAATCTCTCGCAACTCTTAAGATAGTAGACAGTTAACACGTGCCCAGCAGTTCAAATCTAATCAAATCAAATTATTTTTCGCGTCTACGGTCTTTTCAGCATGATGATTCCTTCCGGCGTGTATGGCGCATCCAAGGCCTGACTGGCATGAGTTTCTTAAATGGTGTCACCAGACATCGCACCGGTACACGACAAGGTCGCTTGGCGGTGCGGCTTTGTCTGGCGGATGGTCACTAACCACGGCCGAAGCTACCACCAGTTAATTACCAGTAAACACAGTTACCAGTTGATTGATTGTCACCTGATTTGCACCACCCGGAGACTACGTGTGGGGAATTAGATAAAAGGTGCACTCTAACGGACGAAGGTGACTCAGCCCCCAAAAACTGACAGAGAGAATTTAGTACTAAGAGTTACATCTCTTGTAAAAATTTCTAAGCCCTCTGGTTATAGAACTCTGAAAATTTAAGGAAATCTGTCTACCTTGAGTGTGTCCACCTGCTTCTCTAACTGCTGCACTTTGAGTTCCAACTCCTCAACCGTCATGTCTTTCAGTTTGAGCTGGTGATGCATATCGTCCTCCATCTTCTGTGATGCTTCTCTCAACTCCTGATACTTCGCTGTGTAGTGAGCTTCTAGAGCTTTCTTTGCATCTGACAACTAGAACAGAAAAAGTCAGTTCTATTTACTCTAGGGCCAATTTTTCCGCCCGCTGATGGGTTATGTACCAATAAAAAAAACCTCCTTTATAAATAAATATTCTGGGACATTAACACACGGTCATCAGGTCCCAAACTAAGCAGAGCTTGTGTTATGGAAACCAAATAACTGGTATATATTATACTATACATAAAATACTTTTCTTTTGTAAATATATACTTATAATAGATATTTACACCCAGACTCGACACAAACACAAATGTTCATCACTAATGTTTGTCTCGGGTGGGAATCGAACCCACGACCTGCGGCATGAAAAGCAAGTATCTTACCGACCACGCCACCGGCGTGGTCGGTAAGATACCGTAATGCCAGACTCCGCTCTATTTCTATGGATATTTTACAGATTTAGATTATTATCAGATTTATCAGCTCAGTGTAAGGTAAGCGCGTTCTATCGTAGATTACATCATTGCTTCACATCAGGCAAGCTGTCAAGCACAAGCGTTAATAGATAAAAAAGATTGCTCAGTGGTATGCTGTATGGGAGGCCTATATCCAGCAAAGGATTAAAATAAATAAAATAAAATGTCATTTATTTCAGGTAGTGCCCATATTATTATTAAAAATCGATTACAAATGATTAAAAACAGAATTCAGAATTAGTCATAAATAATTGTTAAAATGTTAAAATAGTAGTAGGTAGTAATTGCATGACATTTATTAGTTCTTGCGCATATTTTAGTGCATGCTGTGCTTTCTATAAGTAATGTTGCACTTAGATATTAAGACAATAATCGTATAATAAGTCATTGTAAAAGTGTACACATTGTTTAGGAGCCAAATAAATAAATAAATTTAAATATAAAATAATACATTAAAAACAAATTGCAAATAGGTTGATGATGGTGACAAAAATAATGATGATGTACCTTTTTCTCCCTCTCGGTGTTTCTATACCCTCGTAGTCGAAAGTCTTCGGTCGCCCGACTCAAGTCAGCGGCGAGGTTCCGGCATTGTTCAATACCTTTAGCGAGTTTACATTCTAGTTCTAAACGTTTCTTAGCCCATTCCTTTGCTAATAGTTCTAGATGATATTCTTCTTTACGTTTTAGCTAAAAAGACAAAATGTAAACTAAGTTATTGACAGTAAAAAATGAGTATGAGAACTTTAATAAGCACCAGTTTCATTGTGCGAACTGCCAAGTGGTGAAATTCGCTGCCGGTATCTATGTTTCCCGATAGCTATAGTCTGCCGGTCTTCAAGTCATGAGTGAATCGGTATTTACTGGGTAAGCGCGTTCCATCGTAGACTGCATCATTGCTTCACATCAGGCAAGTTGTGGTCAAGCGCAAGCCTATCATAGGATAAAAATAAACCAGACTGTGACAGAAAGTAACTCAGACCCCATATGACTAAAACGTTAGCTTATTTATAAAAAAAAACTTGGCGATTATTCATGTAATGTTATATTAAACCTTGTATAATGTTTACCTGACATTTAAACAGCTCCTGTTGTTTCTCCTTCCAGTCTTCGAGTTCATCTACAAACTTCTGCATGATAGCGTCGCGTTCAGACGGAGATATTGCTATTTTTACCAAATCTACAAAAATATTGTACCTAAAGTTAATCTAATCTTTGAATCGAAGGTGAAAGCTGTAAATGTCACTGACATAAGATGTAGGTATTACCTTTTTCTTGACTAGTAATGTACGTTTCACTCTTGCTCTGTGGCAATTTGACAGGTTCTCTGGAATATGTAAAATATATATAATTTAACGGTCTTATTCATAAAAATCTTATAAGACTGTATTTAAAATGGACTTTGTCTCTTGCTTTACCACAACTTGCCTAATGTTAAGCAATGTGTTCTACGAAAGACCGCGCCCGCCAAATATAACGATTCACTCGTGATGATTACAAATGATTTTTAGTGAGGTGGCAGTAGAATGAGGCTCCATATGATTGGAAACCTTGAAGGAGCAACAATTCCGACCAACAGTCACTAATTGTGTCACCAGACATCGCACCGGAACACGGCCAAGCCGCTTGACAGTGCGGCTTTCTCTGGTGGTCACTAACCATAGCCGAAGCCTACTACCAGTTTATTTCTAATTAGCAGTGATCCTGAGTATGAGTACGGTAGTAAAGCCAGTCAACATCAAAAAATTCTGCAACGTGTCAATGATGCCGCTGGTGTTGCTTGTATGCTGACTTGGTAGTTTAAAAAATATTTTTACTTACCTCTCAATATCAATATACTTTTGTTTAGTATCCATTGGACTTCTACCATCAATCACATCAGCCACTTGTACCGCAGAATCAGCAGTGTACACACGACTACAGCTCGCTAATAACTGCTCTTGACTCAAAGCGAATGAATCACACATCTTCTTTAGAAGTTCTGCTATTTCATTGGTCTGTATTATTGGATCGCCAGACGCGGTCTTGTATCTAAAAAAATATACACGAACCCACTATTCATAAACGTCTTATGGGCTCATTATAGTTAAAATCTAAATATATAAAAGAAGAAACAGACTGACTGACTGACTGACTGACATATCAACGCAGAACCCAAACCGCTGGGTCTGGAGACTCCAAATTTGGCACATAGGATCCTTATGGAGTCTAGGGGTGGACTAAGAAAGGATTTTTCAAAACTCACCCTTTAAGGGGGTGAAACGGGGTTCCACCAATAACAAATAAAAAAATATGATAAAGGGTTCTTAAAGATCTGTAACTTGGCCAATTTTGTCCTAACATCCTACGGGCGAAGCCGCGGGCGGAAGCTAGTAGGTTTATAATACGTTTGTTTTTGTCTGTCATTTTGACATTTATACTAGTAAGAAAGAGACAAAGTCAATTTTAACTAAGGAGTTTCATAAGATTTTTATGAATAAGGCCAGAAATATAAAGGGTTTAATATCTGTTATCTGCAACTATGGCCATTTCGATTGTTTAATGAGATGGCAGAAAACGGAAAAACCTTGGCGATAAGGATAAGGCCTGCTATGTAGTGATAGTTATTCACATCAATAAATCACTGAGTTCTTCCTACTCCTTTCTAGAATCTAAAAATACGTGTTGTTGTTAAGTTTATAACGGTTAAATTAAGAGACATTACGTCATAGCAATCCTGAATCGCACAAGCAAAGTTTCACTGACGATTATCATATTACTTTGAGGTACATGAACAGTTCGTATGGATAAACTGTTCATGTTTTTGTGCGTGTAGCTTTTATTTACGTGTGCATATGTAAAGACGCTTCAACTTTAACATGTGTGCTGTATATACATGGTTACCTCCACTTCTCCAAAAACTTATTACCGGCAGAAACAATTTAGTACTAGAAGTTGCGTATAACACCTCCCGTGTTAAGTACTCTAAGGCATATTACAAGTTCCCGACAAGAACAGTTGAGGACCGCGGTCCGTGGGCATCACACCTTGCCGTGAGATCTTCCCGCCTCACTGGAGGGTCACTACCACCAAATCCTAAAGTTCCCCACATTCATTAACGTATGGGGCGGTATATTAAACCGATCTCTCATTTTGTCTGGAGAGAGGTGGACAGTGTAACTTTCCAACTCCTCCTATTATCTTTCTGATTAAATTCATGCGGGATCCAAAACACTTTAGGTGTTCTGGGACATGACCGTGTTTAAATCCCGATTATTTTCATGGCGCCGTTGTCGATCCTGGCTTACAGGACTAGCAGTGGCGGATTGCGGTGGTGGGTTAGGTCCTATTAACATCCATTATGGTTTCTTTTATATTTTCAATCGAATAATTTAGCACTGACGCTCGAGCTTTATCTTGAGTCTAATAGTAAGTGGTATGCCGTGGTGGAACACAGGGTAATGGATGTCAAAAAAAATTAACTAACCTGTCAGTATTCGTAGCAGCTTTATTAGTGTAACCTGTGCCTATATCTTGGTCTAAATGTGTACAACTGCCGCTGCGGTAGTCTAACGATATCGGCACAATATTCTCACGGTGGCCGCTGTCCAAATGCGTGGCGCTGCGAGCGGTCAAATTCTTTGGTTTCTGCTGCAAAAGTAAACATTAAACATTTTTATCTGTGGTTACCTATAACTAAATAACCACAGCGGTCTAATCTTTGTGCAAACTACTTAATTAATGTAAGTGTGTATCATTTGTTGGTGACCCAAATAAAATAAATAAATAAATTAAAAGACAATTTTAAGTAATATTACAAAAATTACAGTAATTATATCTGTTTGACTACTCAGATAAAAAGTCTGCGAGGCACCAATGGCAGCTAGAAGAAAAGAGAATGAAAGTTGAGAATTATGCGCGATGAAAGCCACCTTATTATACCTTCGGGTATTTTAGCGTATGTTATGTCGTTATGTCAATCTAGATTAGATGTGTAAATCTAATACCTTTAAACGAGCAATTCTTGTATATAATTGGAATCTCGGTATCGGCTCCAACGATTTTCATAAAATTTAGTATATAGAGGGTTTCGGGGGCGATAAATCGATCTAGCTAGAAATCATTTTTAGAAAATGTCATTTAAAAAAAAATACATCCAGATATTAAAATTAAAGTAACGACCTTTAAGTCTCCCCTGCTTGCTACGGGTCTTCTCTCAACTATTTTGAGACTGGGTTGGATGTCACATGTCCTCGAATGATTAGTACTTAGACATGCCGGTTTCTTTCCTTTCCCTTTCCTGAAGAGCAACAGTAAAGATGTGTGGGAATTATTACCTGAGTATCCTTTTTAGCTCCAAGGTACTTCAAACTCATCTCAACATCCACATAAGCTCGCCTTCCGCTATCAGCTGAAGATCCACCATCACACCTTAGTATAAAGCACCGCTCTTGTATAGTAAGACATCTGTCGGTATTGCAGAACTTGTCGATAAAATGGCTCGTGTCCTCCGTAGGTATTAGTTTGCGTAAATCCATACTGCATATGCCTGGAAAAGACAGTTCATATACTCTAGGGCAGGTTTTTAAAGAAAACATGAGATTTAATGTGGCTTCAACAACCCCCTACTGCTAAGCATGGGTCTTCTCTCAACTATCTTATGAATTAAAGTTTAGCCGTTTCACGTCCACGGTTGTTGTTACTGAAAAGGAACTTCACAATAATTTTGTGAATTTCATGTTTTGTATTTTATTACGGTGCCACACCATAAAAATAGCTGTTGCTTAACCTCGCGATTCAGGTAACAAATCGGCGAAGCGAACGCTATGATCTTCTATAGTAAGATAACTGCTTTGCGGCGTTTCATTCATTGCAGTTTTTGAATAAATCTTAAGCTGTCGGTCCCAGCTTCATCAAAACAGTTTTAAGCCATATCAGAAGTCTGGCTGGCTATACATTGACTGGTTTTGATAAAAAACGTACCCATTATTTCTTTAAAGCTCTTCGAATGACATAAACAACTTAAGCACCTAGTTCGCAACAGCCAAAAATCAATGGCAACAAGCTCGCTAATGTGGGTGATATCATTATCTGCCAACACTTGCTATATAGGCGTGAAATTATGCTTACCTATATCCTTGTCACCAGCACAAATTTTGATGACCAAATGTGGGCACTCGGCGAAGTACCTTCCCAATGTTGCTAGATTACCAAGCAGATGTAATGAAGTGCGTTGATTGAACTGAGCACTGAACCCGACACTTGATGCACTTGCACTTACTCTGTAATTGTTGACCACGGTAAATGATGATAAAGATGCTTGAAGTTACAAATCTGAAGGCATGATGGGCTGTAGCGCACGACTACACATCAAGCTATAAGTTTCCATTATAAGCTGATCTCTCGTTGTTAGGAAATACTACACAATGCGAGATCAGCTTAGACTGGAAATGTATATGTTGATGTGTAGTCGTATGGCTCAACTAACTGCCACCACCCAAATAAATAGGGCAAATCTGCACTTTCTAAAACTTGTTTACTTTCTTTCTTTGTCTTAATGCGGCCGCTGTGTTATAAAAAGTTACCCCCGTATTCCTAAACATCTTAAAAGCTCATTATAACTAAAAAAGATTTATGATTCGTTTGTCTTTGTCTGTCATCTCGACATTTAAACTAGTAGGAAAGAGACAAAGTCCATTTTAACTAGAGTCTTATAAGATTTTTATAAACAAGACCGTAAATATTGTTACTTATTTACCTGTCAGTCATAACGTTGTGTGTGAACACTGAATATGTAATATAGCATTCCACTTCCTTGTTTGCGCCGCGGTCGGGTAACAACTGGAAAAAATATTTGTAAGAACTTTTCCTATGTATGAGTATATGTATAGGAGGGGGGGCATTAAGATTCGTTCTGTAAGTACACAATACACACGCAGAGAGGGAAGGGCAGGCAGAGCTTTTATGGTAAAGTCAGACTTTGCTACACCGCACGCGCCGCAGTCGCTTTCGTTTCAGATACTGCGGCGACTGCGGCGCGGGTATGTGTACGAGGTTTGTTAGAGCAGCGCCCGCGGCGCGTGCAGTGCGGTCTCTAAGTCTGCGTGCACCTTAAGACAGACGATTTCTGCCAGATCGCTCTACCTTAAGGCGCGTAAATAAACATTGTTAAATACTGGATTCTACCCGATCCGCAACTAATTCTGATTCAAATACCATAAGCATTGCAAAACACTCTCTGAAACACATTTTGTTCAACGGTTTTTTCGTGAAAGAGTAGTAAAACAGATACATACCAAATCTAAGCTTTCCACAGATCCTATCACCAAGCTAAGTATGAACAATTCCTTCCCCGTGCCTATTTGTATGAGACCCTCATCACATAGCAGTTTAGGTTGCAAGTCTGGGGACTGCGCTGTTTTCTTGCTTTCTGCTATATATTCATCTGTAAAACAACACAACGTAAACAAAATAAAAAGGTCCCGTTTTTACCTTTTTAGGAAAGCAAATCACCGAAATGTATATACGCCAATAACTGCTGAAGAAAAATTAAATAAATAAAAAATAAAAAAAATTACATTGGAGTTTTTATAATTTTGTCAAGCCAAGGTTCTGTTAAAGAAAAATAAAAAGGTTTCAGGGACATAATAATATGCTGCTGTCTGCTCAAGAAATCATTGGGGTAATACGTTAGTATCTACTTACAAAAACATTTAACCATAACATTATAATAATATTATTATTAACTTACTTAAAGTCATCAAAATAGATCTGGCTGATGGTGGATTAGCAGAAGAAGGGTATGCCACTTCATTACTATGAAACATGCGCAACTCATTTCTCTGTAATCAAAATAAGAACAATAATTGACTTTGGAACAGTAAGGGAAATATAATACAATACAATACATTTTAGGTCATTGAGCCTACGAAATAAGAAGTAAGTGTAGCTTTTGGAAAATTTAACACGAGTTACATGAACAGTTTGTATGCATAAACTGTTCCATGTCTTATGTTGGTGTGTAGTTTTAATATACGCGTGCATTTTTAAAGACGCTTCAACTTTTTCATGTGTGCTGTATGTGGTAAGCTCCAAAAACCGGGGGAAACAATTTAGTACCTACTACAAGTTGCATATTACCTACACCTCCCGTGTTAAATGCTTTTTTTGGGTGATTAGACAAACTGAAAATTTGTTCTTAACTAACTCATATACCATGATCATGTTTGTAGACTGTCTAAAAGTAGGGTAGTGTCTATGCATAGTCAAATACACCCACACACGTGCAAGCTGTCAAGTACTAATGTTTGTAAGAACATTTACTTACAGGAGTAGGTGTGCTCACTCTGTCTTCAATAGACAAGCTCATCATCAGCTGTGGGTGACAACATTTGCCTTCAGACTTCACTCCCAGGAGCCTGTGCCAGGAGTGTTTCACCTGTAACAATAATTAATATCTCACTGCTGAGCATGGGACTTCTCTAAACAATTATATTAGTCAATCAAATACACTGAACTCGCTTCAACTGTGTCGGTGGACCAGTGGTATGTTTGCTTAACAACTGCAAGATCCTGAGTACAAATCCGATCACATTTTTTTTTATTTGGGAAATCTTAGTCAGTAGCTAAAATTGTGAATTGTATCCAATGAATGGCAATAGCATTGCACCTTATTACGAAAGAGACCTAAACATAGCCACCAAAATGTTTAGCCTGCTATATTTGGTTAGCCCATTTTGCGGTAAGTGGACAATCTACTTAGCTTTCCAACTCCTCCTATTATCTTTCTGACTAAATTCGTGCGGGATCCAAGACAGTATAAGTGTCCCAGGACTTTGCTGGATTCAATTCACGAGTTTCTTCATGGTGCTGCTGTTGATAATGGCTTGCAGGAGTAGCAATGGCAGGATTGCGGTGGTGGGTTAAGCCCCAAAAAAATCCAGCAAAATGTGGGTGACATTCACCTTTAGGTTGTACCGACGTGAGTATATGTATGTTATGCAGTTCTAATAAATTACCTCAACAATTTTATTAGAAGGACATGGCTGGGCACCTAGGAGACTAAGGAGTAAGTATCCAACTTTATCCCTTCGGCCTTGAGATCCCGTTGTAAATACTTCTACTTTTACTGGAACATTCTGCACTCGAAGACTGTAGTCAAAATAAATTGGTTTTTACATTCACACTAAGCTCTAGTACATTTTTATTTTGCTATGTCTTACTCATAAAAAACTGCGTAGCCTGGCTAAGTAACATAAGTCAAACAAAAGCTATATACCATTTAAAAAATGGTTGTACTTTTTCACCTTGTTTTAAGGACTTATTTTTTTTTATCCTATAATAGGTTTGCGCTTGACCACAACTTGCCTGATGTGCAGTCTACGATGAAACGCGCTTACCTAATAAATACCCATTCACTCGTGACTTGAAGATAGGTAGATTATAGCTATCGGTACACACAGATGCCGGCAACGAATTCCACAACTTGGCAGTTCGCACAATAAAAGTCAAAGCAAAGGGCTTTGTGTGTGCCCGTGGAATTTCAACTATATAATGGTGGCGCATAGAATAAAAGTATTAATTTATTAATTAAGTAGTAATTTATAGCTTGGGAATGTAGGTGTAGGCAGCAGTGAATATCACACACTTTGTCAGCTATATTTAGGTCCTATATGTAATAGTGGGTTAGCATATTGCTGTTCATCAGGCCCAATTCCAAACTTCAAGCTGCAACTAAGATGACTATGTATATTAGATTTTTTTTATGCTTGATCTAAGACCTCGCAATTATTAAGTGAATACACTTACTACTGAATCACTAAGGTGAGATGGTATATTATATTTAATAATTGGCTCAATCATCTTAAAAATTCATTGAACAATTAGTGATATGGCTTGATATTGCATGAACAGCAGAAGCATTTTATAGTGCAAACTATCCTTATGACTTTCATTATAACTACATAGATTATTTGGAGATTGTATATAACTTTTGTGAGTTTTAGGTATACAGAGTTTATATCCAGTAATGTAGGTTCAGTCAGTTACACAACAAATTTTACAATAGAGACAGAATAACATAAAATAGTAACAATAAAAAGAGGTTTCATTTTGAGATACACCTAACTGGGAAGGTCACAGCACGCTAATTTGAGAATCAGGGCTTATAACTTTATAAACAGCTTTTTGGCTTCTTTATTTTTATTAATCTTTATTGTAATAAAGATTAATAAAAATAAAGAATAAAAGAAGAGTGGTTTAGTCAAGTAACTAAGTATATCTCTAAATACTATAATAAAGGAAGAAACATAGTTTATGAATTATTAAAAATTTAGTTCGCACCTTCGGAATCGGCGTTTGTCTGTTTCCCAAACAAGTTCAGCGTCAAAAACAGGAGCATGCGATGGGACTACTGGGTCAGTTTCTAGCATATAACCATTTAAAGATCCACTAACAATAAAGGGAGCTCGTAAAAATCCAAATCCTAACCCTGAAACATTAATAACGATTATACCTACTATTTAACGGCTGCAATGTATTATGAAGACAAAAATTTAAATTCTATTAATTACCTTCCTTAACGTGAAGAACGATTTGGATATTAGGTCCTCTTAACTCATCCATTTATACTTTATTTATGTTGAAAACTTTTATTTAAAAATTCAAATAACTAAACTAACCTAACGTAAACAAATAACATCTCCTTCTAAAATCAAAGATGACAGCTAACAGCTAAGACAGCTTATGTAAACCCGAAGCTGTCATCCATCGTGTTACATCGATATTTATAACGATATTTTGTTAACGCTCGATATAAATTCCATGCTTTTTTTGTACATTCTATGTTTTGTGACCTCTTCCCTAATAAACAAAATATGTACATAAATGTAAATATTTACCGGCATCGAACACGCAAAGCTATTGTAACTACCTACATACTTTGTGGTAAGTGGTCAGGTGTCCGCTGAAAATAATTGGAATGTTTGGTGCTATTTTATTACATTCGCACTTTTCCTTGTATTTTGAAACGCCAAATTTGCATATATTGACGTATGAATGAACAAAATCCACATGATATTTATTGTAAGACATAGATCAAATATCAATTCAATATTTTGTATCAATAAATAATCATCGGTGTTCTTCGACGCACACCCACATGAGAGAGAAGCACAGACTACTAAGAGAACGAGAGAAGTGACAATGTGAGTCATTGTGAGTGTTTCCATTTCAATTCATCGGAGACTGAAGTTAACCAAATCATAAAGTTCCTTCTGTTAAAAAGATTTTGAGCTCTATGTTATGAATGTGCCAAAATGATGATTTCGCATTTTTTATACCATAAATGCACACGGCATTTTAGATTAGGATTATGAATTTGGAGATTACTTTATAATCCCCGCGCAGATTGCGACACCCGACGAGATTGCCCAGTCGAATTTACACCCCCGAAGCACCTGATTATTCGTTATTCCGTTACGGGGTCACTTTCTTAGTACTAACCGCTAGGTTCTCTTAGTAGTCTGTGACCATATTAGAGAATTTCCCGGAAATGGAAAACTTAAAAACACTTTTTTCATATTTTTGTAATGATAATTGATATTAAAATTAATTAAAGTCCCAATCAATTTACTGTTTAAATTAATTTAAATATTACGGCGTTGATTTTGAAAGTCAGCAATAGAACAATATTAAATTATTCCACTTCCGTGCGAAGATTGTCAATCAAATCAAAACTGTATGAATTTGTCAACAAACCAAACAATAATATTAGATTGAATTCGTTTCATTACAATACATTCTAAACTAATAGTATTTTGCAAATGTGTAATCTTGCATGTTCAGCTAATTATATAGTCGACAATGAAGAAGTTTTTATATGAATATAAAGCTTTACGAAGTCGATCTGAAACAGAAGCTGCAATAGGGTAGTAAGTATATTTAGTAAATAGTTGTGTTTTTTCATAGAGCATTTTTCGTAGAATGTGTTTAATTTGTAAGGTATTCGTAAAAACTTTGTTGTTCCGGTGGCGTATAGTAAAACGAACGTCCGCCATCGACAACCAACGACATTCGAAATCCGGCGCGCATGAAGTCGATCACCGGAGCGTAACGAAAAGTAATTTGTACAAAAAACCAAATTCAACCAACACATTGCGAATGCCGCTGCCGCGTTGTTCGTGATGTTTTGTCTGACCGCACAATATATCGGTGGTCATTGTTGCTAGTCGTTTTTTATAACGATTGACTTCTAGTGCGCCGGTAACGTCCCGCGTGTCCGCGTCGTAAACCATTCCGTAGCGTTTAGTCGCGAATATTATTATCTAATTTGTAGTTTCAATAGTCTGTAGTGCAAATAATTACAAACAAAAAGTGGATTCCTTTCAGGAAATGGGAGTTTTTAAATGGTTGCGCCGGTAAGTACCTACCTACCTATTACCTTTGCTGTTTGTTTGTTTACATTAAAAATTAATTAAACATTCAACAAGTTCAGTAACGTAATGCAAGTAGTACCTACTTCCCTGGGGAATTAACTTGCATTTAGAGTAGGAACAATAACAACCCTTTTTAATGTCCCACTGCTGGGCACAGGTGTTTTCTCGGTTATCATTACTTATCATTGAGAGAGTTAAAGCCTTCATTCACACCCTTGGCAGTGTTTTGGTGGATTTCTTGTAGGTAGGGTAAAAATTCCTAGACACATACCCATCCATCAGCTATTTTCGTAGGCAGGTTTGTGATTAAAATGGTTCGAATTGAAGTATAATCTTAATTACCTACTTATTGTCAGTAGTCTCGTATGTGGACCATAAAATTACAATAGAACAGGTACCTAGGTATGCACATTGTGCTCGGGATGATGTAAGTGGACCACGGTCCGCCTAATGTTGAATCATCAGATTTTACAATACCTACATTTTATTCGGATCGATAGAGGTCAATCATTGTGTGCTTGTAACTAGTAGGCACAGGTGGATTCTGATAAATATCTCTATTTGCTTCAGTGACTAACTAGCGTACTTCATTTTAGCCTAATTTATTTTAAACTACATCCAGGGACTGCGGAAAGGGTATGTTTTGAGTCGTATTTTACGTTTGGATGTACCTACAAAATTCGAGTTTTTTTCAAAAGCTTCTTCAAAAGCTTTCGCTCGGGCCTTATAGATAATTATGTACCTACCTGTACCTACCTACTTCCTATTTAGAGGCAGTTTAAGTGTCTCGGCATTCCTTCAAAATTATTTAAAAAGGGTCTCTAGTAAGTTCAGCAAACGCCATCATCGGCCTTTGTATTTTTCTTTTCAAAAACTACTGCCATCTTCCCTAGGTAGTTATAGGAATATATTAGTACTTGCTTCTGCCCGGGACTTCGTCAGCGCGTGCCAGGCCTACGAAAACAACCAAAGGGGTACAATAAACTACACAGTTAGATAGAAGCCTTCAGGACGTTTCAAAATATAATTTTAAAAACATTTGTATTTTACATTGTAGAATAGTTCTTCTGGTTAGAATCTTATTGGAATAAATCTCGGACTTTTTTCTGCAAACATTTATTTTTTAGAATATAGGTAAAAAACCATCTTACTTACCAAATTTATAGAACTTGAAACGGGGCTAATGCGACATTGACCGAATTGCTCCCCTTTTTTTACTAAAGTCCTTAATTTGCGTTCCAGTTGCCTAAAATAAGAGGACAATATGCAATTAGTGCTTTTAAACAAATTGTGCACCCCACCAAAAATATAGCCTCTCGTGATTTTTAATTATATCCGGTTGAAGTTAAATCTAGCTCAATAAAAATTTTAGATCGCGTCCATAATCGCGTCAAAAATTTTAAATCGCACTTAAAACATTAGGAACCTCAATATCAATGAACTTGTCAGTTTTAGGAAAATCGGACCCAAACAACCTAACAATTCAATTGAATTAAATAAAGATTTTCGATCTTCTGAAGTCAAGCACTGGTCTTTGAAAACGCTATTGTAATCCTCTTTGGTTTCATAAAGTTTCAGGCAAGTTTGTGGTAGCTACGAGTAGATAAAGTGTTGCAAAACCAAGGACTACGTATTGAAGCTGGTCTTCTGTGCCAAATTCACAAATGTCATTAGGACCTAATAACTAGGAAGAGCTTTGTTAAGGCTTTATTTTAAGCCATAGGTAGCATTAAAACAGGTATTACTTATCAGTCATTTGCTGATAACGTCACGTTATTAATATACATCGATCGGCTATAATCCCAAGTTCAGTCAGGCAGTGGTTTTAGATAACTTACACACAGAAATCAATGATTTTACCTTATTGAATTTGAACCGAGTCTCAAAACCGTGTACTGTTATTGCTCTTCCTCTGTAATCTACAGTTTAAAGCACGTTCCTAATCAAAATTAAAAAAAAAACAACCGACCTAATTCATAGACTAAATAACTACTTGAAATTTAAAAAAAATACCATTTTAGTACAAATTTCTTCTGAATTACGAATTTCCTTTTTGAAATCTATTAAAAGTTGTTTCTCATACCGTACTATTAGATTCTCCGTTATTGTAATTGATCCCTTTATCGTCTCACAGGATGTGGTCTTATTCTAAACACAGGGAGAGGCTGTTTTGTTTCCATTCAGAGCCGGTCGCGCTATCCTATTGTACTGAATTAATTTCCTTTACAAACTTTACCAGTAAAAGGATTCTCTACATTGATAACCTAGTATATAGGTATAATTAAATTTTAGCATTATACTTATTGCGGATTATTAACCTTCAATAAATGCGAAAGTTTGTAAGGACCTTTGTTACTGTTTTTCGGCAAAACTGCTATTTTGCACATGTGTTTATTATACTTGATTCAACATTGTACGTAATACTTTTTTTAAGTACTGAGAAAGGATCCCTTGGAAGTCTTTCTGGTATATCATGAGGGCCGAAGTTAGTTCTAAAATATTTGGATAGTTTCTTGATTAAAAATAATCGGATACGGATTAAAAAAATATGTATAATAGTTACATATTTGGAGAAGGCGTCTAAAACGCCATGGAGTCAAAACCGCGTCAATGTAAAAGAAGTAACTTTTCAGGAGGAAGAATAATCTGCGTGCTGTAAAATTTTTGTACGATATCTTTTATTTTATTATTATTCAATATACATTTATCCCGTTTTTACAGCCAGAACTGATCAATACTATAAGATTGTCCATTGTTTCTTGCCAGAAACGCTATAAAATAAATTTGAGCAATGTGCATACGAAGTTATCACTGTAAGGTGTCGATACTAAAACTATTAATTCTACAGCTACCTCATCAACTTTAAACAGTATAATTAATTGTAATTCGATTACTCGGTACAGTAGCGATGAAACTTTTTTATTTATGTTTAGGAAGGGAAACTTTCTGATCGAATCATACGGGAAGTAAAAAACTTGGACGTTTTTCTATTTCTTTTCATTGCGCACGACCGACTGATTTTGAAAAGTACAAAAGTCTCCGGCGCCGTGATTGATGCTTCCATTAATTACTGGTTCAATTCAATGTACCTTTCAATGTTTCTAAAACAGTATTATTGAAATTTCACTTTCACCAAACTTATTTTAGATAGTCAAGTACTCTTATTGCTTTGCAAATAACCGAAATTATTGAGTAGACAGCTTCGTATTTCTGTTTAACGCTAGCTTAAGCCAGCGACTTTGTCTTGAAATTAGAATTGAGTCCCAATTTGGCTCCTTTTTTAACCATCGACGAAAAATGTGAGGTGTTAAGCATGACATTGATGCGATTTCATTTGGTGGATCAAGACGGTTCTTGCTTAGCTTTAAAAAAATGTTTTAATCTACAGATTCACACATTAAACTTCATCGTCTGATTCTCTAAACTCGAAAACTCTTAACTTGTAAGATAGTTGATAGAAGACCCGTGCCTAGCAGAGATACTAAAAAGGGTTGAAGTGTTGTGTGTGTTCGCCATTTTATAGGATTTATGTGTCGCGGATTTCTTAAAATTTCAATCTAAATAATCGTGCAAGGTAATAAAAAACCTCTTTGCTAAATTCGGCCAGTAATTTTGGCATAGAAGAATAGCAAATAATTATCAATCCATTCCCACAAACTCGCGTTTATAATAATTATTGGATTACCATCATGTCACTGGATATGGGTGGCGTTTGACGTGCTTTCTAGTTTAATTACGATTACGTAATTCATTGTTTGTATCAAGATTATAAATCCACCTTTGTTATAACTTCCGGCGTATTGACTTTTAGCTTTTAAATGGCGCATACAAAATATTCAGTTGAATAAGCAAAATGTAACAAAGGCAACAAAACACCTCTTGTTGGTGAGGCCACGATCTGGAAAGTAATGCCAAATTCTGTAATAACAATTACGTACAGTATTGCTCTTGACTTTTTGTTATCTTATAACATAGTGGCGTCTCTTTTGACAGGTAAATTGGGAAATTAGTTAACCAAGCAAAAAAGATTTTACGTTTAGTTGCACTTCGTTTTTCATTCAGTAATATAGTAGCTACATTATCTATTAGCAATTAGGTATAGATTGCCTTCTGTTATTAATTTAATAAATAAACTGCATGTTATTATTGTAGCAGATACCTTGGTATAAAATTAAGAAAACTAAATACATGCTTCAAACGCCTAATACCGCCTTGGCGACAGTAACAAGAGGAACAAAATGAAAATTATGCAACTACCATAACTTCGAAGGATACCTTTGTTTCGCCAGTTCGTTCAAATGGAACGTCGGTCAACATTGGGGTCTATTTCGGTCGAATTTTTGTAAATAGTTTTAGTAGTAGATCTTTGATCTGATATGGCTTTTTGCCTTCTAGTGACAGGTGTTGATTAATGTGTCCTTCTAAACACGGAGACCGTCAGAAAGCGCGTAACTAAATTCTTCTAAAAATACTTCCATGACATAACAATACTTTCTGTAACACAATCTATCAATCTACGAGTATAAGATCTTAGAGCCGTTTCACAAGAGATTAAATTATTGTTGTCGAATATACAATGCCTGGGAACAAATTCGCGAGCCTGATCAAATCGCTAATCGGTAAAAGTGTATCGGTTGTCCCGTCGCGTCGATACTTGAGATTATAATCGCCTCTTACTTGCTCTCTTAACTACGGAGGTCAATATTTTCTTTTTCTAGTGTTTGTTGTAAGCTATTATAATATTCACGTAAGCAAAATAACCCGTGTTATTTGATTATAAGTACTAAGTTTGTCAGACTATTTTATGAAGTGTGAATGATATGAAGGAGTGTAACGATGACTCATCCTTCATCATCTTCAGTTTGCTTGTTTCATCCAGCTCGTGTCGCCCTACCTGCCAGTGACCGTTACTTCAGCTAGTCTATAAGCCTCCGACGCACAGTGGTCTGAAAATCGAGCTCCCCTTTCATAGAAAGTCAATGTGGGATATTCATAAAACTAAAATATGGAACGTCTCAGGTATACATTCCTTTAATGCATATTTTAGTATGAATGATTTTAGTTACTCCGCGCCTGAGAAAAAAAATATTTAGTATTTTTTTGTATGGGAGAAATTACATAAAGTACATTTTCTTGCGACTGAATGAAACTGAAAGGCTGGTACTCATACGAGCTATTGCCGCTCTTAAGGCGATTACGCTGACATACCACTCGTGTACCTTTAGGTGCCGCTTCACACGTAGGATTTTTTTGAAATTTCGAATTTTCGTTATTGAATATTTTATGTTATGCCTTTGGGGTTGTTGTTTTCTTGCGAATTCCTTATGAAAACAACATTTTTTTTTATGGAAACAATCTCTAAATCGCGTAAAAATGTCTGCTGTTTCATACTAAAGTTCAATACCTGCTTGGCCGTAATGTATGAAACAGTTGTTTTCTTTTCCGTCATTTCAAGGTGGTTTCCATAAAAAAAGTTGTTTGTTTTTATGAGTAGAATCACCTCATAACAGGAAAGCAACGACCATAAAGTCACGCTATTTAAAGAAGGAATAAAACACTTATTTAACATTTTTTTCATATTTGAAAATTTAATACGATTAAAAACTGTACAATCAATTGTAAAACAAGTGTTTAAATATTATAACAGTTAAACAGCTAAAACTAATTTATTTATTTTTAAATTTAATCGAATAATTTAGAAAACTTCATTTGGTTAGTATGTACATTCCTCAAAATACTTCGTCTAAACCCTAGCCTTTGTTTGTTTAGTACTGAAAAACGTTATTTCTCTAGTATTAGAACATAAAATAATAATTACATCTATAACTAGAAAAAAACTGAATCAAAGAATACAAAAAGCTTCATTTGGTTAGTATTTACTTACATTCTTCAAAATACGTCTATATTCTCTTTGCTTCTTTAATACCAAAAATTCTTATTTATCTAGTCTTAACATTAAAATAAATAAAAATAATAATAACGTCGATATGTATAAAATACGCATTAACAATTATCATCAAAATCTTCTAATTCTGAATCCAGCATTGCGACACTAACATCAACAAACTCAATATTTTCTTTGTCCACACTTGTATTGTCTTCATTAATGAGAAGTGTTTTCATGTCATCAGAGACAGCTGTTCTGATTGACTTTCTGTGTACAGGTCTTATGCTGGATAGGTACGGATCTGACGATACAAGGAGTCCATTAAAAATATCTTCATTTGTTGCTCTACGACAAAATTCCGCGAATAATGTTCTCGGATTTTTTTGAAGTCTTTATTCCTGGCTTGTTGAAATGCCTGATAATTTCAGCACCATGCAGTAAAAGTTTGTGAACACTTGACGGCATATAATACCAACCATAGTGTTCCACATATCTTTCTGCAGTAAGGCGCGCAAAATTTGCAAACGCTTCAACATTAACGGGCTCCCCACATGCTATCACACCTAGAATTGTGGCAAATCTTTGGATTATAGTGGAATCTAATCCAGTGATGGCTGCCGTTTTTACAGGATTACTAAAAAATTTTCGGGCTGTACTGCCATCATTTGTAGTGCCTGCACCTGAAACAAAAACCAAAAACTTCACCATTTTGAGCAGAAACAAGGTATTTGGTAAGTAACGTTTTCAAAATCATTCAAATCAACTCGTTGCACTTCAAGACTCACCTTGTTTGATGATATCTACTAAGAGGCCCATTTCATCACGAAACTTCTGCTGGATGATTTGCTTTCTTGCCTTCAATAATTTTTTGCTGTCTGCATCCCTAGCTTGCCATGTTTTGAAATCAAGTCTGTAGGAAATGTGAAGCAAACATTCCATACACCTAATCCAAGCATGGAGAGTAGACAAACCATATTGGTATATTTCCGTTGACACTGGTTTTCTGGAAAACAAATAAATAATATATTTAAAAATAGGTATTCATGATTATCAGCCAAGAAAATTATAAAAGTATTCAAAACATACTCTGAGATCACATGTAATTTATTCATTTCAGATGGGGTTGCTTTACATATGTCACAAGTTTGGGTTGATGTTTCTGATAATTTAGAAACTATTTTACCATCTATCATAGTCATGAGCATTTTAACTTTAACTGCATGATTTCCCATTATAGAAGGCACCAGTGTAGCAATTTCAGCTTCAATCGTGGCTTGTTCTCTCTTGATGTCTAATTTGTTTTCACTTGCAAACTTGAAAAAAAGAGGCCTGCAAAACATTGTCGAAGACGGTTTTGGATTCTCCCATACATTTTCTTCATCACAATCTAATCTTACAGGTACAAAAGAACACATGAAGACGCTGGAATCATCTTCCTCCACCATGCTTTGCTTATACAAACTCTGCCCTGAAGAACCATCAAAGCCCCACTTACACAGAAGTGTTAACTCCTTGCCATCTAAAGTAGAGGGCAAACGTAGATATTTTCCAAGTCTTGACACAGTTTTATCCAAAATTGCTTGAAGTTTAACTCGTGCCCCATTTTCAGAAATGTCTATGCTATCCTTAGGTGGGTAACAGTCCTTTTTCGCTTCTAGGACAGTTGTGTATGAAGGAAATAGTGGGATTCCTTCTTCCTTTGCACAAGCTCTCAAAGTAGTATACTGCCACTTCGACAGCTTCAACGAAGTCAAAATACCTAAAGCTTTATCAGCAGAATATATGGGCACATTTTTTTTAGTTTTAAGTATATCTTTTATGTTTGTAGCCTCTTCGGGATTCTCTGTGACTAATTTTATTATGTCTGCTACATCTTTATTTTGCGCCTTCAAGCCAGTTGCATAAGCAAGACTTTCCGATGGATGATTTAAAAGCTCTTCTACTCTCCTTTTCTTCTGTAACGGGCTTAACACCGAAAACTCCTTTCTTTGGTTTCCAAGAGATGTTGAGGTTCCAACACTACAAGTCTGTGGTTGTGCGGATGTTGATGCACCTTCGTTTACGGGAAATTCTGAACTGGAACACTGTGACTGATCTATCGTTACGGAGGAAGTCATCTTTTCCTTGATGACTTCAGGCCATTTGATGTCTTCTTGGAGCCATGCTTCGTACTTTTTAATGAAAGTATGTCGTTTACGATTACATGAGATCCATTTCCTTTTCAATGCACACACATAAGTTTGGCAGAATTGTTTCAAGTCTCTCTTTTCATTTTCTGACAAATCAATACTATTCACAAACACATCAAACAACACATTGGGATCTGAGAAAGAAGTGTTGTTGGCCACAAACATGAAAATATCAAGATTGGTACCAAAACCTTCCATTGCAATAGAAAAATTGAAAGAACAGAAAAATTAAAGTTTACGCGCACAAGTGCTAAACGTTACTGACTGAGTCCATGCCAAACATTCTATTTATGTATAACTCTCTCACCGACCCTCATTAAGGGTCGGTACAAATTAACACGTAATAAAACTGAACTATTAGTAAAGTAATAAGTAATTCCCGTAATTGATAATGATAACGAACCTCTGTTATCATTAGGTATAGTAAAAATCATTAACACCCTCTTAGCTAATGAGGTTACTATTGTAAAAAGTTATTTGTTAAAATAAGGCAGATATTAGTTCAGTGCCCTAATTAGTATTCGCAAAAAACGAATTTCTAAAGTTAACTTATTTTTTGAGTTAAAGTAATTGAATCTATTATAACAGTTATTATAATATTAGGTGCGTATTTATTATAAATATTTAATTCCATATTCCTTACCAACCTAATTTAAATGCGTCACATACTTAAAATATTCAATGCCGAAAATTCGAAATTTCAAAAAAATCCTACGTGTGAAGCGGCACCTAAAGGTACACGAGTGGTATGTCAACGTAATCGCCTTAAGAGCGGCAATAGCTCGTATGAGTACCAGCCTTTCAGTTTCATTCAGTCGCAAGAAAATGTACTTTATGTAATTTCTCCCATACAAAAAAATACTAAATATTTTTTTTCTCAGGCGCGGAGTAACTAAAATCATTCATACTAAAATATGCATTAAAGGAATGTATACCTGAGACGTTCCATATTTTAGTTTTATGAATATCCCACATTGACTTTCTATGAAAGGGGAGCTCGATTTTCAGACCACTGTGCGACGCTAGTTTCTTCGTTCCGTGATCTCCACTTGTCTTTGTACTCCAACGGATACTTAATCTGACATGGCCACTTGAGCTAACTAACACACACAGTCTTCATTAGCAGTATAGTGTTTGGGAATAATATTGGCGAAATAAGCTGTATACATAGTTATCAACATATTATTTTTACATACAAACCGTAATCTTATTTTATTTTATGTTCCAGTATTCCGGAAGACATATTTTTATTGTGTGTTATGTTATTCCATAGCTATTAAGATTACGTTAGTTCGTGTAATAATGACCACCATAATTTGGTAGACCCACGAACCACGACACGGCTGTCCCACGCTGTCTGTATCCGTCCATCCATTAATTGCTGTTATACATAATTTTGTATTGTACAGTTTTCTCACACTACATTGTTTTTTGTTTTTTATTTTTTGGGTTGAATTTACTTTTTTGGAACATGTTTGATTTTTAGGATAAGAAAGACTGGGGTTTCTATAGGTATGGTTGTAACTAAGAGAATATTTTGTTGACAGTGAGCGCGTGACTGTAACACACCACAACCTGAGCCCAGGAGTGGTCGCCCCAGAAGAATCACAGTCCCATAGCGAGCCTCATATACCAGGCACCATCCGCACTGATGAGTACAAAAAAGCCCTTGCAGAATTTCAAGCGCGAAGATCCTCAACAAGCAAGGACCAAACCCCTGTAAAGAAAAAATGTGGTAGACATTCTTTGCCTCTTTCCTGCACACATTGCACCGCCGCCAACGACCACGACTCACTACAATCTCCCAATGAAAAGAAATCAGCCGGGAAATACAAGAAGAAAACCCAGAAACGTGCCCGCAGCACGACACCAGACAGAAACTTGTACGAAGGAGTTGGAAACATCCAATTTTTGTTTCAAAACCAAGTGTTTATGCCTGGTAACTTGTTCCCAACAGCCTCTTACTCAGAGTCTCATAAGTTTAGACGACAGTCTCGTCACAGAGTGAGTAGATCTCCAGACATGGATGTATTATTCCAAAAGCATATAGACTTTAAAGATGACGATCAACCAGATTCTCCGACGTTTTACAAGAATAGCACTCTTGCGTTTGACGTGAATAACTTCATAAATTGTACTAGCGAGGATCGTATTGACGGCGCGAAGGCGGCGGGGGACGTAAACTCTAGTCAAAACTCTGGGGCCAGTCAGGATAAAGATGGGGATGAAAAACTAAACGAAGTGA
This sequence comes from Meganola albula, assembly GCA_936450015.1. NCBI lineage: Eukaryota > Metazoa > Arthropoda > Insecta > Lepidoptera > Nolidae > Meganola > Meganola albula. The sequence goes on along the minus strand of OW388157.1, from coordinate 3,969,684 downwards.
TGAGCGAGCTGAATAATTTAGACCAGTGGGCGGACGAGCAGCTGAATAGCAAGTCGGATGACACTAAAGTACGTAGGGCATTGCCCGCTGCATTATTTGTAGTTTTTTGCATGATTGACCTTAGTGAAATCAACAACGAAATCAATTTACTGGCTACAGGTTATAGATGCCGATTTCGTTGTAGATGATTGATTGTGGTCGATCTTTTAGTGTTCCGTGACTACAAAGGGTTAATCCAAAGATCAGATTACATGCACAATTTGGTTGTGCTTATTTGTGTTTCATTTATTTGAATAGCAATTTACTGGACTTGTTTGTAATGTATTTATTTCCATTTTATTACTTACTATCTTTCTGACCGCGGCTCCGACAGCGCGTATGTCGGTTATCGCGCTAAAGCATTAACCTCTTTTTGCGCAGTCGGATGAAAAGTATCCTACGTCCCTGCCCGGGTCTCAAACTAACTCCATATCAAATTTCATCCATATCGGTCCAGTAGTTTGGCGTGAAAGCGCGACAGAGTTATTTTCGCCTTTATAATATTAGTAAGGATTATAGACCAAGACATAGATAATACTTTACAAGTTAATATTTTGTGCGGAACTATTTAAAAACTTTTAAATTAAATTTTTTTAATAAGAGTTCTTTGACTTAAACTTAGGTTTTACAAAATTAGCTGTTTTAGATTTTTAGCTTAACTTTGTGTTTATTTTAGAGTGATACCAGTGCATACGGCTTGTCGTTAGCTAGCGCTAGCAATATTGATGTTGGAGAAAAGAAAGGGGCGTGGAGCCACGGGAATTGGGGCTCCGTGCCTGTACAGATAAAGAAGTTGGTTGGAGTTACTGTTGAACACATCAGAATGAATCAGAACACGGAGATAAATATACTAAGGTATGTTGTACTGACTAGTTTCCACGAGGTTTGCGGAAATGCCTCAGTTGGTTATGTAAAACAAATCGTCACGTCTGTATTACCCGAAGGTGTAGGCAGAGGTAAATATCACCTACTTTTGCCAGCTATGCTTTTAAAGTCCCACGTATCTTCATAACCGCTTAACCGATTTTATGGAAATTTGAAATGCGGCTTTCTTTGTAGAAATCTACCGGAATAGTGGGCGAGCCTATAGCTGTTTGGGGCACATTTTCAAGATGCAACTAAGATTCACTAAGTTTTTTAGGAAAGTCTTTTTGCTCGAACTGGGAATCGAAGTCGGGAATGCGGTTTTTAAGCGAACACGCTTACAAATCTACCACCGAGGCATTTAGGTAAAGTAACTAGCTATGCATAAACCTTTCTTCTTGAGCAGCGGTGGCGCAACGGTATCAGCCTCGCCTTTGAAATATAAGGAAGCGGATTCGATCCCCGGTCGTGTCCACACGTCTTTGTGTGAATTGTTTCATCACCGCTGCTCAATAAAGGTGAAGGAAAACATTGTGAGGAAACCAGCATGTCTCAGACCTAATCATTCGAGGACATGTAACATCCGCCAACCCGCACTTGGCCGGCGTGTGATTAAGATCTAAACTCTCTCAACTTGTGAGATAGATAAGAAGAGACCCGTGCCCACCAGTGGGACACTAAAAAGGGTTGAAGTGAGACCTTTCTTGAAAAACAATATAATTAGTGGTGAAACTGAATGAATTAATCATTTAATAACTAAAACATAAATAAGCATAATCTTATCTTATATCTTTAAATGAGCAATTCTTGTATATTTAAAATTGGAATCTCGGAATCGGCTCCCAACGATTTTCATAAAATTTAGTATATAGGGGGTTTCGGGGGCGATAAATCGATCTAGCTAGGAATCATTTTTAGAAAATGTAATTTAAAAAAAAATACCGAGCAAAGCTACCGGTCATCCAGATATTATATACTTAGGTATACGTACTTGCGTGACTTGCTTAGCAGGTGCTCTAGTATGTAGTACTTACTTAATTAAAAAAAAACTCAATTTCCTGCGGTTTACATACCTATAATGGTAATTTAAGGTTACATCTTAATTTATTACGTGTTTAAAAAACGTGGGAATTATGCAGTATTTTTATTATATAATTAAACGAGATTATTCCATGGTCCAGTGGTAAGTATGTTCGCTTAATAACCGCGAGGTCCCGGGTTGAACAAATAGACTATACTTATAAAATCTTAGTTGCAGTTTGAAGTTTGGAATTGTACCCGATAAACGGCAAGAGACTCGCCTTTTACTACGTATGGGACCTATAACAGCCGGCGTAAAGTAGGTGATATTCACCTCTGCCTACACCTTCGGATAATACAGGGGTGATGTTGAATTTTATTAGTTCGGTAAATACCAATCTATATGACGGACCGGTGGCGTCATCAGTAAGGATATACTTTTTACGCCGTGGGATCGATTCCCACCATTAACATTCGGATGGACACCATTAACATGGATGAAATTTGTGTGATGAACATGTCTCTTTGTCTTGAGTCTGTATATTTTATCAGTTATCTGATTTCCATAGTACAAGCTCTCCATACTTTGATATCAGATGACAGTGTGTGTTAATGACTCTGAATATTAAATTATTATTTTCCAGAAAGTGTCGCCACCCAAATATAATTCTGTTAATGGGATTGTACCCGGACATACGTGGTAATGTGCAGCTGATCTGCGAGAGATGTGTTGATTCCTTGTATGGTGTGTTGCATGTACAAGTAAGTTATTGCCGTAATATTTTTATTTATCATAAGGGGCAATCAACGCGCTTAGCTTTAATTTGGCTTTACGTTTCGACACGGGTTGCACCGGTCGTGGTCGCAAGCAGACTGAAAAGTTTAAAAAAATTATAATGTAACGAATGTTTAAAAGTATAAGCTATTGCCTCTCCTCGTTGAGGTCTAGTTATAACGACAAAGAGTGTTATTATAAGACGTATTATCTATGTACAAGTTTGCCTTGAAGGGTTTAAACAAACAGATTTTGATGCACATATTACAAAGTTGACGTGATCGTTAACTAAGATATTAAAGTCTCCAGCTAGCCCATATAGTGTGCTTCTACTACCTTAGTAGTAAGTAATCATGATCATCGTCAGACTATTCTACTCACTGCTCGACGTAGGCCTCTCCTAAAGCACGCCGCGCAACCCCGGTCGCACTGCTGAAATCGTCACTCCCCCGAGTTTGAGGGCATCCTACGCTACGTTTGCAAAGTCGTGATCTCCCCTCAAGAACTCGGTTACCCCAACGGGTGTCGGTTCTGCGGCAGATATGGCCCACTGCCACAACAGCTTACTAATTAGATTTGCTATGTCGATTATATTAGTTCTCTGTGTAGTAAGAAAAACAAGATCATAGTCCTGACTAAAATAGAGTGTAGGACAATGGAAATGGTCTTCATATTTTTGCGTCGACTGAACTGAAGATATGTTTATGTTTACTCTAAAATATACAAGAGAATGACTATGGACAATGAACTTACAATAATACTGTTATCGCTTGGCCCTATTAAGTACCTACCTTACCTAGTCAAAGAACCGAGAAAAAAATACTAAATCAAAATTCATCATTCCTGTTTCCTGTAAGTTTCCAAACTAAAGCAAGATCCTTGAGATGCAAAAATTCACTACCACGTCCATTACTGGCAAACTACCATTTTCAGGTTCTAAAACTAAAATATTAAAACTTTATTCCAGGGTCGCATCCTAACAGCCCAGTCATCAGTCCAATACGCGCTAGACATAGCCAATGCTTTGGTGTTCCTCCGCATGCAAGGGTACATTCACACGGACATCAACAGCGAATCTATCATGATAACGAGCCATGATACAGCTAAACTAGCAGATCTACACTCCTGTGTGAAGCTGAACAAACGACGTAAGAAATCGCCGAAGAATTATGAGATATATTCGCCGGAGCCGTTGTATGTTAATATTGAAGGTGAGATTTGTTTATAATTCGAAACTGTTGTTTCACTTCAGGTTATATAATACAATATATTCCTATTTAAAGAAAGTAGTAGTGTGTAGGTATATCATCATCCACCAACGCGCACTTGGCAGCGTGTGTGGATTAAGGCCTAAACTCTCTCAACCCGTAAAGTAGCTGAGAGAAACCCCGTACCCAGCAGTGGTATGCTAAAAAGGGTTGAAGGGTGTGTAGATATATAGGTACCAGTACTTGTTATCGGGCATTGAAATAATCTGGAAAATTGGTATCGGCAACAGTTTTCTAAAATTTGTACATTCTTGTTCAAAAATAAAACAAAACAATATAGTTGGTTAAGCTCAATCATTTTAGATGTATTATTGCCAACGTCCATACCATGTTGAAAACACCAGTTCTCGTCCGATCACCGAAGTTAAGCAACATCGGGCGCGGTTAGTACCGCCTGGGAATACCGCGTGATGTTGGCTTTTTTACTTTTTGGATATAACAAGTAGTAAATTCTTTTAATGCACTTCGGCATTTTTTGCTGTTGTTCAGACTAATGAATTTTAATTTAACCTACAATTACGGCGTTTATTTTTATAAAAATGTGCCAACAGAGTTTTCCAAAACCTGAAGATTCAGGTTCAAGGCTAATTAAAACAAAACATCGGGTTAGTTACGCTCAATCATTTTACTTGCTTTGTCGCCAACGTCCATACCATGTTGAAAACACCGGTTCTCGTCCGATCACCGAAGTTAAGCAACATCGGGCGCGGTTAGTACTTGGATGGGTGACCGCCTGGGAATACCGCGTGATGTTGGCTTTTTACTTTTCATTTTCTACCATAATTAAAATATATTATTATGTACTTGTTTGCTTTTCTTTGCAGCATAAATTTTTAACTGCGTATCTTGTATTTAATTAGTCATACATTTAAAAGTTAAACTACCTTAACCATGACTTATCTTCTATTGTATTGTCTTACAAAAAAGCATGTCAAAAATACGCGTAGCGAAATACTAAACTGGTTGTTTTTAAGTATTTATGTATGCGATGTCTGCGGCGATGTTAAATAAAGTTTTATGGAATAGCATAATAACTTTGTAGCGGTGTTTGGAATCCACGATGGGACATTTTGATGGGACAGTTTAAGTAAATAATTTTTGTGTTTAACTTTTATTTACGATTGCATTTGTAAAAACACTACAACATCTACATGTCGTTGTGTACTGTACGTGGTTTCCTTCCCTCTCCAAAAAATGGCATAAACGATTTAGTTAGGTGTTGCGTATAAGCACAGATAATTATAGTACTATAGTATAAGTATAATTTCTTCCGTGTTAGATGCTAAGTTGTTATTTAAAATGACCATAACGGATATTACACTCCATTAGTAAATGTATGTGCTTAATATGTATTAATGATGCATGATTTAATAATATTTTTATGTAAGGAAAGTGATACAAATAAAATACTAAAAGCTTTGTCGAATTAGCAAAATGCGTCAATTTCCGTAATGTCATGAGTAGTAATATTTCAACTTCAACTTTTGATGGTTATGGCTATGGTATTTATATATTACTAGCTGCCCCAGCGCACTTCGTACCGCGCAAAATTGTGAATCTAAACCATTCCCAGATCCCCCTGAACACACACAAAAAATTTCATCAAAATCGGTCCAGTCGTTTAGGAGGAGTTCAGTCACATACACACGCACACAAGAAATATATATATATTAAGATAAGTCATTGTTTATAGGATTCAATTTAGCTCCTCTAACTGGGCGTTTGCAATAAAACATGATACAATGCATTATCACGGTTCGATACCCGATCGTGGCACATCTTTCTGTGCATTGTTTCACCCCTGCTCAATATCGGTAAAGGAAAACATCGTAAGGAAACCGGCATGTCTAAGAACTAATCATTCGAAAACATGTGGCATCCATCAACCCGAGCTTTGCCAGCGTGTGTGGAAGTTCAAAGAAGACCCATGCCCAGCTGTAGGACAGTAAAAAGGGCTAAAATGATTCACCTCTACACCTTCGGGTAATGCAGGCGGGATGGTATATTGTTGTTTCGCCAGTTCGAACTAAAAGTTATGTATGAAAAATGAAAGAAAAAAATAAATATTTACTGTTTTAAAATAGCTTACAATCGTAGTTATGAATACTAGCCTCCACACAATGATTCCCTGTGTTGTGGAGACTAGTCTGTTTCGTTACAATACTACTACAATATTACAATAGAAGAAAAGGTAAAAATAATAATAATATTCCAGGACATTAACACTCACGGTCATCTGGTCCAAAGCTGAGCAGAACTTGTGTTATGCAAACCAGATAACTTGTTATTATACTATACTACTTTTCTTTTGTTAATATATACTTATAATAGATAATTACACCCAGACTTAAGACAAACAGACATGTTCATCACACAAATGTCTGTCTCGGGTAGGAATCGAAGCCACGACCTGTGGCGTGAAAAACAAATATGTTACCGACTACGCCACTGGCCCGTCAAATAAAAAATAATTCAGAACCAACCAAGTATAGAACCAGTACCTGAGCGACTGTGTGTAAAACCTTGAATAGAATCATCGTTGCTAAATTAATTATGAGCGTCTTTTCCAGATTTAAATAGTCCTCCGTATTCACCAATAGTGTCAGTAGATGCAAATATGACCCATATTAAAAAAAAATGCCACGTAAAAAATTCTCTGAGCAACAAAAGCTGGTAAAAAACGTGCTGCGTAAAATTATCAAGGCGCTTAGCAAACTTCGCGTAGAACTAATTATACAAATGCCACGTACAGAAAAACCAGTGATGGTTTATGCGACACTGCTAATGCAAAACTTTCTATTGTATATTTCTTTTATTAAATAAATAAATAAATAAAATAAATAATGTCTGTATGTATTATTGCATGTATTATTCGCCTTTGCCTATACCTTCGGGTAGGCGTAGGCGTAGGCGTAGGCGTAGGCGTGATGCTATGACGCTATATTTTTTGAAGTGGAAATTTCTTAATCCCCGGGTCGGAGAAAATCTTATGGGTTCGCGTCACCGACATGCTCATGACCGGCGCATGCGCATCGGTCATGCAGTGCGCTTTAGACGCTTTTTCAGTTCACAGTTTTCACTTGTATCAGCAGTTCAATTCTTTTTTGTTAAAAGAAATCCTTGTTTCCACAGATACTCGCGAAAACAACACAGCTGACTATGAACCCCTGTTATCTAAGCGTTCTTCAGAAACGTACATCTCATCCAACGCCGTACCCAAGGACTATCAGGTGTACCAAACATCGGACAAGTACAGGTGGCAAGCACCAGAGTTGTTTGTCCCTGATGATGATGGATTGGTGTACCCATGTGGCCGGAGTGACGTGTATTCGTTGTGCTTAGTGCTCTGGGAGAGTTGTAATGGTTAGTTATGGTTTATTTTTGTTATCATAGGCAATCTGCAATTTCCTAAAAAAGATTAAGTAATCCTACTGAGATTGGATTTGAACTGGAATCTCAGTATTTTTTACTGATACTTAATAAATACAAAAAAAAATACTATAGAAAGAAACTCTAGCATCGTCATCTCATTTGCCACATCATTCAATGTACAGTAGGAAAAAAATCGACGATTTTATGTAGACATGTCTCAAAGATTTCTTTTTACTATTTCAAACATACCTATTCACCTTTTATACAAGATTATAAATAAAATTATATTAAAATCTTTTACAGCTGTCCTGCCATGGAAGAATTTTACGTACGACAAATTGAAAGAGCAGTACACACTATGGAAAACTGGTATACAATTGCCACAAGATGGAACATACCCTGGCTGTCTTTTGGCGCTACTACAATCTGGTTTGGCACTTCAACGAAATGAACGAATCGACATGGAAACTTTGCAGACCACCCTTACAAATGTTAAGGTGAGTTGCAGTGTATTTGATATTTTTAGGTTTGCCATCGCCAACGTCCATACCATGTTGAAAACACCGGTTCTCGTCCGATCACCGAAGTTAAGCAACATCGGGCGCGGTTAGTACTTGGATGGGTGACCGCCTGGGAATACCGCGTGATGTTGGCTTTTTGGCGTAATTTTTTAATTATCTGCCTGGACCTGAGTATGTTTTATGCTGACTAGTCTCGAAAGATTTATGTTTTGAAAGAATAAGGCGCAGTTTCTTAAGGATCGAATAGCATATTTGTAAGTTTTGTCTTTGTCAGACTAAACTAGTGTAAAAGCTATCCAATCCTTATCAACACCTAGTGAAACTGACGTAAACAAAATATGCGGTAGAATACAAAATTAGTGCAAAGATAAAGGACAATGCTCATGAAGTACCGGTAAAACCCAGACCAGGTCCAAACTGAAAGTATCTGGGACTTTTTTTGTATTTATACGTGACAAAATAATTGCCCGTTGTTTATTGTAAGGAGTTATACTGAAGAGATAAGGGGCGTTCTACCACTGAAGCACCAGCAGGGCAAGCAGTGGTGGTGCGGCGGTATCGGCCTTGCCTTTGAAATTTAAGGTTGCGGGTTCGATCCCCGGTCGTGCCCACACATCTTTGTGTCAATTGTTTCATTACCGCTGGTCAATATTGGTGTAGGAAAACTTCGTAAGGAGCCAGCATGTCTACGAACTAATCATTCGAGAGCATGAGACATTCACTAATGCGCACTAGGCCTGCGTATGCACAGCCATGGGATACTAAAAAGGGTTGAAGTGAAAGTATGAAAAAAAATATCCTGTCTTTACTTTTCGTCGACATTAGACGCAGTTTCACAAGTTCCTCAAACAATTCATTCGCAAGTTTTGTCACTTTCTTATTTACGTCAGGTGACAAAGACTAAACTTGTGAACAAGCTATCCGACACTTCTTATCAACTGGTGAAACTGGTGCTTTATCATCTACGTTGACTGCGCCACCTTTATTACCTGCAATGTAAATTGTCAAAAAAAAAGTGTATTTTCCTATATAACATTTTCGTTTATTTTTTCTAAGCCTAATAATCTGAAGATGAGTCTGGTACAGTATTGTCGTGATATCTTTGAAAACAACGAACTGAATTTTAGCGTTGTGCGCGATAATTTAGGTTAGCCCATCGCCAACGTCCATACCATGTTGAAAACACCGGTTCTCGTCCGATCACCGAAGTTAAGCAACATCGGGCGCGGTTAGTACTTGGATGGGTGACCGCCTGGGAATACCGCGTGATGTTGGCTTTTTGATGCTTTTGTTTTAAGTACCCTAAAGTACTTACATACTAATAGGTACGCATGTTCTATCAATAAATGTATTTTGTCATGCTTAGTCCAGAAAATGTTTTTATTATTTTAATAGTTATGAAAACACCATAATTGTATTCTTATTACAGAATAAACTCGAGGAACTCGGCTACATAATAATACCAGCACGTCTCACAACTAAGCGGTCTACATTCAGCTCCGTCGCGTGGGACACAACCTCACCCACCGACTCCGACTGTCTCAGCCCACAGAACATCCAGCACAAAGCCATTATCCACACACGGGACAGCTCCACCGAATCAGAAAAAGACTGCACAAAAAGTGACATAAGTCCCCTTTATGAAACTATACAAAAACACAACGCACAAAAATGCTTTATTTCTGATGATGATAACGACGCGCCTATCCAATACCAGCATTTACCAGAAAAAGATTATTCTAGTGCATGTTCTACGCCTATAGCGAAGTTAAAAGCTAGAATTAAAGATATGGAAACACCAGGCAGTTTTCACCGAAGTGATTCAACTGAGTACTGCAGTATTCTGAGTCCTAATCGCACTGTCAACTTCAATATTGATGATAATGAACAAAGTGCTGAGCGTCCTAATGCTAAACTAAGTAGAAGTTTCACTCCAAAATCTTATAAGCCACTTCATATTAAAGTGCCTGAATACAATTTAGACTCAATAAAACCGTTTTTGAAGAATTCAGACAATGCAGAGCGGTCGTCATATAACTTTGATATAAGGAACTACAGCTTACCCAGCACGCCGATAGCTCGAAGTAATAAGTTGCGGAAAAATGCGTGGTTGTCTGGCGATATCGGTACAACAGAAAGAAAAAGTCATTTGAAGGAGAATACATTATCACCCCATGAAAAAGGTATGTATATTTTTATATGTTTAACTAATATAAAAATATTGTTGCCAACGTCCATACCATGTTGAAAACACCGGTTCTCGTCCGATCACCGAAGTTAAGCAACATCGGGCGCGGTTAGTACTTGGATGGGTGACCGCCTGGGAATACCGCGTGATGTTGGCTTTTTGCATTTTAGTTTAATAAGTAGTATTTTTTATTCATTGCACAGCGGCATTTTTATGTCTTTATGAATAGTGAATTTTTATTTAACCTACAATAGCGCTGTTTTTTTTTTAAAAACATGCCTAAAGGGTTCTCTTAAATCCTGAAGATACGCTTTCAGTGCTAAATAAAACAATACATGGTAGGTTACGGTCAATCATTTTAGATGCTTTGTCGCCAACGTCCATACCATGTTGAAAACACCGGTTCTCGTCCGATCACCGAAGTTAAGCAACATCGGGCGCGGTTAGTACTTGGATGGGTGACCGCCTGGGAATACCGCGTGATGTTGGCTTTTTGTTATTTCCAAGTATCTAACAAACAGTATAATCATTTTGCCTAGATAGGTCATATTTTTCTTTTTTGCTAATCTAACCTAACAAAAAGCTAACGTGCGTGCTAAAAGAAAATATTTATCATTTGGCTTTTAACGCTTAATCTCATAAACTGATTAAGATAAAATTTGATGTGTAGATCCACAAATTCTGCCGATAGATGTAGGGTTGATAGATATACTGGATCACAACTTTAAAGGGGTTTAAATAAGATTACAAAAAGAAAGTAATTACAAGGGTGCGCCCACACCAAAGTTAGCTTTTGTGTACTAACACTGTGCAACAGTGTGCAACACGGTATCATTGTGTAACTATCTGTAACTATTGTGGGTACTTGTTACTATTCATTAAATATTTATCATCTTCATTATACTGCTAATAACATAAATTGACTATTTCAAAGATAGGCAACCTTACCTATCGTATTACAATATATAATTAAACTAGCGAACCCAGCAGACGTCGTCCTGCCTTAAATCAGTGCCACCTACCGGGTACGAAATATATTACAACCGATTCTCAGACCTATTGAATATAGATGTAAGATTCCATAAAAATCGGTCAAGCCGTTTCGGAGGAGATTGGTTTATTTTAATTTTTCTCTCCGTAAGAACCATCCTCGTACTTAAAGGAATATTAAAAAAAAAAAAAGAATTAGTGAAATCAGTTCAGACGGTCACGCGTGATGGCGTGACCAAGGGAAATAGGGATTCATTTTTATATATTACAAAGATATAGATTACCAAAAAACTCATTGCTCAAGGGCTGGCACCTACCTCAAAAAAGTACTTGGCGTATGAACTTATTTAGGAGACACACGATTTTATTTGTATTTTAACAACGGTATGATTATTATTTCACCCTTTTTTAAGTGAGTTTAATTTTTTAATTAGTTTTATTTCTGAGAATTTTAGTTTACGTCACTAGTACCTAACCTAAGATTTATTATAACCCTATAAGTTGATCCTTAAAGTAAATTTGATCGTTATATTCATAATCTCCAACCCTCTCCAATCCCAAAACCGATGCCTTTTTAATATTATTTGAAAAATGACACCTGCCATCTTGGAATTCAAAACTAGATGTCAATTTTGTAATTTACGCCCTTGATTAAGTCGAAAACGACACTCATAATAAATAAATAAATAAATAATAAATAAAAATAAGTTCATTGAATTTCATGGCATATACATGAGCTAGATACAATATTAAGCTAAAAATAATTAGTTACTGCTATTTATTATCTATAATCTACTAGTATATGACTATGTTCTATGTACTTAAATAAGACTAATAACTACTTACTTCTACAGAAGAGGCGTCGGCTAGCCTGAACTAGGTTATTAAATAACCTGTGTTTCAGGCCGGCTCTCTAACTATTTTAAATTAAACCAATATGATACTAAACACAACTTAATTGCTAGTTTCTACAACAAGATACAAAAATGCCTAACTAATTATATTAAAAGATATACTATTTCGGAATTTCTAGTAACTTTTCTGTGTCTGTATAACTTAGTTGCAGCAGGAAATTGAATAAAGATTTAGCACAATTCTTGCGTGTTAGTCTATAAATTGTTAGTATTCTATTAGTGTCATTGTACAGAACAGGGCCTAGAAATAGAAAAAATCTGTGTATAAATGCATACCTTGATGGATAATAGGTGCAAATTAAATCTTTTCTTCTCTTGTGTGTAGGTAAAGGGTTAAAATCTAGCTCCGAGTGTTGGAGCAGTGTCGCGTTAAGGACAAAGTGAGGACAAAATGTGACATCAATGAACAAAAATCTGAAATTTATGTCTATCTCAAATATTGCTGGACCGATTTTGATGCAACTTTAATTTATTCCTAAGTTAGAAGGTATTAAAGAAATGGCTGATACACAGCTGTTTTTATGGTACCTATACCTAAATAAAATGACATAATACATGTACGTTGGATTTGTTTGATTTAATGCATGCCTATGAATGGCGGAATATGGCTGTATTATTTATATAGTTTTTATTTTACCTGTATTCCATGTGAATATTATGATTTTGACGGGCCGGTGGCGTGGTCGGTAGGATACTTGCTTTTCACGCCGCAGGTCGTGGGTTCGATTCCCATACGAGACAAACATTTGTTTAAATATGTCTGATTGTCTTGTGTCTGGGTGTAATTATCTATAATTAAGTATATATGTACAAAAGAAAAGTATTTTAAGTAGTACATTACCAGTTATCTGGTTTCCATAGTACAAGCTCTGCTTAGTTTGGGGTTCAGATGACCGTGCGTGTTAATGTCCCACTATTATTATTATTATTTAGTATACTCAATTGAGACGCTGTCTAACAAAAAGTAACTGTGGTGTGAGTAAATGCACCACATAAATGTCTATAATATTTATTTGGGAACTAAAATAATCTGAAGATGAGTCTGGCACAGTATTGTCGTGATATCTTTGAAAACAACTAACTGAATTTTATCGTTGTACGCAATAATTTAGGATAGCACATCGCCAACGTCCATACCATGTTGAAAACACCGGTTCTCGTCCGATCACCGAAGTTAAGCAACATCGGGCGCGGTTAGTACTTGGATGGGTGACCGCCTGGGAATACCGCGTGATGTTGGCTTTTTACTTTTTATAAAATAAAAATGCATTTTACTTACTATGTACCCTGATACATAGTCCTATTGAAGGTTTTTTTTATTAAACAACCAAGTGAGTTATAGGATTTTGTTGATTTGATAAACGCACTGTGCCCTAATTCACGTAATTTCTTATAGCGCCGATCAAGTTGCGGTGCAGTTGCAGTTAAGTTTTCGTCTTAGTGCAAAATGGTATTCTTATAATTATTTAGCTGTCACATCTAATCTAAAACGCTACCTGACAGCGGTTGTCAAAATTACGAGAATACGAAAAGGGCTGTTTTGATCGAAACCTAAGTGCAACTTCACTGCAACGGAACTTATTTAATTGCGTGGATTAGCCTACTGATCTGACGAACTTACTATTCTATACATATTGAAATTATTCGTTTTGTGCCTAGATACCCAGTTAAGAGAAGATTTATGTACTTATGGTATAGTAGGTTAGGAAGCGATGACAATTTGTATGCCTCGGTGGTCCAGTGGTAAGCTTGTTCGCTTAATAACAGTGAGGTCCCAGGTTTTATTCCCGGGTCGAGCAAAAATACCTTTCTAATATACATACTTAAAAATCTTAGTTGCATCTCGAAGTTTGAAACTATGTCCATAAACAGCAATAGACTCGCTTCCCTTTACGTATGGGATTAGATCCCAGTGAAAAGTGTGTGATGTTTACCTCTGACTACACGTTCGGGTCATACAGGTGTGAGCGCTGTTATGAGAATTTATTTCACCTAAACAAAGACACAGCTACCGCTGATTTCAAAATAAATATATTTAATGCTATTTCTAGACGAAGGTTTATGTAGGTACTTTTGATTTAAAAACTATTAATAACAAAATATCTTTTCACTATTTCGTTTAGATCAGTTCAATTAATTATGAGAATAACTTATGAAATATGTATATCAGCGCCCCCGCTAAATTGTATCGTGTGCAAAAGTGAGTGTGGTTTTATAAATAGACATGATTGAAGCGGCCATTTTTTGGTAGAGTCCGGTATTTTAAGATTTAGTATTTGTTGTTAGTTATCGTTAGACTATTTCGATGTAACCGTCGCCAACGTCCATACCATGTTGAAAACACCGGTTCTCGTCCGATCACCGAAGTTAAGCAACATCGGGCGCGGTTAGTACTTGGATGGGTGACCGCCTGGGAATACCGCGTGATGTTGGCTTTTTTACTTTACGTAAACCTATATATTCTAGACAATTACAAAAAAGTTTTTTATATTTTTAATTTTCTGTACTTCGCTACTATCGGCCGACCGTTTGACTCGCGTATCGCCTATCGCCAAGATTCTGACTCCTCAAGCTGCACAGACAGTGATGATGATTCAAGCGATATGGATATCAGTGACGAATAGTCTTACATTACTTTTATCCGTGGTTAAATAGTTATTTATGAGATTTAATTAATGTTTTATGACTTTCTACCTCAGATGGCGATATGCGAGTTAAATGGTCGGCCTATACTTACCGATCGCATAATATTTTAGTAATAGTGCGATGCGGTTGACTGTTTATTAAATATAATAAAAATAAATAAAGGTTATTCGTTAATCAATAAATTACCGCATAATTATGTGGTTCTTGCGGTCCCTTTAGTAGGAAAACTAGGTGTCTTATTAGCAATTTTCTTAAATATTTTTTATAACTATATTAAACTAGCGAACCCCGCAGACGTCGTCCTGCCCGGTAAAGCAGTGCCACCTACTGGGGCCGAAAATAGATTACGACCGATTCTCAGACCTACCGAATCGGTTAAGCTGTTTCTGAGGAATTTGTTTTTTTTTCTTTGCGTAAGAACCATCCTTGTAATTCAAGGAGTAATCTAAAAAAAAACAATTAGCTAAATCGGTTCAACCATTCTCGAGTTATGCGCTTACCAACTAATTTTTCAATTCATTCATTTCATTTTTTTTTTTCATTTTCCAATTTTCTTTGCTATAAACCTCACGGAACCCGAGACCTTTCCAACGAATGCAAAACCGTGGAAATTGGTTCGTTCGTTCTGGAGTTATAGCGTCAGGAAGGAAAACCCGACTTATTTTTATATAGTAGATTTTAATATATTATACTGTTAAGGGAGTTGTAACCGTTTAAATGTATATAATAAATAAAAAAAAGTTTATTTGTTAACTAGCAATGATAACCACACAATTAGAGCTCTGTTGTACTGTATGGAAAATTGGTTTCTTATTAGCAATTTGATAATTGAAAATTATAAAAGAAAACGTACTAAATTTGTTAAGTGCGAAACTGGGGCAGGTCACTAGTAATACTAATTAAGAAAAGAACTTCAGTACCAACAATTGCTGACGGCCAATTTCCAATTTTTAGTAACTTTTAGTTTGATGGATCGCTTTTGTCTATGGCGGAGATCTAGCCGTGAAGATTTCTTGAGCATACGTTCTTGACCCCTATTATCTCTGTTGGATTCCGGCCAGATAATTTAGTATTTATTTATACCTAGAAATAAGATGTTTACTCTTCTAGCCTTTATTATTAATTAGAGTGACTGGTAATGAGTGTAAAATACCTGAGGGGCTCAATTTAAAATAGCGAACTTAATTTTAAAAAGTTGTTCGCAAAAAAAAGATTTTTTTGGGAAAGTTGTTTGTTTGTTGACATGAGCCCGTGGTGAAGTATTTGACGCCAATTACCAGTCACCCTATATAATATCCTAACTAATTCCTACCTATCTTTATGCCTAATTGCCTAATAAATTATACTAAAAAAAGATAAGACATTGTATTTTGTTTTAGTTATTCTTTATTGTTTTTTAAACTTAAAAATAAATTATGTTTAATCAGACTTTTGGGTTACATAACCTAAAATAAATTAATACTTTTCACTGAATTGAAGCTCACTAGTTTAGGATAACTCAAAAGATTTAAATTATGATTGTATTTGTTTATCACAGCTTAGTCGACTTCTTCGACTGTGGGTCCTCCGTGGCCGGGTTGTGCGTACTGTCCCTGGCCGGGCATGGGGCCGGCGCCGGCGCCCGCGCCGTGCATCTTACTCATGATGGGTGAGCACACTCGCTGCAGATCTTTCATGCGATGTTCATACTCGTCTTTCTCTGCGAGTGAGTTGTTCTCTAGCCACCGCAGCGCCTCGTCACACTGACTGCGAGTAGATTCCTTGTCCTGCTCGCTCAGCTTGTCGCCGGCCTCGTCCAGTGCCTGCTTCACGCTGAAGATGTACGACTCCAGTTGGTTGCGAGCCGCCACCCTCTCTCGCTGGCGGTTGTCGTCCTCCTTGTACTGTTCCGCCTCAGCTAACATCCTCTCGATCTCGGCCTGAGACAGCCGTCCCTTGTCGTTTTTAATCACTATGTTCTTGCTGCGTCCGGTGCTACTCTCCTTAGCGGACACGTTGAGAATACCGTTCGCATCCAAATCGAAGGAGACTTCAATTTTGGGCACTCCACGAGGTGCAGGTGGAATACCAGTGAGGTCGAAGCTGCCGAGCAAGTTGTTGTCCTTCGTCATAGCTCGTTCTCCTTCAAACACTTGAATGGTGACGGCTGGCTGGTTGTCAGAGTAGGTGGTGAATGTCTGTGACTGCTTGCAAGGGATCTTAGAGTTGCGCTCGATGATCTTAGTCATAACTCCGCCGGCGGTTTCGATGCCAAGTGACAGAGGTGCTACGTCGACTAGCAGCACGTCCTGGATCTTAGAATGTTGCTCACCGCTCAGGATGGCCGCTTGCACAGCAGCGCCATACGCGACCGCTTCGTCGGGGTTGATGGATAGGTTTAGAGTCTTGCCACAGAAGAAGTTTTGTAGCATACTCTGGATCTTAGGTATGCGTGTAGATCCGCCGACGAGCACCACGTCGTGAATTGAGCTCTTGTCCAGTTTAGCATCCTTGAGCGCCTTCTCGACGGGCTCGAGTGTGCCTCTGAACAGGTCTGCATTAAGCTCTTCGAATCTGGCACGAGAAACCTTTGTGTAGAAGTCAACACCTTCGTACAGTGCGTCGATCTCGATGCTTGCCTCAGTGCTTGATGATAACGTACGTTTGGCACGTTCGGCGGCGGTGCGCAGTCTTCGAAGGGCACGAGAGTTGTTGCGTATGTCCTTCTTGTATTTACGTTTGAACTCTTCTGCGAGGTGGTTGACGAGTCTGTTGTCGAAGTCTTCACCGCCCAAGTGCGTATCACCGGCTGTAGATTTTACTTCGAATAGGGAGCCTTCATCGATGGTTAAGATGGAAACATCGAAAGTACCGCCACCCAGATCGAATATTAGTACGTTGCGTTCGCCCTTTAGATTCTTGTCGAGACCGTAGGCGAGGGCAGCGGCAGTAGGCTCGTTGATGATTCTCAATACGTTCAGACCGGCGATTGCGCCCGCGTCCTTAGTAGCCTGTCGCTGTGAGTCGTTGAAGTAAGCTGGGACAGTGACCACTGCGTCGCGCACTGACGTACCTAGATACGCCTCAGCGGTCTCCTTCATCTTCGTCAACACCATGCTGCTAATCTCCTCCGGCGCGAACCTCTTCGTCTCTCCTTTGAACTCGATTTGAATTTTGGGTTTGCCACAGTCGTTGATAACTTTGAAAGGCCAGTGCTTCATATCCTGTTGGATTTTAGGATCGTCGAACTTCCTGCCGATCAGTCGCTTGGCGTCGAATACTGTGTTGTTGGGGTTAAGAGCAACCTGGTTCTTCGCTGCATCTCCGATGAGCCGTTCCGTGTCTGTGAAGGCGACGTACGACGGCGTGGTACGGTTGCCCTGGTCGTTAGCGATGATCTCCACGTTCCCATGTTGCCATACTCCAACGCAGGAGTATGTGGTTCCAAGGTCGATTCCAATAGCTGGCATTGTGTTTAATATTATTCAAATAACGCTTCAATAATAAACTCGATGATAAAACTCTTGGGTTACACTTGTTTCGGTTTATGAACCGCTCTTCCACTTCTATTCGCTTGTTTGTGTTTTCAAATACTGAATGCCTTGCCGCTCTCGGCCAGCCTTTATATAGTCCCCCGTATGAGGCCAATAGCGTCGTAGAACTATCTCGAACGTACGAGGTCCACCAATGAAAACAATTTAGCGGTGGAACATCAGGGACTTAAAAACGAAATTAATTTCGTTCCGTTCCACGAAATGTTACCTCATAACGGTATAAAATAAGTAACGTTACTGAAACTTTAAGCAATGTGTAACGTTATAAAATAATAACGTTAAAGGTATCATTTTAGGAGAACAAAATTTTTATTTAACGTTACATGTTCAGTAACGTTACTGGATGTATCGTTACTTTAAAGTTACTGGTTTTATTCTTATACCTCTCGATACTCTGGGGCCGCTGCGTTACTTTTATTCAATTCAAGATAAATGAAAGAAGAAAGCTTAGGTATAAGAACTTGAGAAACATTGAACGAGTGGCAGTCTACGATGGAACGCGCTTGCCCATTATACAGATACACTCGTGATCACAAATGATTTACATTTTATTGATATTTAAGATCAAAAATTCCGACCAACTCTCTCAAATGGTGCCTTTCTCACTATCTGGCACTCGGGGACTGCCGCCAGTGAGCTGTAATTACTACGTATAGAGAGCAGCGGTATGCTCAATATCGGTGAAGAAAAACATCGTGAGGAAGCCGGCGGTCGCGGGTTCGAATCCTGGCCGCGCCCACACATCTTTGAGTGAATTGTTTCATCTCCGCGGCTCAATATCGGTGAAGGAAAACATCGTGAGGAAACCGGAATGTCTAAGAACTAATCATTCGAGGACATGTGACATCCACCAACCCGCACTTGGCCAGCATGTGTGGATTAAGGCCTAAACTCTCTCAAATTATGAGATAATTGAGAAAAGACCCGTGCCCAGCTGTGGGACACTATAAAGGGTTGAAGTGAAAGAGAAGCTATACCAAACAAAAAACGTGTCGCATCTTGACGACAAGGGGGGCGGAATGCGCGGGGTGAGCGCGGTGGTTTTTCTCGCGACCAAAAAGTCGTAAGCGCCGTGAATTTCATGGCGGTTACGCGTTTTGTTCAACGTATTATAAAGACATGTTATTAAAAGATTAAAGATTGACGCCGCAGAGGTGACACCAGTTAGCTACTGGCTTTTGTACCTACAAAACTTAATTTAATTTTGATTGAATGCATACTATATTAAATAGAGCATTACGTTAGTTTTTTTTAACCGACTTCTAAAAGGAGGAGGTTATTAATTCGACTAAATGTTTTTTTATGCTTATTACCTCAGAATTTTCGAATGAGTGAACCGATTTTGATATTTATTAGCATTATAATAGCTAGCCGCCTGACCGCGACTTTGCCCGCGTGGTATTAGGATTTTCTTTAAAATCGATTAAATCGATATTATGAAGATACGTGGTAAACAACACGCACACACGTGGTCCTGTACCGCATAGTACATTGATATGTAATTATAAATTTCTTTAAAATCGGTTAAATCGATATTATGGAGATACGTGGTAAACAACACGCACATACGTAGTCCTGTACCGCATAGTACATTGATATGTAGTTAATAATTTTTTTTTCTTCTACTAAATAATTGTGTGTGAGAGTGTCTTCATTGATTCAATGCAGATTACACTACCAATAAACCCAGTTTTAGTCGGGGACTCCACAATTTTCTTTTTGGTAATATTTAATAAGATTCTAGGATCTTGGTTCTTTCTTTGGATAATTCATTTAGCTTAAGTATATAAAACTTGACTTCATCTAGAAAGGCAAAAATGTCCGATTTGTTTTATCTATTGACAGTTTAAAACCATAAAAATTAAATTTTCTGGAATTTATAACATCGAAAAAGTTATTCAATACTGTTATGAAGTTAACAGTAGCAGAAGAATCTTTGAATTGGCTTGATTTTAAAATTTCATCACACAGGGTTATTGCTTTTGCAACACTCATGCTAAGCAACTGCGTAGCGAGCTTTACTTTCATTATCTGGTTGCGGAAAGAAATGTGACGTGGTGTCAATTTATTAGCAAATTGCAGGCCTTCACTTTGCTGGAGTTTGTTCACATTGATTAGCAGTTGCCACCTTATTTGTTCATTATTTCCATCAACTGGTAATTATGTTTACTGGTAAATAACTGGTGGTAGGCTTCGGCAGTGGTTAGTGACCACCCATCAGACAAAGCCGCACCGTACCTGAGTAACATAGGCTATTATATGTTAAAAAAATTAAGGGATCCGCATGAAAACTTCGATAATATAACCCAAGGTGTGAAAAAAATAACGAAAAAAACATTATATCGCGTACGCTGCGGACACTATTGACATTAGAGCAAAATAATGTACTACAGTTTTATAGAAGTCTACAAAAATGTTGGTGGTACCATATGTCTAAATATTCTAGTTACGTCACATTGACTACTTTTTCATCTTAAAATATGCTATTTCAACGCCGGTACAAATTAAACTAAATTATTCGTACCTTGGTATTAATCCTTATCTAAATAAATCATTTAATATTCAAAGGTATATCAGTACCTGTAAATTACTTTTTGAATTATTTAAATTAGACATACCCTTCAAAAGTTATCATAAGTGTAAGATTTATCAAAATTGAAATTTAAGAAACAGAGCGGATAAGTCTGGGACTCTAATGGATTTTAACCCCGACAAAAAAAGGGGTGTTATAAGGTTGAGACGTGTATCTGTTTGTCGCGGTTTTTTATTAGAAAGCTGAAATAATACTCAATACTCAATACTCAATATTGATTGCAAACCATAATGTTAAAAAGGTGTTAATAATTATATAAGAGACAATTATGGACCCTGTCGGGCACAAGCAAAAGTAGGAGAGAGGAGGAATAGCGCTAACTTATTTTATACAAATATTTACTTTTTAAAATTGTCATTTAGGTATTCTTCTATTTTGTAATAACATTTATTTATCAGTATTTTTTTTAATTTTGATATGAATGTATTATATTTTTGTTCGTCTTTTATTTCATTCGGGAGTTTATTATATATTTTAATGGACATAGCGTAGGTACCATTTGAAAACATTTTTAGTCTGGAAGCTGGATTGTCGAAGTCGGTAATAACATTACATTAATTATTAACATTGTTAATAATTCTTAACAAAAAATATGTGTCAGGGTTAATATATTTTTAAATCATTGAATTATATCTACAACAGCAGAGATATACACGAAAAATTTAGCTAATGGTTCCTGTATTTGTAATTAAATGTAACACCACGACTATATTTCTCACGGGGTAGACAGAGCTCGTAAGAGTGTAGGTATGTAATGATAAGAAATCTAGATTGGTATAATACTTTTTTCCTGGTCTGCCAAGAGTGTGTTAAAATTTGTATGATCCCTGTATGTGTAAATGAATGAAACCACGTCTGGGTAAGCAAAGCGCTACCACTAGTATTACATAAATCGGTCAATTGACATCCTAAAATTTCAGCTGCCTTTAAATTTGTAGCACAACCATCGAATGTGAGATTTGCCACTGTCATGCCAACTTCGTGACACTTTTCTAAACAAATTTTAATCAAATTTGCCTTTCTTTCAGCATTAGTACCCGTTATCAAAAAATGCCCAACTGGCAATTTCCAATTTTCATTTTTAGAAACAAGCAAAAAAACTAAACCTTGAGTTGCTATTGTGTCTTCGTCTTCACCTGTTATAGGACCTGCGCCAAAGTTGACCGTGCCAAGTTTGCGTTCTTTATTAAATAACTTTTGACTTCGAATTGCCATCTCATCGAAGATTAATGAGCATATCACAGGCTTTCTATTCATTTACTTTTCTTTTTTAATACTGTAAAAGCTTCCTCGGTGAAGCCAGGTTCAGCATCCACCGCTGAGTACCACCTACAAATGGTTCTTGGGTGCGGAAGGGCTTTATTATAAGTCTCTCTAATGTGCTTATAGGCAGCTGGGGAGTAATGATGTAAAGTAAGTGAAAACTTTCGAAGTGGTGCACTATAATTTATTTCAAATAGCGAAGCACAGTGAAAGTGGTATATATGGGTAAAGTTCGAGCAGAAAAAGCAAAGAAAGATGAACAATTAATACCAGGTTGACTTGATTACGGTTTATGGGAAGAGGGTAGGTACATTGCACACTACAAGGACTAGGAGCAGGAGAAAATTACTACATACAGCAACATGCGCTTCAATGCGATGCGACTAAATTAAGTATTAGAATAGAATAGAATAGAATACAATTTATTTGCATAGAATGTAGGTACATTAATATAGGTGTATAAGTCATTACATGTGTATGAGCCGTATACATTCCGCCTTAAAATTAGCATGCAAATATATTTCAATTTTTTTATATTCAATGACTAGGTATGTTAATAATAATCTCTATTACTTAGGACTATTTCGACAATTAATGTTCGTCAAATAAGAGGTTTAAAAATATTTATACAGATAGAATAGTAATTATGTCAATTTGGATGGACCTAGAAATTTAAAGATAAATATTATTTACTATAAATAGTATTTAGTAGTTTTGTACTTTTAGTAAGTAATTTTCTCGTGCTCATAGACCTACTAGTATGTAAATGAACCTACTTTCTTCCAAAAAACAGTAATAATAATAATCACCCTGGGAATGATTATTTGGTTTTTAATCTGATGCCTATAGAAACGTCATAAGTATATTTTTAATTATTGTTGTACGAAATATTTTGTGCGAAGCGATTTAAAAAAAATTACGTACGGTCGATATGCCAACTTCTCTACTAAGAAGTTCGTACCCCTTTCTAAGCAAAAATACCCAGTAACACTTTTTTGGTTCGACCCGGGAACTGAACCCATAGCCTCCACGTTACTTTTACAGTAAAGTGCGACCCAACTACGACTGCGCCACGGAGGTAGACAGTCATGTAGTTTACAAACCATTAATACCTACGCGTCCTATCTGTATGGTTCACGTTTCATAATCTATGATTATCAAACAAAATGTCGGCAGATAGTAGAAAATAATTTAAAAAAATAGTTTTGGTTGGTTTTAATCAATAATGTGTTTACATATCGATGATAAGTCTTTGCGGTGGATTGATTTTTACACGTTTTTAACACGGCATTTCTTAATTATTGTTAGTCACAATTTAGGCACATGTGCGATTCCTTGAGCGTCAGGCGGTGAGGAACGAAATCTAAAGCGCAAACATCTGGTTCGCTGTGTCAGTTCTATACTTTAGTAATATTAGTTCAATGACTGCCGCCGTGGCAAAGCTATTGCATAGATTTTTTATCGACTTATGCAATGATAATTATTTATTTATTTTATTTATGAAGTATTTTTTTATATTTAAAACACTTTATACACAAAATTTACGTGTACAGCTATTCACTGTTGTACATAGATGTTATATACCTATACTTTCTCACAAACACCTGCTTACGTATTCGTCCGATTTCGGAGCAGCTCGTCTCGATTCGTGCAAGCTTCGTACAGTCGTACCTTGTGCGGCCTACACACGCAGGCAGGCAGGAAATGTATGGTCGAGGGATCGATTCCCGTACCCACATAACTTTTTGTGATTTGTTTTATCCCCGCTGCTCAATATCGGTAAAGGAAAACATCGTGAGGAAACCGGCATGTAAATCACAAATAATAATATCATTTTCTTTCATATGCCTCTAAGAAATATTAATGTTGCTTTTTCAGTTTCAATCGAACATTTTTCCTAATAGATGTACCTACCTAGGTAGGTGTAGATGATGTTTTTTTGGCATGTATACACAAAATGTCACAATTCGTAGTTTCCTTAAATTATATCAAATCTAGTAATATTTGGTACTTACAGAAAGTATAGAATAATACACTGGGTACCAGTAACTTTATACATCCGCATATTTCCAGTATAAGATGATCTCGCATTGTATAGAATTCCCGTACAACTAGAGGTCAGCCTATACTGGCTATATGTGTAGCTAACTAGATAGAAGTATCTATGTAGTAAGAATTTTACTAGAATAAATAAATACACTTAATATTTGGTACCTATCGAAAGCATACATTTTTAATACACCTGTACCAATACCACAACAAACCAGTATATGCTGATCTCGCATTGTATAAAATTTCCGTAAAATACGAGGTCAGTTTATACTGGACATTTGTGTAGATAACTAGGTATTTAGAATTTATAAGTTATAAATACTACTACTACTACTACCTACTCATCTTTGTATGAATTGAAGAAAAACATAGTGAGGAAACCGGTATCTAAGAACTAATCATTCGAGGATATACGACTCTCTCATCTCGTAAGATAGATGAGAGAATAACCGTGCCCAGCACTGGGACATTAAAACGGGTTGAAGAAAATGAACTTCTCTTCATACCATTCCATCATGATGATATGGATCAATTTTTGCTTAAATGAAAATTTAAATTTGTAATAATAGGTAAAACGAGAAAACGTTTACAAAACATAATAATATTTACAAATTACTGCTTTTTTTTAAATATTCCAAAATTTATACCTACCATCTATAACAAAGACGATAGATATGATTGTTTGTTTGTAACGAATAGGCTCAAAAACTACTATACCGATATCAAAAATTCTTTCACCATTGAAAAGCTATATTATATGTTTAAAAAAATTAGGGATCCGCATGAAAACTTCGATAATGTAACCCAAGGTTTAAAAAAAATTACGAAACAAATCATAAGGTATATCGCGCACGCTGCGGAAACTATTTACATTAGGGCAATGTGATGTACTACAGTTTTATAGAGGCCATAAATATCTACAAAAAAGTCCGCGGTTTCATTTATATGAATATTTTAGTTACAATAACTACTTTTTCATCTAAAAATATGCAATTGTAGAGCCGGTACAAATTAAACTCAATTATTCGTGCCTTGGTAGTAATCCTTATCTAAATAAAGCACCTAATATTCAATGGTATATTAGTACCTACCTGTATATAACTTTTTGAATTACATATTGAAATCGGACATACCATTCAAAAGTTATCATGAGTATAACTAATCCTTCGAGGACATGTGTCATCCACCAACCCGCACTTGGCTAGCGTGTTTGGAATACGGCCAGAACTCGCTACTCGTAAGATCGTTAAGAGAAGACCTGTGCCCAACAGTGGGACACTAAAAAGGTTGAAGTGAAGATGAAAGTAAGTAAGTACCTGATGACGACGAGACCATGGAATTGTTAAATGTGTATTCTAATTAGATTTTTAGCGACTTCTAAGATAGATTTTTGCAGGGTAAAATTTTAGTACTAAAATTACGTAACTTGAAAATGACCTTTTTTGTTTATGGAGATTTTTTAATTAGAATAATTGAATTTGAAAGACGTGGATGTAAAATGAATGGGACAATTTGAATTTTGGAAATCCGATAAGAAATAAGGAAGTTATGGACGATTTTTTAGTTTAAACAATGTTGTTTGTGTGAATTTTTGTAAGTTTTTGTTTTAGATTTTTTTTTATTATTGTGATGAACATTTATAACCTTTTTATAATACACACAATATTGGTTCACCGAAAAAGTCCGGTGAACCAATAGAGGCCCTTCCAGCCGATTGGGTTAGGTGATCAGCAAAAAAAAACCGGAGCGAGTCAGTTGCAAATAAAAAGCCGAAGAGAAAACAACGTTGGGAAGAAATTGTTGTTGTTATTTCAAGAACCGGGGTTTCTCCAGTTGGCCGTACCTATTTCACTGGATATACGCATTTATGGGTGCGTGGGGTAGGTGCCACCAGCGGCGAATATACGGAGGTCTAGGTACCTACCAACATACAACATCTATACTCTAGGGACATATACTCTAGAGTATAAAGAACGCACCCGACCTAGCAAGTAGGAGGTATTGGGTGGGGTCCATTACAGTACCTCTTTTAGGAAAAATGTCTGATTGGGCTCAAGAAACAACATTAATATTTCTTGGAGTATCACAATTATTTGTATATTATTTTATTAAAACCCTTATTAGTATCCTACTGCTGAGCAGGACCTTAATCCACACACGCAGGTCTAGTGTGTGTTGGTGGATGTCACATGTCCTCGAATGATTAGTTGTTAGACATGCCGGTTTCCTCAAGATGTTTTCCTTTATTGATATTGAGCAGCGGAGATGAAACAATTCACACAAAGATGTGTGAACACGACCGGGAATAGAACCCGTGACCTTTTAGCGAGGCTCGTATTGCTGCGCTACCGCTGCTTAGTTATTATTTATGCGAAATAAAGTAAAACTTATAAAAATTTAATCATAAGTTCAGAATCTTGAATGCGTAATGAGTACCTACCTACTTAGCATTGTTTAACCAAAACAGAAAAATATATTTACAAAAAAATTAAAATAGCCAATGCCGGTATTCCAATTTTATAGAATTAGTTTTGTTGACCAAAAATATGTTTCATCTATCTATCTATCAACCAAGTAGGTTAGGTAAACGAAGAAACTATAGGTAAAGTGTCAAAATAGTCATTTATACTAACCAGTTTTCGGCCCGCGGCTCCGCCCTCGCGTATGTCGGTTATTCGGCCATTAACCTCTTTTTTCGCAGTCGGATAAAACTATCCTTACCCGAGTCTCGAATTCTCTCAATACAAAATTAGTTCAGAAGTATAGGCGTGTAAGCAACATTTAGAAATCGGTAAGCTCCCACAAGCATGTCCATAACTCTCTATAGGAGTTTTATAAAAAATATGTTGTCACACCGGTGAAGGTCGATTTTCTACGGCTCTTTGACCATATTAAAAGTTTTTCATTCAATATCCAAGAACAAATAAAATTTAAAATTTCGAATTTTATTTATCGTGTACGTACGCGCAGCGGAATGTTGTTGAATTTAAAGATTTTAATAATAATTATGCAGATATTTTGTGTATGACGTCGCGTAATTGTGTATGGTAAAAAAAATTGTGTACGCAGCCATTTTGGAGAAATTCGCCAAAAACTGATTCCACTGGGCGAACGTTGTCCTGGCGGAACAAATTTGTTACCCATGGACTCAGAAGAAAAGAAATGAGTCCAAAAATTAGTGTGTATTTGTGTATGTATGAATAATCCAGTGCATGCATAAACTACGGAAAAATTCAAGTTTCCGCTGCGCGAACATTTGAACATTGCTAGTTTTCATATAAAGCGCTTATATAGAGAGCTGTACATTTTTACACACGTTGTTTTGAATTAGTTTAATTTTGTTTAAAACAGATTTATAAAAAATCGTAGGGTTTAAAAGATAAAAATATAAACGTAAAATACGCTTATTAGGTCCTAGTTCGTAAAGTATGCACTTTGCGGTCTAGATTTTCACGTTTTTACAAACCTTGTCAGTGTCTGTAACATGTAGCCAAGTATCAGATATAACTGTATCTAATCAACATTCAGAAAGATTTATTTTAAGTTATTGCCAAGTTAATTATTTCACATACCTCAACGGTTACGGCTGTCTAGCATTGGGTGTTGCGATGGAACTCGTGAAAGCCTTTAATAATGGTTTCACTTTTTATCAAATTCCAAAAGTTTTATATCTTGACCTTAGCTTTATTAAATTTAGTATTACTATTTCGGTGCAGGGGGCCGATCAGAGGTATAGTCTTCGCCAGAAAACTTATTGAGTGGGTGTGGTTACGAGCAGCAAAGTTAACTTAATCACACTATTAATTTGTTACGAAATGTAAAACTAATACAACGAGTGGTAAGACAGTTCCTAGACCGATGTTGGTCGCACGGACGTCTGTAGAGAACTGGGGCACACAGTTCGTGTAGCGACAATCCCCACTCGTCGCCCGTGCGGACCTCAGGCTAGACTCTGTCGAGCGTGTCGACCCGACGCGCTGCCGCCTCGCTGTCAAGTATGCTACCGTACTAATGACTTCTCCGACAACTATATATTATTATACAGTTTATCCATGTTTATGTAATAATGTATTCAATGTATCTATCAATTTCATAATCAAATCTGTTTTAAATAAATAATTCTCGTAGTTTTGTATTGAATTTAACGATTATGTAATGGTTGGTGACTTGGTGATTGGTAATAATATTTGCTTTTTTTTTAAATACATGTTTTTTGTTACACAAACAAATTATGCAGGTTTGATCTTTTGGCAACCTTGGCGCCTGGCGTCACACTGTGGGAATATGGACATTGCTGAAAATCAGTGCTGTGGGTCGCCTCTAGTAGGTACTCACAGCGTTTACTGAGCAATGTCCATGTTTGACACTGATAGGTCACACTTACTCTTGTTTTTTTTTCTTTTGTTTGTTTTTTTTTCTCTTTCTATGTGTTTCTTTTTTTATCATTTAATTTTGTGTGTCCTGTCGTTGTCAAATAAATGTTTTTCTTTCTTTCTTTCTATCAATGGTGTTCCGTAAGTAATTAAAAATTAATGGGACTATTTACCATGAATAGACCACTGTTTACAAAGCAGTCAAATGTCACGATGTTCTAAAAGTTCTAAAAGGAATTGTATAGTAAAATGTATTCCATTAATCAGTTTATTAATTCAACTACTCACATGCAAAATTTCATCTCATTAAATTCAGTAATTAAAGAGAAATAATTAAAATACTGACAGAGCTTTGAAAATCTACATAACCCGACTAAGTTCGGATGGCTATTAAAAAGCGGCCGTGCTATATATCTAAGTAACGTTCTTAACCTTCCAGTATAGTAGTATGGTACAGTTGCGAACACAAACGCTAAAAAAAAAATTGCATTTCTTGAACGATTTTTTTTTATAATAACGCCACTCTCTACGATAAAAATAAATCTTTAATTAACAAGTACTTCTCTAATTAAACATTCGTGTATAAAAATATTTATTATTTATTTATCGCCACCTGTTACGTGAAGACACAAAAATTGGCGACACGTGGGTCAAATCACTGCCTACCCCTCTGACTATCCCTTTTGGGATAACTGCCGTGAGCATATGAATGAATGAATGAAAATACAGAAAATCTCAACCCTCATAAGGGACTAGTCATAACAATCCGTGGGGCGCCGGGCGCGCACTCCAGTAACGGCAGAACTTTGAGTGTACGCACACAGGCACATATAAAATATCTCAGTATTAATTAATCACTACATAGTATAAAACAAAGTCGCTTTCTCTGTCCCTATATTCCTGTGTATGCTTAAATCTTTAAAACTACGCAAGCGATTTTCATGCGGTTTTTTTCAAGCGATTTCGCGGTCTGCGATTGTATATGTCTATCTCTAAGGGTGTTACCACACCAATCGAGCGATCGTCGATCGATGCCATCGATCGATAGTATAATGGATTCGACAACGTCAGATTATAGCTTCTGCTAGGTTAATCGATCGGTATCCGTCGACCGATGCCATCGACCGGCAATCGATCGATTGGTTAGTCGACTGGTATCCGTCGATTAATTAAAGCTACCACATCAATCGATCAACGTCGACCGATGTCGATCGATGGCATCGATCGACTATCGATCGATTAGTGTGGTAACACCCTTAGGGATAACCCACAATAACCTTTTTTTATCTTTAACTTTCAACCAAAAGTAATGGCTTATTCACGTAGAGATTTTAAGCAATACAGCATTAATCCTTATCCAATTTAGTACCTTAAATACATTGTCCATTTAATATAGATCAATATGGCCATTTACAGCATATAATTTAAATGAATATTTCCGAAGATATTATAGATTTAAAATAGTGGGAAAGCGGTACCAGCCCGGCCGCGCGCGGGGCGTGCTGTTTGTATTGTGTAATGGCAAAAAAGCTGTTAACGTGTTTAGGACATTCTTTAAATATACATACCTTATTATATTTAGTATCATCGCTAGTTTAGAAATGTTTTTTTTTAAATATTCTCTTATTCATTTTTATCGACATTCAGTTAGAAGGATCTCTTTAGGTAGTCTTGCTAATTTCATATCGAACACCTAAGACGAACATGAATAACAATTCGATTATTTTTAGTTAGCGGTTGGTTTATTGATACTGAGAAA
Source organism: Meganola albula (assembly GCA_936450015.1). Taxonomy (NCBI): domain Eukaryota; kingdom Metazoa; phylum Arthropoda; class Insecta; order Lepidoptera; family Nolidae; genus Meganola; species Meganola albula. Next base: position 3,939,514 of record OW388157.1, on the reverse strand, counting down.
TAATATCAATTTAATAGAATTTTTATTGAAAACGTAATAAATAGAAAGAAAATCACTTATACATGAAATGTGATGCCGTTGTTTTGTAAATTACAGTTTGGAGACCGTTTCTAACAGCTATTTACAGCACACGCAGACATTATTTGGAGCACACAACACGTTTTTCCGAGTTATACCGATTCCATCAATGAAACAATCGATTCAAGAAGTAGTTTTTTAAAGCCAGTAGATAGTTTTGATCAACCAATGTTGCAGAGGGGAACGCTCGTGCGTGCCTAGTCCATTAGTTAAATAGTCTAAGTTACAACATGATAAATATTTACCTGAACAGTAGTACTTACATATGGTAATTGGGTTTTTGAAAAAAAAATTATAAATTTAAAGATCATATCATAAGTTTATAAAAAAACTTCTTTTTCATTTTTTTCGCAAGAGTTAAAAAGTTATTTCAAAATAAAAAATAATTTTTGAATCTAGTACCGAAGACACGCCGACAGCACCCGAACAAACCCGACATGTGAATGTAAGTTTTCACTCATTGCAGATGGTAGAAAAATAATAAATACAATGTTCTGATCTAATTAATTTGGTTGTTATTGTTAAATATTCAAATTCATATTACAAATGACCAGATCGAGTCTTGTAACAAAAACAACGATCTGGACTTTCACTAACTTTATTTATTTTTACAACCTTATTACACTACTACACTATTACTAGGATTGCACTTGTTGCCTTAATTTAGATGGCAAGACCTAACCCGGACAGCGCTATATTTTCCAGGTTGTAACTGGAGACCACAAAGTGGGGCGCAGTTTAAGACCGCATATTATACCAGCACTGGGAATAAAGCAACAAAACTAACTTTTGAAAATATTAGGCTTTTTATATTGATAAAATGCTGAATTTTAGTGTTGAGTTGACGACAGTCAATTAATAATGCCATTCTGCATATTCATACAGAAACTAGGGATGCAACAGAACCTCAAAAATATCGTTTTTGTTTTGTACCAATATGTATAAATACTACAAAAATAACTCCTCATAAAATGTTTTTAAATGTTCCCTAAATTGACAAACGTCAAAATAAATGATTTTAAGCAGTGTACTGTGATACTCCCAAGACAAAATGGTTTTTTTTTGTTTTGAAGATCATTTCGATGTAAGTATTTCTTAATTATTATTTATCTACGTACAACCTTTACGTACGTACCTTTAAGTACCTTTGTTATTAATTGATGACGACGAGACCAGGTCATAACTAAACCGCACAACGACATTGCGCATCGCAAGTCCGCAATTACGTGCAAAATGTAAGGTTTAACTTAGTTAAATTAATTGTGGTTAATTGTAAATTTCTAATTAGATTCTTATTGGAATTATTGAATTTGTATTCTAATTAGATTGAAGTTATCGGATTTCCATTATATAGTGATTTTTAAGATAGTTTTTTGCCAAGTAAAATGTTAGTACTAAAATTACGTAACTTGAAAATGACCTTTTTTGTTTATGGAGATTTTTTAATAAGAATGATTTAATTTTAAAGACGTGGATGTAAAATGAATGGGACAGTTTGAATTTTGGAAATCCGATAAGAAATAAGGAAGTTATGGACGATTTTCTAGAATGAACAATATTGTTTATGTGAATTTTTGCGTTTTTGTTCTAGAATTTTTTTATTGTGATGATGTACATTTATAAACTTTTTATAATATTATAGAGATTGTAAAAACGCGTAGAATAAGGTATAATATGTACAGTTTTCTAAAATAAATAAAGAGAAAAACAAGGAAAAGGGGTCTCGAGATAGTAAGAATGATCTCGAATTTTCGAGAACATTCGCGCGGATTCTTCACGGTAACAACGGCCGGGATAAAAGGCGGTCGTATTGCCGGAACGAGTCACCGCCGCCGCCGGCACCCGTATTCGCGTCCGCGCCACCACCGCCACCTACCACCGCCGCCGTTTCGACACCTCTGCCCGCGCCGCGACCCGTTTCCGTTCTCGCGACCAACAACGCGATCTCGTCTTCTCCTCCGCCGTCGCCGCCGCCGGCGCCGCCACCACCGCTGCCAACACCGCCGCCGCCGCTTCCCGCCGCCACCCAGCAGGCGAGGGGAACCGACGATGGCGCTGGCGGAGGTACTGGCGGCGCCGACGGCGTCGACGTCGAGGATCCGCTTCCGCCGACCTCCCCAGCCGAGGTCAAAGCGTTGATAAAAGCCCTTCATCCAAGGAAGGCACCCGGTCCCGATGGTATCACCAATCAGGTTTTGAAGCACTTCCCTGCTTGCCTCATTTCTCTCCTGGCTCTCATCTTCAATGTGGCCTTGAGACATAATGCCTTTCCACAAGCGTGGAAAAGAGCCACCGTTATCGGTATTCCCAAGCCTGGAAAGCCCAAGTCTAAGCCTACCAGCTATCGCCCCATAAGTCTTCTCAATTCCATTGGGAAACTCTATGAGCGACTCATTTAAACCCGGCTGTTGAACTTTGTCAACGCCCACAACCTCCTTCCCGACGAGCAGTTTGGCTTTCGAGCCAAACACTCTTGCGTCCATCAACTGCACCGCCTCACGGAGCACATTGAGATAGGATTCCATCGTAAGATGTTAACCGGGGTTCTCTTCTTCGACGTGGCGAAAGCTTTCGACAAAGTGTGGCACACGGGCTTATTATATAAGCTCTACCAACTGGGTGTGCCTGATCGTCTCGTGCTCATCATTCGAGACTTTCTCACTGGTCGCAGTTTTCGTTACCGAGTGGAAGGCTCCCTGTCTTCGCCACATCCGATTCACGCCGGAGTCCCTCAGGGCTCCGTGCTCTCGCCTCTCCTGTTCACGCTTTTCACTAGCGACATCCCTTGTCACGCGAAAGCCTGCTTGGCTCTCTTCGCTGACGACACAGCTCTCTACTACCGGGGCCGCTGCCCGGAAGTAATAGCCCGTACACTTCAATCTGCAGCCGACGCCCTAGGCGAATGGTTCCGGAGATGGAGAATCGAGGTGAATCCCGAGAAGAGTGCCGCCGTACTCTTCTCTAGGTCTATCCCTCCACCTATTCGTTCCATCTGCATGTTTGGCAAGCGGATCCCTTGGGAGAAGCAAGCCAAATATCTAGGTGTCATCCTAGATCAGGGACTCACTTTCAAACCGCACCTTGCCTCTGTTCGTAAGCGTGCGCGTTTCGTTCTCAGCAGACTGCACTTCCTAATCAACGCCAAAAGTAAACTCTCGCTTCGTAACAAAGTGAGAGCTTACACGGCGTGCGTACGACCCATTATGACGTACGCTTCACCCGTTTTCGCGCATACTAAGTGCTCCTACTTGCAACCGTTGCAAGTTCTTCAAAATCGATTCATGCGTAGAGCCACGGGAGCTCCGTGGTTCTTACGCAATGAAAACCTACACATCGATTTAAACCTGCCGACCATCAGGCAGTGGATGAAGAACGCATCCAAACGCTTCTTCGACATCGGTGTCAAACACCCGAATCGGTTAGTCGTATCCGCGTGCGACTACAATCCGCTCAGAGGCGCGAAACGGCGAGGTCCGCAATGCGTACTCACCGATTCCGACGACGAGATCACTCTTGCCATCGCCCGCGACCGCGAACTCCGATCCGCTGCTAAAGTAGGTAGGGACAACCAAAATAGTAGCACAGAACACATGCCGAGATATCGCCCACGCCATCGTGGGCCGCGCCGCGCCCCTCCAAGATAGGCCCTCAGTCGATTACGGTTCCGGTCAGGACCGGACCGCGCGAACGCGAAATGCCCCCCGATCCCCTAAAAAACTAGAGTGTCCGGCAACGTCCTGAGCCGAGGTTCGTCCCCACATGGAGAGCCCTCATTGCAGTTGCCACAGTACTTGATCGGTTCGACCGTCCTCGGACGGCTCACCGAAAAAGTCCGGTGAACCAATAGAGGCCCTTCAGGCTAATTGGGTTAGGTCATAAAAAAAAAACCGGAACGAGTCAGTCGCAAATGAAGAGTCGCAAATGAAGAGTCGCAAATAAAGAGCCGAAGAGTAAACAACAAAAAGAAAAATCTCGAGATCTCAAGACCAAGAAGTAATTTTTGGAAGAAATTGTTGTTTGCATTTCAAGACCGGGGTTTCTCTAGTTGGCCAGTAGTGCCGTACCTATTTCACTGGATATACGCATTTAGGGGTGCGTGGGGTAGGTGCCACCAGCGGCGAATATACGAAGGTCTAGGTACCTACCAAAACATCATCATATACTCTAGGGACACATACTCTAGAGTATAAGGAACCCACTCGACCTAGCAAGTAGGAGGTACAGGGCGGGGTCCATTACATTAATTATTATTTATCTACGTATACAAAACAAATAATTACTGTAATTTAGTAGAGTAATTTTTTTTTTTCAACTGGACTCCAAATTATTACCTTTAAAATCATAGCATTAAATTTTTTTTATTGATAGCTTAAAGTGTTTAAATAATAAATGTATGTATCTTTAACTAATGATTGGGATTCAATTTGATTTGATTTTGCCTTAATAAGTCCTTTATCACACATAGGTAATCGGAACCAACTAACAACTCGTTTTTTAACAATAAATTTTCAATTTTATTGTCTAGTCACGTGTAATAGCCGTAAACGCCGTACTGTTATTAATGGCTATAACATTATGACGTCACAACAATGGTGACCAATCATGGCGCGTTTATAGTCACGTGATTTTTGATTAAATTTCATCTTTTTTAAAATTGTTCATAATTAATTGAATTTTTTTCAGTTTTTTGCATTAAATATTAATATTATTAATAATATAGTTTTAAAATACATAAGAAAAATCATTTTTTTTTTCAGAAACCTAATTATTTAATTTACCTAAGGTCTATAATAAGAATCCTGATCCGTGGAATCTTTAGTAGAAATTAGCTGTATGGTTTTTATTTGTCTTAAATAATATACCTTGAAAAAATAGCAAGCAGTTTATCTTTTAAATTACTAACCAATTTATCTTTTAAATCACTTATACAGGAGAATCGCAATTTACTTTGAACGAATGTGCTCCTATGCATACGTCAGGAAGCCGATTTGTGTTAACTTACATGTTAAATTAAAAAAGATATAGTCATCTGTAGGGGGCCGAACTGATACCTAAGATTGGTTTATTCGTCAAATTTAACTAGTTGTATTAAAGAATAATGCCGTACATATGGTATTTGGCATGCATAAATTATATTTTAATAGTTTTGGCTGAAGCTCTTTTGCCTTTTTAGATATTTTCATATAATTATTTTTTTCAGCTCGGCCACATACCACGTCTATACATTATTTGTTATTAGGTATTAACAATATCTGTTGCGGTACATAAAACGTGTTAATGGAGTACATTTTTGGAGTAAAATAAACTTTCTAATACGCTGTATATTTTCTAAGTTACACGGGGGCGGAGCTCAAAACGTTTGGCTGGCACGGCCACCTTCTTTTGCGTATTTCTTCAAAAGTAGAGCGTTACATTAAAAAAGAAAGCGGTACATATACTCCTAGAGGCGAGTACATTTCATTGGTGTACATATAAAACGTAAATTTAGTGGGGCCGAGCCAGCCAAACGGTCATAATTTTTGGACATATTTCTTTTCTTTTAAGTGCATGGATTAAAAAAAGTTTCGCCAGGATAACGTTCGCCCAGCGCAATCAGTTTTTGGCTAAATTCTGCACAATGGCTGCACACACAATTTTTTTTACCATACACAATTACACGACGTCATACACTAAATATCTGCATAATTAAAATACTTAAATACGACAAAATTCCGCTGCGCGTACGCATACCTATTCATCGCATTGAGTAATCAAACATGTCATTGTGTCAAATAAAGAGTTATTTAAATCAAAAGTACGAAAGAGTATTGATATCAATTTTGATTAAAATCACCCCCAGAATATCTACGATAAAATATTTTTTGGAAAAATAAAAAACACGTGTTTCATTATTTGTTTCAAACTTTATTTATACAATGTGGTCGTTGAGACCAAACTCAACCGCTGCGACAACCACGTCGTGCGCTCGACCGGCGAGTGCAGCGGCATGTCGTCGGGAGCCCCAAAATGGCACCCGGTTGTCATGAAACGTCAGCACCTGTGTCACTTTGAAGCCAAAGGTGCCATGACGCCTCTGTAATCACTCCGAGAGCCTCAACTCGTTTTCATAACATTTTTAGTGTACGTACATAATATAGTTTAAATTACTCAGTAAAAATGTTACTTTTTGATAGTGAAAGTCAATCAGCCCAGTAGTATTTGAGTTAAATCGTAAGAAACAAACAAACAATCAAATCAATCCTGTCCATGATATTCACGTCAACCCTTTTTGTGTCCCACTCCTGGGCACGAGTCTCTTCTCAACTATCGTACGAGTAGACAAAGTTTAGGCTTTAATCCACACACGCTAGCAAAATGCTGGTTGGTGGATGTCACACATCGTCGAATGAATAGTGCTTAGACATGCCGGTTTCCTCACGATGTTTTTCTTCATCGATACTGAGCAGCGGCGATGAAACAATTCACACAAAGATGTGTGGTCACGACCGGGAATCCAACCCGTGAACCTATATTTCTAAGCAAGACCGGCACCGCTGCGCCATCGCTGCTCCATGATATTAGTATTTTATAAATTTAGATTTAATAATTTTAAACTAAATAAAATAAACTAATCGAATAATATTAAACTAAATAAAATAAATTAATATAATAATATTTCACTAAATAAAATAAATGAATCGCATAATATTAAACTAAATAAAATAAAATAATCGCATACATAAATAACAAAAGCAACCTCAATCAACTACGGCTTCGATTAAAATTAAACTTGACCAGAAATCCGACAAGATGTAAGTAAACAATAAGAAACGAAGAAATTATGCTAGGTTGCCATTCTGCACGCGGGGAGTACCAGAGAGCGCCTGACCACGCCGGCCGGCCGGCGGCCTTGCGATAAAACTGGCAACGCCGCATAACAAAATGAGTAATGTTACGTTTTATGTTCCTAACAGTAACATTATATAATGTTACTGTTATGGAACAGAATTCCAATTTCGTTCCGTTATGGCATAAAGTTAGTAACGAAATGAGGAATTTCGTTCCGTTCTTGTGTAACGATACTGAGATTAACGTTACTAGAACATTTAGTAACGTTACTTTTAGTAACGTTACAGGTCCCTGTGGAACATTCTAGTGTTTACATTCTAACCGACCAATCAGCTTACTAGACAGAGACGAAAACAACAGTTTTAGAAAGAGATAGACGACTTTAGTAATACCAGCCAATAAAAACTCCCCAAAATCGGGGAATTTTACACATTTGTATAATAAGTTTTGATGTTAAGGGCTCTTATATTTTTAAGTGAATATGGTAATCATCAATAAATTTGTGTAATTCAAAGTTAAGTTTTTATATTTTTGAATTAAACGTTTGGAAATACTCAAGATAAAGAAAATTATTCTCTTTATTTTGAGTTAATGTTTATTTTGACAGTAAGGTATGTAAAAAATGTGTTTATTAGCATCATTTGATTTTGTCATGCAACTGTGATATTAAGGAACAGATATTTCCGAAACCAAATTTCCCTAAGACTTGGGGAAAATTACCCATAACGTTTTTGGGGTAAATAATCTGCTTGAGCTGGTATCACTGACACAAATTCATTATTCTGGATTGTTCTCGCACGTTCCGTGCCCTCTCCGCACTTCGTATTTTGATGACACAGAAACCTTACCGTACTTATTATGTTTGTAGAAATTTCTTTGAATGAATAGATAGGGGCAGCTGATGTGATACCCTTTTTTTATGGTGTAACGGAAAGTTTTTGGGTATTGTGGGAGTTATGATGACTCATTTTAATGAGTAAAGTTATTGCAATGTCCATGTTTGACACTGATAGGTCACACTTACTCTTGTTTTTAATAGTTGTTATGTTTGTTTTTTTTTTTTTTTTCTCTTTCTCTATCTGTTTCTTTTTTTTTTTATTTAATTTTGTGTGTCCTGTCGTTGTCAAATAAATGTTTTTCTTTCTTTTCTTTCTTTCTTTCTATTGTTCATTTAGTTTGCTTCTAATGTATTGATTTTTACATTCGTTACTACCTACTTGTTTTCGTTTTGTATTTCTTTCCGCTTTCTGGAATCGGTAGGTTAGGTACCTACCGTTTCCAGAAAACGGCTTTCTAATTGAGTTGTGGTTGGTAATCCTACTAATATTATAAACGCGAAAGTTTGTAAGAATTTATGAATGTTGGAATAACCTCTTTTACGCGAAATCTGCTGGACAGGATTGAGATAGATTATGGTCTCGATTAACATATAGGCTACATTTTATCCCATTAAGTACCACGCGGGCGAAGCCGTGGTCGGATGAACTATTAGAACTATTTTGATGCGTAATTAACTTCGTAGGTCTATTCAGGCAGGCAGGTAGGTATAAATTTATAGGGATACACCCTATAAATTTATACCCTCTTTAGTATTTCTGCACTAAATTTATATTAGGCAATGAGAATATAACAAATTAGTTTTTCAATTAGGTAGGTATTCCTAATTTAGGTTGGGTTACGATATTTCACTTCACACTTCAACTCTTTGGCACGGGTCTTCTCTCAACTATCTTATGAGTTGAGAGAATTTAGGCCTTAATTCACACACGCTGGCCAAGTAGGTAACATGTCCTCAAATGATTAGTTCTCAGACATGCCGGTTTCCTCACGATGTTTTCCTTCACCGATATTGAGCAGCGGAGATGAAACAATTCACACAAAGTTGTTGTATTATGATTTTTTTTGGAAGATTCAGCAGTGGGTCACTAAAAAAGGGTTGGAGTGTATAAAACAATTTTTAAATTAATTTAATTACAAATACATAGGAAGGTACAGGTACCTACCTCAAAGGCGGACAGATACAATAAAGTGGGTAGGTCTACCCACTTATTATGTCTCTACCCATCTCATAACTTTATTAAAATTATCTTTGTATTTGTTTTAGTATTTTTTGTTTGCCTTCGCTATTAACTAATTATGTAATTCCATTGAAATCATTCGAAAAACACAGAACCGCACCGGTTTGCTAGAATATTCTACCCGTTTCGCTTGTCTGATACAAGGGGTGGATCACCCTATCATTTAGGGAGGTTCGTTCATTTTGCCTATACACCTAGTGTAACTGACACAATTTATTTTTTCTGGATTGTTCTCGCATCCGACTTCCGAGTTTCGGCGACAGAAAGGTCATCGACAACGTATTTACAATAATAAACTTTTGTTTGTAGGACACAATGTTTAGCTAGATTATTCTACGTGCTTCGAATGTTTAATACGAGGGTTTGTGTAGACTGCTGACTAACGAAAACGGGACGATTTGTTTAGGTCAATAAACTGCTAGTATAGATAAAAACACGTTAGTAATCTAGAAATACTTGACATAAGTTAAGTTTGCAGTTAAGCTAGTTGAGTTACAAAATATAGGTATGTACTTACCTATGTATCAAAAATATTTTGTGAAGTACCTACATGCCTATATTTATTAGAGGAACAAATTTGCTTCAATAGTAATAGGTACTGCTGGTGTTCATTTTAAATAAGAATAATTCTCTTTGTTTTTGTGGATGACCTAACCCAATCGGCCGGATTGGCCTTTACTGGTTCACCGGACTTTTTCGGTGAGCCCTCCGAGGATGATTGAACCGATCAAGAATAATTCCCTTGGCACGTTTTTATATTCACTTTAGTCATCAACATTGCCCTGGATTATGATAATTTCGCGTGCTTTTGGAAAACGGGACAATTTTGCGTCCTTAATCTCATTTTGGAGAAACTGGGACACGTGCTAAAAGGGACAGTCCCGTTCAAAACGGGACGTCTGGTCATTAAGTATACCCCTCGCCTTTGGAGGTTAAGGACAAGCTTCTAGACTATTCTCATACGTGCGTGGCCTTTCCCGCTCAGAAACGTTTTTTTTTTAATTATAAATGGGACTGCTTCCAAATCAACCTCTTTCAAACAACACGTGTGTTAAACATGAGCGTTTGCTAGAATATTCTACAGTGTGCGTGTGGTTTGAGAATCAACTAAAACTGTTTGAAACTGCTGTACTCAAACGTCAATTAACTTTATTTAGCATGAAATACTCATTTTTGTATGGATTTTGACAATATTTAATGATACTCAGCGTTAATTGACGTCTCTAAGTGCGATTAGTATTTAGTGAACATTCTCATAGAATTTGAAAGTTTGAATCGGAATCAAAGCCTCTAGCTAACTAGACAAAGTGTCATAGCGAAGTATTTATGTATTAGTAGTAGTATTTAATGTAAACCCCATACAATTTGTTCATTTCGATCTTACGTTATCGGTTCGCTATGTCACTTTGACTAGGGGTCCTGATTTTGTAAAAATCTATTAAGCAAAATGAAAGCGGTTAATATTATGGACTGTAAAGATAATTCCTCACTTAGAGGATTATGGGCCCACCTTTACCAGTTAAACTAGGGACACCAGGAAAAAAAGTGTTGACAACGCCAAAATTTTAAAGATTTTAAAAAGAAAAAATGGCGATTTTTGTTAAATAGATACCAACCTACGTAAAACTAGTTCAGTCCTACGTTTTTATGAATCATCAATACCCACACTTGTTTTTTACTTGCAACAAGTGTGGGCAGAAATGTGTTATTGTAAGTAACACACATTTACTTCAAAAGTGTATAGGGGTCAAGTATTACATTTATCTATAAAATAAAAATGAAATCACTAAATGTGTTGCTAAGCGCAAAACTCGAGAACTGCTGAACCAATTTGTCTAATTCTTTTTTTTTATATTCCTTGAAGAGTACGGGGACGGTTCTTACGCAGAGAAAAAGTAAAAAAATCAAACTCCACCAAAACGGTATATTGTATTCGGTAGGTCTGAGAATCGGTCGTAATCTATTTTCGGACCCGTTAGGTGGCACTGCTTAACCGAGCAGGACGACGCCTGCGGGGTCCGCTAGTTTTTAAATAAATGTTATTTATTTCTAATCATTCGAGGACATGTGACAGCCACCAACCCGCACTTAGCTTAAGATTAAGGCGTAAACTTTCTCAACTCGTAAGATAGTTGAGAAAAGACCCGTGCCCATCAGTAGGCCATTAAAAAAGGGGAAGTGACGTAAATGTTATTTGTAAGGATGATTATGAATTTTATTTGTATTTGTTTAACGATGTTTGTTAATTACTCTCTGTTATAATGTTAGCCAATCAGCTGTGAGGTGTTGGTTGAATTTGCACATAGTTTAGTAGCTCAATTTGGTGGTAGATTTTTATTACGGTAAGTTTTCTATTAAAATGCTGAGGTAAAACTACTTTTTAACGGATTTTATCGCGGTTTATTTTAGATTTTAGATCCCGACGTTTCAAAGTCTTTTCAAATTTCATGTTCACGGGTGGACTGAGGTATTTGACGTCCAAAAATATTAATCACAATTATTACTGACTACCTCCAAACATTAATATTTAAGTTGCGTTCCGATTTAAGCAAACTGAGCTCACAGTGTCTTGTATTCTGAGTTGATTTAGCTTGGGTTTTGGTACAAGTAAATTAAGCACTGGGTAGTAGGTAGTTTTATTACAATGTGTGATATTCGCGTAAATTTAAGACAATACTAAAATGCTGAGGTGTGTATATGCTGATCAACTCACAGTAAGAAGCCAGTATGTGTAGTGAAATATCCTACTAATATTACAAATGTGAATGTTTGTATGGATGTGTGTGATCGGAATGAGATGAAATTTTGCACAGGTATAGATATGGTATATAGATATAGTGTATAGTCTGGAGTAGTACATACTTAGGTTACGTTTTATTTTAATACCACGCGGGCCAAGCCGTAGCCAGTTTTTATTTATGTATAGGTACCTACCTACTTACGCGAATATCACACATTGAAATAAAACTATTTTTTTTGACAGATTTTATCGCTGTTTATTTTATATGCCTACGTTTCAGTTTTACAGGTCATGGTGACCCACAAATATCTGTTATTATAAAATAGTTTTATTTCGAACTGACTTCAAACTACAAAAGTTAGTCGTAAACACCTAGAAACTTCTATTTAGCAGTAATCATTTTGTTAAATAAAGTTAACAATACAGAAACTACTAGAACATTCCCCTGTCATTCTATTGTTACCTTTCAACGCTCATTCATTATCACATTACGTTACTATACAACGTACGTACGTTACTATGACCCACTATATTATTAATATTTTACTAGATTTCCGACAGCGGCTTCGCCCGCGTGTATGTCGGTTATCGCGCCAAAACATTACCTTCTTTTTGCGCAGTCGGATAAAAACTATCCTATGTCCTTTCTCGGGTCTCAAACTTCCTCCATACCCAATTTCATCCAAATCGGTTCAGTAGTTTAAGCGGGCAAGCGTAACAGACAGAGTTACTTTCGCATTTATAATATTAGTAAGGATAAAGCGCGTTCAATTTAAATCGGTTCCACGGTTTGTACAAGCGTACAAAAACCAACGGACGACCAGAGAGTAAATCTGACTTTCTTTTGTATTTGTGTATGCATTTGTAGAACTAATATTATTATACTCATTCTTTGAGGTGATTAAACCTATAATGTAGCAAAATGTTAGTGACATCGTTTAAAAATAGAAGCTATCTTTTTAGGGTTCCGTTTGTTCAATAACCAAACCGGAATCAACACGATCATCTTGTCTAACAGTCCATCTAACACAGTGTTAGGTGAGTTGTGGGTGTCGTGACTGACAACATACATGCTTAAAAAGAAAAAAAAATGGCAGATATCGGAACTGTCGATGGAAGTGAAAACTGTGAACTCACGAGATATCACCCATTCAAAAAGCGTCTAACGGACTCTGCAAACTGCCGCTGCACGCATGCATGCGTTAGTTATGAGTGTGTCGTCGGTGACGCGAACCCTTAAGATTTTCATCCATCAAAAAGCGCCTATTGCTGCTAAAGATGTTTTTTACTTCCAAAAGCCGATTTCACCATTCATCTGTGAAGTTTTTGATAAAAATGGAGAGCATACTTTGTTATGATGTAATCTATGACTACTGTCTATAGTCTAAGATTTATATATTGTCCATTGGTCTGTCTACATAATCTGTGAATTACACGACATCGTCTCTCGTCTCTCAGCCAATGTTTTTATTGAATGATAATATCACACGAATAAAATTGATTTTAGAAATGGCCAACTTCGGCCTTTTTTTATAGTTCCATATCTTATTTCTGAAATTTGTTACGTATAAATCAAACAATGTACGGCACCTTGTATACGCAAATGCAGGCACGTTGTAGTGCTGTTTTTATTTTTAGTGTGTTTACTTGTGGGCTGTGGCTGTGCTCGTAGTTTATTACTGCCCACACGATATTTAATTTGAAAGCAAACAACGTCAACACCTACTTTTTTTTTAGATACTAGATTTTGATCAACTTCATTACTTTTAATAATTTTGCGTATACCGTTGCCAACGTCCATACCATGTTGAAAACACCGGTTCTCGTCCGATCACCGAAGTTAAGCAACATCGGGCGCGGTTAGTACTTGGATGGGTGACCGCCTGGGAATACCGCGTGATGTTGGCTTTTTGTTATACCTCGATCCCTAATTCAATTTTATTCTATTTGTTCTTTTTATATTTTCAGGATGCAAAAATGAAACTACATCGCCTGAAGTTCCGACCACCATTAATACGTCATTGGACACGGCAACCAACTTACAGAGTTCTACTACCGAGGAACGTCATGAGGAGTCCCCAGATAGTAATGATACTGTTCGTAATAGCGTCACTGGATTACGCAGGTACTATAGGTTCTTTAATCTACAAAAAAAGGCGATAGAAATCCTTTGTGTCGAGACTTACAGGGTGGCAAAGAGCCAGAGATATTTAAGAGGTTACAGACACGTTTTTAAACGTTCTCTAGTCAAATCAATATGCCTAGAGGTGGGAATGATGAAGGTTGAAAACAATGAGGACCTATGTGCTATAAGATAACCTCTTCTTAATAGGTTCCCGTTTGGGTCTGAAAGGGATAATTAACGTCGTCGGATAATAAAATAATCTGATTCTGCAACAATCTAGTTAGAACTTTCACGAACTGGAGCAATTTATAGCAAATGCCGCATAACGGATATATTATATCCGTTCTCAAACACCGTAAACTTAACTCAAATTTTACATAGTTCCCCAAACATTTGTTTAGGCAATTATACCTACGTTCGTCTGTACATATTCTAGGCCGTATTTTTCACTAGAAACATAGTAACTGAACAAAATATTTTCTTCTAAATACTCTAGATGTCGCTGTTAATTGTCTTTACTCCTTATTTTTTAACTAGATGGCGCTTTCCTAAATATATGTTTTTTGTTACTTTACCATATCTTGTGCTAGATTGCGCTGTCCTAAATAAAACACATTTGAATTTCAGAACAAATCCTCCTCAAGATTCCTTAACTCCTGAAAGTGATGATACTGCCAGGGACCGGTACTCGTGGTCTCCGAAATCGAATCAAGATCGTAACTCCCAGAAGTACAAAATAGAAGAGGACATTTTAGCTGGAGTTAACGTGAAACCACTTGTGGCTATACACGAGAGGTGGATATATGAAGCTAATAGAAAAACTTGCCGATCATTGTCTTTGCCTGAAGATACTAGGTATGTAATTACGGTATTACTATATAGTGATGATGTAATTTAGTGTTGCAATTGCCAACGTCCATACCATGTTGAAAACACCGGTTCTCGTCCGATCACCGAAGTTATGCAACATCGGGCGCGGTTAGTACTTGGATGGGTGACCGTCTGGGAATACCGCGTGATGTTGGCTTTTACTTTTGTCAAGTAGTAATTTTTTTGCGGCATTATTTTTACGGGTATGAATAAATGTAAATATTATAACCTATAATTACGACGTTTATTATTATAAAAATTTGACAACAGAACTTTCTAAAATCTGATTCGCGTATAGTGATAAATGAAATTTTAATAAAAACAACCGGTGGGTTACGCAGGTTACGCTCAATCATTTTAGATTATATGTCGCCAACGTCCATACCATGTTGAAAACACCGGTTCTCGTCCGATCACCGAAGTTAAGCAACATCGGGCGCGGTTAGTACTTGGATGGGTGACCGCCTGGGAATACCGCGTGATGTTGGCTTTTTGTTATTCCTTTAATCTCTAATTCGTTTTTATCCGACATGGCGTTTCTCATACCTTGTGTACAATTGATCGAATTTTCAGACAGAATAAACAAATTTTAACATTTTTTTAACAATACATTTCTCTTTTTTTTTAAAGAATTCAGATACCAGCAGTAAAGCCGGCGTCACACTGCGTCGATACACTGCAGAAGTCGCTGCCGCAGCTCAACACAAAGAAGAATGCTGGCAAAATATATCGAGCGCTTCCCGCTACCACGACTAATGGAAGAAATGGTCAGTGTACCACTAGGTGTTCATTTTAATTACACATTTTGTTTTTATACTGTAATTTCAAGTATAAAGAATCCAGTTTTTCTAACATACAAAACAAATCCTTAACTCCACTAAAGCAGAGATGTGCGGCTCTTGCTAGCATGTAGTCCATTCGGTAAGATAGAGTCGCCATTGACAAAGAGGCTCGCGCGACGTACGTTCGTTACTTAATTTAACAATGTACATCAAACTGCCGAATTAATTCAGTAATTTACATGGTAGTGCCTGTAAAAGGGCTCTTGTATTGGAACTTATTTGTATTGGAACGAAATGGTGTGCATAACAGAGTAATATTAAGAAATAAGCCTATTAAGTTTGATTTACTGCACGGTACGAAAAGAAATTGGATGATTTTATGTTTACGTCTTAAAACAATTAATAATACATATATCTTTTTCGTTTTCCTATTGGTTGTTCTCATCTCCGATTTAGTGGAGTCCTAGGCTAGTTAACGTAAGTTCTAGACGCGCCGATCAAGTTGCGGTGCAGTTGCAATTAAGTTTACGTCTTAGTGCACAATGCTATTCTTGTAATTGACAGTCAATCATCTAAATAACTTGACACGAGCGTATCTGACAGTGGTTGTCAAAATTGAGAGAATACAAAATGGACTGTTTTGATTGAAACTTAACTGCAACTGAACTGAACCTTATCCTGGTGATTGCTTCAAAGTGCTAACGGCTATGGCTTTGAATGTACAAATAATGAGATTATTAAACTAAAACTTTTTTTCTTAAAAGTTCATTGTGTGCCACATAGTTAAACATACTATTCTACGTACAAATTTACGTTACAACCACGAAGGACAGAAAAATTATATACTTCCCCACTCTGTACTTATAACACTACCCCGCACACAGAAACTTTCTGCGACTGGATTTTTTCATTCATTTTCTAATACAATTCTAAATACATACCCCCCCCCCCCTCCGTATTCATAAACGTCTTATAAGCTCATTATAGCTAAAATAGATTTATAATTCGTTTGTCTTTGTTTGTCATCTTGACATTTATATCAGTAGAAAAAAGAAAAAGTCCATTTTAGCTAAAGAATTTCATAAGAATTTTATGAATAACGCCGATAGCATATAACAATGGTGATGGTATAAAATAAATGTTTAATTACGTGTCTGCATGTTTTTCATTTCATAACTAACATTATCGCCTTGTCTGTTCAATACATGCAGGATTTCAACTGATCGTCGCAATGTAAGTAAGAATAAATTTACTACAGATTTTTTAAATAAAACTGTACCCGTATTATACGTTTTCAGTAGTCATTATTAAGATGGGACACTTTCGCACTGGCATATGTAAAAAGTCACAATCCGATGTTTAACTAACCCCTAGTAGTAAATGGCGAAACATGTACAAGAAAAACATGTTGCCAGCACTACCTATCTCTATCGTTTAGAGATGGGTAGAAAGAGATAAGACTATGCTTGCATCATGTTTGGTTGGGCAGTGCAAAAGGCCAGTAAAGTCTATTTGCTCTTTTGACGAATGAAGAAGTGATGTCGTAAATGAGAATACTAAGTATGCGTTTCAAATAAGAATAGGGCTGGACTCACGGTTAACTTCATACCAAAAACCAAGCAAAAGTAGCGTCAGCGCAAAATGTCAAACCACAAAGAATAGTATTATTTTAAAATGTATGGAAATGTGATTAATGAAGAAAACTACTTAGGTATGTGGTTACATACATCTATCTACCCAAGTAAATTTACGCGCTAGGATGTCACAAACTTGTGTACACATACATATTCACGGATATAAACACACGTTTCAACTTTCAACACCGATTTTTTAGTCGAGCCATGTTCGTACCTAAAAATTTGACTCCAAATGTCCAATATTACTCGGACAGCAATAAGGTATACATATATGAATTTATAATTTTATTCATTTAAATGTGATTATTATATCAAACAAACATTTTTGCCGACCGTACTAAAGAGAAGTTGTTGCGCATTCCGGTCCAAGATGGCGGATCTCCAGTCCTATTCTTATTTGAAAGGTATGGTAAGTATATAGCTTTAACCCTTTTTAGTGTCCCACTGCTGGGCACGGGTCTTCTCTGAACTATCTTATGAGTTGAGTTAGAGTAGAGTTTAGGCCTTAATCCACACACGCTGGCCAAATGCGGGTTGGTGGATGTCAAATGTCCTCGAATGATTAGTTCTTAGTCATGCCGGTTTCCTCACGATGTTTTCCTTCACCGATATTGAGCAGCGGAGATGGAACATGGTATATACTTTATTGCTAAACATACAATCGTGTCTTTTTACTATTTGCAAAAGTCTTCGCCTGCATTATTGAGGTAGGTACTTACTTGACATTTTTATGTTTTGTGCTGTGGTTTTACTTATCATGGGAATCATGACAAACATAGCCATAATTTTGGCCTTATATCGGCAAATTTAATATCCTACTAATATTATAAATGCGAAAGTTCGTATAAATGTATAGATTTTTGTTAGGTACTCTTACGCAAAAATTAAGGAACGAATTAGAATGTTTAGCTCAGAGCTAGATTAGTGTGGAATAGCACCTCTTCCATTTGGAATTGGTTGGAATCCGTTCAGTTGCTTGGGAGATATGTGGTTACAGAAAAAATTACGAACGTACATACAGAACATAACTTTTCCTTCACATAGTATTTCCTTCACAGTTTTGTAATAACGAAGTATTTACTTAAAATATTATTTTTTTGTGTTAATCTGCAATCAGTGCTTACTCTACTATAAGCAGATATTTTGTGAGTTCTTGTCTTATAATAAGGGAACCGTTATATTAATTATCTGTATATAGTAATCATACGAATAAATAAAAATCTTTTCAGGTAATCATTGGGAACAGTTTTGTCAAGCAAGAGATACAATCGCGAAGGGTGTCAACTTCACGCGCGAGCCAGAGCGCAGTTTGAAGAGAAATGTCGATAAAAGGTAACATAGCGCTTTGTTTGAAGGTACTGACAAGGTTTTATATTATTAACACTAGCTTCCGCACACGGCTTCGCCCGCGTGGTACTTAATGAGATAAAAAGTAAAATGTGTTAATCCAGACCATAGTCAATGTCTGTGCCAAATTCCGTCCTATTCCGTCTTGTAGTTTTGCGTGAAATAGTAAGAAACATTCGCGTTTATAATATTGTTAGGATAAGATTTTACCATTCATATTCATATTAGGAGATTGAACGGACTGTAAAAATATTCTTGGATAATGATTCAATCAGTATACTTGATATTTTTTCATCAATGGCCGTCAACGTCCATACCATGTTGAAAACACCGGTTCTCGTCCGATCACCGAAGTTAAGCAACATCGGGCGCGGTTAGTACTTGGATGGGTGACCGCCTGGGAATACCGCGTGATGTTAACTTTTTACTATTATCAAGTAGTAATTTTTTTCTTCATTGTGGCATTATTTTTGCTGGGTTTGAACCGTGTGAATGAATTTAAATATAACCTACGATTACGACGTTTATTATCATAAAAATTTGTCAATAGAACTTTTTAAAATCTGATTCACGTTTAGTGCTAAATGAAATTTTAATAAAAACAACTGGTGGGTTACGCAGGTTATGTTCAATCATTTTAGATTACATGTCGCCAACGTCCATACCATGTTGAAAACACCGGTTCTCGTCCGATCACCGAAGTTAAGCAACATCGGGCGCGGTTAGTACTTGGATGGGTGACCGCCTGGGAATACCGCGTGATGTTGGCTTTTTGTTCTTTCTTACTTCTTTTTTGAAGACTTATTATTATCTGAATAATTCTACTAATTCATCTCATAGAAATTTCGGAAGCAATAATTCACATAATTCTTTTTGACGGAAAAATAAACTATACGCTCGGGTAGAAAGCTAGTAGCATACAAAATGTGTTATCAAGTATTTTATAATTACAGCACTTCAGTAGAAAACACCAAAGCCGAATCCAAATCCGACCAATCAACGGACACGAAGAGTATAGAAGAATTCATTAGGGATATGATTCGCAAAGAATTCCAACATTTACTACACGAAATAACCGACGACTCGTCTGTCGCGTCTCGAAACGAAGACCTCGTGAACAAAGGCGTAGCTAATATCATAGATACATTAAACGACGATCCAAGAGCAAAGAAAGAACCATCAAAAACATTTTCCAGAGTAAAAATCAATGGGAACAATAAACCGTTGCTACAAATCACGTTTAGTCGTTCTGGAGAGAACAGTTTGCAAGTTTTGGATAATTGTGTGAATGTAACGTTCTGTGATACGAACAACGTGAAGGAGAAAATAAATCAGTCACTAGAGGATACGCTGACTGATGAGGTTCAGATCAATTCTCTGAAGAGGTGCCAGGCTTTCAATGCGTTACAGGTAAGTGAAATTATTATAATTGATTACTTTTCCGCTAGCCACGTCCTTGTAATACATACGAAGAATGCTACCGAGATAAAAATGTCCTAATATTATTATTTAAACTTTCATTTACTTGAGATTGAGTTAAGATATAGTTGAGAGAATGAAAAGTGGCAAATCGCAGGTCAAAGTAGGTAAAAAAAGTAAAAATTTAATAGTATAATATTAAAATACAATATTAAGTTTCCGTTTTTCGTGTCCTAGATAACATTATACATCTACCTTTTCAACCTCATTTAAAATTGTTAGGTATTGAAATAAATAAAAACGCCATGAGGCATTGATCGGGATATTAAATCAAAAATGAACTGAGATAAAATCCGTTTTAAAGTAGTTTTATTTCAACGTGTGATATTCGTGTAAATTTAAGAAAATAATATTTTAGGTATTGATTCATATTAAATCTTGTCTTCAGGAAGCTAGAAGTACCGAAGATCTATACATAGACGACGACATATCTACAATGCAAGATAACTTTGGCGGGAAAGTGAAGCTTATCCCTCTACACGGCTCACTTCACGAGATCCTCTGCGAGAAGGAAGACGAGTGCTGCCTCATCAAAGTGAAGCAAGAAAATGGCTGCGACACCATCTACTTCCGTTGTGACAACTCAGACACAGAGTCCAGAGATGCGATCGATGGACACGACCAAGACACTGTAGTGTTCAAACGGAGCATATCCCTCGTCGAAGAACGCATACAACGCGTCCCTTCTAAAGAGAAAAGATCACAAACACCTATCTTAGTACGTAAAACTAGAGCCCGTGATCAAAACGTACGTCCGAAGTCAGAAGTTTTCCCGAAATTGAACGTCGAATCACGAGTTCTCAGCAACAGTAGCCCATCGCTAGCTACAAATAGAGATGAAGTTGAGGTGAATATTGAGAATGTAGTGAGTTACCAAGATTCTTCGTCTGATGAATGTATCAAATGTCAGACCGAGAATGACGATTTCGAGCTACTCGAACGTAAGATTGAAGAAGATATCGCGTTGCAACGCAAACCTTCGTTGTGCGGGTGTCTTGAAAAGATATCTGAAGAAAACCTTGCAGTACTTAGTGACGAAATTGGTAAGGACTGATAAATTCTGTTGATCCAGAATTGAGATTTGAATTTTTTCCACTGTGTTATAATAACTATTGAGGCCATAAGTACAAAATGACGAACGGTGCCGTTTACAAAACATGCGTTTTTGTACGAAATCCAATCGAGTACCATTGCAGTCTGGTTGCATTGACTTAGATTGTTCATACAAAAATGATAGTTTTCTTTACCAATTAATGAGTAAGTATAGAAAAACCAAAATAATGGCGTAAACCGATCGTTAGTCGTAACATTTCAAGTACATAATCAGTGTCCAATTTGACAAGTACAAAGTGAATAGATTTTATATTGATTTTTATTAGTGATCATATATTATGTTGATGAAAACAATTTTCATATTATATTACCGTCCCATTTGTACTCGCATTTAGAAAACCCAAAGATATTATCATAGGTTTTCTTACGTTTTAGACTATTTTCACGTTTTTAATTGTACTGTTTTAGTAGTTATAGTCAAGGCTATGTGATTAGATTAAGTCGCACTACATTCCACTGTTTGTGATTTTTAGAAATATGTTAGTTTATTATCACGTTAATCATCTTGCCTATTTATAAAATTAACACTAAATTTTATTTTCATGTTTTAAACACTACTATATTGTTTCTATAGATTTTTAAAAGTATTAAAAACACCAAAGGTAAATTTACCATTTATATTGTGTCTTTGCAGGCCTGTAGATTCTATTTATCAAAATCTTTGACAGTCTTAGCTGCCTTTCCATTTGTTACTATTGCGCGCCGTAAGTAGTGGTCGCAAATCGGTTCGACCGTCCTCGGACGGCTCACCGAAAAAGTCCGGTGAACCAATAGAGACCTTTCCGGCTAATTGGGTTAGGTCATCAGCAAAAAAAAATAGTGGTCGCAAAAGCCGCTTCCACGTCAGTTCAATTTTGTGAGCTACCGAAATGTAGCACTAACGACTAATACTGTTACTTTTCGGTAGCTCACAAAACAGAATCAACATCGAAGCGACTGTATCTTATGCAATAGTAGCCAATAGAAGTTAGCCATACAAACTAATATATAGGTATATAATCAGCTTAAAATCAAAGGCTGTGCAGACACTATTATCCTTATCTCAGATAATTTATAGAATGAGTCGTTTCCATTATAAATGGCATTGTTTGATTTTAGATTTGTTATAAATAAAACTTTGTACTTATTTAATGATTTTTATTTAATATATAAAAATATAACTGTTACATTGTAGGATTTATACTTACGAACGAAATAATAATATCACGCACTTATAGTACGCGTGTTGGAAGACAAATGACAAGATTTTCATTTTTTTTACTAACTAAACACTGCTGTCTTTGAATACAAAACTCATAAAATACATTTTTGCAGAATGTTTGAAATCGAGTGTCAGTTCACAAAAATATATGTTGATAGATTTAAAATATCCATTGTAAGTGTTATGTGTTTATAATATACTTACATACTTACAAATTTAATGGCGTAAGAACTCTTTTGAAAATCTTATATTTTATTTCAGATATTTTTTCTGTCCTGGTTTCCACAGTTGTGCAATGCAAACATTCGGTGAGACAGCTTTGCAATAAAACTTAACAAAAATCTAGGTAAACTACTAAAAAAGTAAAGCTACTCAACTATCTTATTGAGCGTAGATGGCACACCTGATTAGTAGTTGGATAAAATTTGAAATTAATTAAGAACATATAAAATTGTGCTTACATAAAAAATGACACTGACGTAAATGCATTACATAAGTATTAATAGTAGCTAGAAAAATGGCAGCTGACGCTTAGAAAATATCATTATATTATTTGATTTTCACTTACATATCAGGTTGACATAATTGACGAGGAACATATTTAAGGTGTATTAAATATCTGTATCTAGCTGTTACAGTTTACTAAAGAGTCGATTTTGGCCCATCAGTACATCCAGACAATATGTTACAACCAAAAAAAACTTACTACAGTAAGTACTTAATTTTTACAGACGTATTATTATTTCCTGATATTTAACAATACCACAGTCAAGATTGACTATTGGCAAACTGCTAGTAAAGTCTGAGTAAATATTTAAGAGGTCTTTTCAGGGACTTTAACGACAACCGCCTTAACTTCAGTGTAGTTCTTGATGCCGTACGGTCCGTTCTCACGTCCGATACCAGACTGCTTGTATCCGCCGAACGGTACCTGGTTTCCGAACACGTTGTAGTCATTCACCCACACTGTTCCCGCGCGAACACGCTGCAAACAGAAACGCAAATTTCATTTTTCCATTTTTATTCAACAATAGCTTTCCGCCGCCCGCTTCGCCTGGGTGACCTGCATTTAACATCATGCCTTCTTCAATAAATGGGCTATCTAACGTTACAAGATTTTTTAAAATCGGAAAAGATATCTGAGATTACGCGTTAAACCAAACAAACTCGAACAAAATCAGTGTTTGTAACAGTTTCAACAGTTTGTAACCTAAGTAAGTAAGTTCAAGTGGTTTAGTTGCTTAATCCAAAACACCATATTATAGCTAATATATATAAAAATCAATTGCTGTTCGTTAGTCTCGCTAAAACTAGAGAACGGCTGAACGAATTTATCTTATCTTGGTCTTGAAATGTTCGTGGAGGTCTAGGAAAGGTTTAAAAGGCGAGAAAAAAAAATATTTTATAGAAAATTATAGGTCTTATTTATAGATTGAGGCAGTACGAAGTTTGCCGGGTCAGCTAGTAGCTAATAAAATACCAAACGTAGCAGTTAGGCCACGCCATAAAATGACGTCACCTTCGATTACGTTGGCTAACACTAACCAAGTCCATGTTAATTAACATTTAAACATGCACTGAATCTTTTAAATTTTCGAGACATTTCACACACTATTTACAGAGCGAAATAAGACCACACGTCTCATCCCGTACCTTAGACTAGGGCCCCGATTCTTGCGGTTAGACATTTATCTCTAATGAGACATGTCGAAAAAAAATGGCCAATGTCATTGATAACCAATTAAATAGCCATTTTTTTAGACTTAATGTCTAAGGAGCGATAATCGGGGTCCAGAAGATCAGGCATATCTTCCTGATTAAGATGACCTATAAGCTTGACATTACCTGCACGATGTAGTTGGCCCTGTCGATGTCCTTAGTAAAGACTGCGGCAGCGAGCCCGTACTCGCTGCGGTTAGCGCGCTCTACTACCTCGTCGATCTGAGAGAACTTGATGATTTGCTGCACTGGACCGAAGATCTGGAAATGGTGCACAGAAAAGCTACAGAAGATTTTTTTCAACAAAAGACCGATATTACACCTCTTCAAATAAAAATAATATGTAATTTTGAAAATTTATACATAGCATCGATGAATGGAAGTCTGAAAAAGGGAAGACAGAGCACAAAAGTTCTTACTTATGAAAATAATATCTAGTGTTTTCTTAACTTTTATCATCAGAAATTGAAATAAATTTAAATTTTTTATCTAAATCTAAAATAAACCGCAATAAAATTCATTATAAAATAGTTTTATTTCAAAATAATATCTCTTCACTGCCGTCACCGATCGTTCATACACTTGATGCTATACTTATTTTTGATGCTATTTGAAACTTTTAGGCGTTACATTATTTAAAATTGATTTAACTGAAGGCAAGCCGATGGGAATCGCCTTGTATTAACTCTTCGCCAATGATACCTACATAGGCTACTTTTTATCGTAATGCCACGTGAGCGGAGCTAGTATAATACAGAGAGTTAAAGTTGATGATAGTGTTCATAAAATAATATGATTAATCCCTATATTCAGCTCTTGACATTATCAATTTAACAAATGTACAAACATGAATACCTTACCTACATTAAAAATGTTAATTACACTCTAAAATTCCAATTAAACACTTATTATTCTTCAAGATAAAGAACTAACAACGTTGTAACATCTACTTTAGCCAAATTTTTATTACAATACCATTACTATTGTTGGGTCTAGAAATTAAAGAATTACTTTTCCAACAGAGTTTATTATGAAAATTAGAAATATAAAGTACAAGAGCACAAATCGTGAACCGCTACTCGACAAGTTAAAAAAGGGAAGTGACGTTTCTTAGTGTTGCCAGTTAACAACACAACTTAAAGTTGCCAATTAACTCCAATATATGTGTAGTTGTACTAAACATAGTTGGGCGGGCCAGATTGCTGTACAAGCACTAAGAAACTTCAAAATTTAACTGAAATGAATGACCACATTGTAGGTCCAGACCAACATCTAATCTATCTTAATTGAATACAACTTGTCACTCAATAAGAGGACTATAATGCTACATTAAACTAAAAATACAACTCGTCACTCTTCAGTGAGAGGACTATAAAATGTTAACTTAAGGCTACAAATACAACTTGTCACTCTTTAGCAAGAGGACTATATGATTGCTTAACATGGTTTAACTCAGTAAATAGTAATAATGACTACTTACTAAGTTAAACCATAAGAGTGTTATCCCAGAGTGGACAGGATTTTATGTGTGACCCTCATTCTATAGGGAGAGGGCATAGCTTAGGTATAGACCTCAAATAAATTTTATTATTATATTTCACCTCAGCTACTCTCACCTGCCCATCCTTACCAGGACATATTTTTACAACTTTGGCCAAGGGCCACTCCAAAGGAGGTGTGTTTAGGTTTTTGACAATCACCATGTCTCCTACCTTTAAATTAGGGAAGGGATACTTCCATTTGGGACGACTCTGAAGTTGAGTAAGGTAGTCAGCTGACCATGCTTTCCAAAAATGTTGTTTAAGCTTAGAGACAACTTTCCAAAATTTTAAGCGGTTGATAGGAACCTCCATTAAGTCTACCTCTGGATAGTTACTCAGAGCCGTTCCAATTAAAAAGTGACCAGGTGTCAAATAAGTATTTTCATTAGGGTTGGAAAGGAGTGGTCTAGAGTTCAAAACACCTTCTATTTGTATCACTACAGTGTTAAATTCCTCATAGGTAAGGCATAGATTAGCGATAACACGCTTGAGGTGATGTTTCACACTCTTGACCCCTGCTTCCCAGAGCCCACCAAACTCAGGGGAGTAGCTGGGGATAAACTTAAATGTTATATATTTTAATTTACAATAATTATATACTGACTCTCTATGAGCTCTAGAAGAATGCAAATCGTGCAACTCCTTTAACTTATTTTCTGCACCTTTAAAAGTCTTAGCATTATCACAAAAAACTTTAGAAGGCATTCCTCGCCTAGAAATAAATCTATCAAAGCATGCCAAGAAGGTTTCAGTTTTAAGGTCTGACACAACCTCAGCATGTACAGCTTTAGTTGAAAAACACACAAATAGTGCTATATAGCCCTTAGTTACGAGTGGTTTCCGAATTCGAGAAACCTTGATATTAAAGGGACCACAAAAGTCTATACCAACATGCTGGAAGGGCCTAGTGGCTGTAACACGTTCTGCCGGTAGAGAGCCCATAAGCTGCCTTGCACATTGCGCTTTTAAACGAAAGCATTTTAAGCATTTGTGTACCACCTTCTTGACCTCACGAATACTGTTAATTATCCAGAATTTCTGGGATAGCGAGCTAAGTACCAATCTGGGACCTGCATGTAATAATCTAAGATGTTCTCTTTCAATAATTAATGAAGTAATATTGCAATTTTTGGGTAATATTATGGGGTGCATTTTATTATGCGGAATGTCTGCATTTTGCAGCCTTCCCCCCACACGAAGTAAACCACTAGCATCAATAAATGGGTGCAAAGCAGCCAAACCTGATTTTAATTTATTATTGTTATGAAGAGCCACTATCTCTTCTGCAAAATGTTTATTCTGTATGAACCGAATTATAACTAACAACGCTAATTCTAACTCTTTAGGTGTTAAGCTATTATCTTTTATAGCATTTTTTCCTAATGAATTATTGCAAAATCTATAAATATATGCTACTACACTCTGTAATTTATTCAGACTTGAAAATTTGTCTAATAAGTTAAAATCGCAATTTGATTTTAATGTATTATTAACAAGACAAGAAGCTTCATCTAATAAAGCTTCGGGATCACTATATTGTTCCCGCTTGTGAGAGTAATTAGTTTGTTGTAAAAATTCAGGACCGTGCCACCACAATCGGTTAGATTGCAACATTAGTGGATCTATACCGCGTGAAATAATATCAGCAGGGTTATGCGAAGACCGGACATAGTACCAGCTTGATTTATCTGTGAGATTATTTATTTGTTGAACTCTATTATTAACATAGGTGTTATTCTTAATATTTCCTGCCTGTATCCATGCAAGCACGATCTGAGAATCACTATATTGATAAGTAGTATGGGCAAATCTAGAGAGAAGTACTTTACTAACTCTGCTAATCAACTGTGCAAGCAAGAGAGCGCTATTTAACTCCAGCTGGGGTATGGTAAGTGTTTTAGCTAGTGGCGCCACACGTGACTTGGAGCAAACAAGGTGAGTCTCAATACTCCCATCATTCTTTAAAACTCTTACATAGACACAGCATCCAAAAGCCTTTTGTGATCCGTCTGCAAAGCCAACTAACTCTACAGAGATGAAATTTTGACATTGAATAGAACGTGGAATTGATATTTTGCCCATTAATTTTAAATTAGTGATAAATTTTTCCCATTGTTTTAAATAATCTTTAGGGAGGATATCATCCCAACCTAACTTTATAGCCCACAGCTTTTGCATAAAGATTTTAGCAACAACTGTAATTGGGCCAATTATACCCAGGGGGTCAAAAATTTTCCCTATGTAACTAAGAATTTTTCTTTTCGTTATTAACTGCTCATCACACTGTGATGGAGTTTCAAAATAAAAATTATCAACAAGAACATTATACTTTAAACCTAATGCCTTTACAATGTTGTCTTTATTTAAGTTTACTTTTTCAAAATACCTATCCTTTATTGGAATATTGTCCAATAGAGGAGAATGGTTGGAGCACCACTTGTGCAAGTTAAAGTTACCCAATTTGAGTAACTCAAGTAGCTGTCTTTTTAATAAGCTAATCTGTTCAATATCATCATGACCAGATAAAATATCATCAACATAAGTACTATAATAAATAGCTTCTGCAGCAAGAGGATATTTATCCTTATGCCTATTAGCAAGCTCAAGTAAACATCGTGTAGCCAAGAAGGTGGAAGACTTCAATCCATATGTGACCGTTTGCAGCTGTAGGCAGACTATAGGCTTACCTGGGCTGTCTCTCCAGAGAATATTCTGGAGGCTAGTGTGGTGAGAGTTAATTAAAATGCATCTGAACATCTTTTCTATATCGCAAATTAATATGTATCGATAAGTTCGAAACCTTAAAAGGATATCAAACAGCTCACTTTGTACCACTGGCCCATTCAGCATGACATCATTTAAAGAAGTTTTGTTCCTTGACTTCATGCTTCCATCAAAAACCACTCGCAACTTTGTGGTCTTACTATCCTCATTGAAGACTGCATGATGGGCTAAAAAATAAGAAGAACCACTATTAATATCATAGGTATTAATATCAACCTCCTTGGCATGCCCTAATGCTACATATTGGTTTATAAAATGTTTATATTTATCCAACAACAAAGGATTCTGCTTAAGTTTTCTTTCTAGGGCCAAAAATCTTTGAAATGCAACAGAGAAGGAGTCCCCAAGCCGCAGCTCTTCCTTAGGACAAATGAGAGGCATATCTACATGAAACTTGTTATCTTTGATCATTACAGACTGCTGAAAAATAGCCTCTGATCTTTGACACTCATCTGTTAACCTATTTGCAAGTTCAGGGACTTTCTCTAATTGCCAAAATTTTTCTATTACAGATTCTAAATCGCTTTCATTTGATATTGCAAAATTTGATACCAAATCTGTACTTACTGCTTGCTTACAGGGCTCAATCTTTCCAGCAACAACATACCCAAATACGGTATTTTGTAGGACAGGCCCATTCAATATTTTACAAGTGCCCTCTAAAATAGAATTAAAATATATGTCAGCCCCTAATAAAATAGAAATATCAGAAGGAACATTAAAGTTATTGTCTGACAAGGTTACATTTTTTGGTAAGGACAATTTAGTTATATCAACCTTATATCGTGGCTGAGGTGTAGTGATATTATCAGTCACATAACATCTTACTTGAAATTGAACAGACTTATGAGAACATGAATTTACTGTTAAGTTAACAATTTGGTTTAAATTAGTAGATTTATTTCCTATACCAATAATATTGACAGGCTGAGATTCAGAAACAATCCCTAATTTTTTAACTAAAGAATCTGTAATAAAAGAAGCTTGACTTCCACTATCAAGCAAAGCCCGCACAAAAATATCACGACCATATTTGTCAGTGACATATACCTTTATTGTCGGCAGTAGTACATTACAATTCGAATTGTTGCTATTGGAACAAAGTACTACAGATTCTTTTTCATTGTTGTGCAAAAGAGTATTATGGGACTCTTTGCAAACCTTACATTTAAATTTATACCTACAAACATTGTCTGTATGGACTCTTAAGCAAAGTGAGCACAATTTGTGATCTTTGACAAAGGTTAAGCGGGTTTCTATAGGAACCATTTTAAACTTGGGACAGCAATATATAGCATGATCCCCTTTGCCACAATACTTACATGTGTCCTTGGTATGTGAAGCCAAGTTAGCAACCTGCACTGCAGGCTTAAATCTGTGTTGGACAGGTTGCCCCTTTATAGGGATACTATCCTCGAGCGCCATAGCACGCTTCTCTAAAAAGTTAAACAATTCCACAATTGTGGGTAATACCTCTGGATCACGTTCCAGATGAAATGCACGATGTGTATACATATCAATTTTCTTGTATAAAATACATAACAAAAGCCTATCCCATTTATCCACTGGTTCATCAAGATTACTGAGTGCATGTAAGTTTTGCTTTACTTGGGAAACAAATGTCCTTATAGAAGCCGCTGTACCCTTTGACATTGAAGGTATATCTAAAATTAAATTAATGTGATTACAAATTAATCGTGACTTACTGTCATATCGTTTTTCTAACAATTGCAATGCCTCTTTATATGATTTACTGATTAGAGGTAGATTGATTATTGTAGACAATGCTTCATCAACAAGAAATTTACGCAAGTAGAACAATTTTTGAACATCACTTAAAGTGTGATTTTTATCAATAACAGCAATAAATAATTCATAGAAAGGCTTAAATTTTGTGATATCCTTGCCATCAAATGATGGTATTTCTATGCTAGGCAATTTAGAACTATGAGGGCCATGAGTGGAATCCGAGCTTGCAAGTGTACGTAGCTTTTCTTTTAACTTCGATAGAACTATGAAGTATCTTTCCTCAAATAAATTTACATCCTCAGAGTCCTGATCATCTAATGCTAATATATCAATTTGAAGCGACTCATATTCCCTCATAGCGGATACAAGTTTCTCCCTTCTTACTTCTAAGAGGTCCGCCGTTATTTTACTTTTAGGGTCCTCGATGTAAGTCTCTATTCTAGTTACTGCTGCCTTACATGCGGCACGAGATAATTTCAGCTTTTTAAGTTCCGACATTTAAATGATTCACTTTACCCAAACACAAAAACCACAACACTTGTTTGTTTATTTTTAACAGACGTAAAGACAAACGTCAGTAAAATGTCAATGCCAATTGACAGCCGATGTCACTTGAGACGTAAGGGCGGAAATGAAGGAAAATATTATAATGGCGGAAAGCGGAACAGTTAGCATTGCCAACCGCACCGCACCGAAAAAATGCCTGAGTGGGTACCTACCCACAACTGCAAACACAAAACGACGAATTGTAAAATTTGCTTACATACCCAACTTGTAGTCAGGAATACCTTTAATTAGATTCTCTCAAATGCTTTCCATGCACAATCTTGTCCCAATCTTAGGATTTTATCCAGATTTTTTCAAAAATAGGCTTTCTTGAAAAATGGCGGCCGGCCGACTTCCCAAGACCGGCATCCACTTGCGTCGTCGTTGGCGGTCGCAATCGCAAATTTTGCGACGCGAATTTGCGAATTTTACTTGCTCTTGCTTGCACTCGGTATTATAGAACCGAGTGATATCCCGCGCCAGCGTACCTTGTGGAAAATTTTTCACACACCAAACACGTGGAACGAAAAACACTCACTAATGCACTGTTTCACCAACACTTTTCGAAGGACCACATCTGTTGGGTCTAGAAATTAAAGAATTACTTTTCCAACAGAGTTTATTAAGAAAATTAGAAATATAAAGTACAAGAGCACAAATCGTGAACCGCTACTCGACAAGTTAAAAAAGGGAAGTGACGTTTCTTAGTGTTGCCAGTTAACAACACAACTTAAAGTTGCCAATTAACTCCAATATATGTGTAGTTGTACTAAACAACTATTATCAGTTTCTTGCTAATTTTCAACGTTTAAGCAATTGTTCTTAGATAGTAGGGTTAATTAGATTAGGCTAACGTCTTCAAATTGCTTCATAAGTAGCTGATAACGTCAAACAAGAACATTTATTAATCAAGTAACTTAATTTAAACACTTTCAATATACATAATACATATTAAGTGTTTTTTTAACCAGACGAAAAATAAGGTTGAGGGATCGCGATGGTTCTTTTTGTACGCTGATGAGATGAGATTTCTAATTAGGTCGGGGTTAAAGTTATGTTTACCTCAGTCTTAGCGATGTCCATATCATCTTTAACTTCGCTGAAGACTGTGGGCTGTACGAAGTAGCCGACGTCGGAGGCAGACTTCCCTCCAGTCACTAGCCTCGCTCCCTGTTGCTGCCCGCTAGCTATTAGGGAGAGGATCTTGGAGTGCTGATCAGCATCGATCTGTAATAAGAGAAATTAAATCTTATTTTATTCAGAACAGTAATGAACATAAATGATTAGGTATATCTGACTAGATCTTAAGTTGTTTCTGGTTAAAGGTGAAAAATTGGAATAGCACATTATGAAACTTTTTATCTCTGTATTTTTCGCAAAATGTGCAGAAGAATTTTTAAAATTTACCTGAGGTCCTTGTTCAGTATCAGGTTTGAAGGGGTCTCCAACAATTCTACGTTTCGCGCGCTCCGCAGACAGCTCCACAAACTTGTCGTAGATTTTGTCTTCCACGAATGTTCGGGATCCTGACAAGTTATAAGTTTATTAATATGGCATACATACATAACGTCTGTATAACCCGAAGGTACAAGTAGAGTCGAGTATCACCCACTTTTATGCCAGCTATGTTTAGGTCTCATACGTAATGTGGTAAGCCTATTGCAGTTCATCGAGCACAATTCCATACTTCGAGCTGCCACTAAGCTTCTCTAAGTATATTAGAAAATCAAACCCAGGGCCTCGGGGTTATTAAGTGAACACGCCCAACGCTACACCACCGAGGCAGTTAATATTATTGAAGTAAATTCTTCAGCTCCACAAATTGCGACAGTTCATAAAAATTATTAAGCGTATATTGCAAAACCGGATGAGTTATAATTTACGCTAATTTTTTTAATCTATATATATATAAAAATCAATGCCACTTTTCGTTGTAATTTTATAACTCAAAAACGGGCTTACCTATTCAAACCAAATGTTTAGGCATTGTTCGGACTATTTAGTAGACGGTTTATGGCAAGTTTGCACAAAATCGGTTGAGCGGTTCTTTATTTACACTTTTTTTGTAAACAGTTGAGTGGGCTGAAGCTACCCGGGCGAAGCTGGGGCGGGCCGCTAGTATTGTATAAAATAAGGATGACTAAAGTTTTCTTTATTTTGATAGAAGTACCTATGAAGATGAAGCAACAATACTTTATATGTAAATTGTAAATTGATAAACCGGTAAATAAATACCATTTAACAGTTCTCTGATATACAAATGTTGATGATACTATTACCACCTGTTAGCTGCATATTATTACAGACTTTAGTTACTTATGTAATTGTAAAAAGTCTTATGGTATCAAATAAACTACTAGTTTGAAAATTTTCAGAATTCCCATCAACCCTATTTAGTGTCTCACTGCTGAGCACAGACTCTCTTAACTGTCTTACGAGTTGAGAGAGTTTACGCCTTAATTTACACACGCTGACCAAGAACTGGTTGACGGATGACACGTCCTAGAATATGTCGGTGTCCTCACGATGATTTCCTTCACCGCTATGGAGCAGTGGCGATGAAATAATTCACATAAAATGTGTATAGATGGACCGTTTCACTCGCGTATCGCCTATCGCCAAGATTCTGACTCCTCAAGCTGCACAGACAGTGATGATGATTCAAGCGATATGGATATTAGTGACGAATAGTCTTACATTACTTTTATCTGTGGGTAAATAGTTCTCTAAGAGGTTTAATTAATGTTTTATGACTTTGTACCTCAGATAGCGATACGCGAGTTAAACGGTCGGCGTATAGGCACGACTGGGTATGGCGCCCGAGACCGTATATTTGAAAGCAGATACAACTGCGCCACCGCTTTCAGGTTTATTTTCAGTATAAAATGCCAGACGCTAAAATGCTCTAGGAACAGCAAAATTAAAGTGTTGCCATATGCAACTTAGAATACTACTAAAATAAACTAAACAGTGTTGCCAAAACAAATAAGTATAAAAAATATTACCAGCACAGCAGCATTGTCCCATGTTGTAGAAAAGAGCGTTATGCGCAGCATCCACCGCCTTTTCCAGATCTACATCACTGAAAATGATGTTGGGAGACTTCCCGCCCAGTTCCAGAGTGATACGCTTCACAGTACCAGCCGCGTTGCGCTGGATCAACTTGCCTACTTCAGTTGAACCTGTACAAAAGTATATTATTGTAACAATTTGAAGTAAATATTTTAAAAATAAATTTAACCGACTTCAATATACTAACAATAACTAAATACAAAATGATTTTTTTTTATGCTGATGACTTAAACCAATCGGCCGGAAGGGCCTCTATTGGTTCACCGGACTTTTTCGGTGAGCCGGCCGAGGACGGTATGATGGAAACTCCACAAGTTATTTCGCCCAAGTACTTTTATTGTGCGAACTGCCAAGGTGTGAAATTCGCTACCATCTCTGTTTTCTGATAGCTATAATCTGCCTGTATTCAAGTCATGAGTAAACGGTATTTATTGGGTAAGAGCGTTTCATCTTAGACCACATCTCAGCAAGTCGTGGTCAAGCGGAAGCCTGTTATAGAACAAAAAAAAACTAGTAACTCAAAAACCACTCGATAAAACTTAAATGGGAAGCCTTTTAACCATTTGATGAAAATAATAATAATATTCTGGGACATTAGCACACGTGGTCACACACATGAAAATCATGTATCTTATAGGTTACGCCATGCTAACGAATGCTGCACAAACCAGTGAAGGCGATCTTGTCAACATCAGGATGTTCTACAAGCGCTGCGCCCGTGTCACCAAAGCCCGGCAGCATGTTCACTACGCCTTCAGGGAAACCAGCCTCCTGTAATAGTCGAAATTATAAACTGGGAATTTTATAATCTGTAAAAATGTCACATGACATTTCGAAGGTAAAGAAATGTCAATCCCATTCATTTTGTTCTTTTAGATCTTTCGTTCACTTCCACTCATTTTAGTGTCCAGTTGAGGACGGATCTTCTCTCAACTATCGTACGAGTTTAGGCCTTAATCCACACGTGCTAGCAAAGTGCGGGTTGGTGGATGTCGCATATCCTTCAATGATTATTTCTTAGACATCGGTTACCTCATGATATTTTCCTTCACCAATATTTTGTTATTGCTTCATTATTAGATTGCCTAGAGACCTTGTTCTTTGCATTAACTGGTACACACGGCTACACATCACGCTACACATTTCCAGTATAAGCTGATCTCGCTTTTTATATGATTTCCGTAAACGAGACGTCATGTGTACTCGACGCTATTTCAAATTTTGTTTGAAATTGTACTCGTCAAAAGAAGGCGGGATATCGGGGAAGATAGCGAATTTTGATTGGTTCATTTAAGTTCTTATACTTGAAGGAACCAATCAAAATTAAGTTACCTCCAAACTCCATATGCTTACTTGTTGTTTATACGAATAATTGAAATTCTGGGACCGTTTGAGTATTCCCATTAAGATTGTGGTTCAATATTGAGTAATATAATAAAAAGCATTAAAAGAAATTTTAGGCGTTTTACAGAAATAGTGGGAGGACCATGCCATATGACTTCCAGAAGTACCTATAATGTTACCTTAACAAGTTGAGCAATATACAACGCGGTGAGGGGAGTCTGTTCTGCTGGCTTCATGACAACAGTGCATCCAGCAGCCAGCGCTGGACCCAGCTTCCACGCAGCCATTAACAGCGGGAAGTTCCATGGAATTATTTGACCACATACACCTGCAAACAAGATATTTGTATCACTACATATGTCTTGGCTAGATGGTGTAACGATAAACGAAAGATAGCCGGCAGTAGTTGGATGCGACAAGCCGAAGGAAAAATGGCTCTCATTGGGCAGGCCTACGTCCAGCTGTGATCTTCTAAAGGCTGATGACGACATCTTAATATATATAAATCTCGTGTCACAATGTTTGTCCTCAATGGACTCCTAAACCACTTAACCGATTATAATAAAATTCGCACACCATGTGCAGTTCGATCCAACTTGAGAGATAGGATAGTTTAAATCTCAAATTATAGTCACAATTTTAATATATTGCTAATTATTTGTCTGTTATTATTTGACAGTCACAATTATCTGTTAACTCCAAATGATTCTAACAGATGTCGATACCTTTCGACTGGGTTGAGTAAGTAATCAATAGATGGCGCTGCTGTGGTTATCACATTTTACGGAAATTGTTGAGTGGGCTGAAGCTACCCGGGCGAAGCTGGGACGGGCCGCTAGTATATTATGTAAAAGGGTACTATTATAGCGTGAAGACTATCTCTTGCGTACAACATAGAACAACTTTCGCAAAGCACCAATACTACGTGCTTAGTGTCCATCTCTACGGAAAAATCTAGAAGGAACTGGAAATTATAGATCTAAATGAATATAAGATGATATAATGTCAAGTGCAATGCCAGAGTGGACGGGAAAGAATTGCCAAATAGTTTCCTTTAACTCCAGGCTGGACAAGGAGATCGCTCGGCCAACCGAAAATGCCTGGAGAAGCTCAATAGCTTCTCCCGGCATTTATTAGGCATTTATTTATGCATTCATTAGGTTTCCCTGGGCCCAATGGCCCAGGGAAACCTACCCACTAAAAATATAACATCAAAAGCCGAACACTGGCTGCTAAAATACAGGAATACCTAGTTTAAGAGACAGGGTTTATTATTGTGTACCTTATATAAAACCTACTACCACAGTTACTGTAAATTCTCCACAATTATGTTTTTGTTATGTTATGCTGTCCCGTAAATAAAAATATGATTTATTTAATTTAAAAAAATGCAGGTTTTTTTGTTGCATTTTCATTACAGATAGATTAAAGTCTGTAATAACGTATACTTTTTATCCCGATATCATATAAGAGAGCCCGCGAGCGTTAGTTAGTTTCTTTAAAATTTAATAAAGTTGTGAGTGTTTAAAAATGACTTGACAGTTTATAACACATGATTATAAGATCAAAGGTCACTTATGTCGATTTACATAATATTTATCAGCGTGATAGTGTAGAATTTGCAAACATTATCAATGTCATTTATAACAAAAAGCTAACACGTGTAGCAAACGAATATTTACGATTCCATTGACGCTCTTGAGATACCATTGGAATCCTAAAATGGAGAATGTTGATGAAAATATGTAACAATAGAAGGTTTTTAGAAAATTATCTGCCTCGTAGTACAAAATAGAGGAAAAAAAATTGAACTTTTAAAAGATTTTTTTTAATACTAGACATCATTTGTAACTCCTCGGTGGTCCTGTACCGGGTTCGATTCTAGGGTCGAGAGACCTTTTTAACATTCTTAGAGAATTTTAGTTGATGCCCGAAGCTGGGAATTGTAACCGATGAAGGGAAATAGGCCCCTTATAATTATTAAGTATGGGACCAAAACATATCCAGCGAAAACTAGGTGATATTTACTTCTGCCTACACCTTCGCGTAAAACAGGCGTGACGCTATGGTATCGTATTTATCCTTCTTCCAGGTTATCGATGGGGTTGAACACCCCCTTTGAAAGCTTGCTAAACATTTCGTTTATTTTTAATAACAACTTAGTCAATATTAATTCACATTCAACAAAAACATTTTATATTAATACTAGATTACGTAATCATTATCATTATCTATGATGATAGGGTATTATATTAATTTATCGTGTTATGACAGCCACTTTTTATCCGCTGTTTAAACTTATATGTACTTATAGATAACTTCACGAATGCTCTACTGATATTGCAACGTTGCAAATGTTGCAATATGCATATAATATAGGTTACATTCAGTTACAATAACCGAAGTCATCCACAGAAAGGATAACACCCACATTTCACGAGCAATGTTCCACGCAAGCTGGCAACTACGATTTTTCGAAAAAAAAAATATATATATCATTTATTTCGGACCGGAATCCATAGTGTTAGTAACAAAAGTAGAAAAGTAATAATTTTATTTTAATACTAGCTTCCGCCCGCGGCTTCGCCCGCGAAATTGATCTCACTAATCTTGTTTCTCCATACAAACTTTGGAACCCCGTTTCACCCCCTTAAAGGGTGAGTATTGAAAATCCTTTTTTAGTGCACCCCTAGACCCCACAAGGAACCTATGTGCCAAATTTGGAGTCTCCAGACCCAGCGGTTTGGGCTCTGCGTTGATATGTCAGTCAGTCAGTCAGTTTCTTGTTTTATATATTGAAGATAATATGTATTAATTTATTTTGAGACTTTAGATCCCTACTGTAACAATATGGATGTATAGTCTTATAAAATTCTCTATTAGATTTTTAGATCATAATATGGACTTGTTTTGTATAAGTAGGCTCGTTAAGACGGCTACATAACAATGATTTCTTTAAATAAATCTCTAAACCTTAGATAATATATGTGCACAAAATTACATAAACTTTATGCATAAATAGGTGCTAACGATGTTATATGCGGAAGATTGTTACTAGCAATATTGTAGCTATGTAACTAGGTATGTAATGAATGATATTTGTCTGTAAGCTTTCCTAGTCCAAATAAAAAAAAAGGAAATTAGAGTTAGTAACAATTATATCATAAGAACTAATGTTAATAATAAATTAGGTATCAAACACAAAACCTAAATTAATTAATCTACCTATCACGCTCTTTGTGGAGCCTCATCCACTGCCGTAGCAGGACGGAGTCCCACAGATACTTGAATCCATTCAGTGGGCTAATTCACGTATTTAAATAAGTTCAGTTGCAGTGCAGTTGCAGTTAAGTTTCAATAAAAATAGCCCTTTTGGTATTCTCGTAATTCTGACAACCGCTGTCAGATACGCTCGCGTCACGCGAGCGCTTTAGGGTGTATGTGGGTAATTCTCACGAAATCCCGAAATTCTTGTCCTTGGAGTATATATAAAAATCCAACAAAGAAATTGATGTTACTAATATTTCTATACAATCCACATAACTATACCTAAAAGTTTCACATAAGATTTTGGAGCTGTTTCATTAAATAAATAAACAGGCAAAACCTAACATCATTCCCTCACTGTGTCCCAAGTACCAATTTTATTTACATTTATTTACCAAAAAAGCACAAAAATCATTCGAATCATATTCAAGTAAGTTGGATTGTTTAAATATATTATAAATCTATGGGATAAACCGCAATTAGCGTTATAAAGTAAAAAAACGCGTTAAGAATTTGAATAATTATATGTGTCTCACAAAAAAAAATCATTCCCTCACACTATTAATGGCAGTGGAGTTATGAACGCATTTTAAATAAAATACGAACACTACCATTAGTTTTTGAAAGTTGACACTAATGTCAATTTATAAAAATGGCGAATTTTCTGTGATTGTGTTCAGATTTTGCGTTTCAAATTGGTTTTATTAATTTTATGGCTAAATTAAATTTTTGATCGTCATTTCATCACATGCTAAAAAACAAAAGGTAAGTACTTTATCTGATTATGAGTTGCACGGTTAATATGGCTTTTGGGAGTAATTTCCATATGCAAAAAATCTTTTTATAAAGTAAGGTTATGTCACGAGTCTTTTACGGTTATTCTTTATTTTGTCATTCCCTCACCATCATTCCCTCATAAAAATTTAAGGTGAGGGAATGATGATATAATGAGGGAATGATGTTTGGGTGGGCTAACTGACTTTTT
The DNA here is from genome assembly GCA_936450015.1 of Meganola albula. NCBI lineage: Eukaryota > Metazoa > Arthropoda > Insecta > Lepidoptera > Nolidae > Meganola > Meganola albula. Next base: position 3,900,229 of record OW388157.1, on the reverse strand, counting down.
TATTGTTTGCTTTTATTAACTCTTGAATTTATTGCTGCAACATTGCTGTAGGTTAAAAAATGTCAAGAAAAAAGAAGATAAACAAAGAAGAAGCTAAATTAAAAAAGCAAGAATATGGCCAAAAGCGTAAGGAAAAAATTTAAGCTGATCCTGTAAAACTTGAAATACTTCGCCAAAAAGAATGAATCAAATACCAGAAAAAAAAGAAAAAGGTCAAATAAAACCTATTATATCCGCAATGAGTTCCCGAGAAAGAAGGCAAAAAAGGAAGAACTGGAAGAAAAATATTCATTCATATAGAGACGTATCGTATGGAATGTAATACTCCATAGCCTGACGCAGCACATTACTCACGGTTTCTGCATAGGTGGAGGAATTACCAGAATAAAAGCATATATGCCATGGATGAGATGCAAATAATGACCGCATCTCATCCCAGTCTGCTGACTTTTACCGTCACAAAAAATAATAACACACACACATCACATTCACCGATTACCCCTAGGGCGGCGGTCGGGCGAGGGAGTGGAGATACTGATTTGACCAGACAGTGGTCTGATTTGCCTGGGCGAAGAAATTGATACTGAGTAACTGTTTGGATCAGTCGTCAGCAAAAGGTCCAAGCAATAGGCTGTGTGCGAGTCAACATCTGGTACCCGTGTGGCACCACGGGCTAGCTGGGTAAGATTCAATGCTAATGCTAGCATCCGCGGTTCTCTTCTTGCATGGTCAGTGTCTAGGAAGGGGAAGAGCCACTCTTGATGGTGAGCAAATCACCCATCAAAACCAATTGTGCAGAGGGGTACCTTTGTTGAGCCGCTTTTGCCGCCTCGCTGAGGTATTCGGTGAGCCTGGTTGTCTCCTGATCACCGCTATGAGAATGGTAGACACAGGTATAAAGAATTTTCTCTATTCCTGTATCTACTATCACCCAAAGAGCAGAGAAGCTGCGGTCTTTGAGGTTCTGGAGACACCGACAGCAAATGTCGTCCCAGGCGTACAAACACACTCCCGCGTGAGGTTTGAAATTGTGTTTCAGTGTATACCCCGGATACGACAAGTACGCCACGTCTGACGGACTACCTATTTGCGTCTTCGTTAGGAACAAGAGTGACGATTTATCGGTCTCCAGATGGTAGTGGACCGGCATGAGATTAGAGTGCAAACCCCGAATATTTGCAGGGTGCAAGGTGCACTTATAAAGAAACGGAGTGCAGCCGCTGTTTAGACTCATTTCTCTTGTTGTTAATCATTTTTTGTTCTTGCGAGTGGTTTGCGGTAGAGGATGGAAGTGGAATGAGGCTTCATATGGCTAACCAGCAGACACACTTTACAGGTTGTTCTCCATGCTAGTTGCCCTTTGGTGTTGACCAATGGGCAACTAGCATGGGGACCGCGGGGACGCCCGAGCCCCCCCCCCCCCGCGGATGTCCATCGGGCCCTTTCATCCGGTCGCCAACTGGCACGATGACGCATCCTGGGATTTTTTGCAAGTTGGCGGGACAGCCTTTCACGAGTGGCTAACTCACTGCTTGGGTCTCTTACTAACTGCGATTGGCCAGCGGTGCACCGCGCCTCGGATCCCGCTTTCCTCCAGGACCAGTTACCCGATGCTACTATAGAAGTGCGAGTCCAGAGCGGTGTGACTATAAAGGGTGGGTGGTCACTAACCACGGCCAAAACCTACCACCAGTTAATTGTCACCTGATTTGCACCACCCGGGGACCACATGTGGGGATTCAGATTGAAGGTGCTCTCCCACGGACAAAGGTGACTCAGCCCCCGAAAAGATTAAGAACAAAATTTCATTAAATAAAAAAAATTCGTCTAAAGAAAACTAATTTTATTTAAAAAAGCTTCATGACTAGTCTGTAATAATCATTCCCTAAACTAAGTTGTCATTCCCTCACTTTGCTTGTTTTTTAATGTCCTCATAACTTTTATAAAACGCGATAATTTTTGGGACCACTACATAATTAAATTCTAGTAACATTAGTACTATCAAATTCACATAAAATAAATATCAAATAATTTCAATATTTTTTGTCATTTTATGATAGCCGAATTTCGACATTTTGTGATAATTACCCATGTATGTTATTTAATGACAATCTCACGAATAACATTTTGCACTAAGACGTAAACTTATTACAAGTAATTACAATTGCACCGCAACTTGATCAGCGCGTCAAGAAATTAGGTGAATTAGCCTACAGGAGACAGTTGTCAGCGGAGCGGAGTCATGAAAGTTTTCCATAGTCGTAATAAGCAGTTTAATTAAGAAATCTAAGTGGGTAGAGGTGCTCGATTATCGGTAAAACGCCATTAACCACAAAGTTGATTGTTTTTAACCTTATAATTCTACTTATAAAGGCGTATTTCGTCTGTAAAAGTAACTGTATAGTTTATTTTCACCTTTTTATTTTTATAAGTAGGTAATAATTTGTAATAATTATTTGATAAATAAAGAATTAAAAAAAAAGATTGTTTACAAGCACTATCAAGATATTTTCTAATCAAGTTTTAAAATCAATTGATAGGTGGGCGATCAGTATCACCTTAACAACTAACGGTCTTATTAATAAAAAACTTATAACACTAGTTAAAATGGACTTTGTCTCTTTCTTACTATTATAAATGTCAAGATGACAGACAAAGACAAACGAAATATAAACCTATTTTAGCTACAATGAGCATATAAGACGTTCTAAACCGCCAGGTTAAAATATTAAAAATCCAGCTATCACCTTTTAGTTACACTCACTAAGTGTTTTCCCTAGGTGAAAATTTCCCGTTTAGCTTTATATGTATACTCTCCCCCATATTCATAAACGTATATAACCCGCAGCAATAAATAAAAAAAATCTAAAATGGCAACACTAATCATTCCCTCTTATTGCTGGCTTTAGTCACAATTTTTGTTTTTATTTATCTGTGAACAAGTGTTGGGTATTAGGTTTTATAAGTTCTAAGAAAATACGGAATCCGTTGTTTTCGAGTCCAGTTAGCACTTGTTCGGCTCTTTAGCATTAAATAGATATGTTTATACATATCTCGCTTATATAATTTTATAACAACCAAGGTTTATACTAAAAAATTTATCAATCCGACTACCTTGTTTTGCTGACGGTCCAAACTGTCATTACAAGTGCAAGCCGCTATTTTAGATTCGTTTTTTTTATTGGCGCGTATTTACTAAGGTTTTATTAGCGAAATAGGGTAGATATTCGTTTGTCTTTATCTGACTTCATGAGGTTTATAGTTAGTAAGAGAGACAAAACCCATTTTAACTATAGAGGCTTGTATGATCTCTATGAAAAAGATCGTCCGATTTTATCTATTATAGTAATAATATTTTCACAAATACACCAGCGCCATCTAGTCCCGAATTAATCAATTATATTTGCTTGTGTTACGGGTACTAGGAACGGATATACTACAAATATATATATTTTTTTGTAAATACAAACTTAAAGGTTATAGATAAATTACACCCAGACACAGAACAAACAATCATGCTCATCACCAAAGATGTGTCCTGAGTGGGACTCGAATCCACGACCTTCGGCTTAACACTCAGGGTCACTAACCACTACGCCACCAAGGTCAGTCATTATCTCATTTTGGTCTGTAAATATGGCGACCTACAGACTTCAAAATTTACCGTTGAACCAAAATCTGTGTTTGGAGTTTTGTCTAATTCACTCACCAACAGGCTCATGGCGGGTGTAGGCGAAGTATTTCCCATCAGTAGGCAACACCAACCCGTGGTTCTTGTCTGCCCAGCCGGCGTAGTACCGCAGGTTGTTGATCACAGCCTGAACGTCGCCGTAATACGCCGCTGTATACGGTTTGCCGTTGTCCAATGTTTCTAAACTCTGACATATAAAGAAAGTATTTTAATTATATTTGTAGTTTCATTTATTCTATAAATGAAACTTTTTTGAAGAGAAAATTTTGCATTTATATCGAGATAACCTTGCAAGAGCAGCAGTATCCGCCTTGCCTTTTATTAAGAGGTCGCGGGTTCGATACCCGGTCGTACTTATTAGTATCGGTGAAGGAATAAATCGTGCGGAATCTGGGGTGTAAAAATTAATCATTTGAATACATGTGACATCCACCAACCCGCACTTGGTCAACGTGTGTGGATTATGGTATAAACTCTCTCAACTCGTAAGATAGTTAAGAGGAGACTTTTGCTAGGCCGTTGGACGCTAAAAAGGGTTGAAGCGAACCTTGTGATGCTATGGAACTACCCACACTGAGAAAGTTAAAATGGAATCGAGGAAATCTTCCGTTCTGAATAACATAAAAAAACAACAGACCCACTAACCACCTCAATCACATAGCGTCACGCTGTACTACCACCTTATTCCCCCCATCCCTGTTCCATCATCGGACCAGTGGAGGTAAGGCTATGCGCCACCGATCTATGGCGGAAATTCCATGGGTACGCACAAATAACTTTGATTCCATTTTTATTGTGCGAACTGCCAAGTTGTGGAATTCGCTGCCGGCATCTATGTTTCCCTATAGCTACAACCTGTCTTCAAGTCACGTGTGAATCGGTTTTTACTGGGTAAGCGCGTTTCATCGTAGACTGCATTATTGCTTCATACCAGGCAAGTTGTGGTCTAGCTCAAGCCTATCATATATCACTCACTTTTCCCCCGGATATGTTTAGGTCCCATAGATGATAGGGGGGAGCTTAGGTATAGCCGTTCATCGCGCACTAAGATTCTCTAAGTATATTAGAAAAATCAGTGGGCTAATTCACGTAATTGCATAAGTTCAGTTGGTGCAGGTGCAGTTAAGTTTCGATCAAAACAGCCCATTTCGTACTGTTATAATTTTGACAACCACTGTCAGGTACGCTCGCGTCAAGTTCGCGTCATGTATGACATTCACAAAAATACCATTTTGCACTAAGACATACGAAAGCAACTCTCTCCGTCTGCCTATTCCGCTTTCACGCCATAACTACTGCACCGATTTGGATGAAATTCGGTATGGAGATAGTTAGATTTGGCTTTTTTTATCAGACTTAACACACGCGACGGCGGACTTGCGTTCGACAAGTTAGTAAACTTATATCTACCTAGATGATCTACAAACATTTTTGTCGAGATTAAAAAGTATATTTATTTGTATAAAATTTAACGTAATAATTAACGTGCTAGCTGCTAATCTATCTCAATCCTTGTTAATCGCTTTTATAACAAATCCACCATTTGTTACTGTCAAGCAATGTTATTTATAATACTTAGATTAGTCGTTAAATTATAATTACTGTTCACATACAAGATTTATTACAAGATTTATTTACTATTTATATTTTTATTTGTACAAAAACTAAGATTTATGGTAGGCAAAATAATGTTATCATGATTTTTAATATATTCAAGGCATAAAAACATGTTTGTCTCATTTAACAAACTAGACGACTAGATTGAAAGGTAACTTCATCCCTTTTTAGTATCCCACAGCTGGGCACTGGTCTTCTCTCAACTATCTTACGAGTTGAGAGTTAAGTCCTTAATCCAAGTACGAGTTCGTGGATGTCACACGTCCTCGAATGATTAGTTCTTAGGCGTGCTGGTTTCCTCGAGATGTATTCCTTCACCGATAATAATCAAAGATGTGATGATGACCGGGGAACCCGCGACCTTATATTTCAAAGGCGAGACCAATACCGCTGCGCCACTGCTGTTCTGTTAATAAGCCGCTGACCTAACTTAGAACCGTCACAAGCATTTCAGATTTCATATAATTAAAACCGCATCAGAACCGGTAAAGCCCCCGGGTTTGTTGTTGCCTTGTGATTAAACGTTGATGATGATGATTAAAAGTTGTACACGTCAAACTTATAACACCCCTTTTTTGTCAGGGGTTATCATAATCAGAAAGAATAACTTACCGCTAGATAAGCCCTGTCTCTCTCAATCAGGTTAGCAAGCTTGTTGATGAGATTACCGCGTTGTGACGCATCCATAGACCTCCATGGAGAACCAAGCCTGTCAAACGGAAAGTGGTTTAATTTTGGCATACCAATCCTGCGGCCATTTTAATTGAATTACAAAATGGCGGCGCACGATATGACTACTAGTATAGTATTATATTATCTGTGAAATAACCTATAGGCCGACCGTTTAGGTAACTCGCGTATCGCCATCTGAGGTACAAAGTCATAAAACATTAATTAAATCTCTTAAAGAACTATATAACCACAGATAAAAGTAATGTAAGACTATTCGTCACTAATATCCATATCGCTTGAATTATCATCACTGTCTGTGCAGCTGGAGGAGTCAGAATCTTGGCGATAGGCGATGCGCGAGTTAAACGGTATTTATAACTTTAGGGTGTAGGAAATAGCAACTATGTATTTTTTTGTTTTTATCCTCAATCATTGCCTTGGTGGTCCAGTGAGTCCAATGGGCTCGCCTCCTATTACGTATGGGACCTTAACAAAGCTGGCGAAAAGTGGGTGATATTCATCTCTGCCTACACCTTCGGATAAAACAGACGTGACAATATGTTAATTTATCTCCAAATAAAGTGAATATAACGGCCATTTTGAAAAATAATCAAAATGGCCGCAGAGGCTAGAGATGACAAATCTTTATGTGTCCTATTGCTGGTCATTGGTCAAGGCAAGGGCTTCTAAACTATGTGAAGAGTTCAGAGAGGCCAAATGCAGGTTGGTGAAGGTCAGATGTCCTTGAATCTTTAGTCCTTTACTGACACACTGGCTGTGAAATAATTCACACAAAGATGTAGGTGCATTACAAGCAACCATCAGACCCGCGAGTTATATTTTTAAGCGGAGTTCGATACTGCTAGCCAATTTTGACGGGCAGGTGGCGTGGTCGGTTAGATACTTGCTTTTCACGCCGCAGGTCGTAGGTTCGATTCCCACCCCAGACAAACATTTGTTTAAATATGTCTGTTCGACTTGTGTCTTGGTGTAGTTATCTATATTTAAGTATTTAATTACAAAACAAAACTATTATAAGTAGTATATTACCAGTTATCTGGTTTCCATAGTACAAGCTCTGCTTAGTTTAGGATCAGCTGACCGTGTGTCCCACAAAAACAAAACTAATTAGCATGTAAGTAGCCTACCGATTGCATGGCGAAATAAAATTAGTTAATATGGTAGACAGTCGCGTAATAACTTTATAAAAAACAATTAGCTTGTCCAGTGAACTTTATATCACGGTGCGGAAGCAAAATGTGAGCGGTGTGACGCTCATGCATGGCGTATGTGGCTGCTAGTACACACGGCTACACATCACGCTATACATTCCAGTATAAGCTGATCTCACATTGTATAGGATTTCCGTACAACGAGCGGTCAGCTTTTACTGGAAATGTATAGCTTATGTAGCCTTTAACTAACCAACTTAATCCAACTACTCCTACTGGTGATTTCATCCTACCTACGTACGTTATTAGTTTATTGTGTATTTCGTTATTCACGCAAAAACTTGACGCTACTTTAGCGCAGTCAGGTTTAGTAGTTTATGAGTAAAAAGCTAACTGCTCACTTCCGCGTCTATAACATTAACACAAGTGGATTTATTGCTTTTTTTATTATTCTATAATAGGTTTGCGCTTGGCCACAACTTGCCTGATATGAAGCAATGTTCCAGTCTACGATGGAACGCGCCTACCTAATAAATACCGATTCACTCGTGACTTGAAAACAGGTAGATTATAGCTATCGGGAAACAGAGATGCCGGCAACGAATTCCACAATTTGGCAGTTCGCACAATTAAAGTGGAAGCAGAGCAAGCAATGTGAGCAATAAATCCACTTGCTATAGGTACCTATACCATCAAGCTGAAGAGTTTGTTTAGTTGAACGCGATAATCTCGGGACTACTTGTGTGGTTTGAAAAATTCTTGCACTGTTCGATAGCCCATTTGTCGAGGAAGGCTATATCTTTTTATTTCACAGCTCTGTATGATACATATAAAAGTTCGCATCAGCGAAGCTGCGACGTAAAGTTAGTTAAAAATTTATTTAACCCTGGGTTCGCGACTGTAGTAGACTGTAATAAAACTTTCTATCGGATTTTATCGCGGTTTATTTTAGATTTTTATATCCCGACGTTTCAAAGACTTTTCAGACTTCATGGTAACGGGAGGCCTGAGGTTATTGACGTCTAAACTTATAAATCACATTATTACTGAATACCTACAAACATTATATTATTATTGTAGTAGACCGACTAGAATGGGAGTGTTTTAGCAATAGTATGTCACAGATGCAGTGTGTTGAGCGTGTCATCTATTGCATCGCACTGAACGCTGAACACACTGGCATCATCAGTGTGAAACTTTTTAAAATATATTATTCTGTTGGCGTTTATCTTGGTTTTCGCGCTAAACCTATTATTGCTAAACCTATTATTAACCTTTTATTGCAGAGTCGGATAACTATCCTGTGTCCAGGGCTCAAACTATATTGATGCCTAATTTCATACATCGGTTCATTAGTTTAGGTGTGAAAGCGAGTCAGACAGAGTTACTTTCGTACTTCTAATATTAATTAAGGATTATAAATGTAGAAGTAAGTCATGTCTGTCTCATAACTCTCATAGACTTGAAATAAAATTACTTTTTAACGGATTTTATTACGGTTTATTTTAGATTTTAGATCCCGACGTTTCAAAGTCTTTTCAGACTTCATGTTCACCCGTGAACAAAAGTAGTTTTATTTCAATGTGTGATATTCGCGTAAATCTAAGACAATACTATCTCATTGACTTTTCATATTACTCTACACACATAGAGTCACGCCAAATATTACCCACTTTTAAATGGCTATGTAAGTCCCATAGATTACAGGGAGCAATCCTATTACCATTCATTGGGCACAATTTTAAACTTCGAGTAACTAAGATTCTCTAAGTAAAATCAATGTAGTAATTAGTAGGAATTGGATGAAATTTGGCACACAGATAGATTATGATCTGAATTAACAGGCTTTTTATACTAATAAGAAGTCGTGGGCGGAAGGCAATTTAGTATAATTTCTTACTTGAAGGCATCTTGGGCAGCTTTAACAGCCTTATCCACATCAGTCTTGCCAGCCTGTTGAACTTCAGCAATCACCTGGCCAGTGGCCGGGTTCTCAGTCTTGAACGTGCGGCCGTCAGATGATTTCACCCAATCATTGTTGATGAATAACTAAAAAGAAACAACCCATTAATATCACTGATAGAGCTAGGCTGGCAAAGCGGCGTCAGTCCAATCACGCAAAATATCCGCACATACAACAAGTCAAGTTGCGGAAAATAAACCCACTCCAAACTAATATTAGAGTGTGAGGAATAGGCAACAATATAGGCAGTTGGATATGTATAAATGAAAATAAAAATGTTTTTTTTTCATCTTCTGAGAAACACTGCCAAATAACTCAGTAGGCTTTTTTTCTTTTATAAATGAAGTACTTGTATCTATAGGCCTTAAACTTCTAACACAGGCTGAGTCTGTAGCATTTATCTTCGTCGCCTGAACCCTACACGTGTTCTAGGGCTAGTGGCAAAGGAGCTGCACTCAAGGTACTCTTAAGAGAGCTGCTAGTCCCGGTTACTGTTTGAAATTGACTTCAAAATGTCAAATTAGGTTTCAGAGTAGATATTGCTGTCCTTTATCATATTTGCTAAACATGTTTGTCATCCCTGATGTAGGAAAGTCTATCATCAGATTTGTAGATTATTTTTTATGACACCTGGTGAGGCATTGGCCATGTATCTGTTAATTAACGAATGCTGGCCCAATACATAGTAGGGTACCTAGTATAAATGTGTGTCATTCTAAGTAGTCCGGTCAATTTAGACCAAAAAAAAACCGGTCAAGTGCGAGTTGGACTCGCGCACCGAGGGTTCCGTACAAACCTGCAAGGTTTACAAAGTTCGTTCATTACGACAATCGAGTCATAACTATGGTATTTTTATTGCAAAATGAAATTCATAACATTACAATGGGGAAAGATGGAGGAGCATAAATTTAAGACAAAGATCTCTTTATCGTTCAAGTAATCCTTTATTTTATATTAACACATATCATTTATCTATAATATAACTGAAACACTTATACTAGCCTTGCAGCAGACTTGCGAAAGTTCTTTTATTAAAGTTATTTATTTACTAAGTTTTTTAGTCACTATATATTTAATTCTTTAAATAATGTTGACTTAGAATTTTTTTTTTTTCACGGGTTAAAGGCAATTAGATCTAAGTATTTGATATGAATTTCAACTTGATAGCTCTACGCGTTCATGAGGAAAAAAGTAATAAGTTTATATTTTTTTAAAAATATATATTTTGTAATGTAACTAAAAATTTAAGGTTTTCGGAATTTTTCCTTTATGTGTGCTATAAAACGTTGCTTCATGCCAAATTTCAAGATTCTAGGTCGACTGGAAGTACCCTTTAGGTTTTGATTCCCTTACGAGTACTTGCGAGTTTCAAAATATGCAGCTTAAATTGCTGTTTCTTTTGATTGCGTTGACATAGAAGTTTGATTTTGTTACAGCTTAAAGGTATTATAGACCTGAGTATTTGGTATGAATTTCAATTTAATACCTCTACGCGTTTATGAGGAAATGGGTAGTAAGTTTAAAATTATTAAAAAAAAATATATTATGTGATGTAACTAAAAATTTATGGTTTTCGTAATTTTTCCTTTATCTATGCTATAAGACGTTGCTTCGTACCAAATTTCAAGATTCTGAGTTCACGGGAAGCACCCTGTAGGTTTTGATTCCCTTGCAAGTGTCGAAAATTTGCGGCATAAACGGCTGTATCTTTGGATTGCGTTGGCTTAGAAGTTTGATTTTTTCACAGCTTCAAGGGACAGTAGACCTGAGTAATTGATATAAATTTCAGCTTCATACCTCCACGCGTTCCTGAGAAAAAGGGTCTTGACAGACGGACGGACAGACGGACAACAAAGTGATCCTATAAGGGTTCCGTTATTTCCTTTTGAGGTATGGAACCCTAAAAATGAGAGTGAAGTTACATAAAGTCCCAACAAGCTGAATTTCATGATAATTTTATGATCTACAATTTTTGTCTGAGGTACTTTTATGATAAAACTTACCGTTTTGCTGAAAATCGCGAAAAACTCATTTTGTGGCTAATTGTGCAAGCTAATTATTTTTATTATAAAGGTAATTTGTTTTCTCTTTTTTGGATCAGCAATCTGTCACAAGATTATATTATATACGCCAATAGGTTGTATTTGAGTATGGTTTTGAGAACCATATAAGCCTTTTCCTGGTTGGAGGAAGGTAAAACATATTATTATTTTACTACACCAAAATTACTTGCACTTACCTACCTTAATATTTCCTTACTGGGCAGTGGGCATTTGTACTGCACAACAAACCATGATACAAGTGTAATCTTATCTCTTTCTACTCATTTCTAAACAATAGAGATAGATAGTGCTGGTTGAACATGTTTTTATGCATGTTTCGCAGTGGAAACTAGGGGTTACAAAAAAATAATGGAGTATACAAAGAAATAAGTTTTTAATAAAAGATAAAATAAATACTGGAACAACTTCAGTACTATTTTGTTTAATACCGTATTGGATCAAGTTTTTTAAAATAACAAGGTAGTTATTCAAATAAACATCTTTAACATTGAAATTAATGCTCGGTTGACCTTGAAAATTATTTAGAGATAGAGCGCGATTCATATTTACATAACGCGAGCATGTGTAATAGTACGGCACGTATGTGCAGATAACAAGGTAGAATAAAATTCGCTCTAATAATCATGTCCAGTTGCATAAATTACCTACATGTGAACTACATATTCCCGCTTGTAAACGCACTAACGAACATATTTTTGTCTTAATTGCACGTATTTTTTAAATAATAGCCGATTTCCTATATGAAAATGAGAAGAACAAATTATTTTCTTATTTACATACCCCAGTATACAAAATTTCTGGATTTGTGTTCGGTGCTGGAGCAGCGGCAGTCGCGAATTTAGCCTTTTGCTGGACAACTTTTCCTAACTGTCTAAACATTATGTTTATTTAACCCTAAATTAGGCTTTTACTCCAGCGGACACGACTGTCACTAACGCCGGCCGGCAACAATTAATTTTTTTGAATGAACTTGCGGCGTGCGTGAAATCTAAAAATTCCCGCTGTCAAATGTCAGTTGACTGTTGATTAATGTCTCTGTTATTATCATCAACTGTCGCCTGTCAATACGCAGTACGAGTCACAGAATAGGTACGAGAACCTAGCGGTTCTTGAATGGTACGAGTGTTTTCGAAGACATCTCTACTAAGCCTAATAAGCCTATGCAAGGAACATAATACTCTCTACCGAGAGCCTATGGAATATTATCTTGACCTTACACTTGTACAATGCGTTTTCGAATTCATTTCTTTTGTTCAAAACATTAGTTAAAAAGAAAATAGAATTGCTAGAAATAGAATAAAATGGATTGACAACAGAATAGGTAAAATAGTTTGTAGATTTTAGTGCATTTTAACTTATTATCTTGACATGTTACTGACAGTATTTAAAAATTTTCGTATTGATAACTCGTACTAAGGGTACAGTAGCAGTTTCCTTGTATAGTAGGTGAGCACTAACTTTTTTTTACATTCGTCTTTCGATATCGTCGTAATGTCAAAGTCAAAGCTTATTTTCATTTTCCATACAAAAATACGCGTAAACATTACGACGATATCGAAAGACGAGGGTAGAAAAAGTTCGTGCATCCCCTATTCTTACTTAGGGCTCGGAATCATTTAGTTAGATAATGTGTCTTAATTTGTAACGTGTCGTAAATATCTCTCTCTCTCTCTCTCCAACCAACCAAAATTAATGTATGAAACCGTTATGGATGGTGCGACAGGAAATTCACAACGTGATCCACATTATAGATAATTCTATAAAAATAATAATGCTGATCATGCTGTTCAGTCACGGCGCGCCGCCGCGCGCCGGCGCTACCACCCCGAGTTTCCTATCGTACAATCCATATCGGTTTCATCCTAAAGGTCTCATCATTTATTTTGGTTGGAGAGAGAGAGAGACATGTCGGTAAGCCAATTGCGGACTGTGCTGCTGAGTGCTGATAATGACATTGATGTGTTCCAACAATCAATAAACTGTCAAGTGTCAATTTGTCAAATCGTGTTTGTTTTGGTGGTCCTTCCTTTTTCTTTCCACAATATTATTTTTAAATTAAATTTATATAACCGTGAGTTTCAGTGATGAATAAGTTAGATGAATTGACTAACTTTGTAGATTTACGATTCGCACGCATAGTACATTACTTGGATAATCACATAACGAGGAATTTAAGAGATGCCAGCATTGCTATTAGGTAGTACATTTATTTCATTATCAATAAATTTGAACTTTGTCCACTTTATCATAAACAGTAGCTGGGAAAGATAAAGTCTGCTTTGCCAGGTCATTTTAAATACTACTGCTTCTTGATGTAGACACATCAAGAAGCACTAATTTTCAACATAATGATTGACAAAACTGAAGTAACTACTGATAATGTAGATAGTATTCCTAACTTGGTCTTTGTTAAAAATTAAAGAGCTGGCTTGTGCATACGGTGTTCAAAAACTTACAATACCTACTTATTTCACAATAGGTATTATGTTTGTCTTTCCTACAAAATGATTGTGATTCATTCTTGAAGCTTTTTTTATTTATTTATTTACACAAACAGTAACTTTTTTCTGCGGCTTCTTTTGTGGATCATACCTCTTAGAGTGGGTGTGAGGCGAGGGGTATGTGGGACTCTGTAAGGGTACCCACTATAACCCCTCAGATGTGCACACAACTATACCTGGGGTCGCAGGAACATGCAATACTTCTGCAACCACCGGGCTGGTGATGTCCTGCCCCTGTGGGCTTTTTCATGTCAGGGGGAGATTTGCCCTGCGACATTTAAAGGGGCACGAGTGGAAAACTTCATGCTGCCGCCGCCTTGGGTCTTAGTCCTTATACAATCGTTAACTATTCAAGAGTAACTTCTATAGAATAGTGCCTTACCTTTTTTGTTTTGGAATGTCACCTCTATTTTTATTTGATTCATAAACTCAACACACAAAAATCCTTTACCAGAGCAAAACAAAATATGCAAATCAAAATAACAAATCATTTATATACCTAGCATTTTTATTTTTATGTCAGTTTCAAGTACTAAGTACTATTTTAGATCAACTTTTTTTACTGTATTTCAGGCCAGCATCATCAAACGGCCTCTGGTGCTGTACCCTCCTACCAGCAGTGCTTGTTCTCTATGCTGTCCGGTATAAACTGTCAGAGCTGTACATTATGATGGCCTGTCTGTCTGTCGGCTTGTTTCTATACAGTCTACTGTTCATAGTGTTCATGTCAGTGTCATGTTTGGTGCTGAATGAGAATATATTTGGAGGGTGCATGGCGTGCAGTTTCTCATCAGCATTGTCTATTTACTTGTTTACAAACCAAGGTAATATATTTTTATTGTTTTGTATATTATTTGTAGTATATCTTATAATAAATATTAACATGCTATAACTTAAGCACTGTGACTGGCAAATTACTTAGCTAGTAGCCCTGATTGTGGCCTAGCTAATTGTCATTTAAATGCATGTGCTCACTTCACACACTATAATATTTTAACCCTCATTTGGCTGTTTATGTACGAGAGTCTGATGTGTGTAAAACTAGCTCTAGCGATGATGCTAATAATATTAATTACATCGCATTAAATTTCAAGGCTTAATTTAGTATTAAAACTATTAGTATAAATAATCTAGTTTCCTTTTGTGGCTTTGCCCACATCATGTTAGATAAAAAGCCTATGTGTTATTCAAGACTAAAATATCTTTGTGTCTTTATTGCAATTCCGTCCATTAATAATAATAATAATAAATATTATATTCTGATTCCAAACTAAGCAGAGCTGGTACTATGGAAACCAGATAACTGGTAATATACTACATATAATACTTTTCTTTTGTAAATATATACTTAAATATAGATAATTACACCCAGACGCAAGACAGACATATTTAAACAAATGTTTGTCTCGGGTGGGAATCAAACCCACGATGAAAAGCAAGTATCTTACCGAACACGCCACTGGCCCGTCATTACTTTTTCTGTGCAAGAGTAGCTAACATTTATAGAAATACCAACTTTTCGCTAATGCGAAAAGTTGGTAATAATAAGTAAGATATCAAAATCTTTTTTTTTTCCAGGAATATTTATGTCATTAGGAGCATCAATATTTGTCATATATTCATTCAGCTCACTCCTGAAGCACACAATAATGAGATACCCCAAAACATTTACAATTGGTGAAGCAATATTGGTCACAGAGAGTGTAGTTTTGTTTGTAACTATGATTGTCCTGAGACTGTGTTTTCATCTTGGCGATTATTCTGATAAAGAAATGGAGTTTGTGTATGCAGTTAATTTGGTGAGTATTTCGAAGTTTAAAAAACTATAATTATACACCTTCCTTCAAGATCTCTCTGTCTATTAGTGAAAACTACATGAAAATCCGTTCAGTAGTTTTTGAGTTTATCGCCAAGTGGAAGTGACTTTATTTAAACTATCTAAAGATGAATACAATTACTAAAGATGAATGCATTTACAATATCAATAGCAAGAGTTCCTGGTTTAGATCCTCAAGTAGACCAAAAATTGCTAATGGATTTTTGTAACAGAAACTTAGTGGCAGAATCATGCTCAAGGCATTGCAATAGGCTCTACTTTTTATCAAGGGGTCCCAAACTAACATCAGTAACAAGTTTAAGCTGAATTGATCAAGATTGTCTTTAGCTAGACTGAGGATTTTTTAATTATTAGCTTTTGGAATGAATATGTAAACACCTTACAAGTGAGTGAGGTGTTTATATATTCGTGCTGAAGCTTATTCGTCTCTACTCGGCAACTATCTATTCGTTGAATAGAATATTAATATCTTGGACTTTTCCCTGGTTCTGTATTTAAAAGTTCCCTCTTCTTTTTTATATGTCTTTAACATACCCTGACTAAAAAAAATTGAGTAGATAAATAAGCCTTTTTATACTCTTTTCTTCTAGCTGTCACAAACAATTGCCTTTTCAGACCATATTATCAACAGTGGGAATTATTGTTACAGCAATCGGAATATTGAATGATGATGAGAGAAATTTGCAGAATTTGTGGTACATTATCGGTGTGGCTAGTACATATGCCTTGGTTGTACTGCATCTCTCGATTGGCATCCACAGTTTGCCTAGAGTTTTCAGCTATGTGTTTCTTGATAGTCAAAAAGTAAGTAGTTTTATTTTATTATAAGTAACTAAATAGCCAGTGTGAGCAGAGAGTAGTGAGCAGCGGTATTGGACTTGCATTTGACATATTATATGTTGCAGGTTCGATCCTAGGTTGTGCCCATATAAGTTTGTGTGAATTGTCTCATTGCTGCTGTCTAATTTCGGTGAAGGAAAATATCGTGAGAAAACCGGCATGAGTTAGATATGAGAACACTTTCGAGGACACTTGACATCCCTTGGCCAGTGTGTGTTGATTAAAGCTTAAACTATCTCAAATATTTTATAAGTTAGATATTAAGTAGACGTACGGCTAGGCGCCACCGATATATTTTGGAAATACCACGAGCATGCACAAAGCGCTTTGCTTTCACTTTTATTGTGCAAACTGCCATATTGTAGAATTCGCTACCGGCATCTCTATTTCCCGATAGATGTTTGCCTGTTATCAAATCACGATTAAATCGATATTTACTGTGTAAACGATACACAGGCAAGTTATGGTCTCGCGCAGGACTATGATAGGATAGAAAATAAATCGTAATACGCATGCCTAATGGAAAAGAAAAAAGAAAAAGAGCTAAATATTTTCAAATTTTATTGTTACTATTTTATTTTATGCGATTCCAATTGAAAATTCGCTGTGTAACAGATTGAAAACATCATTATTTCCATATTAGAGAACACATTACTGGAAATAAACATTTTTGGTTGGGTTTTTTCTTGACTCTCTCCCAGTTGCAGTACATTAAATTGCGCCAAGTAAATGTGTGAGATGTGTGTACATAAATGGTAATAGTTTTGGTGAAGGGGTTATATTAGAGTTTATATTATTATAATCTACTTTCTTAAGCTTTATTATTATAACATTTTCAGGTGAAACTAGTCTTTTTGTGGGCTACCTTAGCTGTTATGGCAGTGGTCGCATTAGTGGTTCGTACGAAGCTGGCGGTCAAAGCCAGTACTGTTACTAGAAAAACTTTCCACATGTTAGCTTCCCTCGTGTTCTTCACTGGATACATTTGTGATATACATCTGATGACATTGGCCGCTGGATGTGGGCTGGGTGTTGTTATTTTAGTTGAGGTAAGTGACAATGTGCTTAGATACAGCATTCGAAATTTATAGTTTTTTATAGTCTCTATTACATCGACAGTATTGAGTTTCCTTTAACAACGGAAGTGATTAGTTTTAAGTCTGTATAACATGCAATTTTTATCCTACCGGTTTGGAACAACAGCAGGAAATTTGTCTGAAACTATGACGAATTGATGTCGTTAATAACCGACTAATTCAGCAAAATTAAATCATACGGTTCAAGATTTTTGTTTGTCCTATAAAAAGTTTAGTAGAAACACTGCGTAAAATTGTGTACTGTATTTCTCATTTAGTAAAAAGTGTCCCACACACTTTTTTAATTTCAGATGCAAGATCTATAAAACATTTTATTAAATTAAATTATGTATAAGTACACTTAAAATTAATGTCACAATAAGAATAAAATTGCGGCCTTATTCATAAAGTTATAAGACTCTTTAGTTAAAATGGACTTTGTCTCTTTCTTACTAGTGGAAATGTCAAGATGATGAGCTTAAAATACTTTTATGAGTACGGGGGTTGGACTTCAAATAAAAATTACAGTTAAAATCGATATTAAATATGATTAGACATAACATAAAATTGGAATTTAAAATTTTTGAAGACTACTATTTTATTTTAAAATCCCTCTTTTTCAGACATTACGCAAATCCGGGATAGAACCATTATCCTCACGCCTAAATGCTGCTTTTCAAGTTTACAGTGATGAAAAGGTAACGATCATACTTTGTAAGTGGCTATAAGTGTTAAATATTTTTGTAGGATACTACACTTGGGCTGGGACTACAACTTGCCTGATGTTAGGCAACCACCTGTCCACTATACCGATTCACTCGTGATTACTAAAGATTTTTGGTGAGAAGGTGCCAGTGGAATGAGGCTCTATGTGGTTAAAAACCATAGCACTTCAACCCTTTTTATTGTCCCACTACTGGGCACGGGTCTTCTCTTAACTATCTTACGAGTTGAGAGAGTTTAGGCCTTAATCCACACACGCTGGCCACGTGCAGGTTGGTGGATATTACATGTCCTTGAGTGATTAGTTTTTACACATGCCGGTTTCTTTACGATGTTTTCCTTCGCCGATATTGAGCAGCGGTGATGTTAAAATTCACACAAAGATGCGTGGGCACGACTGGGAATCGAACCCGCGACCTTATAAATCTAAGGCGAGGCCCGAACCGCTTCGCCACCGTTGCTCATAAACCCTATAGGAGCAACAATTTCGACTCTTAAATGGTGTCATCAGACATCGCACCGGAACACGGCAAGACCGCTTGGCTATGCGGCTCTGTCTGGTGGGTGGTCATTAACCACGGCCGAACCCTTTCACCAGTTGATTACTAATAAACATATTTATCAGTTGATTGTCACCTGACTTCTACCACCCGGGGACCACGTGTGAGGATTCAGATAAAAGGCGCACTCTCACGGACGAAGTTGACTCAGCCCACAAAATATATTATAATCGCGTATCACTTAGTACCAGGCTGTAAGGAAACGAAGGAAGTCTCAGGGGTGCATGCCTGCCTCTTACTAAAAACAGTAAAACCAATAACATTAGGAAATACATGCTACGTATGTATGTTATCCTGGTACAGTTAAGAGTTCATTTTTAAATATTTTGTTCTATTTTTTTCTTTTCTTTTTTGTTCTTTTCGATCTTTCATTACTGCTTCGCTATGTTACTTTGTCTATAGGCCGACCGTTTAACTCGCGTATCGCCATCTGAGGTACAAAGTCATAAAACATTAATTAAATCTCATAAAGAACTATTTAACCACTGATAAAAGTAACATAAGACTATTCGTCACTAATATCCATATCGCTTGAATCATCATCACTGTCTGTGCAGCTTGAGGAGTCAGAATCTTGGTGATAAGCGATACGCGAGTTAAACGGTCGGCCTATAGGAGCCAGGTAACGGCCTCGCCTTAGAAATATAGGGTCGCGGGTTAGATCCCCGGTCGTACATTTGTATTATTTCCACACATCCCTATATTTGTATTATTTCCAGGATGTGGGCAGTTTCGCGATGACCCCCATATATCTATACGTTGGATTAGCGTGTCCATTGATACTGGTACCTTATCACAGCGGGTACGAGCTCGAGTTGCTTAGTGGTGTGCTGTCTGTCGGTATTGGCGATACAGCGGCTAGCTGGTTTGGTTCCAACTACGGAACTACTAAGTGGACAGGTATATTATTTTTCTACTTAAGTACAATTGCCATATAATGAGTGTTTAAAGAGATTGTCATTCTGCTGAAAGAAAAGGATGCGAATATACGAATTGTATAATATATACATCCTTCTCTTTCAAGTCCTCCGTTTGAAGTGGCAGTGGCCATATCTGTCGAAGCACTGATAATCGCTGGGGAAAACGAGATCTCGAGTGAAGCCCACGTCTTGGCAAGCGTAGTGTGGGACGCCCTCCATCTAGGTGGAGTAACGATCTGCTGGATGCAATAAGCCAATAATACAGCATTGGACTGCTATAGGCTGATAATGATGATGATCCTTCTCTTTCAACGGAATAATAATCGCTTTAAACACTACGGCAGCAGTTATTTAGTCAGTGGCTACCCTGACTGCTAAGCCGGAGGGTCGTAGGTCCGATTCCCACTCAGGATAAATCTTTGTGTGCTGAGCATGATTGTTTGTTGTGTCCGGGTGTAATTTATTTATGTATGTATTTACAAAAACAGATGTATTTGTTGGCACATCTACTTCTCAATGCATCGGCTGTCATTTTATACTGTCATCGCGTCCGTCTTTGAAGTCACCTGTCACTCGAGAATGTCATTATGAACGAACGAATGAACACCGAGCGCGGGTGAAGCGGCCATCTTAGAATGGCTGACACTGCGTGTTGAACCATTGTGGCGTCCGGTAGTGCAGATGCAATAACGTGCTCGGTGAACGTTACTATTTAATCCAACGTAATCTTAACGATCGGCAATTAACTGGTAGAATTCATGAATGTGCTATCGAGAGATGGGGGTGAAGTGATATTTTGCTTTAGTTATTTTATAAAATAACTACGGCAAATATAACTTCACCCCAATCTTTCGATACAACAATCATGAATTCTACCAGTTAATTACAGATCGTTAAGATTGCGTTGGATTAAATTGTAACGTTCACCAAGCACGTTATTGCATCTGCACTGCCCGACGACACAACGGTTCAACACACCGTGCCAGCCATTCTAAGATGGCCGCTTCACCCGTGCTCGGTGTTCATTCGTTCGTTCATAATGACATTTTCGAGTGACAGCTGACTTCAAAGACTGACGCGAGTACAGTATAAAATGACAGCTGATGCATTGAGAAGTAGATGTGCCAAGATATTTAGTAACATCAATGTAAATAATTTTATTATTGTTATTTTCAGGTAGTGAAAAGACACAGGAAGGCACAATTTTTAATATCATATCACAAATGGCGGTGGTTTATGCGCTGCGATTGTTTAGTAAGTATTCGCGACTTCGATATATTTGCTGTGTCTTGGAACAGGGGTGACGAACCTTTTTAGCAACATGCAATTTGTATCCAATAAATCTAATGGAGTCATAGACGTGCCGTCAAATAATTTTGAAACCGTGAAATACATTGTACTACTATCAAACTTAAACTCTTGCAATTCATCTGTCTTGATTTGTAATGACTGGCGTGCCAAAAATGTTGTGCAGCGTGCCATCAATGGCCGCGTGCTATTGATTCGCCATCACTGTCCTAGAACTTCACTATTCTTCTTCAAATCTCTCTCTAAACACTTGTGTGTAACGTGACTTAACAACCAGTGGCGAGTAATTTCAGTGGCTCGTCTGCGGAAGCGTGTTATCTTAATATTATGTTAATTACAAGTCTGCATGTATTTTTTTTGCTTAGTCTTCCCTTTTTAAAAACTTCCATCCTTCGCCACTGATCCACACATGCATCCGTACAAACTTTCGCTTTTATAATATTAGTGGGATAAGAGTAGGGTATCTAAGTAAATAATGTTGTTGTTTTCAGAATTGTTAGATGTGAATTACGGAATGCTACGCACTCTTGTAGCGGCCATAGTATCGGGGATGATTGAAGCTAAAACTGATCAAGTGGACAATTTAACGTTACCTCTAGTTACTATAATTTCGTTTCAACTTACATCAGTTTTCTGTTTATGAGCTTAGCTACTATTTTTTATACTAAACTATTTATGTATTTGTATTTTTTTTATTAGTTGGCCTTATTTTTTATATCGTCGACATGAATGCTACTCTAAAAGCTTTTAAACACTGGAGATTCACTCCGAACATCTAACAGAAAATCACAAACTTTACCTTGAATGACGTAACTTATGTCCTTTGTCTCTTTAAATTAAGTATTGTAACTATAAAGAAAGACACTAAAAACAGAAGTTATGTAATTCAAGGCCATATTTAGGTATGTATTTACAGTAAGACAAGTATTTCACACAGTAGGCTAATTCACGTAATTTCTTGACGCGCCGATCAAGTTGCGGTGCAGTAGCAATCACGTTGCAATTAAGTTTACGTCTTAGTGGAAAATGGTATTCTTGTGATTGTCATACAAATAACTTACACGCTAAAGCGCTCGCGTGACGCGTACTTGACGCGAGCGTATCTGACAGCGGTCGTCAGAATTATGAGAATACCAAAAGGGCTTTTTTGATCGAAACTTAACTGAAACTGCACTGCAAATGAACTTATTTAATTACGTGAATTAGCCCACAGGTTATGGAACTTTACTTGTTTAGTGTAGCCATTGACCATGGGCTCTATTTTTATGAGCTTGCCAACTTTTTAATAATGCCATGACCAATCAATTTATAAAATTAACATTCCTTTTATAACCAAAGAGTAATATAATTTTGTAAATAAGAAAATATTTTTGTAAATAAATTATTTATTTATTAATTGTTATTTTATTTAAAACATTTGTTCTTATTACTTAAATGCATGGTTGTTGGAAATCATTATATGTACTTATGCTTACTCTTAATTAATATACTTTGTTCAATTCTTAATTTTATTATGTCATGGAAGATTTCAAAATAAATCATGATTGTTATCTTTACAAATGGCATCAGAAAAATTATTATTTTACATTTACATCGCGTTACCAATGAGAAGTTCACAGCAAAATTATAACCTGCGCAAATAAAGAAACCAGTCTAATATGGCGGCACCAATCATTCCCTTTTACTCGCATCTTATTGCCGTTTTTAGTCACACATTGTTACAGAACACAAAAAAATAATCTATTTCAACCACTGACCTCCATACTACAAGTATGGAGGTCAGTGATTTCAACTATGTATTCAGTATCAGTCTTATACGTTCTACGAAAAAACGCAATCCGTTGTTTCCGAGTCCATTTAGAACTTCTTAATTTTTTTTAAATAGGTACATAATTTTAAAACGCCAAGGTATTAAAAAAATATCATGTATCTTTCTACCCTGTTTTGCTGACATTTCAAACTTTGGTTGGACTGTCAGCAACACAAGGTAAACTTCAAACTGTCATTACTAGTACAAGCCGCCATTTTAGATCGCCGTTTCTTTATTGCCACGGGTTTTATTTAAAATATCTTGAATATCTATGTGATTTGATTTACACTACCACTATCTTCAGTCTTTACTTCAACTAAATCATCACTTTTCTCATCTTTTACTTCTGGTTTAACAATTTTTGCACTACTACCATTCACTGAGTTTATTTCAGTACTATTCCTCTTATTTTTAATGAGAATTCTTTTCTTCTTCACACCTTTGCATTTATTTTTAAATACAGTCTCCATTATTAAAATTTCTTTCCTCTCAAGTGTCCAATCTAAGATGGCGGCGTTAGCTCGCTTTGTAGGGTTGTCATCATCAGAGTAAATCGGAATGTCTAATTTTAGTATACTCATAACTTTTTCTAGTATATCATCCACATAATAGTTGATTATTAAGTCTGCTTTATTATCCTGCAAAAATGTTAATTTAGTGGTTAACTAAAATGCATAGCAGATTTAGAACCATCAATAAAAAATATACATGTACAGCCCGCATGCAAGTACTGGTCACCTAAAGTGATCAGTGAAATTAAAATAAAGGGTGTGATTATTATCTGAAGACAACATGTTGCAGCAGTCTAGGGCTTAAAACAACTCATTTGTTATAGGTGATCTAATTCAAGAAATCACTAAGTCCCAAAAACGACAAATGAGATAGTAATAATTCAAAATTTTTAGTGTCTGCTGAAATAACATAGATTGGTTAAAAAATTAAATTAAAAACACATTATAGTGTAAATTTAGTACATTTATTTATTCAAAGTATTAAAACTATATGATTTAATAGGAGTGTCTATTGTTCTAAATGTTAAATAAATAATGAGTCAGTGTTGCTAATCTAAACCGTAAAAAATGGACTTAACAGAATTCTAGAATTAGATCACCCTACTACTACCCATTCCATCTCACTCATAAGGTGATTAGCAATAATTGATTTGTAAAAGAAAAAAATATGTCCCATATTTTTTAATAATCTAGAAGACTGAATAAATAAAATTTTGATATTTGTTCCTTGAAATCATGCCTTTTCACTTTGTAGCCATCTTTATGAGGAAATTTTATCACTCTTAATAGAGTGATAAAATTTCAATCACTTAAAAGTGATTTAAGTGATTGCTAGTACAAAATATTACTTACATGTTTGGTGGGTTGTAGATTGCATAGAACTAATTTCCCTCCATATTTCACAGTTTCCAAAGGTAAATTTCCACTAGGTACTATTTGCAATGTTGTTCCTAAGCATATACTTAAATCTGCAACACTGGAACAATACGAAACTTTTATGTTGTCATGCACAGATTTTGTACCTATCTTGTTACCTTTTAACAGTTAAATAACAAGCCAATTTAAATTAAATTGTTCTATGCAGATCGCAGATATATAATTTGAAATATAATTTAAGTATCCAACCGAGCAGATAAGCCTTTTTTGTGACAAAAAAAAAATGTAAAAATTTCCCAAAAATAGTGCTTATATCAAGAATACAGATTGGCCTATATCAGTGATCCCAATTATGGGTATGTGAGGTAGCATCAAGAGGTACATGCAGCAATCTCTTAACACAAAAGATTGAGGTCTATTATTGGATTGGTTCATACCAATCAATGTATACATATACAGAAAACTATTTGAGATCCTTTGGTCTACTGTCAAGCCTCAATGGGTTACAATAACATCAGCTTTGGTTTCTTGGCTCACAACATTTCTCCTTACCTAGAATGCCATTCTGCCATCAAGAGATCATTTTCAGGTAAATTATGGTCCCAATCTAACACACCATCATACAGCCTTCCTCTGCATGATCTACCAGTAATATGCTCAGCTGCACAGGGTATGCCACTGCACTTCTTGCCTACTGTTTCAACTGGACTACTTCGTATGAATTGCCTGGAATATGTGTAAGACATGTTCTCAAAAAATAGTCGAGACCTATGCTGAGTATTGGATCATAGTGAAACACTATGAAACATCTGAGAAATCAGTATTGATAGCAGTTTTTAATACAAAAATCTTAGCTCAACCAGCACATTGAGACTACAACAAATATTAAACATGTTAGATGGTATCGCTCTATTTAGCAGGTCAGGGATTGGTGTCAATTGAACTAATACCTGAACACAACCCCTCAATCAATGAAAAATATGATGTTACACATCATTGTTTGTGTGACAGTTTAACCACCCTCCCCCCCTATTTAAAGCTCAGAAAACAAATGCAATGTTCAGAAAAATTACCAGCTAAAGAAGTGGCTTATTGGTTTTGGAAGATTGCCATGAAGCAGAATCAACACAAAAAAAACTTAATCCCACTGAATAGAAATTGTGTCTGTTAGTATTGCTTAAAATGTCTAAATAAACTAGGCACATACCTTTTACAAAAGTTACACTCTTCAATGAACATGTTTCCATGGAGCTCTGACAAGAACTTTCTTGGCAAGCCTGACTTAAGATGCAACCCATCTATATTTTGACTCACAATATAATGAATTTTCTTGCATTCAATTAGCTTCTTGAGTATCATGTGGGTTTTAGTAGGTACTGCATCAGCAAAAGACACATTTGTATCAGGTTGTTTGCCTTCCTTTTCTAAGGTCCAGACTCCATTAGGACCTCTAAAATGTGTAGAACAAAAATAAATTATATAATGTAGAGACTCTGATTCTAGGAAATTAACTAATGTGATATGAGTTGAGAATAGATGACCATAAAGCTGGAAGATTAAATTGAGCGGCTAATTGGAAGCACAACTCTTAAGATGACCCACTGACCAAAAATTGTATTGATATAATATGCATAACTGTTACCTGAAGTCTGGAATACCAGCTGAAGTACTAATGCCGGCTCCAGTATGGACCACAACATGTTCTGCTTGGTTTATTAACTGCGCCAACAATTCGCATTTCTCATTCAATTTATCAATAGAATCAAATTTCTGAAATCATTTTACACGTTTCATAAACACATTGTTATGTTAATTTATCTAAAAGTTCAATAATAAGACAGCTTTACCTCTGGGAGTCCTAGGACACCCTTGTTTTCGTAAGGAGACAGGCCTTCGGCGTAATTGCAAGACATTTTTATTGAAGTGATTTGATCTTCATTTGGATTTTATAAAACAATATTTTTTGCATTACCGGTTGTAAGATTTTTAAATTAAAAATTTATTTTTTAAGAAATTCGCGGAACATCACCAAAACTTTTTTCTACTATGCCACAGACCACAGACTACTAAGAGAACCGCCACAGACAGAGTACAGACCACAGTACAGACAGATTACTAAGAGATAATAATTCCGCTACAGACCAAGTACTAAGAGAGCCTGTAATGCCTGTAAATATACGGCGGTCCAAAAAAATTCTTGCATTCAATAAATTGCAATTTGCAATCAAGCATCATCAGTTGAACAGGTGGTTGCATGTATTCAGCGTAAGTGGTTCTTATTCTTTTAAAAACTACTCTCGGATTAATTCACACTCTTACACTTAGACCGAATCCATATTATTGAAATGTTATTATTATTGATATTATCTATAGTGAAATGCGCACTATCATTAATGAAATAGAGTGTCAAGTGTCAAACTTAAAAAAATAGCTGTCATCCGTCGGCGTCAGTCAGTCGTCAAATCAATTTTGTTCGCTTTGTCGTCGATGACCCTGTTTGTTGGCATATTAGAAATAGTTTAGTGATATATTACACGTTATTATCAATTAATTCGTGTTTAGATTTCGTTATCATGAATCGCAGGAGGGCTCATGACGAAGAAGATGGCTATGGTAAGTTAAAGAAGATAAATTTTCTGAGTTTATAGGTTATAAACAATGTAAGTTTGATGACCTTAAAACAATGATTTTAGAACGTCTTCACCGAAAAAGACGCCGTGTGTCAGAAAACCAGGAGATTGAAGATAGATTGGAGTCTCTTATACTAAGAGTTGGTGAAAAAAGCAGCTCAAGCTTAGAGAGTAATTTGGAAGGTTTGGCTAGCGTATTGGAAGCAGACTTGAGTACGTTCCGCGTCAAAATTTTGCGCATTCTCACTGACTGCGCGATTCGTATGCCTGAAAAATGCACTATATACGCAACACTCGTTGGTTTACTCAATGCTAAAAACTATAACTTTGGTGGTGAATTCGTTGACTACATAGTAAAAACGTTTAAAGAGAATTTGAAGACTGCTAAGTGGAATGCAGCAAGGTACTGCTTGAGGTTTATTGCTGATTTAGTGAATTGCCATGTGTTGGCTGCCTCATCACTGTTAACATTGTTAGAAACATTAATTGACTGTGCTAATGAGGATGGAGTTCCACAAGTGAGAAGGGACTGGTTTGTCTTCACTGTGCTATCAGCACTACCCTGGGTTGGCAGAGAACTGTATGAAAAAAAAGAATCTCAATTAGACCATCTCCTTACAACCATAGAGATATTTCTAAACAAGAGAAGTAAGAAACACTGGCCAGCTTTAAAAGTATGGTCTACTGATAGTCCTCATCTCCAAGAAGAATATTTAGATTGTCTATGGGCTCAAATTAAGAAGTTGAAGCAAGATAACTGGTCAGAGAAGCATATCCCGAGGCCTTATTTAGCATTTGATTCTATCCTTTGTGAAGCTTTACAACATACACTTCCTTCTATACAGGTAACTTATATACTGTGTTTAAACTTTATTAAAAGTATTTAAATGCCTTTTTCACAGTTAAATTATAACTATCCTATCTTTGCTTGAGTTCCATGCTCCATATTTTATGAAATTTATTGAAATCAGTTTGGTGGATATTTTAATTATTGGATAGAGAATATGGACTGTTATAAATTGTTGGAATTGAATTTGAATTTAAATTCCTATTTTAATCATATAAGTAACCATTGTATATTTTTATTTCAACTAATATATTAAAATCAGTTTGCTTTTTGTGGAGATAAAAATCATCCTAATATTTTAATTGCACAGACTATATTTCTGAACAAATTTAATTACAATAATAAGCACACCCCCTATTCTATTATGGGGCTTCAATATAGCTGGTGAAAAATGGCCTTTGCTATTTGGTATATGATATAATTTTGGTCCAATTTCTGTAATCTAATCACATTAGATTAGATTTTTCATTGCCATAGACTTTCTTTCCATTTGACATAAACCCTAGAATTTCATACATAACAAGTTTTTTTATGATATTTACAAAGGTTTTATTTCCATTTCAGCCTCCACCACATAATGACACTGACACATACCCAATGCCGCGTGTTATTTTCCGCATGTTTGACTACACTGACTGCCCTGATGGCCCGGTGTTGCCTGGTGTACATTCTATAGAGAGATTCCTCATTGAAGAACATCTCCATAATATTGTAGAAGCATATCATTTAGAAAGAAAAGAGTGTGCGGCTCAACTGCTATGTTTTCCATACAAAGCAAAAATTCCTTTAGAATATTGCATTGTGGAGGTGATATTTGCAGAATTATTTAACTTGCCACGACCAAGATATTTGGAGATATGCTACGGTTCTATATTAATTGAGTTGTGTAAGCTTCAGCCATCGACTATGCCACAAGTATTAGCTCAAGCTACGGAGATATTGTTTATAAGAATTGACTCTATGAATATAGCTTGTTTTGATAGGTGGGTATAATGAAATTATTTTATTATTATTTTCCTGCAGACAATATTTTTAGTAAATGTGTTACCAGTGTTGTCAGAATATATCTGAATACATACTTTATAGAATACATCTAATAAAGAATAAGATTTTTGTTTACAGTATTTGTAACTTCTATAGTATGGCAAAATTATATTTTATTACAGCCACTAAATAGCAAAAACACTGCACCCTCTTTCTAGTTGTGCCCTTTTGGTGAATTTTTATTTAGTACATTATGCCAAACTGAATGGCCATAGTGTTTAAGGGACTTCTCTAAGTTAAGCATGCGCACATGGTAGGTGCACAAAGCAGGAAACTTTTATTTAGAATTACTCGTCACACGCGTCCGACACTCGCCGCTTGCGCACGCTTAACTTAGCGAAGGCCCTAAGACTCAGTTAAGCAGACCTTGGGCACTCATCATCATTCAATTATTTAATCTATAAATATACTCATATAGTATTTCTTTCCTATTACTCAATTATTATCATTATAATGTGTAGGATCCTACAAAACGCAACTGGCTGTTCTGTAATAAAAGCTAAAAAAAAGTTTAATGTAATCAAATACTTTCTAATTCTTTTTTATAAGCTATTTAATATTGGACAAGATAATATGACAAGATTATATTTCATTACAGTGACTTCAAAATTTATTACGTGTTTGTCATTGCAGATTTGTGAATTGGTTTTCATATCATCTAAGCAACTTCCAGTACCGGTGGTCCTGGGAGGATTGGGAGGCTTGTACTCAGTTGGACCCTGAGCACCCAAAACCAAGATTTGTCAGAGAAGTTCTTAGCAAATGTCTTAGGTACGTATTTGAAATATAATCCCTAGATCTGTCTCAATTAGGTTGCAATTTGAATGCCTTGAATTACATAGAACACATTTTTTGGCCACTTAACCTTGACACAGTGGGTCATTCACTGTCAGTACCATGATTTTGAAACTCTCTATTGGGCGTGTTTCGACTCGCCGAGTCGGGGCTTTGTTTTACCACTGGTACGGTATTGCAGTTAGACTACTCTACTATCCTTCCTACATACTTAGCCTACGGCTTCCTATGTAAACAAAACACATGTAGTTTTCTGGCCGGCACCAAGCGGAAAGCTTGCCTCTCGGCATCAGTCGTCGCCGTCGCCGTGGAAAGACATTTTCTTACCTTGCTTACCCAGCAGTAGGTCTGTATCAGCGAGTCGAAAAACGCCCTTTTCCTAAACGAACTTTAAATTTTCTAAATAAATATGTTAATGAAGTTTTTAATTTTTTATTTCAGGTTATCATATCACCAAAGAATAAAAGACATGGTACCAGAATCATTTGCAGCGTATGTTCCTTTGAAACCAGAACCCATCTATAAGTATTCTATGGAAGGAGCGGGTAAGTAAACACTCGAGTAAATTCAATATGTTTTTACTATACAAAATTATCAAACTTATACTAACTTAACTTGGAAATATTTACATTTCAGTAACACTGTCATAGTTAGGTTCCATCAGTCCTGTTAAAGGTTTCAATAAATAAATGCTTCTTTATATTTTGTAAACTGACCCCATACACACGAAAATTAAGTTGAGTATAGGTAATCAATATTGTTTCATTGTCAAATGTTTTCAAAAAGGAACAAAAGACAGAACTTGGATTAGCTATTCCCAGTTTTTTATTCATTCATAAGTAAGGGGTATCTCTTAAGATTGTTACCACACCGTGAAACAGTCAACCAGCATCGTTCATTTAATGTATAACACCCTAATAACTACTACCACACCAGACCAGAGTTTGACTGTTACTACTAATTATTTACCCAACATATACGACACAGTTCAAAATTGACACATAAGAGTTCAATACAAATGTTCAGGACCGTTTTTACCATATTGGGTGACGGGTACAAACATCAGCCAGCTCACTCTCCAATCTATTTTAATATGCAAACACGCTAGTTATGTTGTTAAATATCGAAAGCCGACCTATGGGACTTGTAAAATCTAAATAGCTAAATAGCGGTTGGTACTCCTAGGAGCCGGCACCCAGGTTTAATGAGTAGGCAAAGCCTATCTTCTGGCGCTCTCTAAAATCCGGCGTCCAGGTTCTAGTACCACTGGCACCCTTTGGTATAGACGGCCCTGCAATAAAATGAAAGAAAAGAAAGACCCCTAAAGCACAACTATAAAAATTTAAAGCTGTAAAACCGAGTATTGTAGAGATCTCAGCATCTTAAAACAAAGTAGATTGGAATTGCATCGCAGCCTTCCGCGTCGCAGTGCAACGTTGAGTTGCGGTATTATAGTATTCCCTGCAAAGGGAGTAATAGAATTCAGTCTAATCCATTGTCATTAGTTCTAGAAAATTATAAGGTCTCTGACCTTTGATCTGATCATAATAGACGCTTTCGATTTGTCTACTTTCGAAAGATTCATTCTCTTCGTCGTTATCAAAAGGCGATTCTTCATCGCTTTCATCTTCGTATTCAAAATTTTTAGTATTACTAGTATTCTCATTGGTTACTGGTGCATCTATAGAATCAAGAAACTTTTTGACGTCTTTATCAATTTCGACAAAGTGCTCGTATTTTTCACTTTCACTTGGTTCAGGAGTAGCTGTTAAGTCTGTTGACATAGCTGACTCTGTGAAATCATCCATAGTAAAACCTCCGAACAGATCTGCTAGAAAGTCCGGAGTCGTACTTGCCAAAGTTGAAGTGGTAGTAGTTTTGGTAGAAGTTTCTGTGTTGCTTGTTAAGGTGTTTTCTGTTGATGTCGAATTTTGTAACATCTTCTTTTTACACTTAGTTTTGTTTTTTGTGTCTGCGTTTGATGTTTCAACTGTTGTTTCCTCGACAGTAATTTCTTTGACCGATGTGATTGGTGTCGTCAATGCGTGGTCTTCGTTAAAGTCTTGTACGTCATTTATTTTAGTGTTGTCATTTGGTTCTACTTGTTGAGTCGGTTGAATGCTTACTGATACGCTTTCACTATGTTGTGTCGTACTCTCATTTTCTTTGTTGTTTTGTTTATAAGGTCGATCTTCATGGTCCTCTCTATTCCTCTCAAGATCGGGTAGTCTGGGAGTAGTCGAAGGGATGTAGCCGTTGAATTTAGAAACTTTTCTTCTTAGAGGAAATTTATTCGATTGTACTATTTGTGGTCGATTATTCGGTACAATTACAGGTAATTGTTGGCCTGACCATTTATCATGTTTGACGGATGTTCCTTTATACATCAATGTCGATTGCCTAAAACGATTATTTTTCGGTTGCGTAGTAACGGCAGACGGATGCGTATTTACGGTAGTACGTTGAGTCGTAGTAGTTGTAGACGTAGACGTAGCTGGTGTTGTTGACGTTATTGTTGTTGTAGTTATCGTCGTCGTTGGTGAAGTTGTTGAAATTGTTGTAGGACTCGACATTGGAGTAGTTGTAGGAGTCCAAGATTTTTCAGATTTAGTTTCCCATAAAGAATTTACACCATTCGTAGCTGCAGAGCTCGCTTGAGGCGTCAAGTCGTTTGATGGTTTCTTCTTTTCTGGATACTTGCGCGTCGGTTTAGGCGTTGTCGTTGTGCTGGTCGACGTTGTCGTTGTTGAAGTAGTTATGCGTTTGTGTTTTTTCACTTTGTCCAGTTTCTTAAATGATGGTGGTGGCCGTGTTCGCTTTTTGGTTTTATGCATTGTGGGTGAAATAGTAGTGGTAGTGGTAGTAGTAGTCGTAGAGGATGATTCTCGTTGAACTTGGAATGATTCTTCTGTACTATTAGTGACATCTTGCTCTACTTCGTTATTTTCTTTAATATCTAGGGTAGTTACAGGAGTTGTGTTCGTTATGTCACTATTTTCTGTCGTGGTTTTATCGGTTTGCGATGCCATCGGAGTAGTTTTAGCTAGAGCACTTATGAGATTCGCCCATTCCATTGAGTCATCATCTTTAGTAATATCGTTTCCGATTGTAATTATATCTGGCGTGACTGTAGTGAGATTTTGAGAGTTTATGTGGCCATGTTTCTTTGTTGCCTTCTTGGATGACGGTTTGCGATGATTTTTTGTTTCGTTTTTGTCGTTTTCGGATTCTTTATTAGAACCAAAAATGTCTGTGTAACCTATATTTATAGGCCTAAACGACTCTGTTGAATCTATACTTGAAGACTGAGAGTCCAAAATTTGTGGGCTGGGGCGGAAGTCATAAGGTACGTGTTTATGAGGTTTTCCCGAGTGGGCGTATTTTAACGGTGGCAGGGGTTTGAACGGCTTCTTGTCCATAGTGACGAATACACCCGGTGGTGCATTGTAAACAGGTGGCCGGACGTGGTCTGGCATATAGCTAACCTTCATTGGTGTCTGTTTCTTGTTAAATGATTTATAAGTCGTGACAGTTGTCTCAGTGGTTGTGTAATCAGTAGAGTTTAGAATAGTTTTGACAGGCGCATCAATTGTTGATTCTTTTAAAAGCGGATGACTTGTGATAGGTGTAGGTAAAACTGCAGGCCTCGTAGTTTTAACTGCATTTGACGGTCCATATTTATTGTCTAAATACGGGGGCAGATTGGGGTTGTATCCAATAGGATCTACGTCTATGTAAGGTTGTGGTGGCACGTAAGAGATCGGTGGTGCTTGTAAAGGAGGACGAGAGTATCTAACTGGTTGGTGTCTAACGGGATAAGGAACAATTTTCTTCTGTTGATGCGGGGACTCAACGTGTCCTACTCTAGTGTGTTGTGGATGCAGATGGGGTGGATGATTGGGCGGTTGTTTGTATCTGTATGTAGGCTCTTCGTAGCTATCATAATCATCAGAAAACAAGGAAGAAAAGATTCTTTCCAAACCACTGGTACTAGTGAGTCTTTTCGTGTACGCTTGTGTAGGAACTATATTCTTGTGAAACCACAGTTCTCTTTGCGGCTTCGTAGGTGGATGGTGGAAGTGAATCTGTTTAGCTTTCTGAATAACAGGCTGTTCATGTGCGGTTTCCTTTACAGTAAAAGTTCTTATAGGATTTTCGTATATCTTCTTTAATTTCTTGGGAGCTTGTGACGTCACTGCGAATGTTAGTTCGTAATGATATTTTCCGGCAGTGTCTCCCTGCCTTACACGCTTAACTGACCAGTAGGCTTTAACGTTTTTCTTACATTTCTCATCATTACATTTTTCTTGGGAAATGTCGTCTTCAGCAAATCGAAACCCTGTTTTCTCTTCTAGCAACCTTCCCTTGGCTAATATAGTGACATCGCTAGGTGGGATCGGCTCTTCTTTTTTTCTATCAAAATGCGCTGTTTTGATTTTTTCCCAAAGATCACGGTCGTCAACTTCTGTAGACAGGTTATTTTCAGGTTTACTGTCCGGGGAGATGACAGTGCCTTTAGCTATCAACTGATCAATCTTGTCTCTGACTAGAGTGAGGTAGACACTGTGTCTCAGTGCGTCCTCCCAGTAGTGCGCCGGGACCGCGGCGATCGTCGGAGGCGTATCAGTATTAATGATCTCGTGCAAAGTTTCCGCAGCTTGTTTGTCGCCATGCCACTCACTGAGGGGTATTGGCGTCGGCCTGAAATCCTCGTTGGACTCCGAGCTGCCTTCCGTTTGTACCTGAAAAGATAAATGTTACTTTTTATACATGAAGCGACAAATCAAATGTTAATTATATCGCGTTGACTCTCATTAGAATTGTATTTGTTGAAAAAAATGTGGACATTTCAGTATGCGTTTGAAAGTAAAATGGCGGTGGGCGGGAAAGTGCGCGGTGGCGTGCTGTAAATCGTTGCGTGTTGTACGAGCCAACCCCTCCGCAATGAGTTTCCAATTGAATAATTTTTCTGTTGCTAGTTTTGTTCGAATCTTGACTTGAAATGATTTTCTTGTAATACGTTATATCTTCCGCGATAATAAACGGTTCCCGATTTCTTTGTGCCATATTTTACGTATACGTTTATTATGCATGTAATTATGTTCTTAAATGTTTAGTTCTTAGATTTGTCGGTTTCCTCGCGATGTTTTGCTTCACCGATATTGAGCAGCGGCGATGAAACAATTCACACAAAGATGTGTAGGCACGCCTGTACCGCTGCGCCACCTCTGCTGTTATCTATTCCGTTTAGTATAAATAATAGTAATAATATTTTTTTTATTTATTCAAAGATCACAATTTACAAATAAAATATCTTACAATTTAAAAAACTAATCCCCGTATTCATAAACGTCTTAGCTCATTATAGCTAAAGTAGGTTTATAATTCGTTTGTCTTTGTCTGTCATCTTGATATTTATATTAGTAAGAAAAAGACAAAGTCAATTTTAACTAGGAGTCTTTCAGATTTCCATGAATAAGACTGTAAAGTTGTAAGTTGTAATAAGTTTCACTTCGGAGAGTTGGAATTACACAATCTTATTCCCCCATCCCCGTTCTTCCATCGTACAAGTAGAGGTACGGCTATGCACCACCGTTATATGGTGGAAATTCCACGGGCACGCATAAAGCGCTTCGCTTCCACTTTTATTGTGCGAACTGCCAAGTTGTGGAATTCGTTGCCGGCGTCTCTGTTTCCCGATAGCTATAATCTACCTGTCTTCAAGTCACGAGTGAATCGGTATTTATTAGGTAGGCGCGTTCCATCGTAGACTGCAACATTGCTTCACATCAGACAAGTTGTGGTCAAGCGCTAACCTATTATAGAATAAAAAATAAAAAAATAAATAAAATGTACCAAACCAAATGACTAAATACATTTAGTCTAAATCGTATCAGAATCTCATCTAACCAATTATTAAATTCACGGTCGGTATTAATATTTCATAAGGTATCCGTTGATGGTTATCGGTGGTGTTTACCAATTGCATTGTATCTATCTTGTAACAGTTGTAACAATGACGGATGCGCGAGATTGCCTTCGTTTAGTAGCCTACATACCCGGACACCATGACTACGTAGATATATTATAATTATGTTGTTGTAATCTTATACATAACATAGCGCTAAGCTTTTGTTACCCGAAGGCACAAAACACACTTTTTTTTTACTTTATATGACACTTTTCACTGTATTTTTTTTAATGTTTATCCGCAATCAGCTTATTCACTTCAACCCTTTTGAGGGTCCCACTGCTGGGCACGGGTCTTCTCTCAACTATCTTATGAGTTAAGAGAGTTTTGCTGTGCAGGTTGATGGATGTTACATGTCCTCGAATGATTAGTTCTTAGACATGCCGGTTTCCTCACGATGTTTTCCTTCATCCTTCAAATAATTCACACAAAGATGTGTGGGCGCGACCAGGAAATGAATCTGTGACCTGGTGTGGTCGGTAAGATACTTGCTTTTCACGCCGCAGGTCGTGGGTTCGATTCCCACCCGAGACAAACATTTGTTTAAATATGTCTGTTTGTCTTGTGTCTGGGTGTAATTATCTATATTTAAGTATATATTTACAAAAGAAAAGTATTACCTATATGTAGTATATTACCAGTTATCTGGTTTCCATAGTACAAGCTCTGTTTAGTTTGGGATCAGATGACCGTGTTTGTTAATGTCCCACTATATTATTATTATTATATTTGTCTTTTTTTATCTTGGAGCTATGGAGCTCCGGACTATTGGAAGGCGTGCGTGGGGCCGAAGCCAACATGTAGAGGCCCGTTAGACAATTTTGCTCAAAATGTAATGTGGCACCAACCGACGATTATCCCTGTTCGCACCATGTAGGAACAACAAAGGACAATCCCCGGTTAGAGCAGGACTATTGCAGAATATAGGAACTAAAGTCTAGGTTATTATTATTATTATATATCAAAGTCGAGGCCGACACCACTGCGCCAGCGTAGCTTACTAATTAAAAATCACTACAGACTGATTTCGTCAGCGTAACAGTATCGGGCTCAGGTGTGGATATTATCCTAGGTCGTATCCATATTAATCTTTGTATACATTGTTACATCACTGGTATTCAATAGTTCTGATGAAAACATCCATTGAGAAAACCACCATGTTTTAGAACTATTTCAACATGTTCATGAAACATTTCGGGATATTTATCATTCGATCTTATATTTCAAAGGCGAGGCTGATACCGATGCGCCACCGCTGCTTAACCGCTGCGTAACCGCTGCTTGCATAGTGAACCTCAATTAAGACGAAACTTTGAACTCTCATTACCATTCCCAGGCTTATATCTGTTATTCACCATTTCGTCTATTTTAATGACACATTATGGGTGCAGAGCATAGGTTTCACGGCCTCATTGAGTCTACTCCGATCGCTCCACTTGCGTGGGAAATCTTCAACAACAATGATAAGGTCGTTACCTCTTGTATAATTTATTTAATTTTGTTTAGAATATTGTGCTCTTAATTTGGGTCTAAATAGGTGTAATTACTGGGTTTAAGTGATGATAAATTCATTAATTAGATACAATACTAATTAGATACCATAATATTCTTTAGTAAAAATTGACTAGATTTTTTTTATCAAGCTATTGGTAAGCTATTCGAGACTACTATGCTACTATTGAACAGCAATTGAATAACTAAGCGTCAAAATCGATTTGTAGTAGTAAGTATGTAGGTATAGGTAAATTAGCCTTCCGTCCGCGCATATGGCCGTTATGGCGCTAAATCATTTACTAATTTTTGTGCAGTCAGATAAAAACTATCCTATATCCTTCCCAAGATCTCAAACTATCTCCGTGCCTGATTTCGTTCAATACGGTTCAATGTTTTTGTCGTGAAAGCGCGACAGACAGGCAGAGTTACTTTCGCATTTACAATATTACTAAGGATTGTAAATATGTAGTAGGTGTTAGACATCTAATACTTTTGCCTAAAATACAAAATATGAATCCAAAAAAGGCAAAGGTTAATCACCTACATTAAGGCGGTTAGGTACTGTAGGACCCATACGTAATAGGAGGGTATTTATACGAGCCCATTCCAACCATTCAGTTGGAAAAACCCGGGACTTCGTGGTTAATGCAAACACGCATACCACTTCGATCAAAGGGATCAATGAGGCAGTTAAATTATAATTATTATTCAATAACATTAACATGTATCGGTATAAATAAACATTTACATAATATAATAAAAGAAAATCCTGCGGAGTGTTTATTGTTTGATTGACAATAGACCATTCCAATCAATATAAAAATATCGCTATTGCAGGCAAACTTGAAGCTTTTAACACGGGAGGTGTTATACGCGACTTCTAGTACTAAATTGTTTGACAGTTTTTGGGGGAGGCGAGATAACCACGTACAGCACACATGTAAAAGTTGAAGCGTCTTTACAAATGCACACTAAAATATAAGCAACACACACAAGAAACATGAGCAGTACCCTTAGTACGAGCAGTACCCTTAGTACAAATAGTTTTTGAATACTATCATGAACCTGTCAAGACAATAAGTTAAAGTGCACATAAATCTACAAATTATTTCACCTATTCTGTTTCCAATCCATTTTATTCTATTTCTAGCACTAGACATTTCCTTTCAATTCAAGACACTGTGAGCTCATCGGAACGCAACTAATATTAATGTTTGGAGGTAGTCAGTAATAATTGTGATTAATAGTTTTACCCGTGAACATGAAGTCTGAAAAGACTTTGAAACGTCGGGATCTAAAATCTAAAATAAACCGCGATAAAATCCGTTAAAAAGTAGTTTTATTTCAATACATTTCCTTTTTTATAAATGTTTTTCAAAACGCATTTTGACAAGTTCGAGATAGTATTCGAAATTGTTTTCGTATTGGTCAACTCGTACTAAGGGTACCGTTTATGCCTACAAACTGCTCATGTACCTCGGCAGAGGGGAACGCGCGTTTAGTCGCAGTTGTTGTTAGTTCCGCGTTAAATTTTCTAAGCAGGAAAACTGGTTCTATTATTATTGGTTGTATCGCACGATTCGGTCAATTAATCCTAAGAATCGCCGTTTCCACTCTAAATATTCTTAAAGATATTTCACGAGACTAATGACAATTAAAAACTTCTACAATAACTAACTTCTAATAAACTTTATTGGATCATCATCAGTCT
Source organism: Meganola albula (assembly GCA_936450015.1). NCBI lineage: Eukaryota > Metazoa > Arthropoda > Insecta > Lepidoptera > Nolidae > Meganola > Meganola albula. The sequence goes on along the minus strand of OW388157.1, from coordinate 3,861,596 downwards.
ATTTTAGTCCACTGCTGGACATAGGCCTCCCTTAAAGCTTTACAGGATAACTCCTTCCCGGGACTTCCCCGGCGTGGTCCCTGTTTCATCCCCTTAGGCTTAAGTTTTAAAATAAACCTTTGTTAGTGCACCCCTACGGAACCTATGTGCCAAATTAGTCTGTAGTTAGACCTATTGGGCTTTGCGTTGATATGTTAATTCTTCGCAGTTCCTTCTTTTATTTCTATGTATATAAAAATCAATGCCACTTTTCGTTGTAATTTTATAACTCAAAATCGTGCTTACCTATTCAAACCAAATGTTTAGGCATTGTGCGGACTATTTAGTAGATGGTTTATGTGAAGTTTCAACAAATCGATTGAGCGGTTCTTTATTTATCAAATTTTATTTAAATTGTTGAGTGGGCTGAAGCTACCCGGGTGAAGCTGGGGCCGGCCGCTAGTATTTTATATATTTTCCCCATATCCATTAACGTTTTCTAAGCAAATTAAAGTTAAAATAGGTTTATACCTAATTCGTTTGTCTTTGTCTATCATCTTGACATTTTAAAAGCGATAAAGAGACATAGTCCATTTTTACTAAAGACTCTAAGATTTTCATAAATAAGTCCGTTAGATTACTAGATTAATTTTAATTGTATATTATAACGCTTCTACATCACTCGAAGATTTAAGCAGAGGTAAACATCAATCTCATTTGGGCGGCTGTGTTTAGGTCCCATACGTAATATTACGCCTATTGCGGTTTATCAGCCACAATTTACTTCAAGCTTCTATTAAGAATTTTCTAAGTATATTATAAACGTCTTTTTGTATGACCTGGGACCTCACAGATATTACACGCTTTCCACTGAATTGAAGAGGCTGTTTAATAACAATCAACAACCCCCTAAAGGCCCACTCTTGGGCAGGGGCCATAGTTTATGCCTTAATCCACTCATGTTGACAGAGTGTGGTTTGGTGGATGTTACATTTCCACACGATATTTTCCTTCACTATTATTAAGCAACGGGGATAAAAAAAATCGCACAGAGATATTGCATGAATTTTTGGCCATGACTAGGGATCGATCCTGCGATGCTTTAAAACGAAGGCAGATACTGCTGCACTGCCGCTTCTCAGTTTTGTTATAAATATAAGTAATTTTTAATTAGTAACTTACAATAAGAGCAATAAAAACGCATATCAGCGCGGATCTCATGTTCACAACACACTACACACACAACTGTCACTGACTGCACTGCGACTCGTGCGCACGGTCGCCGCGGACTGCGCGCGCGCACCCACCCCTACATTCTTTCACGGGAAATATTGTAGTACAGTTACAATACGATACTAGTATGACACTTTTCTTTTCGTGTTTATAAGTTGCGCCCGACTTTGTCCGTCTTAAATATCGATAATGTTAAAGGATTACAATATAATTAACTAGTGGTAGGCTTCGGCCGTGGTTAGTGACCATCCACCAGACAAAGCCCCACCGCCAAGTGGCCTTGCCGTGTTCCATCGTAGACTACATCATTGCTTAACATCAGGCAAGTTGTAGTCAAGCACCAGCCTATCGAAGAATTAAAAAAAAACAGTGCGATATTTCGAATGAGTCTGACGTTTTGCAGTGGGTAAACATCGCGTTCGTGTAGAATCCGTTACAGACTTGTTTTACTTTAAAACAGACGTTGAAAAAAATTATTATCATTGTCAGTTCCAAGACGTAAATATAGTAAATATAGGTACCTAAAGATCTTCAAAATGACCCATACGCTCCATAAAATTTGCACCGTCAATAAATAAATGTAAAATTAAAAATGGAGAAAAAATGCTAAACGGGTTAGCCGTTAAGCATTTTTTTAAAGCCATTTTTTAATTCTTATTATCAGATATAGTAGAGTATTTAGAAAACAGCGCATTAAATAAAAATAAGGTTAAGTATAGTAGATTACATAATAAATAATTATTTATAAACATATTAATTGCATAATTATATAAAACAAGAATGTTGTATTAAATTACAAGTAAAACTATTTTTACACTTGCCATAATAATATCTAAGAGGGTCATGTCTTATTATTGCCCAGAATCTATATAATAAAAAAAACCGGTCAAGTGCGAGTCGGACTCGCGCACCGAGGGTTCCGTACAAACCTGACAATTTTTTTGGTGGTATAACTACTTAAAATTTTAAGCTTTTCGGAATGTTTCTGTTACCTGTGCTGTAAGCTATTGCTTCTTACCAAATTTCGAGATTCTATGTCAACGCGAAGTGGTCTTTAGGTTTTAATTCCCTTGCGTGTAGTTGCGAGTTTCAAAATATGCGGTATCAATGGTTGTACTTTTGCGTTTTGCGTTTTTGCGTTGACTTAGAATTTTTTTTTTCACGGGTTAAAGGCAATTAGATCTAAGTATTTGATATGAATTTCAACTTGATAGCTCTACGCGTTCATGAGGAAAAAAGTAATAAGTTTATATTTATTAAAAAATATATATTTTGTAATGGAACTAAAAATTTAAAGTTTTCGCAATTTTTCCTTTATGTGTGCTATAAAACGTTGCTTCATGCCAAATTTCAAGATTCTAGGTCGACTGGAAGTACCCTTTAGGTTTTGATTCCCTTGCGAGTTGAAATAAAACTACTTTTTAACGGATTTTATCGCGGTTTATTTTAGATTTTAGATCCCGACGTTTCAAAGTCTTTTCAGACTTCATGTTCACGGGTGAACATGAAGTCTGAAAAGACTTTGAAACGTCGGGATCTAAAATCTAAAATAAACCGCGATAAAATCCGTTAAAAAGTAGTTTTATTTCAATGTGTGATATTCGCGTAAATCTAAGACAATACTATCCCTTGCGAGTACTTGCGAGTTTCAAAATATGCAGCTTAAATTGCTGTTTCTTTTGATTGCGTTGACATAGAAGTTTGATTTTGTTACAGCTTAAAGGTATTATAGACCTGAGTATTTGGTATGAATTTCAATTTAATACCTCTACGCGTTTATGAGGAAACGGGTAGTAAGTTTAAAATTATTAAAAAAAAATATATTATGTGATGTAACTAAAAATTTATGGTTTTCGTAATTTTTCCTTTATCTATGCTATAAGACGTTGCTTCGTACCAAATTTCAAGATTCTGAGTTCACGGGAAGCACCCTGTAGGTTTTGATTCCCTTGCAAGTGTCGAAAATTTGCGGCATAAACGGCTGTATCTTTTGATTGCGTTGGTTTAGAAGTTTGATTTTTTCACAGCTTCAAGGGACAGTAGACCTGAGTAATTGATATAAATTTCAGCTTCATACCTCCACGCGTTCCTGAGAAAAAGGGTCTTGACAGACGGACGGACAGACGGACAACAAAGTGATCCTATAAGGGTTCCGTTTTTTCCTTTTGAGGTACGGAACCCTAAAAATGAATCGCAAAATGTGTTGGTAAGCGCATAACTCGAGAACGGCTGAACCGATTTCGCTAATTCTTTTTTTATAATGTTCCTTGAAGTACGAGGATGGTTTTTACGCAGAGAAAAATTAAAAACACTTCTCCGAAACAGCTTGACCGATTTTTATGAAATCTTATAGGTCGTATTGTTTTCGGACCCGACAGGTGGCACTGCTTTACCGGTCAGGACGACGTCTGCGGGGTCCGCTAGTTAATAATAAAAAAAAATTAATTAAAAGTAATTTACTTTTTTATTATGAGAGAGAGAGGCTTGCTAAAATGTTTAAAGCCCCATGTGCATAATCTCTAGAGATGTTATTGAGCTCCGTATCCGTAACCGTTAACTATAGATATCCGAAATAAAAAAATCTTATCCGAAACCGTAACTGACTCTGATATAAAAGGGAAGGCGAAGTTTAAATGACAGTTGTTTAGGTTTTAGTTTTTGCCCGGTCGAGTCGGGCCGACTACAGATCAGTCGCGCGCGTCCGCTGTATTGTATAGGTATTTTATGGAGCTCCGTATTCGTAACCGAAATTATCAGATATCCTAAATAAAAAATATATCCGTTACCGTAACCGAAACCGCTATTTGGTTTTAGGGATGCTACAGGGGATTACGTCGTTCAATTTCTTACGCATTCAAAAAACATTCAGTGTTAGTTTTCGTCCCAAAAAGTGAAACAATTAGTATGTTTACAGTTTACAAATAATATGCCTCTCCGATATGGTTTGTAGATGTAATTATTTCAATAGAACAATATATAAAACCTATCATAGTGCTACTTATAGTTATTGTCATGTTTTGTATAAATTTGTTGATGATTAGTTAACAAACTCCCTCGGCGGTCCAGTGGTAAGCGTGTTCGCTTAGTAAGCGCGAGGTCCAAGGTTCGATTCCCGGGTCGAGCAGAGTTTTTTGATATATGTACATACATGAAGAATCTCAATCGCAAGTCGAATTTTGTAATTGTGCCCGATGAACGCACCTTATATGATAGATTTTTTTGTTAACTAAATAACATAACATAGCATTACGCCCGTATTACCCGAAGGTGTAGGCAGAGCTGAATATCACCCACTTTTCGCTGCTAATGTTTAGGTTTCCTACGTAATACGGGCAAAATCTATTGCCATTCGTCGAGTACGAAATATATATTCCCCTATTTAATTTTTTTTATTCATTAGTACCTGGATGACAGAGCGTTGCTCGGGTTTTTTTTTGGAAATAACACTAAAGGGCTCCCAGTAATAGGTTTTCTTACAAAAATAAATAATTAAAAAAAAATACAATTTACCAATCTTAGAACCGGGATCATTTTACATAACCGACCAATCTTAACATTAAGAATAGTAGCGAAATTTACTTTCGTATTCCAACGATATTGTGGCAGTTTTTCAATATCTCAGAACACGATAAAAACGACGTTTTCTAAAAATAAAATCTATCTAGATCGATTAATCGCCGCGCAAATCCCCGCATGGTATCGTTTCCGAGATTCAGGTTATATTTAACGGTATATATTTATACATACCTACTATAATTGCTCGTTTGAAGGTATTAGATTTATTTATTTATCAAAATTTTTGATAAATTGGCTTCATGCTTCAACCCTATAAGTGTCCCACTGCTGGGCATGGGTCTTCTCTCAGCTAACGAGTTGAGAGAGTTAAGGCTTTAATCCACACGATGGTCAAATGCGGGTATGTGGATGTCACATGTCCTCGAATGATTAGTTCTTAGACATGCCGGTTTCCCCACGATGTTTTCCTTCACCGATAATGAGCAGCGGCGATGCAACAATCCACACAAAGATCTGTGGGCATGACCGGGGATCGAACCCGCGACCTTATATTTCAAAGGCGAGGCTGATACCACTGCGCCACCGCTGCGTGATTAATTTAATTACTTTTGTCGCTGTTAAATTATTTCAAATTCAATGTTCCGTGGTTTAACTAGTGTTATACTCTTCCTAATCTAGTCCTTTGTTTAATAATAATAAAAAGTTAATATGCCAAAAATCTTACATAGATATGCGTAGCAACATTTATGTACAATGTTTCAAATACCTAATCAAAAATCTATGCCAAAATAGGAATACACTGTTCCCCAAACTAGGAGAAGCTATATCTTAGGAAGCAGGTTTATTTCTGACTTGTGAGTCCTTAAGAGTCTTGTAAAAGTTCCACATACCTATAACATTACCGTGTTCATTAGGTTTCCACTAAAATATGTTGTATTGTATTACAAATGATGTCCGATGAAAAACTGCCATCTACACGCGACGGATGGCACAGTGAAATTCTTTCGCGTGCACTTTCCATCTCGTGGATATACGCCGTCTTTTACATTACTGGCCTCTCTCGCGGCTTTGTGGATCCGCAACAAAATTCAAAGCTAGTGTTAGGTTTCAGGAAAATCTGCTTATTTATGCATTTTATGTTAGTTTTTTTTTGGAACGAAGTTCCTTATCGCGCGTTGTGAAAGGGGGCTAGACGGAAAAAATTCCTACGAAAAGTTGTCACGACACTTTTTGCTATAGTAAGCTATTGTAAGCTGTGCAGCGTGCGCATGTTTCTCTGTCTGTCTGTCGCTCTCTCTCTCTCTTGATTAAGTTTATATTACATTATATTTGTTAGTAATAAAAAAAATATTATTACAACTTAAAAAAATAAAATTTTATTACAATTCCTTCATAATCGAAAGGAACTTCGTTCCATCCGGGTGTCCCTTGACACCTAATAGGCTAGCGCTTGACTACAACTTGCCTGATGTGAAGCAATGATATAGTCTACGATGTAACGCGCTTACCTGGTTTTTGATAATCATTTTTAGTTCCTTATAATATGTTGACAGATGGTTTCAAAATATAAGTATTTAAGAAACGCTTCTGTGGGATATACCAATTTAGTTTAGCAGTTATCGTGATGAAGAAATGTACAAACACAAATATTCACATTTTATAATATTTGTATAATCACTATATCGAATGCAGGTATGTTTTTGTCGCGTAATATGTATGTTTGTATATTATTTTGTCATAGCAGTTTATGTTTTATACGTTTGTTAATAGAACTGTGATTGGTGATGGTATGTGCCTATGATTAGAATCATTAATTTGTACTAACACGTGAGAAATCTTCAAGAGAGAATCTTTTCGTTTGACGGTTAAGGTGGGGGGGAGGTTCATTAGATGGATTCCCGAGCTCTTGGGTACGAACAGGAGGTATGTGGGAATCCGGAAAGGTCCCTATTAAAACTTGCCGGGAGTTCCGTTTCGAGGCCATGGGTACGGAGTTCGCTACTGCATTCACCGAACGAATATTGAATCTTTCGTAAGATGTCTTCTAGAGCGTTCGCCCTAGACGAAGTGGTGGGTTGGAATTCTGGATCCTGGATCCTGGGTGAACAACCCTTATCACTTAGGGGTATGAAAAATAGATAGAAGCCGATTCTCAGACCTACTGAATATGCGTAAAAATTTCATAAGAATCGGTCAAGCCGTTTCGGAGGAGTACGGTAACTAACATTGTGACATGGAAATTTTATTAATAGATATGTTAAGGTTATCATGTTTTATACATTAGTATTCCAATAAAGTTGGGATAGCTACACTAACCATCATTAGTACTCAATGAGCTCTCATGATCTCGTAGATATAACATCGCGTGCGCAACACCTCAGTATTGTTCAGAATATCTCGCGGCGGATCTGTTCATTATTGCCATATAGCTCCTACCGCTGCGCTGTTTAATCGTTCATTAAAATATTGCTAATCATTGGGTAATAACTTGTCTGGTGGCGTAGTGGTTAGTGATCCTGACTAAGGTAAGCCGAAGGTCGTGCGTTCGATTCCCGTCCGGGACAAATCTTTGTGTGATGAGCACGATTGTTTGTTCTGTTTCTGGGTGTAATTTATCTATAATATGTATGTATTTACAAAAAATATATATTTAAGTAGTATATCCGTTCATAGTATCCATAACAAAAGCAAATATAATTGCTTAAATTGAAACTAGATGGCGCTGTGTGGTTGTGTGAAAATATTATTAATGTTTGTTTACATCTTAAGTGTAAACTTCGCTGAAGAGAGGTTTAAGCAAACCTGTTGAAGTACTTAAACTTTTGTCCACGTGAGAGATTCGTGCGTAATCTAAGGTAGTTTAGGTAATATTTTATCTTTCTGTGGATTTGGTTACTGATGATAGGTGTCACAGTAAATCTACACAAAATACGCCAAACATTCCATTAACACTGCGTATGCACCAGTGGCGAAGAGTCCATGCTCCCTTTAGAAATGGTCAATATCACACGTAATTATTAACTTTATTAACTTACACTAAGTGTAATAACGATCGGTGAGGGTAGTGAACAAATATTATTTTCGGAAATAACTTTTTTGCTCCGGCTTCCTTTTTTCACACTTCCACCCTTCGCCACTGGTATGCACATATAGGTATACCCCTACTTCCTTATCTTTGCCTTCATTAGCTTTGTCATAGTAATACTTTACTCCTTCAAGATATAGTGCTATACAATTTCTTTAAATATTGTTCACAGCGTCCCTCCCTGGCACGGAAGCAGCCCACCAGCTTGTGGTATGTGTCCGCAACAAATGCACGCCAGAAGAAGCTCTGAACGTCCTCCGTGAGTTGCCCAACCCTCTACGTGAGGGGGAACAGGCAGCAGCGCAGGCTGGTCCACACAACCCACTCAAAATAGATGTCTTCGTGCAGACCTTGCTTAATTTGGGCAGCAAGAGTATCTCACATAGTTTTGCGGCGATATCCAAGTTTCATTACGTATTCAAAGTAAGTAATTACTACCTGACTTCACTTCAGTGGTGGCGTAGCGGTATCAGCCTCGCCTTTGAGATATAAGGTCACAGGTTCGATCCCCGGTCGTGCCCACACGTCTTTGTGTAAACATAGCCGCTGCTCAATATCGGTGGAAGAAAACATCGCGAGGAATCCGGCATGTCTAACAACTAATCATTAGGGGACATGTGACATCTACCAACCTGCAACCTGTAATAATAATAAAAAAATAACGAACGTAAAATGAAAATATAAATAAGGCGCGGACACCCAGTCTGTGGAAATTTAAATTAATCTTAAAAAACATATGTGGATTACCTAAATAAAGCCTAAATTTCCTCATCTCGTAAGATAGTTGAGAGAAGACTCGTGTCCAGTCGTGGGACTCCAAAAAAGGGGGTTGAAGTGAGGAAATTATGTGATTTTTCACTGTAGTGATTCGTACTGTCTTCCAGATCTTAGCAGAATCAGAAGAAGCGCAGATATGCATTCTACGCAACGTATGGGAGTTGTGGCAGAGACACCCGCAGATGGTGTGCGTGCTTGTGGACAAGATGCTTAAGACACAGATAGTGGAGTGCAACGCGGTGGCCACGTGGCTCTTCAGTAAGGAGATGGGCCAGTTCTTCACTTATGGATGTCTGTGGGAGGTGCTGCATCTTACTATAGATAAGATGAACAAGCATGTCTCGAAATTGAGTAAGTTTTTTTTATGTTTTATGTTTCATTTAATAAAAGACGTGGTTTGGGCACGTTTCTTTCTTTCTCCTATAATAGGCTTGCGCTTGACCACAACTTGCCTGATGTGAAGCAATGATGCAGTCTACGATGGAACGCGCTTACCCAGTAAATACCGATTCACTCGTATTGAATACAGGTAGAGAAGGCAGGTTGTGTAAGGTAAAGGTTTTTATTCTAAAGAAAAATATGTTTTTTGTTTCCAGGTGGTGAGTTACAAGAGGCGAGAGAGGCGTTAGCGAGAGCCGATTCAAGCAGTTCAGACTCAGAAGATGACACTAATAGTAAAAAGAAGAAGGACCACGATAAACCTACAGAAGAGGTCTGTACTCGACTTGCTCCTCTACCATCATATCCTTATGTTTTATTATTACAACATTGTTTACTTATTTGAATTTATTGAAAGTAACCCCAAAACGAGTTTTATAAGAATTCTATCTGAGATCAAAAATAGACCAAATTATGCTTATATTGTAGATTTTTTATTGGAAGTCGTCTACTTGTAAAAAAACTACATCTATGCCTATTTCCACGCCATTCACTTTCCTATAGTTAAAAGAAATTAGACGTTTTGTGTAGACAAATTAAAAAAAAATTGCGTTTATATAGGTTTTAGTCTGTAACTTGGTTGTCTATTTAAACTTGACATCACTTCACTTCAACCCTTTTTTGTGTCCCACTACTGGGCACGGGTCTTTGTCTTCTCTCAACTATCTTACGAGTTGAGAGAGTTTAAGCCTTAATACACACACACTGGCCAAGTGCGAGTTGGTGGATGTCACATGTCCTCTAGATTAGTTCTTAGACATGCCGGTTTCCTCACAATGTTTTCAAACTTGACATATATACTGATTTGGGAACAAATCAGACCAGTGTTGCTCTAAAACTGTGGATGTTGTTCAAGAATTGATTTTCTAAAGTCCATCTGCAATAATTCTAGGCGGTAGAGCGAATGGAGGAGCGTCTAGAAGCCGCCCATATGGACCAGAAGCGTCTGTTCCTGATTGTGTTCCAGCGGTTCATCATGATACTCTCTGAGCACCTAGTGCGATGTGATACTGACGCGAGGGACCCCGACACACACTGGTACCGCAGCACCATTGGACGTCTCCGACAAGTGTTCTTAGTGGTCAGTTTTAATAATATAATAATAATATTTTCACACATCACACAACGCCATCTAGTCCCAAATTTAATATATTTGCTTGTGTTATGGGTACTAGGAACTGATTTACTACTTAAATACATTTTTTGTTTGTAAATACATGTATATTATAGATAAATTACACCCAGATACAGAACAAACAATCATTCTTATTACACAAAAATTTGTCCTGGGAGGTAAACCATTTCTCGACCTCTGGCTTAGCAGTCAGGGTCACTAACCACTATACGCCACCAGGCCAGTCTGCATAAAATCAGCTGTTTACTATAGTGATGAGGTGAAATAAAAACATTCTCTTCTTATAATAATTTGTGGAATCACTATAACACGGAACTCTGACGTGTTTTTGTCGCGTTATATTTATGGGGTGTATGTATTTTATTTTGACATTGCAGTTTGTTTTTTAAGTTTGTTAATGGAACTGTAGGCTTATTCTCATAATTTCTTGACACGCCGATCAAGTTGCAGTGCAGTTGCAATAAAGTTTACGACTTAGTGCAAAATGCATTCTTGTAATTGTCATTTAAATAACACATAAGGTTAATTGCTCGCGTGACGCGAACTTGACGCGAGCGTATCTGACTATGAGAATATGAAAAGAGCGGTTTTGATCCAAACTTAACTGCAACTGCACTACAACTGAACTTATTTATAGGCCGACCGTTTAACTCGCGTATCGCCAAGATTCTGATTCCTCAAGCTGCACAGACAGTGATGATGATTCAAGCGATATGGATATTAGTGACGAATAGTCTTACATTACATTATCAGTGGTTAAATAGTTCTATATGAGATTTAATTAATGTTTTATGAATTTGTACCTCAGATATACGCGAGTTAATTATAGGCCAACCGGGCCTATAATTACGTGAATTAGCCTACTGCGATTGGTGATTGTTTGTAAATCAAGTCACTAACCAACCTCTTTGCACACAGGCCAGCCAAATAAAATTATCAATATAAAAAATAAAAAAATAAAAATTCATTTATACCGTTTCCATTGTCCACAGCATCACGAGCAAGTACAAAAGTATAGCAGTACATTAGAAACTCTTCTGTTCACACAAGACTTGGACCCTCACATCTTAGACGTTTTCCACCAGTTCATCGCACTCACCAACTAACTTATGTTTGAAGGAATACCAACTTCAAAAAGGATGTTAATATTATTTTATCAGCATTTTCTTTATGGGATTGACATACATCTACGAAATCAACCAATATGTTAGAGTAATTATATCTTGTCGTATTCCTTCGGCTGTACTCGACCAATTGGGTTTTTGAATAATTTTTTTTTTATCATAAATGGAAAGATCGTTTAAAAGTTTATAACAAAACATTTTGTTTTTTCGTTTTTTTCGCAATAGTTCAAAAGTTATGTAAAAATAAAAATTAATTTTTGAATCCAGTACCGAAAACACGCCGACCGCTTCCGAACTAACCCGATTTCGTGTGACGTCATAATGTTAGTTTTCACTCATTGCAGTTGGTGTCCCAGGTTGTAACCGGAGACCACAAAGTGGGGCGCAGTTTAAGACCGCATATACTGTTATTAAATGGTTATAACATTATGACGTCACAACAATGGTGACCAATTATGGCGCGTTTATAGTCACGTGATTTTTGATTATATTTCATCAATTTTTAATTGTTCATAATTAAATGAAACTATTTTTTTCGAGTTTTTTTGCATTAAATATCAATATTATTAATAATATAGTTTTAAAATACACAAGAAAAATCAATTTTTATTTTTTATTCAACAACCCAATTAGGTAGTGTGTAATGCACCTTGCGTTACGAAAATTATCGGAAATGTTAACAGCTGTTTTCATTCATCATATGAAACATCTAAATGCTTTTCCTTTAAAGTAATTACTAATTACTTTAAAGGAAAATCTTATTGAAGTATTAAGGCTAGTCTGATAAGTCGAGCTTGATCTACCAAATCCGTTTTTACCGAAATAGTATGGCCATATTTCGGTAAAGATTTAGACGATATTAAAAAGTACCCATACTATGTTAGTCAAATATCAGGGCCCCGATACTCTCGCTTTAGTCATTTGTGTAATAGACATATGTCGAGCAAAAATTGTGATTTCATTAGATTTCAATTCCATTCGGACTTTGTTTTCGAAATTCGTCTATTAGAAAAAAAATCATAGCGCGAGAATCTGGGCCCTGGCTATTGACATCACTTCGTACTAATCGGCTGCCGTATTATGAGTGTTATGATTCTGGTGAAGGAAAGGGATGCGAATATATATTTATACACTGTATAAACATAGTATTGTCTTAGATTTACGCGAATATCACACATTGAAATAAAACTACTTTTTAACGGATTTTATCGCGGTTTATTTTAGATTTTAGATCCCGACGTTTCAAAGTCTTTTCAGACTTCATGTTCACGGGTGGACTGAGATATTTGACGTCCAAAAATATTAATCACAATTATTACTGACTACCTTCAAACATTAATATTTAAGTTGCGTTCCGATTTAAGCAAACTGAGCTCACAGTGTCTTGAATTCTGAGTTGATTTTGCTTGGGTTTTGGTACAAGTAAATTAAGCACTGGGTCCCAAGCTGGTGGTATATTCCAACCATTTTCTCTGTTAAAATTAGGATGTTTTTTAATTTCAATAGCTTCGCGGATCATTCTTGGTAGGAACCGGTTTTCTTTGACAAGGACCTGTGTTTTATCAAATCTCAAGTAATGGTTGGGGCCTTTTTGAGTATGTTCACACACTGCAGATTTCGTTGAGCGTTGATGTTTAACATCAGCTATTGAGATATACCATTACTTGAGATTTGATAAACACAGGTCCTTGTCAAAGAAAACCGGTTCCTACCAAGAATGATCCGCGAAGCTATTGAAATTAAAAAACATCCTAATTTTAACAGAGAAAATGGTTGGAATATACCACCAGCTTGGGACCCAGTGCTTAATTTACTTGTACCAAAACCCAAGCAAAATCAACTCAGAATTCAAGACACTGAGCTCAGTTTGCTTAAATCGGAACGCAACTTAAATATTAATGTTTGAAGGTAGTCAGTAATAATTGTGATTAATATTTTTGGACGTCAAATATCTCAGTCCACCCGTGAACATGAAGTCTGAAAAGACTTTGAAACGTCGGGATCTAAAATCTAAAATAAACCGCGATAAAATCCGTTAAAAAGTAGTTTTATTTCACTGTATAAACAGTCAGAACACTCGTAATACGGCCTCTGGTGTCACAAATGCACTTGACGTGGTTCTTTCTGTTAAAAAAATTGTTTGAATACAATGAATTTGTATATTTTTGTGTGAACATAATGATTTATAAGAACTAACGTTATTGGAAAAGTGGTTTTAACGTATGTATTGTATTATGAATTTCTAAGGATATTCAACAAGACTGGAATTTGTCCTACCTTAAGACGAAACACTAAGATAAGTGTATTGTGGTTTAATGATTTCTTTGTCATGTAAATAAATCATAGATAATTTAATAATATAGCAAGTTTATTCTTTACCAATATCCAACTTACAATGATTTATCACATACACATGTTGTGATGGTGATTTTACTCCTATTTTATTTTTTCCTACCGACACGACATAGAGGGCGTTACGTAACACACGCGGGTTCTTTGAATAACATAGCTGACGGGCAAATTGGCATAACCGTACCGTTAGTAAGAGTTGTAAATACGAGAATAGTTTTCGAATACCGTTAATATGTGCCAACAAGATGATTACTTGAATTACAAACTCGGTCTTATTCATAAAAATAAGCTTATAAGACGTTTATATATACTTATCTAATGAATAATTATCTACAATTTATATATGGTGCTTAGTTTATTCCTAATCCATTTTTTCTATTTCTAACATTTTAATTCCTTTTTAATTATGTTTTCAATGATAACATTATATTTGAAATAGCATTTTGACAGGTTCCAGAAAGTATTCGATTTTTTTTTCGAGTTATGCTGTTTCTTTTGTCTATTGGCAAAAATAAAAGGACATTTTGTAAATATACCTCAATATATTTAGTATCAGCATTGCACCCGTGCGAAGCCGGGGCGTGTCGCTAGTATTATATAAATGCAAAAGTAACCCTCTCTGTCTGTTAATTTTTCACGACTGCGCTATTGAACCAATTTACAATTAGTTCAAATATTTTCTAATACGTTCGGCAATTTTAAAACTACACGTTTAAAGCTTATTTTTGAATCTTTCTATATAAGTAATTTTAAGACCTCAAATAAATATGGGATACAGGTTTTTTATTATTACATATTCTAATGTTGAAGAAAATATATTTTGATAACAATGGTGGTTTTATATAAATATGCCCATCAGCGTTGCCAGACGTCCCGATTTTGTGTCGGGCGGGATGTCCCGCGTAGATCAGGCGGGACACTGCCGCTGAGACTACTACTGAGACTGCACGACCGTGGGTTGTGGCGTTGTTGTGTATAAGGTGGCAAAACTGGCAACATTCCGCGGGCCCACGGCCTTAGGAGGCCCCAGGTCTGAGGAGCTTGAAATAACCAAACTGCTTTAATAATATAAAGTAAAAAATAAAAAAATTGCCCGTTCGTGCCCGTTATCTGTGTGCGAGTTGTTTCGTTGCCGCTGCTCAGTGTCGGTGGAGGAGAGCATCGTGGGGCAGCCGGCCTGTCCGGGAGCTGGTCATTCTGGAGTATGTGGCGTCCGCCTGCCGGTCCACGCTGGGCGACGTGTTTGGGTTGAGGGCCTGGATTCTCTCAGCTCTTGGGATGGATGGGACACTTGTGTCTAGCGGTGGGACACATGTATCCAGCAGTAGTGACTGGGACACCTGTGTCCAGGAGTGGGACACTTGTGTCTAGCAGTGGGACGCCTGTGTCCAGCAGTAGGACTCTGAAGGATGGTGGAATGATTGTTAAATCTGAACTTTAGCACAGCTTTGCCACACCGTGCGTACCTATAGATGGCTGTTAATCCTGACATACTCGTATTACCTTCACGAGCCTTCTTAATGTTTAGTTTATTTATTTACTTTATATATTGTTTACTTTATTTTAGTTTGTAAATAAATGTGGAAATAATTGGAACTATCACTATACGATTTTAATTTGTGACTTATTACGTAGGTATACCTGTTAGTACCGACTACCGACGAAGGTAAGATATGAATGGACAAAAATATTCATATTAGTTACATGTCTGAAAATTGGATATTGCAAACTAGCAATAAACAAATTTTCGGTAACAACAATATTGCAAAAAAAAAACTTTTAAAAAGATTAATGTATCAAAATTATTATAACTTTAAATCATTTGTACTTTTCATCAGTACTTTTTTCGAACACTAGCCATTACACTCGAACGGATCAAAATGGGTTAGTTGACTATAACGCAAGACATCGTGCTAGCACCGTGCACACTGCTGCGTGCTTTAGTGTGCGTAATATTTTCCATTGAATTACCTACACTTGATGTCTCGCGCTACGCGTAAACGCTCTTAACTAACTTTACTGGTCTTGTAATACTGGTCGCATGTTGTAGGCGATTTCCACCCAACTAGATGTCTCTGTGTAATTCGGATGGGTGTTTGTGCCTCGGTGACTTAGGGGATAGCTTCGGGGGTTCGAATACTGCGCCGGATCAGAAAGTATATTACGACTTTCAACAAGAAGAAAATTAGTATTAGGTAGATAGTTTTCTGGTTTATATGGCACAAGTTCGTACGGGTTCTGCTTAGTTTGGGTGTGATTAGGGATAAAAATAACAATTTCTGACTGTGCGTAAACCTTGTTTTGGTACAAGGCCTTTAATTTTATAATTAGAGAAAAGTTCACATCAGTCTTTACAATAGTTAACTTAAATATATTACAATAAAAACTTTATAAAGATGTAACATAACTAACAAGCTTAACAAAAAATGTGCGTGTACTTATGTACGCGCGTGAGAAGTTATACTTCTTTGGCATCATTAAATAAGCTTCATACTGTTAATTTTGTGTCACAGATGCGCGCGCATCTTAAAATTTCACTCTCATCATTTTTTCATAACGCGCCTAAAGAAGTATAACTTCATAAATTTTATTATCCAAAGTGCATTAAGGAACTTTTTTTAAAAGCAGAGGTAGCTCTGCTTTTAAAAAAAGTTCCTTAATGCACTTCACTGCAGATGGGATCTACAAGCAAAGTGCGTAACAGCAACGAATGTTGTTTATTTTATTGAACCAGCGCCATCTATGAATCTTCTCAAGAATAACGTTTGGTAGATCTAATAATAGGGATGAAGACAATTTTGTCTTGTTTTTTTTTATCCTATATTAGGTTTGCGCTTGACCACAACTTGCCTGATGTGAAGCAATGTTGCAGTCTACGATGGAACGCGCTTACCTAATAAATACCGATTCACTCGTGACTTGAAGGCAGGTAGATTTATAGCTATCGGGAAACAGAGATGCCGGCAAAGAAACAGTGTTTGTCTTGTCCGTCAAATAATTAAAAATATTAGACACGTATTTTTCTGTTTTAGTGTGATTAAAGATTACGGTGATACGTCCAAGGAAAGTTTTGAATGACGTCACGCTTAGGTTTTATACCTCTGTATGACGTAGCGCACTCACATTCCATAACGTTAATGCGTATAACTTTCAATAATAAAGCAAATAAAACGTGTCTAACATTTTTTTATAATCTTACTAACAGCCAAATAAAATACAATTTTTCATACGTTGTATCCCCTATTGTATAGATCGCGAAACTTTTTATATAGGGTGAAAGAATCAGTGGGCAATGACTTTTTAAAAATAAAGGAATGTTATCTATCTGTATTTAAGTCTTACCCTTCAGGACCCATTGATTTTCCACTCTTTATTAAGGAAAGGAACTTCATTGCAACTAGATGAGCAAAGACACCTCGCACGTCTTATTATAAAGCAATATTCATGTAAATGCATCGACTAGATACCTACTAGACACCGCGTAGCTGGGCCCACGCGCTTGCCCAACGAAGTCGCACCACTACATTATATCCACCTTAAGCTAATTTTGATTGGTTTCTTCAAGGACAAGAAGTTGAACGAACCAATCAATACTATCAAGCTATTTTCCCCGATAACTTTTAACGCTTACATTTTTCATACAAACCTTTCTAATATTTTAAATGCGAAAGTAACTGTCTGTCTGCCGCGCTTTAACGCCAAACTACTAAACCGAATTGTATGATATTTGGTATGGTGGTAATTGGAAACCCGGGAAAGGACAAAGATAGTTTTTATCCGACTGCGCAGAAAGAGGTTAATGGTTTAACTTGATAACCGATATACGTGCGGGCGAAGCCGAATTGAATAAAAAGGTGTCTAGTTGGCATCTTGTCGGTGTGTAAATGTGACTAAAAACAACATTTACTTAAGATACGACAATAGTTCTTCGACGTCCTTCTTAGAACCGAGGTAGCATGGTGCCCTCTGGTGGATAGAAGTTGGCACTATGTCTAGTATGGGAATTTTTCCATTGGATGCCATTCCACCTGCTTCGGTCACTAGGAATGACATTGGATTGCACTCGTAGAGAAGACGAAGCTGAAAACAAATTAATAATTGAATATTTGAATTAAAATTTTGAAAAGTCGTAGATACACCAGATTCGAAAGAGACATTGTCGACTCATGATATGAATTTAAGGTTTATAGGTAGTTCTTATTATTTAAATTGTCGATACAACGCCGCCGTTCAGAAATCTTTGTGCGAGATAACAGCCAGCCCTCTACGCCAAAACAGTGACAAATTACATAACGAAGCGTTATCGAAATATCAAAAAATAATCCATCCCATACATTTTGTTCTTTTAGATCTTTTGCTATCGCTATGCTGTGTAATTTGTCTAGCTAGGGGCCCTCGACATACTAATAAATAAGTCAACAAGTGAAGACTTTTACAAGTACCTACTCGAACGTAGGTACTTGTAAAAGTCTTAACTTGTAGAAATGTTTTACTTGTTGTAAGTATCAGTTGTGTAAGTTGTTGGCGACATCGCTGACAATGACTAATTAGGTTAATAACATAACTTAGATTTGTTAATATGTTTTATAGTTAGCTGATAAGAGATAACATATTTGTTTGTATATTATTATTGTTAGTAAGTTACTGTGTATGTGACTAGGAAGAAATAGTCTCTTAAATGATGTATTATGATAACAAGTAATCTTGTGATAAGGGTAATTAGTAGGGTTTTTTGGAAATAAATGAGGAAACTATAGTGTTTTAATGTGGGGAAACATAATAGGATAAATAAGCAGTAGGTCTGGGAAAAGAAACAAGAAGTAGGTAGATTTTATTAAACTTAGGCGCTACGAGGCGAGAAGCCGTTTCCTAGAAAGCGATAAGCCGTTTCTTGGAAACGGCGAAAAACGTGACCATATAAGGTAATGAGTTATAAAAACCTATTCTTGTAAGGGGGACTGACCAATCACATTGTAGATTAAAATTAGGGGAAATTTAGCTCCGCCCCAAAACGGACGAGATTGGTCAGTCCTCCACACGGGCTCGTCATCCGAGCCTGTCGTTGTGACATCAATATTTTGTACTTAAGCCGTATAAAGTACTGCGTTGCATCGCAGTCAGCAACCAGATCGTACTATGGTGAATAAATGAACGAGTGAACAGTGAACCATCGGTGTTTTAATCCGGGCACGACCAGCACCGTCGATAAGGAGGTCCTGGAGCCACCAGTCCTCCGTCGGTTCCTAACTGGAATTCATTACAATTGTTGGTCCTTGCGAGCCGGATAGGAGCCGAACAGAAGACCTGGAAAAATGCCGATCGTACGATCTGGATCACCGCCGACGCGATCACGATCCGAGAGGGAGGAGTCTGCGGAGGTGTCGGACTGGTCCATGAATACGCCAGCTACGGAGACTAGTTCGACCGCCGCATCCGGCGATACATCGACGGGAATCAGAACCCGTGCCGCCGCCGCCGCCGCCGCTGCCGCCGCAGCGCCGCCGCCGCCGCCGCTGATCGCCGCACACCAGGCCACGCCGCTCCTCGCCGCCGCGGCCGCCGCCACCACCTCCGCCAGACGCCCTCTCACAGCAGCGCCGCGAACAGCCGCGCAGACTGCCACGCCGACTGCCACGGCGACCGTCACGGCGCCGCACGGTGCTCCGCACGTCTCCGCACCTCTGATTGCCCGAGACGTGGCTGCGCCGCGCGCCACGGCAACCGTCACGGCGCCGCACGGCGCTCCGCACGTCTCCGCGCCGCAAGGCGCCCGGGACGTGGCTGCGCCACCCACCGCTCCGCGAGATGCCGAGCAAGCCGCGGTATTCACCGCGCCGCCCACCAGCTCTACAGTGCGCACACGCTCAGCGCGCCCCGATCCAGTAAGTACAAAGGCACAGAACGTGCCGCCGAATGGGAATGCGACTTCGTCGCGGACCACAAGGTCGCAGAACAATGGAGGGAAGGCCACGGCAGTCCCACTGTACGCGTCTGCAGAGACCGTGGTACCGCAAAGAAAATTGACCGCGAGATCGACGAAGTCGACGAGAAGAATGGAACTCGAGGCCCGGCTGGAACTACAGAGAAAACAATTGGAAGTCGCACAGAATGCAGTAGCCGTCGCGGAGACGGAACTAGAGCTGGTGCAGTGTGAATCAGAAGAGGGGCTGGATGAAGAATTCGAAATTGAGAGGTCTGCCCACGTCGAGAACTGGGTGGATCACACAGCCGCCTACATCGAGGAGAAAGAACACAACGAACACGCGTACGTACAACCTGAAAAAAGAAGTGATTTGAAGGAGCTTGCAGAGGCCATCGTCAGCGCAACGAGGAGCAGCCAGGTAAACCAGAACTCGCCGAAGCTATGGGATCTTCCCGAGTTTCTCGGTTCCCACGAAGACTGGCTGCCGTTCAAGAGGGCGTACGAAGACAGCAAGGCATCGTGCACCGACGTATACAACATGGCGCGACTGAGGAAGTCCATCAAGGGTCCGGCGAAGGAAGCAGTGAGAAGCTTGCTGTTCGTCGCTTCGGATCCGGACGAGGTTGTCACCGCTCTGGAAAGAAGGTTCGGCAGACCAGATCAGCTGGCGCTGACCGAGCTCCAACGGTTAAGGGAGCTACCTAGAGCGGGGGACACGCCCAAAGAAGTATGCATCTTCGCAGGCAAGATCAGCAACGCCGTGACCACGATAAGTGCACTGAACAAGCCACACTATCTTCACTCACCCGAAATGAGCAAATGTATCGTCGAAAAACTATCGCCGATCATGCGATACCGTTGGCTAGATTTCAGCCGCGCTCGCGCTTACGAGGAAGAACCAGAGTTGGTAAAGTTGAAAAAGTTCCTGGACTACGAAGCAGAGTTGTGCAGCACGTACGCGCCGCCGGAGGGCACAGCACCCGACAGGAAGCGGGTAACCGAACGCAGATATCCTGTGCATACGGCGAAAGAGGAATACGGGGAATATGAAGAATATGAAACGATCGCGACGAACAGAGAAGCTTTTAAGAAGCACTGTCTCCAATGTGGGGGAGAACACTGGATCACTGAATGCGTCAGGTTCAGGAACTCTTCCATAGACGCAAGGTGGGAGGTAGCGAGGAGGAACAAGCTATGCTTCCGTTGCCTGCGCAGGAGACATTTGAGGAACGATTGCAGGGCGCCGCCCTGCAAGAGGTGCAAGCGATCGCACCACAGTATGCTGCACTCGGAGCCTGCCAACTCAACGGCAACGGCACCATCTTCGCAGCGGGAGAAGCCAGGGAAGGGCAATGAAGAAGAAATCGTGAAACCAGTATACGCTACGGCCGATGGAACGAAGATATATTTGAAGATGATCCCTGTGGACGTCTACGGCCCTAAAGGATCAGAGAGGATCCTGGCGTTACTGGATGAAGGGTCCACGGTGTCGCTGTTGGACTCTGCCGTCGCTGCGAGCATCGGAGCCACCGGCGAGAAAGTACCTCTCGTCCTGGAGACCGTCGGTGGCAGAATAATTGAGAAGAAGGACTCGCTGAAGATGAACCTGAAAATTAAAGGTGCGCACAAGAAAGACAAGAAGATTCTAAGGGGCGTGCGCACCGTAGAAAAGCTGAGTTTGTCGCCGCAGCACGTTAACAAGAGGGATATTGAGAACTGCGTCCATTTGAAGGGGAAACTAGATGAGCTCTCGTATGGAGAGGAGAAACCAGCGCTCCTGATTGGCCAAGATAACTGGGATTTGATAGTGTCAAGAAAGGTACTCAAAGGGAAGAGAAATGAACCTGCCGCGTCACTCACCGGGCTCGGTTGGGTCCTGCACGGGTGTTGCACTGGGATAGCCGCCACGTCGGTCGGTTTCGTCAACCACTGTCGAGCCGCCGACAGTGAAGAAAGCATTGAGAAGTTAATAAAGCAACACTTTGAGTTGGACTCCATCGGCATAAAACTTCGACGCCCGAGTAACGACGCAGATCAACGAGCACTGTCAATATTGAACGCCACTACGAGGCAACTTCCAGACGGGAGGTACGAGACTGGTTTGCTGTGGAAAAAGGAAGACGAGGTGCTGCCTGACAACTACGCCCAGGCGTATAATAGGCTCCTGGGTGTAGAGAGAAAGATAGATAGAAACGAAGCCCTCAAGAAAGAATATAAGACGCAGATAGATAATCTACTGGAGAAGGGGTACGCAGAGGAGGCTCCCGCGCCCTCGCAGCCCGGGCGCACCTTTTACCTACCGCACTTCGCGGTAGTGCACCCGCAGAAAAAGAAAATGCGTATCGTGTTCGACGCCGCGGCCCGCTTTGAAGGGAAAAGTTTGAACGACGCGCTGCTTCCTGGCCCCGATCTGCTCCAGTCGTTATTCGGAGTACTCCTTCGCTTCAGGGAGGGACCCGTAGCTGTAGTCGCAGACATAAAGGAGATGTTTTTGCGAATTAAAATGAAAGAAGAAGACCGAGACTGCCTACGCTTCCTGTGGCGGGGAGAAGAGCGAAAAGATAGACCGAAAGAGTACCGGATGACGTCAGTGATCTTCGGCGCAGCGTGTTCACCGGCGACCGCAATATACGTCAAAAATCTCCACGCCGAGAAACACGAAGCGGAGCAGCCGGAAGCAGCGAGGGCGATAGTTCGTCACCACTACATGGACGACTATCTGCAGAGCTTCAGGACGTCAGAGGAAGCCAACCGTGTAGCCAACGCGGTAAATACGATACACGCATCGGCCGGGTTTGAGCTTCGCCAGTGGGCCAGCAACGAGGAGAAAGCCCTGGCGAGCTTAGGCAAAGGAGAAAACCCGAGCGAGAGGAGGCTCGGGAACGAGGAGAAAACATTGGGTATGAGATGGTGTATACAGGAAGACGCGCTGGCCTTCAACGCCGGCCTCAGGAATACGCCGCCCGAAGTTTACGAGAGAACAAGAGCCCCAACCAAGAGAGAAGTGACCAGCGCGGTCATGTCGACCTTTGACCCAATGGGTCTCGCCGCCCCGGCCCTGATCGAGGGCAAGAAACTGATCCAGGACTTGTGGAGGGCTGGAATAGAATGGGACGAAACGATCAACGAGGAGCAGCGCGACGTCTGGGATAGATACGTGAGCAACGTGGCTACGCTAAACGAGCTGAAAATTCCTAGATGTTTGGCGCCGCACTCGGGGACGGGCGAAATGCACACGTTCGTAGACGCAAGCGAGACGATGTATGCAGCTGCCGTCTTCTGGCGAACCGAGGACGAGCACGGGGACGTCTACGTACGATTGATGGCGGGGAAAGCCAGGGTCGCACCGGTTAAGCCGGTTTCGATCCCTCGACTGGAGCTGCAGGCCGCACTGTTAGGAGCAAGACTCGCCGCCAACATCACGAGCGAGACGGACCTGGAGATAACATCCAGAGTTTTCTGGTCCGACTCCACTACCGTCCTGCAGTGGATCAAGTCCGACCCACGCAGATTTAAAGCTTTCGTCGCGCACCGCCTGGCCGAGATAGAGGATCTCACGAAGCCCGGCGAGTGGAGATGGGTCCCTACAAAAGAGAATCCAGCCGACGACGCCACAAGGAGCCTGCCGAGGAAGTTCGACAACCAAGCTAGGTGGTTCAACGGGCCGGAATTCTTGTACCGGCCGAGTTCAGAATGGCCGAAAAAGGAAATAACGTCGGAAACGGAAGGGAGCTCTGAAGAACGAAGAGTAGTCTGCGCCGTCAAACAAGGCGACGGCGCAGATACCAGGACTCCCGACCCGGACAGATTTAGTAGCTGGACAAGGCTGCTTAGAACTACGGCCCGGCTGTTCGAGTTCGCGGAGAGGTGCGGACAGAAAAGGCGGACAGTCGGTGGACCGGTAAAGAACAAGTCGATCGTCGCTCCTATAGACGTGAAATACTTAGAGAAAGCTGAGAAGTCGCTAATTCGTCAGAGCCAGAGAAGATCCTTTGGCGAGTCCAACCGTCTGCGAAGGATAGACGTAGCCACCGACGAAGAGGGTCTGCTACGTCTCAGCGGTCGGACAAAGAAATTCGCGCACGGAGGGGAGCACGCGCCGCCCGTGTTAGACGGGAGAGACGTGGTACCGCGCCTTCTAATCAGGTACTACCACCAGCGGCTTCATCACGGCAACCACGCCACCGTGATCAACGAGCTCCGTCAGAAGTATTGGATTTTGGCTCTGCGCAACGCCGTGCGAAAGGAAGTTCGCAACTGCCAGTGGTGCAAACTGAAGAGACGCAACCCGGGGACGCCGCCGCAAGGGGATCTGCCACGTGAACGTCTGGCATACAACCAGCCACCCTTCACGTGCACCGGGGTCGACTATTTCGGACCGATGCACGTCACCATCGGGCGACGTCGGGAAAAGCGCTGGGGAGCGCTCTTCACGTGCCTAACAACGAGGGCAGTACACATAGAGCTCGCTGCATCATTATCCACGAGTTCTATGATTATGGCGCTGAGACGGATGGCTGCGCGGCGGGGGACGCCGCGAGTGATGTTTAGCGACAATGGAACCAATTTCGTGGGAGCAGACAACGAATTGAAAAAAGAAGTAGAGAAGATCAGACAGGACGACCTGAGACGAGCTGCAGAAAAAGAAGGCTTCACGTGGAAGTACATACCTCCTGGAGCGCCGAACATGGGAGGAGCGTGGGAGCGACTTGTGCAATCGGTAAAGACCGCCCTCGTCGCCGTGCTGGGAGAGCGAAGTCCGCCAGAAGAGGTTTTGTACACGCTCCTCACTGAGGTGGAGCACACTGTGAATTCACGTCCGCTTACGTACCTGAGCGCCGACCCAGCGGACGAAGAGGCGTTGACCCCGAACCATTTCTTGATCGGGAGGTCGTGCGGGTTAACGACCTTAGGAGAATACGCGGACAGCGATCTGATCGGGAAGCCTAATTGGAAAACGGCACAGAGGATGGCCGACCACTTCTGGGGCAGATGGCTAAGAGAGTATCTACCCACTCTCATGCCCAGAAGTATGAAGAAGAAAGCAGCGCTGGAGTTCCGGCCGGGTGATGTGGTGATCGTCGCCGACGCGTCGCTACCGCGCAACATATGGCCGAAGGGAGTAATAGTCCAAGTATTCCCAGGCCCCGACGGGAGGATAAGAGTAGCGAACGTGCGAACGAAGGGAGGCATCATGCGACGACCAGTGTCCCGGCTGATCCAGGTCGCAGCGACGTCGCGACCGGGAGAGGAAGTGCCCGAGGCGTCGTGCACTGGAGGGGAGATTGTTGGCGACATCGCTGACAATGACTAATTAGGTTAATAACATAACTTAGATTTGTTAATATGTTTTATAGTTAGCTGATAAGAGATAACATATTTGTTTGTATATTATTATTGTTAGTAAGTTACTGTGTATGTGACTAGGAAGAAATAGTCTCTTAAATGATGTATTATGATAACAAGTAATCTTGTGATAAGGGTAATTAGTAGGGTTTTTTGGAAATAAATGAGGAAACTATAGTGTTTTAATGTGGGGAAACATAATAGGATAAATAAGCAGTAGGTCTGGGAAAAGAAACAAGAAGTAGGTAGATTTTATTAAACTTAGGCGCTACGAGGCGAGAAGCCGTTTCCTAGAAAGCGATAAGCCGTTTCTTGGAAACGGCGAAAAACGTGACCATATAAGGTAATGAGTTATAAAAACCTATTCTTGTAAGGGGGACTGACCAATCACATTGTAGATTAAAATTAGGGGAAATTTAGCTCCGCCCCAAAACGGACGAGATTGGTCAGTCCTCCACACGGGCTCGTCATCCGAGCCTGTCGTTGTGACATCAATATTTTGTACTTAAGCCGTATAAAGTACTGCGTTGCATCGCAGTCAGCAACCAGATCGTACTATGGTGAATAAATGAACGAGTGAACAGTGAACCATCGGTGTTTTAATCCGGGCACGACCAGCACCGTCGATAAGGAGGTCCTGGAGCCACCAGTCCTCCGTCGGTTCCTAACTGGAATTCATTACATAAGTCGTGTTATGTGTCCCATTTGATAACCTTTGACATTGTTTATTTTAATGCTGATAAAGTCGATTTATTATTTCACTTTGCTTTGTATTTTAAAGCTTGTAGGTACAAGTTACACACTGCACAAACATAGAATAGATTTAGGACTAGCCCGGATATGTCATGGCATTCCCCGAGTAGGTTAATACCTACCTACCATTAATTTTTTTTTGCCTTTTTACATTTCTTTTGGGGACACTCCCAGGGTTACCTGTCGCGGCTAGCTAGAATTTTTTTTTATATAGTGGGACATTAACACACACGGTCATCTGATCCCAAACTAAGCATAGCTCGTACTATGGAAACCAGATAACTGGTAATATGCTACATAAAATACTTTTCTTTTGCAAATACATACTTAAATATAGATAATTACACCCAGACACAAGACAAACAGACATATTCGATTTCGAACAGAAACATTTGTTTAACAAATGTTTGTCCCGGGTGGGAATCGAACCCACGACCTGCGGCGCGGCGTGAACAGCAAGTATCTTACCGACCATGCCACCGGCCCGTAAATTAAACGAGCTACTGCCACCAGACCTCGAAACCCGTAGGGAACCAGTTGCCGAGATAGTTAAACCAGGTGACCAGGATTATGTTATGTACTTATATAAAGCTATTGACTATCTGTAACGATTGTCATAGATGTTTCACAGACATAATATGACAACCGGGACCGACAGCTCTATGTGTTCTTCGACAATCTAACTAGTCTAAGTAGACCATCTAACTTTCCAACTCGTCCGTTATCTTTCAGATTAAATTCGTGCGAAATCCAAGACAGTTTAGGTGTCCCGGGACTGGCCGTGTTCAAATCCCGAGTCTTTTCACGGCGCCGTTGTCGATCCTGGCTGACAGGAGTAGCAGTACAGATTGCGGTGGTGGGTTAAGACCCATTAAAAAAAAAGTTTCCTTGAGGCACGGTAGTCTTTCGATCAACCAGACACCGAAACAAATATTTGTTGTTATACACAGATTATCCGGGCGCCACCTCCCAGGTACAATATAGCCCCAAGCCCGATTTTTACCGATTAAATGCGTAAACTAGTCTGGAGCATAATCATTGTTTCAGGATAAGGCTATTTTTTAGGTCATACCTTGCCATTTGGCGCGGATGTAGTAGCGGGGTACATAAATATGCCGCCATATTTGATAGTTCTATGCACATCAGCCACCATAGAGCCGACATATCTCGCGCCGTACGCTTTACCAGTCTTCGGACGCTTCTTGTCTTCAATGTACTGTTTTAAACCGTCCTCCCATTCAGCCGCGTAACCTGGGAATCAGTAGAAGTTGAGGATCTTGTTAGTTGTGTATTCGAACGGGATGCTTCATTTTAAGCCGAAGATAACGTCTAGGTAGGCCTGGCAATGCTTACAAATTGTCAGACTAGTATCCAATTAGCAACCTGAAACCTTGAAATAGAATGTTTGTAGGAATAGCCGCATTTTTATTGAATGGGCTTGCGTTTGACCACATCTTGACTGTTGTTAAGCAATAATGTAGTCTACGACGGAACGCGATTACCCAGTAAATACAGACTCACTCGTGACTTGGAGAGAGGTAAATTATAGCTAAGTGGAAGCGTAGGTACTTTGCGCATACCCGTGGAATTAATACTACCAAGAATAACAGTAAGTCCCGCCACAGGCAGGAACATTAGTTGTTCCGTTGGAATAACCCATTGCTAGCGAAATTAACTGTCAAGATTCCAAAAAAATTTCAGATTCGGATAAGCTGTCTTTGGAAAATATTTTTAATGTTGTACGTATTTTATACATCTAATTTACCTAATAATAACACTCACCTTCATTAATGGAGTAAATTTTCCCCTTCTCCGGGATCCTCATATTAGGATCTGTGAGAATGAACTCCCCGATGGAAGGGTCGTACATGAACCCGTTGACTCCTTTCCCCTTGCCGAGAGAGATCACCATCATTGTCGCTGAACCATAAAGCGCGTATCCTGCAGCTACTAGCTGGTTGCCTGGCTGCAAAGCGTCAGATTCCACTGGCTCACCAGGGGAATTTTTTCTAAAGAATAAACAAGTAAAAAGTTAGAAAAGAGTTAGTAGTGATCTCTATTCTGTTTTAATTGGATTGGAATTATGTTTCGGGTCGAACAACATGATGCCTTCTGTTTTTAACTGTATCTGTAGTCAAGCGGTAAGCGTGTTCGCATAATAATCGTTTCGGGTTCGATTCCTGGTTCGTGCAAAACTACTTTTCTAGTTTACATAAAGAAATAAAATTACTTTATAACGGATTTTATCGAGGTATATTTTAGAGAGTCCACCCGTGACCATGAAGTCTGAAAAGACTGGCACGTCGCGATCTAAAATCTAAAATATACCGCGATAAAATCCGTTATAAAGTCGTTTTATATCAATGTGTGTTTTCAATATTCGCGTATATCTAAGAAAATACTACTTATTACTTATAGAATCTTGGTTTCACCTCGAAGTTTGGAATTTTGCCCGATGACCAGCAAAAGGCTCGCCCTCTATTAGGTACCTAAGTACCTACGTATGCGAAGCGTAGGCAAAGCGTAGGTGATTTTCACATCTGTTTACACTTTCTACAATATGCTGTTTTTTCGGGTACTGATTTTTGTGACTCTGAGCATTCGAAAATAGGGCATAGGTAATCAGAGTTCATCAAGTCAATCCGTATTAGACTAAGTAGGTATCTACTCAAGCCCAGTGGCGTAAATATCGTAGTAGGCCCAGGTGGTGCAGTGCACCAGGGCCTTTAAGCTCAGGGGGCCTTATAGTGTAAGTTTTGAAAAGAGAAATTTTAAATGACTTGGGAAACTACCCCCTTTAATTTGCACTGGAGCCTTATTCAACTAACTACGCCACTGCTCAAGCCTCGAAGGAATAAGACCTTAGGGTGACTTCCCAAAACCTCTGATTTAAATTACAGCAGAGAAATGCCCGAATAGCATTTGAGCTATCTTTTATAGTTATTTTGTCTTGTGAAGAAAGTTAATGGCAAACTTACTTGAAAATCGCGAAAATAGATCCAACTGATACTAAGCAGTCGATATTAGACGAACCATCAAGAGGGTCGAAGCATACTATGTATTTACCGCGCCTTTCTGTTTCTACCTGCAAACAGATTTATTTAGAACATCAGTGATTGTGTAGGTAAGTAATACAGTATTATATTATCAGTAAGTATTACTTTTAGTGATTTGATTTAGTTATGATGATGATGTATTGTTATATAGCATAAAGTTAATGAACTTCTTATCATTGTTTTTTCTTGTTGTTATATTAAAAGTTTATGATAAAACCGCAGAACTTGTTTGTCAATATGTAGGTACCTACACTACTTAGGTACATTATTTGGAAATCTGTAACAAAATTTTCACTTATGTAGGTATGTAGAATTTCTTCAATACTTGCCTAAACAAAGCCAGATGCATACGAACGAACATAGGGTTTACTCTGAATATTTTCTCCACTTTTTCTATCAATAGGTTGTCATAAATGTTATGAAAACTACCTAGTTATTATCAGAATTATTCAGAATTCTTACTGTCTAGGCTAAAGAACTTGTTTGTTACCTGCAAAGCTGTAGGGTTCTCCTCAGAGACGAGGAGTGCCGCCGTGAAGGAGGACTTGAGCATGTTGATGAACAAGTCATTGGAGAGTACATCGAGTTTTTTTACTTGCTCGCCTTGCACGTTGGTTTCGCCGGAGATGCCATGTCTGTGGAACAAAAGCTGGCCTTAGTGTTTTTAATCCCCGATGAAAAAGAGGAGTGTCTTAGGTACAAGTTCGCCCATCGGTACCTATATCAGTGTCTTGTAAACACAGATACCCACGTCAAAGTTTGTAACGCTTAAAACAATGGAACCGATTTCGATGCCGTGTTATACGAAAGCTGAAATAATAGAGATGGTTTTTAGCTACGTTGCGTGTCGCCGGGGTTTTTAAAGAAGTCCTAGGTACTTACTTTTATTTTTGACTGGCCTTTTGTCGTATGGTATTAATGAATGAGCATGGTTGTTTGTTCTAAGCTGTGTCTGGGTGTAACTTATCTAGACTAAATAAGTAAAGTCGTACTACATAAATCAGTTCATAGTTCCCATAACACAAACAAAATAATTGCATAATTTGGGGCTAGATATATGCTCAGATCAAATAATTTCATCTGAGACTACATACGTAATTGGCGCTGTATGTGAACTTAATAATACTTAAAGTTATTTTTATTTGTGTAATTAAGTGAGTTTTATAGTTATTAGGCCATTTATTTTAGGCACTTAACTACTTTAAAAATTTTAATTGATATTATTATCTTTTATGTACTTCCATAGTAACAAACGTAGTATACATAAGAATTTTTGTTACCACGTACGTAATCACCTTGACTATGACCTCGACCGACCAGTATGATAATAATTTCACCTTATGAAAATGGGTGTGTTTGACACACCCACCGTCATTTCGTTTATAGAGGTAGGTAGATGAGTATCTATATTGCTTACTTACGTACGTACGTAGAAATATTTACCTCTATTTTCCCCCGTTATTTACACGAGGACAATAGTCAGGACAGGACAGTAAGACAGGACAGTAAGCCCACTAAAAAGCATCACGTAAATGGGGACAACTGTCTTGAGTACAATCCGACGCGCGACGTAGTGTATTTTCTAGTGGCTTGCTGTCTTACCTTAATGTCCTGGCCCGGATATTGTCCTTGTTTAAATGGCCCATTGACCATAGATACCTAGAATGTACGTAACTTAATTATAATGGGCAATATGCATAGTGGTTTACACACGCTAACAAAGACTAATATAAACTGACTACTTAATTTTTCAAGTTCATGAAAATATATCACTGTAATCCATCACAATTTTACAGTTAGGTTCAACAACCCTAACTTTGGTGCGCGTTGCGATAACACTTCTCTGTTAAGTAATTATGAACCATACTAATATACAATATTTATAATAAAATTATCTGTGTATAAGACCTCTAAATGCATTTTGTTTTTATAACCTACGTACATAAAGCTTGGCAGTCATTAATTGCTGAATGCTGATAGATGAAGAGATGGCAAATAAAATGAATAATATGTAGGTACCTACTGGTTGCATTCGTTACCCACGTTAGTTTCCACTGGCGAAACATGTACAAGAAAACATGTTGTAAGCGCTACCTATCTCTATCGTTTAGAGATGATTAGAAAGAGATAAGACTATGCTTGTATCATGTTTTGTTGTGCAGTGCAAACGCCCAGATATGGGTTATAAAGACTAAAATATAACCACCGCAATCCCGCTACTGCTACTCCTGACAGCCAGGATCGACAGCAAAGCCGTGAAGCGACTCGGGCTTTGGATCCAGCCAAATCCCGGGCACGGTGCCGGGACACCTAAAACTGTCTTGGATCACGTACGAATATAATTAGAAAGTTAATATGAGGAGTCGGTAAGTAAGATCGTCCACTTGCCTCTAGGTAAAGCGGGAGACAGCACTAAAAGGAGAGGATTAAATTGCCTCAACAAAACGGTAACAACAGAACGGTACTTACTTATTGTGGGTGTATTGGTAAAGTCTAAGCCTACCTACCTAGAACTTAAAAAAGGGGCATATGACAATCGTAGGTAACCTAGCTTTTGCGTGGGTGGCACCTACCTACCGTCAAAGGAGTTAAAAATAATGAATAGAGCTGGAAATGATTACTGGAGGTTTGTAGTAGATAATGATACAATTAAATAATACTAACAGTTTAGCGATGCCGGCTTTCCTCACGGCTGTTTGGATAGCCTTGACCGCAGTTTGTATGGAGTTCAGCAGCTGAGTCAAGTCACCGGTGGCTGTCGGCGCGGTCCGTTGCTGTGCGAGCACCCATCTCGTCAACGTCATTGCGTTGACGTCGAACGCCGGGCCTTGCTGGGTCATGGTTGGAGGTAGTAAGTGGCTAAGTAAAGTGCAACTATACACGTCCAACTCGGGTAGCACAAGCTGACTGACTGAATGCCGATTGGATAGTGGACGGGGGGCGCTCGAAAGTTGTCGCTACTAGTGTATGGCCAGGCAAAAGATTATTATGTACAATTTTGTTGGACAGTATAATCTCTGTCTAAATTTGGTTTTCTTATATTTGCCCAAAGGTTTATTTTTTTTTACATTCCGAGAAATCATAAAAGAACAGCCAAATAAATAAATAAGTACATAAGTAATTTATAATGATGATAAAGTGTAAAAAATTTCATACTTAATTTAGGTAAGGTGGAAACATTTTTAGCTATTATTTACCGCCTAGCAACTTGTGTTACTAGTTTTAATATGCAGACCGTACCAACCTACATAATCTAAATTATTTGTTACGTAAAATGTGATGTAATTTTGGAGGCCTGACCGTATTTATATTGTTGGTAACGAGTACCTATCTAAGTAGGTACCTACTTGTTATCGCATGGAAATGAACCGGCTGTAGTTTATTATTATTCGTGCGTGTGTTATCTAGAGATTACAGTAAACAGTTTATTTATTTTACTTAGCTCTATGTGTATGAACGTTATAAATACCTACCAATGTTATCTAATAGAAATCCGGTAAATCTCAGTCACACACAATCAAAATTAACGATATTGTGATTAGATACCGGTGCAAAAGACAGTAAATTTGTATAAATATACATACCTACATACCACGATAAAACGGCTGAACTGATACTGATGAAATTTGCATAGGTGCATGAAGTTTGTTAGGTGCCTTAACGCAGTGTACTTTATAATATTCCGGGTGTGTTTACTCAGGATCCTTTAACGAATTGTCAACGTGGATGCTGACTTCTAAACCGCTTTGTGTCGATGATGATGTTAGTCGACAGGAGTAAACTTCAACGTGTCGGCGGCATCGTCCGCGTCGGTCGCAGAAACCGACACTGCCCCTAACGATGCGATGCTCAGCTTAGAACAGTTCTAAGAAGTTCATTTCATTTCATTTCATTTCTGCTTATAAACGGTTACGCTCACCGACAGTTTGTAATAGCCATCCATATTCTGAGGATACAGCCTTGTCTCCAGTTTGACAAATGACATTGTCTTAGTTTGACATTGTTTGACACATGACATTGGCTTTATTTTTTTGACACTTACTGTCACTGCGCCCTACGTACGGCCCGCGTCCCGCCCGTCAGGCGCCACTCGCCAGCGCCATTTGTAATTTTAGAAAATAAATAAACATGGCACCGAAGCTGAAATTTGCTGATGGTAAATGTTTATTTTTCTATAATATGTACCAAATTTCCACCCACGTCTCCGTGCCTAGGTTTTTTAACAATCGCTATTAATTTCAGGTGAAAAAGTCCTATGCTTTCATGGGCCGCTGATTTACGAGGCAAAATGTCTTAAAAGTTCTGTAACCAAGGATAAACATGTTAGATATTTAATACATTATGCCGGCTGGAATAAAAAGTAAGGGATTTTATTCATTTGTATACTTTTTACCAATTTATCTAACCACGTAACTACCAATACTCTCTAGATAGGTACCTAATAGCATTGTGTAATTGATTTTTACCAAGTAAATAAAAAGATGTTTATGTAATTGCAGCTGGGACGAGTGGGTGCCAGAAAGCCGCGTGCTCAAGTACAATGAAGCCAATGTTCAAAGACAGAAAGAAGTACAGAGAGCACATTCGGCTCAACCTACAAAGACGAAAAAAAGTATGTCACCTAAATATCTTATAGTTTCACAACACTTTAGAACTATATTAATATAGTCTCTATATTAGTATATACTTCTGTTATAGTAAGTAAACTAGACAAGCTGATGGCGAGGTCCATAAGATACTTGCTTTTCCCGCTGTAGGTTAAATAAAATAAATAAATATTCTGGGACATCAACTCACACGGTCATCTGGTCCCAAGCTAAGCAGAGCTTGTGTTATGGAAACCAGATAACTGGTATATACTATACATATAATACTTTTCTTTTGTAAATATATACATATAATAGATATCTACACCCAGACTCGACACAAACACCAATGTTCATCACTAATGTTTGTCTCGGGTGGGAATCGAACCCACGACCTGCGGCGTGTAAAGCAAGTATCTTACCGACCACGCCACCGGCCCGTCAGGTTCTTTGATTGATTCAATTTGTTTGGTTTGATTCCCATACTAGACAGATATTTGTGTGCATGAAGATGTCCATTTGTCTTAGAAAATAATTATTACTAGCTGCACCAGCGAACTTTGAATAATGGACAAATAATTAGTCAGTGGGTCATCTTAATTTCCAATAAAATAATATTGCAACTATAAATTGAGGTGTAAGCTACCGTATCTTTCAAGTTGGATTTAATTGCACACGGTATGCAAATCAAATTTGAAATTGTTTCAGTAGTTTAGGAGTTCTTTTCGTTCCATTACGGACCAACAATGTGACGCGTAACTTTTATATATAGAGGTAGTATGTTTCTATGCAAGTTTTAAGTACACCCTCTATTAGTTGTTCAATACCTTCTAATATATTTAAGAGCTCTTAGATGCAACCTGAAGTTTGGCATTGTGCCTGATAAATGGCAACAAGCTTGCCTCTTTTTATGCATGGAACAATAAATTTCCTAGCAAAATGTTGGTAATAGTCACCTCTGATTACACCTTTGGGCAGTACAGGTGTGAGTGCATTGTTAATAAAGTTATTATCTGTTTAACTTGTCCTTGTTATGTAACAACTATGATGATCCTGTGGAAGTCATTTTTCACCCCTATTCCTTGTTATTCCAGCACCAGCTAAAGGTCGTAAGTCAGAAGCAGCTGCTACTGTCACTCCAGTAAGAGAAGAATCCAGGGCTTCTACTCCAGCAGGTATTTAATCTCACAAGTTCTCAGATTTTATAAAAAAGAATTATTAGGTATAGAACTCAGCTAAGTAGCATCGTGCGTGGCACATACATCAGCACTATTCCCCCACATTGTACTGGTAAATTATCACTACACAGTACATGATTAATGTTGAGGAGCAGCAGTGGGTGGCGAAGCAGTATCGGCCCTGCCTTTGAAATATAAAGTTGCTGGTTTGATCCTCGGTTGTGCCCAAACATCTTTGTGTAAATTTTTTTATTGCCGCTACTCAATATTGGTGAAGGAAAACATCACGAGACAATCGGCATGTCTAAGAACTAATCATTCGAGGACATGTGACATCCGCCAACTGGCACTAGGCCAGCTTGTGTGGATTAAGGCCTAAACACTCAACATGTAAGATAGTTGAGAGAAGACCTGTACTCAGCTGTAGAACACTGAAAAGGGTTGAAGTGATAGATACAGGGATATTCACACTCAGCAGTACTTATTCAATAAATTAGCATTAGTTAAGTGGTAGTAAAATTTTCAATAAATTGCGTCTATTTGGTTGTCAGTGATTTATCATTTCATATCAACTAACTTCAATGAAGTGTGCGGCTCACTTGTAAGGGAGAGTACTCTATCACAGCATGACACAAGTGGATTAGGATGAAAATCACGCATTATAGTTTATTACCCCAATATAGGGTTATTTTTTATCCCAGTAATATTATCCCCTGGGATTTGGTGTTGGGATATGGTCTAAGTTACTCATGAAAGCTAGTACTATAAAATGTAATAGTTTCTCAGTCTGTTTCCTATTCAAGTAGAAACTGCTGAACCAAATTTAATATACCTTTTAATGTACTCGTGTAAAGCTTTCCACCTATGATTTTTATATCATACCCATCCCAGTGATATAAAAGTAGCACATTGCTTTTCTTAATAATTGGGCTATTTAATAATAATAGTCCCTGAAATTAGCACATTCAAACAAACAAACTCTTCAGCTTTATAATTTAGATAGATAAGAAAAGTCGACTTGGAACCTCAAGCTTAATTTAAGTAAACATGCTTATCACTAGGTGGAAGCAGTTGATTTCATAAATATTTAATATTTTTAAAGGTAAAGAGGTGGAGACAACACCGGCCCCTGCTAAAGCTACAAAGACACAAAGCAAGGACACTCCTGCGGATTCAGGGTCTGATCAACCTAAGTAAGTTATAGAGTTATCGACTAAAGGGCTATAATTTTAATACAAATATGGTCATGCAAAACTCACTGCTTGGTGGTGGCATGTCTATGTTATGGTTCCACACGCAAAAAATGCATGTCCATTCTTAGGGTTGTATGCAGAAAGTGCGAAGACCATATTACTAAGCTTCCATTGTCCATTTGTTTGTCACTTGACTATCTCATTAAGAGTCAAATTGCCGCAGAGTATATGCGCCGTGACGCGTCATGTTTTTCGTATATTCATTACTATTTTCTCATTATTAAGATACAAATTTGTGCGACACGATATATCGGCACATGACACGCGGTCACATATTTTTATAACAAATTTGTACCTTAGTGATGGGAAAATACAAATGAATGTACGATAAAAGCTTTCTAAAAAAATACAAACCGACTTTCAAGTTTAAATTATAATTCTAAGCCACAACCATAGGGTAACACTAAGGACCCTTTGAAACAAAAAAATATCAATACATAATTGGCGAAATTATCGCGTAACATATAGTCGAATTGAGAATCTCCTTCTATTTGAAGTCGTTTGAAAACATGATGTGTCGCGACAGTCGTGAGATGAATCTTTGACTCTGGGGCAGTGTGAATTGACCCTAATAATAATAGGTAGAGTGTTAAATATTTCACAGCATATGTATTTCTGTTTGACCTATAGCATCCAGTAAATTAATGTTTATATGTATATGAATTTGCTAAGCGGGCTGTTGTATCTCTTGAATAAGTAAACAGCTAAAATTTTCAGTTATGCTATTGTAATAAATAATGATGCTGCACTTACAAAACTCTATGCGTGCAGTGCATCTTAGACTTGACTGGATTTTATAAGGGTTAAAAACTTATAGATGTTGTATTTCTATTACCAATATATTCAAAAACATGTAATTTATTAGTAAATCTATCTGCATTTCACAGGTTTTTATGTTTTGGCTTATTGAAACACTTTTAACATGCACTGCTTTTTAATGTTCTGCACAGACTTGCATGGCCTTATTATGAAATGAATAGGGAAATGCCTAATAATACCATGGAATGCACAAACTTTCCATGGCTGTATTATTAGGGCTTGATTATATTTGCCGTGATTATTTTAGAATATATTTAAACCTAAATCTATCTAACTCCAACGAGGTTTTAGTTGGTTCTTTTGCTTTTGCTGTTTAACTATCACCTTTGCCTTACAAAGGTAATTAACATTTTTAAATAAATACTACCTGTCTTCTATGGTCTTAGATATTTTATTGCACGTTTTATTATTGTTTTATAACATTCTTTGGCTGTTTCATTTTGCTTGTGAATTCTTGAATGCTGCTTAGTGATTTGCATGCATGAACTACTACTAAGTTGGCCTTAAGAATTGGCTTACTCTTTTAAAAGATTTTCATTGCTTTAACAAAAATCTAGACAGTAACAGAAAAAAGATATATTATTAACAAATAAGCAACAACATATATGCGTTATCAATAGATGGCGTTAGTAGTGACATTCTCGTACTGTTACATAGTTCTAATCTATTTCGATAGATGGCTGCACTAGTTAATTATGTACGCTTCTTTACCAACATTAAATTTCTTATAAGAATTATTAATTTCTACGTGTATCGCTTTACAGGAAAAAACGCGGCCGCTTAGATCTATCAATTGAATCTGAAGAACAGTATTTAGCAAAAGTTGAAGTGAAGATAAAAATCCCCGAGGAACTAAAAGTATGGCTAGTTGACGACTGGGACGTGATCACGAGACAGCAGAAACTAGCCATTTTGCCTGCAAAGCTGACTGTTTCACAAATAGTTGACAACTACCTAGCATTTAAGAAGTCTAGTAAATCACATAACCAAGCTAAAGAGTCCGTACTACTTGACATCACAGAAGGAATAAAAGAATATTTTAACGCGACATTAGGTTCACAACTTCTTTACAAATTTGAAAGACCACAGTACAGTGAGATCTTACAAGAATACCCCGATACGCCAATGTCTCAAATCTACGGGTCTATTCATTTACTGAGACTGTTTGCGAAAATGGGGCCTATGTTAGCGTACACAGCGCTTGATGAGAAGTCTCTGCAACATGTACTGACTCACATACAAGACTTCCTGAAATACATGGTGACTAATAGATCAACGTTGTTCAATTTGCAAGACTACGGTAATGCGACGCCTGAATATCATAGAAAAGTTCAGTAGTTAAGTTTAGTTTTAAGTTGACTTTGAATAAATGACATGTATAATATTAAGTGTAGCTTTATTTTTTTGTGTTAATATTTTTAACATCATATTGTTTGTATATTGCGACGGAGTGCCACCTGCTATCACTCTTACCTAACTAAACTTTTACCTTAATTCTTGTGCTTCGTAGTCGTACCTTTTGCAAGACATCGCTGATATGATATAGAATTCTATTCTAAGGCGTTTTTAGAGCGCTCTTTCCGTAGCGTACCTTACATCGATCGTCTGCTGTACATCGTCGTCACATGACGAAACCACATAAACATACACGGGTCCTTCTTTTTAGCTATCTCGAAGATGGCCTTGGAATGAATCAATTATGCAGATTCCCAATATTTAGTCGAACCAGTTTAGCGGAATGTGATAGTGCATTTGTAACTTACATCATATTTTTACGTATTGTATGTGGTTAAATATAAACGTTATTACGATATAATTATTGTAAATGCCATACAAGACCGGTAGCTGGCGACATGCTGACCGAGATGAGTCATAAGCACAGGAAAATCACTCGTTCAAGCGGTAATAAAAATTTGAGATGAAATTTACTAAGACATACGCGTTTTTAATTTCTGAATAGGATTAGATTAACTCTCGGGTAAAATTTAGATACTTATCAATAAAAAACAGCTAAGAAAATTAGGATAGCATGAAATAAAGAAGTGCCCAAGTAAAAAATTGAGTATAAATTAAATTAATTTAGTAATTATTATTACTACTCTAAATTAAGGAAGTAATTCAATCTTGGTAGTTTTGATATTTCAGATCATCACCAGAAAATGATATATTCAACGGGTGTTTGTCAAAGGGCACACCTCTAAAACAATTACATTCTGCTCGAACCTTGTCTATTTAAAAATTTCCTGGTTTATAAAGACATCTATTAACATAAATGCTATTTAAACTTAGTGTCCAGCTGATCTCCATAAAAGTACAATCAACAATACATTATGATTGCAAGTATTGCAAGTGGTTCGACGACGCCAGCGCGTCGCGCCCGCGACCTCTGCTTGCGGACATGTTGTTATGTTGTGACCATTTATGGTAGTCGCAGGCCCTGATAACGTCCCCAGTGCCAACTGTCATCTAGAATGATTTTCTTTATGTTATTCAGTTTAGAAGGTAGCTTTGATTTAATAGATAAGTAGGTATATTAAGATACTAGGACATTCACACAGCTGATAGGTACATACCAGTGAAGATTTGAAAAAGGGAAGACGGAGCAAATTATATGTCAAGTATTTCTTGGTTACCTACATCGAGTATCAAACTTACTAAGAAGTATGTACTACTTTTTGATGCTATTAAATCTTTTAGGCGTTACATAATATTTACCTAATTTACCATCTAACCATTTTAATAAGCAATGAATGTGAGCAAGGAACATAATACTCTCTACCGAGAGAATGGGAGACTAATATGGTTTGTCTAGGACCGTTCTTTAGTGCTAGCCCTACAACCTTATTTGAAATAATATTATAAGTGCGAAAGCAACTGTCTGTCTGTCTCACTTTCACGCTAAAACGACTCAACCGATTTGAATGGTATAGAGGTAATTGGAGACCTGGGGAAGGACATAAGAATATTTATTTGCACAAAACATGGATAAAGGTTGTTGTGGCAGAGTTGCAATAAAGTGCAGCAAGTTTGTTTTTGACGTGACAACGTCTTAAATTAGGTTGCGGCTGGGAGGCACTTATGAAAAAGTGTAACGCTCGGTAACGTTACGATGAGTCACCGAACGAGAGAGAGGCCCGCCGAATGCCTTGCGTCTCTCTCCCACTCAACTATGTTTCATCCTTCTTCCTACTATACGAATGAATATTCACATTAAAATTATTTTACCACTCAAAGTCGTTGTCACGTAAAACTTTCGCCCGTATACCGAATTTACAGGCAACCAATTTTTTTGATAGTTTTTATCCGATTGCGCAAAAAGAGGTTATAGTTTAGCACGATAACCGATATTCGCGCGGGCAGAAGCGCAGTCTAAAGCTAGTCTTAGAATATTTTTTATTTACTTTTTAAACTAGTCTGTAAAGGAATCGTTACATACATAGGTACGTAGGTATAGTAAAAAAAGAAAAAAGCAGTAAGCAACCGATTGTGTGTGTTATTATGATGAAACAGAGTTATTTCAGGCACGCGAGCGGACGTGTAAAAATAGTATGATGTTACTACAACATGCTGCATAACTTTCTTTATTGATGAGCCTTGGGTATTGTAGGTAGCAGACGATTTGCTGATTTGATAGGTAAAAGTAAAAGTTCAAATTTGTTGTCAGATATTTGCAATAATATGGCATACACCTGAAAGCGAATGATAAAGTTATACTTTATTTTTTTCAAAACCTTGTTTGATTTTCTATGAACTTGGGTTCAAGTGGCGCAATGTCTAAGCCTTAGGCACCCATGCTACTTAATTCTGATTTCTTTTAGTTTACTAACATAAATACTTAGATCTAGTTTTTGGTTTACATGGAAGTTAATCGAAGAACCCCACTGAAAACTGGTTTACGCCTTCAGATCAGTCAGCACTAATTACGAAAATACCATGTCGTTCTAAGTGCTGGCTGCTGTAGAGTTAAGAAAGTCAAAGTTTCAAAGAAAGCGTTCTTATTTATCTAGTGGCTTAAATTATTTTACAACTTGCAGAATAAATTACTAAACCCCAAATTTACTGTTTCAATCCATTATTTATAATCTTTTACTGTTTAACTAACCAATCTGTTTTTATAACTTCTTAAAT
This sequence comes from Meganola albula, assembly GCA_936450015.1. Lineage (NCBI taxonomy): Eukaryota > Metazoa > Arthropoda > Insecta > Lepidoptera > Nolidae > Meganola > Meganola albula. The sequence continues at coordinate 3,820,915 of OW388157.1, read as the reverse complement.
AAAAGCCTATTTGTAAATAATAAATGTGAGATTTTTACGTCGAACTTCATTTTAGTCTCCAGGTGTGTGTCGAACTCGAAGAGGCGCCATGTGCAGCCCATATGGTCAGAGGTGTAAAGGTTATGAGTGATTGATTATTTACAGAATAGATAAGTAACCTATTGATTGAAAGAGGTCGCCATTTGAGCAAGATCTTTAATACGACCTACTTTCAAAGAATTGAAGCTCCGTCTTTTACTGATTTGGGTAACTTTAGATAGGTTACTTCGTGGGCATACAGATGTTTACCCATATCTAGTCAGTCACTGTCCTTATATTATAGTCAGTGGTACTAGACTAATGAGTAAGATTTTAAAACAGCTCTAAGCTCATTCCAGTAAAAAATTATATAGCAAAATCGTTTGAGTTATTAGACTGACCACGATAGTCGACTTCCAGCTAGAAGGGAATTATTACTACCTACCAGTGCAGTGGCGAAGGGCGGAAGTCTGAAAAAGGGAAGCTGGAGCAAAAAAGTTCTTACTTAAAAAAATAATATCTCTTCACTACCGTCACCGATGGCTCTTTCACTTAATGTTATACTTATTTTAGTTGCTATTTAAAACTTTTAGGCGTTACATAATATATTAGTAAGTACATGTGATGTTGACCATTTCCTAAAGGGAAGCCGGTAGGAATGGGCTTGTATGGACTCTTCGCCACTGCTACCTACTTATGTAGATATGTATGTATGTTATGGTACTAGTGCCAATGAGTTGTTTGTCTCGATAAATAGACCTAATTGAATTGGCGGTTGCAAATTCAGCGTTTGCCAATACGAGGCGACAACATGCTATTGTTACTGGGTCTAGGTTGTAGAATTTTTAGATAAATATAATGTAATTATTTACTTAGGAGGGCCTAAGTAAAAATAAGGTAAAGTAGGGACTTTACCTTATTTTTACAGTGGCGGATTTACAAATTTGCCGTCAGCCGGCTGTCCCAATTTTTCCGCCCGTATAACCTATAAATACATAAATTCTGCATTTTACCTACATCTACTAATCTCAAGTACCTACCGACTTAATTTTTTTGTCAACAAAATTTGATAAATTTTAAAGTTTTACCAGAAGGAGAAAATCTATTTCTATATCGAAAAATTGCCTCCTCAAAAAGTCCTATCAAAACTATATGAAAGATACCCCACACAGGATATAGGGCTAAGTAAGTGATAATATAAGAGGTAATCGCCGCTTCAGGTTAAGCTAAAATAATTAGCTGTACCTAATTTGCCGCCTCTTAAAATCCGTCCTCGGTTCCAGCCTCCAGGTAAATCTTACACTGAATCTAATAATTATTCAGTGTTCTGTTCGTCTAATAGTAAAAAAATCGTATCCCTCAGGAAGCTGGGTTCTTCAAAATATTCTGCAGACGGATCGTTAACCTACAAAAAGAAAACTGCTCAACTAAGTACTTCAAAATCTTTTAGCGTTTTTAAAAGACTAGGTGAGATAGATAACCTACCTATCTAAGTAGGTACCAACCCTAAATTATTATCTTCAAAATTTTGTTCTATAGGCGGACCGTTTAACTCGCGTATCGCCTATCGCCATGCTTCTGACTCCTCAAGCTGCACAGGCAGTGATGATGATTCAAGCGATATGGATATTAGTGACGAATAGTCTCACATTACTTTTATCTGTGTTTAAATAGTTCTTTATGAGATTTAATTAATGTTTTATGACTTTGTACCTCAGATGGCGATTCGTGAGTAAAGCGGTCGGCCTATAGGTACCTACTCCTACTTAGTCGGAATAAAGCAAAATATATGAAGTAGGTATGCTTAATTTTGCTAGTACCGATACCTAGTCTCTGCTGAAAAACACAGACTGACATGGAAATACCATAGTCTAGAACTCTTAGCTTTCCTACACTGTCGCAGGACTTTATTAGTTTCGTTTTAACTGACTGAAACTCTGAATTCATTTCTGAATCCAATCCTGAATTCCAAAGAATAGAAATAATAAATCATGTTCGGACCTTTTTTTTAAATGCCCAAACTTACTCGAAAGGCAATAAGATATATGCATTTCCAATGTTTTTTTTCATCTAGATGTGATTATTATTTTTACTAAAAATGTGAAGTTGTTGACCATTTTGGTCCAAGATGGCAAATTTCCAATCCTTCCTTCTTCTTTGAAACACATAGTACACACGGCTACACATCAAACTATACATTTCCAGTATAAGCTGATCTCGCAATGTACAGAATTTCCTTACGACGAGAGGTCAGTTTATATTGGAAATATATAGCATGTTGTGTTGTTTCTACCATGTTTCTATGAAGTAAAAATAAATGAATCACTTGTACACTGAATTTTAGGTCAATGTCAGAGGTACTTAGTGCATTGTAGGTAAACTTCATAATACTTATAAGTAGGTACTACCTATCTACCTAAAAGAGTAAACAGGTTTATGAGTAAGCATGATGTGATGAGCTATGTCTAGAAAAAAAAACAAAATACGTAAATGCATTTTCTTTGAAGCGGTGATTGTTATGTTATTTTAGGACATCAATATCTCGAGGCCCCGTTTGAATCCCAAGTCGAGTAAAAATGGGTTACTAATAGGTACAGGAAAATCTCATTAGCAGGAAGTACGCAATCCGATAGACAACAAATGGTTCATTTCCTATTTCGTATAAGTCCTAAACATATTTGCCGAAATATGTGTGATACTGATATTTTGACCGCACGCTTTTACAAGAGAAATTCCTAAACTGTACCTACCTGTCTAATTTCTACTTCATAGATCAACGTGTTTCCTATATTCCTTGACAGGTACGTCATTTAGTCTATGAATAACTTCTAATTGATAAATTTAATAACCCCCAGACTTTTATGTTTTTACAACGAAATCAAAATCGGTTCTTCTGATGACTAGCTTAAAGACTATCACTGCATGCGTCAATAAGATCTACCCTCAAGACCTTACATGTGATTCCTGGTTGGCGCTAATTTTCAGTTATCACCAGGAGAAATCAGAATGACGATAAACAATCTGGCTGATAAGCAGCGGTGGTGCAGCGGTTCAGCCCTCGCCTTAGAAATATAAGGTCGCAGATTCGATTCCCAGTCGTGCCTACACATCTTTGTGTGAATTGTTTCTTCTCCGCTGCTCAATATTGGTGAAGGAAAAAAAATCATCCGAGGAAATATGACATCCAACAACCTGCTTTTGGTCAGAGTGTATGGATTAAGGCCTAAACTCTTTTAACTCGTAAGATAGTTGAGAGAAGACCCGTGCCCAGCGGTGGGACACTAAAAAGGGTTGAAGTGAAGTGTGGTATCTACTTGGATACCGCATGGTATTATTTTACAATTTTACCATTAAGTGACATTTGTGTCAAAGCTGTTCACACAGACACGAAGTCATTGACTCATCGCCATCGTCACTAAACCGATTCTTACGAAATTAATAATAAAAATATTTGTGTTCTAGTTAATTAGTTAACGTCAATAAGTTACCATGAAATCTGTATGTATGTGCATGAGGTCAGTTCTTCAGGTGTTTAGTTTGTTCTTTATAACTGGGCGGTTGCACTGCACAACAAAACATGATACAAGCATAGTCTTATCTCTTTCTCCTCATCTCTAAACGATAGAGATAGATAGCGCTTGCAACATGTTTACTTGTGCAGTGGAAACTATAGGCCGACCGTTTAACTCGCGTATCGCCATCTGAGGTACAAAGTCATAAAACATTATTTAAATCTCTTAGAACTATTTAACCACAGATAAAAGTAATGTAAGACTATTCGTCACTAATATCCATATCGCTTGAATTATCATCACTGTCTGTGCAGCTTGAGGAGTCAGAATCTTGGCGATATGCGATACGCGAGTTAAACGGTCGGCCTATAGGGGTAAGTATTGAATTCAGCACGTTTGTTCCAATTTCAACTGGTGATTGAAAGCATACGGAATGAATACCTGAATACATATCCTAGATTAAATCGGGTGTACTTATATAGATTAATCCAAATTATATTATACTAGCTTCCGCCCGCGGCTTCACCCGCGTGGTGTTAGGATAAAAATTAGCCAAGTGACAGATCTTTAAGAACCCCCTATCATATTTTTTATTTGTTATTGGTCGAACCCCGTTTCACCCCATTAAGGGTGAGTTTTGAAAAATCCTTTCTCAGTGCACCCCTAGACTACATAAGGAACCTATGTGCCTTTGGAGTCTCCAGTCCCAGCGGTTTGGGTTCTGCCTTGATATGTCAGTCAGTCAGTTTCTTCTTTTATATATTTAGAAGATTACCAGATTAATCCAATCAGACGGGCCGGTGGCGTGGTCGGTAAGATCCTTGCTTTTCACGCCGCAGGTCGTGTTCCATGTGTCAATTTCCACCGGAGTCAAACATTTGTGTGATGAACATGTCTGTTTGTATCGAGTCGGGTTTAAATATCTATTGTAAGTATATATTTACAAAAGAAAAGTGTTATATGTTATATGTATAGTATATACTAGTTATCTGGTTTCCATAACACAAGCTCTGCTTAGCTTGCGACCAGATGACCGTGTGTGTTAATGTTCCAGAATAAAAAAAAATCAACAACAGTGGGACGTTATGCTTGTTTACCTTTAACAGAACATCAGACTGACGTTGTTCATTATAAGATGCACGAAACACGTAAAACAACGATTTAGGTGCTGGCTCGCATTTAGACCATTATTCTTAACTTAGCAATTGTAAAAATAAGTAGGTACCTAGGCATTACATTAGACGAGACGTTAACAGTGTTATTATAAAAATATGTAGCCATTTTTGAGTGTAAGAATCAATCTAATATATAAAATTTTCGCGTCGTGGTGTTTTGCAAACTCCTCCAAAACGGCTTGACCGATTCTTATGAAATTTTATATCTATATTTTGTAGGTCTGAGAATCGGTCGTAATCTGTTTTTCATAAGTCTAAGTGATAAAGGTGGTCTGTCCCAAAAAAATATAGTTTCTTTTTTATTTATTTTTTCCATGACGTGGTATGCAAAAATACATGCATTCCTAAATTTTTACCTCTTCACCACCCACCCAGTTTTAATAGCGATATTAGTAAATTAACAATTTTAGGAAAGATTTAAAAGGTGAGAAATACGCGGTACGAAGTTCGCTGGGGCAGCTAGTAAATTGAAATTGATAACTCCGAACATCTGACCCAGTAATACTTCAGGCCACATCCTTGAATGCATCCTTTTGTTGATTAAAGTTTTATTCATCGAAGGCTTTTCCCCATGACTATTATTCTCGGAGCGGGGTGAGACGTAGCTCATCTCCTTTCGCGGCGGTAAGGCGACACCAAGAGAACTCTCGCGACTCTCGCCAGTCGCACCACAGCACGCGTCGACTCGACATGTAAGTACGACTCTGTCCAGTGTTTTAGTGTTGCAGTGAAAAAACGGTGTTTTTTTTTTACAATGATAAGGTGCATTGATCTTTTATTGACCCTTTTTATATTCTCAATACCGGTAAGTAGGTTTAGTGAGGTGAATAGAGGTTATAAGTAGTGAATTTATTGGTAGTAAATAAAGGTGCGCGAAAAAATTGTGGCGACTGAATTAATAAGGCCCTAAGATTTTGTTGTGTTTAATTTTAGTTTAATAAATTACTTGTTTAGAGTTAAGTTAGAACCCTTTGGTGTCCTGGTCAAGTGGGCACGGGTATTTTTCTCAACAATATGTTGAGTTGATAGAGTTTTAACCTTAATTCAATCACGCTGGCCAATTGCGCTTCGATAAAATTTGTTTACCTTCGCTACAAAAATAAACTAATTGAATTTTAATCAATCTAAGATTTTTCTCACGACATAATTATTTGCAGTTTGTAACCGTGTTCTATTTCTATTTTTGAATATCGCGGTGCTCGGTTTCATTTCGGTTGGCCAATAGAAGCGGAGTATGCTGAAGTTTTCCCGCGCTTTTGGCAGGTTGCCAGCTGATAGCCAATGGTGTTAAGCGCGGGATGCGGGGGCGTCTGACGCGCATGCGATTACGCGCTGAAACTTTTTTCAGCCAGTGCTGGTTCGCCTACTTTTTTTTATTTATATGGCCACAGCTGCTGTCTATTTTAGTAAGGAGGATGTTTACAAATCAATAAACTCTTTTGAATACGTTTCCTAAAAAGACATAAAGGTAGCTTAATAATCGTGTATTTTCCTAAGTAATTTTTTTTTTTAAATAACTGTACAGACCTCGCTGCAGTAGGTACGCAAGTAAACAGTTTTCAATTAAATATTGAAACACTTGAAATACCAGAAAATTTATGGCCACCTTGAGACCAAGTCGATTGTAAAGAAAGCCAAGGTTACGACAAATTGTAATTATCGCCATCAGGAATTAAAGAACTATGTTAATTTCTCATTTGGAATCAATTATATAGTTGTGGTGTCAAGGAGGATTACTTACTTTTAATTTAAACAGAAGATAATATTACAGGGATAAAATGGCGAACAAATCAATAAATAAGATAGGCTTAACGTTAACCTAGAGTTTCAATTATCCACTGAAAGTCTATTTTACCTATTGAAAATACTAAAAATTCATTAGGTGATCATTTGTTGTTTTCTTTAAATGTGGAAAAACCTCGATTTTTGTCTATAGGTGCCTACTTACTGAATTAAAAAAAGCTCTAGGATTGAATAAGATTAAAGTCATTTTTGTTAATGCTGATAAAAGGGGCAAAACAATAATTGATAATTTAGAAAAAATGCTAGTGTCTAATGTTAGATATTTTAGATGAAACGATACAGTTTGAAAACACAGTATTCGTAGAAACTAAAGAATACTGTGCTTTTAAAAATGATCTAACGGTTAGGTCGTTTGGCTCGGCGAAGTATGTATTAAAATAACTATTAAAATTCGACATCCTGAGGTAAGATCTGAAAAACGATTTGCAATGTGCAAGTAAATGTCAGTTAGTTTTGGCAACGAGCCAATAGCTATGATCAACGTCACCGAGGACGTAACTATGATACTTAGACGTATGATATTCAGATAAACAAAGAAAAAAATGCAACACGTTGGCTAGCTATGTATAGGTACCCTACCTTCGGCCCGCGACTTATTTAAGTATTGAAACAGGAACTTAAAGCATCACTTGTCCCAAGAGAACTTATACTCCACAGGACATAGGACAATAGCTGGGACAGGACAGTAAGTCAGGACAGCAAGCCACTAACCCCTAGTTCCACTGGCGAAACATCCACAAGAAAACATGTTGCAAGCACTGTCTATCTCTATCGTTTAGAGATGAGTAGAAAGAAATAGGACTATCATATGCCTGTATGATGTTTTGTTGTGCATCGCTGGGGGACAACTGTCTTGAGGACAAACCAATGCAGTGTATTTTCTAATGGCTCGCTGTCCTGTCCCGGTTATTGTCCTCATGTATATGGCTCATTAGCCCGAATAATCAAGGTGTAGTTGATAATTGAGGTATCCTTTCTACGCGACAAGTACTATATAGAAGGCGTGGGGTAAGAAAACGACTTCGTCCAAGAGCGTTCAAGCTTTAAAGTTTTCATACTTATAACCACAGATCTGCATCAAATTTCTCTACCTAGTGGTTGGCTGCTCAGTGAATATACTTAGTATTTTTGATAGACATTAAAAAGTATAAGCAATTAAACTTGTATAAGATTTAGGACCATGCAGGGAGCACCTAAATCTCCTAATCTTTTGAGAAAATTTAAGTGAAGAGATTCCTGAAAAAGTGTCAGGAATGACATCAATCCATTAAATATCATAATATCACAAAATTTCGCGTTTGCAAGGATGGACGCAAAAGTCAATGTAAAACAACAAGTTATGTAGGATGCCAAATAAATGACAGCATGCGGAATGCAAACATGTTGTGGAATGTGCGCTTGCGTTTATATAAAACATCACGTTTTGATACATTAGTAGGTAGGTATACCTACTTAAGCAGGTTCTGAAAAAAAATGAGTATGCCGATAAGTAAACAAAGTCCTAGGGGGATCTATTGCAAGTTTATTAATTTAGAACTAAAAGAAAGTCCGTGAGATTTAAAAATTGCTTATTTTGTAAATTTAGATTTATCGGTTTCCAAATTTCTATGATTTTTAAACTTATTAACTGTTATTATAAAATCAAAAGCAGACTTAGTAGGAGTATTACAAACAAGAAATTTCTTTAAAGACCGTCCATTGACCGGCTGGTTGAGTGAGCCCTTTGAATTCGCGAAATATGACTCACGAGTGAATATTTCTCTTTTGAATCATCGACCCAGGATTATGAGATACGGTGCTGTTGTGCTGAGAAAGGATATTCGCAATTATCTACAGAGCAACAAAAGAATTTAAACATTTCACAAAAGGAATACAAAAACAACAAAACGTAGAAATATACGTGAACTATGGCGATATACCTACAAACGCGTTAACCTAAAATGTTTCGGGTTTTCTGACAGAAATTTTTAAATCAAAGTCCGGTATTAAGATTGGTACCCCGGGAAATGACAAGTTGCCTTCCCTTGGGACATTACCATTGTTACACACGGCTGCACATCAAGCTATACGCTTCTAGCATAAGCTGATCTCGCATTGTATAGGATTTCCGTACAACGAGAGGTCAGCTTATACTGGATCGTATAGCTTAATGTGTAACCGTGTATACAGGCTACAGGAACTTCTAACTTCGTGCAAAACATTATTTTTTCCAGACATATAAAAACTAACTTAATCTACTTGTGTCTACTTTAATTAATTTTGATGTATCTACATAAGTAAATAAGATCCTTAAGTAACGGTGCATATGCCTAAGTTAGGTGACTATATCCTGAAACATCTCTTTTTGTGGTCAGGTAATAAACAATATCTCAAACTTATTCTAGAAATACTTATAAATGAACCAAGAATCTAATTGAGTCCGTCGCAAAGCAATTTTACTCTAAATCCTATAATTACCGTGAAGCATACCGTTCAACCCAGCCATAGGTTCTTAACCTTTGTCTCGTTACCTACTGTACAAAAAGTAATCGCTTTAAACTGATTCATCCGGTTGATTGGGTTTATCGTTTCTGTAATCATCCATCTTACTTATTTCTTCGGCTATAGATACGATTAATTCACCTTTCGTTTTTGTAGCTACTGCATCAATTTATTATCTTATCGGCTACCGAAAACTATATTCGTCTAAAATATTGTTGACTAGTTTGAAGTTTTCTTTTCATTTACCAAAATTTCTTGTGATAGGTATACTTATGAAAAACAAAGGCAATATATTCCTGAAAAAAAAAAGAACTACCTACCTTTACTTTTTCCGAAGGGTTTGGTGGTTTATCCGGAAATGAATGTGGTCACAAAGAGTGCATTTGAGTGGCACGCGCTGCCTATAGTAGGATATACTGGCCTCCGCTTGCGGTTTCGCCCTCGTGGTATTAGGATAATGTGCTATTCTATAGTGTTTTTGCGTTAAAGAATAACAAGCATCCACACATCTACACATCCACTCATCCATACAACCTTTTGCATTTCTAATATTAGTTAAATTTTATTGATCGGGTTTAAATTCAATTCATCGGGCAAAGTCTATTCGGGTTTAAAAGTTTATACAAAGCAGATGTCCCATCGGTATGGACCCCAGACAGTTTCCAAGATCAATGCACCTTAAACTATAAATAGTATGCATCCACACCACGCTGTAAACTAAAATGCTGGAGAAGATTAAGAACAGAGAATATCTTTTAAAGTCGAGACAGGATTTAGACTCAATAAGTATGATTCCTGAGTACGAAAATCAAAATTGTATTTCGTCTGTCCGTTAGTTTATAAATAAAGATGATAAGGTTTTTTTTATTTAATCATAAAGAATATTGAGTGTATTGAATTTCGTGCCCTGGCATCATGCTTATTTCCTCTCCAGTCAATACTTAGACCAACAACTGTAATTTTTTTTTGAAAATGATATTTTGATAATCACAATCGTAACTTTGAGCCAAACTAAAGGTGAGTGCGTTAATTTTATGATTTTCAATAACGCAACGCCAAAGTTTCAAAGTCAAAAATGTTTTGTTTTAGCTTTCAACAAGGGGAGTAGCAAGAACAAATTCCAAAATGGACGCGATCAAGAAGAAGATGCAGGCGATGAAGCTGGAGAAGGACAACGCGCTTGACCGCGCCGCCATGTGCGAGCAAGAGGCCAAGGACGCCAACCTTCGCGCCGAGAAGGTAATGCCATGGGAACTGGCTACTATTAGATGCTTGTTATAGTTGTCTCCCCCCACACATTGGGCATATGCGTTCCTCAAACGTATGAACGACGCCAACGTAGCGTGCACGCCACGCTGTTGTAGTGAGGAGTCGACGAAAGCCTACGCCCAATGCATCCCTGAAGGTATCAATAATACGGACAGAACTCTGCTGATGTTAAGGAACTACATCCGTAAATACAATGATAAGTAGGTATTATAAGATATAAAAGCTGCGTAAGAGTGCTAGACGCCTAGTGTGAGGAGTGAAATGGGATGATGACGTAACAAGAAGCAAATGTGATGTTTCAGGTTTGATATAATTTTAGCTTAATGTTAATATTACCATATCTATCTCTCCGCTCACAAGTGATGTCTAGCACTAGGCTATAGTCAAGCCCAGATTGCTTAAATCTCGCTTAGGAATAATCTCAAGTGCTTAAATCTCCACTAATCAAATTATGTCTCCACTCAAAGTCGAGAAGAATCAATTGTTTTTTTATTGTCTTCAGTGCAGTTTGTACTACATAAAGAGTAGACACTGCCCAAACTAAATAAACTCACCTCCCTCAAGCTAGTTTTCTAACGCTTAGAAGATGCTGTCCACTTGGCCTGAATTATTATGAAGTGGTAAAGAAGAAGAATTATGACAGAAAACAATAAATGTGTGAGCGAGACGAAGAAGATGGCGTCTTAATTGGGAAAGGGGTAAAGGGGTTGTATAGATGCAAAGAACGGCAAAAGCGCGTTTGGCTGCTCTATTTACGGCTGAACAGTTGAGCGAATCTGATGAATTTTAACATATTTTATTCTCATAGTACACAGCTTTTAGGTTTGCCAACATAATAGGAAAACTTATAAGAAAAGTTACAGCAGTAAGTACATAAAAATAAATAGTAAGTGTTAAAATGCGATTGAACACCATCTGTACCTGGTCAAGGACGGCGACCGACTGAGAAGGCTTGACAGTTGGCACATTTACCCGTGTATGGTAAAAGGGCATGATATATGATGCTTTATGACTATGTTGCTGCAATCAGGTCACTTTATAAGTAACAAGGTTCCCTTGCGATTTTAACGAGAAGTACCAACATATTACATTAATAGCTTTCTATTGTTATTCCGTGAGTGCTAAACTTCATGTAATTTTTTTTTACTGTTTCTGCAACTCACAATGTCCTTAGTACAACTGTACATCAGCAAACATAGCGAAGGAAAACCTCAGATTAGCAAGTTGACTGGCAAGAGCTGAGAGTATCCGCGGATCTTGCTCAATAGTGTAATTTAGACCCTTCTTATGTCCCTCCCATGACGAGCTGTGGAATGAAAGAGGCTTATAAAGATGAATGCCTTACTTCCTTTTTGGTGTTAGTTAAAAATATTTCAATTTGAATAATTTTACATCGTGATATTTTTTGTTGTTACTTCATCTTAATCTTTAAGTGGAGCATGAAATTAATTCTTTTTTTGTTAGTGCACTGGGTATTGAACTTTGACAAAGCTTTATTGCATTGTCTGAAAGTAAAGTAGGTACATTAAGTTACTACTTACCATAACCAGTAGCAGTAGTATTATTAGCATATTATTATGCTCGCGATTTAATCCGTGTATAATAGCTACCAATAGCAGGATAATTTACCGGGATAAAAATATCCTATATGTTTATCCAGGCTATAGATAACATAATGAACAAAACAACAAAACTTCATCTCTATCCTTTCAGCTATTCTCTCGTTCAATTGTAACATCCATCGCAATATCACAAACTTTCGCATTTATGTAGACGACAGAACCTTTTTGAACTGTATTAAAAACTTTGGCAGTAAACAGAGAATATTTTCATAAATCCAAACATTAATTTAATTAATAACGATGTAATGGATGTATACAAGATTTATGTCATGATTTCGTGTTTCCAATTTTGTGGTAACGCCTTGACTACATTGTTTTAAGTTGAAACTGAAACCCCTAAATCTTGTCTCAATTCTCGAGGTCATTTGCCATCAACATATTATTATCTTAGTATAAGTACCTATAATCTTGTTCAGAAATATTTTTATCAATATGGATGACTTATTTGCTAATAAGGAATTAAAGTTTTAATAAACAGCTAAAGATTTCAAAGAAAGCTTTACTTTGTACCGTAACCGTTGTTAATAAGAGATGTTTTGTATACCAGGCCGAAGAGGAGGCGAGGCAGCTCCAAAAGAAGATCCAGACCATTGAAAATGACCTGGATCAGACACAGGAGGCGCTCATGCAGGTCAACGCTAAGCTCGAAGAGAAGGAAAAGGCTCTGCAGAACGTGAGTAATTGAAATAACTAGCTGAGTAAGGGACTACCTACACTTATTTAGCTCAGTTAAGCTTTCGTTGGTATCTTCATGGATTCAGCAGAATGAATGCGAAAGTATTTCATACAAAACTGGTATTGAACTGAATAAGTTTGGTTAGTTTCTTATTGATTTTGTTAAATTTCAGGGAAAAACAATAGTAAACATTACTAATAATCGTAAATAGATATACTAATCGCAGAAAAACATCGATTTTTAGGGTTCTTCTAACTAAATTAATGGCAATGGGTTTACTTAGGTAACATTGCAAATAGATTTGTTTATAAATGGTTAGGTTAAATGTAGTGGTGCATAACGCTGATGGAGAGATTTAACAGGGCTTAACAGTGCTTTTACGTAACTGGGCATGTAATAACTTTGCTAGTTGCAGTTAACTAAGTTAATTCCTTGATTAGGGAACTTTAGGACTCGGTCACTTTTTCAGCAATAATAAAACATCCAGCTGTTTTATAGAACCCAACATTTAGAATCCTTCATCAACAGTCATATTAGGTAATTATTACAATTATGATTGATTCTTTTGATTTTGTTTTTAGTTTGTGAGTCCCTACAGCAAAACATCTGTGTGCATAGCATCGTAATCTCTCAAGGGGCTGCGTTCCACACACACACGGTGGCTATTTTCAGCGCTCGCCGCCTAATATGGGCCCGGTGCCCGGGGTTTCAGTAAAAATAGACATTACACTCACTCGGCAAGCGTGTGTGTTCGGAAATCTACCGATAAACAGTTTCATAGATTGAGTTCAACTATTTATAGCAGTTAATCGTTAATATAGCAAATGTGGTGTTATTTTAACGATCATGAATTTAGTTAGTTCTAGTTAGACTGCCTTTAAAACAAAACTTATAAAATCCAAAATTGAAATAACTTTGACAGTGAAGTAATTTAAAATTCCCGCTCCGTAAGTTAAAAAGACAATAGGAGCTCAGTCGGTAAAACAGTTCAATAAGACAAACATGGCAGGTGTATAAGTGCGACTGCAGCGCCACGGTGTTTTGGTAAGGCGCAACAGTCAGTCAACATGGCTGCCGGCGCTGCGCGGCCGGTCGGACCGCGTCTCGTGTAGTTATGTCCGCGTCTGCGGCCCACGCCCACGGGCGCACCCCCGTGCGGCGCAGGGGGCACCAGCACCACCCGCGCCTGCGGGGCGAGCGCGGGCCCGCCCCCGGCGCCCTCCTCGACACTGATCCGTCCAAACGAGTGACCTTCGACACCCAAACAGACGATGATGTTGTGCCTTGTGTCAATAGTGTTAGTGAATCTCAACAAGTGACAAGGACGTATAGTGACGATGCACTTTCGAATCGAAATACAAACGAGGACTTAGCGAATATTGATGATGAAATAGAATTCGATAATAGAATTAAGGACGCGGAATCGCTAGATACGTCGGACGATGATTTTTCGTTCCGAGAAGAGCGATCAGCGGCAGACGGCGCCGAAATTACGACGGTCGCTGTCTCCGATGTGTCCGATGACGATCCCGAGACAGCAGAGTTGGCCAAACTCAGGTGTCCTAGTGAATGTACAGAAGTTCTGGCTGAAAGAGAAAACAGGAGGAGGCGGAGATGTGCTGATTATCCAGGTCTCGCCTTCGGCAGTTCCATATTTTCTTCAGACACGATGATGAAATTCTCTATCATCAAGAATGAGTTGCAGAATATCAAGAATACTGCACTGAAAAGGGTAATGTCCTATGTTATTTAAGCTTTTGTTTAGTTGTGTGTGTGAGGCAACTGTGGGCCAAATGCGCACGGAACTATTTTTAATCGCGCAACGGCGGGAAAGTGTTGATTCTGCTTCATGAAGCAAAGCAAAGACGGGCACATCTCTCGCGTGGTGATCAGCTGAGCCATTGTCATTACGTTTGACATGTTTACTCGGATGATTACACGCGACGGCGCTAGATGTCGTGACTACAGATGGCGCACGTGACTTTCACAATGACAGCCCTTGCCCTTATTTTCTAGATTGGTAGGATTATTTTCAAACAACATTTTTATCTTATTGTCATTATTTACCTCGACTGTTCAATAATTTTACTTTGTTTAAAGTTTTGGATACGGATGTTTATAAAATAAATGTTGTTTTATCTTTCGTATCTTTAAACAAACATTTAAGAGTAACACATGTAGGTAATAGGTATAAATCTATAAAGTATGTATTATTTATGTTGTAGTAAGTCATAAAATCTAATGGCCCAATTGGAGGTGTTCAAGGTTTAATTGACATAATGGTCTGCTATAGTTAACAACTTGCTAAATATTAAAATAAAGATAGTTAACAGTCTGTTAATGGCAAATTATAATCAAGAATAACTAATTATATTACTTATGTATAAGTAATTAAAGTGTAGTTTGTCCGTTTCAACATTGTTCATCACTCTATTCGACTTTCTAAAAATTCATGAATAATGCTTTAGTGATGGGCAAACGCAGTTACGAGGCGTAGATTTCAATTCTACAAGCATACGATCGAGTGATTGTAACATGCAAACTATTATTACTATTAAATTCTGTTGCAAATTAAATTTTTACTCACTGCCATTACGATTTTGGAAAATGGTATCATTACCATCACCAACCTTATACCTTAACCTGGTAGATCTTTGAGAACTTGCTTTAATTTTTTTCTTTTAAATGTTTGTTCTACAGACATTTTTATTTTAGTTAGTTTCGCAAAGGTTATACTTGTCATTTAGTTGCAACTGGAATGATTGGGCAACTCGATGCAACGCTCCAAGTGCGTACCTATTAATTTTTATTCGACACCAATTACTGAAAACAACACGTCTTCAGTTAGCAAAAGAATTGTGTGTGTAGAAATCTGAAATAACTCACGAAATGTACTTATTTATTTTTCTAGTTGTAACATCGCATGTCTAGCAAATGTTTATTACGTAGATATCTGTATTGTATTGTAACGAACGAAACTATAATCTATCTACGCGTTTATAGTAGTTGAATTGGAAATAATTATTCTTACCTCAATTATTTAGAAACGCTACGAATTATTAATTTATACTTAAATCATTATTAAGTAGAATAGATACCTAGTATTATTAAAATTTAATGTTGATGAAAATGATATTAAATTGATTTTTCTTTAACAACCAGACAAGTTTGTGCAGCAAAATTAAATATTGCAGCTAGTTCGATTTTAGAACAATATGCATTTTTCCTAATCGAGAGAGTACTGCAATTAAAAAAACGAGTAGAGAATAAAATTTAGATAATTCAGGCTGATATCTTTTTTTGTACCTATGTATTTATTATGGAATAGCTGTTGAATGAAAAAAAAAAGTTTCGAGAAAAAATAATAGGTATAATTTAATACATACCTACCTACTGTCTAGCATTTATCTAGGTCCAACTGAGACATACTAAAAATTGCCTTCTTACTTTCTAAATCATTGTTAAACACTACAAGCTCCGTAATAAATGCAGCGTTTTAATTCTCCAAATGTTTACTTGAAAAAAATTTAAGAATTATTGAAATGGTTGTTTCCAAATTGTTTTAACGTAAAATAATTCAGACTTAAGAATTTCGACTTTTTCTGTTACGCTGGGTTGGCTTTCCTAATCTTGCAACTCCATCTCTGTTTAATACATCATCATTCATAGGTCCCATCATATTCTTAATCTCTCATACCTTTGTATTTTTTAAATTTGATGTATAAAACTGATATACAGTCTCAAATGCATTAAAAATATTTACAACAAAAAATTCTGATTGACATTACGAGATGTGAATCTAAACATGTATATTATGTATTTTGAGCAAACACCTGTCATTTTGCAGTAAAAGAATATGTGAAGCTAGCAAACATACAAATTCTGAAGTTTTCCATAGATTCAAGAAAAAATCAGAGAGTGAAAATTTCTAAGGAAAGATTCTTTTCTGATTTTCATCATCCACATGGTTTGAAGTTTTCCTCTATCTCTTCTTTGTGACTAGCATTGAAAAGATTGTAAGCATAGTAAGTTTTGTCCTAATTATAATTTTTATATACTCATCAAACGGTGATGGTCGTATTTAAGGTAGGTACGTACTGTTATGGTTCGCTGGTTACCATCAACCACGTTGTCCATGTTACAACTTTATTGAGCTAACAAAATACAATGAGAGCTCGACAATGCTCTATTTATAAAACGGTTGAAGGCGTTTGGCTTATTGTAATACGCCCACAATTGCTTTCAATATTTACTGCCAAAATCCAGTGTGTTTAAATGTATCTAACTTGCATCTGTATTTACTGGATCGTCTTCATTACGCTATTCGACTATGTAAGATTATTATCATAACTAAAGATTAACGGTCTTATTCATAAAAATCTTATAAGACTTAGTTAAAATGGACTTTATCTCTTTCTTACTAGTATAAATGTTAAGATGACGGACAAAGACAAATGAATTATTAAACTATTTTAGCTATGATGCGTAAAAGACGTTTATGAATACGGCGGTATGTCTCTTGGAACAAACATTACGTACAACAATTTCCAATATATTTTTTAAATGTGACTTAACCCACTACCGCAATCCCGCTACTGCAACTACTGTAAACCAGTATCGACAGCGACGCCATATAAATCATTAATTGAAAGGTGATTTTTGGTCAATTGGCAATTTTATTTTTGTTTTTGTCTGCAATCATCCTTTTTATGGGTTTACCATAATTTTCATGAGGAAATGTCGGGCCTGTAGTAAAAGGTTCTGTGTTATGTTTAAATAACGGGTTCGTGTCGTTGGCACATTTTATTTCATTTTATCACATTGTTTCCTCAGGCATTTGTTGTTTAAGATGGTCATAACTTTAAACAGTTCCTATTTATACCAGGATAGCAAAGTTATTCAGCACATTGCTTGAAACTTTGAGTTTTGTGTTGAATGTACAAACGACTTAAGTAAATACACAATGTCACGTTGCTTGTTGTCTGTGCCTTCATAGTTCATACCATTAGCATTCAGAAGACGATTGACACTTTAGTTTGTTTTTGAGAGCTCCGTGTTTTTACAGTAAGAAACAGTAAAATCTGGGTAGTTACTTACCTACCAAGTGAGTTAAAAAGTTTACTCAACTCATGTCATAGATAGAAACCATGACATGTAGTATAGTTATTTCCACGCCCGAAGAAGTAGGTAAAGATGACACCGACATTCAGTTAATTTTAGACCGACAGTTACTCGTAGTTTTCGTTAGTACAATTTACTAAAATTTTCTGTCAATTACTACTTAAGTACCTACTTATTATTGCACATTTTGCCCGACCCATAACACTTATGCAATAATGTAGTCAGTCACCACAATGCTGAGATTTATTGATTATGTGAATAAATTAACCAATACCGTTGTTAATATTCTATAAACTAGGTCCCCAATTATTATTTGTACTACTTAAGTACTACTATCTAATTACTGCGGTATTAAACCTTCATACGTCGCGACGCGCGAGTCACAATGTATCAATATTTAATAGGTTACCCTCTTTCTGGGCTAAGTCTTGTTGGTCATACCATGTATGTGTTAGCCTTCGTGTAATGTACATTAAACAGCGACTTAAAATCGTATAAAATTACGTAAAATAAAAATCAAATAGATCTCTCAGAGGAGTTTTACACTACGTCTGTACTGTACCTACGTGAAAATACGGACCTAGAAAACACAAACGAATTTCACTGAGAGACAGCTTTTCGCACTTCCTTCGGTACCTTGCGGCTACCTTGAGATCGTTTATTCTTACAGTAAAGAACAGACCGACATAAATAAATACAAATCGATAACTTCAGGAACCAAAATTTTACATTTTACGAATAAATTCACGGAAAGAATTTGCATGACGCATTGGATCTAGTGCGTAAAGCACCCATTTTCACATATTCAGATGAAATTGTAGATACGTAGTTTTTTGTCAGTTGGGCTTTGGCTTTCTGACATTGTAAATTCAAATTATCCTTGACATTATCGTCAAGGATAATCTATAGTCAAATATTTTTGAATATTCAATGCAATTTGGAATAAGCAAGATGACTATTTTTTTTTATTCCAATATACGTAAAATTCCTGTCCAATATTTGCGAACAATTTTCCTGTAGATTGTTCAAAAATATTGGACACAAATTTTTCTTTTTTGTGAATTCAATAAATAAAAGTAACGCTGTAGTTTTTAGTGATTATGAAGTTAAAAACTCCCACCGTAACTTTAATGCGATTTATCCGAGTATTTTCTTATTTCTTTCTTTTAAAATAAAATACGTGCCCAGTTATCTGGTTTCCTTAACACAAGCTCGGCTTTTCTTGGGACCAAATGACTGTGTGTGTTAATGTCCCAGAATATTATTATCATTAATATTTATCAAAAGACTACAAGACGTTCATAGTAGAATTTACATTTTCATACAGGAATCGTGGCTATTAGAAGGCATGAAAATTGACATTAATTTATGTGAAGATCTGAACATTACCTAGCTAATTTTCTCATATTGTAAGTGTAATGTGAAGCCTTTTAGGTGTTTCCATAACTTAAACTAACCATCTGGAGATGTCAGACGGACCAACTTTCAACTAGGTATACTAGGCATATATGGACGTGACTTTATTGAAATACCGAGCCTTGACTTGTATCTTCTGATATGTACGTCATCTCAACAGTACGTGATAATGTAATGATTCTAATAGAATAACAATATTGAGATATAGAGAGAATTTATTTATATCAGACATCATACGAACTACCTACGAAATGTAAATTGATAATATTGTGATGTAAAAGTGACTTGTACCTAACTACTATGTTTTATTATTTACATTTCTTTAGGCTTGTATTATATCTTTCCATTCGCGATTAAATGACTTTGACTGCATGACACGTGATCCCCGGTTGGTGAAATCAGGTGACAGTGAACTGGTGGTAGGTTTCGGCCGTAGTTAGTGAATAGGTACCCACCGGACAAAACGTTGCAATCTCTGGTGACACTATTTGGGTGGGTCGGGATTGTTGCTCCGATCTAGTTTTCATTCACATGGAGCCTCAGTCCACTGCCATTCGAAAATCATTCGAAATCACGAGACAACATCATGGTTTAACATCAGTAAAGTTGTCGTCAAGCGCAAGCCTAAGAATAAAAACAAAATCTCCTGTTTTTTTATTGGGATAAACCCAACATCACAATCCGTTGTTACTGCTGCTCCTGTAAGCCAGGATCGCCAGGCATAAAAATGCCTGGTGTTTGAAACTCGGTTCGAATTCGAAAAAAAGGATCAGAACACCTAATTTTACTTGGTTCCCGCATGAATTTATTAGGAAAGGTTATTGGAGTTAGAAGTTTTAGTAGTCCATTTCACCTATTATACCACCCTTTAGTGTTTCTTAAAATCTTATAGCTGATTTCTTAAACTCATAATCTAACAACTTATTAAGATATAATCTCACCCGAGTTCAATTTCATCTTCTTTAAACATCCCGAGATTTCGTGATGACAGAAGAATCTAAGGTCTAATATGTCTCCTTCTCATTGTTCTTTTACTTTTTTATGTATCATTTGTCAGGTTGGTGACGTCGTTGGTAAGATACTTGCTTTTCACGCCGAAGGTCATGGGTACGATTCCCACCCAAGACAGATATTTGTGTGATGAACATGTCTGTTTGTGTTGAGTCTGAGTGTAATTATCTATATTTAAGTATCTATTTACAAAACAAAAGTATTACCCAGTTATCTTGTTTCCATAGTACAAGCTCTGCTTAGTTTGGGATCAAAGCCGCGTGTGTTAATGTCCCACTATATTATTATTATTATTATTATAAAGCACTTAACTAATATTAAACTTCTGTTAGCCTTTTAGGTATTACGTTCCCGAAGATAACCATGCGGAAGAATTTTTTGACGAATTAGTTTGGGTCAGGCATAGTTTAGTTCAGTAATAAGATTGTTATTCAGTTAGATCCTTTTTCTTGTCCGATTGTATCTTCATGTCATTTTAAACTATATAGGTACTAAATCAGTTCTATATATAGATAATTCATAAACTTGAATAGACATTGTTACGGATCGTGGTAAATGGTGTTCTTTGCCCAGCTACGAATATATTTCATTAGATTTTATTGAAAATAATTATGTATTTTTAATTAGGGTAATGAGTTTTAAATGATTTTGTCGAATGCAATTGCAGCAAGGTCAGTAAAATTAGTAAAAGAATCGTCCTCGCGGCTTGCGATGCATTATGTGGAGGTCACTCTTCGTAAATGGAGCGTACAGTTAAAAAAATCACAAAGTCTATGCTTTAGACAAATTTAGAATTGCTAATTTTACTGAATAAACAATTTCCGACGATATTATTTTATTGGTCAATAAATAATCACGATGATCAATTTTGTTCAATGGCTAGATGTCGAAAAATCAATGACATAGCTTCATCTTAGAAAATATCCTAATCGTTTTATTAAGTTGATAACACCTAATTCAATCAAATGCCAGCAATAAGTAGTAGCACTGTTTTATCGACGCACCATTTTTTGCTGCAAAGCCTCGAAATGGGCGCATACTTTCCAAATGACGTCACATAATTTTGTGGTCTTGTGTAATTCGTGGGTCATCGTCTCCTCCGCCATTGGTTGTTACTCAGTTGTCACAATGTAAAACTAGATGGCGTTACTAGAAGAGTAAAGTTTATTTGAGGTTATTATTTTTATATTTTTTAAATTTCGTTATTACATTTTACCTTCTGAAATTAGTATTGTTAAATTTTTGATTTTTATTGTGTCTACAAAATTAACAACAAATATATTTGAATATAGGTAGGTTAGCATAGGTAGGTTATCTCTATTAAAATTTTCCCAAGCTTCTGATTGAATGAGATAATAGCCCTTGACTAAACAAAAATTCAACTTCCGTAATTCGTATTGTGTAAGGTCATTCTACCGTTGCACCCATCCCACATTTTTGGGTATCTTTCCAAAGTGTACATCGCTGACCCTACAGGATGTAGTTTCCGATGAATACGCACAGGTGGAGCTACTTGCCCCGCACTCAGTTCGCTCGACGTGCTTATCGCGATCGTCGTGTTGCTGTGACGTTTACTTCACGTTTCGCTGTCAAAGTCATGATAATGTATATAATTGTGTGAAATATTAATACATTTTAATTTTGTAGAACGTGATATTCGCTGTTTAGTCGTCTTTCAGTCTACTTTGTGCTCGTAGTTGAATTCAATTAGCACAATTCGATTAAAGTTGCAGCGTCTAGGTTCGGTGGCGGCCATTTTATTCGGCCGGCTGTTTCATTTGTGCCGTGCCCATCTCAGCGATACGGGGCAATAACGAGCGGGCCAGTCAGTTGGCATTTTCGCGAGTAGGGCGAAGGTGTCTCTAGTTCATAGCGTTTAAGTATTCTATTAAAACACAAAAGTGCATAAAAATGACGACAAATATGCAGCAAGGAACTATCCTGGATGTTCTGAAAAGAAAAATGCGCCAGACGAAAGAGGAAATGGAGAAATATAAGGACGAATGCGAGGAGTACCATAAACGATTACAAGTGGAAATAATGCGCAGAGAAGAAGTAAGGAAACGTGTTTAATACTTGTGTTGTGCAGTTAGTGAAATGCTATGTGATCCTGTGTTAAATTCGTGTGGGTCAAATTATTTGAGTTATCAGTAGTCTTGTACTATCTACCTATAGTGAGTAATGTCCGGCCATACTTAGGTGTGCAAGCAACGTACGCATATTGACCTCTCTTTCAGATTTGTATTCATCTTATCTCCCAGAAAGAGAAGGAAAATAATTGTACTTTTCATCATTCACTAATACATTTTGTCGTTTTTAATGTGGCTTCCAAAACTATTGGTAGCTTCTTTAAAGAATGTTTTTGGGTTGGCAAGGTGTTCTCGAAACGTTCTTTTTTCTGGATCGGTAAATGTTTGTGGGTCGTTTTGTGTAAATGTAACGGTTTGGTTGCGTTGGAGGTCGTATACCGGTCTTTTGTAGAGCAAGCCGGCTGGAGTCGAGAAGCCTTACACCCTTAAGTACATTCCTGTTGTTGGACGTCCTCGAAGGACCACTGGCGCCGTCAAGGCGTGTCCGACTTACTTGCCGTTATCGTTGTATGACGTAATTCCACATACTAGTAATACTTATACTCATGCCGATATCAAAGTAATTGTATAGGTCCTTTTGATTTCAAATTCTAATGATAATTTTTGTAATCGTGTTCAGAAATGCTCATATCATGCACATTTCGATGAAGACACATTAATGTATGTTATGTCAGGGATATTTAATGAAACACTGCACGTCTTATCGTCTTGTTGTATCAAAACTGCGATAAGAAGATAGCGCTAAAAATAATTACTTACTAATCGGAATATAAGTCAGGTGGACTGTATAAAATCTAATGAAAACCTTTTGAGTAAATGAGGAACTTTTTGTGGCGCGTCGTGGGCGTGTACCAACATTAGTAGCTCACACGACTGTTCAAACATTGATAGTTGAGATCAACATCAAAAATAATGTTCATTTAAAGAGGACACCTACAGAGATGGATCATTAATGCATCAGAATCTATTAACAAAACATACGCCGAAATTCTGAAGGCATAAAGGCAAATCTAAGATAATTAATAGCTAGCTAATTAACTAGCTCACTGTTTAAAAATTTACATTATATCCCGTCATCATTACAACCAAATGACTGAGAAACCATGTTGCTCATGGGTAGAAAAATGTGAATTCTACAAATATGTTTTCAAATACATTCAAAAGTCACCAAATTTTACGGTCCCTTCCCATAAAAGCGTTGTTACGATTTATTGAACACGAAGGGCTCGCCTATTGTGTTTGACTATTCAATAGATAATACTGTCGCCCTATCAATGCAACAAATTTTAAAAAGCCTTTTCTGTCACGTATTTACATTTACCTGTTTTGGTTGAAACTATTATCACTCTTCAAATACCTTTAGAATAATCATTACCTCGTGGTATCTAATTCTATTGATCACAGTGAAAGGTCATCGAACTAACTTCATGAGGCTTAACTCACAAATTTTAAAATAGCCACTGGTAAACGTCAATTTAAATAATATGCTTAGAGTTCAAGGTGATTCTCGAACGACACTCCATTTTGTGTTTTGGCCATCTCCTAAGAAAAGTATATTAATATCAAAAGTTGCATATTTAATACAAGCCACCTAATTAGAAATGGTTGTAGTTTTTATTACGGATTGTTCCACGTGCTAACTCGTATAATTGTTGATGTTATCGTAAAGAAAGGTGCTTCCATAAATAGGTCTCTTGTGGTCTGGAACTATTATTAGCTTCATGCTCCGATGACGACACAGGATAATAGGAGGAGAAACTGGGACTAAGTGCTTCCTCGCGACAAGGACGCGTGATGTCATTACATGTGCAATGCGTTGAATATAAATAGAGGCAACGCGAATGTCCCTTGAATTACACTTAATTCTTAACACGTATGGTGTTCCAACGTTAAACAATGTCTATTGTACGTTGACATTCTTGTGGCCAAAAAGACTTGATACGAAATCATATAACCAGTTTTTTTTATATTTATTTATCGACCTCTGCTCGAAAATGAACTTAAGATTCTAGTAACAGGGTCGATTCTATTTCAAGAATGGAAAAAAATGCAATCAGATTACTTTGTATTTGTATGATTGAACGTTACCGATAAATAGATGTTAATGAGTAGCAAGCTAGTAGGTAGGTAGTTCTAGTACAATAAGACGCACTTGTATGTGGTAACACCATCAAATAGCTACTTGTACCTACCTCTACTGTAACTATTAAATTAGGCTAACGGATTCTAAGTTGAATTTGACAACGGTTTTCCCATGTTCTTTGAATGAGGCATTTAAAGGATGTTGGTTTCTTTAAAGACAAAGTAATTTATATTCTTTAAAGTTGTTGTTTTATATTTAATTAAACATCCAGATTTTGGATTGAGCGCGATCTGCTATACGATTAATAACGAAAATATTGTCATTTTTCAATATTTACATTGGTATGTAAATCATGTAGTATTTTTGTTTCTGTGCAGGCTGAGTCCGAAGTGGCTGCCCTCAACCGACGCATCCAACTGCTGGAGGAAGACCTTGAGAGGTCCGAGGAGCGTCTCGCCACCGCTACCGCCAAGCTATCAGAGGCCAGCCAAGCCGCCGATGAGTCGGAACGGTGAGTCCAGTCCTTATCAGAGCTGATTTAAGAAAACATATTACTTTAATTTCTTCAAAGATTTTGGGTTCGATTCCCAAAAATATATATAACTGTGTTAAATAAATGTTGATGTATGTTATAGAATATTGTAACGGTCAGCATGAATTTGAAGAAGACAAATTACAAATTGACCAAAAGTTAAAGAAACCATCTGAACTTGTTATAAATCTGTTATGTGACACTGACGACCGTCACGAACGGCTTCTTCAAATTCAACTCTAACAGGATTATTGACTGTTACTATTTTATTGATTCTTGTAAATATTTAGAGATTTTGTGTGCATGACATTTTATTTGACGCCCATAACCACCATATTCCTGATTTACCTATTTTTCTAAGCCTTTAGTTCTTCCTTAACCAAAATTATCCTATTATTGAAGTACAGTTAACAAACAATTGGCATTTATATAAATATGGATAATTTTCAACTCTGTTTTCAATGTTTCTTAAAAATTCAAACCAGCCACAATCATAACAGTGTTTATCAATGTATAACACGCATGTGTTTGGCCCGCACTAACCAGAATACGCAAGGCGCTGGAGAACCGAACCAATATGGAGGACGACCGAGTAGCCATCTTGGAAGCTCAGCTGTCGCAGGCGAAACTCATCGCTGAAGAGTCCGACAAGAAATACGAAGAGGTGAAAAGCTTAAACGTAACATCACCACACACCAAAGACCCAAGATTTTTCCATCCAAGAAGATTTTGTCTTTACTCTTAACTTTCTAGTAGTCAAATTACAAAATTGGAACAAGTTAAAATCTTGGGTTTGATCAAGAAAGCTAATATTCAAAAAGCTTGTAAAGTTCCATATTTGAAAGATTAAAACTACGCAAATATTCGGAGACATTTTGAAAAAAATATAAAATAATTTTGATCGTGTCCCTAAGCAAAAGATAAACCTAGAAGTTTTATGAATAATAGCATCATTATACAGTACCGTTTTATTACTTTCCCTAATTTAACTATATCTTGACAACTATTTGTTCGATAAATTAAATAAAAGAAAGGGGACTGACTATTCATTTCCGATATCTAAACTAATGAATAATGAAACACTCGTGTTAGAAGATAACAGTTATTCGTTTATCGTGAAATCACTAATATATTGTGTACTAAATTGGTAAATAATATGCTATAGTCAATATTGTTGAGAGTTTTGGTGTCATTGATGAATATATTAAATAATACGGTACAGTCCATACTAGGTTTATGTATTTCTAAAACCTGATAACAGTTTTATTAGCATTAGATACTAGACATTAGTTTCTAGGCTAAATATAACTGTTGATCAGGTTGTAGATGTTATTAGTATTCCGAAACTTGCAGAAATTTATTTAAAAGAAAGGCTGAAACATAAGTATACCACTACTTTAACGCTTAACATAATTACGATGTAATTAGTTTATTATCTAAACAAACAGTAGTTACGGTTGTCGGTTAGACATTGTCTGCAACGTTCGGAATGCACAAAATTACATTAGTATTTAGAAGCAAATTAGAAACCTGTTTGGTTCGGATTTGCTGCATTAATATTGGAAGGAGCAGTAAACGAGTTCCTAGTACAGTGAACTATTGCCGTTTGTTCCAATCTTTATTTCAGTCGTGTTCCGGCCGCAATTTGTTTGTCGCTTTATGTGTTCTTTTGTTTCGTCACTTGCATGTTATTTTCTTCTAACAAATGGGTTACCCTTGATATCATCCCTTTTAGAACATTGTTTTTGTCAACAATTTATTGACCAAAGTTGTTGTTACCGACCAGCGCCCGTAAGATTCTCGAGAACAGGTCGCTGGCCGATGAAGAACGTATGGATGCCCTGGAGAACCAGCTGAAGGAAGCCAGGTTCCTCGCCGAGGAGGCTGACAAGAAATACGATGAGGTCTTTATTGAAGAGTTTCGATGTCGTTTGGTTTGGCTTGTCTTGTTTGAACGCATGCGATGAATATTTCATACTGACGGGTTTGTTCCGTTGTCTGATTAATCTCGTCGCAATTCTGTTCCATTCTTGGAAATTGGTAAATGTTTTTCAAATTGAGAAACATGTTTTGTACTGATTTACTAAGTTTTCTGTTTTTATTTTACCTTTTAACTCCATACCTACTGACACTATCAAGAAGGTTAACTCTATTGACGATACTTCAATTCCTCCCCAAAATTACTTCGTCTTATAAACGTTCTTAACTAACAGTGTTGTGGATTTCAATGTGACATTAACCTTACCCCGCAGAATGAGTTGTGTGATATTGAATAGCATATATGTGACGTAATGGAGTAAAAATGCTCCACGCTCAAATTCAGTCCAAAGAGTAATTCTCGAAAGATTCTCATTAACATTTCTAGATAAGATACCGTTAAATATTTCCGATGCATATTATTTGTAAAAAATATTGACAGTGATTTGACGCCAGATGGTATCCAGTAATAATAAATGTCCTAATTCCCCTGACATATGACCCTGCGCGCCAAAGTGAAGGCAGTCATAAAAGTCAGTGTCCCAACATGGTATGGCATCGCGTCCGATCTCGGCCGCTTCACCTTATAAGGAACACTAGCCTCTTTCGTCGCACATGATGTTACATAAGCATTACTTCCATATACGCAGAGTACTCGACGATTACTCAGTGACGGTGGAGTTGTGTCATGTAGTTTAACATTGTATGGTGTCTCCAGGTTGCTCGTAAGCTGGCCATGGTTGAGGCTGATCTGGAGCGCGCGGAGGAGCGTGCCGAGACCGGTGAATCGTAGGTTTCATTCCGTACCGCCGAGACCTCGACACTTCGATGGCATGTTGCGTCTAAATAACAACGATATTACCGTCTCGTGCGACTGATTAGATCGTTGTTATTCCGACGACACAGTCATCGCTAGCGCGGTGGTCGTTCGGCGCTGTTTTGCAAGTTTTCGCCTCCGTTCTGCATGGTTGTTCATTTGCATTCTTAACATCTGCACAGTAACCTAATTTACCTGTGTAGGTATTTCTAACATCGACTCTCACCAATATTGCATGCCCCCAATCTAGGTGTTGAACGAGAAAGCTGTGATGCGGCAGGACGTTTTTATTAATCAGAATTAGTCATGACATTAATACAGTGTTGCCACCTCGTGAACCGTCATTGAAGCGGCAACACTGCTTAATTATAAGGACACGGTGCGGAGCGGCGGGGCTCGTGCGCGCTCGAGCGTCTCCGCTCCGCGCCTCGCTCAAACAAGGGTTGCCCCATTTCATGGATATTTCTTACGCAAATGTTTAACTATCATGTCCATGTGTCGACTAAACTTCCGTCTTCCGTGTGTGTATCTTAAAGTGGCTGTAGGTTAGGTACTCAGGAAATATGTGTGGTATAGGGCAATTTTCGTTTTCAGATATGCACCGCATTACACCAGAATTACTGGCCGTATGCGTGCCGCACATATGCCAGCGCACACATCACCTAACGATTTTGATAATGCACTAGATAGCACTTAGATAATTATTAATGTTTTATTGAAAAAGTAACTTTTTATAGCTAAATGTTTTGGGACAACCCTCGTTTATATTTTAATGGTATGAGTTCTGACACCGCTCTCGACTCTCCCTGCTTTGTGTTATCCTTTCTGACTTTACGCCGTTTGTGTGGTTTCGCAAACGCCACTGCTTTGCTTTTAGAAGTATCTTGCAGCATCACCTGAATGTTTGTAAATTAACATTCAAATATTTGCACAACCTCTAAAGTAAAACTACACCTGCACCGGATAAATGTCCATACTTGAAGTTCTTTTTACATATGAGCTCGACATACACAGGTTGCAACTAAAAATGCACCCCATCAAATTTTATTTATTCATCACTATCATTTTTAAGCTGACTTTGATCTAATAACCTCAAAGACATGTCGACATTGGTGTAACACACTAACGCCGCATAATTGGACACGGGTCTTCTTTCAATTACTTATCATAAAATTTGAGAGAGTAAAGGCTAAAGATAGAAATCTAAGACATAACAAATTAATGCACAGTTCCACACCGTTGATAATGAAACAAGGTACCTATAGCTACACTAACTTGACATAGTTATTTACGTCACGCGTATCTGTAGCTGCACTGGGTGCGCAGTGCGCAAGCGCAAGTGGAGAGCGGTGTCGGGCTCGGTAGCGTAGTGTGTGTTGTGTGTGTGTGTGTGCGTGTGAGCGTGAACTAACGCTCGGCGGCGTCAGGTGGCGCGCAAGCTCGTGCTGATGGAGCAGGACCTCGAGCGCGCCGAGGAGCGAGCCGACCAGAGCGACTGGTGAGTACGCCGGCACCACCTGCTCCTACACGCGGCACTCGACACGACACGCTACATACTGCCAACATCTACTTTGAAACAAATATGCCTACTTCCCCAATAATAGGTGATCAGGTGACAAAGGCAGACAATATCATTAAAAAGAATTAGTCATCAACACTAAGAGTATTTGTGATACACTTAAATAAATGAAAATTATGACTATGAGAATTATACTTAAAAATGTCGAAAATTATGACTGACTATAAAAACGTTATACCCGATTCAAAGGCTTTTTCAAATTTAAAAGGGCTTCTTGGACTGGTATTAACGAGCCCGTGAGTAAAAAATTTTAATTGTAAATATTTGAGGTCACAAAACGTACATAAACAGTTATGTACGATGACAATATTTTTGTAGAGGAAGTAATGTTCAAAGTATCTAGCGTGTTAGTGTCATTTCCAAATCTTTCACCACCTGCACAATCGGTATGTAGCAAAATCATCAAACAGATAACTATTTAAACAATGTATATAGATTATAATGCTTATACAAATCGATCTGTACGATGACCATTGCACGAGATCATGCAACACTGAACTAGTGAAAACGAGAAAGTCTTTCAAGTACTTATTTAAATTGCAAATGTGTACAGTATCGATCGATTATAAATAAATAATCATAATTTTGCACTCGAGGAAGTGATGATGGTTAGTACTATGAATTCTTTTTATCAGACCTATAGTCATAAAGTATAGAAATATTTGCCAAAACCTAAATCATCATTTCCGTGATCGCATGTTTTGATAGGTGCCTGATGGATGACCTAAAACAATGATTCATCAATAATATCTATTCAAGAATGTCAAGCACCTATTGAAATAACTACTCACATATTTTATTATTCATAACAAGCACGTACTTACTACTGTAATAGTACCTAGTCGTCAAATATTTCGGTCAAATCGATCGACCATCGTTTAATTAATTTTGATTAGAAGCTGTTAAAATTTTTTGAGCAATCCCTTTATGTTTGTTGTTCAATATTAATTTGTCCATTTAAACATCACAGATATTATTAGAATTTGATTTAAAAATAAATATGGAACCTACTTTAATGATAGTAATTGATGTAATAATTACAGATGAAGTTGATAGTCTCTTTTCTCTATTTTACAGCAAAATTGTAGAGCTTGAGGAAGAGCTCCGTGTTGTTGGTAACAACCTGAAGTCCCTGGAAGTCTCTGAGGAGAAGGTATTTATTGTTCTTATTAAATAACCCTACTTATTTTTTTGTTTTAAATTTACGGCCATAAAGGATTTTAGGGTATTTGGATACACTGTGTCATCCAAATATAAAATCACGATTATGATGCACCAACCTTTGTGATCCATATGAGTAGTCTATATTGTTTTCCAAGTTGCCAATTAGTAAGACTAGGACGAACCGATTAAGTAAATGCTAATTGTATGACGCAAACGTTTTCGTGTATAGGTAAATGAATCTTTTAATAAACGATGTTTAACTACCGAAGTAACAAAATAACGTTCTGCGCAGGCCAACCAACGTGAAGAGGAGTACAAAAATCAGATCAAAACCCTCACCACCCGCCTAAAGGAGGTGTGAATGAGAACGGCATGGGTTTATTGCCCGAGTGTTATTGTTAGCTTGCCTAACTGCATTGTCGCACCCACTCTTTAGTGTAGTCTCTCTGTCTGATTTACTATACACCAGTTTCCCAACTACGGTGGTGGTAAAAAGGACTTACGAGCGGTGCGTCTTTAATTTTGCCGTTTGCAGTTTTTTCCTCATTTATATTTCCCTTATTTGTTGTTGTGAATGTTTTATTTTCTAACAGTTATGTCGTTGTAACTAGTTTTAGTTCAGTTTTACTATTTACTATCGAATCGCGTGGTGTTGATACAACACTGCGCGGTACTGCATGAACTTCGTTTTCGCTGTTTCGTGTTTTTCGTTAACTAAAAATAATCGCAGGCCACGCAAAGAGAAGAGACGTACGAAGGCCAAGTAAAACTCCTGGATGCTCAACTGAAAGAGGTAATCTGCGAAGATGAAGGAATACGTAGCTAGACGGTTACGGTTGTAGATTCGTTTCATGTTCATTGTCATCTTGTTGGGTTAGTATGTTGTACTTTGGATTGTGTAAAAGTCGATTGGCTTAAATTTCGAAAATAAATTCGTTTTTACATTGTATTTTATTGATATTTTTACAAGTCCAAGGTTCATCTTCGTAAAACTACGTTCGTTGGTGTAGGAATAGTCGAGGCTGACGGCGGTTGGTGCTTCATCTATGTATCTATACGAAACCTATTCTGTTCTATACCTGTGTATTAATTATTTCTTTATCTAGCTGTATGTACTGCCTGGGTTGTGATTGTATGCTTTTGAAACGAAGGCTTTGTTGTCTTTGTATTATATGCAATACTTAGTAAGTAGATACTTGGATGATCTAATTTCACGGTATGATCTTAAACGGTTTCATAATATCTTGTTCAGCATCATTTTCGATCTTATGCAAGTCGTTTCATAACTTATTTTACAATTCCTCGATTTTACTATCATCGTTATTATTTTGATTTCTACCAAAGAATGTTTTTTAAAATATTGGGAAAGCATTTTTCTGTTTTGAATTTAAAAAGTATACAGTCACAATATGGCGCCGGCGGCATGTCGGTGGCTTTCTGTTAGTAATTCGTCCTGTGTGGCTAGGCAATGGCGTCGCGCGAACACGTCGAGGATAAGATCCACAGCCTCTCGCAGAAACTGTCTCAAGTAAGTTATGGTTACAGCAGACCGTCTGGTCATGATTTAAATTAAAAAAATAATTATCAAAATATTTATGAGAATAATACAAACTTTATTGTTCAAAAGATTTTTTAAGAAAACAAAAGGAAATGTATTTACCATGACCAGGTGTGTCTGTGTTAGATATAAATATTTTCATCACCATTAGTAAATTGTGTAATTCACTTGGGTAACGGTATTGATATTTATGGTGTTGTAGTGCGTCCACTCAACACGTAGCCGCTATGGTAAAGGTAAATTGCATGAAGGGTGTGTCGCTTTTTGTCTGTAACATAGTTTTTATTCGTTACTTACCCAATTTTAAAGCTTGATTTCTTTTTATAATCTCTTTGGTCCATAACGTTAACTTTTTGAAGACTTTTAAAACTTATTGTCCCCTGCATGATAATTGAAAGTATTTGAAACAGTCTCTTTTCTGAAAAAAATATTGTACAGTAAAATGCCAACAATTTTGTGACTCATAGTAGGGCAGCCGAAGATGCTAAATGTGTAGTCACTCCAGCGTCGTCGTGGTAGTAAAAAAAGGTTACCTCATGTCCACCTCTTCAGCGGTGGCAAACGGTTTTTCAGTTTTATTTTGAGGTTTTTTACTTTCAAAGCGTAAAAAAATTACAGTGTGTGCTTCTCCTAGCATCTTTAAATCATTTTCACCAAAAAAAAAGAATTAACTAAACTGAAGTAGATCCAGGTGACTTTAAAGCATCGTGAATTTGTAGCGGTCCCTTTTCCTTTCTACTGGCTCAAATCGCCTGATCTTGATATATACATTTATCAACATGTAATGTACTCATCATACATTATTCTGACGAATTCGAGTATTTTTACCTAACAAATATGTCTTAGAAATATTTTGATTGGCTACTGTAAACTCGCGGCCTTTTAAAAAAAACTAAGATTTGGTGTAGGTATTCAACAGAGCGCAAGGTGTCCCCAATCCCTCTTAATCTGACGCGCTGGAGTAAATCCCACAATCCCCTCTTCGGCTCCCCTATTAGCATTTGTTTTGATACTAAGTTATTTAAACGTTTTTTTTAAATGGATGATAAACTTTAGGAAAGATTTGAGAAAAGAGGTTGTTTACTTCAAAAACAGAACTTAAAACATTTTTTTTATAAATTACAGGCTGAGGCACGTGCCGAATTTGCAGAGCGCTCCGTGCAGAAACTCCAGAAAGAGGTCGACAGGCTTGAAGGTAAATTATCATATTTAATTTTATTTAAAATTATTAAATATACTATGATTATCTGGAAAAGAAATCCCCCAATCTTACCTGACAGATGATAAAATAATATTTAAATGTTATTGATAACTGTTTTCGAGTTTTCAAGGGTCTACATATATTTTCGCAAAACCTGCGTACAGCAATTCGGTTAAGTCAAATATTTCAAATATCTCTAAGTCAAGTTTAACACGTTTGAAATAACAAAGCTTTGAACATTTCGCACTTACTTGACATCATTTCAGCCGTCATTAGATCTGGCTTTAAGTTACAATGCTGTACAATAGATTGAAAGCTTTAACTGTCATTATTTTTGCTACGAACTTAAGCTTATTTTATTTTTTCATAGTAACAGTGTTAGAGTTTATTTTTTTATTGCACAGAAATGATTTTGTGTCTATTGATACCATATTTTCCATTATGTTGTAAGCTATTGTGGATGTCAATGATTCCAAATTATTTCTGTGCACTTTTGTGGTGAGCATGAATTTCAAGTGTTTCCTCTAGAATGCTCGATTTTTTTTCTGTGTCGTTGGCATGGTTTTGATCGATGTTGTTGTAGTCGTTCGGTCCAAATGTTCTGTTTTGTCACTATCAATCAATCCGCAAAGGTGAGCGTGCGTGGATTGAGACGTCTAAATATTAACTTCAACTATTTGAGAGTTACACTAACCGTCTTAACTCTCAAATCTTTAGATGAAAGATGTTCTAATTTAAAATTGGAAAATTGATGTTAGGAGAACTTTAGGGACATTTGGACCGAATGGGTGTGTTGTTGTGTGCCCCACTGACCGTGGCCACGTCGGTCTTGCAGACGATCTGGTGGCCGAGCGCGAAAAGAGCAAACTCCTGCAGGAGGAAATGGAGGCCACGCTCCACGACATCCAGAACATGTGAACACCCGCCCTACCCGCGCGCCCGCACCCCTCACTCGATACATTTGATACATTCCCGCCACGCGTCAAACTGACATCTGTCAAAGTTTTTTATTTATAAATTTTTCTATTATCTTGCGAGTTTGGAAGTGAAATGAGTTTTAATGAGATTTATACTTGGCTTTTTTGTATATGTTGACTATGGAACGAGTGAGGTGAGCGGGTCTAGATGTTAGTAGCTTAGAATAATTGCCAGCCGCTTATAAGTAAAATATCAAACAGACGAGTGTTCATTCAGCACTGCCATGTGCAATTTTTATATTTTGATTCAGAAACTACTGTAATGTATGTCCGTTAGTTGGAGCGTGTAACATGTTTCATAGTCATTACTTTACGAGCGCGTCTGATGTAAGATCGGTATTATCACTTAACGTAATCGCTCCTCGAGCATATTTAGATGTAGAATTTGTGAAATGTTATCATATCAACATTCCAAATCGAGGTCCAATGCATTTTACATTCAACTTAAAAGACATTAGGCATTATGTAGTGCACCAGGGGCGTAGCTACCGCCGTATTTGCCGTATCAATTATACGGGGCCCCGGGCCACGGGGGCCCCCAAAGTGTGTAAGGAAAAATAATAAAAACTTTCTAATTTATTTTATTTTACAAATGACAAAATTCTATAAAACAATTCCTTTTTTATTTGTAAAATGGGTAAATTATGTGATAAATAAATATTTCTTCTCACAATATTTTTTTTCTTTTGTGAAAAATCTTTACCTCCATATAAGGGCCTCCAAAAAATTTTTTATATGGGGCCCCGACAAGGCACGCTACGCCACTGTAGTGCACATAGTTTTTGTACAATATTTAATTTTTTGAACAAATTAGTCGCTGTATTCAGTGTCGATGTAATTGTTATTATAATCTCGATCAGTGCGAGCGCACACGAAGCTCGTGTGCCGTATACTTAACGTGCACCGTTTGCAATCTATTATGAACTTAATTTACTTAATGTTAGTGAAGAGATTAGATATTTTTATTCAATGAGTGACGGTAAAACAATAAATAAATGATATTTATAGGAATATTCTTGCTAAATTGGAAATATTTGATATTCTATTATGTTTGGAGTATGATTTTTCTCGTGTCATAATTTGAGTTTGTTGTTATTTATTTAAATTAATCGATGAGTAGGGGCTAACATTCCCGTCGCGACTGTCGCGAGCGGTGCGATCTGATCGCGGCGACACCTAGCGTACAGAGTCCCGCTCTTTTAATTATTATTAATCGATTAATGAATTGATAGATAAGTTCGCGAAAAATAATTTAATGATTTTTAAGAGTATTCTAATAAAAGTGTTTATGAATATATATTATTATTTTTAACCATGTGTGTATTTTTTGACTAACTCGTGTGATGACCTGTCCCTTCTACTAACACCGTCACGTGTCACGATTCTGTCAGCTATAACGTTATCGTTCATCGATGTATATTCATTCATCAATCGCATCGGTATGTTCAACATTCCACCGGGACGTTCGGAACGAAAATTATCGCACGAATCACGATCAAAATTACGCACGAAGACAATATTGGCCAATCGAAGTACGAAGACTGCATCCATTGTACATACCATGGTCCGGCACGGCACGGGGCATGATCCCCCCGCACCCTCCCGCGCCCCCGCCCCGCCTGTCGCCTGTCGCGACACTGAGTGCCGCCCTGACCGTGCCGACTGATGCAGATGACCTCATCAACGAGATAGAGAGGTTCAACGATATCGGCGACGACATCGACGACTCCTTCGTGGAGCTCATCCCCGGCGTGGACCCCAACGAGAGGCAGGCGGCCATCGCGCGCGAAGCGGCGCGCAAGGAATACGAGCGGCTCCATCCCAAGCTGCCCACGCCGCCGCCGCCCGAGCCGGAGCCCGAACCCGAGCCCGTCGCGCCCGCTCCGGCCCCGGCCGAAGGGGAAGCCCCACCCGCAGACGGCGCCGCGCCACCCGCCGACGGGGCCGCACCACCCGCCGATGGAGCCGTACCTCCCGCCGATGGAGCCGTACCTCCCGCCGACGGGGCCGTCCCTCCGCCCGAAGGAGCGGTCCCACCGGCTGACGGAGCGGCCCCACCCGCCGACGGCGCCGCTCCCCCCGCGGATGGAACCGTTCCACCCGCGGACGGAGCCGTTCCGACCACAGAGGGAGCCGCACCGGTCGCCGACGGTGCCGCCCCTCCGGCGGAAGGAGCGGTACCTCCCACGGAAGGCGCCGCTCCTCCCGCCGAGGGAGCACCCGCCGCACCTGCGGAGGGCGCGGCTCCTCCGGCAGAGGGTGCCGCTCCCGCGCCCCCGGCCGACGGTGCCGCTCCCCCGGCAGAGGGTGCGGCCCCGGCGCCCCCGGCCGAGGGAGCGGCTCCCCCCGCAGAAGGAGCAGCTCCCGCCGCTGCCCCCGCTGCAGACGCAGCTCCCCCCGCGACCGAAGCGGCCCCCCCGGCGCCCGCACCCGAGGCAGCGCCGGCGGCGGAGGCGGCGCCCGCAGAGGCACCGGCCGCCCCGCCAGCGGAAGCCGCACCTCCCTCGTAAAATTTCGCGCCCCTCGCCCGCGTTTCGGACTGTGTCGCTCGCGTCGTCGGAACTCAGCGTTCGTTCGAACCGACCGAACTTATCGTACCCTGCAAGTAATTAACACGTTGTAAAAAAAATACTGCATATTATTATAGCTGATGGAATTTCGTTCCCTATTTGCGTTTCCGTGGAGTTCGATCGGTTGCATGCGTGTGGAAGCGTGCCGGAAGGACGGTGGAGTGACCTCGCGGTTTCCGCAGACGACCTGATCGCCAACAAGGAGATGTTCCACGAGATCGGCGGCGAGCTGGACTGCGCGTTCGACGACCTGGGCCTGCGCGCGCCCGCGCACGCGCCGCCGCCCTGCGAGCGCTGCGCGTGCTGCCACTAGCCCTGCCGCCACCGCGCCCACCGCACTCTCACATGCACTTACTACACGAGCGCGACCTTTTGTACAACTATCATTAAAGTTATCGATTTGAAACCTAACGCTTACTGAGTTTGCATGCCGTTCTTCGACATTCTATTGACCCACTTTGCGAAAGAAACGCTTAACAGTAACTCGACGTCGACGCATGGCTTCGGAGTAACATAAGGATCTAAACATGTAAGCATATTAATATCTTAAACGCCGTCGCCGCGACGCGTTTACAGACTGTTGCAAACGATTATAAAAAGGGCTTTACGAATGTATCTGTAAAGCATTTGTATAAAAGATACTTTCGGACCGTCTGTAACCGCCGCAACGCAACTAATCCTTACACTTGACTTAAGAAGAGATATCCAATTAGAAAGATTATCGAGTATCCCTTAATATCTGGAATATTGTCGAGCAAATGTTGTAATTGGATGTAATGTGCAGACGAACTTGTCGCCGAGAAGGAGAAGTACAAGGACATCGGAGACGACCTCGACACCGCGTTCGTGGAACTCATCCTTAAGGAATAAGCTGTCGTTATCTGGTTCTTGTCGCGGCACCTACCACCGCCCGCGATTCAAACAATATCACAATAGATGTATTTTTACTTTATATTTTATACTCCTGATTTAAAGTATTAAAATCCATAGCTTTATGGCGGTATTTATTTTCGAGTAATATAATAAACTAATTTATTACTTAAGTTTTGTTTTATTCTTCCTTTATGTAGGTCCAACAAACCTTGTAGTTAATGTAGATAATATCAGCTATTGTACAAACTATCAATTAGTTAGTTGGGCTGTAGTACACGCTTTGTAGATTTGATTATAGGTGGCAGTGGATTTTTCCTTGTGATTTTGGGGCTACTGGAGAGTCCGCGTAAAACGAAGGGTAAACAGTAATTACTAGTAGGTAGACGTAAGACTTTAACTTCAAAATTGTTGGTGGTATCTAAATACAAAAACAGTTTCTGAAATCCCTGAAAATTACTGTTTACATATTCGCATAGACAAACCATAGTAAAACCACAGATAATATAACAATAAGCTAAGTAGAAGACCAGTATAGTATTTTATATTATCTGTGGTAGAAGTGCCATGTGTACTAAGTTGAGACCCGGTTATTAAGCAAACACGATTATCACTTGCCCACAGAAGTCGCTTATACATCTATGGTATGGTATGGTATTAACTTCCCGATCCAAACCACTAGATAATCTACGTCACACAAACGGATTATCATCACAACAGTGTTACAGTTCACACTCACTCGCCGCCCCCAGGTCTCAACTTATTGCGCACGGGTAGTAGTCCTCTGATCTATGATCTCATAGTTGTTTCGTAATGTAGCGCTTATTTGGCTTTTTACTTGTTTTTGCATTGTTCCTATGGTCAAGAAGCAAAAAAATATGCAAAGAACTGATAACAGGCAATAAAAAGATGCGCACTCGGCAAACAAAACGTCAAAAAGACAAAGTCAATGTCTCATAAGTAGGTTCAAAATCTAGAGACAAACTTTGGACTACTGAGACTGACTTTGGTCATGACCATAATGTATGTATCAATAGCTACCTAATTATTTAAAACAACACACTTGTGCATGCCTGAATGTAATGCCAGTTGCATAGTATGAATGTCTAGTGATTATGATTTCGGCGAAAGAAAGGGATGCAGTTATACAGTGCGTATATCCGCATTCCTTTCTTTAACGGAATCACAATGATAAAGCAGTGATCATTTAAGGGTTTGTTTGGGCATCTTAGTTCTTATCCTCAAATGTAATTATTTCAGATACCTTTAAAGGTATATTTAAAAGCTTACACCTATAAGAAGGGACTATTCTGGGCTTTAGGCTGCATATTAGTAACCACAGATAATATAATACTATACTTTAGTAACATTAAAAAAGTAAAGTAATGTAAACTAAATTCAGGGGAGCTGAACTGATGCCGTATTTGTAAGTATCTACTATTGAAGCTGGATGTAAAACTGTTTCATTTGCTTTTATAAATATTCGCTTTATATTTAGTTTAGTTTAAGTTGCAGCTTTCACACAAGAAACAAAACGGATTTAAAATAGGAGTAGGTCAGATAGGAAAAGTTGAATACTAAAATTTACTTTAGGAATGCACAACCCGCTTCTTTGTATTATGTGTATGCGAAACTGCTAGAAGCTCCAGGTCAGGACCACGATTTTTGCGCTTTGGAAATGTATCTTTAACAGACATATGTCGAAAAAAAATCGAATGTCGATTGAAAACTAGTTTTTGAATTCTCAGAACGTCGCGTTAGAGATAAGTCTACCACTCAACGCACGACATTCAACGAGTAGTCTATAGCAATCGATATCATGAAATATGTCGATTTCATTGGTTTTCTATCGACATTCGCCATTGTTTTCAACTTTATGTCCAGTTCGAGATAAATGTCTAAAGCGGGAGAGTTGGGGTTCTGACAGGTCAAGTCAAAGGTCAAGTTGATTCACTCGATCTACCCTAGATCGCTGGAATATATCCAAAGAATATAAAAAATCTTCTAAATCTCACCGGTCACATGAGATGACTAGCACTTGCACACAGTCAACATACAAATGCTTTACACTTGTAGAATAAAGACATTTACATTTTTAGAGTACAATTTTAAGGAAGTTATCTACGATCATCGTTTTATTTATAAATTCATTCAACTTTATATTTTATAAATTCAATAAATAAATAATATCTAATAATTTATGTACAATGAAAAGACTATTGGAAATTATGATAGGCCCTTAACTGTAGAACTCAACACCCTGTTATTAACAAACTGTAGAACATTTACCTACTAATACTAATTTTGTCTGTGTAACTAACCTACTAATATCACTAACAGACGAGGTGGTCGAAGAACGCAGTAAATATAAAGCTATAGCCGAAGAAGTGGATCAGACATTTGCTGATTTGTCCGGATATTAAGATGGTGGGCGCCATTTTGAAGATGGCGGAAGCGGCGCAGGCGCTGGTTGCTTTGTTGAGTATATTTTGAGAAAGCAATGTCAGGTTTTTTAATATTGTAAGTATAGAGCTACATGTAACTTTGAGTTTTGAGACATTTAAGCATTTACTTACACTGACTGAAACTTAAATTAAAAAGAAAAATGTTTAGGTATAATTTGAAGAAAAAAAGAATGAAAATAAGAGTGTCAAGTTAATGATGACGTAAATAAATATTGGTGATTTATTCAAGGAACGTTTACAAATTATAAAAACTGCTAAAATGGTTGGCAATATTGTGTATATTGTAAGCCACGAATTATACTAAAAAATATAAAAGAAAGCAAAGAGCGATGTGAAAATTATGCCAAATATATTTATTTATTTGTAGCTCTGTACAGTTATAATGATAAATATACCTAAACTTCTAAAAGTCTGGGAACATGTAGGTAACAACTAAAGTTCCAACATTACAAATGATCAGACATTTACGATTTTAAATTTATATTCTTTGCACACTTCATGTTAAATAAAGATGTAAAACTGCATAAGAGGCTAAATTCGATAATTCCGTACCTTTCGCACTTCTATTCATGACGATCTGTCGTCTGTCGATGATTGCTTTAGTAGGTAGGTACTCTATGTACTAATGCGACTGTTGCTTTTAAGTACGGTGTAATAGGTACCAATGATTAAAATACTGCCGTAATTAATGAAAACTCATTTACATTAATATACTTATCAATACCTGATTGCAGTTGCTGTTTTTTTACTGTTTTCATTTATGACGGCAGAGTAGATAGGATTTAAGTATCAATATATTTTGCTTGCCTACTTCGATACCTACATATTACAAGAAATTATCAAATCGGTTTGTCCATTTCAATGTACAAATTAAGTATCCACTAACGAACTATCAGATTTATCGTTGTTATAAGGTTCGAGAGTAACATAAGTCGAATATTTTTGAGACAATTGTTAAGTAGTCTTGTAATTAAAAGAAACGAGAAAATGATTATCTATAACACGACAAGAACTACGCTGTTGGTCCTGGAAAGCAAGCACAAGCGTATCGTTTACTTTGAGTAGGTACTTACTTTACTTTTGAGTACCCAAATCTCTCGATGAGACCGCACCATAGACAGATTTAGGTACTCAAATACGCTTGTTCTTTCCATAGAAAATTAGTTGATATATCTATGCTAGCGAATGAAAATCACTTGCTTGGTCAACTTATCTGTGAGTAGGTACGTAGGTATATGAAAAGAAAATGTTTTAATAAGACCGCGCCGCGCAGTACTTATTTTGGCGCTAAAGCACTATTCTTGCTATTAAAAGGAGTTCTTAAAATTACCCTAATGAAAAGCTAATTTTCCGACTAATACCTAGTGCTTTAAAAAGGATATAAAACTGGAATCATCTTATGTTTTGGAGAATGGGGATTGTTTTCCTAGCTTGAATTACCTATTCGTTGGGTTTTTGTGCTTGGAAATTGTAGTTCTAAACACACAATCTGAATGTTTTTGATCAGAGCCAATGAAGCAATGAACTAGAATCTAAAAACCAAATGGTTTACCGAAAAATACATATTAAAATTTTTTACGATTATTTAGCTAATATTGTCTCAGGGCATTAAATTAACGGTAACGGTAAAATATGTAGATACCTATATTTTTCTCTTTCATTGAATACGTGGACGAATTAAGCAGTCGCAAAATGATTTGTGCAAAGACATAATTTAGATAAGTGTATGTCGGTTCAATATAGGTGACGCTTATGAAAATTTTGAATAGGTACATAGCTCACCTATAAATTAGATTGCCATCGAGTAGTTCACATTCTTTTAAATAAATCAAACTATTGAAACACACGCTGGTTGTCAAATCTATATATACCTGTTTATAATATAAAAATGAATCGCAAAATGTGTTGGTAAGCGCATAACTCGAGAACGGCTGAACCGATTTCGCTAATATTTTTTTAGAATATTCCTTGAAGTACGAGGATGGTTCTTACGCAGAGAAAAATTAAAAAAAAAGAAAATTTATAAAGCGAAGTAGTGCCGAATACAGGGTTAGATAACTATTATTTATTATTGGTTATATTCGGTAGGTCTGAGACCCGGTAGATGGCACTGCTTTACCGGGCAGACCGACGTCTGCGGGATCCGCTAGTCTGTCTATAATCGTGTTGCGGTATTTTGGAATATGCATACACGTGAAGGTTTCTAACGCCAACTACATTGAACCGGCATCTACCGTTTTTTACAGTTAATTTCGTTTAGCTGTGCGCCTAAAACCACTGCCGAAGTTTTATGTATTATGCCGCGATTTTTATGACGAATGTTTTATGAGATCTACATATTCTTATGAAATGTGTAACGACTTAATTTTGCGTCTAATTTAATACGTTTTGTATCAGTTATACTTGAAAAAATTACTATGTATGAATGTCTTGAAGGGCTATCGTTGCCAATAACGTTGCTAATTAATATGTTGGCTGCCACGAAGCTTACCGGTGATGTCAAGAATCTGATTTAAATAAGGGTTTTAATATCACCGGTCATACCGAATTGTATACAGGTTGCTCTGGAAAATGATACATTCCTTACAAAGGGTTGAAGTACAGTTGAAGTTCAAAACTTATGTACCTACTTACTTTTGATTTGACTCGATCAGTGAGGTAAATATTTCCAAAAGAGTATTTTGATATTAAATAACCCGTACACAGTATTATGGAACCAAAGTAGTTACAAATAAACTAGGTACTTTAACTCTTTGCATGGTTTATGTACGGTTCACTGGGCACCTATGATATCAGCGTTAGAATTACTAAATTACATCTAAATTACCGCGCCCTTGCTGGGAATACTCACTTCAACCCTTTTTAGTGTCCCAGAGCTGGGCACGGGTCTTCTCCCAAACTTTATCTTACGAGTTGACATAGTTTAGGCCAGCATGTGTGGACACGCTGTCCGGGTTGGTGGATGTCACATTTCCTCGAATGATTAGTTTATAGACATGCCGGTTTCCTCACGATGCTTTCCTTCACCGATATTGAGCAGCGGCGATGAAACAATTCACACAAAGATGTGTGGGCACGACTGGGAATCGAACCCGCGACCTTATAATTTTAAGGCGAGGCCCGTTGTAGACACTGGGCAGTCAACGTGTTAAATACAAATGTCAATACGTTAAGTCTATTTTCAATTAAAACCATAGTGTAACTGCAATGACTAATTTAAATATAAGAATTTTGTACTCGAATATTGTATTTATTTAGCTTCTAGATTTTGTATGACAGTATAAAATAACCAGTTTGTGCTTTTTTCTTCCCTTCATATTCTTCTAGACTGATTTGGGTCTTAAATAGTGATTACAAGCAACAAATGATTGGATCAGTTCCAAATCTTATGGTAACTCGGATTTTTATAATATGCTATCTAGTTCTACAGCAGCTGTATCGGCCGGTTTCTACTCACGAT
Source organism: Meganola albula (assembly GCA_936450015.1). Taxonomy (NCBI): domain Eukaryota; kingdom Metazoa; phylum Arthropoda; class Insecta; order Lepidoptera; family Nolidae; genus Meganola; species Meganola albula. The sequence continues at coordinate 3,777,468 of OW388157.1, read as the reverse complement.
TAGTATTTGACAATTAAAAAATTAGCTGTGAGTGTGACATTAACACGAGGTATGAAACTACAAAAATACGTCATAATTGTATTATTACCAGTAAATAAAATAAAAACAAATCCAAATATAAAAAATGTGCGTGTACTTATGTACGCGCGTGAGAAGTTATACTTCTTTGGCATCATTAAATAAGCAGACAGCTTCACACTGTTAATTTTGTGTCACAGATGCGCGCGCATCTTAAAATTTCACTCTCATCATTGTTTCATAACGCGCCTAAGAAGTATAACTTCAATAAAAACTCCCCGTGTAGACATAGGTGAAATTTCCATGAAAAGTTTCTTACGAACTGGGCGCTTGCACTGCACAACAAAACATGATACAAGAATAGTCTTCTCTTTCTTCTTAACTTTAAACGATAGAGATAGATAGTGCTTGCAACATGTTCTCTTGTGCATAGGGGTTTATTGAATCAATGTTGGTATTAGTAGGCTTTGAATGCGCAGCAGTGGATTTCTATACAGACGTCCGTGCGCATAACACTATACCTCGTTTGGTTAAATTATATGCAGTATATGTACTAAAAGTAGGTACATAAATTTTTTACTTGTAACTACTATATTAAGATTTTTGAGACGTTCTAAACTATAGCTTCTAGAAGAAATGTCTGTGAGCGCTTTTAACGGTACACTCTTGTAAAATATATTTATATTAAAATATTTAACTGTTTTATTTGAATAATTCCATATCCTACATACAGTGCGACATAAAAGAGCAGGTAGGTACCTCCATCTTGGAAATTTCGAGAACTTAATTTTATTTACTCCGTGTGGCACCCTCATTGAATCTCTAGGTACCACAGAGTACCTTAGTTAAAATATCTAGGTACCTACCTACTCTTCTAAGTCGCTCTGTACTTACCAGTGGCGAAGAGTCCAAACAAGGAATTGATTAATATCGGTATTACTTCATTAGAAATATGTAACTCCTAAGACTTAAATAGCATCAAAAATAAGTACCTATAATATGAAGGTGGACCACCAGATACCAGTAATGACGGGTGGAAATCTGAAAAAGGGTCGCCGGAATTCCCTTTTTCAGATTTCCACCCGGCGCCACTGGTACCTACCTATTCAATACTATAGCAATAACTAGTTTCTTGTTATGTAAGGGTGTAGATAACGTGCAAATAATGCTTTTATATTTATTTATTTATTACAGTCTAGAAGGCTTACAGCTAAAAACAACTTTAATAGAAATTACAATATGAAACATAAAGCCAATTACAAGCCTTCAGGTATAAGACATTGTATATAAATCCATGTAATGTGAGCAATATAGCACTGTATTTACATTTAGGTATAGTGAAAATATAAAGAAAAAGTAATATGATTAAGACATTACTTACTAAATAAAAAAATTTTGGCTTATGCGTCGCCTCGCCGCCGATGTACTTGTAAGAAACGGATCAATATTGTGCTGCTTACACAATTCGTTAAAAGTTCTACTTGCACGTACAACAATACTGTTCTGCCTATAGTTAGACAGGGTGTTTGGTATCCGAATTGGGGGATTGATACGAACCAATTTCGATGGAACGTTTAGGCCAAGTTTGGCTAAGAGCTCGGAACTGTCAATTTCGCTAGATAGAATTTTTGATATTATTCCTATATTCCGTAAGGATCTGACTACGATGTCATCAAGAGTAGGGTATTGCTGGTCATATAGCCACCCGCTAGCATGCATCAGTTACTAAAGCCTGTAAGTATTTACAGAACTCAGTTTTAAGTACGCGCTTGAGATGACAGTTAAAATTACTTCTTCTAGTGCCTCTCCACTATTGGAGGTTGGTCATTAACTCTTGGTAGTTCTTTCTCTCCTGTGCTCAGCGGAATATTTGTTCTGCGCTGACTACTCCTGTCCATTCCCCGATGTTTCTTAGCTATGACTCCTTACTTCCACCGGCGCGGCGTTTGCCTAGCCCATTATGATTAGTTGAAGCAGTTGATATCTTTCATAAAATAAAATGTCCTCCAGCACGCATGGCTGACGCGAAGGTACCTACCCTGCAAGTTCTCAACACAGTGACCTGTAAATACATCTGTGTTCGTGCACAATGAGTTTTTTTATTCTTAGATAGGCTGGCGCTTGACTACAACTTGCCTGATGTTAAGCAATGATGTAGTCAACGATAGAACGCGCCAGCCCAGTATATCGATTCACTCGTGATTACGAATGATTATCGGCGAGAAGGTGGTAGTGGAATGAGCCTCCTTGAGTGACCTCACAAAAGCTATGTATTGTATTTTATGTAGAAACATGTAGTTAAGTGGTACCTCAAATTAATATCTATAGATAGTTCTAAGTAGTGTCTGCATTTATTGCATTCGTTTTTAAAAAGGGCTGTATCAGAAAAAAAAGTTCGATTTTATAGAATCAAATGTCATGTCAACTGTCATCTGAAGCGCGTACTCAAAACCGATATCTAAAATTAAACGGAACCCGGGAAACCCTTTTTAGTGTCCCACTGCTGGGTACGGCTCTTCTCCCAACTATCTTACGAGTTGACAGAGTTTAGGCCAGCGTGTGTGGACACGCTGGCCAAGTGCGGGTTGATGGATGTCACATGTCTTCGAATGATTAGTTCTTAGACATGTCGGTTTCCTCACGATATTTTCTATCACCGATATAGAGCAGCGGCGATGTATCGATTCACCCAAACATGTGTGGGAACGACTGGGAAACGAACCCGCGACCTTATATTTCTAAGGCGAGGCCAGTACAGCTGCGCCACCGCTGCCCCTACCTGTAGTCCTCTATGTTACCTACCTAAATCATTACTAAATCGTAAATTGAAAGAATTTCGTAAGTTGTTCTCAATGAACTTCAGTTGCGCTAAATATAGTTGAGGAGGTAACCGGAAATCGCTTGGTATTCTGAAAATTTGCAACAGTGCGCGCGCGCAGGACGGTACCACCTGATCGATTTAGTCGGCATTGACAACGAGACTTGTTTTTACATCGATCTATCAATCCGATCGATTATCTTGCTCATCTGACGCGTCACAGGCTCGTGTGTAAAGTATCGGAATTAAAGAAAACTGGTAGTGAAACAATACGTGTGAAAGTGACAGAGCACAGTTGAGAAGTTCGTCGCGAATGAAATGCTGGTTCGGAATCCTGGACTTTTGGCACCGAAAATAGTCGGGCGGGCGGGCGGCGAAACCGCGAGGGCGGGCGATGCGCAGTGCGTGTCGCTCCGCCGTGTGAATAGCCCGCTCGTGAGGTGAGTGCCGCGCGCGCCGCCCGCAGGTTGGATACTTCACCCCGCGACACCCTGGCTCTCTACACCCTGGGATCTCGTGACCCTGGGGACCTGGAACGTCACGTGTGGAGTATCCAAGCTTCTGGAAGTGCTTTCGTGGAATACCCGGTGCTTTCGTTTTGTGATATGTTGATTATGCTTTATTTTCTCACCCACATTGATGGATAATGATAAAGTTAACGAAACAAATATCTATAGAGGACTGTGGTGTTTAGTGTTACAAGTAGAGAGTAAGTGAGGTCGTACGGTGCCGCGCGAATCGCGTATTTGGAGGATATGACTCGGGTTTCACCGCTCGTGCGTCCTCGCTGAAAATAGTGCGCGCGCGCCGCCCACGCCGAGCCCGCGCTTCACGCCGCCTCTAACCTATTTGCGGCATACCCGAGCTTCAGTATTTATTTAGCGATATGAGGAAACTCGTCTCAACTTTTATTTAGACTCAGTCGTGGCCCATATATCGTGTAATTAGGACGTTCAGGCCATGGCTTTTATATTCGCTGTAGTCTGGTTTCCAATTTCAATACTGACTCAGCGACAGATTAGATTTTTGCGTTAGAGAAATGACATACATAAAGATAAGCAATGATATTGTGAAAAATAAATGACACAAATACCCTGCAAACATGAAATAAAGCAAACACTTATCTATTAGATCATTTTTACGCAATCACAGCTGCCTAATTATAACTTGTATTTACCCGAAACTTTTATTTAAATTACCGGCGCTTCAAATCTACATATCATAACTAAGATAGATACTCGTCCTTACAGATATAACTTAGGCACGTATATAACTTATCATGACATAATGACTGGGAACACTAACATTAAATTAATTAAGGCTAGGTACCATCTAATGCGATCGTCAGGTATGCTATGAAGTCGAGATAGCGTCATTATGAAGTACGTTTGGAATGTTGGCACTATATCAAAGGGGCTAGACTTCTGTAACACCTGAACTACCTATCTAAACACAAACTTCTAAAACTTAACATCTTTAAATCTAAAGCTATACACTACCTCCACAGAGTTTTAGACAGTTCAGAGGTTGAATGAAATAATTGGTCACTCAATAACTTGAAAATTATTTAATATTTTCAAGTTATGGAGTGTCGAAACTGACTGCGGTGGAGGAAAACAAAGATTTATTAAAATTTTAACTAGCTGTTAGTGTTATTGAATATCATGCATACGAATTTAAATTGTATGCATTTTGTTGTACAGTGACGATACCTGTAAGCTAGCAAAAGCTGAATGATCATAACCGAGTGAACTGATTAAGTCGTTCTCAGTTTTGAGCTTTAGGACCTTATTAGTTAATCGTCCAGATGTTTGAATGGCCGATTAATTGAGTCGGGTTTTTGTTTTTCCAGCATCTAGGTTTTATACAAGAGATTTAGGAGATTTAGTATGGGATTTTGACTGATTTGTACTTATTATCTTATATCACTAGTCACTAAATAATATTATAAGTTCTCATAAAGAGATGTTTGCAACTCAATCTTATTATGAACTTGAGATTAAGAATTTAGATTACGCAGTAGGCATGTTCGAGCTTATCCCAAAGTTGAGAATTAACATTAATCGTAGATCTTAATTACTCTTTCCACAAGTAGAGCGACGCTTAGGAACAGATGACGTCACTGTGCCCTTGACTTGACGGTGGGTAATAACCATTGTCATTGTCATTGTCAAATATATTTTTGATGTTTAATTCTTCATCTAAAAATCAAATTAATTTAAATTAAATATCTGCCGATCGATATACTTTAAACTGCTTACAATAAAATTATCCCCAGTAACTCCAAGAGAAAAGAATCTATCGAAATTACCTTAAAACTTTATAACTATATCCTTACACAGGCTGGCCTTATGCAGGTCACATGGTCTCGAGTATTTAGTTCTAGCACATGCTAATCATGATCATTATAAAGAAAAGCTGCTATGAAAACTATCACAAAACCTGCTTGCTAAGACCAAAATCCAATTTTACTTACCACAAAATTTTTAAAATAGGAAACTAAATGATTTTATTACAGACCTTAATCCTAACACACGCTAGCCTAATGTGGGTCAAATGGTCTCGAGTATTTACTTCTGGCAGAAACCATCATTTTGATGATAGAAAAATGTCTTGCCTGCTTGCTGAGACTCAAAACTCAAACCCATTTCTAGATTACCACTATACTTTGAAAGTATTATTAACATCTATCTGTTCAAAACAAATGAACTGTAGTCCATTATTACTGATTATTATATATATTATTAAAAACCATTTAACTAAACATGGTAAGGAGAAAGAAAGCAAACATGTTACTCGAACGTTAGAAAAATTCTAACATTCCGAGTTAATTTTAGTCGAAACACCAGCTGTTATTAAAACTGAAAACGTGGTTATTTTCGTGAACAATATGGACGACTTGACAGCTAGCCAGAAAACGTCATTAGCCCGGTATTTTCGCAACAGCACAGTACCATGCTGTTTGTTAGTAATGCTTTACTAGCTTTTTATGATAGCCAGCAATGTATAGTTAAAATAATGTTCAACCATAAATTGTTTAGTTTTTGATGTTAATGTTTGAGCTAATTCTAGCGAATTCCTGGTGTTTATGCTATTGCTATGAGGATACCTATAAAAACCGGGATTATGATTTCTAGTATCTTTCTCTTTTCTTAGCTGATATAGCTATTTGATGGTCAGATCATTATTTTTTACTGTTATCCTCCTAAGCTATGTTACGCTCTGTATTCCATGTCTTCGTATGTTACTTGTTTGATAGCCTCTTATGTCACTATTTCTTACATCTTCTTGTTTTGGTTCTACCTTTGGATCTTTAGCCAGAGATGGAGTGTCACCGCTTCACATGTACAATTATATTGTTGTCTGCTTCCTATCGGCAATGTCACGAACTTCCAGACTTCTTAGAACATAGGTACCTATTTGTTGGGTATATGTTTGGTATCTAATAAATACTTCAATTATGTTCTTTGATATAAGCAATTGAGATAATTCAGCAGGGTAAGGATTCCCAAGAGTTCCCTTATTTAAGTACCTATATTTGATTATTATTATTTCAATGTAGGTACCTACAATATTCCTGTAACTGAATAAACAAAGAAAAATGATACCAAAATGGCTTTATACGTGTTTTATGTGGTGCATTCTTTGTACAAAATCCAAATAGATGTATACGTCGACCTAACAACGCTTGGGTTTATTAGACGAATCTAACGATACAACTGTCGCAATCCATGTTAAAACAAACCCGTGTTAACATAAATAAATTAAATGACATATATACCAACACTTAAACACAACTTATAGACATAACATAACCTATATAGATATATAAGTAAGCTATGTCATTATTGAAAAACAAAGAGGCATAAGAAGGTCTTTAGAAATAAGACACCTACCCAAATATTATTTTTACTTACGTATACAGTACACCTTATTAAATTATTACATGCTTACTTCATTTTACATAGAAGATAAACGAAACTAAAACAAACTTTTCTATTCTCTAATCAAAAACAAAGTTCCAGGAACAATATTTGCTCACATAATTTACCCTTCAAAAATCAGTAGCAGTTATTTTGGTAGATATCTCGTGAGCTCATTGGTAATATCAACAAACTGATCGAGCGATGAACGATTCACATCTCATCGCGCACTGGTAATAAGTAAAAATACACAAAAATGCACCTAACAACATAATAACCTTGATTTAAAAAACTATAAAGAAGGAATAGAAAAAGTTATTATGGCACAGCCAATATATATTTTTTTATGGCTATAGGTAATACCCGAAGATGTAATCAAAGGTGACAATCACCGTTATTCTACAGTTCTTTATCAGCCTCACCATTAGGAGATGAGACTATTGCCATGCTAAATATATAAAAATTATTTGCTATATCAACTTGCTATGTGGACTTATATACATATAATAAAAAAACCTTGTTGTTAGATTTAGATTTTTCAGTTTCATTGTAAACAAAAATGCAAGGAGGTAGCGTAAGTAGCGTCACAACCACAAAAAGCAGGTTCTGAAAAAAAACTGTATTATTATTATTATTATAAACATGTTTATTCATTTTTCAAAATGCGAATCGAGTCTCAACGATAAAAAAGACGGGTTGCACTCCGGGAGTGCCGGCAGAAGTGAAAACTTGATTATTAACATCTTAATCTGCCTAAACGAAACAGTAGGCCCAGGCATACATTTTCGCCGCGCCGTAGAGAGGGGATAGCTGTCTACTCTCCATCCGTCTTACGCTTTTTCGATCAGGTCACGTGTCCTGACGCGAGTTTAAGATTTTATACCCATTACAGAAAAAGTGCTCAACGCCGCTAAAGAAGTTTTCACTTCAAAAATGAGGTTACTAGCAACTACTGAGAGACTATTTATAAGATTAATTTCTCGGATCGAGCAATCATATAAAGTTATTACTGGATTTTTAACAAGGAAGTTAATGCAGTATTTTATAATCGTATTTAGGTTTAAAGGCAACGTACTAAACCTAATACTAGCAAGCTCATCGAGATTCTTTTCTGCTACAGTCGTGACCTACGTTTTTAAATAAATGACTGAGGGATTACTCGTAAACCAAAATATATCTGGATCCAGCATCACCTACGTCATTTACGCCTACACAAAGACGTACATAATTCCAATAAGTATACCTACATTTTGCTTACGTGTTACCGTTCAAGTTTGGAAAATTAGCATTCGAATAAATTATAGCCTCGTCAACCCTGTCCAAAGTTTTCCTTTAAGAGAATTATCCTGCAAAGCTACAAATACTGTAACCTACCTACTTAATATTTACCTAAATACATACCTATCTTCGTTGTAACATCGCTCACGTCTTTATTATCCGAAGGTGAATTACGTCGGATATATTTAGGTCCCATACGAAATGGGGGTGAGCCTATTTATCGGGCACAATTTACAACTAGGTGCTATTTACTAATAATTTTTCTATGGGCATTAGAAACGACTATTTGCTCGACCTAGGATTTGAATCCGGGCCTTACGGATGTTAAACGTCTACGTTTACCACTTGACTTGACACTTATTTATTTACAAGAATAAGTGTTTGAAATTACAGATTGAGTTATACTAAATTACACTTAAAAATGTAAACTTCACTAAAATGAAATTAATAAATTACATTCAAGTAACTGTTTAATGAAATTGGGAGAAGATGAAGTGTTTTGGGTTTATTTAATTTTTGGTGTTGCTTTACAATTACTTAGCTGCGAGTGGAAAGCTGGTGTTTTAATTCTCTCAGTTTTAGTATACAAAAATGACATTGCATGAGTTACGCTGTGGATCAAGTTATAAATAATGTTAATTTGTGGCCACGATAATGTTTTGGGGCTTCATAACTAACATTACATGTTATGAAGCCCCATTAGCATCTGATAGCTAGGCACGGGTATTCTCTCAGATATGTAAAGAGTTGAAAGAGTTAAGTTAGACATACGTTGACCAAGTGCGGGGTCGCGGATGATAATATGTAGGTAACCTCTTTTAGTATATCAACCCATTTAATTTTAGTTTGATCTGGTCGAACCGTTTGAATCGAATGCAACATATGGCTTGGCCGCATGCCATATCGTATTTGTAGCGCAATTGCGAAACTGGAGTAATTTCGTTTTTTCTTCTTTCTTATTAATAAAAATCAATAGCTACTTTACCCTTGGTACGATTTCAACATTACGAAAAAAATTTGAATACTTGAAATAATAAAAAAGGAAACGAAACGTCGGGATCTAAAATCTAAAATAAACCGCGATAAAATCCGTTAAAAAGTATTTTTATTTCAATGTGTAGTTAGTTAGTTGGAGCGGGCTGTTTTCCGCAACTCGACGTCCTGTAAGTGCGCCTATTTTGCCTTTTTTGACGTGACAACGTCTTATAAATTGGTTTGCCGGGTGACACTTCAAGAAACTGCCTTACGCTCCGCTCACGTTATGCGCTCACAATGAGAGCGAGTGAGAGGCACGCGTCCCTTCCACTCGGGCATGGTTAGCCCGCCTAAGAGCGAGAGAGACAGACATAAAAAGTGAAAGGCACGCGTCACTTCCACTCGAGCACAGTTAGCCCGCCTAAGAGCGAGATTCTTTGTATAAATTAATGTTTTAAATATAATTCTTTGTATAAATAAATGTTTTAAATTGTTACTATTATTTCATCCTTCTTCCTACTATACGAATGAATATTCACATTAAAATTATTTTACCACTCAAAGTCGTTGTCACGTAAAACTTTCGCCCGTATACCGACTTTACAGGCAACCAATTTTTTTTTTATTAATGGGACTTAACGCACCAATGTAATCCTGTTGCAACTCCTGTAAGCCAGGATCGACAACGGCGCCGTAAAGAAACTCGGGATTTGAACCCGGCTAAGTCCCAGGACACCTAAATCGACATCAGCCATATTTCATTTCGACATGTCAAGTTCGAGATAAATGTCTAAAATATATATAAAAATATAGAACTGCTAGAAATAGAATAAAATGGATTGGCAACAAAGTAGGTAAAATAGTTTGTAAATTTATGTGCATTTTAACCTATTGACAGGTTCGAAAACTTTTTTCGTATTTATAACTCGTACTAAGGGTAGGTACTGTAATATGTATATGGTCACCTAGAACTTTTAGAACCAAGAACTTTTCACACAATGTTACACAAAAATTGAATCAATTAGTAAATCACACATGGATAAAAGGAACGATTTGTTATGTAACACCACAGGGCAGTCAATCGTCCGGGGAGTTTTACTGTTTTGTGGTTAACATTAGGGCAACAATTTTCATATCGCCGAAGATGGCTACAATTTACTATGGTATCAAAGCAGGTTCTCATTAGTCTGTCACTCGCCTTGGGACAATAATTGTACACCATTTATATGATTAATTGACAAATAAACCTGCTATTATACTCGGATGCATCTAAATATTTGTGTTCGGGAGACCTTATTAATCTTACCAAGAAGCATAGACATATCACAAAACGTTTGCACCCCTTTCACATTGTAAATAAGGATCCAATATGAAGCTGAAAAAGAAAGTCTTTTCAAACTTCATGATCTTTATCATGCATAAGCATGAAGACGATGAGATCATGAAGTCTGAAAAGACTTTGAAACGTGGGGTATAAAAATCTAAAATAAACCGCGATAGAATCCGTTAAACAACAGTTTTAGTAAATGTAAAAAATCACCATTATGAAGCTGTATAAAAAATCACAATACTGAAAATAAACTCGTAATTTTTATTTTCAGGCCAGTAACTGGCGTATTTTTTCGACCGGACCGTAAAGACACAACCCCGCCACCATGGACGCGATCAAGAAGAAGATGCAAGCGATGAAGCTGGAGAAGGACAATGCCATGGACAAGGCCGACACCTGCGAACAGCAGGCTAGGGACGCCAACCTCCGCGCCGAAAAGGTAAATATTTAATATAAAGTTGGACGGATGCACCTAAAAGCTACAGTTATTGGCTTGAAACTATCGCAAAACAGTTAAAAACTACAAGAACTACTAGAATGTAAAAAAATATGACATGCATGTGGGCAATGGAAAATTACTAACATTATTTTGATATGATTAGCTTCCCACCCGCGGCCTATGTCATTCCCCGGGTCTTAAAGTATTTCCATACTAAATTTTATCCCAATCGGTTTCATATTTATGGAGTGAAAGCGCGTCAGAACGAGTTACTTCCGCATTTATTATATTGAAATAAGTAGGGATTTGATAATATCTATGGTTAATAGTTTATTGATTGATCTTAGGTCTACCATGCATATAGGGATTGGACACATTAGGTAGCTATTTAAATCTATCATACCCTCTTTTAGGTGAACGAGGAAGTCCGTGAGCTCCAGAAGAAGCTCGCCCAGGTGGAAGAAGACCTTATCCTAAACAAGAACAAGTTAGAGCAGGCCAACAAGGACTTGGAGGAGAGGGAAAAGCAGCTCACCGCGACTGAGGCGGAGGTCGCCTCCCTCAACAGGAAGGTCCAGCAGATTGAAGAGGACCTCGAAAAGTCCGAGGAGAGGTCCGGCACTGCCCAGCAAAAACTGCTCGAAGCACAGCAGTCTGCTGATGAGAACAACCGGTAATTGCTAAAAACTCTACACAGATTTTTAGTCCAACCGTTCTATACCGTTGACTGGCCTGGTGGCGTAGTGGTTAGTGACCCTGACTGCTACGCCGAAGGTCACGACCTTCGACTCGATTTTCACCCAAGACAAATCTTTGTGTGATCAGCACGATTATTTGTTCTTTTTTTTGCGGATGACCTAACCCAATTAGCCTAATTATTACCTATTATATAATTTGTTCTGTGTCTGGGTGTAATTTATCTATAATATGTACCTATGTATTAAAAAGATTATTTAAGTATTATGTCCATTTCTAATACTCAGAACACAAGCAAATTTATATAATTGCTTAACTGGGGACTAGATGACGCTGCGTGTACGTGTGAAAATATTTTCTATTAGCTTTTATACTATAATACTAATGAAGAAATGACAAACCATATAAGATTAGGTACATCAAAAACTATAACTCGTTTTTATTAAATTCATATTGGTTTTTGTAGCAAATACGCTTCAAAGAAACATAAACTACAATGATAGTCAATTTTCTGTTTCAGTATGTGCAAAGTATTGGAGAACAGGGCCCAGCAAGACGAGGAGCGTATGGACCAGCTCACCAACCAGCTGAAGGAAGCGCGTCTGCTCGCTGAAGACGCCGACGGCAAGTCTGATGAAGTAAGTACCCGGTCTGTTCGCCGAGAATGCAGTATATTTCCATTTACCTGGCCAGGAGTAGTAATGTAAAATTTTGTCTCTATAAAGACCACCGGATTCTAAGAGTCATGGGAATAGAGACTGCATTTGTGATTACACTTGTTAACTATAATATCTCCTGCGTATTTCGCTAGACAGCTTACGTAGGCCGCCGTAGCCGAAATACTGTTAGGAGTGAGTTTTTATAGATCGCGCCATTTGGTTGTAGAGTTGGTCCAACCATAGTTTTCCAGAAAGCAAAGAGCCAGTTAAGGATTCTCGTAATATTGGTTAATGATGCAGTTTTCAATAAGAGGTATATTTCTGTTGTCCAGGTATCCCGTAAGCTAGCCTTCGTTGAAGACGAGCTCGAAGTAGCTGAGGACCGTGTCAAGTCTGGAGACGCCAAGATCTCAGAACTTGAAGAGGAATTGAAGGTAAGCAATCTATACTCTCTTATATGATACAACTCCGTGAGTATAATGTTTTAATTATACGGCTACAGTGTATCTAGCCGGCATAGTGTAGATGCAGGAGAAAAGTGAGTATAACCTCTAATTAACACACATACATTCAGTAGCTATATTACTAATTAATCTAATTAAATTACCATTCAGGTCGTAGGTAACTCCCTTAAATCTTTGGAAGTATCCGAAGAGAAGGCCAACCAGCGCGTAGAGGAATTCAAAAAGCAGCTCAAGACCCTAACGACCAAGCTCAAGGAGGCTGAAGCCCGCGCTGAGTTCGCCGAGAAGACTGTTAAGAAACTCCAGAAGGAAGTTGACAGGCTGGAAGGTACGTTTTATTTGATTGTTAGGACAATAATAGCATCCTGTATGCAGGGTGGGAAATATGTTAGGTCGTGAGACAAGCTGGTCGTAAGACTAAAAGGTCGTCGTTCAGTTGAAGAGGCAAAAAGGCAAAGACTGACTAAGGTCAAAGAAGAAATGTAAAGGGAATTATAACAAGAAAACAATCTAATTTTTGACTTTTTAATTTAAAAATGTAATGAATAATAACTTTTCGCTTAATTTTACAAAAAAATCTAACAGAAAGAGAATTTTATGACTTCTCTGGCTAAGCTTCTAAACTTCTATTAAAATTCTCGCACATCAATGTATTAGTTTAACCAGTTCTTGATTCACAAGTGATGTATGTGTCTAAATCAACCAGACTTCGAGCTCAGGGCCATATATTTCTGCAACATTAATGGTGGTGCAACAAGGTGTATATAATACCTCATAGTGTCCGATGGCCACACAACCATACATACAGCTGTATGAAGGGTACACAAAGATCCGCCCAAAATATTTATAGTGTCGCCACCATGGTGTTACAGTAAGCTAATAAATATGCCCTAGCGACCTAATTCTGAAACACGGCAAGCATGTTTTGCGCATTTATCTAAAAAAATCTGAGTTCAGAATTTTCTTTCTTTTTTTAGAAAAAAAAATCGTAAGACTTTCATTAATCCGTTAAGTACGTAATGTTTTTCTACTTCAAATCTCGCAGGATTAGGGATGCTGGCTTATCTTTCTAGATAATATCTAATGACACAATTTTACAGACGCATTATTCAACGAGAAGGAGAAATACAAGGCGATATGCGATGACCTGGACGGCACATTCGCTGAGCTGACAGGATACTAACTTACCTTTAAAGCTAGTTTAAGACAAAACCGTCCATATCTCATCGCCCTAAAGTCCATATTACTATGCCATAAGTCGCCTTTGTCCTTCCCACAGAGATCATTTAGTTCAATAGTAGATTTGCTGCCAACAAGAACCTGTAGTCATCAACTCTAATTCTTTTACTTTTAACACTACCACACACTCGGTGTTTAGACGATTGTTATATCTATATTAGTATATTTTAACTCCAGCATTTTGCGACAATCTTCTAAGAATCGTAGTGTGCGATCCGCTTTATGTGTTTGTGATTAACATGTCTATCGCTTGCTGACTGCTGCGGACCAATGCTTCTAAGGTACTGTTCTATAATCTTTAATTTTCTTCTACTTAAAATGATGATAAAGCTATCCGCTTAGCATTAAATAAACTATAAAAATGTGTACTAAAACTGTAATTTTAAAAATACTGCGCTGTGCTCTATGTTTTGTGTAGGAGGATCATAAATATCCCATTTTTAAAGAGATCCAGTCATAACTACTTGGCTAGCTGTAGTGAAGAGTTAATACAAGCCGATTCCCATCGGCTTCCCTTTAGGAAATGGTCAATATCACATGTACCTAATAATATATTATGTAACGTCTAAAAGTTTTCAATAGCAACAAAAATAAGTATAGCATCAAGTGTACGGCGATCGGTGACGGTAGTGAAGAGATATTATTTTCCTATGTAATTTTTTTGCTCCGGCTTCCCTTTTTTAGACTTCCACGCTTTGCCACTGTTGGCTAGTGACCTATTTTTAACGTAAGCCAAGGTCTTACATAAGTGGTCATATCTATTTATGAAGGTTTGTCATTAAGTAATAGGATTTTCTCAGTTTCAAAGTATCTTTAATCATCCCTACTGAAGTTGGTTAAAAATAAAGGATCCACGCTAACAATAAAGGATCTACTAATGTAGATGTGAAAATATTGTATTTAAAGGTGTGTGATTTCTAATGAGTGATTCGATCAACAGATGAGCTCGGAATCAACAAGGACAGATACAAGAGCTTGGCTGACGAGATGGACTCCACCTTCGCTGAGCTGGCCGGCTACTAGACACCCACTCCCACACATTCACACACACACAAGTACATACAGACACACACACATACACTACACACCAACACCTACACTACGTTGTACACGTGATGTAATATTTATTAATATTTTATGTAAATTTATTTACGATTTTCAATAAAAATTAATTTATAACAAGTTTATATTCGTGTTATTTATATTTATTTCCAAACATAGCGCTGAAAAATTAAATAATCAGTAAAAGATACTAGACCTAGATCTACTTTTCTTTTACTGATACGAGTTTAGAGAGTTTAGGCCTTAATCAACACACGCTGGCCAAGTGCTGGTCGGTGGATGTAACATGTCACGAATAATTAGTTCTTGGACATGCCGGTTTCTTTACGATATCATCCTTCACCGATATTGAGCAGCGGGCACGACTGAAAGTCGAACCCGCGACCTTCTATTCCTAAGGCAAGGCCCGTACCGCTCTGCTTCAAAATTGAATGGCTGCATAGTTTACAAGCAATGTTTAGTTAAATTAATTCATGAAAAGGGATTACTCATCGGAAAATTATAATCGACACCAATTAGCAGAATAGCGGAAACACGCCATAAACCTGTCAACTGTCAGATGACGTCTTTCCTGTTTAATATGGCGGCGGAGGCACGCATGCGCGTAAAAGGGGGATGAACGCATGCGCGAATACCTTCAATCCAATCGATAGTGTAATGTGGAAACAGCCTGTTGGGCTCCGCTTATTTTCTCTTGTTAATCGAAATTAAAGGGACAATTTGGTATTTTTTGTGTAAGTGTGGAGTAAATCGTCATCGTGTCGGTGTCAAGCAGCGTTTTGCCTGGTGCCATCACCCTCAGGATGATTTACGGTCGACAAAACGTCGATATAACCCCCGTCGAGCAAGGTGCGTAGAAAAACAATTAACTTTTTATCAGAATAAGGACGTTAAAAAAATTAATTTATCATATTCTTTATAAAATCAATGATTACTATGTTATTGACTAAATGTGGTATTGAAATAGGCAAGGAAAGTATAGATTCCACTAGGTGCGCAGTTGACTTCATAGGTACCTACCTACTTTCATACAAAGATATTTTTAATAAGATGGACGATCTCAAAAACAGATAAATTTTAATAATGATTAAGTATATAAGATAATCTAAGATGATTAATGTCATCTACAAACCATTCAGTTATAAGTAGGCACCTTAATAATATTGTACCTGTGAGAAGAGACAGAACTATAGGCCGACCGTTTAACTCGCGTATCGCCTATCGCCAAGATTCTGACTCCTCAAGCTGCACACAAACAGTGATGATGATTCGAGCGATATGGATATTAATGATGAATAGTCTTACATTACTTTTATCTGTGGTTAAATAGTTCTTTAAGAGATTTAATTAATGTTTTATGAGTTTGTACCTCAGATGGCGATACGCGAGTTAAACGGTCGGCCTATAGTACAAAATTAAATGACTACTCGAAAACCAAACGGGGCAAACATGTCTCTTCAAAACTGATCAAACCTACCTATGCTATGATTTCTTTTTTTTTTGGTGCGTGGCACCAAAAAAGTTCCAAAGGAGTAATCAAATTGAGATAAATTCTTATTATTCATATTTTTATTGTACACAAAACACTTACATAAACAATTAATAAATAGGAAACAGCACATGTACACAGGCTTAATTATTTTAATTTTAATTAAGTATGGTACCTATTTCTATTAACATTCAAAAGATAGCTAAGGCAATGCGTATTAACAATTTTATTTGAGTCTTAATGCTGGGTACCCTTCGGTTTTTTCTAAGAGGCCTAAAGCCATTTGGTCTAAGCGGGACTGTATGGCTTTTGCGATGCACAAGACAATGCTTACGTTGGGTGTATTTCTTCTTTACCTGTCCACATCCAAGAATTAGATTCTCAGTTCTATTGCAGGTAGGTACTTACCATAAAACAAAACGTATTTAGGTACCTTCTCTACCAGAGTACCTACCAATGCTCTGCATTTAGATACGGTACAGTCAACTACAAAACTTGATTCAATATAATAATACATCTTATTAACACTAAAAGATTCTAAAGTGTGGTGATGAGTAGTGCGTGACGAAAATAAGCTCGTCATTAGTAGTTTACAATGAACAGTCACATGATACTTATTTTTTTTATTGTGTTAAGTTGCTTTGAAATATCAAAACTGTTGTTCAATTTTTGTAGCTGACTGTACACCAAACCAAATTATTTACCATTCTTTCATTTTTAAATAAGTTACCTTAAACAAGAAGAAATATTCCACAAAACAGTTTGACACCAAAGCTGCTTACGTATTTTAAGGTTGGAGGTACCTACCACACCCACCTTTTTCCACCCTGTGTCAAATAGGCTGAGTCACCTTTGTCTATGGCAGGGCACCTTCAGTCTAAATCCCCACACGTGATCCTTTGACGGTGCAAATCAGGTATCAATAAGTTGGTGGTTGACTGCGGCCGAAGTTAATGATTGCTACCAAACAAAGCCCCGCCGCTAATCAGCTTTGTTTTGTTCTAATACGATATCTGCCGACACCACCACCACCGACAGGGTATTCCAACTATAAGGACCATTCCACTGCCACCCTCTCACCGATAATCATCATCATTGCTTAACATCAAGCAAAGCAGGCAACGCGAAACGGTTTCACTATTCCGCAGGTATTCAGGTAGGTAAAATTTCTAGTGTTATTTTTATTGTTATTGCAAGCGTTAGCAAAATTCTTTTATGTCAGTGAGGTTAATTGACATGGTATCATTTAAATCAAAAGTCAATTTTATTTTTATTAAAAATTTGTTTTGTTGTTTCTAGTCTCTTACACGTGTTAGTACTATAGGTAGTACTTTATATATGTATGTAGAGTTAATAAACTCTAGCCGAATGAATACATACAAGTACTTACACGCTGCGATATCATTATAGCAGGATCGTTATTACTGTATTGAAAATGTTATTCATATTTGGAGTTTGCTGAGAAAATCCAATTACAAAGAGTAAAAAGAAAATGAGGCTTATTTTGTTTGATCTCAATATTTTCCTTTAATTTTAAAAATAAACGTAATTGCCTATAAGCTACCTGTTTTCGTACCCAACGTAATTAAATTAGTGAGCGACGTTCGTGGTTTGCTTATGGTCCCTTTTTTACAAATTCTGAGGATTAACCACGACCTCAGCAATAAAGATCTGGTCTTTTTTTAAAATTCTGCAATAAGCTTACGCTTGACTAGAACTTGCCTGATGTTAAGCAATCATGTAGTCTTAAGTGCTTATGATTACGAATGATTTTAAGTGAGAAGGTGGCAGTAGAATGAGACTCTAAATGTTTAGAAACCATAAAGGAGCAACAACTCCGGCATACCCACTTGAATGATGTCACCAGGCATCACACCGGAACACGGCAAGGTTGCTTGACTGTGCGACTTTCTATGGTGGGTGGTTACGAACCACGGCCGAAGCCTATCAACAGTTATTACCAGTAAATTGTCACCTGAATTGCACCACCCGGGACCACATGTAGGGATTCAGATCAAAGGTGCACTCCCACGGACGGAGGTGACTCAGCCCCCTTTTAATTTTGATTGCAAAAGCTAATCTTGAGTTAAAACTCTCTTGAAATGAAAAACCAATGTTCATACATTTTGAAAAGTCATCATATAAATCAATAACAACATGCAATAACTATAGTAACTATACACACGGCTACACATCAAGCTATACAAAACCATTATAAGCTGATCTCTCGTTGTACGGAAATCCTATCCAATGCGAGATCAGCTTATATTGGTTTATTATAGCTTGATACTCATTCTAAAAAGAGTTTTATAGGAACATAACCTTTCCCTGTGTCCATGTCGGATACGAAGTATATAATATAATAATAATATAATATAGCGGGACATTAACACACACAGTTATCTGATCCGAAACTAAGCAGAACTTGTACTATGGAAACTAGATAACTGGTAATATACTACATGTAATACTTTTCCTTTGTAAATATATACTTAAATATAAATAATAACATCCAGACTCGAGACAAACAGACATGTTCATGATACAAATGTCTGACTTGGGTGGGAATCGTACCCACAACCTGCCGCATGAAAAGGAAGTACCTTACCGACCACGCCACCGGCCCGTGACACCAATGACGACAACTACGTAATACGAACAGGAAATTTCCTTTCGGAAAGTTTCCGTTTAATCAATTCCTTTTAATTAAACACCAATTTTAAACAAACATTTATTTACTAGTAGGTAACCTTGAGTATCCTTGAGCCATGTTACAGTTTTATCGAAGTAAATTAGTTACGAATGTTAGCAGTTAACTACTTCTTTTGTGTTACATAACTATAGTTACAGTCAATCAAACGTACATTTAGAATTTTATATTTGTATGAAAATTGTTTATATGTTAAAATAAAAATAGCTTCATAATTCAATTATTTTACAGGAAAGCTAATAAAAATAGTGTGAATTACGCCTCTATAAAGCTAATTTAATACAAAACAGTGAAACGTCAAAAGGTACTTCTTAGATTTATTAAATTGTAGTTTAAAAAACTGAGTAGGGTAAATGAGTCAATACCATCAATAAGACTTTTTTTTAAATAATGTACTTGGCAAATTTTACTATAACTCAAAGTTTTAATGGTACCCGATGAACGGCAATAGGCTCAGACCCTATTAGACATGTATTGGGCCTGAATATAGCCGGTAAAATGCGGGTGACAATCACATCTGCCTACACTTTCGGGTAATACAGGTGTGAGCGCTGTCTAGTCAATACCACTGGAAAGCCAATCACCGGGTTACGCGGTTTACCTGTTTCCCTGTGGGTTGTATACACATTGTGTGTACACATGTGGGTTAAAATATGGGAACTTAAGTTTGCCACAAGCAAGGATATTTGGAAAATAATTTGACGGTGAAAACAACTACATATTATTATACTGATGTATTTAGCCTAAATTGGTGTGTAACACAAGTTAGTTATATTAAAATAAGTTTTCTAAACCGCTGAATTTATTTTGTTCATAATTTGTTTAATACATTTGAGAAACTTTGCAATAAAGCCGTCTGCTGTAGGGTCACGTGACCGCGTTGCGATCTACAATAGTTTCTGGAATTGACAAGATCAATACCCTATACCGTACACGTGGAGATGGTGGTTGTTACACTACAAGTCTACCCTATTTGTGTAATTTGTTTTTAGAATAAAGTAAGTCAAATCTCATAAGCACATGAAAAAGTTTTTTTTTATTCTGAAATAGGCTTCCGCGTGACTACATCTTGCCAGATGTTAAGCAATGATGTAGTCCACTACGGGACGCGCCCGCCTAATATACCGTGATTCACTCGTGATTACGAATGATTTTCGGTGAGAAGGTGGTAGTGGAATGACGCTCCTTAGGGTGAAAACCATAGTGGAGCAAAAATTCCGACCCACCTTCTTAAATGGTGTCACCAGACATTGCACCAGAACAAGGGAAGACCGCTTGGCGGTGCAGCTTTGTCTGGTGGGTGGTCACTAACCACGGCCGAAGCCGCCTTACTTAATACTGGCCTTACTCATGAAATAGGTATAAGACTCTTTAGTTATAATGGACTTTGTCTGTTTCTTACTAGTACAAATGTCAAGATGACAGACAAAGACAAACGAATTATAAACCCATTTTAGCTATAATGAGCTTAAAATACGTTTAAGAATACGGGGGTTAAAAAGCAATAACCGATTCTGCTACGGCGCTACGACGCTACGAGTTTCATTGCTACGAACTGTACTTATCCCACGTAGTTGCTACGGCGTAGCACTATTAGCCCTGAAGAGCGTATTACCGCCTATTACCACATATATTTTTGAAGTGAAAACTTTTTTAGCGGCGTTGAGCACTTTTTCTGTAATGGGTATAAAATCTTAAACTCGCGTCAGGACACGTGACCTGATCGAAAAAGCGTTAGACGGACGCAGGGCGCTTGCGCGAATGTTCGTGTATGTTACAGCGTGCCACGCGCATCCATGGATGGTGACAGCTGATGGCTCGACCGTCTGTGTAGTGATCACATTGTTGTGTATTCGTAAAGTTGATTTTTCGGAGAAATAAACTTTTTAATGTAAAATAATTGTAATAGTTTTATAGTGTTAAATTTTTAATGTAATATAAATTGTCATGTTTGTGTACGATAGCGCAATAAATGAATATTGTATTCTACCACATAAATGATAGTACTTTTATACTGATAAAGCAAAATTATTCCCTAACCATTCCAAAATATCAAACATGCTCAACGTTAATAATCAAGTTTTCACTTCTGCCGGCACTCCCGGAGTGCAACCCGTCGTTTTTTTTTTTTATTCTGCGATAGGCTGGCGCTTGACTACAACTTGCCTGATGTTAAGCAATGATGTAGCCTACGATGGAACGCGTTAGCCTAGTGTACCAATTCACTCGTGATTACGAATGATTATCGGTGAGAAGGTGCCAGTGGAAAGAGCCTCCATATGGTTGAAAACCTTAAAGGAGCGACAATTGACGGGCCGGTGGCGTGGTCGGTAAGATACTTGCTTTTCACGCCGCAGGTCGTGGGTTCGATTCCCACCCGAGACAAACATTAGTGATGAACATGTTTGTGTCGAGTCTGGGTGTAAATATCTATTATAAGTAAATATTTACAAAAGAAAAGTATTATATGTATAGTATATACCAGTTATCTGGTTTCCATAACACAAGCTCTGCTTAGCTTGGGACCAGATGACCGTGTGTGTTAATGTCCCTGAATATTTATTTTATTTATTTTATCGATCAAACCTAACTTGGTCGTGTATCGATTAGGGGCTCTTTTAACTCTTACAATAGTTAAAAAACCGCATGCCCTAACATTTAAAGTGATGATAATTTACTTTTATTAGAAGACATGCTACTACTCGCGGCGTCGCCGGTGTGGTCTCCTTTTCACCCCCATAAGGGTGACTTTTTAATAATCCTTTCTTTAGTGCATCCCTAGATCTCACACGGACCTTATGTGCTAGATTTAGAGGTTAGACCCAACGGTTTGAGCTGTGTCATTTCTTTTTCTTTTAAAAGATAGAATATTGGCGGTATACCCCGGGTTATTTATATAGTCTAGAGTGAATTTTTGTGGTAATCTACTGACTTGGTTTAGCTTTTAAGTTAATAAAACAAAAAGAACCATAGTTATTAGTAAACTTATTTTAAGTAAACCGCATAAAGGCCTTTTCATTAACTTTTACCAACTAAGTAACTTCAAACAAATTATCTTCATTCTTGAAATTTCCTTGTCATTTCTAAATAATTTAGCCGTTAGCAAAATTGAACTTTGAGTCAAGTTATTGTATTGTGATATTTCAACATTCTCAACGTCACAAACATACTCGTACATTTTGTGTACCTAGTCCAAAATTCCAAGTTGCCGCTGGATTTAATTGACCTTTAACTTGTAGCTGCTTAATTAATAATTTTAGAATCCTTAACCTTTAGTAATTTGGAACTTTATAGGTACATACACCCACCGTCATCTGATCCCAAACAAAGCATAGCTTTTACTTTGAAAACCAGATAGCTCATTGATATACTACATACATATTTTCTTTCGTGAATATATACTGCTTATTATAAAAGTAATTAACAAAATTGAATAAGCTTTAAAAATATTAAAACAAAGGAAAGTATGAATAATTTTTACTGTTAATTAAATCCAAATTCAAAACAATTGTTTTTCCTCAACAAGTTTTGCTTCAACCACTTTCGAAAGGTCAGCCTCAGTTCTTTATAAAACAAAATGAATTACCTATCTACTTAATAAAACCTGCATTCAGTTGGAACACACTATCAGAATATTTATTAGCTTACGTATCTTACGCTGACGAAGCCGTGAGTGGTCTATCGAGTTTTCTTTCTATAAGTTAATACACACGATGGTCTCACGAGACCCAATACCAAAATTACTATGAATAACAAATACAGGTTCAAGATACGCCCCTGGGATCTGCTGGAAACGCACATAGTTTATTCATACGACGCGGAACACGGTTAGGGATGAATTATGTCTCTCGGCCCTCAGACATGTTGGAAAAATACAGAGACCTATTCTGTTACATGTCTCGATCCGTCGACCGATTATTCGGATATGGGTTAAACCAGCCACATATTTGTGATTTTGTTCATTTTACTAGATTTCGATATTCAGATTGTTTTATTTCTAGACACGGACATATTAGGTTTAATTTTCCTGATTGTGAAAAACGGAGGTACCTGTTTTTGGGTGTCAAAAGATATATGCACGGGTGTAGCTGCGGTAAAAAGTTTGTTAGGTTTAAAACTTAAAATAAACTGCATGACACTAGTTACTAAAATAAGATTTCATTTTATACACAATGTTTAGGTACCCATTTTGTTACTTGTCAATGCAACTATAGAAGTATACTTTTAGTAAAGCTGAAACATCGAAATATCAAAGAAATACAGGCACATGGATGATACATTAATGGAATCAGAATCATTAAAAATCGAATACGAAATTTTTTTTTTAATCTTTATTTATTTAGAGGCTTTTATTACAAGGTAATATGGCAGCCCCATCGTAACTTAATCGATGGGGCTGTCATATTAATCCGAAATTCGTTCTAAATGTTTCAACAAGTAGAGCCTCATACATTTTCGTGGATAATATTTTGTTGGTATCCTACCTAAACCTTTTCTTGTCACTTAAATCATGTTACAGACATATGTAGGAATCCCGCAAACCCTTATCACAACCGCCAGAGAAATAGTTTGCCAAAATTCATATACGGATTTCTACTGAAATCCATGTCATGTCAAAAGAAAATTTTATTTATTAGGTAACTTGTGTAACACACATTAATTACTACGTTTTTTAAATTTTTGGTGACTATACAAAGCGGTAGGTCTTTACTATTATTTTTACGGTTTAAACTTCTTCCCTTTTCAAGAAGTTCAAAACGCCTAGTTAACTACACACATAGCAAACGATTAGCATTTCCTTCTGGATATGTTCCCAGAAGATAACGATTCGGAAGCATTTTTTGACGCATTAATTAGTTAGGGTAGGTTACCTCAGTCTACCCGTGAACATGAAGTCTGAAAAGACATTTAAACGTCGGGATCTAAAATCTAAAATAAAACGCGATAAAATCCGTCAAAAAGTAGTTTAATTTCAATGTGTGATATTCGCGTAAATCTAAGACAATACTTAGTGAATTGTATTTATTGGGTAAATAATACATAAGTACATCGAAATATTCAGGATTCTACAAATTAATCTTATGTTTTATTAGTGAAAATCAAAGTGAAATTTTGCTAACTACTCAAAGATTTACCTTTATTAAATTATTCTCTTTTATAAGTTGGTTAGAAATTGCAATCACCTGATATGTAGTTAGGTATTAAGTTTGTGAAATACTGTTTATCTCAATTTAATTTACTAGTATACCGGCGACTTTTAGTGAAATTGAAAATAACTGAAAGCGTGCTCGCTCAGCCGTGTCTCCCATCACTTCGCATTAGTGGAATGACGCAAATGTACGCTTTTAGTACGAACCAATTTTATGGAACGTCAGGAAATTTGATGCTACAAGCTGTAATCATGTGCTAGATATAGTATTTAGGTATATCTGTTTAGTTTAACTAATGGTTTAGAGTTCGGTACAACTACGGTTCTGAGATCAAATCTGCGATGAGACCAAAAGTACTTTATTTTATATGGGACTTAAACCAACACTGCAATCCGGACGACGCTATTCCTCTAAGCCATGATCAACATCGGCGCAGTGGAGGAACTCGGTAATTGAACCAGCCAAGTCCTATTGGGCGCTGTTGGATTAAAAAGCGCTATTGGGTTTAATTATACAGACCTACTAAGAAAGCAATCGCGCGGGATTTGTGTTGATTTAGTTATACCGGACAAGTGAAATTAGACTCGCCTTTTCCTTATTACGTATGGGGTATAAACAGCGCGGGCAAAATGTTGGTGACACTAATCTTTCAAGTACAGTAACAACTTTCTTTGAGCCCTCATAGCGGTTATCAAGTTCTGATCGGTTTGATTGGCTCGCTGAAAAAGTCTGGTGAAGCCCCTGAAGTTAATAAAAAACGAATATATATTTTGGTAAAAGAAGTAGTCCGTAAAGTGGGATATTTTATTATCTCAAACAACATGTTCTCATACAAAATGTAAGTTTTTGTAGTTTCGAGTCAAGGGTAGATACTAGAAGGGCAAGGGCGGTCGACACGAGTGGTTCTTAACTTTATTGACAAGTCTAGCTACGTTACTTTGAAATGAGGTCTCCGAATTCGGAATTTTTATTGAATTTTTTTTTTAATAATTTTATCCTAGCCTTGAAGGCCACAAGTTGTGGCTAGGTACATAAGTACAAATTTGGAATGATGATATTAAGACCGTTTGTTCAAAGAGCGACTCTCCTAAGTTCTCCTAAGTTAAATTCAATGGTTCACTTACCCAGTAATTACCGTTTCACTCCTGAAATATTTTAGGAGTTATTTTCGGTGAAAAGGTGGAATTGGAAGGAGGCTCCATAATTAACAATCTTTATACAACAAACGGAAATAAAGTTTTTCTTAAATATTTTTGCTTTTTCTTGTTTTGGAATAGACTTGCACTAAACTGAAACACGCCAGTCCAATTTACTAATGATTACGATTGATTTTCGGTGAAAAGGTGGTAGTGGAATGAGGCTTCTTAAGGTTAGAAACCATAAAGGAACAGCAATTCCCACCCTCCCTTTTAAATGGTGTCTCTGGACATAGCAACGGAGCACGGCAAGGCTGCTTAGCGGTGCGGCTTTGTTTGGTAGGTGGTACTAACCATGACCGAAGTCAACCACTAGTTTATTGGCACCTAATTTGCACCACCCGATGTCCACGTTTAGGGATATAAATAAAAGGTGCACTATCATGAACGAAGGCAACGCAGACTCTATTTACTGTAGAACTACCCTTTCAATGGTGTCACTAGGTGCACTCCCTAGGAGGAACGGTGACTCAGCCCCTAAAACTGTGGCTAGGATTCAGGTGTTCAACAAACCACCTGTCTGTGCGGGTACTACGGTAATATTCATAAAGGTTTCTCCTGAAGACCCCGATAAGGCACCTACGCAAAGGCATGTTATTATGAAGTACCTACTTAAGGCGCATTCAGAATCTACAAAGATCATCGTAAAAGAACAATTTCAACGCTCTTATTGTCTAATGTAGCGTAACGACCTCGTTTTGTGGAAATTTCTTTTAGTAAAGGATAAAATATTATGAAAAAATTAGGTCACAATAATGACCTGAATTATTCATTTTCTTTGTTGTAACACTTGTTTCACAGGTATTTTTTGAAAATCTATTTAACTTCACTTAGAATCTTCTAATATCCCACTTCACTCAGGTCAACACCGTGGGTGTGGTGTGGCAAATGGCAATTAATGGATGTCATATGTCGTTTCGTGTTGTGTCTTAACGATATCCCTTTACCAATATTGAGAAACTACCATGAAAATATTCTACCTATATGTATGGGCATTATAAAAGATCGAAGCCGCCACCAACATTCTAAGCCGAGGTCCATACCACCACAAAATATATATTCTACAGTATTCTCGGAGATAAAATTTCATTTATGCGACAAATTCACAAAATAATGAGGTAAGTATCATTATATGAACTAGAAATCTAACTTAAAAATAATGTCTACATCTAACTATGGATGGGTTCTTAAGTAGGTGGATGGAAGAGGCTCAAGATTGTGATGTCTGGAAGGTGTTAGGGGAGGCCTTTGCCCAGCAGTTGGATATTCAGGGCTAATATTATTAATAATAATAATTATTACATTGTTGTTACATTGAGATAAAAATTGTCGAAAAGACAAACATAATAATAATATTGTAACTATATCTAAATTAACCTAAAAGTATACACACCACCCGTGACCAGAAGGCTGGACTTCATCTAGAACAAAGAATTAGTATTGCCATTCATCGTGGCTAGCCTTTTGGGTACGTTCCCAAAAGGCTAGCCTCGATGCGACAGGAAAGAATTTTTCGACGGATATAGGTAGTTTATAGATACTCAGGCAGTTATACAATTTTCTTGAATAAGTAAAGAAAATAAAATAAAACCTACTATAAAAAATTAGGTGCCTACTTACATAAAGGCATGTTCTTGAAGGTATATAACATCTTATAACATAAGCTCGTAATAAAATGTACTGAGATGTTTGTACGGCGCGTGGCGGTATTCTGTGCGTATGACGTGCAAACTCACGATGCTCGTAAAAGCTTTTATTTATCCGTACAAAAGCTGCCTGAGCTTCGTGCTTCATGTCTGCTGGTGATATTTAGATAAATAAGCATTAAACTAAGGTTTCGCAACTCAAAAAGTGTCTCTTCGTTGTGACTGGCCTGTTAGCATAGTGATTAGTGACCCGGGGTGCTAAGCCGGAGGTTGTGGGTCCGATTCCCACCCAGGACAAATCATTGGTGATAAGCATAATTGTTTATTCAGTCTGGGTGTAATTATCTATATTATTTACAAAAAAAATATATTATGTAGTTTCTTATTAATTCCTAGTACCCTTAACACAACCAAATATAATTGTTTTAGTTGGGATTACATAGCGCTGTGTGTAGGTGTGAAAATACATATTATTACTACTATAATTATAAAAAAAGTGTAAATGGAAACCGCAAGCACTCGTTTATAAATTTTACCTTTACACACAGTGTAAGTCAGAAAGACACGAAAGAGATGAGACAAGCTTACGAGGAGTTTATGGATATCATAGAAGAAACGTTAGACTAGATTCCAGCTTTCTTCAAATACGCATTCAAAAATATCTGCTAACTCCTGCTAAAACGAAGCCTCTCAACGCAAGTTTATTTCTCACTTGGCCAGTTTTTTACGTTTATTCTATAGAGTACTTTCATGTCGTTGGTAAAACTGGTTTGAGATCTACTAACAGATAACTGACATCTAATACCCTACTGAGGTCTGTGTGATAGTCTTCAAACTTAGATTAATGATCGATCTCAGCACACGCGTTGTATCCCCGCGTACAACGCGTGTGCTGAGATCGATCATTAATCTAAGTTTGAAGACTATCACACAGACCTCTTTCAGTTATTTTAGTGCTACTTTTTAACATATCTCCAGCTGACGCTGTTACTTATAACTTTTCGGCTCGAGCAATTATTATAATACACCTAACTAAAATATACTACTTAATCTAATGCTAGCGAGTACAAAAATAACATTCTAACAGTCACTGACGACGTGACATTAAAATGGCTGCAAAACCTATAACTTCTGTAAAACATGTTAGCTATGATTTTTTTTCTATTTTATTACTTAATAACTTCGGCCTTGTTTTATTACTTGACATTCAGTAATGTCTAGACGTCTAATTGTGACTACTTACAATTGGATTCCAGCAAACGAAAATAAATCCCTTTTATGTAAACTTGCGGCTTATTTGTTTGAATACTAGACACGTTCCTGTTACCCCATCTTCCCCTACACACGTATTTTATGTAGTTAACCTTGTCTGATGGGTGGCACCGGGAATAGAGGCGCAGACTGTTTGCGAAGGGGTCGAGTGGGGTTTATTGGAAATCTCTTGTCATTCCTTTTACGTGCTGGGTTCGTATATGTATCTCATTGCAAATAACTTATTTTCACAGAATTTAATGAGTTTTCTGACATAGAATCGAATAGAAATATTTTTAATATTAGTTTACTAAAATTACTGACTATAAAATATAATGTAGTATTTATCATAAAAGTTATATATTCCGTTAATATTCTTTTTTTTGTATTTGTACAGGTTGGACTGCGTCGACATTCTGGCTGACAGTATGTGCGGGCACGGGGGGGATAATGGCGATCTTGGTCGCCGTCGCATGCTGGCTCTCACGCCGACGTGGGTCGCTGGCACATAAATTAGGTATTTATTAATTGAAATTAAGAATTAACATTTATGTATGTACTTCAATTTTAAATTAGGAATGAGCTACATTTTCATAAATATTTTAGAACAAAGAGGCGGACTTAGAGAGAGACAGAGATAAATAAGTAAAATGGGTAGGACCTCTTTGTTTGTAAAGTTAATACTGACAACCGTTTTATCAATTTTACTTAAGTGCATATTGATTTCATTTTGTTTAATTATTTTATGTATGCATAAATAATGTTTGCTATTCTAATTCCCGACTATATAGGGTGTTATTATTTTGATGTTTATGTCTGTGTTTCTGTATACAAGTTTGCGATATCCTAGCAATAAAAGAAATGGGCCAATTTGAATGCGAGTTTCTTTACTTAAACGTTAAATTAGGTGAGACGTTTAAAAAACAAGTGCTCATATTTGTGTCAGAGAATAAAATAAAATAAAAATCTGTTGTCAAAATTGTACAGTTAAAACACGTAGAGTCGTTTTTCTAAGCTAACATGATGATCAGGTGGCAAGCGCGGTCCCGACAAGGCGCTGGTGTTCCAGCCTCCTCGTCGCGCCACCGCGGTGCGCTCACCCGGCTCCGCCACTCACTACTTGCGCAAGTCACCGTCACCGACAGCGCCTGCACCGCCCGCCTCCTCGCCGCCGCAACCACAACCACCTCAGAATATTGCTACCACCGTGAGTTTTAGTTATAACTGTGCTAATATTATATTAAGGATATCACATAAAAGTATCTCAGTCAGTCTACCTGTCTATTCCTGTCTGTCTTTAAGCTAAAGCGCTATAGCAGTTTTGATGACGTATACTTAGAGATAGATTATTTCTTGGAGAAGAGCCATTTGCTACTTCTTCTAGCGATAATGAAAGAGCATGTAGCCGAAAGTGGAAGGAGTCATAGACAACATTTTGATTGTATGTTTTACTCGCAATAAGCATTTTCTTTGTACAGCCAAAAAACCACCTCCGGTTGGCTGTTCTGTGGCTAAAACAAAACATTCACAAACATCTTTAGGAGCTAGTTATTATATACCTACTTGTATCTTAGGTGGTGGCTTTTGGGTAGACGATTGACATATTATACTAACCCAAAAGGGACACCTTAATGCTCCATACTTTAAGGCCAAGAATCTATTTCTGATCTAAGGAAATTATATTCATCTCTAATATTAATACTCCTTTATTTATATCTATTAATATTCGTGCAGCCGACTGGTGGGAACAGCCCGCACTCACCGACCGCACCGGAGCCGGCTCCGCTCAGCAAGGAGCTCGCTGATGCCAACGCCACCGAAAAGATTAAGCCCATTGAGCCAGAAAACAATGATGGAAAACTTGGTGATCTGCACTTCAAGCTGCGGTTAGTGTACCATTTTAATTCTATGAAGTGTTTTAGAGGGTTATAATATCCTACTAACTGCTGACGCGGTATATTATACCGATCTTGTTGCAACTGGTGTTAATTAGAAAGTGTTCAAACGATTTTTCCATACTAATCTAATATGTCCCCTTAGATTAGATTACCCTTGGTGCTTAGTCCATTTTGATTAGGCAATTTCTGTTGTTTCTGTACGAGATCAGGAACATGACCGAAGGCTTAGCGTGGCCTCTAAGACGTACTAGTGCTGAGAAATTTAAAAAGTCTCGACGTTAAAATAGTATTTAATTCAATAATTTAGACCCATTAAGATTGAAAATAAAAAAGGTCTAGTTTCAAATCCTGGATAAAGATTTGTTTTTGAATGGTTTTTCTAGATATTGATGTTATTCAAATTAACTGTTATTTTTTTAATATCATCTAGATATTTGGGAGTCAAGTAACGCCAAGTTTAGTATCTCCTTATCTTATCAATGGGGCTGTCCAAGAACATTTTGACTCCAAATGGGATCTTTTGTGTTTCCCCTTAATTCTATGAAGCCTCAAGTAATCTGTCTCCGCACAGCCTATAAATTTTTTGTAATGGAGGAGCCCTGGGGACTGTTTTCTAGAGCTGCTGGTGTTTCTTATAGGCATATTTGTTTATTTCTCCTATGACAGTTCTAGTCGTAACACAAATGATCGGTTCTGGGCTAAAAAGACTTTCGTCACCCACTCTGGCTAATTCATCAGCCTTTTTGTTACCCTCGTAGCCTTCATGGCCTAGGATCCAAGCTAACCCGACAAAATGTATGCCCTTAAATCAAATAAATCTCTCTCATTCACTAACTTAATTCATTTTATTTCTTAGGACGTTGTTTATCTAATAACTCCCCACACCTGCAGCCTCATCTGTTCCTAACAAAAACAAAATTACCAATATTTTTTCATTACGTCTAGCGTAACGTAATTACGTAATAAATCCGATTACCAAGACGGCTATTGGGGGGGTTAGGATATCGTTACAGAGATCGTAATTACCTCCGTCTATAGTAAGGTTAGGCGTCGGTAATTTAATCCCAATAATTGGGCAGCTACATGTAAAACAAGTTAATCTACTGGCCACTTTATCTTTGTCACGAATCTGTATTTGTAACTTACATACTTTTTCATTGGAAAGGTATTGATGTTTAGTGCTGCAAAGCGACTTTTTTATTTAAAAATATTAATAACACGTAAGTAAATGTAGTACATTTAATAAATATCTAACGGTTACAAATACGATATTAAAAAAAAGTGGCGTCAAGTAAATATCTAGAGAGTGGTCGTGATATTGTGCCTACACTGGCTACAACTACATCGTATCTGCGCTGCAACTGAAGTTAGAACAGAGTATCTGGTCATATTACGGTAGTAGCAACTGTTTTTTTACCGATGATCTACCCAATTAGGCAGAAGGGCCTTTATTGATTCACCGGACTTTTTTGGTGTACCGTCCAAAGATGGTCGAACCGATCAAGTACTATGACAACTGCCTTGAGGGCTCCCCATGTGGGGACGAAACTCGGCTCAGGACGTTGCCGGACAACTCTAGATGTAGGAGATTGGGTTGTGGTAACAGCTGCGTCGTCGTGTAGTATATATGCTGTAATAATCCTTCCAACACCTACCTAATTTTGGATCCTTCCAACACAGGCAGTTTTAGCTTAAAGGTCCCATCCCTTAATGTATTTTTTTGTCAATAAACGTTTTTTTTTATTTTACTGTGTGCTGAGTATGCTGTGATGGGACACAATCTTTAGCTGTAGCAGCTACATTTTGGTTTTTGTAGAAGCTACGCCGTAGTTGCTACGTCGTAGTTGCTACGGCGTAGTTGCTACAGCTACGGCGCTACTACTACGGATAGCTACGCCTTAGTTTATTTTTCTGTGTTCCTCATTAATAAATATATTACGTAAGAACATAATAATTACACGTCACAGTTTCGAGGGCGACAACAACTTTTCCTTACACCTTATGTAAGCAGGTACCTACATGTAATTTGTGTTGTTAAATAGTTTCTCATGTCTGAAATAGTTGCGTCACTGTCCTCTAAATAACAAGAGCCTCAAAATCAATAGGCTAGCAGGTACCAGCTGCCGCCCACATTTATGTTGTGCTAACTTGTATTAGATTGTATCTTGCGTCTTTTACAATGAACTGTAAACCAGGGTTACCATTCAAGAAATCACTAAGTCCAAAAAGCGACAAATGAGATAGTAATAATTGAACGTTCAAAGGATATCTACAGAAAATTATAGATAATTAATTAATAGTCAATAATATAAATTATAAGTCGTAGCTTGAATAATAAATTAAATAATTACCACACATTTAACAGATTTATCTACATATCGTAGAGTACTAAGTAAGTATAAAATTCGTCAAAAGTATAGAACGCTTGCTCGACTAACCAGCGCTTGAGATGACTCTTAAAGCTGGCAAGACTAGCAGTACCTATGATATTCTCTGGCAGTTTGTTGTAGACATCTGGTCCCATAAAAACGCCTAAAATATAATTTAATATTAAAATTTCACGGTTGGAATTAAGTCGCTCTAATTCAACACACTAAACAAACAAAATGTAATAGATATAAGTACTTCATTTAAAAAGAAAAACGCCTACTAAGTTTTTTGGCAGTGTTACTCAATAGTTGCTAGTCATTCACTGCACGGTAGGAAAAGAAATTGGACTATTTTTATGTAGACTCGCGTTTCAAAAAAAAAAGCATATTTTCATTTCATTCATTTCATAACGTATAATTATAGATTCTATCCGCGATTGCGTCCACGTATACCAAACAAAATAATTTGATCATGCGTGAAAAAAGTTATCTGAAGTGAAAATGTAACAAACCTATTATTACTTGGTCCTTGAAACTCAAATGAAGGTTAGTTACATAAGTGTAGCTCTTTTGTTTGTACGACACAATTGTAATTAAATTAGGCTCTCAGAAAGCCTAAACAATAGTTACCTACTTACATTGTAAAGGTACCTAATTAGTTATGTAACAGTACAAAGACGAGCTAGACTTTGACTGTGTGACAACAGTCGTGAGAATAAATATTAATACTCTTGTTACCCAAATGGGTTAAATTCTCAAACCAGGTCACTCAGGAGCTGTAACCTTGGCACAAAGCCTCAACGGACAAAGCCGCAATACCACTTCCAACTGAAGGGTTCCACGAAACTGCACTCGGATCGTGCATTACCACAATAAGCGCATAAGTCCACCATAGCTCGCACGTAGCACCACCACGCTTAGCAGTCAGGGTCATAAACTACTACGCCTCCAGGCCAGTCAAACTATACGCTATATACTATGCCGCAAATACGCGAAACACAACACCCCTCTTTTTTATCAAAGGTTGAAAATAAGTCGTCGGTAACCCAAAATCTCTAAGTTACGAGTTATATTTAGGCCTCCCACAGATACGCGACCTAGTTTATGTCTCCAATACATCAATAACAAAGTTTTACTGCATTAGTTCACGACGGGATACCTATTGATTTTGGCGGTATAACATTGTTTAGATTGTCATGAAATGGGTTAATCTTTAAGTTAGTAAGATTGTCGTGTGGGATAGTGTTGGCGACTGGCTGGAACCCGTCCTCTTTTGTATTATTTTATTTTTAGTTTTTAGAGACATTTTTATGTCATTTTTATATTACTTACATGTTTTCTTAGTGTACATGTGCTGCAAGAGAAATAGAATTGTGTTTACCACCTTCACAACTTATTTCCTCTAATTTAATCTTCCGCTCCTCAATAGATAGCGTGTCTCTAGTCGTCAAGGTTGCTGGTCATATCCCACGCCAGAACAAAAAGTGTAGGTAAAAAGATAGATGACATATTTATACCTTTGCGACAGCATAATTTATTTTTATAATTTATTGTTTCAAGTTGTTGGACTATTCTAATTGTAATTAATGCTGACAGAATTTCTTTTGCTAAATTTTATACATAGATCATAATAAATTTTTGCGTACTCAAAGAGTAGAGTGTATAAGAACTAAATATTATTTTAAAGATCTTAAACTGTACATACATTCTTTGCAAATAAAGAATTTGATTTGATTTGATTTGATCATGTTTGTCCGTCAATTTGACATGGTGGTAAATGACAATGAAGATGGTATACGATATTACAGAAATGCTTAATGCAGTACAAACGCACAATTAATGCTTAATTATGCGTTTGTACTGCACAAATAAACATGATACAAGCATAATCTTATCTCTTTCTACTCATCCTTCGCGATAGAGATAGACAATGCTAGTAACATGTTTTCTTGTGCATGTCTTGCCAGTGGACACTAACTATAGACTATAGACTCGTTTCCATCTAAAGCCACGTTTTGACGAAAACTTTTCGAACGAAACTCGTACTTGCTGACCAATAAAACATTTACAAGAATATCTAACAAAGGTGCACGAACTTGTTTGCCCATAAATCAATTATGCGCGACCTTTTCTGACTGACCGCCGGCTGTGGCTGAATTTTCAGTTCAATGGACGTTTGCTTTGTATAACATAACGTTCTTATTTACCTCTCCACGCAAAATAATTTGATTCAACCAGATATTTTAGGCCCGATTATTAATCGCTAATGTTAGAATTCTGGGGTTACTTCAATGGGTAATCGCGAGAAATGTCAACAAACTATTAGGTAACTAGCTCGTTGCATCGTGTAGTCGTTGACAATGCTTATGGCGTCGCGTCACTGCATAGATAATCGCGTCAATAAATGAAAGCATGCACAAGTCAGACGGTTAATTGTCGCAACAATAATACTCTTGAATCTTTTGGAAAAATGGCGCCTTACTACTTCGGTATTTTTTGCTACTAATCTTTTAAAGACATCCTTATTTAAACTTGACACAAGCTACGTTGCGGAATTATTCCTGCAGAGACCTTAATTAAAATATGATACAAATTGAAACAAAGTAATACAATTCAGAATGAGCTCATAAGATGTGTTCAAAAAGTAACTCGGCGTTATAAAATTTAATGATTAATTAATTGACCTATTGAACAACGTGTGTGTACTTGGGCACAGCACATACAGGTTAACGTTAGGAGTTAGTTGTAACCTTAAGAATACGATAAAGCAATAATGAGCGATACGCAGAGTTTTATAAAAACTATACCAAACACTAGTAAACAATATACCTACTCTTCAACAGCTATGAAAACGAGAAGAATGCCCTGGTAGTGTCGGTGGTATCATGCCAGGGTTTGCCGGGACGTGAGCCGACTGGACCTGACCCATATGTCAAGCTGCAGCTTCTCCCGGACAAACAGCATAAGGTCAAGACACGGTACGTGTTAAGCTATCGAAAAAATCTAAAAAAACGCAGTCAGCACATATTAGGAAAAGATGAAAAGAATTATGCTAAGGTTAAGCAGACATTAAGGTTATTTTCAACTTATGCATGGGTTTAGCTTAATGGTTTTTGAACTGATCTTTTTTTGATTCCTTGTTTTGTTTTTTTGTTTTCCTGATATTTTAAAAGGAAGTTTATCCTAAAATGAAATTATTTGCAGCGTTGTTCGCAAGACCCGTTGCCCGGTATACGATGAAGACTTCACGTTCTACGGCATAGCCCCGCACCAGATTGCTGCCATCACCCTGCACTTCGTAGTACTCAGCTTTGACAGGTTAATACTTTATTATTAAACTACTGATTCACAATTCATAATATTCTGATAGACAAAATTAGCAAATTTAATACTTAACATCAAAAAACGGTCAATTAGTCTGTAGCGACGAGCGAGTGACACGAGATCTACTGACTCGCGCAACTAAACGCAAGTTTAAATACTATACTACCTACTATCGTCGCAATATAAAGTAACTATGTGTTTTATTTATTAAAAAAACCCTTTTTACTACACTTTTTAGGAATTCTTATTTAGGCTTAGGAATTCAAAAGTCCTTTCTTTAAATAATAAATGTGTTCCAGATTATATTTTGTATTTTTAAAGTCCGGCTTTAGGACCCAAAAATCCGGCTATTTGCTTTTTAATGTAATGTTAGCAACGCTATATATCTCTAGGAACATTCCTATCCATAGTGGAAATCCTGTCACAATCCTTAGGCTCATTTCCAAAAAAAATAAATAAAAAGTCTGAACCTTTAGTTAAGGATACATTGTATGGCTGATACACAAATAGTTTTGTATTATCATTATTATTTTGATTTTTTTTTTCAAACTAAGAATTAGGGTTGTAGGGTGACATACCTAACGCCACTCATGATTATGTTATAGCAATCTTGAATCGCTCAAATGAATTTTCATCGACGATTAGCATATCGACAAGATCCTGACAAGGACAGTGAGGGTTCGCCAAAAATCTTTCTACAAATTCCATCTCACTGGAGGGTCACTACAATCCGATCCTCCACTCACGTTTCGAATCAATCCAATCATTTGAACTTTTTCCATTTTGTATAAAAACATGATGTGTTGTAGATATTCCCGCGATGAAATAATCGGCGAGGTGGTGTCACCACTTTCCAGCCTGCAGCTGCACAGCGGAGAGCCCATGGCGCTCTGCAGGGAGATACAACCGCGCAGCCTTAAGGTAACACCGATCCAGTAACTAATTCCACATTGACTGTCACTTTTATTCAAGGTTCTATCACTCATGACCCTAGAGCTGTCATTCCGTACTCTAGAGCTGTCACTCATACCCCATGACGTCACTCTTACCCCTAGGATCTGTCACTCATGCCCCTGAATCTGTCACCCATGACCCTAGAGCTGTCATTCCGTACCCTAGATCTGTCACTCATACCACATGACGTCACTCTTACCTCTAGGATCTGTCACTCAAGCCACTTGAGATGTCACTCATGCCGCTGGATCTGTCACTCATGACCCTCGAGCTGCCATTCCGTCCCCTAAGGCTGTCACTCATACCCCATGACGTCACTCTTACCCCTAGGATCTGTCACTCATGCCCCTGAATTTGTCACCCATGACCCTAGAGCTGTCATTCTGTACCCTATATCTGTCACTCATACCACATGACGTCACTCTTACCTCTAGGATCTGTCACTCAAGCCACTTGAGCTGTCACTCATGCCGCTGGATCTGTCACTCATGACCCTAGTGCTGTCATTCCGTCCCCTTGGGCTGTCACTCATACCCCATGTCGTCACTCTTACCCCTAGGATCTGTCACTTAAGCTCCTTGAGCTGTCACTCATGCCCCTGGATCTGTCACTCATGACCCTAATGCTGTCATTCCGTCCCCTTGGGCTGTCACTCATACCCCATGACGTCACTCTTACCCCTAGGATCTGTCACATAAGCACCTTGAGCTGTCACTCATGTCGCTAGAGCTGCCACTTATGACCCTAGTGCTGTCATTCCGTCCCCTTGGGCTGTCACTCATACCCCATGTCGTCACTCTTACCCCTAGGATCTGTCACTTAAGCCCCTTGAGCTGTCACTCATGCCCCTGGATCTGTAACTCATGACCCTAGAGCTGTCATTCCGTCCCCTTGGGCTGTCACTCATACCCCATGACGTCAATCTTACCCCTAGGATCTGTCACTCAAGCCCCTTGAGCTGTCACTCATGCCCATGGATCTGTCACTCACGACCCTAGAGCTGTCATTCTGTCCCCTAAAGCCGTCACTCATACCCCATGACGTCACTCTTACCCCTAGGATCTGTCACTCAAGCCCCTTGAGCTGTCACTCATGCTCCTGGATCTGTCACTCATGACCCTAGTGCTGTCATTCCGTCCCCTTGGGCTGTCACTCATACCCCATGACGTCACTCTTACCCCTAGGATCTGTCACATAAGCACCTTGAGCTGTCACTCATGTCGCTAGAGCTGCCACTTATGACCCTAGTGCTGTCATTCCGTCCCCTTGGGCTGTCACTCATACCCCATGTCGTCACTCTTACCCCTAGGATCTGTCACTTAAGCCCCTTGAGCTGTCACTCATGCCCCTGGATCTGTCACTCATGACTCTAGTGCTGTCATTCCGTCCCCTTGGGCTGTCACTCATACCCCATGACGTCAATCTTACCCCTAGGATCTGTCACTCAAGCCCCTTGAGCTGTCACTCATGCCCCTAGAGCTGTCACTTATACCCCAAGAGCTGTCACTCATACCCCATGACGTCACTCTTACCCCTAGGATCTGTCACTCAAGCACCTTGAGCTGTCACTCATGCCCCTAGAGCTGTCACTCATACCCCTAGAGCTGTCACTCATACCCCATGACGTCACTCTTACCCCTAGGATCTGTCACTTAAGCCCCTTGAGCTGTCACTCATGCCCCTAGATCTGTCACTCATGACCCTCGAGCTGTCATTCCGTACCCTAGAGCTGTCACTCATACCACATGACGTCACTCTTACCCCTAGGATCTGTCCCTCAAGCACCTTGAGCTGTCACTCATGCCCCTGGATCTGTCACTCAGGACCCTAGAGCTGTCATTCCGTCCCCTAAAGCCGTCACTCATACCCCTAGGATCTGTCACTCTAGCCCCTTGAGCTGTCACTCATGCCCCTGGATCTGTCACTCATGACCCTAGAGCTGTCATTCCATCCCCTTAAGCCGTCACTCATACCCCATGACGTCACTCTTACCCCTAGGATCTGTCACTCAAGCACCTTGAGCTGCCACTCATGCCCCTGGATCTGTCACTCATGACCCTAGAGCTGTCATTCCGTCCCCTAAAGCCGTCACTCATACCCCATGACGTCACTCTTACCCCTAGGATCTGTCACTCAAGCACCTTGAGCTGTCACTCATGCCCCTAGAGCTGTCACTCATGACCCTAGAGCTGTCATTCCGTCCCCTAAAGCCGTCACTCCTACCCCATGACGTCAATCTTACCCTTAGGATCTGTCACTCAAGCCCCTTGAGCTGTCACTCATGCCCATGGATCTGTCACTCACGACCCTAGAGCTGTCATTCTGTCCCCTAAAGCCGTCACTCATACCCCATGACGTCACTCTTACCCCTAGGATCTGTCACTCAAGCCCCTTGAGCTGTCACTCATGCCCCTAGAGCTGTCACTCATACCCCTAGAGCTGTCACTCATACCCCATGACGTCACTCTTACCCCTAGGATCTGTCACTTAAGCCCCTTGAGCTGTCACTCATGCCCCTGGATCTGTCACTCATGACCCTCGAGCTGTCATTCCGTACCCTAGAGCTGTCACTCATACCACATGACGTCACTCTTACCCCTAGGATCTGTCCCTCAAGCACCTTGAGCTGTCACTCATGCCCCTGGATCTGTCACTCAGGACCCTAGAGCTGTCATTCCGTCCCCTAAAGCCGTCACTCATACCCCTAGGATCTGTCACTTAAGACCCTTGAGCTGTCACTCATGCCCCTGGATCTGTCACTCATGACCCTAGAGCTGTCATTCCATCCCCTAAAGCCGTCACTCATACCCCATGACGTCACTCTTACCCCTAGGATCTGTCACTCAAGCACCTTGAGCTGTCACTCATGCCCCTAGAGCTGTCACTCATACCCCTAGAGCTGTCACTCATACCCCATGACGTCACTCTTACCCCTAGGATCTGTCCCTCAAGCACCTTGAGCTGTCACTCATGCCCCTGGATCTGTCACTCAGGACCCTAGAGCTGTCATTCCGTCCCCTAAAGCCGTCACTCATACCCCTAGGATCTGTCACTCTAGCCCCTTGAGCTGTCACTCATGCCCCTGGATCTGTCACTCATGACCCTAGAGCTGTCATTCCATCCCCTTAAGCCGTCACTCATACCACATGACGTCACTCTTACCCCTAGGATCTGTCACTCAAGCCCCTTGAGCTGTCACTCATGCCCCTGGATCTGTCACTCATGACCCTAGAGCTGTCATTCCGTCCCCTAAAGCCGTCACTCATACCCCATGACGTCACTCTTACCCCTAGGATCTGTCACTCAAGCACCTTGAGCTGTCACTCATGCCCCTAGAGCTGTTACTTATACCCCAAGAGCTGTCACTCATACCCCATGACGTCACTCTTACCCCTAGGATCTGTCACTCAAGCCCCTTGAGCTGTCACTCATGCCCATGGATCTGTCACTCACGACCCTAGAGCTGTCATTCTGTCCCCAAAAGCCGTCACTCATACCCCATGACGTCACTCTTACCCCTAGGATCTGTCACTCAAGCCCCTTGAGCTGTCACTCATGCTCCTGGATCTGTCACTCATGACCCTAGAGCTGTCATTCCGTCCCCTAAAGCCGTCACTCATACCCCATGACGTCACTCTTACCCCTAGGATCTGTCCCTCAAGCACCTTGAGCTGTCACTTATACCCCTAGAGCTGTCACTCATACCCCATGACGTCACTCTTACCCATAGGATCTGTCACTTAAGCCCCTTGAGCTGTCACTCATGCCCCTGGATCTGTCACTCATGACCCTCGAGCTGTCATTCCGTACCCTAGAGCTGTCACTCATACCCCATGACGTCACTCTTACCCCTAGGATCTGTCACTCAAGCCCCTTGAGCTGTCACTCATGCTCCTGGATCTGTCACTCATGACCCTCGAGCTGTCATTCCGTCCCCTAAAGCCGTCACTCATACCCCATGACGTCACTCTTACCCCTAGGATCTGTCCCTCAAGCACCTTGAGCTGTCACTTATACCCCTAGAGCTGTCACTCATACCCCATGACGTCACTCTTACCCCTAGGATCTGTCACTTAAGCCCCTTGAGCTGTCACTCATGCCCCTGGATCTGTCACTCATGACCCTCGAACTGTCATTCCGTACCCTAGAGCTGTCACTCATACCACATGACGTCAC
Source organism: Meganola albula (assembly GCA_936450015.1). Classification (NCBI taxonomy): domain Eukaryota; kingdom Metazoa; phylum Arthropoda; class Insecta; order Lepidoptera; family Nolidae; genus Meganola; species Meganola albula. The sequence continues at coordinate 3,736,404 of OW388157.1, read as the reverse complement.
TCTTACCCCTAGGATCTGTCCCTCAAGCACCTTGAGCTGTCACTCATGCCCCTGGATCTGTCACTCAGGACCCTAGAGCTGTCATTCCGTCCCCTAAAGCCGTCACTCATACCCCTAGGATCTGTCACTCTGGCCCCTTGAGCTGTCACTCATGCCCCTGGATCTGTCACTCATGACCCTAGAGCTGTCATTCCATCCCCTAAAGCCGTCACTCATACCCCATGACGTCACTCTTACCCCTAGGATCTGTCACTCAAGCACCTTGAGCTGTCACACATGCCCCTAGAGCTGTCACTCATACCCCATGACGTCACTCTTACCCCTAGGATCTGTCACTTAAGCCCCTTGAGCTGTCACTCATGCCCCTGGATCTGTCACTCATGACCCTCGAGCTGTCATTCCGTACCCTAGAGCTGTCACTCATACCACATGACGTCACTCTTACCCCTAGGATCTGTCCCTCAAGCACCTTGAGCTGTCACTCATGCTCCTGGATCTGTCACTCAGGACCCTAGAGCTGTCATTCCGTCCCCTAAAGCCGTCACTCTTACCCCTAGGATCTGTCACTCAAGCACCTTGAGCTGTCACTCATGCCCCTAGAGCTGTCACTTATACCCCAAGAGCTGTCACTCTTACCCCATGACGTCACTCTTACCCCTAGGATCTGTCACTCAAGCACCTTGAGCTGTCACTCATGCCCCTAGAGCTGTCACTTATACCCCTAGAGCTGTCACTCATACCCCATGTCGTCACTCTTACCCCTAGGATGTGTCTCTTAAGCCCCTTGAGCTGTCACTCGAGCCCCTGGATCTGTCACTCATGACCCTAGTGCTGTCATTCCGTACCCTTGGGCTGTCACTCATACCCCATGACGTCAATCTTACCCCTAGGATCTGTCACTCAAGCCCCTTGAGCTGTCACTCATGCCCATGGATCTGTCACTCACGACCCTAGAGCTGTCATTCTGTCCCCTAAAGCCGTCACTCATACCCCATGACGTCACTCTTACCCCTAGGATCTGTCACTCAAGCCCCTTGAGCTGTCACTCATGCTCCTGGATCTGTCACTCATGACCCTAGAGCTGTCATTCCGTCCCCTAAAGCCGTCACTCATACCCCATGACGTCACTCTTACCCCTAGGATCTGTCACTCAAGCACCTTGAGCTGTCACTCATGCCCCTAGAGCTGTCACTTATACCCCTAGAGCTGTCACTCATACCCCATGACGTCACTCTTACCCCTAGGATCTGTCACTAAAGCCCCTTGAGCTGTCACTCATGCCCTTCGAGCTGTCATTCCGTACCCTAGAGCTGTCACTCATACCACACGACGTCACTCTTACCCCTAGGATCTGTCACTCAAGTCCCTTGAGCTGTCACTCATGCCCATGGATCTGTCACTCATGACCCTAGAGCTGTCATTCCGTCCCCTAAAGCCGTCACTCATACCCCATGACGTCACTCTTACCCCTAGGATCTGTCACTGAAGCCCCTTGAGCTGTCACTCATGCCCCTGGATCTGTCACTCATGACCCTAGAGCTTTCATTCCGTCCCCTAAAGCCGTCACTCATACCCCATGACGTCACTCTTACCCCTAGGATCTGTCACTCAAGCACCTTGAGCTGTCACTATTACCCCTTGAGCTGTCACTCATGAACCTTGACCTGTCACTCATGCCGCTGGATCTGTCACTCATGACCCTCGAGCTGCCATTCCGTCCCCTAAGGCTGTCACTCATACCCCATGACGTCACTCTTACCCCTAGGATCTGTCACTCAAGCACCTTGAGCTGTCACTCATGCTCCTAGAGCTGTCACTTATACCCCTAGAGCTGTCACTCATACCCCATGACGTCACTCTTACCCCTAGGATCTGTCACTTAAGCCCCTTGAGCTCTCACTCATGCCCCTGGATCTGTCACTCATGACCCTAGAGCTGTCATTCCGTCCCCTAAAGCCGTCACTCATACCCCATGACGTCACTCTTACCCCTAGGATCTGTCACTCAAGCACCTTGAGCTGTCACTCATGCCCCTAGAGCTGTCACTCATGACCCTAGAGCTGTCACTCATACCCCATGACGTCACTCTTACCCCTAGGATCTGTCACTTAAGCCCCTTGAGCTGTCACTCATGCCCCTGGATCTGTCTCTCATGACCCTCCAGCTGTCATTCCGTACCCTAGAGCTGTCACTCATACCACATGACGTCACTCTTACCCCTAGGATCTGTCCCTCAAGCACCTTGAGCTGTCACTCATGCCCCTGGATCTGTCACTCAGGGCCCTAGAGCTGTCATTCCGTCCCCTAAAGCCGTCACTCATACCCCTAGGATCTGTCACTCTAGCCCCTTGAGCTGTCACTCATGCCCCTTGAGCTGTCACTCATGCCCCTAGAGCTGTCACTCATACCCCTAGAGCTGTCACTCATACCCCATGACGTCACTCTTACCCCTAGGATCTGTCACTCAAGCACCTTGAGCTGCCACTCATGCCCCTGGATCTGTCACTCATGACCCTAGAGCTGTCATTCCGTCCCCTTAAGCCGTCACTCATACCCCATGACGTCACTCTTACCCCTAGGATCTGTCACTCAAGCACCTTGAGCTGTCACTCATGCCCCTAGAGCTGTCACTTATACCCCTAGAGCTGTCACTCATACCCCATGACGTCACTCTTACCCCTAGGATCTGTCACTCAAGCCCCTTGAGCTGTCACTCATGCCCCTGGATCTGTCACTCATGACCCTCGAGCTGTCATTCCGTCCCCTAAAGCCGTCACTCATACCCCAAGACGTCACTCTTACCCTTAGGATCTGTCACTCAAGCCCCTTGAGCTGTCACTCATGCCCCTGGATCTGTCACTCATGACCCTAGAGCTGTCATTCCGTCCCCTTAAGCCGTCACTCATACCCCATGACGTCACTCTTACCCCTAGGATCTGTCACTCAAGCACCTTGAGCTGTCACTCATGCCCCTAGAGCTGTCACTCATACCCCATGACGTCACTCTTACCCCTAGGATCTGTCACATAAGCACCTTGAGCTGTCACTCATGTCGCTAGAGCTGCCACTTATGACCCTAGTGCTGTCATTCCGTCCCCTTGGGCTGTCACTCATACCCCATGACGTCAATCTTACCCCTAGGATCTGTCACATAAGCACCTTGAGCTGTCACTCATGTCGCTAGAGCTGTCACTCATGACCCTCGAGCTGTCATTCCGTACCCTAGAGCTGTCACTCATGCCCCTGGATCTGTCACTCATGACCCTAGAGCTGTCATTCCGTCCCCTTAAGCCGTCACTCATACCCCATGACGTCACTCTTACCCCTAGGATCTGTCACTCAAGCACCTTGAGCTGCCACTCATGCCCCTGGATCTGTCACTCATGACCCTAGAGCTGTCATTCCGTCCCCTAAAGCCGTCACTCATACCCCATGACGTCACTCTTACCCCTAGGATCTGTCACTCAAGCACCTTGAGCTGCCACTCATGCCCCTGGATCTGTCACTCATGACCCTAGAGCTGTCATTCCGTCCCCTTAAGCCGTCACTCATACCCCATGACGTCACTCTTACCCCTAGGATCTGTCACTCAAGCACCTTGAGCTGTCACTCATGCCCCTAGAGCTGTTACTTATTCCCCAAGAGCTGTCACTCATACCCCATGACGTCACTCTTACCCCTAGGATCTGTCACTCAAGCCCCTTGAGCTGTCACTCATGCTCCTGGATCTGTCACTCATGACCCTAGAGCTGTCATTCCGTCCCCTAAAGCCGTCACTCATACCCCATGACGTCACTCTTACCCCTAGGATCTGTCCCTCAAGCACCTTGAGCTGTCACTTATACCCCTAGAGCTGTCACTCATACCCCATGACGTCACTCTTACCCCTAGGATCTGTCACTCAAGCACCTTGAGCTGCCACTCATGCCCCTGGATCTGTCACTCATGACCCTAGAGCTGTCATTCCGTCCCCTAAAGCCGTCACTCATACCCCATGACGTCACTCTTACCCCTAGGATCTGTCACTCAAGCCCCTTGAGCTGTCACTCATGCCCCTGGATCTGTCACTCATGACCCTAGAGCTGTCATTCCGTCCCCTAAAGCCGTCACTCATACCCCATGACGTCGCTCTTACCCCTAGGATCTGTAACTCAAGCACCTTGAGCTGCCACTCATGCCCCTAGAGCTGTCACTTATACCCCTAGAGCTGTCACTCATACCCCATGACGTCACTCTTACCCCTAGGATCTGTCACTCAAGCACCTTGAGCTGCCACTCATGCCCCTGGATCTGTCACTCATGACCCTAGAGCTGTCATTCCGTCCCCTAAAGCCGTCACTCATACCCCATGACGTCACTCTTACCCCTAGGATCTGTCACTCAAGCCCCTCGAGCTGTCACTCATGCCCCTGGATCTGTCACTCATGACCCTAGAGCTGTCATTCCGTCCCCTAAAGCCGTCACTCATACCCCATGACGTCTCTTACCCCTAGGATCTGTCACTCAAGCACCTTGAGCTGTCACTCATGCCCCTAGAGCTGTCACTTATACCCCTAGAGCTGTCACTCATACCCCATGACGTCACTCTTACCCCTAGGATCTGTCACTCAAGCACCTTGAGCTGTCACTCATGCCCCTAGAGCTGTCATTTATACCCCTAGAGCTGTCACTCTTACCCCATGTCGTCACTCTTACCCCTAGGATCTGTCACTTAAGCCCCTTGAGCTGTCACTTATGCCCCTGGATCTGTCACTCATGACCCAAGAGCTGTCATTCCGTCCCCTTAAGCCGTCACTCATACCCCATGACGTCACTCTTACCCCTAGGATCTGTCACTCAAGCACCTTGAGCTGTCACTCATGCCCCTAGAGCTGTTAATTATACCCCAAGAGCTGTCACTCATACCCCATGACGTCACTCTTACCCCTAGGATCTGTCACTCAAGCCCCTTGAGCTGTCACTCATGCCCCTGGATCTGTCACTCATGACCCTCGAGCTGTCATTCCGTCCCCTAAAGCCGTCACTCATACCCCATGACGTCACTCTTACCCCTATCCTGTCACTCAAGCCCCTTGAGCTGTCACTCATGCCCCTGGATCTGTCACTCATGACCCTAGAGCTGTCATTCCGTTCCCTTAAGCCGTCACTCATACCCCATGACGTCACTCTTACCCCTAGGATATGTCACTCAAGCACCTTGAGCTGCCACTCATGCCCCTGGATCTGTCACTCATGACCCTAGAGCTGTCATTCCGTCCCCTAAAGCCGTCACTCATACCCCATGACGTCACTCTTACCCCTAGGATCTGTCACTCAAGCACCTTGAGCTGTCACTCATGCCCCTAGAGCTGTCACTCATACCCCATGACGTCACTCTTACCCCTAGGATCTGTCACATAAGCACCTTGAGCTGTCACTCATGTCGCTAGAGCTGCCACTTATGACCCTAGTGCTGTCATTCCGTCCCCTTGGGCTGTCACTCATACCCCATGACGTCAATCTTACCCCTAGGATCTGTCACTCAAGCCCCTTGAGCTGTCACTCATGCCCCTGGATCTGTCACTCATGACCCTAGAGCTGTCATTCCGTCCCCTAAAGCCGTCACTCATACCTCATGACGTCGCTCTTACCCCTAGGATCTGTAACTCAAGCACCTTGAGCTGCCACTCATGCCCCTAGAGCTGTCACTTATACCCCTAGAGCTGTCACTCATACCCCATGACGTCACTCTTACCCCTAGGATCTGTCACTCAAGCCCCTTGAGCTGTCACTCATGCCCCTGGATCTGTCACTCATGACCCTAGAGCTGTCATTCCGTTCCCTTAAGCCGTCACTCATACCCCATGACGTCACTCTTACCCCTAGGATCTGTCACTCAAGCCCCTTGAGCTGTCACTCATGCCCCTGGATCTGTCACTCATGACCCTAGAGCTGTCATTCCGTCCCCTAGAGCTATCACTCATACCCCATGACGTCACTCTTACCCCTAGGATCTGTCACTCAAGTGCCTTGAGCTGTCACTCATGCCCCTAGAGCTGTCACTTATACCCCTAGAGGTGTCACTCATACCCCATGACGTCACTCTTACCTCTAGGATCTGTCACTCAAGCCCCTTGAGCTGTCTTTTATACCCCTTGAGCTGTCACCCATGACCCTTGACCTGTCACTCATGGTCCTGGATCTGTCACTTATGCCCCTGGATCGATCGCTCATGACCCTAGAGCTGTCATTCCGTCCCCTAGAGCTGTCACTCATACCCCATGACGTAACTCTTACCCCTAGGATCTGTCACTAAAGCCCCTTGAGCTGTCACTCATGCCCCTGGATCTGTCACTCATAACCCTAGAGCTGTCATTCCGTCCCCTAGAGCTGTCACTCATGCACCTGGAACTGTCACTCAAGCCCCTAGAGCTGTCACTTATTCCCCATGACATGTCTCTTTTCCCTTTACCTGTCAATCAAACCTCATACCTGTCACTCGTACACCTTGACCTGTCATTCATACCTCACGATCTATCACTTATACCTGTCACTTATACTTTCCGACTTGCCACTCATACCCCATGGCCTGTCTGTCACTTATACCCCATCAACTGTGTCTTTTACTACCTAATCTCTGCTTCGTTACTATTACAGATGCGTAGCGTTGGTCGCGGCGAGGTGCTGGTTTCCTTGTGTTGGCAGCCGGCCGCGGCACGTCTAACAGTCGTGTTGCTGAAAGCGCGTAATCTGCCCAAGATGGATGTCACCGGGCTAGCTGATCCGTAAGTACACCTTTACACACAATTAGGGGTAGCAGTAAGTCCCACTTGCCTAGCTTGTGGAGACGCTGAAGAAACCATGGAGCATGTATTATTCAAGTGCGACTTGCTAGCGCAAAATGCATGAATGCATTAGGAATGGACCGCTCTACTGGTGAATACGGCCTCATGTGTCCCCGATAATTAGCGGCGGTCGTGGACGAGCTGTGCGGAGGAAGAATACCTGAGGTTTTATAGTATCAAGGGGCAGCACAAAAGATCCAGCTGGGTTGATCGAAGTGCTCTGGGTCTATAAACCCCATTAAGATAAGAACACCTTTTTTTATGCAACTAAATCGACAAACAAGCACGCAGCCCACCTGATTGTCACTATAACTTGAGCAGTCCTGCAACACCAGCGCCATCATTCGCGTGTTGCCTACCCTTGAGATGTAAAAAAAAACTATCTTAACTGACTAGGCTAGAGGGCTATTTCAAATGCTTGGAAAGCCCAATTGGACCAGATTTTACCATTTTTTAAAAACTGATTTAAATCAAACCAAGGCTAAATCACAATAATCTTGTTTCCATTTTATAAAACTGAATAATCGTAATGCACTAAAAACAATATTTTATTATTTTAGGTCCTTTATTATCTGTAACACCTGTGTAACCATATTTAAGGCAAATAAATCTTTGAAGCTTATGATTTGAAAACTAAATGCGCCGTGCTGTTCGATTTAAATTGTTATACTACGTATTCATTAGAGAGATTTGCTAGTGCTTAAGGGACGTTACGTGTCAGCACACACGAAATTGTGATGGCATTTTCGACAATTGGACAACAGATTTATACTTCATTTTATAAATTACCAGCGACCCGAACTAGCTTCACACAGGTGCAATATGTTATAAAAACCTTCCTCTGGACTCACTCTATCTATTAAAAAAAACCGCATTGAAATCCGTTTCGTAGTTTTAAAGATCTAAGCATACATAGGAAATAGGGAAAGAAAAAGCGACTTTGTTTTATATTAAGTAGTGAAATAATAAAATTATCATTGCATTTTTAGAAATAAATATTGATTCTCCTTGTATGCTTTTTATGAAATCTATCAGAAACATGTATTTTTATAACGTATGATATAATATAACGTCACGCCTGTATTGCTCGAAGGTGTAAGCAGAGGTAAATATCACTTTTAATTGGCTATGTTTAGTTCCAATAACTAATAGAAGGCGAGCCGATTGCCCTTTATCGGGCACAATTCCAAACTGCGAGCTGCAACTTAGATTCTCTAAGTATGTTTCATTTCTTACACAATGCAATGTACCCTTTTCTCCAAACGATCCACCTTTAAACGTGATCCACAATAGAATATTGACTGGCCTATTAGCGTAGTGGATAGTGACCCTGACTGTTAAGCCGGAGGCGGTGGGTTTGATTCCCACACAGGACAAATCTTTGAGTGATTAGCATGAACGTTTGTTCTGTGTCTGGGTTTAATAATTTATCTATCATAATATGTATGTATTTACAAAAATAGTGTATATGTAGTTTATCAGTTCCTTTAGTTTAACCTATAAAACAAGCAAATATTATTGCTTAATTTGGGTCTAGATGACGTTGTGTGTGTGTGAAATAAAAATATTTTTTTTTACATGTTTTGTATATGTCTTTATCACAGGTACGTAAAGATGTACCTCCTGTACAACGGACAGCGCATCGCTAAGAAGAAGACTCACGTGAAGAAGCGAACCCTGAACCCCGTGTTCAACGAGTCGTTTGTGTTCGACGTTCCCGCTGCTCCCAACGCTACACTCGACCATGTAGCACTTGAACTGCTCGTACTTGACTGGGACAGGGTCACTAAGAACGAGGTATTTATCTTCTGACAATATCCTTGATACTTGTAAATAAATCTTCCTGAGAATGGCAAAAACTAGTTTTGTCCTTTTCTTTTATATGATACTTTGAAATGACATGATAGTGATGAAACATAAATGGGCGTCGTTTATAAGTAAGAGATTTTATAACAATACTACAAAAAAGTACATGTTACAGTGGCGCCCAAACTGGGACCAAGTCAAACAAAGAGCCCCATTGGGCGCCAAAATAAAATATTAATCTTTGAAACTATGCAATCTGAGAAGTTTTACATTATTAGACTTAAAGTAACTATAAAAAAATACTTTCAGGTAATCGGTCGGCTGGAACTAGGCGCTAACGGAGCGGGCGGCGCGCGCGCACACTGGCGCGAGGTACAAGCTGCTCCTCGCCGACAGATCGCTGACTGGCACAAACTGAAGGAGTGAGATAATCACACCTAATACTTACTACCTAACTTACACAACATTGAATGCTCTTGTGCTACCCCCTAACATTATATAACATAACTCTTATTATAAACATTTACCAGCTAAAGGAATGAGACAACTACAGTCATCTTACTAGTATTTTTGTGAATCTTGCGCAAGAGTGGGTATTAGGATACCCATAGATCAAGAATATTCAAGACGACCCAAGAGTGCGAGGAAGAAGAACTTATATATGGCAATCCAACAAAACAGAAAGAGATAGCTAATCAAATGCAACTTGTTTTAGTACGACAGGTCGACACAAAATCCAAAACTACGAATCAAAATTGGTATCACATCCCATCAAATGTCAGATGGTCTTTGGTCATTTTAATCCTATGGGTAGGTATACCTAATACTCACTCTTGCGCAAGATCTCGAATATACTCGAGCTCACGCAACATGACATCCTAAACACTCTTGGGCAAGCTACACCCTGGTATGTATAATATAATATATAAAACCTTAATGATTAAGAAATAATAATTAAAAAAAATACAACCTCAAGGTTTAAGATAACAATACGACATACCTACATACAAATTTGCAAAAGTCCTTTGTGAAATAAACTAAATTCACGCAATATTACTACATACTAAATATCAAAACCACTCTTGCGCAAGGTACCCCCAGAAATAACACGACGCGACGTAACTATTAAAAAAAATCTTATATCTGTTATAAGGACAAAAAACAAGTGAGCTCACAAAATACTTATATTAACTATAATTTTGCATGAAATGTTAAATAATTCATTTTAAAGTCATTTAGACGTACCGTGGTAACATTGTATTGAATAACGATATGAGCATATATTATTAAAAATATCTAGTATTCGTAAAATCTGTAAGGGTGTCTGTGCCAGATATAACAAACTAATATAAATAAAATATATATGTATTTGATTTACTTGTTAATATTATGTTTATTTACATTATCAGTAAACTCATCGCGGTAAAAAGAGGGTTGATAAAGCTAAAATCCAGTGGATATTACACAGGTTTTTTAGAATTAATTTGTAATTAAACTATAACGATATTGTATATTAGATAGTCAAAATTATTTGAGATTTATTGCTGTGAAATAATTATTAAATATAAACGCACAGCGTCACTCTCTTTGTTAAACTATTAGGGCTCCTTCAAAGTATGCGTTTGATGCTGCAATAGTCGGGCGATTTGCTCACGTGTCTGCTCAATTTGTTTTCAATCTATAACTACTTGTGACATGCTTTTAGAAAAATAAACCGTATAATTTGAATGGGCTCTTAATGTGTCAAAAACTTGTGTAGATAAATTCGTTATTACATAATAATATACTTAATTGGACAACATTCGATTGGAGAGTTGTAGATTTACTTTAAAATACGAGTTCAGAATGACATTAATAAATCCTAAATTCTAATTCTTGAGAACTATGCAGGGGGCTTGAAAATAAGTTAATGTTGGATATTTGATGTCATTTTGAATTTTGCACCAACTATATTAATATTCTATAATCTCAATCTTAACAAAAAAATAATGTAAGAGATAATTATTAATTATTTCATCGTTTAGGACGGACTCTTCTTTCTACATATCTAAGTGTAAGAAGATTTTAATGTAGTGGTTTCACTTCAGTGTATTAAATGTGTAGGTAAGTATATTAATTCACACAAACTTATAACTCAAACCAATTTACAGGACTTAGGAAGGGAATCCAATTTTTGATGTAATAAAATTGATAGAGATCTCAAAACTGTCTTGCGTTAAACAATCTCAATTGTATGTACTTAGAACTTAGTTGTATAGTTTTAGGATAGTGAAATAAATCTATTTTATACCTAAATACTTTATAGTTTTTAGATAAAGGTAAGTTAAGACGAAGCTTATGCTTTCTGTCACTTTGGCTCTTATTTAAGCGTTTGGCGTTGCAACAAGCGCGACAGTAGCACAGCCCCAATCGCTTAATGTGAATCAACCTTAATCTACTCGTCGCAAGTCACCATAGATGGCGCTTTATGATCTCATATATATTTTTGAAATAAACGATCTTGATATGAATTTATTATTTGTTATTCAATACGTGAAAAGTTATTAGCGACAATATACGAATTAAAATATATATAGTAAGTATGTTTATAATTGTAAGTACTGTGTAAGCATACAAATTCAACTATTAAAATACAAGTAGAAATAACTATGAAAATCAAGTAAGTTACCATTATACCGCATTTTGATGTATTGCCACACTTGAGGTTTTGATGGATATGACGTAAATCATGATATAAGGCGCGGGCGCAGCCTGAAATTTTGGAGGGGGTCACTCACTACACTAATAAAAATAGGTATCTGGAATAAAATGAACATCAGGTATTGCACAAGAACACAATTTTATTTTACCCATACAATACAAAACAAATGAAAGTCGTCTTTTTGTACTTGCGAATCGCGTGATAATATTTGAGACGTCTGGTACTATTTCTGGGTGAATGTTAGGGAATTTTTGAGATTTTTCAATATGATCTTAGATTGGGGGGGGGGGGGGTGATGTCCTCTGTGCCCCCCCCCCCCCCCTGACTGCGCCTGATACAAGATTCATTTATTCGAATATTTATCCTGAATAAAAGGCAAGAGAAAGGTAACCATACACATTTTTATATAATTAATTTATAACGAATACTGTATCTCCAATAGTCTCTATACTTCGACATTCCTGATCGGTGTAAATAGTCATGGCTTTGTCACCTAAGCTTTAACATATTAATGTTGTAAGAAATTATAACTAGATCTAATGACTCGATGTTTTCGTTTTAAATATAGTTGTTTTATTGGTTAAGTACTTACTGTAGTATTAAACTCAAGCGCAATGTTTTTTTACTATAGATCATTTGTTATATGGTAGACTTAATGGTGTCGAATCTCTTCTAAACAGCTATTTAGCCTATAATTAGAGTATTGCTGTATTTTACTAACACGCAGAGCGAAAAAAGGACGGGTATTCTAGCTATTGTCATAGCTACTGAAAAATAGAATCGGCACTGTTGTCTAACAAGTAAAATTGCACCTGTAGTGTCATCAATCCATTTTGTTTGTACTATATGTGAATTTTAGTAAATAAAGTTTATTGACTGGTGCTTTCACATTAATTAGTTTTATTCATATTTACAGTTTATTTAAGCAGTTTTTCAGAGCAGCGGTGGCGCAGCGGTACGGTCCTTAGTAAAATAAGGTCACGGGTTCGAATCCTGGTCGTGCCCGTGTACACATCTTTGTGGAAATTGTTTCATCTCCGCTGCTCAATATCGGTGAAGGAGAACATCGTGAGGAAACCGGCATGTCTAAGAACTAATCATTCGAGGACATGTGACATCCACCAACTCGCACTTGACCCGCGTGTGTGGACTAAGACCTAAACTCTCTCCACTCATAAGATAGTTGAAAGAAGACCCGTGCCCAGCAGTGGGACACTAATAAGGGTTGAAGGGAGAAGTGACAGTTTATTTCATCCCTTTGCAGACCTCTCTACAGAGGTTTAACTGTTTGTTTATATAACTAATATTATTGTGACAATTGGTTGATTAATAACATCTATGAATGGTCTCGCCTTTTTTGATTGGCGTAAATAGCACAACAGGGATGACGAAATTTTTTTCTGTTTTATCCGTCTGATAGATAAATAAAAAATGGTAGGCAGGTCTTTTACTTATATTTTGTGTGACCTAAAGATTATGGCGATACGTACAAGCGAATTGTCGAATGACGTCGCACCTAGGTGTCTAAGCTTTATACAAAGGTATGATGTAGCGCACTCCCACTCCATTATACAATCTCCATTTCAATGACATAGCAAAAAATATGAGTCTAATATTCTTTTTTAAATCTTACTGACGGACTAATTAAAATAGGATTTGCCTCACTTGACCAATCAGAATTTAAAAAAAAATGATCAGTCGTCTCCTACTTTTGTAGGAAAATCCAGTCACGCAGATATTAAAATTACATAACCAAAGCAATAAAACACAAGTTGTTATCAATTGTATATTTGATATCAAATCTTACATAATATAACGCAGCTTAAATTAATTTCATATACATAAGATCGGTACGACTCGCCCAAGGAGAGCCTGCATTTAATAAAATGTCATGTTCAAGTGCTTCGTGTGTCTCTATTTAATATAACTACATATATAAAAAGTAACATCACAAAAACTACATCCCAAAAAACTACCCATACATAGGTATTTTCCTTTTCAAAATGCGCCTACGTTTACAGGTCGAGCACAAACGAAGCCGCTTTGATCGTCGTCAATCGCGGCATCAAGTGTAGACATACAATGAGCCTCCAATGCTCACTGTCATCAAATCTAGCTTCCGTAGCACAATCAAGCGCGGCGTACTGAACGTCTGGCGCGCGCTCGTTCTAAACTCGTAAGCACAGACGCCTCTTTATACTTCAATTTGTTATAATGAGTAAAACCAAAGGTGAACAAACTTTTAACCAGTATTAAGATTATACTAACATACATAAAACGCTGTTTTAAAATCTAAGTAAGTTAAAAACACTCATTTCACATCAACCCAACAGAGACTTATTGAGGATTTACATTTAGTGATATTAACTACACATCGATATTGTCTTTTTAATACAATCCCTATATGGACGTCTCTTTGATTTATCTAGCTTACATTTGGTGATTTCCATTTAGAGAGACTAATCACACAACAACGAGATTTATTAATCATCTAACACCAACTTAGCAAATAGACTTGAATTAAGTAGATAATAGTAGACGTCAAAAGTAAATCAAAGAATTTCTTTCAGTAATCTACAGATGGACTAATAACGAATAATCTGTATGGAATAACGTCTAAAATAAACAAATTAAATATATCAACGACAATCGTTATTTCTGTTTCTTAAAATAATACAATCCAATCAATAAGAAAATCCCATACACATACACATTATGTACCACTTCTTTACTGCCATCAGTACTCATCATTTTACTGATCAGGTTTTATTTAGAAATTTGGAAATGTGCGAGTTTTACTAAAATGTTTGGTAGATGTCATTTGAAAAGTGTTTTTCTTAATATAAGTCAGTATATATTTTGCCATATTTTTTTCTCCAGATCATCTATCATAAAAGCATCTATACTGTGGTGTTTAGATAAATCTTATGTACTTCAGTATTAGAGAATTTAACAATAATCTCATATTGAAAAACACCAACAGACCAACACAAAGCTTTGATCACTCACGCGAGAGGGTCTAATTTTAGCAAAAGATCTGAAGTCTGAGGAGAAAACTTCAATAAAGAAAATTGCAAGAACCTTAATCCACAAACTATCTTCATAGAGTTTGGTGGAAATAATAAAGTATTGTATGATAGAACTACTATTAATGATACAGGCAAGAGAGACGTGCGTACTAACGTGAATGAAAGAATCCAACTGCTTACTACATTACAAAACGATAACTACGAACTATATCTAACCCGAAGTTTATTGCTATCAAATAATTAGGATATGGTGTTAGTTCAGATATGTTATGACTGTAAAGATATTAAAGTTTTTGGTCCGAATATTTTTATAGATACGTCAGTACCGAATATTACAGATACTTATTTGTATTTTCTATTTTAAAATGATGGTTTCTATTTCATTCTTATGATTGTCGTAAATATAAAAATCACTTACATGAAATAACATCTAAGATCGATACACGGCGAAATTTTAGAAGTGTTTATTTAAGGAGGTTACTTTAGTTTTCAGTATTAAACTAGCTTTTACTACTTTTTAGGTCAATTTCTTCATCAGTTTGTGTATTTATTTGATGCACATAAACGTTATTTCGACTAGTTTTTTTTTTATTTTCTTTGAAGTAATTACCTCCTCTAATATGAATTCGACGACTGATATAATTTCATCAGTATAACTGTTAAAACATCCTTAGAATATGATATTGATTTCACTTGACTACTATGATTTTTTATTACAAAATACAGTAAGTACAAGTAGAAAAAATACACTTTGGGCCTTATGTTAATTATAGGCATTTGTTATTGTGGTTATAGTCTATTTCATTCGTTTCTTCCATTAAGTAGCGGTTAACTTTAGCATTTAAACTATATATATTTATAAGTATAACAAAAGAACCACTTACCTTACTGGTAACTGTTCTTGAAATTGTTATTGCATAAATCTTATTAATAACAAAATTATACGAGTAAGTATATTACCTTAAAACATTAATTATATACACACTATTAAATGCATTGCAAACATAATAACGCTATGTGTTACTAAATGAGTGCGGCAAGATACTAATTGAGTTTGAATTGTAAAATTATTTAAGGCAAATAATGGCAGAATTTACGGCAGGCAAGATTTTATGGAAAGTATTGCTTTTGAGTAAACTAATTTATATTCAGACTTAAATATCGGGTTTATTTTAGAATTCTGATCATATAATATAAACAATATCAAACTTTATAGTTCCACATAGTTTCATGATACTGTCATGATATCGTCAAAATATTATACCAATTTTGCTAGAAGTGAGAACTATTACACATAATCATTTTATATTGCGGATCACAAATAATTAATCCGATAAAATACAGCGACACACAATTTAATTAATATTTTAAGTTACTTCTATACAATGTCATAGATCAACTACAAGATTTTCCATTAAATGATATCTTCACGGTAGGTCAAAGCATTAACTAATTACAAAACATGATTATGACAAACTTAAATTAATAACACTGTTATCTTACAGTTGTGCAAAAAAATAATACAATAAGCAACTCAAATAAAATATGCACGCAACTAAATACTAATTAAAATCACTGAGTATTCATAAAAGTCTAAAATTTCAACGTCAGTTTTTTAAATCACAGATATACGACATGAGAGAGCTTTTTAATGGCATTATCATCCTAACCAATCATAAAAGTTTACAACAATTGGTGTTGTGAAATAAAGCTCTACAATTTAGTCCATTTTTAAAAAAAAAATTACATTTTTTTCATACTAAACATAAATAATTACGTTACCGAAGACCGTGCAAATATTATATACAATAATAAGAAGAAACTGGTTATGTATGATAAATATCAAATCTCCATTTGTGGAGATAACGTCAACAGTGATCCCACAGGAGATTTCAGAGACCTTAAAGACCGCAATGGTCAATGGCCTTGTATAAATCGATCAAAATTTGATCATTTACTTTGGTAAGGACGGCACAAGATGTTGTACTGATTTAGATTATAGAAGGCCTCGGTCCAGTTCCTTGCGTAACATGCGCGATAGTTTGAGCACATCCTCGTCGACTTGACCAGAGAATAGAGAGTCAAGAAGCTCACCTCGAGAAGCTATGGCAAACACTCCAGCCAGACGTGATACTGATTTATCCGAAAGATGGCGTTCTACTACAGATCTGAAAATTACAAGGTTTTATGAGAGGCTGTAATAGAAAAACATGTATTAAGAAATATAACACCTAGGTAATGCAAATTTAACCCCAACCGAAGAAAAATATCAAAAAAAAATTGTGTTAGAAACAACAATTAATGAAACTTAATAACAAGACAATTTGATAGCAATAAAATTTGTTTCATTCCACAGATCATCAAAATCCTCCACTGTTTAATTCAGAGAGAACTTTACATAGAAGATATACTTACTTAAGAGATTGATGTGACTCTCGCAACGCATCTTGAAGAAACCCGCGATCATATGAGAAGTCGACCTCACAGAATGACACAACTGCCATTAGAACCGTCTGAAATATTAACAATTTTTATTAAAAACCAAATTAAGTTATCTAAAAATGTGAGCGATATTTTGAGATTTCATTTCGGAGAATATAATAAGATAAAAGCTATTTAATTTAAGCTAAGTAAGATGCTAATACAGGCTCCATTTGCAATCGTCATAACAAAAGAAATGATTAAGAATTTTCTTAAATTTATTCGAATATCACAAGACCTCAGTAGTCGAGCGGTGCGGTGTAGCCGTTTGATCGCGCTATACTGCACCCGGGAGGTCGAGGTTTCAATTTCCGCCCCAGACAATCTTAGTGTTACAGCAAAGATTTGTTTCGGTGTCTGGTTGGTTGACGGCCTACTACCCCTTGTTTCGCTCGTCACGTTAAGCCGTCGAGTCCGGTTGTCATTACAAATATTTATGACAATCGTTATAGGTAGTTAGAAGCCTAATTTAATCTGACACTTGGTCTAACCAACTCAGCTACTAGTTTTCAAGGTCTGAAGACAGTGGCTCGTTTAATTTTGGTAGCTAGCCGCAACAGATTATACCGGAAGCCGACCCCAATACAAATGGAAAGAAAGGTAAGGATAATGATTACGAAACTATCACACTTTAAAATAAAACTTCTTTAAAATGGATTAACAAAACTAGCTGCCCGCCCCAGCTTCGTCTTAGTAGTGTAAGCGATACGAAAATCAGTTTACGTCCTATTCTCAGACCTACTGAATATACACACAAAATTTCATAAGAATTGGTCAAGTCATTTCGGAGGAGATTAATAACACGAAAATTTTATGCATTAGATTAAATTATTTTAGATTAGTAAATATTAGGAATCTTGTTACGTAGGTATACGTGGTACTCTACGCTTCACAGTTCAATTAATCACAAGATGCACAACAGAAGGCAGAAGCTCGAGTGTTGTGTAATTTTAATTCCTCGTAAACAATTCATTTATTTCAGTTAATTAGTAACTCACGTTATTTTAATAATAAGTATTTCAAATAATATATTTTAATTGGATTTAGCAGCTCGTCGTAGACTTCTTCATTTGTTGTTACTCCTGAATCTTTGATTCGTTTGGTTAAACGCGAACCACTTTTTATACAATTTTGCAGTGTTAAATAGCAGATTTATATATTAACACATGTCGTAAGATCACGACAGCCTTTATACAGATACCAAAAGAACCAAACGAGATGCATTTTAGTTGGGTTTTGGTTCTTTTCTTTTCTTAGTAGGAACATCTTTTGTCGTTTTAAAGCAGCGACTGTTAGCCAGATAATAAGGTGTTTTTTTTTTAAAAACAAAATAATCGACAACACTCAGTACGTTTTTCCAGTGATGTTACCTAGGTCATGGAAGCAATTTCTGATTGAATGGGTAATTAATATTTATATTAGCTCGTACACTTTTACTCACATGGAACTTAGAGCGGAACGCGGCCAGCGCTCTCTCATCGGCGGCCGACAGCTGTCCGTGTCTTCGCAACACACCAAGCTTCACGGCTGACTTGATCACGTGTTTCACCAACTTCTCTGCTTCTCTCTTCTCCATGCGCTGTCGGAGGACTGTCAGGAACTGAAAACACAATTACTTTATGACTTTAAATTTGTGCAGGTATTTTTTGATTAATACTTAAAAATCAAGGAAGATCTGCTGAATGTTCAAACAGTCAATCTCCTTGTTGAACTCACTGTTGATGTCACTTTTTAACTATCTTGTTAAGACAGGATAAATCTTAAGCCTCACACGTCGGTTTGTGTACTTAAGTTTCTGATTTATATAATTATGTACAATGTATTTTGTCTGTAATATGTACCTGATCAAGTAGTTTAGCAGCATGTTCATCGAGTACAAGTGCGCGCGCACTTGCAGCGCCACCAACGCGGGAAAGGAACTTCTTCTGCGCACGTAAGGAAATGTCGCGGGCGCACCATGCGCCGCCCTCCATCGCTGTAAACAAAATAAAACTGCGCTTGAACATCTAATTTTCACTTTACTAACACAGAGGCTACAAGAAAGCCCAAAAAAACAACAGTGAAAAAAAAAAACTAAAAATACTAAAAAAAAAACTAAACTAAAACTACACAATTAATGGCACCAAAATTATTCACATAAATAATATTATATAATCAAAATAAGTTCCTTTTTAGATTGGTATTACTTTAGTTTCGTGCTCCACGTGTCGAATCTAAAAGATTTCCTTGACAGAATAATTTGACTATGTGCGCTAAGATTACCAACTATGTGCTTCTGATGCATTGGACGATTAACTTCAATTGCTTAAATTGGAAACTAGCCACATCTCAGTGCATCGTTCTAGTTTACAGATTCAATTGAGCGTACAAATGTTTCAAAGCGTGACCAAATTGATATTAATTCTTGGTAATCTAAACCCTTCTTCAGATGAAACTTGTAGCATGACTCGAATTAAATGCGACATTTTAATACTTACTTACATAAAGAGATCAAAGCAGAATATTAAATATGGAAGAAATCCAACTTCATTTTACAATTATTTGTAACGGCATTAATTAACTGATTAAAATTAAATCCTGAAGTAACTTCTCATTGAGCTGTGAAATTACAAAGCGTCAAATACACACTCTCATACGCAGATCGTGCTGGTACGGGATGCTCTAATAATATTGTGGTATTGCTTATTCCAATTGCATTAATTAAATTGAGATTTATTAACACTCATTCGAAGATGATGAAGCTAGAAACGTAAAATATTGCACAAGGCTTCTTTTTATGAGTTCAATGTGTGTTTAGAAAAGATTTCAGGCCACTCAAACCTTTAGAGAGAGAGAAAATAAGAGCCATTCCAGGATATGCCCACTGAACGTGAATTTATTATATCTATCTGGAAGATATGTGCAATTGTAGAAGTCATTTATATTGCCGATATCCCATTTCCATACTAAACCAATATTTCTTATAGTGTCATATCGAAATTGTAAATCATGTCACAAGATTCTTCAAAAATATGACGAGATACTCATATTACTATGTATCACTGAGAACGGACAAATTGATAGCAAGTATTAAATATTATTGTGAAGATCAAAATCCTTTTCTCTTACTAACTGGAGCTAACAAACTGACATTGGATACTGTACTCGTGTTACTCTGACACGAGTAAGAAAAAGCGACTAGGGTTAACAGGGATGAATAATAAAAGGTATCACGTACACCTACAACTGTGTTAGGCTAGGCTACAAGACGATAATGAGGAATCATGGATTATAGAAAAAACTTGTTGAAGAACGGACGCGGGAGAGAATTTATTTTTGTTATTCACTCTTGTTTATGTACGAACTAGGGCGTATTTGCTCGGGTAGCAGAGGTAAATTGTTCTCAAATATTTCTCATGAATCTCTGTCTATTGGTGAAAACTATGTATATGATGGCAATCACGAGATAATCACGAATATTAATACATACACTCAAGTGTGATTGATGGCTTTGCTTTATAATGTTAGTGCAATATATCGGTTTAATATCAAGCTGAAACTTCTGAGTCAGTCGAGCTAACAACAATTTGAAATGTTGCCAAACCCAATAGGTACTTGAAACATGCACCCAATGTGTGGTTGAAATGCAGGTTGTATAGCTTAATACACAAGTGGGAAAATATCTACTTGTTTACTACAAATACTGCAGACATATGTTCAGATAGGTAATGATATTTTTTAAAAAAATAATTAGTGTAGGGTAGGACCATATTAATTCTTCCATTTCATCTTTGGCTTTTAGTTATCCAACTTCTATCAATGACCCAACCTTTGATAATGTAATCTTCTTAGATATCAAGGCCGGTAAGACTAAGATTTCAATCATTTTCTGTAAAACAATGGTTCTGCAAGATACATTGTGACACTGTTGGTCTGTCTGGTTATTTCTGTTTCTTATTTCTACCCAACGTCTATATGTATATTTGTTTGCGGTTACTTTATATCTAGTCAATGACATTGTTTAGTCATTGCCAAAACCACAAACACCAACAATCAATGTCAAATCGATGTATTGTAAGCAAAATATTATTGGTTCTAAATACACTTTTACCAGCAACCATACTTATTTCTAAATAGAGGTTAACTGCTTCGTCAGTTTTGAATCATCAGTGAGCATTACAATAGCGTTATATGAAACGTTGTTATCCAAAGTGGTATTAAACATAAAACAAATGTAATTTTGTAGTTAAATACAAATGATAAATATTTAACTTTTGGGTATATCCACAAAGCAGACAATCTCCTGTGAAAACAGCAAAACCTGTTGTGTGCGAGGATTCAACTATTTTCATAGTGTAGGTATCCTGATAATGAAAATTTGAACTTATTTGTTCCACTGCTTCCACTGTAATTACGCGTGAGTAGCCCGCAAGCAGGCCGGCCAGAAAGGAATAACAATAATTGTAAACATTTAGAGAAAACGATTAGCCATAGAAATGATTGTATAATTATTAACAATAGTGATTCGCGAAGTATTTTTGCCCAAAATGATAAACAATTTGCTATTTCTCATGCCGTTATAAATGTGCACTAGAAGGACCCGGAAATACGAACTTTACTAGTAACACTGGATTTTGCTCTGCCTTGATTTAGAAGCAGGCGGTGCTGTTGACAACTAGCTTAAACGTAATTATTCCCTCGACCTCACAGCGTGACGTCTAGTTAGTTCCGAAATAAGAAAATAATAATGTAAATCAATCAAAAGAGTTAATTTCACACCTATCGATACAACTAGAATAGGTACTTATGAGTCATTCGATAATTTTCTTTTTAGATTCAGTGGCAGCAATGAGTAATTGCTGTAGGATGACTAAGTATTTACCAAGTCGCAGACCTGCCGAGGTTTCGTTCAAGTGCAATTGAGAAAACCAAATCTTTCGTTTAATCCTTCAAATTAATAGTAAAAGGTTCAGTTTGGCCACTGGTTTAGCCATTTATTGCCTCATTCGGCCTTTTCAACAGCACGCCAAAAACAGCCATTCCTTTGGATAGTGGGCTATATCAGCATGTCAGCATTACATATTCGATGCTTCAGATATCCTTGTTACTTGATAAAATCGAAAAAAATGATTTTTTAATGTTGAATAGGTTTAAGCCTCAGGTTAAAGCACTAACGTCCTAGAACTTGAACTGTTTGCCGCAGTTAATGACTCAGCTCATTTGTAAGGTAAGTGTATGTAAAGGCGAGGCCATACACCATTTTCCGGCGGTAGATAAGGGAATATTATTACCATATCGCGTGTTAAAACAGCCTTGGAAATTGGAGGGACGCCAAAATGAGTAGGTACCTTTGCTTGTGTTATGTTATGTTGAATATAATAATATAGTGGGACATTAATACACACGGTCATCTGATTCCAAACTAAGCAGAGCTTGTACTATGGAAACCAGGTAACTGGTAATATACTACATATAATACTTTTCTTTTGTAAATACATACTTAAATATAAATAATTACACCCAGACACAAGACAAACAGACATATTTAAACAAATTTTTGTCTCGGGTGGGAATTAAACCCACGACCTGCGGCGTGAAAAGCAAGTATCTTACCGACCACGCCACCGGCCTATCAAATATGGTTGTGATATGGCTGCAAAAAGTATGGAAGAATAGAATATTACTAACAGAATGGAGATCTAGTTTTTTTTGTATCTGATATAACTTAACGTCACGCTTGTATTACCCGAAAGTGTAGACAGAGATGGATATCACCCACTTTTCGCCGGTTATATCTAGATCCCGTACGTAATAGGGGGCGAGCCCATTGCCATTCATCAGGCACCAATAAGATTCTCTGAGAATGAAGCGCTTGGAACCTATTTAGCTGTACCTAACTGATTTTATAGACATTCATTTTGATTTTAAGATAATGATCTCAAAAGTTACCGAGCAGCGGTAAGGGCCTCGCCTCGAAAAATAAGGTCGCGGGTTCGAATCCTGGTCGTGCCCACACATCTTTGTGTGAATTGTTTCATCTCCGCTGCTCAGCATCGGTGAAGGAAAACATCGTGAGGAAACCGGCATGTCTAAGAACTAATCATTCGAGGACATGTGACATCCACCAACCCGCATTTGGCCAGCGTGTGTGGATTAAGGCCTAAACTCTCTCAACTCATAAGATAGTCGAGAGAAGACCCGTGCCCAACAGTGGGACACTAAAAAGGGTTGAAGTGATCTCAAAAGTCGTGCGAATTCTGTCTCTTTTCCCCTAGGTAAACACTAAAATTGGCGATAATCACAATTATGTGCCTTTCCTTGAACTCACAATGATTCGAGGTTTCCTTTCAGTTTCCAAGCAACCACACAGGTTGGGGCGCAATGTCAAGTTCTTCAATGTCAATGTTCTAATTGTGACCTTATGCCGGGCACCTTGTTTTCGTTACCGAACACAGCCCCTTTGATATCAAATAATGTTTTACTTTAAACAGGCAAAATGGCGTCTTTTAGGGTTTCTTACACAAAGAGTATTATGTACTAGCTTTCCGACCGCGACTCCACCCGCGTGTTCGTCGGTTATATCTTATGTCCTTCCCGAGGTCTCAAACTATCTCCATACCAAATTTCATCCAGATAGGTTTAGTAGTTTTGGCGTGAAAGCGCGATAGATAGACAGTTACGCATTTATAAGGAATTTTTTATTTTATTTTTCAGTAGACCCGTGTCTACAAAGGGGTTGAAGTGAGTGAAGGATTACTAAACCTCCGCTGTAGTCCGTTCATCCGTCCAGCTGTCTGCCAGTAGGCTGCAGTTGTAGGTATCTCATTAACCGTAATAGGTACGTGTAAAGTTGACATTGTCACTAATATCTATGTATTTCTACTGCTATATCAACATGAATAGAATTCAGAACCCTTCATGAGTACGGAACCCTTTATGTAACTAACACTTGGCCGGGTTTATTTCATAACGGAAAGTTAGAACAAATTTGAATAACGAACATAAAATAGAATCTTTTTCAAACGCTAAGATTAAACAAAACACGATCGCTCTCAATATTTTCCCATAAAAGAATCGAGGTGTTCAGCCTATTCCCGATCCGTACATTTACTGCAGAAAACACTTAACACAAATAACGTTCGAATCGATTACATCCTAACAGATACAATCGTATGCCTCTTCAATCGGTAGTATCGAACGTAATGACTCGGATATTTGAATAACAATCGAATGTTACGCGCCAGCAAGCGCAAACAAACAAGGGTATTAGTAGGTATTACAATATACCTATAATGAGTATTAGTTGACTAAAACGTTATTGGCTAACTTGTAAAAACCATTTCACGCCTAATACGTAGATATTATCAGAGTAGCCGGAGAGTTCGTATACATTTTCGGCTAGCCGGCAATTCATCCGGACACCAGTCTCGCAGTTGATCGCTATCAAAATTAGATACAAAAAACGGCCAAGTGCGTGTCGGTTTTTGCACATTTACCATTAAGTACCTTCTAGAAAATAAAAAACCTGATTAAAAATTCTGTAAAAAATGCTGATTTTGATGGCTGCTCAATCCTTTGTTTTCCAATATTTTTAATAACATAAAAACCTTACAAAACTCTTTGGTTAAAATGGACTTTGTTTCTTTCTTACTAGTCTATATCAAGATGACAGACAAAGATAAACTAATTACAAACCTATTTTAGCTATAATGAGCTTATAAGACGTTTATGAATACGGGGGTTAGACTTTAGTTCAAGTAACTCCAAGCGTTTAGCTGTAGAACCTTATAACATGGGAAGTGTAATTATACGTAATTTCTTCTATAAAATTGTATCTGCCAGTTTTTGGGGGAACCGAGGTAAGAGGGCGTTAATTAATTACGTGAGTGACAAGTTTTCGACCCAATTTTTTTTATATAATATTTGCCAAGACCCTCATAAGTGAGATTTGGAATGTTTTAGCTTGATCCCCTCCTCCAAGAACACCTCACGTAATTAATAGACGCCCCCTAACTACGTACAGCACACTTTTTCATACTCAGGCACACTTACAAAAAGTTGAGGAGTCTTAACAAATGCAGAAGTAGAAAAATACGTAGAAGAAAAGCTACACACAAACACAAAACGCACTCATTGTTCATGTACTTTAGCAGAAGAAACGCGTGCGCTTAACAGTTGCTATGTTAAATGTTCTAAGGTTTCGACTCTGAGTAAAGAAAACTGAAAATTCTAATCACAATGCGACTGGCTAACTAGATAATGCGTATACCTACATAACCATCAGTAAAACTTTAAATTGAAAATGTAATTATCTCCAATCTTATTCTTTAGTTAAGAACCATCTCTATCACTTTTGCTTTCGACTAAAAAACCGCATTAAAATTGGTCTATCCGTACCTATACAGTATGTGACGTGGCAACAACCTTGTACACAGATACACAAACGCACAGATATACGCGATAAACTTATAAAACCACTCTTTTTCTCGAGGATTAAATACTCTTCAACGAGATTTTAATTTTCCTTGCAAACAAGCACCCGGAACACCCCGAGGATAAATTATAATTGTTCCAGAAAATCAAGATAAAAGCGCTTCTCGTATTATTTCCCACTTTTCTAATGAAGTGAAAAAGTTGCCTTAATTTTGAACGTTGAAATAATGCAATTAAGTGTTAATTAAATTGGTAATGAAGTGTATTCAGCGACTTTGTACATTTTAAAAGCTTATAAAAGCTTTTCATAGGAGTGTGAGTGACACTAATTTTAAATATTGAAAAGTTAGTGAGTTTTATACAGACATACATAGTATCACGAATGTATTTTGCGAAGGAGCAGGCAGAGGTGACGTATCACCCACTTTTCGCCGACTATGTTGATGTTCATCGGGCACAATTCCAAACTTCGAGCTGAAACTAAGGTTCCCTAAATATATTACATATCAAATCGGAGGCTGATACCGCTGAGCCTACTGGTGTTCGTTAGACTGAGTTAAACTCATAGAAATAAAACTACTTTTTAACGGATTTTATTTTAGATTTTAGATCCCGACGTTTCAAAGTCTTTTCAGACTTCATGTTCACGGGTGGACTGAGGTATTTGACGTCCAAAACTATTAGTCACAATTATTACTGACTACCTACAAACAACATTATTATTTAAGTTGCGTTCCGATTTAAGCAAACTGAACTCAGTGTCATCAATTCTGAGTTGATTTTGCTTGGGTTAAAATAAATGTTATGTTATATTTTGTTTTTTTTTTGTTAATGTTGGTTTATTTTTGTTAAAATAACCCGCTATAAAATCCGTTAAAAAGTAGTTTTATTTCAATGTGTAAATCTATGAGTTAAATTCTTTGCTAATGCTTCACCTAGTGAGAATGTATTTTTTGAATATTATAATACAGCCCAAATAAATAGTGTGAATAGGTGATTTTTGTGGTAGGTATTTTAATATATTATCAGTTATCTGGTTACCATAATACAAGCTCTGCTTAGTTTGGATCAGATGGCCGTGTGTGTTAATGTCCCACTATATTATAAATTAAATTTAGATAGTTGAGAGAAGACCCGTGCTCAGCAGTGAGACACGCAACGGTCAAAGGTGAAATTAATCAACAAGTTTTCTAATTTTCATTTGCCTGTAGGATTAGGTATTAAATTAAATCTTCCACTTAATTAAATTTTTTATTTAAAGAAGGAGTATTCGCTGATCTGATTAAGATATAGCCAAACAATTAGTTTTAAGAATGTTAAGTTGTTGGTGAACCAAATAAATAAATAAATATCATCGGTGGAGTACTTCAAAAGGGACAGGTGCATGGCACTGACAACCGCCGTGCATTTATGACCAGTTAAATGAACATTAGTGAGGCTAAGGAAGTATGTTTAGATCGTAGCAAGTGGCGCTCTATAGTCTCTGCCTGCACCCATGGGAAAAAGGCGTGATTGTATGTATGTAAAGAATGAGAAGGTGACACATTATTATCGGTCTTTCTATTTATCGTAGCCTTTAAGTTAATTTTCTAAGAATGTAGGCAGTAGATCTACTCATCCCCTTGAAGAAAGGATTACGTACGTTGCTTGGCAACGAAACTAATCCCTAGAAACACCTCACTGTTGCCAACAAATTGAGCCACCTATAAGCAGCTTAGAGGGTTCTTATCGAACAATAGTTTTAGAACAAATAAAGGCTCAATACCTTTCAACAAACTAGCACCTTTATATTTTCCTTTACACGATCTGACGATAATTTTGATACAATTCACACAGTTAAATAGTAGAACTTACAGTACGTAGGTAAGCTACTTTTTGAAACTCTGTATACACATTTTAAACGGTATGGTACATGAGGATTTCCGACTTTGATTTTCTGGTCTCAGGGTGATGCTAATTAGGCGACAATAAAGTAGGCTTTAGCTGTTGGTAGCATCAACCCACCATACAAAGCTGCACCGCCTGCTACCTTGCCGGTGCGGTGCCTGGTTGCACTGTCCTATAATAGTGTGTTGGAACATTTGGTTAAAGTGGACCTTCACACCGAAGATCAGTCAAATTATTTCACGATTAAATCATTTCATCATCATCCTGGTGTTAAATCAGGTCAAACGTAAGCCTATTTTAGAATTAAAAATCAATTTGGTGGACACTGAAGTGTGATACCAATTTTATTTAACTAGTCTAATAAATTATTCGATATATTTGGAACAATAGCGCACGACAAGAAGCCATAATTACGTAAAGGTGTGAAGTAGGGTAAGTTATGTGTTTGACCTTCGAGGGCTCCGGAAATTGTTCCCCGGGGTAGTCGTTAAGCTAATAACAACGCCAATGGATTTAATCGCGCTATTATTTTAATATTAGTTTTCTTTTGGCCAGTGCGATCCTATAAATTATGAGGATGGCTGAACAATTAAATATTTCAACCGCCCCAAAAATAAACTGTCATGCTTGTGGCGCGCAAAATTTTATGAATCAATAAAATATAACTACAAGGAATAGATAGGTGCAATTGATGAAATGGAATAAAAGAAATATGCATGTTTTGTCTTATAATTGCGACACGGGCGCTGTGGGAGCAGACACAGTTGTTGCATATCTGCGACACAAGGGTTTAAAAAGTAAATAGAAGGGTGTATACCTATTGTATAGCGATTTTTACGAGAATTGCACCCAGAAATAATAAAATCCCGTGAGATTTGACGCGGGCAAATTCAAGGCCAGAATTTAATAGGGTTTGTACTGGAAAGGATACCAAAGGGTATCAAAAACCCTATTACTAAGGCTCCGCTCTCAACCCATGCCTTTATAATCAGAGTTCAAACCTCAAAATGTAAGTATAATATTAGGTATCTATTGTTGTACTATAAATAGTAAACTTGCCCACATATATTTGTGTGAATTGTTTCATCTCCACTGCTCGGTAAAGGAAAACATCGTGAGGAAACTGGCTTATCTAAGAACTAATGATTCGAGGACATGTTACTTCCACCAACATGCACTTGGCCAGCATGTGTGGATTAAGGCCTAAACCCTCTTAACTCGTAAGATAGTCGCCCGTGAAAAGAAAAGACCCGCGCCCAGCAATGGGACCCTAAAAGAGTTGACGTGAACCTTCGTTAGGTAACGATGCGGAAGAATTTTTGACGAATTATTTCTTGTCCAATTGTATCTACGAGTATGTTGTAAATAAATATTTATTTAACAAAGTTTAGTTACTAAAAGTTTAGTTACTAGTATAGTATTATATTATCTGTGCTAAAAACCAACATAAAACTCAAACCTAGATAAAAGAAGCTCCTGGTACTAAGGGCTAAAAACTTTTTTACCTCTAAAAGAAAAACGATAAGCCTGGGATTTTTACTGGAAAGCAGAATTTACGGCTGTCGGGAAAATTGTAACGAAGCAACCATTAAATGTTGAACACATAACGTGCTTCAAAATTCGTTATTTTAATAGAATTTGAAACAATAGAATTTAAAATTAAAATAAAATTTAAATCCGCAATTACTTGCAAGAGAATCAAAATCTAAGGGTACTTCCAGTCGGCCTAGAATCTTGAAATTTGGCATGAAGCAATATTTTATAGCACATATAAAGGAAAAATTCCGAAATCCTTAAACTTTTAGTTACATCACATAATAAATTATAAGTATAAGTATACTTATATACCTGCAAGTTTGTACGGAACCCTCGGTGCGCGAGTCAAACTCGCACATAGCCGGTTTTTTTATTTAAGGAAAGGTTACCAACAAACAGTATCGTAACTAACAATAGAACTTCAATTCTCTAGAGTTCACTGGTTCAGACAGTATTTGTACAAAACTTTCGTACACGTAACGTGTACCAGCGGCAAATAGATCTACGGTTAGTACATAAGTGCTGAATAGTACATATCTACAATAATACCTAGAGACAGTATCACCCTCACAGACGACCAAGATTTGAATCACAGATTGCTTTTCGCTTACAGAAGAATAATTTTTCAGAATTACTCTTTACTTTTTAAGTAGTTTACTTTTTAACTAGGTACTAATTTAATGTTTTACAAAACTCTCGACTTGCTAAGAATCATTCTGATCGCTTCAGCTTTCGAAAAACCGGTGTCTGTGTATCTTCTTTATGGGACTTAACCCACTACCGCAATCCCGCCACTGTTACTCCTGGCGCATTGAAGAGATTCGGGATTTGAACCCGGTCAAATTACGGGACACCTAAACTGTCTTGAATCCCGCACGAATTTAATCAGAAAGATAATAGGAGGAGTTTTAAAGTTAGTTAGATTGTCCCCACTTCCCTCCCGGCAAAGCGGGGACTACATAGAGAAGAAAAAGAAAGGTTTAAATTGCCTCATCAAAATGGATTAAGCTCCACGGGTAATGTAATCTAAGGGGACCTATGTACAAAATTGTTTCTTTGTAGTGATTAAATGAATGAACGATTTTGATGAAGCTCAAGTGATCGACGTGGTACAAACGTCGGGGCCGATTTTCTTTATTAGAATATAAAAAATCCGTAATTTCGTTTCAGCGCTAAGTTATCACTATCAAGCTTATAGCACTCCTTTTTTAAACATCAGCATTTTTAACACCTTTGTTAGATGCGTGCGTATTCCGAAGGCAGTCAATACCAAAAAATGTATGCGCTCCGCTCTGCTTCATCGCTGGGGTGGTGTATAGAGTCACTTTTGATTGAGACACATTGTTTTGATAACCAATAAAAAAACAAACTAGCACATTATGAATAAATTATTAATTTAGACACTTCCAATCTACGGATTTACATATTTGCCAGACGGTTAAACAAAGTTATGGGCACTATTATGACTCGTTGCAGTTCGCCTGTAGAGTGTAGCCAGACAGTTTTCCCTACGGCAATGAAACAAGTATGATATAACTACCTACATATCATCAGGTATCGTGGCAGTAAGATACCTCTTGTATGTCTGTGAAAAGTAGAAGTTAAATTGTATAGATACATACGAGTAGGCAATAGATATGTGTTCGTCACACTTCATCATTAAACGCATTAGGCGATTAACTAACTTCTACGCAGTCGTGTAAAAATAAGTCTTATCGATGATCCCGAATTTAAAACAACTCTTCGGTTGTTCAAAAAAAATTCTAACACATTCATTCCAACCTGCTTCCAACTTGGCCAGTGTGCGTGGATTAAGGCTCTCGTAAAATAGTTGAGAGAACACCCGTGCCCAGCAGTGAGACACTAAAAAGGGTTGAAGCGTGTAAGTTAAATACAATTAGTTTATATGGATAAAATGTACCTGCTTCAGTTACAAGAAGGGGTTTAAGGCGTTCATAGTAGACCAAAATATATTATACCTTCTGGTATGACACAAATAAACAGAATGTGTCGCCTTTTCAACCTCAAAAACTTAAAACCACAGATAACTAACACTTTTCGCTCTACCTTTACCTTTTACTGCTCTCTTTCTTTAGCTAAAATTACCGACTAGATACCTACTAAATCACTTTAATCAAATGTTGTATGAAATTGTAATCGTCTAAAGTTGGCGGGGTATCAGGGAAGATACCAAATTAGCTAGTGGTCGGATGATATGTATTGGTAGGACATGCGGTGTCTTTAAGTAATTGGTCGATGGCTAAACTACAGATTTTAGAGAAACTAACGAGAATTCCATAGTAAATAAGAAGCATCAACTTTTAACCTACTTATTCAAAATAGACATTGACATAGTGAATACATTTTATGGGTGAGGCTTTGTCATCAATAATGTAACATGTCATCAAGAGTGGACACAAATGACACAATAAACTAGGTCACGCCAGGAACTAACTATTCATAGCCAATCACGTGATACGCGGTGGGTGAGACATTTCCCTGGAAAATACTAAAAAAGTCAACTGACGCAAACACCAACCAGAATGTCGGTTACAGCGTAAAACCAATCCCTTCCTTTAGCTCAATCGGAAAAACTATATCATTTCCAGTGTAAGACACAGTACCATACTAAATTTCACCTAAATAATGTTACCTTCAGCGTAAGAACTGTAAAAAGTCAAGAAATTGAGTTAATTTTCCATCATGAATTTATGTAGGTGTGGCACGGACTTAAAAGGAAACCTTTAAGAAGAAATCCTACTAAGTAATATTTTAAACGGAAGTTTGTAATAATGAATGGATGTCTGGATGTATGGACGTAATGACGGAAGGACTTATTATGGTTAATCCTTACTAGAATTTATCTGAATTACTTTTAGTTTTTGACGTTAGTAATATTCAAAAGCATAAAGCTGAAGAGTTTGTCTGGTATAACGCGCATTCTTGCACTGTTTGACCGTCCATTTATTGAGAAAGGCCATAGGCTTTTTATCCCATTGCTGGGCATGCCGGGGAAAACAAGTTACTATATATTTCTACCGATTACAGAACATCCTTTACTGGTATTCGTTGTAGGTGAAAATAGATCATTGATTCTACATAATAATAAATTCAACCTTTGAATAATAGAAGTCTTGTCTTGTCTTTTAAGTCTTGATTGATACGTACGTGCTAATGCCTATGTATTATTAATCTCTTTGGTAATAACGCTCGAATATCCAACAAAATGTTGTTAAAAATAGTTTAGGTTCTAAATATGCTTCAGCATCGGGTCTACGCTTAACTATCTTAAGAGTTGATGGAATCAGCAAGATAGTAGAGTGAGGTAAGATAGAGTATTCTCAACATCCTCTAGCGAAATGTATGTTCACTTTTTACAACACATTCGTGTAAATACAAGTGTAAATTATTACCAACAACTCAACTGTTTAAACAATGTAGCGTGTAACCAAGTCTTTTGTTTCCAAAATATTCCACGTTTACAAGCACAAAGTTACTGCATACTGGATACTTACAGAATGTTGAAATACACAAAAGAAAACATAAAAAACTAGTACATTTAAAATGAAGTTTTCCGTAGTCGTTAACGAAAAATGTTTACTATTTTTTTTTAATCTTAAATGATCCTAAGGGTATCGATCCGCATCAGCTGTGCGTTCGCTAGGTTCACTGACCGCTAATATTACGCCGCGCACTGTCGTCGATATTATTACGAAAAGATCGTTCATAATTTGCTGATTTTATATCGAATAAAAAAACTACAAAAGACGTATTAAACAATTGATGAAAATGAGCTCTATAATTGATATAGAGACACAAAAAAATGGCGCATTGATTAAAATGATTTCCTAAATATTGAAGTCCATCCGCTAACTAAATTATATCGGAAATACACTCGTGTGGCGCAGCGCAGCGTGTCGTGTCTCGTGACGCGCCATGCCCTGAGCATATTTCAGTTACTATAGTTCAAGACACATTTGAGTGGAGTGTTGTGTCCTGACAACCCTTCTGCATAGAAGTGATTGCAGCGTGGCAGAAGCACGTGTTTTTAGCATTTACCTCTACTATACTACGAGTACAATGTAATCGATATAGCCCATCGGATTAGGAAGCTGCAGTGGCAATGAGTCGGCCATATCTGCAGCAGAAAGGACAACCGCTGGGGTAAACGAATTCTTGACCGGAGACCATGAATTGGCAAACGTAGCGTAGGATACCCTCAGACTAGGTGGAGTGACGATCTCACCAGAGCGGCTAGCAAGAACTGGATCAGAAAAGCCGTGGATCGTGCTCGGTTGCGTGCTTTAGGAAAGGCCTATCTCCAGCAGTGGACCAGAATAGGATGATGATGATATTAAAAATATAATAAAAATCTATATTTTTCACCCAATTTTTTTTAGTTAAGAACCATCTCTAACTTTAACTTCAATTTTTGAACATAAAAACCGCATTAAAATCGATTCATCCGTTTAGACATTAGGTACGTAGCTACTTATCAAACTTGTATACAGACACACAGATACACGCGTCTAACTTAAAACTCCTCTTTTTTGTGAGGGATTTAAGGCTTGTGATTTATTTAGGGCTTGTGCACCCATGCGAAGGCACTGCGGGTCAGTAGTTTCATATATAAAACTTAACACGTAGAAATCCAAATCCCGCAGCATGTTAATACCCTTAGCTAGGTATTTTTGCGTGAGACACGCCACACTATCGATCCATGTCACTTGCTTATACGAAATATTACTTATTTATAAAACGCTGGAACTTTTAAATAGTAAATTTTAGCGGTTTGTTGTGTGTAAATGTAAACATACATAATACCCATACATGTGTCGTTTGTCATGAAAATACACCCAACTTTGCTTAATCGGGTAAAAAGATAGAACATATCCTTTACCTGAATTTAAATTATCTACATAGAACATTCTATCTACAACGTTGTCATCAGGAACACAACGATAGGTTACTGGCTGTTAGCATCTATCAATTACCCGCCAATTATGACGAATTGTTTGATTGACAAAAATATAGGGAAATGAACCAAAAATATTTATTAAATAAGTATGTAATTTTTTAAGGAAATATGTCAGAACTTAATATCAAATTGACAAAAAAAATCGAATCCAAATTTAACCATGGCAGGCGCTAAAACCCCAAATGAGGATAACAAAACCTAATTAAAGCCGGAATAGGTTGAATCATAAACTGATAGTACAATGAGCAATAATTTAAAAATAACTTATCTGCTTAATAGTGTGACTGAAAATGTTTTAACTAATCACGTAATAAGAATCTCAAGGGACACGATACGTTTCTTTTTACAAAATACCTTCTCAATAATGTGCTACAGCGAGGAAATCTTTTAATATTACGTTATAAAAAGTAACGTCTGTGAGAAGGGATCGGATAAGGTTTTAAGCTTCGTTGACACAATCAAAGCATACTCGCTTCGAATAAGCTCGCATCTCTACTACTTTGGCACGAACCATACAAGTAGGCAATGTTTGAAATATTTTTCCACCTTCTTAAACATACGTATATTCCTCACGAAATAAAAATTATAGGCTCACCTAAGCCGTATGAAAGTTTCAAACTATTATAAAATTAACGTAGGTAATTTTATATCGAAAAAACTGTACATGGTATACCTACGTTGTGCAAGAATTTCGGATTAGTATAGTCGGTCTCTTTCAAGGCTTGGCATCAGCCCTGGGAGACGGAACCCGGCTGGAAAATACTGCTTGTGTTTGCTTTGTACTATTTTACCCCTTACTCTTAATTTCATAACAGTCATACAATCATAACGCTTAACATTAGCATAAGGCTACACGATACCATAAAATAAAAAGTCAAAATTTAATTCAGAACATAATTTTATACCGATTTCACGTTTTAGAGAAGAAAGGCTTTTTCAGGCTTTATTTTTTTCTTTTATTAGATTCCACAGACGAACGGCCTTATTATAAAATGAGTTTATATAAATAACAATAATCCTGTCTTAGAATTTTTATTATGACGGCCAGTCCGAGCTGGTTAGGTACTAACAAGTCCAGTAAATAAACGCAGTAGAATAAAGTGCACGCACGAGTGTGTGCACAAACACAGGAACAGGTTCTATTTCTTTATCTCCGATGGGACAGGCTGACTGATGGTTGAAACCCTTGCCGTCTAAGGTACGGGGTTGTCGCACCGCTAACTTCCTTCAGCGATGGGCTGAGGAATTGGAAAAGTCCCAAGACTCTTTTTAAACTTAGACGGTTATAGGCGAACACGCTAACCAAACTAAAACCCCAGTTAAACTTACTATACAAACGAGGATAAATAACCATGGTCCAAAGTTATTTTATTATGTCATGTCGGACTGTGTGATATTGTTGTTTAAAAAAGCTACAAGTTCCATCAACAGTTATCACTGATACATATGCGACGTATATTATACAGTGAGGCTGCCGGTACAAACAAATATGAGCGTTTGCCTCTATTATAGTGCTATTTCCGTAACAAGCCACTTGACATTTGCACTGGCACGTAGTACTAAAGTCACCTGCACAGGTGAATCATTAACTCGCTCACCTCGCCCAGACAAACATGTAGAGAACATTGTTTTTAGTGTACCGTACCTACCTAAAAGGTCCTGCCAAGTTCCGTCAGTCTGCATATTATGAACAATAGTAATACAAGTCTCTTCATAGGTAGAGCAAAGATTTTAACAGATTGTGTAACTATTTCAACTAATGCAATAGTAACAAATAGTAAAATCGCACAGAATCCTTCGTGTGTAAGTCTGAAATGGAGTGCACATTCTGCTAATCAGTGGTCACTTCTAAAGAAATAGGGACGGAAAGGGAGTCAATATCATTTTTTATATTTCTCTAATTGCTTATCAACTCATTTAACGAATTTGTCGCAAATTTTTACTCAAAATAACATTTCAGCAAAGGTGTATTAAACTCTAACAGCCAAAGTTAAAGTTAACCTACAAATTAATTAAAATTAATTTCAACCCTCTGAAGCACTTTTTTACCAGAATACGGGGCGAATACAAAATATCTACGGTAAAATACATTTATTTTCTTTTCACGAGGAAAGAAATCGTTTTCCGGAGATTACAGGTCACTCACCTTGCCTACAATACAATTTTTTGAATTCTTTAGTACTTTCACAGATAATATAATACTGGTACTTTGTTGGATACACAAAGCTTGTTAAAATATTTCAATATAAAGTAATAACTTAGTCTGTATTTTCTAAGTAATTTCATCCACCATTACGAGAACGTTGATGGTTCGTTCGTTAGTAAAAGAGATAGAGAGAACACCGGCGTAAGGTGTCTTCTTTATCGATTTTTACAGTAGGTATACATTTTTTCGGAGTTTCCCCAAAAGCTATTCTGTTTGGTACTTTCGTACCATTTGTGCTATAAAACAACCAAACGCGTAGACGTAGGAAGACGGTCACCTTGCTTTACGTAATCAATGGTTTCGCTTCCAACGTCATTCTAAGACCATCAGAGGCATGGTATAGTCTTTGAACGTTTGTTTTTTCTGACAAATATAATCTGGGTGCCTTCAAAGCTAACGTAGATATGAGTGACTGACTGCACGTATATTATCTTCATCTTCATTATCACTTACCACTAGGAGAATTCGTGCTCTCGTAAGGAATACAAAAGACTATGCTTAAAACTCTTGAAATATATCATAGAGTAATCACGGATTTATCTTTCAACTAAACTAATGGGTATTGTGTGATGATCATTTCATCAGATTCAGACGTAGCACCACCTCCCAGCAAAACCCAGTAAATCCTAATTGGATACAAATTCTTCAACCGTATTTATCTTCAAAGCAATAAAACCGTAGCGACGAGTGTGCTAGGCACCTAACACAGGGCACCGACCCCCAATACTTTCCAGACAACCCTTATATAAAATAAACAGAAATGTTTAATAGCAGTTTCGCTTTGATTGGGCTTCTTTACCTTAAATATGAAAATGATTTTTACTTTATGTTTAAAAAGAAAATTTTAATAGGTTTCCGACTTTTTAGTCATAAAAAAGTATTTCTGAGCGAACTTGATTTTGTGTTGCAGTTACTTTCAACTTTACATTGTCTAAATGCTATCAGTTTTCGAGAATATAAAATAAATGGATTCTTAATTCGATTGTACGTTACGACCTTTCAGCGCTGCTTACATATAAGTATCATGTATTTCTTCAGCAACAAAACATCTTCTGCCTCAAAAGATGGAGATATTCTTGGTCCAGTAAAAAGAAAAGGCTCTAACGTAGCATTCCCTTACAAATATTATATCAGCGAGCGTTTCTTTACTCGCCAAATAGATATTAAAAGCATCCATCTGCGAAATTCCGTCGCGGAAAAAAGCAAATTATATCGGTGCCTCGAGGGTGTTACAAAATTGTGTCAAAAAATATTGCCACCAAAATTATTTTGATATTGTGATACCAAGGTATATATTATGGTTATTTGGTGATACTAATAACAAACTATCATAACTAATCTATAATATCTAAACCAGTAGATGATATAAAGAAGAATATTTTAATCTTCTACTATAGCCCTGTTTTTAATGTTTCTTCAGTAAACCTTGAGTACCTTCAGTATAATAAAGCATAAAAGTACCTATCTAATATTTGCCGTATATTTCCTTGGCACATATAATACAAAGGGGTGTGTCAAGGATATGTACTTGTTCCACTTCAGACAACCTCAATATCGTTGTACTCTGATATTTGACTTTGATGAATCAAATAATGTTGGTATGTATCTCCTTGAGAAGAAATATATTAATGAAACCAAATTTCCTTCACAGGTCTTCCACCTACCAGCAATCCATAATTAAGTGCATTGACTCTGTTCTGTTATTCGAATCTATAAAACAAAACGTACTTTTGATATCTAAACAGCATTGGTCAATGTTATGGGTTTTCATTTCTCAGTGAAATTCATAGCTGGGTCATTATTGGGCGCTAGAGTTTATATTAGAGAACCTTACAATTAGATGTTTCCATTTTGAAGCGAATTTTGAAAGATATGTACTTTATGCTGGGGATTTGACCTTGTTGCTTCCAACCAGAAGTCCGTTGGCATGGAGACGCCCGCCCAAGGAGACAACTTGTACTGGGTGGTATATAACAACGTTAACGATATCCAGAGCAAAAATATTTTCTTGTAGGTATTTGCTTCGTGACAAGCGTTTCAGATCCATTCATTTTATGTTTGGTGTTAGATTTATACTGTCTTAGATTTATTTTGATTTATTTTATGTGGTAAATATTAGGTAAAATCTCTTTGGTTGAAAACATGTTAGTAATTATTTATATAGGAAATAAGAAAATAAATAAAAAAGGATAACATAAAACAACAAAAAATAACTTACATGAGGATACCATGAAGAAAAGTTAAAACAAAACTCGTGGGTATAAAAACGCTATCCAACCAGCTCCTGCAAAGAAAAATAAAAACAAATAAAAAAATGATATTTATGAAATTTTCACTAAAATGAAATTAACGATAATTAGCTCAGTTGTATCTGAATGAAATGTTGATGACATTAATAGATTTAACAATATTAGAAGAATTCAAAAGCGGCTGCTAAAAATATGCTCAACTCGTTTCCTTCTTTCTATATTTATAATCCTTTTTATCTTGTGTCGCCAGTTGCGTCCGGTCGTGGTTTTGTGGGATATAAAAAGTGCATCGTGCGGTCGACACCACATGCATCGTCCAAGTAGATAAGTTTTTAATAGTTTTATCTTGTAGCCACTTTGTGGAAACTTTTGCAAAGTATTATAAAACATTGAATAACCAGGGCTACATTATAGGCTAAAAAATAAAAGCTGACCAGTTCTGAATAGTGAAATGTTAATCTCTACCGATATACCTAATGTACTTAATTTTGATCCGGTGATTATTAAAGGATTAGTTTTCCAGCGAAGAAGGAAGACCTAGTCTATTTAGTGTCCTATTTTTTATGTATTATGTAGGAATTATATAGGAATTTCAAAGTACTACAAGCTTTCTTTCATAAACTTACAGCATATCTGAGATCGGATATTGAGTTATTCGAAAATCACATGTCTCAACCCTCTAAGACATTATTTGGATGAATACTTTCCTCTTCACAAAGGAAATATTGAACAGAAAAAATATTGGATTCGGATCCATTTAGGTAACAATATAACACGTGTGCCGAAATCCAAGATCACTACTTTTACAAATACTTCTATTTAGTTAAAGGTCCAAAGAGGATATGCTTCAATAACAGATACCTATAACTAGAACCATTTTGAAAATAAAACCATAATAGGTACAAAAATTTGTAATTAGTCATAATTCAAAAGCGGTTTATGTATACATATTACCAAAAGCAGATACCAGTTAATGCCGAAAATATCTCAAAGTAACAACAAATTAAAACTAAGGTAAACTGATTAAAAGCCATATTGTTATAAAATAAACAACGTTAAAATTCATGAGATGCACTCACACAGAATATAAACTCATCACCACGTGCTACGTTTTATTTGTTTTGGCATCTACCTTAATTCCATTAAAATCCCATTGGTCATTGCACATTAAGATAGCATAATTTTAAATTTAAACAGTGCATTGAACCAATGTGTTTGTTGTTGGTTCTTTTGAAATTGAAATGTTGGCACATTTTAGTTATGTATTTTGATATTTCAGACATCAGTAAAGCTGCAGATACCAGTAAACAGTATGCGGTTACATTATTAAATAAAGTACATTAATTTAGTTAATTATGTTTACTTCTGTTTAAACTGATAGCTATTTATAGTTTTCCTGTAGTCGTAACAATTAACATGAACCGTATGTGGCATTTTCAATTATACAGCACCAATTAATGTTTTAAATATCTGCGTCATATTTTCTGAAATGTTTCAATTTTCTGCAAATATCGTAAGCATTCTTTCCGTGAAAACATTATAGGGTATTAAAACACTTATAATAAATGTGAATGAAATCGGTTCAGTCGTAACTTCTATCTTCTCTCTTTTCTTCTAATATCTTTAACTTCTTTTATTTTTATTATGTAGTTCATTCCTACCTATAATTCAATTATGGATATTTACTTAATTTTCAAGATAAGTATTTTTTTAATGTTCAAACATTGCAAATTTTTTTAATGCACAACGAACATTCACTTTTGGTATAGCTACTAGCTAGACGCAAATGATCTGTGGTTTGGTTTATTTATTTTCAACGGCGTGTATCATTTTCACGTAATGGATACGGCTCTATAACTCGTTGTTTTTCTAACGTTTCTTACGATTGCAAGCTTTGTTATTTTCAGCTAAAACAAAGCAATCTTATGAGAAAAGATTGGAACAATATATGAGATTACATGAATTTTTATACAAGCCCTTGCTGTATTTTCCGAAATTTTGAGTGTTATTAATCTTTGTCTGTACAATCAAAACAAGCCCAAATCAAGTACTCAATGTACACCAAAAGTGAGCAATAATTCTATTCAGCTTATAATTTCTATTTCAGAATTAGGTAGCCTTGATACAAGTGCATCGACAGTGAAAGCAGAACAACAAATAATAAAAACCAGCCAAGTGTGAGATCCTATTTGCTTTAAAATTATGAATACAAAACAACCATACCTATTACATACACATTTCACATTCAATAAGGTACCCGAGAAAATCTCAATGTCTCTCTAACCCCGGATAATACCGCGGGATGGAATGGATGAATAGGGTCGCGTCCAATTACATTGGTATTCCTGTTCCTTTGATCACGTACAATATTGCGCACCCTTTAGCTTTAGGCGTATGATATGTCGTTATTATAGTCAAGAGAAGTAGGTACTGGATGGGACAAATGGAATAAATGAACCTATATTTAGAGAAGTCACAAGTTTAGGAACATTGTGATTGTATATTACATGAAGACGGGAACAAAACCGAAATAAGATTTAACTCTATAGGTACTATAAACAGTGTAGATACCGTAGACTTTCCAAAAATCGTTCAATTTACTTTATAAAAAATCAATTGAGTTATTACTGGATATACAGTAAAGTAAATTAATTATAACTCGTAAAAATACAGACAAATACATATTATATTTCTCTTACAGTCGTGCGGTCGTTGCCTGCTTTGTAGAGCACAACTCGTTAACGCATATATCGATGATTTTATGCTATTTGCAGAAAATGTAACCGAACTGTTGGGTATAATGAAAGTATGAACGTGAAAATATCAATGCATACAAATGAGCATGCATATGACTATGCATATGAGTATTAACATATCAATAACTAGATCAACAAGATGTGTCACAAGAAATGAGCAATTAGGCAACAGCGGAAATAGCAGCAAACAAAATAATGAATAATTTCCCTTGGCTTTCGAGTAAGTAAAACCGTGAGAGACGGGAAACAATAACACCTCGACGACTCTCATAATACTTATGAGCAGCCGGCAGCAATTATTCGGAGTAAATGCATTGACTAACACGTATAGAGAATATTGTACAATTAGGATGTGTCGCATTACTCATAGTTTTTGACAATGTAGATAATAAAGTCTTAGATAGTGTAAATAATAAACTATTATATGATATAAATGTGCAAAATTCGGGTACAAATGTGAGTTGTCAGCGACATATAATTTATTTATTACATATTTATTTAGATTTGATTCCATTCCATACACGTTATTTTACTTTACAATCTAACATTTAATTACTATTGTACTTGACGGTAGGGTCAAGGATTAAAGATACTAAGCTATCACAGTTGGTAAAAGGTAAAGGTGAATCAAAAGAAGAATACACAACTTACTGATGTAACAAATGATAAGGAATTACTCAAGTCAACAAACATTCTCTGAAGTATGATAGTGAATCAACAATGTACACACTCAATGCAAACTTGAGTTCAAATGTAGTAAATCGTGGAGTTCGAGGAATATGTATCGTGAATGCACCTAACATCCTGTCACTAAGTTATCGCTAACCAGACTGTCACAGCAAAAAAAGGAAGTTACACTTTCTATACGAGAAAGTCTTTATGCACTATTATAGTTTCCTTTACACAATCTCGATCTAGCTAAAAGACCACTTAATAAATTATAATTTAATTTGAGTTCCATGAGTTAACAAATGTTCTTTATATTTGAGTAGGAATTTAATACAAAAGAAACGCCTCACAAAATAGAATATAAAATGTGAGAGGACGATAAAGAAATGAAATAGCCACTTAACCAGGAAGACACAGCAAAACAATTTAGGACCAATTCGTTACAAGGGGGAATAATAAAACAGTTTACTTTTATGGAACTTTGAATTAAAAAAAAGACCTATTATTTTATGAGTTCAATGGAACCTGAAACATTGCTGAAACATCGGTACTCGTAGCTATAGTACGAAAATCACAATAAACTGTGATAAAATTCGTTGAAACTTGTTTCTTTCCATTATTTAAAGAGACTGCAGATTTAAATATGTTGCTGACGTAATTGTTGGAACAGGTATACGACAGGGAGCAAATCAAATTATTTGAGCAAACCGGATTGGGGTCATTAGCTCTTTGTACATTCTTTAGCTGTCCATAATTATTATGACAGTGAAATGAAATGAAAATATGCTTTATTTTTTTGAAACGCGAGTCTACATAAAAGTAGTCCAATTTCGTTTCCTACCATGTAGTAGTGAGAAACACTGCCAAAAAAACTCAGTAAGCTTGATGAGGGGCTGATTATTTTGTTAACCATCATTACTTTAAGTTACCTATCAATTTATTTCTCTTGTCTAAATATTTTAGTGGACATGGTCGACGTTGTTGACGGAAATCTTATTAAATTTTGAGCCGAATAGTAATTAGAAGAAGACTCAAGTTTCTGCAAGTTGCATATCACTCTTTATCATTTGAACAAATTAAGTAACCCAAATTTACATTTTATTTGTATTATCATGCAAGTTGAGCACTGTTAATTCTTAGTTGTTTCAATAGTAAATGCGCTGGCAACTTGACTCACTATTGTTTCGGAAGTGTGTCATTTGTTGGATATTCACAAGCCGGAACAGCTCAGTCTTACACTAGTGTAATGTAATCTTACAATAAAGGCCAACATTGTGGTGACAATGAGTTATCGTATATCCAAGTTATATAACGATATACGTAGAAGTTACAGAACACGTTGCTGTTAGCTTTATAGAAAGGATAATTAATAAAACGTGATTAACCATTGTCAAGTAAACTTTGTTTAAGAAAGATTCATCTTACCTACTTCTTAAAAAACATGTCAGTAACAACTATCAAATTAATACTAAATATTGCAGGTATAACCAAATTAAGCGAAAGCGAAACTAAAAATGCATCTAAAATATTCAACAAAGGAATAAAGCATTAATTAATTTTTAGATAAAACTCAAATAAAAATGTAGAACGGTATTACAGAACACAGCACAAATATTAACGGGAAACCAGTGCAAGTTACGTATGATAGCAGGTTCAGGTCAGTATAATAAGCAGAACGATCAGAGAAGCAATTAAAAGCGCGGACGCACGATAGTTGCTTCTAGCTCGGAGACATCTACCGTTAAAGTTTATAACTGTTACCGAATACTGGTTTAGACCGACATGCTTGTACTTATTTAAATATATTTTGAAATTAACTCAACTATCAACCTTATAAGTATGTCCAAGAAGAAATATTGAATAGCAGTTTAGAAAAAGAAATAGAATTAAACTTATATCAAGAAATGATAGCGAAACAGTCCAAATTGAAATAAAACTACTTTTTAACGGATTTTATCGCGGTTTATTTTAGATTTTAGATCCCGACGTTCCAATGTATAAACAGTCCAATCTTCTAACGGGCTTTAAAGGCTAGCAAGACTGAACGACCTTGATTACAATTCACGGACAAACAAAAACATTTGACTTAAATAACGCTGTCATATTCTATTAGTTCTTTAATATAGTGCAATTCATATTTATTTATAAATCAACGGACATTAACGGAAATACAACGGACTTTGAGGACGGCTTAAACAACTGTAAATTGTATTCCGCATCGCTCGTCTTAACCAAGGTTAGATGTAGGCAACTAGTGTTAAACTTAATTACTAAATCAAGGCTAAAACCAATTAGGTGATTGTCTGGTCCTAAAAAATGTTAGAAAGTAAATAGAAAAAACTAATCAATTAACTACAGGTAGAGACTGATTCAACAAGCAACACCTTTTGAAAACAGGTTCTGCGGATATGACCAAATTAATTTGAAATCCCAAATGTCTTGGTATTTCAAAACTGTGATACTGAGTATTTCCTCGATATTCAGAGACGTCATCATTATTCAATTGTGCACCTGACTTGCGCAAACGCAAGCAATGTGGCGGTGAGCCAAACAAATTGAAGTTAACCTGTATTTTGTATGACCAATTGCTTCTAAGAATAACGTTCAGTTCAAAGGACTTTAATGCATATTCAATAAATTCAGATAAAATGAGATCAAAAAGAAAGATAGTTGCTGAATGAGACGGCTTTTAAAAGGGGGAATGATTAAGGCGTAAATTATTAGGTAAAGCATAGTAATATTGTAATAATGTAAAGGACAGTTGCTATTTAGAATAAAATAGTGCAAAAGAAGTAATATCGTCTGAAGTAAAATGTTAAGGTAGGAAGAGGTTGAAACCTTTAAAAGAAAATGGTCTTATGAACAGAATTAATAACCTAAACTAAGACCGTTAAGGTGTAAGCCGTTACACCTAGGTTACTTTAAAACACAATCGATAACCCATAGACCTTTGTAGATCAGAATGTACCAGTAAGTTTAAAAAGTATATTTTTGAACATACTTAAGTTAGAATAAATATACGCAAGACTAAGTTTTTGAACTTGTTACTTCAAAGTACTAACGTAGACATCCTTTACAAGATTTCTGAAGCGTAGAGAGACGCCAGATTTATTCCCTTTACTTTAAAACTTATGTGAACCAATCAAAGTATTTCTTAGCAAACTGCGATTGAGTTTTGGAACATCTGTTTAGGTGGCTTTTTGCAGTATCTTGTTTTATTTTACTAGTTACTGTCGCCTTTTAAAGGACGACTTTGCTGGC
The DNA here is from genome assembly GCA_936450015.1 of Meganola albula. Lineage (NCBI taxonomy): Eukaryota > Metazoa > Arthropoda > Insecta > Lepidoptera > Nolidae > Meganola > Meganola albula. Next base: position 3,691,609 of record OW388157.1, on the reverse strand, counting down.
ATTGGAGTATTTTAATGAGGAATTTTTAGTTTGAAATTTCCATACCAAAATATAATTTTTCTGATTATAAAAGTCCATGAAACCCAAAATACCCCTACTCGCAATTTTATTTTAAACCCCCGACAAAAAAGAGGTGTAAGTGAGTTTGACACGTAACATCTAAACTAAAGGGAGGGACCGATGTTTATGCGATTTTATTTGAAAGCTGAAGCGATATAGATGAAATCGCATTTTTTTAGCTAAAAAATTGTTAATATTAAAAAAGTTAGCGTAAGGTTATTAAATTTTTAATTGAGAGATAGGCATAGCTCCGTTCCTCCAGGTATGCTTATAAAGTTGTTTTCGGTAGGACTCATCGAGGATTTGTTGTGACTGTGACTGAATTAAAGAGGTGACGTAACGTTAGTTAAAAGCTTGTAAACAAAAACAAATTACTGCACTACTTAACCATCCGAGAACAAGTCATCATTCACCGCACTATGTACTTGTACCATATAAGTTAGTTATAAATCATTCATTATGAAATATTCAACATGCGCGCGTGACAATGAATTTATTATGTTCCTATACAGATGTATGTTATTGGACGCCTACTGGTAAGATACCTTGGAGTATTGTTTAATGAGTAAAAGATGTAATTTGAGCAAATGTATTGATAATATTTGCAATATTCTCAAAGGTCTTTTTCAACAAATATAACTTGCAAAGAAAACACGTTGCCAAATAAGGCACTAATATCTTGATCACACGTACCAAGCATAAGGGCGAGACAGTGCTCTCGGCCGAGTACTCGGTACTTCGGTATAAATAAACACAGGCTCATTGAAATACGCTATGTACATAAGTATTGTTTTTTATTCGCTATGTTTTTACGACGAGCACTCGACCGGGAGCAGTCTCGGTCTTTTGCTTATTACGTGTGATCAAGGTATAAGTCTAATAATTTTACACAGTCAATAGCCAGATATATTAAATTTAGGAAACAATTTTGAAGTTTCGACAGATTTTACAAACACTGATTATTATTATATATTTTTTTGAAGACAAAGGTTATCCTATCTAAATTAACCCTAAAACAATGCAATTCTAGCCCATAAAATTATAATAGTAATTAATTTGTTGTTATAGAAGTAAAAATTCTTATTATTTTTAGTCATGATGAATTTGAAATCGAAAAATTTCTAAAGTTTGAATGGAAAACGTTCTACAGCATGAAGCCATTGTTTTCTCCAGCAATCAATACTCTATGTTTTGAAAATTGAATGATTGTTAGTTATTTTAGAATTATTATTTTAGATGGTCAACATGACAATATTCATGCACACAATCTGCTAAGTATTCCTATTTATAATATGTACAATTTTACTAAACTATTCATTTATAACAATGTTTAGTTATGACTTTCATAAACATTAAACAAGGAAAATAAACTAAATTATATATAGATGAGGTACTGCATATAACAAGCTGACAAAACAATTACAAAATACTAGGCAATTATTCTTCTATTTGTAATTAAATAGAAAAGTTTGTGAGCATGAATACTCTTTCAAGCATAACTAATACTGACAGGATTTTACCTGGATTAACAGTAAACGATTTTATCCCGGTAATAAATATCTACTGCTTTTGGTATTATACGCGGATAACTTCACGAGCGGAAACTAATAACTTTTTATGTTCCTTAATAGTTTACCCTAGTACATACCATTATATATAGGAATGTTTATGAAGATGAATCATATGAATAGAATAAATGAAAAATTGTTACAAGAAATTTTAGTTTAGACACGTAGTTTGTAACATGTATCCAAAATGTTGAGTTGTATCGTATCGTATCAGATGATCAAGAAGCTGTCAAAGAATTGAAACATACATAAAAATTCCACCAACAAAACCGAAGCTCTTAAAATTAAGAAGACGTAGTTTGTCATTTTGGTCCTTTTTAATGAATAATTTTTCTTTGAGATGCGTTCCGTATATCACAAAGTCGATAGCAGAAGTTTAAATTATATTTATTAAAACAATATTTACTTTTGTATTTATTTGATCAAGATGGGATTCCAAGCAATACGAAGTAGGAACGCCGAGCGTATTCCAATTAAAATTCACATTCGCTGAGTCACGCTAATGTCGCATTGTAGAACAGTCGAACTTACCCTAACCATAGAAAAAAAATATACCGATCGAATTGAGAACCTCCTCCTGAAGACGGTTTTTTTTTAAGTGATGGCTAGGCAACAAGAGTGGCGCTAATGGACTACGCCTTCTCTTGTTGCCTGCTGTATGAATTTATGAGATAATGAATATTGCAGTAAAGTTAAAGTGTTTGAAGAAGTAAGTGAATGAAGTTATTGTATATGTTAGTATATGTAAATGTAGCGTGTATATGTTAGTATACAGAGTGATGAACTGATGAATGAATGTTAGTGTAGAAGTATAGTGTGACTTAAAACTAAAAACTTAAATATGAAGTCGGTTCAAAATAGAAGCTTTTTGCGGTCGTGAAGATGTCAAGTAAACACAAATTATTTAAAACTACTTACTACTAGTACTTCTTCAATCAAGCATTAAACGATCGCAGAAATACATGCATTAAAAAAGTCAAAACCGCTATCAATTAAGTAGCAACCTTAAAGAAAACTCTAGTGTTTGAAATAATTAACATGACTTTATTGAAATTTAATCTTATTTAAGGATCTTACTAAAATAATGAGACTAAGAAATGATCATTTAGTACATAAGATTGTAAGTTCTACTTTTAAACTATGTACTCTGTAGATCTTACAAGTAAACTCATATACATAAAGGATATTAAATATAAGTTCCGACGGAGTATTTTGTTAAGGGGCTGACACGAGCCCACGACCGTTACAAGTATGGGAATGGCAGCTGTGCGACCACCTGCCTCAAACAGCTGAGCGTCAAGAAACTTACTTATTATTTGTCGTCATCACTTATCAACCAGTTCTTCACTTAAACATTCTATAGTTTATTTTTAACACTATTACAAATGCAAAGTTTGTGACTATGAAGAATTGATTTTTTTTAGACGCTAATCTCAGAAAGAGGTGTTTGGAGACCATAAAGGCACAGATTATCCTAACATTAGACGCGACGAGGTAATTATACATTCTAAACGATATTATTGAGGCAAATACTTACAGACAAAATAAATAATATACTAGTAAATATAATAGCATAATGCTAAAACGGCAAAAATATCCACTTAAGACCCTTGAACTGGAGCTAGCAAATTGGCCGCCAAATGGGACTCGAATTATTAGCATTCAAATACCTTTGGTAAACTAAACAAATAGTTATGAAAATGCTTGAAATTTTCAAATAAAAAGGGCCAAGGAATACCTTTCGTATCTACAAAGGTGCAAATACTTGGCAAATGCTGCCACGTCCTCGAATTTAGAACCAAGTGCTTGGAATAGGCAATTTTTGTTTACATTAAATCTTTGGAACAAGTTGCGACGACGAAAGATTTATCTTTTCAATAATATTTTTTATGGAAAATACTACTCAATTCAATATTGTTTCTCATTATTATAATGGCGAAAATTTATTTGATCACCACGCGGCACGAAACAATGTTTATGAATAATCGTTTTTAAATTCAAGACATAACATTTAATCACTAAATTCAAATTACTTCCAAATCGATCGTTTAACGATTAATTTAATTAATTAAAACTTTTTGTGTGGAACCAACAGTAGTGAGAATTTTAATACCACCACGATTACATTTCTGGTTCTTCGGAAAATAATTAATTAAGGAGAGATGTCCTCATTAATTGAATGTTCGTTATGCTACGCGATAGACATACCGTAATTCGTATAATCCTCTCTACTTTTGTCATCATAAGTATAAGTCTAATGGAAAAAAATATCCAATCAGGCATTTACTTAAGACGAAAAAATTTGGAAAGAGCAGAAAATTCCAATCCCCATAAACAAAGCATCATAGGTATCATTTTAATTTCTTTTCATAACTTGAGTTATATTACATTTCGTTGTTGGTAAATTAAAGTGAAGGTGACAAAATTAATGGTTGTTTCCTTCGTAGTAAATCCTATTACAGTTCACAAAGAGCTATACGACGTCCTTGACACAGCTCCTGTCACGAAGGCTTTGTTAATCGATAGACAGCGGCCCAAAAAATACAACATTTACGTTACGAGCAAGACAAAAATTTTAAACTTGATTGAATACTTGTGAAAATTAAATCTATAGGTACATTGGCGAAAACGTCAAAGCAAAGGAGAAAAATTGTTCATGAATATCTTCTAACGAAAGCATTATATTTACCTAGTAGCACAACCTTGCCAATAAACGCATTAAGAATACATGTAAAGATCCTGGGATGCCAAAATCGACTAGATAAACATAACAAAGCTAGAACAATCTCACCATTTTCATCGCTTCTGTGTCTTATTATATTAAATATTGCTTTATACAGTAGGAAGTAGAAAATATTTCATTTCAAAGACGGTGCTAGAATCCACGCGCTAACACAATGAAAGGAATCCGATCTCGAGGCAATATCGATAGCATCGGCGAGGCGGTCCAGCCTTGGGTCGGCTTCCGCAGCTTTTATGGATAAATTCAATCAATGTAGGATATTCTCTTACCTTAATAGGACCTCCAAGGAATAGGAGTTATTTGTTGTTTTGGAACATTCGAGTCTATTAAAGAGGATTATATTAGGCATCCATATCAAATTTTATATACGAAAGTAACTCTGTCTGATGGTTTGATTTGAATTGTTGCAGATTGTTTTAACTCTGGATGGACGTAGACTTCGCGAATTCGTAAAATTGCATATCCATCTAAGACAAATATGGTTATGATGGCTTTGCTACTGGGATCATTTATTATTATTCTGTATTCAATGTTGCGAGCAAAGCAAAATATTAAACTGAAATGTAGAGAATTTGATCCAATTTATTTGATATTATTATAAAAGGCTGTCTTGATAGATCTATAGAAATATCGATGTTACTAAAGCACGTATCTTTAAATATTATGATTATTAGATAAGATATATCAGTCTGTACTATGATTAACAGCTCGCTCGTCCGTGCTCCATTGAGGACGTACCAGGGGCATATGTTCATAATGGACAATTAACGTTAATTAGCCGTCCCGTTCAAGCGTTCACGATTACTCGTGAACTGTACTTTAGTGCCTTGTATCCAGGGAAGATTGGGGTAAAAGTATCTACTCGATGTTTATTAATCTTTTTATGTTATTTCTCACTTTTGATGTAACAGAAGATTTTAAGAATAGGTTTTTAATAAAGTTAAAATGTAAATTATAGTTTTTACTTCAAAATCATCGAATCGTGGAAAGATGGATGAAACGAAGCAACATTTTTCTAGACTTTTCTCTATCACAGCTGGACACCATTTTGAAAGAGTTTGTCATCGTGAAAAAAAGCCGGCGATAAGACAGCAAAATAGGACTTCAATGAGATTTCGAACTTAATTTTAATTTATGTTTTTAATGATAATGTCGACTTTTTAAGATAGTAGGTGTTAGATCACGATTTATTGGAATTCCATCGAAAATGATATGAGAAATTCGTTGCCTTTGATAAATTATTTAGTGAGCTCCATCACACCCAGCCTCCTCAAATAATTAGTTAAATAGTTAACACCAATGAATGACCTTACAGTGAAGTAATAACTCCCGTGCAGCTGTTTGTTTTTATTTTAAGAGTCATGGTTGCTAGTCTTTCGGCCTTCTATCGGATATACTTTGGAGTGTGCGTTGGAATTGTATAAACCTATTCCCCCATCATTACCGTTCTTTCATTGGACAAGTAGAAGTGAGGCATGCACCACCAATAGTGGTGGAAATTCCACGGGACCGCACGAAACGCTTTGATCCCACGTTTATTGTGTAAACTGCCAAGATGTAGAATTTGCTGCCTGTGGAATCTGTTTCCCGATATCTATAATTTGCCTGTCTTCAAGATACAAGTGACTCGATGTTTACCGGGTAAACGCGTTATAGCTTCGACTACATCATTGCTTAACGCGAGTTGCAAGTTGTGGTCAAGCGCAATGATACGTTTCTTGTTTTAAGCTCGTTCATATTTACTATTAACATATTCTGGCGAAATATAGGTGATATAGGTAAGCTTCTGAGATCTAATTGCCCAAAAAAATCTAGACACGATTGTCGCTAAGTGTCGCGCGATAGAATTGGGGTAAATGGTACACTTGACGTCTCTCGACCTATCAAAATGAAACGATACGATCGGTCGTGGTCGTGTCGTTTTGCCGTTTGTGTCATAGTCGAAGCCCTTTATAGAACGCGTTCAGGACATATTTGAGTTTGCTCCAAATCGGTTCCTCTGTTGCTGCGTAAAAGAATAAAGACAGTTATCCACCAACAAAGACTCCTCTTTTACATTTACGGCGCTGTCAACCAGCAAGCCAGTTACTTCATCTTATTATCGACCAAAAATTTTAATCATCTGCACGTCTTCGGCAGTACTAGAACCATGTAAACTTTTGCAATAAGAATTTATAAGTCTGTGTATTCATAGTCATACTGTGATGCTGCCTTATAGTCATTGTGACATACTACCTGACATAAACGGACCGTTAGAAGTCGTTACCATAAACAAGGAAATATGTTTGCTGCTTGGAATTAATTAAATAAATGATGCACTTACGACCATAAATTTGATTCAGTTAAGAATCCGAAGATGTTATTATTAACAAGTTTAGATCGTGCTTAAACCTCGTTTTGGAAAAGTCTAATAATGTGGCTACATAATTATATTGCAGCCAATTAAAAATAGCCTAAGTTACTCCAATAATAGTTAAGTAGGTACTTAGGGACAATTATAAAAATAGGTACCTACCAAAAGCTAGGTATATTGACGAAGTAAGTAATAAAAGCTTATTTTTCCTGATATATATTTTTTAATTAAATCAGGAAATATAAAAAAAATATTATTACGAACTGAATAATTAATAAGCCGTGCTAATTCTACTTTTGATTGTAAAATATAATGCAGTGCGAAAAATATATTTAATTTAATGAGATATGTACGCTAAAAAATATTAATTAAAAATTTACCAGTTAAATATAGGATAATAAATTAAATAAATTAATATATTACTTACAACTGTTGGAGACATGGCATTCATTCAGGACACACTGATAGATAATCCAGGATTCCAATTCAATCATTGTAGAAGCGGTCATTTTCGCACAATTAATTATTTGCACAGTCTTCAAGTCTTTATCAAACCAAATTCACTTTAAATCTCACTGCATATTTATAATATTTAGGTCTAAAATGTTTTAGTCAGTATTTCGTATTTTGTAAATAAAAACACGCGCAGCAATATAAAAAAAAAACTATTTGTTATGAATCGCCCACACACGATAGGTGAATGATTTTGATTGGACCGAGTTGGCCCGCCCGACAGGAAGAATCCCGGACTACTTTTTAAAACGTTGCAAAGCTCTGGCTACTTTGGCCTTATGAGCTTGGATCCAGCAATAAAGTACCGTGTTGCCATAGCTAAATCAACAATACCCTATCGACATGTTTCGTCAGTTACGTATAATCATTATGGTTTAGTGTTAAAAATGTAGGCAAATGTAATGGCGTGTATTATTTATTCAGATAAAAGATATTTACTTCTGATGAGGAAAGCTTCTAATAAGAGAAACAATACTAGATTTCACAATGCTTAAGTTCATAAAAATCATAAGACATTCTTAGTATAGTCATGGAATAAATATTAGTATATGAGATGATTTTCGTTTAAGTGTTAAGATTAACTTTTAAAAATACTTTTAACCCATAGTTTCCACTGACGAAATATATAAAAAAAGAGAAATGAGTAGAAAGAGATAAGACTATGTTGGTATCATTTTTGTCGTGCAGTGCAAACGCCCAATAAATACTGCCTAGACTTTGGGAGATTTTTTTTCTTGGCAACATTTTTTCCATAGACGCAGTGATGTGAAATAGAGCCAAGTATGTACATTTAACCAGATTCGATTTAACAGTATCGTCTTTCCAATAAATTATTGTACCTAGTTGACCTTTGTTTTATTAATACCCTAATTTTTACTATTTAATAGAAAGCAATTGAATATTAAGAAAGCGGTACCGTAAAGGTTTTATTTAGCAATTAGGGGCCATTTATTTTTATGTAAGGCTACTGTCGCTTATTTTTGACCCCCTCCTATTGTAAGAAAAAATAAGAATAGGCTGACCCTCTCCCCCTTGTTTAATATTTACTACGTAAGAATCTGAACGAAAAAATAATATATGCTTTCTTGGCGGGGAGTTCCCGGAAGGCGCAGTGCAGGTGGCGCGGGTCCGTTGCCATGAAAATGGATAAGGATATGGAAGTATTTTTCAAAGTTATTTTAACTTATCTCATTTTTGTGATCTTAGGTAAGAACTATTGAGACTTTCTCCCACCCCCTTGTAAGAAAAAAATAAAACATAGTCGATTGCCTGCACCCAAATCCACTCACGTAATATGAATGGCCCCATAGAACTTTGGTATTTTATACAATTGTTAAAAAAATTCGAACGCCATTTCACGAACCAAAGACTTGGCATTGTTATTATTATTTGTCTTTTACACTGAACACCATTGAAAGTCTAATTTAGCCATAATAAATAGACTTTTCTATTTAATTTTCATAGTCTGTGCTTGTGTTTAGGTTTTATAAGTACAGATAGTTAACATAAAAAATACTAAAAAAATTGATTTGGTAGCTGTCGTATTAAAAATACTCAGGTTGATATGTCCCAACACTAAACTGTTGATGTCACTGTCAATGTCAATCTAATGTCATTCAAAATCTTGTTTTTGGTTTTTTACTAAGTGCTTCGCGCAGTCAGTGGTGTTTACAGTTTATTTGTAAATATTGTAAAAGTAAATTCGTAAATAATCATTTTGTTTGGAAAAAAACATTTGTTTCAATTTTGGCATGTGATCAGACTTATTGTGGAAGTGTTTTATGGCCTAAAGAAACATTTCTAAGTTTATTTGTGTTTTCCAAAGGTAAGTTATTTATGTGCGATGACCAAACATTTTGTCGTTGTGCTTATCATACGTATTTAATTTTATGTAAATGCATTCATTGTTCAATGTAGTGTGATTATATTTCGTAATAAGTATTTTTTTGTACAGTATTATGGCAAGATGCGTAGTTTTCTTGTAACCTTGAGAAATGGCAGTGTCGTCTGTACCTTTTATTTATATGGTACCTGTTCTGCCTAATGCGTATATACACAGTTATTAAATAGATTTCAAACAATATTGTTACTTCCGCTTCATTTCATAATGCGCAGGAATTATTAAATGAAACACGCACGCTGTAATTTAAACTAAATCAATACTACTTAATTTTTTTATCCACCACTGGGCAAAGTATACGGCAAAGTGTAAGTAAACGTAAAGTAGGCATAAACTGTTTTAATTAAATTTTTCAGTATTTATTTTTAATAACTTAGAATTTCCTTTTATTTCTAAAGAAGTTAGTCATCATAGGTTGTATTTAAAAATCTTTCTTTGAATAGGAAGACATTTTATCAGATATCAAACCTATCAGTCAAAACTATGGTTAGATAAGACATTATCTAAACTATTAATAATTGGTATAATATTATGAAGGATAATTATACTATTTATTTGTTGTTCCGTAAACATCTAAATGCTTATAATTTATTATTTATTTAAACAATAGTATGAAATTTTTTAAAGTATCACAGAAAATAGATATTTTCATAATTACTAGTACCATAGTAGGTACTTTATACTGAAGGTACCAATTCTTATACTGAATAATAGAATTGGTTACAAGAAAAAAAACTTCTTATTTAAATAGGAGTACTTTTATGTACCAGTATAAAAGAAAAATAATATTTTACAACATAAAATTGAGTTATGCATTAACCAACTAAAATATACTCCTTGAAGTCCGTTAAACATTGAAACACTTAAAACCTTAACCTTTTATTCCTAACTTAACTAGAGATAAAAATAAGGAGCCTTACTCACAATAATTTATATGTTAGAGAATATTTTTATTTATTTAAAAAAGTGAATGTAACTAGAAGTCTGTATATTAATAGTCTCTTTATTACTGTCTAAAAAGATAAAAAATAACATTCTTATTCATAAAAATCTTATGACACTCTTTAGTTGAAATGGAGTTTGTCTCTTTCTTACTAGTATAGAATGAAAATATAAAACAAACAAATTATAAACCTATTTTAGTTATAATGAGCTTATGAGACGTTTATGAATATGGGCGTTAATATCAGGTAAGAAATTGATTAAGTAAGTAATCTTTGGAGTCATTTCCATAATATTGTGAATAATGACGCCCATTTTCATATCTCTGCTTATAACACATCTAAAGGCCTAGGCTAAAATAGTAATATAGTTTATAGAAAGCATACTTTAGAGAGCCTTTAGTTAGATGCATTATAAGTGTTTAGGTTACTTAAAGGTGTATCACTCATTTTTCTCTGGCTATACAGAACCCTTAAATAAAAGGGGACCAAGCCTATTGCTGGTTCTCAGGCACAATTTACAAGCTTAGCCAGTCCTGCACCCAATATCTTACTTTGTGTCATTTCACCAAACTCTTAAGAGCAGTTGCAATAGAGTGTCTCTGTAATACAAATATTTTTTTTTTATTGAGCTATCAAAGTATTCCAAAATGTCTGATATCCTTATATGGGGGACTGGACAATCAGGTCGTAGGGACTCTCCAGTGCAACGGAAAGATCTTCCGACTGAGTAAGGTGTGATGCCTGATGATCACAGTTCTGTTCTTGTTGAGAACAGCTTGTGTTAGAAGGACCCCCTAGGTAGACTGTGCTACATATACTTGTGCTCTTGAATAATAATATCTCATATGTCCATGGCTAAGTCAGCTAATGATTGGAGGCAGTAGTTTCTTTATTGCTACCTCAGTAGTCCAGTGGTAAGCGTGTTTGCTTAGTAACCGCGAGAATAAGACTCTTCTTATTACATACTTCGAGAATCATTTTAAAATTCAAAGTTTGGAATTGTGCCCTATGAACGGCAACAGGCCTAAACATACCCGTCGAAAGGAAAGCTGCCTACACCGTTGGGTAATACGAGCGTGTTATGTTTTTAGATTAAACACTTAGAACACCTAGTTCAAACCACGTACTTTTCCATTCGCACTTGTTCACTGGGTAGGAACATAATACCCTACATGACATTGATACTTGTGGTCGCAGGTCGTGTGACAAGAATTTTCCGTTTATATGCTAAAATACAACTAGGCAAATGTATTTTTACAGCTTATTGTTGGGAATTCTGTTCAATTGTATTTACCATTCGGTTTTAAAACTAGGGATTTACGGGTGGAGAAGCCCACTTGCTCAAAAGTATTTAGCTAGTCAGGTGCAGGCAAAGCTGGAAAACACACTACCATTGAAAATAATTTCTTCCGCCCGCGCCCGCGGCGTCCTCCGCGTGGTATTAGGATAAAAAGTAGCATTTGTACTGTCCCGGACTTCGATAAAGACTAACTCCTGTATTCACAGCTAAAATAGGTTTATAATTCGTTTGTCTTAGTCTGTCATATTGACATTTATACTAGTAAGAAAGAGAGTCCATTTTAACTAGTCTTATAATATTTTTATAAATAAGACCGTATAAATCTATCTCGATACTGAATTTCATACAATTCTGCCCAGCAGTTTGTGCATAAAAGATTATGAAACGCATACACAACACAACACGCCTATCCATACAAACTTTCGCATTCGTAATATTAGTGGAGGTTTCTTGGGCGTAGAGTTTACAATTTTCATGACATTGTGACATGTATAGCTTCACACTTTATCATCAAATGTTTAGTTCATTTGTCATCCTCTTCCGTGAGTGTATATAATATAGATGCTCTAAGAGATTCTCTCGCTCGTGGAGATGGCTCAAAACACATCCATCCAAACTTTCGCGTTTATAAAACTACATAATAGTAAGATGACTGAGGCTTAGAAAGATAATTCTTAAGCAAAAATCCCACACAAAGCCATTATTACAACTATAACAACTTTCGTATACTTTTTGTGAGTTGAACGATGTTACGAACCAATTCCAATTGCCACATGTCATCCATTGCATGAGAGAAAGTGATATTGTTAGACATTGGTATGCGTAGTACTTGGTTAACTGTGTGATGCGTGTCGCATATAGTTCCCTTCGCTGTGTTAGTAACGATTAAACCAGTTAAACTATAGTTTAATGCCTGTACCCTTAGTACAAGTTGTGATTATGAAAGTACTAGCTTTCGAATACCATCATGAACCTGTCAAGATTATAAGTTAAAATGCACATCAATCTACAAACTATTTTACCTATTCTGTTGCCAATCCATTTTAAACCATTTCTAGCAATTATATTTTCATTCTAACTAATGTATTGAGGAAAAGAAATTAATACAAAAACGCATTTTGGCAAGTTCACTATTCACTGTTCATATTCGAAAACTTTTTTCGCAATGTTCAACTCGTACTAAGGGTACTGGCCAAATTTAACGTAAATAAAAATGCTTTGAAATTTTCGCGAATTTTTATTAAAAGCCGTCAGCTCACTGCGGAAAACTACGTTCGAGGACAGTGATCATTGTAGGTTCGTTGTACGTCCACACTTGACGCCGAGAATGGCTCCGCTTGTGCTTCGCTCGTGCTTGGTTCGTCTAGCGTAGAAATTAAACCACCTTTAAATTTTAAATAAAGAAAACAGATTCAATATTGGTCGATTCGTTTAGGCGCTACAAGACAACAACTTGTACACAGAACTTTAACACCCTTCTTTTTCGTCGAGGGTTAAACATGGTCACTGAAAACAGTCTGCCTATAGGAAAGTACATTATGATTATACCTGAATGTTTGAAAATGTGTAGATAATCGGATTATTACAAACTATCCTTCCATGACGCAGTCACAAGTATTACCGTAGATAAGACATATACCAAGAATGCTTCCATTTCAACCCCTTTTATTTCTTTAGTGTCCCACAGCTGGGCACGGGTCTTCACTCAACTATCTTAGGAGTTGAGCGAGTTTACGCCTTAATCTACGCACGCAGGCCAAGTGCGGTAGTTACAAATGAAAACATACGGATCCATATTTAATTAGTCTAAAGAGTTGTGCAGCTCCGTGGCCCTGATTAAAATTTAATTAAATGAAACTATGCGCAGCGGTACGTTCCTTGCGTTAGCGTGAGTTGTTGAACAAGATGAACGTCGTGAGGAAATCGGCATGTTTGAAATAATAAATAATCATTCGAGGACACGTGACATCCACCAACCCGCGCTTGGCCAGCGTGTGTGGATTGAGGCCTAAACTCTCTCAACTCGTAAGATACTTGAGATAAGACTCTTGCCCAGCAGTGAGACATTAAAAAAGGGTTGAAGTGGAAATGGAAATAAAACTATTACAATTGAACAAATCTAAGAAGTACCGTTTGACGTTTCACTGTTTTGTATTAAATTAGCTTTATAGAGGCGTAATTCACACTATTTTTATTAGCTTTCCTGTAAAATAATTGAATTAAGAAGCTATTTTTGTTTTATTTTAACATAACATAAACAATTTTCATACAAAAGATAAAATTCTAAATGTACTACGTTTAGAACTGTCAAACGGTACTTCTTAGATTTGATGGACTGTAGGCACCTAACGATGGAATTTCATGCTGCAAAATAACTTGAATCATTCAAACCTTTCAGCGTGTTATTATAAAGTGAATCGTGTAAAAACATCACGATTTTTTCTGAGCATATTAATTGAATAAACGGATTTTAGTAATTGCGTCCGTTAATTATAAACTTAGTTTAAAATACTGCTAGGTTGTTTAAGTTTATAACCTTGGAGATTTCTAAGCCACAATAGTTGAATATCTTTGCTATCTAGCCGGTGGAATTGTACTATGCAGTAACTATTTTCTAATAGAATGGTATTTTTGTATTCTGTAGGTATTTCTTTTTATTCTTCGATAGGCTGGCGCTTGACTACAACTTGCCTGATGTTAAGCAATGATGTAGGCTACGATGGAACGCGCCAGCCTAGTATACCGATTACGAATGATTATCGGTGAGAGGGTGGCAGTGGAATGAGCCTCCATATGGTTAAAACTTTGACGGAGCAACAATTCCGATCCACCCTCTTTGCATGGTGTCACCAGACATCGCACCGGAACACGGCAAGGCCGCTTGGCGGTGCGGCTTTGTCTGGTGGGTGGTCACTAACCACGGCCGAAACCTACAACCAGTTTAATGTCACCTGATTTGCACCACCCTGGGATCACGTGTGGGGATTCAATTACCTAAAGGTGTACACCCACGGACAAAGGTGACTCAGCCCCCAAGGTATCAGTGGCGAAGAGTCCATTCAAGCCGATTCCCATCGGCTTCCCTTTAGGGAATGGTCAATATCACACGTACTTAATAACGCCTAAAAGTTTTAAATAGCAACAAAAATAAGTATAGCATCAAGTGTAAGAACGATCAGTGACGGTACTGAAGAGATATTATTTTCCTAAGTAAGAACTTTTTGCTCCGGCTTCCCTCTTTCAGACTTCCACCTTTCGCCACTCGTAGGTAGTGTAACCATTGGTAAACCTTATATGTAGCTCTTAAAAGATCGTGTAGTTTGGGGTACGATGATAGAGTTATTAATGCAATTAGAAGGAATTAGTTGTGAAGGTTTCTCTTGTATCGCAACCTTTTCATACTTTCCAACTCCTTTTATATTTCTGATTGTACCGTGCGGAATCCAAGACAGTTTATGTGTCCCGGGACTTGGCCGGGTTCAAATCCCGAATTTTTTCACGGTACCTCTGTTGATTCTGGCTTACAGGAGTAGCAGAGGTGGGATTGCGGTGGTGGGTTTAGTCCCATAAAAACATCCCAGTCTTTATCCATGCTATAACTTCCCATTTTATGTAATTGAGCATTGCGTAACGATCCTTCCTAAAATATGTTAGAATTTAATATACATACCTATAATCTTCTAATTTATAAAATTCTCGTGTCCCATACTCCTTCGAAACGGCTGGACCGATTCTTATGATTTTTTTTATGCATATTCAGTAAGTCTGAGAATCGGCTACTTTCTATTTTTCAAACCTCTAAGTGATAAGGGGTGTTCAACCCAAATTTCTTTTGATATATTTTTTTATTATGTGGCATTAAAAAATACATACAACCCTACGTTTTCACCCTTCTATCACCAACCCCTATTTTTTAATAGCGAAATAAGTAATACGCGGTACGAAGTTCGCTGGGGCAGCTAGTAATACAACAAATCTCAAAGGTAAATTTTGTTTTTTTTATACGCATTCATCTGTTGAGCAACTATGTACTACTCGTACGTCCAGATACATTAGAAATAGTCTAGGCCTAAACGCAGAACTTTAGGATAGGTACGACGTAATATTTTGCACCCGAAGCTACATTACACAACCACGCTAGTTCAATAAAATTCTGATAAAATTAGAATGACATCTGTAGTGTAGTTTACCTAGTAACCGCGACAGTAGACAGCCAACACGATCGATCTAAAGAGGTGATTAATCATTGGCAGTTTGCCAATGAGATTACTTCCTTATGACACTGGGCAAATTCTATCAAATCTGACAATAAAGCTGAAGAATAAATAAAAAAAAATAAAATTAAAATGTTTTATTGTGCCTCATACAAGACATACTTATTGCACAAAATTAAGACAACCCCATTAAAGTAATACAAGATACTTGTGTTGGGGCGGAAGAATGAGATATATGTATGTATTTCTTCTATCCCATGGCCATTCAAGTATCACTAGTCCGCTACTGTGATGGGGAACCTTAACCCCACTTGATGAGAACATTATTCATCTTCAGTCAGCCCATCAACATGCTTCCTAATATCGGGGACCAATTATGGGTTTTCATTAGAAAGAAATACCGTACGTAATTAAATATTCCCACGACTTAACCTCTTTTTAATAGAATAATGATTAAGTGGTACAGTTTAAAAAATAATTATGGACTACGCCTAGTACATTAGTGTTAACTAATCATAGCCACAAACAGCAGTCCAATTTTCTGAAAGATAATATTGAATATTTCTTACGATGCGCGGTGTTTGGCTTGCTATTAACATGTCATCTACGTCAACAAAGTAAAGAAAACAATTGTCACGGGGCTAAAACTATAAACGAATTATAAAGAGCTGAAATCCGATACGCGGCGCCTGTTAGTTTTATTTTAGAGCTTTTCCAGAGAATTCCGAAATGGCAGTTTGGCGGCTTTAAAACGCTAACCTATAGCTAGTTTATTTACGACACAGCGAATTCAACGACCCTCACGCATTCGGCTAGGCTAGGGTTTAGTGACGCAACCGACTTGCTGTGCTAAAATCAATATTTATGGCTTGATTAAACCTATCGAGTTACTTTTAAGTAGATTCGTGAAGGCTATACGTAACGCTATTGACTTCAAATACATATGTGAATATGACTCAGAGAAGTAAATTAAAAATAATTTGTATTGCATTTTCACAAACATGCTTGGAAGACTTTAATAAAAGTTTTCTGGTGTATCACTGTTCATCACCCAACCATAAAGAATCTTTGTCTCATTATTGAACTGAGTACTCTTTACTGTAGATTCAATGTCATCTCCTCTATCCTGTATGCCTTCATTAAATCGGCCATGACGTACCTTTAGCTGTCGTCATGGTATCGTCATATTACATTACAGTTAATTTCCATTATGATCATTATTTTCTGGCACTTTACCTATAACTACGTCATGGTACTGAACTGTGTTTTCGGAATGATTCCAAACAATATTGATAAATATTCCTTTATTCAGACATTATGCACTCAATGCTTATGGAAGTTGTTGGTTATTTACCTACAAATTCCACAGAAATTCAAATATAGTAATACTAATTCAGTATGATGCTCCAATTCGTATTTCATTGTACATATAGACGTCAAAGCTACATAATATTCGTTGCATGCTTACATAAGCTATGTTAACTGCGATAATATCAAATATTTATCGCCTTAGCGCTAATTACCACGAAACACCGGTCCTGACTTCCAGATTGCTCAATTTGTGAAAATTATTGTTTTCAGTTCAAGTAATTTAATTTGTTTAAGTGACCTCGATTGTTCGTCTACTGCTTTGTTATTGTTTTTTACGAGGAAGGCTAAGTCGGCACATTTCCTTATGTTTAGCTTCGAAACGAATACAAACATGACTCACGCTGTTACTGTCTAGCGAAGTTTCTTATCTCTTGGAATGTTCATCGAGTATTTCATATAGAAAACCTTAGTAAGTACTTCTATTTATAGTTTCCATTCTAGATTTGTCTGCATACTTGCTAGTGTTTATTTTAAAAGCCATTATCTTAGTAAGATATTGTTTGTAGCCAGTTGCCAAAACAACGGTTATCGACGCCATATCGGACTTTTTGGGCAAATGAAACAGACTGTGTGGATTGAGTTGCTATTTATCTACTGTTACCTTGTATGGTCGTTCACACTAAGCTGTTAATGTAGGTGTTTTGTAGTGTAGGTTGTATTATATGTACATGATGAATGGCACGTGTTTTGTACACGTTACCTTCGTTACCATTCGATTCTCTATTCATGTTATGAAGAGGTTCCTTTCAATAGCATTTATTGTTTTAAAACAATCGTTCCATTTCGCATAGGCATTTTAGCTCTCCGTTCTTTCTTTGCTTAGAGAGAAGTGGATTTAATCCAATCTCGGAACAATTGGAAAATAATACCTATCCTATTTTCCATTTTTTCCCAGTTTAAAATTACATCCACTTTTCTTTAAGCAAACAAAGAAAAATAACGTTCCCATTTGGAATAAAAAATATTTTATTTTTATTTGCCTATACTTTCAGAAACATCAAACGTTTTCTTTGTAAGAATATTCTTAATACGTAACACAATATTTTGTTTGTAGCTACATCGTTATTTCTGTCTGACTA
The DNA here is from genome assembly GCA_936450015.1 of Meganola albula. Taxonomy (NCBI): domain Eukaryota; kingdom Metazoa; phylum Arthropoda; class Insecta; order Lepidoptera; family Nolidae; genus Meganola; species Meganola albula. The sequence continues at coordinate 3,673,564 of OW388157.1, read as the reverse complement.
GTGACTACGTAATCGCTCTACAAATAAAATTTAACTGCACATGACTTGAACATAAATTGCAAAAGGCGACTTGTAAGGTTGTAATGGCTCGCCTACTTTATACCTGTCCCTGATATTTCTAAATACATGCTCTTGTGTATTTACTTAATTAAACTAATTATGTTCATTAGTTTAACATTGCTCAGGTGTTACAAGACACTCCAGATTAACAAGACTTCTCTCATCTGCTAATTTGGTATTTAAGTGTGGCTCATATTAAATTGGTCGATCAGAAGGGACAATCTGGCTATTTTAATCTCTATGTGGGTGGTGGTACGTGTCATTATTGCTCACGGGAGTATTTCGGGCCATATTCGTCATTTTACATGCTGGCAGACTTGCTGTAAACAGATTTTTGTCCAATAAATAATGGAATATTTTTGGAGTGTTTTTATACGTGTACATACATACAAGTCTTTGGCGCAGTTGGCAACGCAGATTTTACTAAAATTCACATTATATCCTTGACGATAGCTTTACATATTTTAATAGGACTTAAAATATTTCAAATTCATAAGTATCCTTAAAATTCATAACTCAGATCAATTAACTGCCTAATTTTATTTACCACTTTTTCTTTGTGAAGGTAATTTTTTGTTGCCCAAATGAATGTTTATTTTGTTCCAGTAGATAGTCGAGATGGTGATGGAAGCTGATCCCATAGCTGGTAAACACACTGATGGTAAATATCTTTAGCTTCATTCATGGCAATTATCTAAATTTTCTGTCATAAAAGAATAGATCTTGTATTAGTAACTCATGTCAAGCAATTCAATGTATATGAAGCTGCTGCACCTAATCATGATTTTTAAACGGAAACTAGCAAAAAGGAAATGGATAAAATAAGATATGAAAACATTGCTAAATCAATAAATTAGATAAGAAAGCAACAAGAAACAATTCCACAAACCTACTTTAGTATTCAATCGTCCTTTTCTTGTCTTCTTTTGAATTTCAGGCGCCTTTGCCCCAAATTTCATCAGTTTAATGACAGATATATAAATACTGGGCACGTCTCTGTTTTATCTCGTTCTATGCGAGTTATTGACTTAGCCAAATGACTCATATCTAACAATGAGACTTCAGCCTTTATCAACGTTATCGTTCAGCTATTTGATAACTATCGTTTCAATTATAAAACTATTTATGTGCAGATATTTATTTCGTATTGTTACGTCAATAGATTCGATGGGCTTTGTTTTATCATGCGAAGGACTAGTGATATCAATGGTAATATTTGATGTTAGTACGTATTTTTCATTATATGTTGCAAAATAATAATTGTTTGTTTACAGCGCGTATAGATATAGATAGATTCAAATTAGCCAAATGTGTATGTGGTCTTCGTAATTTGGTGGAATATTTGACTTCCTAGACTAACACAGTCTTGAACACATTTAATTAGTTTGGAAGACCTTGTCTCGTCTCAAAAGAATACACGATCATTACTTGTTAAAATTAAAATTAAAAATATATTTAGGTCAATTTGTTTTCTGTAAGAAATGAAAAGTCATGCCGGTATAAAACAAGATCTAGTAATTTCTGCGTCTAGCTGACTGACAAGTGAGTAATTTTAGCTTCACCTAATTTGCAAAAAGCGGGCTGTCTGGCCAAGAATCGAAACGAAACATGTCATGACGTTGCTTTAGATCTTTGATACTGATTTATTGGACCGCACGGCGCACCTTAAACTATAGATTTACGATTTGATGTCCATTTAAATGGTTTCTTTTGGTAAAATCGTTTGAAGAACCAGATTTCAGATGATAATCTTTTCGTTTCAATGTGGCAATACCCCCTTCTGATTTGTTCTATGAGACGATATACTTTGTGTATTAAGTTCTTGGTAAGCTATTCACTATTAGTAACGTTTTGTTGATAAGTAAGTACATAATTTAATAGCCGTTTTGCGTGCACTATTAAGAGTTCGTTCTAGCCTCTATTACATACAGCAAGTTCATTAACGTGTCCTTGGTTTTTATTTAATAACAGCCTTTTACACTTAAAGTGCTCTTATGTTTTTGTGATATGAAGAAATTATAACATTGAATCTGAAAAAGTCTCCAATGAAATTGATACTACAGTATCATTATAACCTGTTAAAACACTTTAGTACTTTGATCACTTGATCAGGGACAGGGCCTATTTAGACATTTCAAAATACAAGGTTTTATCTACATTTATAAGGTTCCACAATCTCGTAGGAGTGCTGCATCCCATATGTTGCATTTACTAGCCAATTGAGTTTTTGCTCAAGTCGCCGTGTAAATACGAATGGCAGGCAACATTCAAATTGTCCATTGATGTCATTCAAATCGCTCAGTTTTGCTCCATTGCACCTATTGTGTTCATCGTGTATTCGAGGAAACATGTCAGCTTTGTATCTCTGATGAAATAATTTAGATTTCATGGGATAATTTATTGTAACAATATCCTGTTCGAAGGGCTTATCTATTTATTTCCGAAGGGTTTATTGGTTAGGTTCTCCTCTACTTTCCATCTTTGGTTAAACGATTCTGTAATTTCTCACATCTGTGATTGAATTCATTGAATCTTGTAAAACAGTTGTGTTGTCCTGTATCCCAAAACTCGGCATCACCAGGATCTACAACTACTCCAAAGTTGTATAGACACACGTAATGATACCTTTAGATATAAAAACTTTATATGCAAGGACAGGTCCACTAAGCAGCATTAGACGATTCATATTCTCTTCGGTTAACTCTATAAGATAAAATAACATCAATGCCCAATTCCACGATAGCGTAATGCAAGAATATACTTTTCCGTTCATACAAAATCAAACGCTGTAATCAACAATCATTTAGCTAACGTTCTTTACAATCATCAGCCCTAAAAACATTGTCTCTAACTCTCTAGTCACCTTCAGGCTTATCCCCCGTGACCAAGCATTGTTCGTGACATACTGACACCTCGGTTTAGGAAAATAATTACTTAATGCCATTTACGTAAACCAGTGGAGTAAGCACGTACTTATCCTATGAAAATACAATGTTTCATCAACTTTTCCAATAGGTAATGTGTCATGAAGTTATCTATCTCTGTTTATTTATTGACATAGTTTAAGTTAGTTGTTGACATAGTTGTTTAACACAGTATTGTAAGTTTCCATATTTATTCCCATAAAAACGCCAGTTCTAATCAAAATAAGCAACTTATAAAACGAGGAAGTTTTGGATTCGAATGTTTCTATTTTTTTTTTGTTTGTTCGGGCATAGTTCCGTCGTAGGTATATTTTTTTTAAACAAGGTTCGAAATAGTTTCAATTATATTTGAAGTCGGACAAATAAGAGGGGTGTATTATGATGCGTGTGTGTGTGCGCTAAGATTTTGTTGCGTTTTTATATTCGAAAGTTAAAGTGATAAAGATGGTTTTTGACTAAAAAAATATGCATCGGGAATATTAAATTTTTTATTTACATTTTTTTTGTTTGTTTGTTAAGTGAATCTCTTGATATTTCTTTGACATTAATTATTAAACGAACATCGTTCAACTTATTAACGCACTGTAATTGCTAATTTTATCCGCAATTTCGGACGCATGAAAGTCGGGTATTCCTAAAATAACACATCGCACCAATCCAAATCGTAATATGATTCAGGTTTTGTTATAAATAGGTTATTTGGTGACGTTTCCTTACAAAGTCATCGTGAAATCTTATGCATTTAGCCGGCTGTAGTCTCGTTCGGTCTCAAAGACGACAAGCTTTTGGTAGTGCTGATGATAATAATGGCATCCTGTCTTCTCCATCCTCGGGTGAAGCCAGGATGTTATACAGATTGTTGTAATAGTGCTTGAAAGTCCAGACTCAGACACAAAATGATGATAAGTTAACTTAAGTTTATTATGAGAAAGCACTGACCAGTAAACCGAACGTTAATTAACTGGTGGTAGGCTTCGGCCGTGGTTACTGACCACCAGACAAAGCCGCACCGCCAATCGGCCTTGCCGTGTTCCGGTGTGATGTCTGGTGACACCATTTAAGAGGGTGGGTCGAAATTGTTGCTCCTTGGAGCCTCGTTCCACTGCTACCTTTTCACCAAAAATCACGAGTGAATCGGTATATTGGGCAGGTGCATTCCATCGTAGACTACATCTTTGATTAACATCAGGGAAGTTGTAGTCAAGCGGAACCCAGTATCAGAACAAAAAATGGTAAACATCAGCTGATTCTTTCAAGTTATGTTCGCTAATCTAAAAGCCACAGAGACATACTGAGCTTTCAGGTTAGATATCATATCGGCTAAAGGTGTTTTTAGAACAAAGGGGATGGAGGCCAAGTAACTAGTAAATTAAATTTATTTGATAGCCGACTTTGAAATTCGATCCTCAGTCGTGCTTATAAATCTTTTTGTGAGTTGTTTCATCACCGCTGCTCAAAATCGGTGAAGGAAAAGGACTGTAACGTCCACCATCCCATACTTGGGCAGCGTTTGTGGATTGAGGCTTAAACTCTCTCAACTCGTAAAGATAATTGCACTAAAGGTAACTAACCTCAAGGAGGCACATTCCACTGCCATCTTCTCACCGATAATCATTCGTAATCACGAGTGAATCGGTATACTAGGCTAGCGCGTTCCATCGCAGACTACAACGTTGCTTAACATCAGGCAGGTTGTAGTCAAACGCCAGCCTATCGAAGAATAAAAAAGAAGGATTGGTGTGATTAACCGACTTCCGGAAAAAGAGTAGGTTCTATGTTTGGTGGTTGTATGTATATTTCATTTTAATTTTATATATTGATCGAAACATTTCGCCATCACATAAGAATGTAAATTATGATACTGTAAATTTAATTTATTATTTAAATAGCGACCCGCCCCAGCTTCGCACTGGTGCAATGTATTATACTTATAAACCTTCCTCTGAAATCACTCTATCTATTAAAAAAAACCGCATTAAAATCCGTTGCGTAGTTTTAAAGATCTAAGCATACTTAAGGACATAGAGACAGAAAAAGCGACTTTGGTTTATACTATGTAGTGATTTAATCTGTTTTGTCGTAGAGAGAGTACATGGGGCTCCGCTGAAGGCCAGGGCGGGTGGTGACGTCATCAGTCCAGAACGCTCGGTGGGGACACTAGACCTGAACATGTCGTTCACGTCACCTTCTAATTTGGTGTTGACACCAGCTCCTGAATGTAAGTATAACTCATATTTTAAGATTTTCTACTTATACTGTAAACTTTTAAACTTATTATCTTTTGCTCGCGACTTCGTGACAAGGAAACAAATTTCTGGGGTATCACTTCAACACTTTTTAGTGTCCCACAGCTGGGCACAGGTCTTCTTCCAACTATCTTACGAGTTGCTAGAGTTTAAGCCTTATCACACACGCTGACCAAGTGTGGGATGGTGGATGTCACAAAACCTGTCCTCGAATGATTAGTTCTTAGAAATGCCGGCTTCCTTACGATGTTTTCCTTCGCCGATATTGAGCACCGCCGATGAAACAATTCACATAAAGTTGTGTGGGAATAACCAGGGATCGAACCCACGACCTCATTTCCGTAGCTAGGAAATAAGTTTTTTAAAAATTGAAAACACTCTATTTTGCAGGTCGGAAGCTTTCAAGAGGCATCTCCCGCGCCACAGACAATGAAGGTCTCGTGTGGGCTCTCAGGAATAACACAGAACCAGAACCGAACACATTGCCACCAGATCACATACTACTGCTTCCAGATATATCTGTGTATCCACCTGACTTCAGGTAAGCTTTCCACTGTAGTTGTAGGACTAAACCTATCTCCACAATCCCGTCTGAACAACTCCTGGGTGCCAGGGTCCATTGTTAAACACGCAAAGAGATTATAGCTTTTGAAGTTGGGCCAAAGAGACAGCTAAATTCCCTTGGAAATTGAAGTTATCATACTTATTCCGTGTTTATCAGCCCCAAATACTGGATTTGAACTAGTAAATAGACTTTTTATAAAATGCATCATTAAGTATGATTCGTGGCTACTCTCATCTAGCTTGGAACAAGCAAGTTATAATAAATATTGCCAAAACACTGTCACAAAAGTTGCTTGTATTACAAACATGACAAATTACTAACAGCTAGAAATGTGAAAAGCTCATAATAGCCAATTAACAGCTCGTTTACCTTGTCACAACATAAAAAACACACAATGTTGATGGTTTGCAAGTCATAATACCATGTTTAGTTAATGGCGTTACATTAGTATATCGCGGGATTCAACAACCCTCGATTGTGCGATATGAACCTGTCACGGCACCAATATGTAAAGGCAAATATAATTTTGTAATCTGACTGGCAGTTGAGTTCGAACTTCGAATTGGTAAACGTAGCGTAGGACGCCCGAGGACTAACTAGACTGAGAGAAGCAAATTGTGGTCAGTGATAAGAATGAGTAAATCTCAAGCAAACAAGGAATACTTTAAATCGGTCCATAACTGAATGAAAGGAATCAGTGGACATACATAAAAACAACACAAAAGAGCCGAACACAACACTTCATAAACTATTCCAATTCTGGAAGTTGATCAAAATGACTGATGATAATTATGATGAATTGGTTTTATTGGTGTGGTATCCTCTGGACCTGACACTGTGTAGTACATTAGTGTAGATTAATCAAAATGTTAGCACAAAAATATGGGCATGACTTGCTTAAATACGGATTGGCAGCCTCGAGACCAACGCGGTGTCATTAAGCGACTGTTTTGGATGGATGCCCTTCGAATTAGTCACAAATGGCATATGTGCCAGCCAAATAGACCACTTTAGTACTGCTATACGGAAAAATTTAGACAAATGACATACATAAATTTTATGATGGGCCATTGGCGAGGTCAGCAAGATTCTTGCAATTCACGCCGCAAGTCGTAGGTTCGATTCCCACCCAAGATAGACATTTGTGTGAAGAACATGTCTGTTTGTTTCGAGTCTGGGTATAAATCTATTATAAATATATACTTACAAAAGAAAAGTAGTATACCAGTTATCTGGTTTCCATAACACAAGCTCTGCTCAGCTTGGGACTAGATGACCGTGTGTGTTAATGTCCTTGAATATTATTACTATCAAATCTTCGTTTAGTATTCTAGAATTTTCTTAAATAAACCTTGACATATAAGAATTTGCTCCAACTATGTATTCTGTTACAACAATATGTCTGTCTTTTAATTGTTGTCAAGAGTGACCTACTGCACACTATCGTGCATGGTCTACATTTAATGATCATTCTAAGACACAGGATCACTTTTAGTTAAATGACAGAGTAAAGTTGCTGTTGCTTCTACTCTACACAAGCCTATCACGAGCAGAGCACGAGCCCAGCATGCATGCACGTAATATATACAGCTACAACTATTTGAGTAGGATACAAGATAAATTAAAATAATATAATAATAATATAGTGGGACATTAACACACACGGTCATCTGATCCCAAACTAAGCAGAGCTTGTACTATGGAAACCAGATAACTGGTAATATACTACTTAAAATACTTTTCTTTTGTAAATAGATACTTAAATATAGATAATTACACCCAGACACAAGACAAACAGACATAATTAAACAAATGTTTGTCTCGGGTGGGAATCGAGTATCTTACCGACCACGCCACCAGCCCGTTATATATACAATAGACTAAACTAACGCTCCCTTTTAGACGTATAAGAAATTTAGAGGGGCAGAGGATGAACAAGAGAGAAAAACGGGGCTCATTAGCAGCTAAATGGGTACCATTCTCGGTGGAGTGGATCTAGAAACGCTAGAAATAAAAAATATCTCATAGCGCTGAGAATATAAGTTTGAAAACTAATACGTGATACTAGATATGTATTACATTAGCTATTCTATACAAATATAGCACAGACCATTGGTATACGTAGGTCGGCACCTAGCCAATATTCATGAGGTGTGCACACGCCACCCGGCCGTTTGTTACGTTGAACTCTTTGTTATTATTTACCGTTCTTCAACCTGACGTGTTTTGGACACATCGATGTAACTTGCCATGTCCTTTATACCATGTGGCGATCTGCAAAAGATAGCCGGTAGAAGCTGGATGGCATAATCCGAGGACAGGGTGCGATGGTGCTTATTGGTAGAGCCCTATGTCCAGCAGTGGACTACTATAGGCTGATGATGATGTCCTTTATGCCTAGTATCGTGAATAACAGCGTTTTTTCTCTATACTATGAAAACTTAAAGCTCTTATCAAGCTAGGATTAGTTAAAGTATTGCAAAAATCCCACACTTTTAATGAACTTGAAAACTAAAAAGTATTCAGACATTGCATTGTATGATCTTCTCCGCATAATTGTACTTATTACAAATTTCGTGTTTATGAGTTTCTCGTCAGCCTACGGCCTACGGCCTACGTATAACTAAAGCGAAGCGAACCTAAATTCCTTGACCTTATTAAACTTTTAAATTCGTAGTACCTGTCTCAATCAACAGCTAATTAGTCAAGTTATATACGTATACGTTTTTGCTTTTGAAATATATTCTATCATTCCAAAGCACTCCAAACGTCTCCAGAAAACCTAGGTAGTCAGGCGATGGAAGACGTCCGATTGGGCTATACTGTGCCCAGGGGGTCACGGGTTCGATTCCCGCCTCGGACAATCTTTGTGTAGCAACAAAAATAATACCTCAGTCCACCTGTGACCATGAAGTCTGACAAGACTGAAACGTCGGAATATAAAAATCTAAATTAGTTTTACTTCAAGAATTAATTTGAGCAGCGGTGGCGCAGCGGTACGGGCCTCGGCTTAGAAATATAAAGTCACGTTAAGCCGTCGGTGCCAGTTGTCATTTAACACATCTATAACAATCGTTACAGGTCGGCAGTAGCCTATTATAATCTGAGACCTGGTCTAACCATCTCGGCTACTCGTTCCTTACGGGTTTCGAGGTCTGATGGCAGTCGCTCGTATAATTTTGATAGCTAGCCGCGTTAGACTGGGTGCCGACCCCAATATAAATGGGAAAAAGGCAAAGGAAATGATGTTGATAATCCCAACTATACTTGTTTGGAGTGCCCAAACAAGTATTGTTTACTAAAAAAATATGTTTAATTTATCTTCCAGAACTTTCATAGAGAAAGATCTACTCGAAACTGCGACCCTGGTGACTTTAGAGTCAGCTAATATCCTCAATTGGTGGCGCCACGGTCGTGTGCCTGGAGCCCCGAGATTGTTGCCGCTCGCTACGTCAGGTGACGGCAACTGTTTGCCGCACGCCGCTTCTCTCGCTGCTTATGGGTTCCATGACAGACTCCTGGCTTTGAGAACTAAGGTCCAAGCTTTGCTGTCTGGTGAAGGTGGTGAAGTTTTGACAAGTAAGTACCTATACTGAGATGTTTGTTTGTTATGGTTTGCCCAATACGCCCCATCAGACACTCAATGCTAATGAATTTTGCATCATGGATGCATTCTATGCCCTTATATCTTACCAACAATCTTAAGCTAACCTGTACAGATTGAAGTATTCCTTTGCTTTGCATTGTTAAGCACAGGCCTTCCTATTCTATTCTATAGCAAAATTTTGAAGGCGGAATTACTATGCCAATCTGATATAAGTTTGTTTAGGCCTTGTCAGTTGTCATTCAATTTCAATAGAGAGAAACGCGCTAAACATGCTGGACAAGCCTGAAATGATTTGAAATCATTTAAATTACACACTTATAGAGTCAGCTACCTAGGATTAACATGGTCTTAACGGATATCATATCTGTCAAGCACCGGTGTCTGACATAGAAGTGAACGTTTTAAATTAGTCGTGCAAGTTTCTAGCTGCTGGCATCGTTCTTTCCTGATAGTAATAATCTACTTGTCTTCAAGTCACGGGAATCGGTATTCATATAATGCAACTAGCTTTGGGCATTGCCGGAATTTGCCTGATATAAATTAAAGGTACGCGTCCATTGGCCCGCGTCGAACGTACCGCACGAACGGCCTGCAACGGATCGACTCTCCGTCGGACGTAGTGCTATGTAAAATCATATAAAGCAAACTAAAATCCGTCGCGTTCCTCGTGGTCAATATCCGTGAACCTTCAGAAAGCTATGACCAAGCGCAAGCTTACGTTAGAATAGCTTATATTATTATCATTAGTATCGTTCCGATCGGTAGCATTGTATCGTCGTTCCAGACGCGATCAAGCGCCGCTGGCGCTGGTCGGAGAGCGTGTCGCTGCGCTCGGCGGGGCTGACGCCGAGCGAGGCGGAGTGGGAGGCGGAGTGGCGCGGCTGCGTGTCGGCCGCGTCGCCCGAGCCGGCGCGCGCGTGCCCCCCCGCGGCGCCGCACTACGCCGCGCTCGAGCACCTGCACGTGTTCGCGCTCGCGCACGTCATGCGGAGACCTGTTATTGTGTTCGCCGACGTGGCACTCAGGGTCAGTCCTACTTCGTGTTAATCTTGAGCCTGCCTGTCCATTGGAGCGAAGCGGGCTGCGGAGTGAAATAGGGTTACACAAAATCTCCGCTCCTCTTCTTTTGTGCGATCTTATTGGTTAATATTTCTACGTTTCTCGACTCTGCAGGCTCGTTCCGCTCCGATGGGCGGGCAGCCTTAACGTCTTTTAGAGGAAACCCATCTATGAAACATTCAAAGATTTGTGTCACCGAGTTAGATCCGTCGAATCCTGTTCATAATTGTTACCTTTACCGTTATTGAGCATCAGCGACAATTAAACCCAAGACTTACCAACTATATTGTTACGACTGGTAGCCTTCTATTATCATCCGATAATGTTATGTAAATTCTAGAATGGTCTAACAAAGTGAGAAATTTTTTAAGTTGCTTTTTAAATCTGCATACATAGACTAGAGCTCTATCTTGTAGTCATTTTTAGCTGGGGTAGAACTAGGCTCGGAAATGAATGAAAACTAAAGAAGAAGAAAAAATTTAAGTGAAAATTACCTATGCGCTTAGTATTACTTTAAAAGTGTTTCACTTCAACCCTTTATAGTGTCCTACTGCTGGATACGACTCTACTCAACTATCTTACGAGTTGAGAGAATTTAGGCCTTAATCCACACAAGCTGGCCAATTACGGGTTAGTGAATGTCACACACTCGAATGATTAGTTCTTAGACATGCCGGTTTCTTCAAGATGTTTTCCTTTACAAATATTAAGCAATGAAACGATTCACACAAAGATCTGCGGGCACGACTTGGACCGAACTCGTTGCTCAATAAAATATTGAAATATAATTTATCTCTGACACCCAACTTGAACAATATTTCAAAGTCAAATCCGATACTGCTGCGCCATCGTAACTCGTTTAATTTTATACGAATGTTATGAATTTCCAGGACTTCCGAGGCGACCCAGTAGCACCTATTCCATTCGGTGGAGTATACTTACCTCTGGAGCTATCACCGTCAGAATGCAGCAAAACTCCCATCCTATTAGCTTACGACGCAGGACACTTCTCCGCACTAGTACCCACTGAGCCGCTGCCTACAGATGGCGCGAGAGTGCCGTTAGAAGACCACGCGGGGACCCCTATGCCTATCAGGTCAGTTGGGATCTTAAAGCTGAAAAATGTACCTACCGTACAGATTTGTTTAATAAAAGTTGGTCTTGTCCAAATGGGTAGTCATCCAGCAGCTGTTCTAGTCCTGTCTTACGGATTTGGTCAAAATCCCCTCATTTTCATTGTTACTAAACGCAAGTTATAGGTCTCCAAGGTCTTTTTGACGGCCCGGTGGCGTGGCTGGTAAGATACTTGATTTTCACGCCGCAGGTCGTGGGTTCGATTCTCGCCTAAGTCAGACATTTGTGTGATGAACACGTCTGTTTGTCTTGAGTCTGGGTGTAATTATCTGTATTAAGTATATATTTACAAAAGAAAAGTATTTTAAGTACTTAGTTTAGTATATTACCAGTTATCTGGTTTCCATGACAACAAATGGACCAACATATTCTAAATAGATTAGTAACTCTATAGATCATAAATTTCCCATAGATTTAACGTAGACCCGGGCGAAGAGTTCAGATGGGACGTTGAACCGGACCAAAAGACCATAAACAACCTCCTTCCTGATGAGTACCAACGTTCGTCAATGCTCGCAGCGTATTTAGACCTAGAACGAGTGGAATGTCTCTCAGAACCCCCACCAGAAGAACTTAGAAGATCTTTAGACGCTCTCTCCACTAAAAGTTCGAAGCAGATGAACTCTGTGGCCAAACAGTTTGGTAGCATTGGCAGATCTATGAGCAGTAAATTAAAGAAGAATTTTGGGTCTATGGCGAAGTTGGGTAAGTTTCAATTTAAATATTTTCTCAATAAAGCTCTAACGTTGAGGGCAAATAATTTAAAGGGGCAAAAATAACCAAAAAAATATGTTAAAAAATCTTAGTAAGAATTATGAAAAAAATATGTCGTACCTACTACTACATATCACCTGACCATAAGCTAAGATTGGTTCGTTCAAGGGTAAGAACTTGACCGAACTGATCAAAATTAGCTATCTTCCCCGATACACTGCAACATTTGACTGTTACCCCTAGTTTCCACTGGCGAAAGTAGGGGTAACATTCACAAGGAAACATGTTGCAACCACTATCTATCTCTATCGTTTAGAGATGAGTAGAAAGAGATAAGACTATACTAAAACTTGTATCATGTTTTGTTGTGCAGTGCAAACGCCCAGTTACAGTTTCATACAACATTTTAATAGAGTGGTATCCAAAAGGTATTTTGTAGGTGGTTCCACTAAAGTTAACAAAGAGGAGTTGACTAACGAAAACCTTCGACCTCTTTTTATGTTAAATGTCGCAAATACTTGCACCGTTCTCTAAGCTCAGTCGTTTCTGACTAACATAGATATGGTTTTATTATAAATTATTTATTTATTCTTGTTTCGCCATAGGTAAGGGTAGTCACAGTAATCCAGAAGAAACAGCAGGCAGGAGAGTTGTCAGTGATGTGCTGTGCTGTCGAGTGTTAGCGGCGCGGGAGCCGGTGCAAGAGGAAATGGTCAAAAATTATTTGAACGAAGCGTGGATTGGGTATGTGAACTTTTTCTAGTTATTCTTGCTTGTTAGTTACTTTTACGACGGACCGGTGGCGTGGTCGGTAAGATACTTGCTTTTCACGCCGCAGGTCGTGGGTTCGATTCCCACCCGAGACAAACATTTGTTTAAATCTGTCTGTTTGTCTTGTGTCTGGGTGTAATTATCTATATTTTAGTATATATTTACAAAAGAAAAGTATTATAAGTAGTATATTACCAGTTATCTGGTTTCCATAGTACAAGCTCTGCTTAGTTTGGTATCAGATGACCGTGTGTGTTAATGTCCCACTATATTATTATTATTAAACCGTGTAAGAGATTTCATAACCAAAAGAAAAGTATTTTTAAGTAGTGTAGAGGACTGTATAAATAGTAATTGACTGTTACATTACTCACAAAGCACATACTGTTTACCCCACTACTGGGCATAGAACGCCGGAACGATCGGTTACTAGCTGTTAACATGTATCTGTGGAACTTGACAAACGCTTGATGCCGCAGTTTTAATTGTTTCTATGCCTGAACTTTAAATCTGTACTAATATTATAAAGCTGAAAAGGTTTGGTTGGTTAAACGGGCTAATCTAAAGGAAAATCAATCTAAATTATAGGCTTTTAAAGTTTATAGGGGAAGGTTATAGGTTAGTACTGGATATGATATAAAACGTAGCTCATGCGGGCGAAGCCACAGACGGAAAGCTAGTTTATAAAAACATATTTACAACATTTTTTTTTATTTACATTTTTACCTTCAGGTACACTGCAGAAAAGAACCGCAAAGAGCAGCAATCATCGACCCCTCGCTATGGCACTGGCCGGTCACAGTTCTACGCGGACGCAGAGAAACCAGCACATGAAGCTGCTAGAAATGCTACCAACACTTCCACAAAATCTAGCAGAGCTCCTGCTGATAGGACTTTGTACTTGAGCAAATCTACATTCTATGACGACCGTCCACCATCACCGAAGCCCTGTAGAGCACCATTGTGTATGTATTATGGTAGTCCTGCAAACGGAGATTATTGTTCACGATGCGCGAGACTCCAGTAAATCATTCAAACACATTTACAATTAAATGGAGAGTAAGTTAAGGATAGGTAGTCTACGTTTTGTCACTGTTATAAGGGTGAGGACATAAAGAGTCAGGTTCCCGGTGCGTACAAACCGGTACGAGTTGGTATCATAGGCTGAGCGTTTTAACAGGTTGTGAATTGACAGTAACGACTACCTGGACTGGGTCATGGGGCTTGAACGTGATGGTCAATAAAGACAAATCAAACTGTTTCTTTATGTTGGGTACCCTGCACCGGCAAGTCCGTACCGGAATATCCAATTCTTTATATCTTCACCGTAAGGCTGTTTAAGTTAATATAGGACTTTTCATACATAATAAACTTCTAGCAGTCTGCTACGGCTGTCAATTTCAGCTGAATAACCACGGACTCAAGAAATATAGTACACACAAATAATGTTAGTGTGTGTGTGTGTACTATCTTTAAGAATTCTCTGTTTGCGCACATAATATGTGCATAAACACAGAATTCCTACTCATTTACTCACAGATAGGAAGGCAAACGGTAACAGAGAAACTAGTGTTTTCTGATTCACCATGATTTTATAGGCCGACCGTTTAACTCGCGTATCGCCATCTGAGGTACAAAGTCATAAAACATTAATTAAATCTCTTAAAGAACTATTTAACCACAGATAAAAGAAATGTAAGAGTATTCGTCACTAATATCCATATCGCTTGAATCATCATCACTGTCTGTGCAGCTTGAGGAGTCAGAATCTTGGCGATAGGCGATACGCGAGTTGAACGGTCGGCCTATAGTAGACATGTCAAAACACGGTGAACTGCAATGCATGAACTTGTTTAACATTAATTTCTAATTTAGTTCATAGCTACAGCCGTCCTTTTTTTGGCTACCTGTTAGTAAAAGATAGAGATTATCTAGAATTAATTTGGTAATTGAACAAGGAAGTTAGTATATTGTGCATGAAAAGTCTAATGTTATGTTATTAGATTTATTTTTGTGATGATATATTATAGAATCATAACGTGAAGTTTAATAGAGCTTTAAGAGAGTTGGCTGTTCGAAATTTCGATTTTTAGACCTATTCAAAGATATATTATTTGAAAAAAAGGACATTACTTAAAAAGGTTTAAGTAAAAAGTATTTTATAAAGGTTATGATTTTGACTAAAAAACTTAAACCACACAAATCATAGGGTATAAATACGTTATTTACTTAAGTAAAAATGTTTTTTTTACTAAATAGTATACAAAATATGTTTGACTTCACAAGTTTAATATATGTATGTTAAGTATTGTTTAGGGTTTTATCGATTTAATTTTTGGTTATGTGTATTGGTGATATTGTAATTCAATTAGACAATAAGTCACCTTTTTAGCCCCACCATTAATGAGCATAATAAATAATTTTGTTTTGTTTTTATTACAGAAGCTTTATATAACCAAATTATAGATAGTATTAACTCCGTTTAAGCAGTATATATTCAGAGTTGTCATTTGTCAGAACTTTTTTTTTTAATTGCCGGCTTTCATTGATCAGATTCTTGTAGTTTTTTATCATGTCTGTATTCTGTACTACTAGTACAGAATACAGACATGATTCACAACACAAATACAATTTTTTTTACGTACCTAGTACAGTACTAGGTACGTAAAAAAAATTGTATAGTGTTTCTTCCCCTTTGTTTTTGGTTTTTAATGTTAACAAAATTATCCATGAAAAGTTACTTCTAGTTGTAACTTAAAAATATATTAATCATGCTTAACAGGGTTGGATCTCTTTACACATTCAAAAGTATATGTATTTAGTCTACTAATGTTGCCTCTTACGTCGTGTCTTCTCATATTAAAATATAATATCAGTATTTTATGAATGATATTAAATAAAAATATAAAATGACTTAGTATACCTTTAATGAATGTGATGTGGCAGCTAAAGAATAGAGTTTCAATATATATCAGCATAATACTTGGGTAACTATAAAGTTCTTAGATGATATTAACATTCATAATAAAGTTTAAATAGTGATCTAAGAACTTGCAGCTTAAATTGTGATTTTAATACCATAATAATCATATGAAACTTTCTTATATAAATACTAATAAGAAATTACTTCATAAAGTATTAATATTTTTCGATCTTATTTCAAAACGACTTGTAGTCGATTACGCTTCCTAGTTCTAGAATAAGCAGGAAATGGGGTTTAGAGATTTATATAAAAAGTATCAAAATCTTTGTTAACTAAGTCTGCGCACGCTCAAACTAAATACCACTGGCGTACTTGTAAAATCAACAACATATACTATGCTGAATTTGGCTTACCCGCGCCAGTCTTGTAGCAAACTTATCACATGGAGGTCGTGCGGAATGTTATAAATTTGTATATTAAATTTTAGTTATACTTTGAAGTAAAATGCCATGTCTCCGAGTCTCGCGCTTTAGACATTTATCTCGAACCCGGCACGTGTAGAAAAAAATGACGAAGTCTATTTAAAACTAATGAAATCGAAATATACTGTCGATTGCTAAAGACATTGTATGGTGCAATGACATAAATATATGTCATTGCATGTCGTACGTTGAGTTGTAAAGTTGTCTCTTAACGTGACATCCTGAGAAAACGAAAATTAATTTTCAATCGACTAATGCCATTTTTTTTTTCGACATATGTTTAATTCGATATAAATGTCTTAAGCGCGAAAATCGTAGTCCATTACGTGTTAAAATTTTACTACAATAACTTAGAATGACATTGACATCTAAACCATACTATAATACAGTATTATATTGCTGTTTTCACAAACTTGTTTATACGTGCGATTGACCGCACGACAAAACATCTTGCTATGGTCTGTCTGTTTCTATTCACCCTATGCCATACACATAGTGTGTACCATGTGTTCTTGTGCATGTTTCGCCAGTGCAAATCAGGGGTTATGTGACGTGGTATCTAGTCTGATCGCATGCCTATCAATAATGTAAGGTAAAATGTATATTCTTCGTTGTCACTATTACCTACCTCTAATTCTTATCAAAACTATTAAAATTGTATTAATCATGCTTAACAGGGTAGAATATCTTTATACATGCAATTCTGACGCGTTAATATTGAGTAATTATATAACTAATTTGGTCGAAATATTAGTTGAGAAAAGTGCTTCCAATTGAGCTATTGAATTCCAGCTACCACATACACGAATCTACTAATGTTTCGTCCTCTGTTTCTCGTTATTTTGGATTGAGTATAAACATAGTAGTAATATTTTACGAGCGAATAAGCTCCTTCCTTAATACTATCTAGTTTAAACTGATTTAACCCTTCAATCGCCACAATTTTATACTTAATGCCGGAACCAGACCCATGTCGAACATCAACAACCCGTTAGAAATCCAAATGTGTAGATGAAGTGTTGAGAATTATTTTGTACCAATTTATAAGCTAGTTTTCGTATATAAGTACCTTAATTTGCCAAGTTTGTAGAGGTACGTAATTTGTGGAATGTGTCGACTTGGATGCAAATTCCCGTAACCTTCGTACAAGTACCTTATGCATCAAACTGTTAAGACCACACTACTAGGCGGTTGGCTGCTCTGTGATCAGAACCAACTTTGTATTGTTTCGGGCACATCTGATGTAAAATTATGTGGTGATTTTGGGGTTCATATTATTTACTAGTGATTTTTTCGGTCTTTTGTTATTAATGTATATATAAATAATGGTTTTTAAATTACTTAATATTTGATCTTCTAGTCCCATACGTTAGAATAGAGATAGATGTAAAGCTTAGTTATAAGTGAATATTAGATACCCTATTTTTGTTATGAAAATACTAAAGTCAGTTGTTGCGATCGTATGTAGTGTATTTAAATTAATACTTATGTAACTATGTATATCTCGTTTGTAATAAAGTGTGTTAGAGTCAATTCACACCGAATCGGCACTTATCGGCAGCGATGCGGTGAGAAATCTCTAGTGTCCTATAATTTGAAACTTCATCTTCATTACTATCATACTTAATATCGCTTGAGAGTCTTGATAAGTCTTGTCGCAGGAGTCCGCAAGCATTCCGACGAAAATGTACAGCGCATAGAAGTAGCGCGGTACTCGCAGGAAGCCGCATACTCTCCGTGCCGTTGGTTGCCAATTCAATGTGTATTGACACTTAGAGTAGTATCCAAATCAGTGAAAAACGTTAATAACCTTATTCTAATAAAGGACTTTGAGATTAGTCCGGCTTGTTACTATAGTCTGCGTGCAACTGCTTGTCACCTCTTGAGAAAAATACGCGCGCGGCAGGAAAGAACAGACGCCAGTCTGCACTAGGCTGTTGCACGCCTGCGATATGTTGTTCTGTACTGGGCGTTTGAACTGCACAACAAAACCATACAAGCGCAGTATATCTCTTTCAACCATTCTGAAACAATAGAGATGGAAAGTAGGGGTGAGATTATATCTACCCCCATGCAACATTTCACTCCACACATGAGGTGACTAGGACATGTATACGGGCTATAAATAAATACATGGTAAATAAGCGTAAATCTTCTGTAAGTCAAGAAGTCCTTAGCTGCAACAGACAAGAGTTATATGTCATTTCTTTACATTGTAATTAGGAGTAGCATTTGAAGTCATGACAATGTAGATTTGGAAAGGTAAACTATTTAGTGACCTGTTAGCAGGGCTAAACGATTCGCATCAATTTAAACCGCGAACCTGGTGCGTGCATACTATATAACCCTACCAAAAATCATGCATCATGACCCATTGGCTGAACAATGTAACTATACATTAACAATATTTAACCAGAGGTGTTATATTTTTCTTAATGTATTACAGAGATAGCATATCATGTTTTAAATATATAAACCGATATTACAATATCATGCAAAATCTATAATTTGTTGTTCTTATTTGAAATCCTTGTTCCCTAGTAGGCATTATTTGGAATATATCCTAGTTTGCTTTCATACTTGAAAAACATTTTTGTGGGGCGCTAACAATGGCAATAATAACTAAAGGCTTCTCATGGGAACACAGACTACTAAGAGAACCATGGGAATAGTGGAATAAGTCAAGGTTCTCATAGTAATCCGTGGAATAAGTGTCAATCAATGAACCGAATGAACAAATAGCAAAAAAAATAGTGCGATGCTTTGCTTGATTCTGCCAGCTCAGAATAAATATTTTGAGGCAGTGATGCTGTCAATCTGACTTTGACATCATAACTACTGTCAAAGTCATGATGTCATGTTGAAGTCCTCTTTCATCTTTCTCGGACGAAAGATGCTTTTATCATTTTAAACATAAATAAAGTGAATTAATTTATGAAAATCATTTTCAATGATGTCTGGGGGTCTAATTGATAAAGTTTATATAGGTTTAGATAATGCGCCGGCAGCATTTGATATAAAAGGACGTATTTTAGGGCCGGTGAGTGTTTACAATTTTCTCAAAAAATTTAACAATTCGTTGCGGTAAATTTAGTAAATTAAAGTGTTTTATTACAGAATGGTACTAATTTAGAATATATTAGATCAGAAACTGGAGTTGTAGCGGTGTTAAAGGGTGATAAAATCGAGCCTTTACACTTGGCTTTACATCATACTAGATCGGAAGCTTTGACGGCAGCGAGATCATTAGCTCAGAACTTAATAGAGACTATAAGAGCAGAATTGGCGCAATGGAGTGCCGCCCAGGCCAGTGGACCGCCTCCTACGTTGAATGTACCACCACCGACGCTAACAACGACCAGTGCGCCTCCGCCAGTACCCCCACCTGCTGTTACAGCTCTGTCAACTCCTCCGACCATCACATCCACCGCGCAGCCAACAGTCATGCCGCCAGTAGTCAGTGTCGCTCCAGCCACCACTCCCCTAATGACAGTCCGCCAGCCCACAGTCTTACAACTCCTCCCTCAGCAGCAATATGTTCTAAACCAAGAAAACGGGCAGCTAATACCTATAGTGCAACCAGGAGTACAAGTCTCTAATACCAATTTCACTTCACTACCTCTAGCTCAGCCATTGAGCTTACAACAACCTAACTTTGGGACACAGCTTGTAGATATATCCAGTATGCAGCCTTTAAATGTGACACAGTTGAGACTGAGTGGAGTACCATCTTCTATGTCTATGATATTACCGAATGGTCTATCCTTCCCTCAAGCTAGCCTATCAACCACAGATACCACAACTGTGAGCACAGCAACCTCCACACCAGTTGTATGTGCAGCTCAGAGTACTAACTCATCACAGAAAATATTGTACAGCACGGATAAAGGAGACAAAGAGGTTAAATACCATATTCAAGGTGCAGATACAGTGCAGTGGACGGTGCCGGGCTCTCAAACTATGTTGATACCATACCAACAGTTGCAAGAATTTAGTGGGGGTCAGCAAGGTCTAACTAATTTACAACCACAACAATTTGTATCAGTGAGTACCTGTTAATGTTTCCTTAGTTTACTGCAACACAGTGGCTGGCAAAAGGCTTGGATATCAGCCTTGACTGTAGCTGCTTTTCATATAAATATTATGTGTGCAAACCTACCTACACTATGCTCCTTTTGGCCAAATTATTACTCGCTTACTGGAATAAACTTTCTGTCCAAGGCTTTGACCCACACCTATGATTATCACTGTAAAACATTACCCATGAGTTTTTACCTGAATTTACATTAAGGGTACTTATCGTAGTAAAATTTCTTTGGCTTATTTTTTAATATATCAGGCAGATCAAGTAAATATCAGTTTAATAAGATTTTCAACAAATTCTGAACAAAGTATTTTCTTAAATTTACGTGAATATCACACATTGAAATAAAACTATTTTGTAACTATTATAAAAAGTATTTCTTTTTTATCCGTTATATAATAGTTTTATTTTAATGAATTTTGCACAAGTTTTTTATAACAAGAACTTAAATAACAGATGTACAATTAATGAAAACTATAACTAATTTAAAATTTTCCGAGAAAAATAAATCCAGTTAAGTATCTTTTCAAAACAGCATCTAGGTAGCAGCCTGTGAGCAAGGTATCAACAAAGCTGGCATTGTTACCAGCCCTCTTTTTGCTAGATGTGTTAATTAGATGTCAAGATTAATTAATATTTAATTTGTGACAATTTCAGATAGCCCCAGCAGGTGGCCTCCCGCAGACATCTCTGCCACTGACAGCGGCACAACTACAGCAACTACAAGCTACTGGCACTATAATGCAGCTAAATCAAAAGGTAAATTCGCTGAAACTTTTATTATACAGATTAGTCATTGTTAATTTTATTTTTCCATTATACACCTTTCAAAAAGAAAAAATAGGTTTAGAAAAAGATGCTAAAAATATCTCATGGTTAATGTTATCAGTGAACGACCCCTGTAAAGTCTCCATCAAGGCAAATGAAGATGATGAAATGGCAGATATCAAGCTCAAACTATTGTTTACATTATACAATATCTCTTACTGTATCCCTTATTGTTAAATAAATGTGGTATAGTACACTGATACATATATTTATATTTCTCAACAGCCAATAGTGAGCAGTGGTTCTTTGATAAACATAATCTCGACTGGCCAAGCATCGTCTCCACAAATTATAGCTGTGAGCATTAGGTTTATTATACCACCATAAGAAGCTTAGTCCTCACAAACTTTCGTTTTGGTTCTCAATTTGTTTCCATTGGTTGTGGCCATATTCTGTCTTAATTTAATAACATTTTATAAAGGCTCTTGTCAATAAATCAACTAAGTTTGCACGCAAGTGCTAGTCAACTTATATGGACAATGAAATGGGTGGGATTAACAAAAAGCAAATGAGATGTGTTGTGTTCAGAGCAGATGTAATCTAAAAAAAACATGTTGCAGTGGACCCGAGCAGGTTGAGTCAACTTGATGTTAGCCCCATCCTGCCACTCATTATCTCAAGAGGTGACTCGCAGTTGAGTTCTGACTATAATTATAATACTTAATGAAATTATGTGTCGTGGACAACTTTCGGTTGAGTTATTTGACAATACAATGATGTAATTTTAAGAGTTATGACTTTTTGTCACATAAAGGAGATGTTCAAAATGTATAGAGCTTGGGATTCAAATAATTGTAAATTAGAACGAAAATCTGAGTAACATCCTTCCGTTTTTTTTTAAATTGAAACTGAAAATTGGATACCTTTTTGCAATATTTATGATTATTGCAATTAGCAGCCACATGGCCAAATGACAATAGAGCAGCCAAAAAAATTAGAATTATTTAAAAACTCTGTCAATGAATGCAATTATTGATATCTATTACATTTTTTAGTTTTCTACAAAAATGGGTGCTCCAAAAATTCATGTTTAGTTAAATTCCAATAGCTTATTAAATAAGCTTTCCAATGAAGTATATCACATTGGTGTTCAAAATACTATCCCACTTTTGACGTCTTCTTTAAAATATAATTAAGAAAAAGGACACTGAAACTGTCTGTATGTTAATGCCGTAAGATTTATCAGATACTCTACATAATTATTGTTGACAAGGGTCTGCAAATTTAATCCGTTACTTAATTTCCAGATGTTTTAGCTGCCATGCATCGTTATTATTATCTTCTTTTCCCCTTCACTTACTTTTCTTCTTTTTAATTGTATTTATAACATTTCACTCTAAGGCAGGCAAAATTCTTTCTCAATTTTTATACGGAACTGATTGCCTTATTTTCATTTATAAAAAAAATATTTTATGTAGTAAAAGAAGGATTCTGCCTTCCGTTTTATAATGTGCTTTCTCTTTCTTAAAATATCCCTAAGAATATTTTCACTTGATCAATGTTACGTTTAGATTATTGAGCCACTCAGTAGACTACCAATTTTATTTAGGGTACGATAACACGCGGGTTCACAGTTTAAATTCAGTCGATTTGTTTTACAGGCTGTTGAATGGCTCAGTAATTAAAAAAATGTGATAATATGTACCAATGTGTATTGCAAATTTAATAACTATTCTATGCTAATAGGTGGAAGTATTAATATCTCTTTTTATTAATCCACCTTCATATTGCCTACTCCATCATTATTTAGTAGTTTAATCTCTTTATTTTGCTTTTATTTTTAGAACACTTCAACAAATCAGAAGATAGGCTCTCAAGATTCACGTGGTCAGAAAAGGTTGTCTGATGGTTCTCCAAGCCAACTGCAACTGAGACCTATAGCTCCTGCGGGGTATGTACAGAGGAACACATTATTAATACGGTGTCATCATTAATAACTAACTTGTTTTCAGGATATTAATTTTGATATTATTCAATAATCATTTTTGATGCGAAAAAATTTCCAACAATGGTTGTTATCGATCATTATTTAATCAATCATCAACTTTTCAGAAAAATATAGACTAAAAATTAGAAAAGAAAAGCTTCTAAATCATCTAAAGTAATATGCAATTGGCGTTTATCAAATTTGATTGTGATTTGTGCAAAATTGACATCAATATTAACTAGGGATGATACATCAATCTTCCACAAGGCTTTGGAATGAAGCAACATCACCGTTTTTTCTATTTTGCTGTAAGGAATCCATTGGGGCCACTGACCACATTTTTGAATAAGAAATTAATACCAACAAATTCCTGTTAAAAGTGAATTATTTATAGGGCATTTCACCGATATGTTTACTTAACCTAAAAGTTGTTGTTTTTTTGCCAACATACCGATAGAATCTTACGGTTAGATTTTACAAAAAAAAAAACAATCTGCGATAGCTGCTCTTCTTTCGTCCAGTTACATTGAATCTACCTGAAGAAGATTATTTATCCATCTCTTTTTCACCAGCTAATGTTTCTCCATGTGTATTGAACTGCTATGATTCCGCAGGTCGCATGTTACCAATGACAAAAGTTCGTCGAGAGATACCCGCTCGTGGACCGCGCCTCAAGGTACATTGAAGACTCCTGCAATTATTTGAGATGATTTGACCTTTATAATTAAATTTAGTACCTAAACGCAATAAGAATCCATATTGGTCACGTAGTAAAAGAAATTGAGACTGAATATGCGCGCCTGACTCGCACTTCAATATAAAATTAATACAAAGAAATCGATAAAATACTATATATGTTCATATTCTAGTGAGGTGAAATCATCTCATTAAAAAATTCTATTATATTAATTAGTTATTAGTGAAAATAAGTATGAGTGTTTTACTTTAGGAGATGGAGAAATTACTGTATATGGAGTATTTTATTTATAGTTAGCAGCGAGTGGGACCTGAATTTCGACGTCGTATAATGTGCTAACATTATTATTCGCGCTTTTTTTATGACTAATTGACTAATATATTTCCTTTTCAGCTAACTGCTAATACGGCAGCATAGATTCCTTCCCAAATAGTTTTATCATTCGCATTGCGTATTAATTTGAATTTGGAACTGACTTGGGCTATACATACATACTTGACAGCCTTGTTTATTATTAGCCAGCCTATTGACTATTGACTAAACCCTTTGGTATTTTAAAATTCACGCGCTGAAGTTGCGTAAATTAAATAAATTGAAGCGTAATTCTTGCATGGCGTACCTAAAGTATACAAGAACTTAAAAAACGAATGATAGATTCACTTATTGCAGGATTATACCGCGTAGTAACAAAAGCGTGAAAGTTTTAAAAGTAAAGCGTCTTAGCATGCGCGCAAGATTTGTCGCCTCGTTTAAGCAATAAGATTAGGAGGGTGCATCTGACAACGAGCATACGAGATACTTCATGGCAGAATAAATTTCTATACAACGTGTTGCAGTGGTTTAGGACAGAATGTGTGTGTCTAACTTTGGTCTATGTCTCCGTCCTGTCGGTTACATAACTTGAACGGTGACCAGCAATTGCGCGCAGACTTTAGCATATCTTCAAGCATTAATCTTGTTAAAAGCATTTTTGCGTTAAATGGGTACTTTTTTTTTCTAATAAAAACTGTAAACGCAATGCAATAGAATTTTTCTTTTTTCTTTCAGCACGCTTCCACACATCCGTGATAATATGTATTATTAGGAGCACTGTTGTTTAACCATCATGTATTTCCATTTGGGAGATCTTAGGTTAGATTTGATGCTTGCGTACTACCAGATTGCAGTATTAATAATAAGTTTCATCCTGCTGTTATATTAATGTTATTTTACAATGTAGCAATCTGATATTAACTTTCTCGGTCTAATTATTTGCATTTAAATAGCATTGTGCAATGAATTAAAAAAAAGTTAAATACACAGAATGATTTAGTTATATCGATGATTTGGTAGTATCAGTAGTAAGCGTAGAAGAGCGGAAGACTTCGTGTAACGACTATTAAGGTGGCTTATTATGTGATTTAGAAGTGCCTATAATTGCAGGCCATGCATAAACTTTTCCCGACACGAGCTTTAGTTCTAAGCGTATCATTAATGTCATTAGAGTATTTCTTTGGTTCATTTGCGCTTCAAAGTGGTGTTTTATTTATCTTTCCATTTATACCAATCAATATTAATGGCTTCTTGCGTTAACCGTCTTAGTTCTTCCCAGTCCTTTTTATATTTAAACATCTTTCAAACGGCGCGGGCCCAGCGACGCGGCGACGGCCCTCTACCGTGCTCTGTGCGTGAAGTATATCTACGTGCCACGCCGGTAGCTTCTACAAACAAGCGCGCGTTACTCTGGGCGTCTCATTATAAATGCTAATAAATATTACCATTTTAGCTCAGCACTTGCGTTTATGCGTTTATGTCAAAAAAATTATACTAACAAAATGTAGTTAATGTTCTTAGTTAAAAATGCTTTTCCTTTTCTTATGATCTGCACCTATCCTACTATTTATTTTTAGCTTTCGCCTGATTACTTACAGCGGTGATGGAGCGAAACCAATCAGACAATTACGTAGCTGCTGTACGAGATTCATGCGCATTTCGTACTTAGCCATCAACAAAAACAATCTTGCTATTTACGACTACATTTCTTAATTTAGCTTGTTCTAAACAGCCTTTCTTTGAATCCTTGAGAGCTTCTTTTAGTGTAGCAGAGCTGTGTGCAGTCGTTGATGTCCTCAATTCCTCACGTCTTTGACGCCACAGAGCACAGTGTTTTACAATCGCCTATAGGGGCAGACACTTTTAGTAAATACCGTGAATCGATTTAGTACGTTATACTAATTAAGGAAGCAAGAAACCCAATGTCAATTATGTTTGGTTTTATAGTATAGTAAATTGTAATTATTGCGGTCAAATTAGATTTTTAGATAGTAAACAATATTTTACCTGTTTCAGCTTTCCCATAAGCAACATTAGCATTTATTTTCTCCAAATTCTACATTTTGGGTTAGTATAACGTACGAAATTCTAAGCGATTGTAAAACACTGTGCAGTGGTCTCAAAGTTTGCATTATTAGAAATTCTTAAGTTTCACCTTAGCCTAACCTAATAATCTTGTTTTACAAAGCTGTGTAATTTATGCTTGATCATTGTGTTTATAGGTGGAGTAATCGAGATAAATGAAGCTTTCTACGTTTTGGACCTAATTTTGATTCCTGTCTTTCTTAATTTTGACAGCAGTACTGACCTGTGAAGAAATAATAATCATCTAAGCACCTGCAACCTGCTATTAGCGCAAATGCATAGCGTAATTTAAATTATACTCCTATGGATATTAACTTATTTTCCTCCAACAGCTAAGGACAACACGATTGTAAGCATGGGAATGAAAATAAATCCTGCACACGGGACCATCATACAAGTTTCTTCGGGACAACAGACCAAGTAAGTTTGTAGAAAACTTGATTAACTTTAACTTGAAAGTCGCCAATATAAACACTGTAGTGTGTATTATAGTGTTTTTCTTGATTAAACGTAACTCTTTTTGGCAGTGTGTCTACCCCTGGAATAACGCAAGATGGCTCAGGGATGTACATCCGGCAGATAGACCGCAACGCTATACAAATCCAACCCAGCAAAGATGGACAGAAACAAGAGTTAACTAAAGTCCAGAACACGGCCCAAAATGTTCAAATGATCACCGTACCTCAAGGAATGACAGTATTACAGAACCCTCTAAATATAAGCCAGGTTCCCACCGTACTTGGACAGCCAAACAGTCAAGTTTATATGATACCAGGGAACCACCAGAATTTCGTCCAAACTGGTCTACCACCAGGGTTTCAACAAGTTCTTCAACCTGGGCAAAATGTCACGGTGATGCAGCCAAACCAGTTAGGAGTCCCCGGAGGCGTCCAGTACAACATGCCTCTAATGCCCATGAATATGCCCGCCACGTCGCAATACATGCCCGGCATAAATCTCAACACGCAGCTATCGGCACAGCAATTGAATGCAGCTTTAAGTCAACAATTTAACCCTAATTTGGGTACTATACCTATTGTCCAAGCTCCTCAGCCTTCGTCTCCTATGGCTAATCCTCCTACAATCCCAGTGTCCCAACCTCCTCCAGTTCACCAAATCGTCCCGAACTCCTTCTTAACTCCTACATCGCAATACGCGGGAATGCAACAGCAATATATGATGCAAGGAAACTCCAGCCCTATGACAGTTCCTCCGAATCAATCCTCCGTTCAATATTCCATTCCTGCAAATCAGAATTCAACAAACAATGGCAGTGGACAACCAGCGACCGCAGACACTGATACCACAGCGAATAATCAAGCAAATTACATCACATCTTCTCAAGATAATGGGTATTCATTATCTAGTGCAGTACAAAGTCAGCAGAGCTTTGGAACTGAGGGAGCGACTACTCAAACAGGGTTTGCGCCTTCTAATCAGAATAGCTCACAGGCGTATGGCACGTCTAATGGCACCCAGAACACTTACAACGTTAGCCAAACGACGACGCAACCACCACCTTCCTACAATCCTACAAACGGGGCAAACCCATCTACAAATCAAAGCTATGCACCCGTAAATACACCTACCTCAACCCCCCAAACCAACTACTCGCCATCAACTACCCCAGCTCCTAATCAAAATTACCCAGCTCCAAACCTCCCCAACATGACTAATGTAGCTTTTCCGCCTAACCAAAACCAGAATCCTTACCCGAACGCCACAGGCCAAAACTTGGCAGCTTATGCGAGTAACCAGTATCAATATACGAGTAGGCCATGGTTCAGACCTCGCTACGGTTCCCCACAAGGGTCACCGTACAGTTCCGGAGCAGGGCCACCTCCTAATACTCCTCAAGGCCCGCCTATGCCAGTGCCCCCACCCACCGGAAACTATAACTACTGGCAGGACAGCTGAGACCTCGATAGTATTATTATTGGTACGGATTTTGATCAGTGTTAATTGTAGATTACTGTTTAGTATAAGAAAGACTGCTTTAAGAAAATACATTTATGAAATGTAAAGAAATATTTAGAAATAGATGAGATCAAGAGTATTTCGTATTTAGTTGTTTTATTACTCAATTATTTTCCGCTGGAGATGGCGATTTCGTCCGCTTGATATACTGATAAACTGTACTTATTATTTATCAATGCCCAACATTACCGGCTTATGGAATATCTACTTTTAAAATATGTAAATTCTGGTACTTAAAACAAAATACTTAAACGTGTCCAAAACTGATAAAATGAAACAAGTAATAAAGGAGACGTTCAAAAAAATAGAGCTTGCGATTAAAATAATTGTATTTGAATGACTATCTGAGTTACTGTTAGAGCATTATTAACTAATTTTTTTCGTGCATTTAAAATGACTACACCCTCCCGTTTTTTTTTAAATTGAAACAAAATTGGAATCCTTATTGCAATATTTGCAGACTACTGCAATTGGCAGCCCCATGGCCAAATGACAATTGAGCAACCAAAAAAATTAAAAATCCATAATGTCGGATAAACTAAAGCTGACCTACGGGATTGTAGTATACTCGTTGTTTTTTTTTAGTTTCATTGAAAACTTCAATAGTTTTGTTTTTGTTGACCACAGACTAATTTGATAAGGTGCCGAGGGCTCGAACTTTGAATTATTATTTAATATAATGAATACAGAAAATCGTTACCCAGTCGCAGCATCATTATTCATGTTGAAAGAAATAAAGATTCGACAGGAGAAGGTGGATCGTGGATATCAATTGCTAAGGCGAAAGGCGGAGGCTCTGAGGATCAAAGGAAGACAGGTGGCAACTGAGCTGGCTTCCACTCAAGCTGTATTAGGCCATACGTTGAGAGAAGCCTACATTTCCTTAGCAGCTATTAAATTCACTAATGGAGAATCTAATGCGTTGGTGCTTGAAAATGTTGGACAGGTGCCTTCATAAAAGTCATTTTAACCAAACTGAACAATCATCAGCCTAATGCTGGACTTAAATCTCTTGTAACTTTCTTTGAACTCTTCATTTTGGTTTTTTAAAAATCCTGAGATCGAATCAACTACTTACTTACCTATCTTCAGTAGCCAGTAGGTACCTCAGTAGTGGAACATGGGTATCAATAGTATTTTTAGTAAAGTGATTGGTTTAACTAACTACAGTAGGTACATGTGCGATCTGAATAACAGTAGAGGTGTTAGCCATCAACACACTTCACATTTTTCGCAGTAAGTAGTTACATTTTCCTTAACTGAATTATATGCCTATCTAATGTATATTGCTAGGCGCAAGTCCGAGTACAACGTATACAAGAGAACATATCAGGAGTCCCCACGGTTTCTCTGCAAGCTATCGAAGAGTCGGGAGTGGGTGACTGTATGCGATATGCAGGCCTTGGCGCGGGAGGACACAGGACTGGCGAGGCGAAGAAAGCGTTCAGAGAGGCAGTCAGGATACTGATTAAGTTTGCGTCGTTGAGGAACACTTGTATATTGCTAGATGAATCTTTAAGAACTACTTTGAGGTGAGTAGGATGTCGCAGAACTTCCAAGTTGTGACAGTCTCAATCTAAGTAAGTAAGTAAGGTACTTATAGGCAGTGCCGGATTAAGCAAGCGCGGGGCCCGTAGCAAAACATAATAAAATGAGGGGTCTTTATTTTTCTAAAAAAAAAATTAAATAAAGTTAAGTAAAAGTAGTAAATTTTAATATCTAAATATTTTTTATCTCAGAGATATTAATTTTTTTCAAGTTTTAACAATGTAACTATAGAAAATCTATCAATACAAAAAAAACTGTCTTAAATAAAATTTATCTCGCTATGAGCAGTCCGCTCTCTGTAATATGCTCCTTATTAACATGACTTGTCATGTGTTGCACCACTGTAATATTGTACTCTGAATAAAACTAATTACTTGTTATAGCAAAAGTTTTTGTTTGGAAGATACCCGGGGCCCTCTTTTGCGCGGGGCCCGTAGCAAATGCTACTTTTGCTACGTGGTTAATCCGGCACTGCTTATAGGTGTATCTAGGGTTATTTCAAGGATGGACCTGGCCCGTAAAATGCAATAACTGGTTAAACCAAGTCCAGGCATTCAATATTCTGGTGTGGGCACACTTAAGCCCTCATAGATTTTGGAGGTAAGCTGACGCTTTAAGCCCTCTACGACAAAATTCTTCTTTTCCATTCATTTGGGAAGGGCACGCTACTCGCACTGATGAGACTGGTTCTCCACCCAAACGCTAACCTCCCTCCGTTCTCCCGATGCCGTCCAACAGTCGCGCGTT
Source organism: Meganola albula (assembly GCA_936450015.1). Lineage (NCBI taxonomy): Eukaryota > Metazoa > Arthropoda > Insecta > Lepidoptera > Nolidae > Meganola > Meganola albula. The sequence goes on along the minus strand of OW388157.1, from coordinate 3,642,874 downwards.
TGCGTCGATAGTCGCGATGCTGTAGCGTATGCAAATGCGACTAACGCGCGTTATTAAAACGTTAGAAATACGCGACTGCATTGCCACAAAAATTCGCCGTAGGAGAGGGGCACGGCGGCGGCGTAAACATTTCTATAACGTAACTGTAATTTTGGTCTTACAAAAAAGCGGCAGGAAAAATTAACTTTTTGCTTCGATTTCGAATAAATGCCAAAGTACTTTTTATAGTTTTGGACGTACTTAAGTACTTAAGTTGATTTTCAGGAAAGTAAATGGTATCGAAAAGGTCATAATGCCAAAATTAAGGAACACTGAGACTTACATATTGATGGAAATGGATGAAAGGGTATGTGCATCATTACTTCCGCCACCGTTTATCAAGTTTTTAATTAAGTTGGTTCATATTAGTCTACCTACCCACTTTTAACTCTTGTTTTTCTTTTTCCTTTTCTTTCCTTCAGGAGTAGGTATTGTGAGAGAAACTTATGAAAAGAAAATTGTTATTCCTATTATGATTTTAAAAAATATTACTTAGAAACTTCCCTAACAATAATTGTAATTGGTTCTTAGCCAATATTATTGTAAATAAATAAATAAATAATAACTAGGTATAGTCACAGAACTCACAGACAATAAAATACTGGTACATTGGTATAGTGCAGGTAGTTGTTTGCGTCCGTTATTTAATTTCGGAGAGTCTTAAGTTCGATTAATGAACAATGTAAACGTTTGGTCGAATGGAATTTTATTACGAAAGAACCTATTGTCGTCAAACGCTACTGCGACTGAACGATATGTCAAAAAATGTATCAGTCGATGAACTAATCTTTTAATGTGACATAGCAACATGCCTGTAGTACCCGATGGCGTGGGTAAGAGGTGAATATCACCCACTTGTGGCGTATGTTTATTCCCTCCATCAATCAAATCTTAACCCCTAATCAGGAGAGAGAGGAGTTTCATCGTTTGAAAATGGTGAAAGCCAAGAAAACCCGCACGCAAATATACGCCAACCTGCGTCGGCGCACGGAATCTCTACAAGAACAGAGGGATGGGGGCAGTGGCGAATTTGAAGGCAAGTTATGCATTCATCTTCCCGTCTGCTGTTAGGCATTTTAGCATTCAACATTTGGTTCATAGCTTATCTTACCTAGGTAATGTTGAATGCTATCACTATCACAAATAAAATAGGTAATATTATGTAGGTAAGTAGTAGAATATACACCGTACACACGTTGAGATTTAAGTATGCACTTACATTAATTATAAGAATTATACGGTCTTTCCACCCTAAACGAGTATCCGCCTTAGAGTGGCTGTTTTAGGGTGGATAAACGGAAAGACCGGAATTATAACAATGAAACGGGAGCGAAATAAAAACCGTACAATAACGACAACTTATTTTATTTACCACTTATAAAAATTAATACCTATTTCATTTGCTTATGCTTAACCACACTTTCCCGCCTTTGGCTAGCTCTATGGCAGTGGGCGGAAGGGATGAAGGGACGTGTCAATTTAGCGGGCATGGCGGGCTAACAGAGGCTGCCTGTGGCTGACGTAACTTCCGCAACAGACTATAACTATCTATACGCAAAGTTTCATCCAAAATCCCTTCAGTAGTTTTTGCTTGAAAGAGAAGCAAACATACAACCACACAAACAGACAAACTTTCGCATTTATAATATTAGTAGGAGTAGGACAGGACTACAACTACATATACCATTCTGTGCTGTAATACCTACTTAGGATCCAGAATTACTGCTGAGTAATCTTAAAATGTTACAAGTGCACAATTTTTAATTAGTTGTTTGTTTGTTCTGCAGAAGTTGCTCACTTCCCAAACTTGCCTTTTGGATCAGTAGAGTGCTTGATGAACATACTGACGTGCCCCTCATCCATATCCTTATCAGACAGCGTGGATAAGAAGCCTAATTGCTACCCGCATTATTGGGATGACGATGATTTGTTGTTTTAATTATGGAACCTGTTGTTTTAACAATTAAAAAATGTGGCAACTTTCTTCATTGTACGTAGAGTAGTTACCAAATAAACCCTCTATCAAAACCCAAATAATTTATTTCAATATAAACCTCAATAGACAGAAATTATGATATGCACGCATTTATAAATTACAGTACTATTTATGTTACAAAACCCAGCCGTTGTCCAATCTTTCTTCCATTGGCCTGGTAAAGTGCTGGCATCTTCGGAACTTCTCCAAGATTTCGTACTGAAAATGAGAAATAAAAGACATAATAATAATTGAGCTAAATTTCTGTAGATAGGATATATTTTATTTGTTTACGAATTCCCAAGTGGTTTATGGTATCAGCTAGAGAAGGATACCAACATTCCCAAGCCACCAAGTCACTAATATAGTAATTAGGGTTGGCCATAGTTCGTAAAGTCCAATTTGTCCAACCAGTTGAACAAATCCTGCATCCTGCCTTACACCACCCCGACCGATTAAATATGGAACTATACAACACGATACAACCAAACTTACAGGTCCAGTCTTTTCTATTGTTTCACTGTAGAAAGTAACTGCGCTGGAACCAGTTCCATATAGTGGATATTTTAGATGCATCTGTAAAATTAATATCATAAAATAGGTGATTAAACAAAAAAATCCATGAACAACCGTTCATGGATTTTTATTGTTTAATCACCACCAAAACCTGATACAAGCGTAGGTGTTTTCTCTTTCTACTCATCTCTAGGTGATATAAATAGATATCTTGAACCCCTACCCCATCATATACATGCCTGAATGTCGATATAAACCTATAGCGACTTAGTCATTTGCCCCCCGATCCCCTAAAACTAGTGTTCGGCAACGTCCTGAGCCGAGGTTCGTCCCCACATGGGGAGCCCTCATGGCAGTTGCCACAGTACTTGATCGGTTCGACCGTCCTCTGACGGCTCACTGAAAAAGTCCGGTGAGCCAATAAAGGCCCTTCCGGCTAATTGGGTTAGGTCATCCGCATAAAAAAACAGTCATTTTTTATACAGAAGTAGACACGTAAAGAGTAAAAGAGCCCACATTTTTGTCAGCAGTTACTTCTAGATTGCGTGGTTCGAACTCCTCCTTCACATAATTAGCATCGTATTCAGTGCAATATTCTGATACAGGTGTTGATGTCGCCAGCTCTTCAATAACTTCGTCCAACATTTGTTCCCAGAAAAAGTCAGTCAGCATTCGTTTGCGAACACCTATAAAAATATCTTTACTCAAGGGTAGGTACAGCAGCTGTTTTAACATCTTATAAAAGCATTAATATTGTTATCCATTACTATTAAGGAGCTGTAGGTAACTAGGTTAGGGCTTTGACTAAGATTTTCGTCAGTGACATACGCACAATCCACGGCTAATTTCTTTCAAATTTTGCCGAGCACCTTTAATACATCGTTATTTCACCTTATCCTCGACACCTTTGAGTTGAGTTGAGGAGTTTTTTCACAATGTTTAATAAAAAATTAGAATGGTCACCAATATGTAAAATAATTATAATATTTAATACAGTATTTTGGAAGCTAAGCAGACCTTGAGTTATGGAAACCAGTTAACTGGTACCTACCTTTAAACTTACCCCCGTATTCGTAAACGTCTTTAGTCTATAGCTAAAATAGGTTTTCGTTTATCTTTGTCTGCTAAATTGACATATCTACTAGTAAGAAAGAGAAAGTCCATTTTAACTAGTCAAAATTTTTATGAATAAGATGGATACTATACCTAAACTACTTTTCTATTGTAAATATATATGTACTTACACCCAGACACGAGACTAACAGACATGTTCTTCACACCACACAATTAATGTCTGTCTCGGGTGATATAATAGGTATAATAGGTACGGTTATCAGTCATCATAAGTCATAAAGTATGCCTCAGTACCAACACTAACTTACCTTCGCCAACTTTCAACTTCTTCGGTACTTTATAACTATTACGCATTTCACTCCCCGTTTCGGGGGGCTCCCGACCGTCTTGTAAAATCCATGGTCTGCTAAAGTTCTTCCCTTTTCCATACGCTGATGGCTCAACAGGAACTTTAGGATGGAGTTTTATTCTTTCAAGAGGTCTTATTTTTACCGCTTTCTCCTCCTTCTCCGGCTCAGGAATGTTAGCTTGGACACCAGTGTCAGCGCTTGCTAATTCCATTATTTTTATTAATATAGTTTATAAAAAACTGTGCACGATTTTAACTTTGTTGTTGCTGTAGTCTTGGCAACATGACGCTGCTGGTTGCATTATATTTTATAATGAAAGAACTCTGTGGGATTCTGCAGTATAGCAAGCGAACTTATTTTACTGTCGAAAGAATCATATTTTTAATCTTAAAAAATATATAAATAACCACGAAAGAAAAGCTTTTTCTTCAGATAAAAGATCAAGATTTTCATTTTTATGTAAAATGGAACGGTGCAGAATTCAAAATTTGAATTAGAAAATGTCACTGTCACTGATTAGATTTGTCAGTTGTCTTCTCAATAGTTCTCAGCTGTCAAATCAGTCTTCAGAAATTTAGAAATGGCTGAAGCTTGCCAAATAGCTCGTAAACAAGATTTGCCCCCTCCGGGGGGCTACAAACCCATCCCATATAAAAGAATACCTGCGGCAACTTTCTTTAGCGGTAAGCCATTCGTTAAGAATATGTAAAACTTGCTGTTGTTAACGGGATCATTATGTAATCCTGTTTCTAGGTTAGTTTGTTTTGAGATATTTTCCTTCAAGGGGATACCAGCTGTATTGGTGTCACTTATTATGCACCTTCATCATGGTTAAATAAATAATTATTGTTGTGACAGTATACATTAAGTAGGTAGGAAATAGGAATAGAAGCCATTGATAACATCGCTCTGTTCTTCTTGTTATCTACAAGCAAACCAGAGCACACCAATCCACTTTGTTGCCTTGATAAAAATACTATATTCTTCTTTTTCAAATCGTTATTAATTGTATGATTGTTGAACCAAGCTACAACTGATAATTGGCGATATATGGCAAAGGGTGCCTGTACACGTCTAGCTGTTATGCTTTTCCTTGTGTCTGTGGGTGGCTAGTCGGCTAATAATTGACAGTTGCAGCTAAAATATGACTAGGAATTCTTTATTACTGCAACAGAAAGGTGCAAATTATACTTTAAAAAGTTTTGATTTTTCCAGGATATGCTTTATTCGCGGGCTATGTTGGCATGACAGCATTAGCTGCATGGGTTTATAATATAACTAACAAACAAATAACTAAAGATCAAATTGAGATGAGATCTGCCCGTATGGCCATATTGCCAATGTTGTTAGCTGAGAGAGACCGAGAGTACCTGAAGCAATTGCGCAGGAACCGTGATGCTGAGAGTGAGCTTATGGCTGATGTGCCTGGATGGGAGGTATGTACACCTAACAAAAAATATTTTTTTATTATTGTTTGTCTATTTTAAATTCTCCATGAAGCTCCAGACTTGTGGAAGGTGTAGCTAAGCCAATATGTAGAGGCCCTTTAGACATATTTGCTCTAAATTTAGGCAACTAGAACTAGGAGATGACTATGGCCCCTGCATGACCAATGCAGCACAATTATCACAGATAAAATGGCAAGAGGTGACTTGCCCACTCAATAAATCTGCCGTCCACTAACTAAAAGGCAGCTAACCCACAGTTGGTCGTTTTTCACTTTTTAATGTAGTCACATACAACTTTCGATTCTCTATCTATTGGTCTAAGAATCATTTTTCTATGATTCATCTAAAACTATTAATCATAGAAAAATGATTCTTAGACCAATAGATAGAGAATCGAAAGTTGTATGTGACTACATTAAAAAGTGAAAAACGACCAACTGTGGGTTAACTGCCTTTTAGTTAGTGGACGGCAGAAATGGGCTCTCATCTGACTGCTAAAGTGACAAGGGCAACATAGTCTGAGGGACTAGAGGAGTGGAGTGGTGTCCCACATAATTCTCCCTGATCATTAGCTCCATAAGGGTCCAAGGTTCCGTTTACCATATATTCTATAGTGTGGCATAAATTTCGAGGTCAATGATACCGCGGCGAGTGTGACTTTACCCTTGGTATCAATAGTAAACATTTTTCGTTACATCTTATTTCAGTTTTTAATAGTAAGATATATCATCAAAGCAATAAAATGTGTTTTTTGTGAGTTTAATTTCTCGAAGCTTGCACACTGATTAAAAGGTTTTCGTGTATATTTTAACATAGACAACCTCTGCCATGTGCTGGTAGAAGCTATATAAGAACTGCGGGTCATGCCTTAGGAGACTATATCCCTGGACTTCTACATGGTGTAGGCTCATGATGAAGTAACTGGACTTTCACTGGCATTATACAAACCATATACCCTCTTTTTGTGGTCAGATAGACACTATCCTGTTCTTCCCTGCGTCAAATTATCTCCATACCAAATTTCATTCAAATTTCTTTAGTAGTTTAGGCATGAAAGTGTAACAGACAGATTTACTTACGCATCATAATATTAGTAGGGACTACTGGTATAATTTCTTATTGGGCAGTTTCAGGAGTCTTGAAGTCTACATCTTAATCAATGTATCATGTTTCAGGTGGGCACATACTACGGTGAGAGGATCTACAAACGCGTTCCCCCAGATGCGCTCATTGAACCTACCTTCCATGAGTATTATGCACACACTGAACCCAAGGCTTGGTTCCAACGCGCCTACCTTGCACTGCGCTCATAAATTCATACACAAAGTTCCCACACATTTAGAGATGTCATACTACCAGATTAATCCACATAGACATAAATGTTTTTTTTAGTTTGTCATACTATTGAATGACATTTTAAATGGCCATAGACATACTGGTGATTTACTTAAAGACAGTAGGTGGGACAGGACAGTAGGACAACACAGTAAGGCACTAAAAATACACTGTATTGTATTTTCCACTTGACAGCTGTCGTCATTTACAGTATGCTTTTTGTGTTTGTTATTGAAACTATGCAGTTGGGAGTTATTATCATACATAAATGTGGGCTAATTTTAACTGATCAAGGTTCTGCTTCGATAAATGTGTAGGAGACGTAATTTATTATTTAATTAGAGCAAAATAAACTTACTACTTTTGTAGCAGGTACAAATAGTAGTAATTTCTCAATTTATGTTTGTGTGCTCACTGAATTCAGGTAAAATAAATTCAGCTTAGATTGTTAAACTGATTTTCATTTTAGTTTAATTTAAAATTACAAAAAAAAATTAACTTAAAATATTTAAATAACTGCAACCTTAGCGTCAGTCGTGAATACGAAAAAGTTTTCAAATTCTTGAGCTTCTCAATACAAAAAAAATACTGGTCATCTTACCTTATCAATTTTCAATTCATTTAATTATATTTCTAGCATTTTTCTTTTCAAGGAATATTATTTTAAATGAAAAAAAAAAAAAACAATTTAAAATTGCATTTTGACAAGTTTAATACGAAAAATTTTCGTATTGACGAACTCTTAATAGGGGTATAGGATTATCTAAATTACTTTATTTGTAATGTTTTCAATTGTTTACTGTATGCATAACTTTCGAACAGGCGTATCTTAGGTGGGTATTAAATTTGTGGTACGTTCGTTATGGCAAGACCAAAGGTTTGTTGTAAGGAGCCATTCATTTATTACGTAAGACTATGTTTTTGACTCCCACCTTATTATGAGAAAATGGCGCGGGTCTTTTGCCATGCAAATAGAAATCGTTTACCTACATATACGCACCCGAGCAAACCTCGGCACTCGCGCGGTTGTCCGCGCAGACTACCAAGAGAACCTAGAGCGGTTCAGATGTTTCGTCCATAGATAATATGCCGTTGCAAACTTCGAAATTGACAATTAATTTTATTTTTAATTATTTTTTTGCAGTTGTCCGCGCCTTTTAAAAGTATTTATCAATATTTTTTTAATAATGTTTTTCAAGTAATTTTAACTTTGCGTATTTTGTGATCTTATGTCAGAACTATTGAGACTCCCTCCCACCCATATAAGAAAAAATAAGCCAAGGTCATTAAGACACTACCCGGGTGAAGCTGGGAGTAGATAGTAGTGAATAAAAATCCAATTAAATAAAAATCTTTAATATAAAAACGTAGGTATGTACCTACATATTATTATATTTAATTAATTATAAACAATCTTATAAATAATCCCTTCACACCAAAAGTTCTACAACCATAATTGTAATAGTCTAAATATAAAAACAATAAATTTTGCTGTTATAGCATAATATTATATCTATATCGTATAATGAGTAGTCAGCTTATACTGGAAATGTATAGCTTGATGTGTAGCCGTGTGTACGAGCAAAATGAAAAACAAAATCTGCACGACAGTAAATGCAAAAAATATTAGTAATGGTTAATTCTTTTTATGTAATGGTGGGAAAACTGAAATTTGATAGTGTATAATAAAAATTCACATCAACTATAAAGTTTTTGAATACTTATTTATCTAACTATTTTCCTCCTATGTATAATAAAATGTAGATAATGTCTATATTTTTTTAGCTTAATATCAAAAATTTTATATTGTTAGTTTCTTGGCAAATATAATTCAAAGTGGTCATGCTACAGAGCATACTCTCCAGCAGGACCACTTTAAAATAACGGTTATTATAGGAAAGCGCCTGCTATGAATTTTTTAGTGAGCTACAAAAATATAGACATTATCTACGTTTTATTCTGCAATTTATACATAATGTAGTCAAAGTGGTTTTGCTGCGGAGCAGAACACATCTAAATAGCATTTTTTCCTATTTGTTGACATCTCATAAAATATCTAGAAACTTTATAGTTGTGCCATATGTTTTGTCTGCTTCTTATTGACCCAAAATATACAGGTACAGGTATATGTCCCGTAAATGATAGCCTAAGGTTAAGGAGATGCCACATTCTCACCGAAATCATTCGTAATCACGAGTGAATCGCTATACTGGGCAGGCGCGTTCCATCTTAGACCACATCATTGCTTAACATCAAGCAAGTTGTGATTAAGCGCAAACATATTTTAGAATTTAAAAATAGATGTTAAATTTCTAAGTTCCAACAACTAACTTGACCAGTTTCCCAAAACACCAGTGGGGTGCGGCCACAGGGTGACAAAATAAATTAAGGTTATTAGCAGTGCCGGATTAACTACGTAGCAGGAGTAGCATTAGCTAATGGCACCGCGCAAAAGTGGGCCGTATACGAACCTCCATACATTAAAACTTATTAAGGCTGTAGTAAGTAGATCCATTCAGAGTACAATATTAAAGTGGTATGACAAGCAAGTGACACCTGTTAATTTATGGAATATTACATAGAGCTGATTGTTCACTATCTAGTTAAATTTCTAGATATTTTTTTATATATTGATAGATTTTATATAACTACATTGTTAAAACATGAATAATATTCCAAATTATCTATCTATTGGACAATCTTTTATGTACTAAATTAACAACTTTTATTTATAAATAAATAATAAATAAATATTCTGGGACATTAACACACACACGGTCATCTGGTCCCAAGCTAAGCAGAGCTTGTGTTATGGAAACCAGATAACTGGTATATACTATACATATAATACTTTTTTTTTGTAAATATACACTTATAATAGATATTTACACCCGGACTCGACACAAACACAAATGTTCATCACAAATGTTTGTCTCGGGTGGGAATCGAACCCACGACCTGCGGCCTGAAAAGCAAGTATCTTACCGACCACGCCACCGGCCCGTCGTTATGAGCCCATAGCAGAATAAAGGCCTCTTAATATGATTTGCTACGGGCCCCGCGCCTGCTTAATCCGGCACTGGTTTTTAGTAACAACAACAAAGCGGAATGCAATCCTTTTATTTACAGCATCAGAATTAGAAAACGATAACATTTGTAGTCACAGCATTGAAAATACTGACTAATGGATGGAAAAACATTTAAAATGTTTTTATTTTTTTTATTTTGTGACCCTGCGGTGTTTTGGGAAAGTGGCTTAAGTTAATAGGCGATGGAACACACAGTCACCTAATTGGATGGTAACAAAAATTACTGATGGATAACCAAAAGCAGCTGTGTGCTTGGTTGTCGATATTATCTATAGAAATATTCTTCAATTAATCGTTTACCCTACTTAACTTTTTTAATAACAGTCTTTCGCCGCAATTTCACATTTCTAAGCCTGTGCATATGACTCATAACAAAATACAATCCAGGGAAGGTAAGCACAAGTAAATAAACTCTTAAAAATGTAGGCATATGGAAGGCAAAGTTCCATTCGTTTGGTAGAGAGACAGTGAACTTCTGTGTTTCCTCGAAGTATGGAATGTTCCGGAGTATGACTATCGCTTCGCAGATCACTCCTACTGGGTACAGAGGTATCCACATGGTGTAGCGGAGCCAGGTGAGGAGGTAGATCTCTTTTTTGTATAACTGTGTTATGTAGTATGGGTATCTGAAAAAATTATATCTTAGTTAATCCTTCTTAATTTCCTGGACTGTGTAGGCAAGAGGCTTGCATTTTTTCATACATCTGTGAAAGTAATTTTTTTTTTATGACTTGGTACCTTAGAACCACCTATGGAAACCGCGTAGCTGGGCCCCCGTGCTAGTCTAACTTACGTCGTACTACTAAATATTATCCGACCACAAGCTCATTTTGAATGGTTCGTTCAAGGGCAAGAACTTGGAACAAACGAATCAAAATTCTTCCTCGGTACTCTACCAAGTTTTGACGATTACAAATTCATACAATATTTGAATAAAGTGATGTCTATTATGTACCAAGTCTTTACTTAGAACAAACATTTTTTTTATTTCTTATAGTTTCAGATTACCAATAATGAACTAGGTATGTAGGTACTACTTACATACACCATTGACAAGCCCAGCTCCGAATATAATCATCCCCTAACACAGTAGTTTCCTCATAATTAGACGTAACATAGCGTTCTTCGAGGCTAACACTCATAAACCGTGACACGTCTATCAAAAAGTTTTATACATTATTACCTAATGACTTCGATGGTGCTCCACATGAGGAACAAGTAGAATACCACGGGCTTGGTCTGCATCCTCGGCTCCGCCTCTATCATAGCGAACAGCACGAACGCACGTCCGCTCACTTGCAGGAACGGAACTAATACACCGCCCTGTCAACATTTTATTATTTTTTGTTGGTTCGCCACGCCTTGATTTATAAGGTCGCGGGTTCGATTTCCAGTCGTGCCCACACATCTTTGTGTGAATTGTAGCATCGCCGCTGCTCAATATCATTGAAGGAAAACATCGTGAGGAAATCGGCATGTCTAACAACTAATCATTCGAGGATCATTTCTCAAATATCTTATGAGTTGAGAGTTTAGGCCTTAATCCACACACGCTGGCCAAGTGCGGGTTGGTGGATGTCAAATGTCCTCGAATGATATTAGTTCTTAGACATGCCGGTTTCCTCACGATGTTTTCCTTCACCGATGTTGAGCAGCGGAGATGAAACAATTCACACAAAGATGTGTGGGCACGATCAGGATTCGAACCCGCGACCTTATTTTTCTAAGGCAAGGCCCGTACCGCTGCGCCACCGCTGCTCTCATTTATAATTTTCGCAGGCGCTATTTGAGCGCCAACATGAACTATTCTATGGTATTACCACTAACGACTGTTCGACAGGAAGTATAACTTGATTTTGATTAAATTAATAAACACAAGTAGGCTAATTCACTTAATTAAAATAAGTTTAGTTGTAGTGCAGTTGCAGTTAAGTTTCAATCAAAACAGCCCTTTTCGTACTCTCGTAATTTTGACAACCGCTGTCAGATACGCTCGCGTCACGTCAGCGCTTTAGATTAGATATGACAGCTAAACAATTACATACAAGAATACCATTTTGTACTATGACGAAAACTTAATTGCAACGGCGGCACCGCATCTTGATCGGCGCGTCAAGAAATTATGTGAATATTCCAATAAAGAACTTATGTGGTTATAGGTACCTATAGGTTTTTTTTCAGAGAGCAAATAGTTGCCTGTTTTTTGGACATCATTATCTTTCCTAAACTGAATTTGTATAGGATCAGGTAAACCTTTTTGTCGGGTTATACTTACCCCAGTATACCCAAACATGGTAAGTGGGAACAAGTAGCTCGCTAATTAGCTCATTATTATTACCCAAACCAAGCAGAGCTTACCCCAGTATACCCAAACATGGTAAGTGGGAACAAGTAGCTCGCTAATTAGCTCATTATTATTACCCAAACCAAGCAGAGCTTACCCCAGTATACCCAAACATGGTAAGTGGGAACAAGTAGCTCGCTAATTAGCTCATTATTATTACCCAAACCAAGCAGAGCTTGTAATATGGTTTCCACAATACAAACTGCTTAGTTGCAGATGGCCGTGTGTGTTAATGTACCTCTATATTATTATTATTAATTAGGACAGGTAATATAGGATCAGGTAAGCCTTTTTTTTAGTTTAATGTGTGTGTACTTACCTTAGTATACCCAAACATGGGATGCATAACTTCCAAATACTGTAATAACTGCAGGAACTTCATCGCACTGCCCACGTGTTCGTATGTGTCGGCAACTGACTCGTACTCGAGCTTAGCGTAGCGCACGCTCATCACCGCCAACACATAGAAATAGCCCACGAATTGGAATAGGTTGTATATGATTAGGTAAACTTTTTTGATGTCCTCTGTAAGAATAATAAAAGCCATGTAACAATATTATTGCTCGCAATTTTGTTGTCACAAGAGACACTAGGCTCCGGCTCGAAGGACCATGTGGGGCGCAGGGGTAACACTGGACTGCTGTACCTCGTGGGGCTGGGATCTGGTTGGCCACTTGACTCTAACTTGGCTATTTTATAATAAAACGGCGGAACACAATTTAACACATGTATATTCCACGGATTGCAGGTGAAGAAGAAGTTTTTGACATGCACAGTGTTGCTACACGGCACAAAGTGTTGCTACTTAAATTCTAAATTATTATATTATAATGTTGCTAGTTACAACAGTTAGACCTATCAAACCGATACATATTTAAGTGATTATTGACGTCTCTTGTGACGACAGAATTGCGTGTATTATTTAAGTAACGCCTAACATCAATCAAAAGAAGTTAATTCACATCTATCCTGAATCGCACAAGCATAGTTTTAATAACGATTAGGATATATATAACTTCCCTACAAGAATAGTGGAGGGACCGGTCTTCCCTATTCACTGGAGAGTCAATACCACCCGATTCTCCAGTCACCACATACTTCACTTCAACCCTTTTGAGTGTCCCACTCCTGAGCACGGGTCTTCTCTTAACTATCTTATGAGTTGAGAGAGTTTAGGCCTTAATCCACACACGCTGGCCAAATGCGGGTTGGTGGATGTCACATGTCCTCGAATGATTAGTTCTTAGACATGCCGGTTTCCTCATGATGTTTTCCTTATCAATTGTTTTCCTTCACTGCATAATTGATAACTGTAAAATTAAAAATTTTGTAACCCCCGACCTTAATTTTTTTTGCCTAAAGAACACAAGACTGATTCCTTTCAAACAAAAAAGTAAATCAAAATCGGTTCATCCGTTACGGACCTACGATGCCACAGACAGACACACACAGACACGTCAAACTTATAAAAGCCCGTCGTGTTTGCACCGGGGGGGTTGAATATTACAGCTATAAGTATTATAGTATTTTCCTAATAGTTGTATTTCAATATGAGTGTGATATTAACAAGAGACTCGAAGGAGGCAAGGGAGATCCAAAGAAAGGAGAGAATCCAAACTTTCCAGCATTTTGTGTGCTTATTTTGCCAGCCAGTTGCTACCCAAATAATATATTGGATAATCTATACTACAGACATACAACGTTATTGTTTAGCTTTGACCAAGAAAGCATTTAATGAGAATTGTATTAATTCAGTCAGGAATAGTCAGTGTAATTTTAGTTTGTCAATGCCACATGTTAACCTTAAAAACCCTGAATATTTAATTATTTACCTAATTCATTCACTATCATAATATTTATCAGGTTACATTTTGCCTTACAACACCAAATCTATATGCCGTGCAACTTGCTCAATTTGCATCACCCCTCGTGTTATTGCTTCCAGTATTTTCTTTTAATTTTTTTTCTCATTCTCTTGGTATTGCAGCCCTATCACACAGGCAAAAATTATTTACATATCATTTGTTCATTTAAATTTGTCCCGTAAATGATAGTACAAGGGTAAGGAGACCTTCGCTATGAAATAATCTAACGTACCATACATTAGATAATTTCGTCGTGGAGATTCTTGATACAAAACTTAGAGGAATATTAAAAAAAATATATAATAAGGGGTTCTTATAGATGTCACTTGGCTAATTTTTATCCTAACACCAGGCGGGCGAATCCGCGGGCGGAAGCTAGTAATGCATATTCTTAATAATAGTTAAAAAATACAAAATCTTTTTATTATTTAAGTTCCACATAATTTCATTACTTTTATTAACTAGCGATCCGACCTGACTTTACACGGATTCAATAAGATGTACAATATGTAATTAAATTCAAGAATTAGAAACTTTACTAAGGGTATGAGAGCCCGTGCCGAGCGTTCAAATATTAAACCTGTTTTGTTTGTAAAGCTATTAAAACTAAGAAAATTTTTGGTAAGCATAATAGTCCAAACATACCAGTTCTATATCCCATTTCTTCTTTGTGTAGTCTATCATACATGCCAGGGTAGTCCTTCATGACGTCACGTGTCTCTTCATCACTCTCTTGACCATCTTCAGACTTCCACAGGTCAAAGTTAATCTAAAAGAAAACAGTGGTATTATTAACATGAACTATTATAATATGACTCAAGAAGAAGACATATACATGAACATTGGACTAAAAAGAAAGGATTTTATGACAATAAACTCATCCACTGCTCATATAAAACAGAACTGACAGTAAAGTAAATAATTTTTTTTTTATTATTAACATTACATAAATCATAAAATCCAGAATCACATAAACAAAATTTAAAAGATAAAAAAAAATACCTACATCAAAAATAAATTAAGGAATTATTACAATAAATAAATTATCTAATATTGATTTAAATGTAAAATAAATAAAAATAAAAATTGAAAAATAAAAGTAAAACATTTATATAAAAGTAAAATTTAATTTAATTTAATTCATGAGGTGTGTCCTTCTCCCCACTACACCCAGATTCGAGACAAACAACTGTTCATTAAACAAATGTTTGTCTCGGGTGGGAATCGAACCCACGACCTGCGCAGCTGCGGTGTGAAAAGCAAGTATCTCACCGACCACGCCACCCGCCAAAATGTAGACATGCAAGGTTCTTCTAGGAAAATCATAGATTTTTTAAAGTTCTATGCTGATTACCTATAGACCAGACATACAAACCATAACTATCATTCCACTACAATCTTAATATCATTAGTTACCATCTTAGAAAATTTAACATGGAACTAGTATTGCGCGCGTTCCTCTCTGCCGAGTTACATGAATAGTTTGTATGCATTAACTGTTCAGTTTTGTTGAAGTAAAACTACTTTTTAACGGATTTTATCGCGGTTTATTTTAGATTTTAGATCCCAAAACCAAATAGGTACCTCAGTCCACCCGGGAACATGAAGTCTGAAAAGACTTTGAAACGTCGGGATCTAAAATCTAAAATAAACTGCGATAAAATCCGATAAGTAGTTTTATTTCAATGTGTCATATTCGCTTAAATCTAAGACAATACTATGTTCAGTTTTGTGTTTGTGTCTAGCTTTTATTTACGTGTGCATTTATAAAAGACGCTAGACGCTTTAACTTTTACATGTGCGCTGTACGTAGTAACCTGGTTCCCAAAAAACTGGTAGAAACAATGTAGCACTAGGTCACGTATAACACCTCCCGAGTTAAATGCTCCAAGGGTACCCTATGAACTCTCTATCCTTGCACTGCAAGTAAAAAACTAACGACTTCAATTGCAACTAACAACATAATTGCAAACTTGATTTTAATTTGAGATCATAACCTTAAACTTAAAGAATGTCGTTAATACATTTGATTAGTATTCTGTTTGTTTTTAATACAAACGGCAATTTATACATGTGTCAGGGCTGTATTAGCCGAAGGTGTAGTCAAAGGTTAATATCTGATCCTTTATTCCCATACTTAATAGATGTAGAATGCACATTTTTTTTTACAAATAAGAGATAATTTTATGTTCGTCTTATCTATCACTACCAACCCGCCCCGGATTCGCACGGGTGCAATGCTGATACTAAATATACTAAGGTATATTTACATAAACAACGTTTACAGCTTTTTTGTCATTAGACAATAGGTACAAACAGCACGCTCCGCGCGCGGTCGGGCCGGTACCGCCGCCGCACCGCTATATCCCTGCATTTTAAATCTAATAATATGCTGTAAAGAGCAATATTGATCTATATTAAATTTACAATGTAATTAGGGTACTTAATTGGATAAATATTAATATTGTATCACTTAAAATTACTTCGTAAATTAACAATTTTTTCCCGTGAATTGTAAATAATAAAAAATGGTTTTTGTGGGTTATCCATAAGAGACACATATACCATCGCGGACTTTTTTGTTCGCCTTTTTAAGGGAGTACAATACTGTAGTACATTATTTTGATTTATCTCGTGGGGTTCAGCCAGCGTTTGCAATGTAAGCGCAAAAAAGTGTTTATTTTCGACATCACATTAGTGTTTCTTTACAAGTATTATACATATAAACCTTCCTCTTGAATCACTCTATCTATTAAAAAAAACCGCTTCAAAATCCGTTGGGTAGTTTTAAAGATTTAAGCATACATAGGTACAGGCAGCGACAGCGATTTTGTTTTATACTATGTAGTGATGCCTTTGACGTAATACAACGCAAGGAAAAAATGGAGTAGGTACTGAGGGTCCGAATTTTAACAAGGTGATAGTTTTTAACTGTAATGAACGTGATCTGTTATTGCTATCACAAAATTTCACATTTTGTTTACCAAGTATTTTTATGATTTTAAAGAGTAAACAAAAGTTAATGGTTTTGTTATTATTAGCGTAATAAAAATAAAAGGTGGTCCATTTCAAACAGAGATATACAAAAAATACAGTGTTTTTCTGTAATATCTTGTTTCCACGGTTTTTCTTTGTCGTTAGCTTATATTTTACCATAAAGACTTTTCTGTAGTAACCTTAGTTACTCTCTTACATAATTTTCACAAAATCTGGTTCTAATTTTCACAATTTTTTGGAAACATTCACTAAATCCAGAGCAAAACGGTGCGATGTCTGGTGACACCATGCAGTGAGGGTGGGTCGGAATTGTTGCTGCTTTAAGGTTTCTAACCTTAAAGAGGCTCATTCCACTGCCACCTTTTCACTGATAATCATTCGTAACCACGAGTGAATCGTTCCATCGTAGACTACATCATTGCTTAACATCAGGCAAGTTGTAGTCAAGCGCCAGCCTATCGAAGAATAAAAAAAACAACTCTGAGAGAGTGGCTCTCAGAGCACACACACATCTTAATAGGACTAACCTTAAGCCAAGCTGGTTTCTGTGGCTGTGCTGTCAACCGAGGCCACCAAGCAGGTTTGGTCTTTTGGAGGACCAACTCCACTCGATTATCAAACAAGCGGACAGTGATTGTGTGGTCATTGTCCTCATTCTGTAAAAAATATTAGCACATTGTTAGTTACAGTTCTCAAAATTGTGCCAGCGGTGGCGCAGCGGTAGGGGCTTTGCCTTAGGAATATAAGGTCGCGGGTTCGATTCCCAGTCGCGCGCACACATCTTTATGTGAATTGTTACATCGCCGCTGGTTAATATCGCCGAAGGAAACATTGTGAGGAAACTGGCATGTCTAAGAACTAATCATTCGAGGACATTTGACATCCACCAACTTGCACTTGGCCAGCGTGTATGGATTAAGACCTAAACTCTTTCAACTTGTAAGGCAGTCAAGTGAAGGCCCTCATCCATAAGTGGGGCACTCAAAAAAGAGTTGATGTGAAGTGTGCAGATGTGCCACCATCTAAAAAATTATAAAAGTAATAGAATTGAAAGTAAAGGTTAACTTTAATGGAATTAGACTTAAAGTAAAACGATAAAGCATTATGAAGCATTTCATTTAAACAATTAGGAAAGTAATATAAAGTTAGAACTACATATTTTGCCTATTTTCGATTTATTGCAATTCCTTTAAATCTGAAAATTTTTAAATTTATATAAGTATGTATGAACTTGCAAATTTTCAGTTTTTCAATTTGATAAAAAGTAATTAAATTAAATAAATTAATGTATCTTGTATACCAGAGTTTATTAAACAGTTTTACAGTGTTATTATTTCCTTAATATATTATTATTAACAGACTAGCAGTTAAGAACAACTGATATTCGCCTGTATCTGGTCTCTTTCCTTGTTCTGTTAACTATGTTAGACTGTTAATTTGCTTCTCTTTTCTTTTCTTTTTATTGTAAGAGTCAAGTCGGTTCTTAAACTGGTTGGTAGTTTCTGCTGCCACAACTTGCTCAGGTAGACAGTTCCAGGTGTCTTGGATTCTGTTATTTACTCTGTTTTTTTTTTTAATTTAAAAGTGATAAAGCATAAAGCTTTATTAAGCCATACTGAAAAGTAGCATTTTTTAGTTCCGACATTGTGTCATTGTTTAATAGCTGCAGTCGAAATGGGACTTTGTGAAATGGGACCAATTTTCTTTAATTAGGTATGCAAAGCATCACACTTGTGTTACTCAAAGGTGTAGGTAGAGATGCAGTGGCGTAGCGTGCCTTGTCGGGGCCCCATATAAAAAAAATTTTGGAGGCCCTTATATGGAGGTAAAGAATTTTCACAAAAGAAAAAAAATATTGTGAGAAGAAATATTTATTTATCACATAATTTACCCATTTTACAAATAAAAATCGAATTTTAAATATTCACTCTCCTTGCCTTTTTTTCGGCAAACTGATTTATTAAATCATTTATGGCTGATGATGATTTTAGTTTTTGTTTTTATTCTTTTTCTTTACACACTTTGGGGGCCCCCGTGGCCCGGGGCCCCGTATAATTGATACGGCAAATACGGCGGTAGCTACGCCCCTGTAGAGATGAATTTCACTCATTTTTCGCTTTAACAGGATATGTTTAGGTTCCATACATAATAGAGGGTGAGCCTATAAAATTATTAAACCATGGTAAACAGGGATTTATGGCCATGATGGTATATTTGTATTATAATTAATTAGCACTTAAAGGAACAAAATTCAAACATACAACTTCATAAACTCTGTATTTTGGATTAATAAATGGATGTTAACTTTTTGACTGCCCATGTCGCTTAAGTGCATCAATGTGTTGATTCTCTCAGCACCTAGTAACATTTTAGTCACAAAAAACATGTATGTTTTTATGTTCCCTATGAATCTATTGCATCATACTTAATATAAAATTTTGAGGTTCACATACAGAACTTGATTTTTGACGGTGGTTAATAGATTAAACAAGACATAAGTTCAAAGTTCGAATTATAATAACAGCTGAGTGATAATTATATGGTATGATAATGAAATACGATTATCCGGTAAAGTGAGATAAGAATTTTATCCTTACAGTTTTCACCGAGTCGAATAAATCTATGTGAAATTCATAGAGGTTATCGCCACGAGCTCCGATTCCTTGTGCAGAAAACTTCACACTGTTTTCCAACACTTTCACATCGGGTTTATTCACATTTTTTAAATCAATCTTCAAAGAAATTGCGGCTTCAGTCTGCGCCCAATATACAAATGGGCTAGGTATTACCATTTTTATCGGTAGCGATGTTATATTACACCGCGAATACAGAACTTTATTAATTACTATTATTTTATGAAATTTGGCGAATTTATTTGAATTCTTTTGATTTGCGATCGAAAATCACTAACCCGACCGACCACCATCAACCAACGAAATTTTCGCGTTGAAATTGAAACACCACTAATGACAGATCTAGATTTTAGTATTGACATTTGGCACCTACTAACGTTTGACACTCACAATTCTTCTTCTTTTAATTATGGCCTCTGAAGAAATAATTCCGCAATTTTGTCAGTGTCAAGTTTAAATAAGTATATAAGTTTTTATAAGTATATAAACAACAAAAATGGCTTCTTAGAACGTCGCAGTTTTTTAGTTTTTTACTACTATTCTTTAAAAACTTATATACTTATTTAAACTTGACACTGGCAAAATTGCGGAATAATTTCTGCAGAGGCCATAATAAAAGAAGAAGAAGAAGAAGTTTTTAAAGATTAGTAGTAAAAAACTAAAAAACTGCGACGTTCTAAGACGCCATTTTCATTCCCCCGACCGCCTATTTTTTTAAAAGTCACTCACAATCTCAACTTCAACGATTCATCGTGACAACGATGATATTGCCAATGTCAGGGACAATCTCCTATAGGAATGTCAACAGAATGACACTGACAGTAGAAGCATCAACAAACAAAGTATGCATTTCTTTCCCCTCTATGGTCGAATTTAATAGAGATGGAGGCAATGTATGTATCGCAGTTTTGTTTATAACTATCACTGTTACAATATTAACCCCCTTACTCTTATCTTATGAGCAAATCATAGCTAGAAATAAGTTTAGAAAGAGAGAGATTTGTTTGTTTATAACTACCTATATAAAGACAAAATTCATTTTTACTGTAATAAATACATAAAAATATTTTTTTTAACTTTTTGGTTTCGGTTTTATGATAATAATTAATTTCTCAAAGAACATCACATAAATAAAAGGAAACTTTACTTACAACAAATTTCTATTAAAGTTTGCCTCCCCTTTTGAAAAGTAAATACATTGAGCTGAAAAAAAGCGATAACTTATAAAATTTGTTATTTACGGGGGAGGCAACTTTTATTACAAGGTGTTCAAATAATATGCTAATGAACTTTTTACATAAACCATCTCTAAATTATTAATTATTGAAAACATAATGCTTTATCTTTTAAAGCATTATGTTTTTAAAGATGAAAAAGCTTGGTAAATTTGGTTGGCTTAATTCTTGCGGTAAATCATTGTAATAGGGACTCCTTCATGCATTACGTTACCATTTTTTTGGCTCGGTTTACAAACCATTTGACAATATCAAGTACGTGACCATTTATTGTTTAGTTTAAAACGGGACATTAATTTATATCAATTAAACAATCAATCAATGAAAAATATACTTTTTCAAGTTAATTAAGTATCTAAAAAAGTACTCTTTCTAAATACTTAACTATAAAATATAGATACCTATCCAAAATGTCTAGTTACTTCTACTAGAGAAACTTTAATACAGTTAGAACTTGACTAAAGAATAAAACCTTGGCATGATTTCTATGCATTTCCTTTAGAACTGGAGTCAATTTTCCGTGGTTTCCGAAAACAGGACAATTTTGCGTCCCGAAGTTCATTTTGTGGGCACTGGAATAGGTAATCAAAAAAAGGACAGTTCCGTTTAAAACAGTACGTGGTCACGTTATTTATAAAAAATATTTTTTTGACGTGACAACGTCTTAAATTAGGTTGCGGCTGGGAGGCACTTATGAAAAAGTGTAACGCTCGGTAACGTTACGATGAGTCACCGAACGAGAGAGAGGCCCGCCGAATGCCTTGCGTCTCTCTCCCACTCAACTATGTTTCATCCTTCTTCCTACTATACGAATGAATATTCACATTAAAATTATTTTACCACTCAAAGTCGTTGTCACGTAAAACTTTCGCCCGTATACCGAATTTACAGGCAACCAATTTTTTTCCATACAATTTCCTAGCAATTGGTAGTTCCGAATAATCTTTGCTTCACGTGTTGACTTATTTGTTAAACGGAATGCAATAAATAATGGTACCTGGGTAGATACGGTAATTTATTATATACCTAATGATTATGTACATCGATGCCACCTGGACGATCTTGTACAGCTGCTGCTGGTCTTACTTCCCCGCGAGATGCGCGGAAGCTGCCGCTCCAGCCCTTGTACTTCGTAGTGTCTCAGCCAACTCGATAGCCTTAGCCAGAGTCAGATGAATCTTGAGCTAACAACTTATCTCGCTCCGGTCCCGGCAACATTACCATCACGAATCGGTCCCTCAGTGCTTCTTCAACGTTACTGAAATCGCAGTGTGCGGTCAGTCCTCGAAGTCGCGTTGGTGTTTCACCCGCTTGCTGCGACGCCGAATAAAAGTTGGATCTTTCACCAAATCCGCACCGTTTCGGTGTAAAGTGTCCATCCAAAAATGCTAGTATGTCTTCGTATGGGACATCCTGTAACTCCTTGGGCAGGGCGACGTCCGAAGCAAGTTTGTAGCTACCCTCTGTGAGTGCGCTTATTAGTAGTATCGCACGTCGTTTCGTTCCTGTCCCGTCACTGGATTCTGTAATATCGTTCACTATGAACCACTGTGATAATCTACTTTTATACGTTTTCCACGAATGCACGGTATGGTCAAATGTTGTTAAAGTACCAAATTGTTGAATCGACATTTTGTTTACTTCGCGATTGTGGGTACTCCTCGCCGATGTTAGGACCGCACCTAAGGGACGAGTGAAACACCTGCTTGCCAAATGCACACTGGTTTATTAGTTGTTAGAATAATCTAATAGGGGTGTAGTTATGCATAACTACATATATAACAGTATCGTACGATTGTAAGTATCGTATGTCTCCCTCCACTCTACTACGGAAAGCCCTCCCTAGCCCTAGCTGTCAACCAATCTAGTGTCCACAGAGTAGGTACTTTGGAAACTAGTGTCTAAGTGTCAAAAAACCGTTTAGCTGTATCCTTGGTGGTTGTCGAATTTCTGTAAAATCTATCATAAAATCGTCTCGTACTGTGCGGATTTCATCATTTTCTGTTAATTAAGATGGATTAATTTTCGAGCTGCGTAAACACTATAAAGTAGCCATTGTTCTTGGACTCATTTTATAAGTTGTAAACAAATCCAAAATGTCCGTTCCAACCACGGGTTTGAGCAAGTTGAAGAAGAAACATATTCGTGTAAAACATCAAAAAGTGAAATTATTTCGTGCTAATGAACCATTATTATCTGTGTTTATGTGGGGTGTGAATCATACGGTAAGTTTTTATTCAATTTATTGTTATAAACTTGTGAATAGGTATTTATTAATCTTTTAAAAGCAATCTCGGCAATTTAGGATTTATTATGTCATTTCCTTCATTGTAACTGGTTTGTTGTGGTTCACAGTGTTTACCTCGTAAATTGGCGCGATTAACGATTTTTGTATGATTTTAATTTTATTGTGATTGTTGGCACCAACTCAATTGATTGGGTTAAGATAGCATTGCTAATAAGTATAAATAGAATGATATATTTTATTGCGTTGGAAATAATATACTAGGTGTTGGCGACATACAGATATATATTACTGTCATCAGTATCCATGTACCAATATTATGTAGCTAAAGATTTTATTTGGCTAAACATGCTAATCTCAGGGACTAATGGTCATATTTGAAAAATTCTGACCAAATTCTTACACTGTGAGATAGTCTTTATTGAAAATGGCTGTATGCTACTTTTTATTCCACTGCTGAACATGATATAAGATGTAGGTGACATAGGTGAAGCTGTAGTCGTAAAGCAAGTTTAATATAATTTATATAATTATATGATTCTGTTAAGAATGCACCCCTACAATTTTCCGTAGTTATGTTTGATTACCATCAACCCCTTTTTACATGGATTATTATTGTATTCTCTTATATTTACGGGAATATCACACATTAAAATAAAAACTACTTTAATAACAGATTTTACCATGGTATATTTTAGATTTTAGATCCCATTGTTTCAAAGGACTTCATGGTCACAGGTGGACTGAAGTATTTAATGTCTAAAATTATTATTCACAACTCTTAGTGACTACCTACAACTATTATTTTTTAAGTTGCATTCTGATTTGAGCAAATTGAGCTCACAGTGTCTTGAACTTGAGTTGACTTTGCTTCGGTTTTGGTAAAAGTAAATTAAGTACTGGGTCTCAAGTAGGTGGTATATTCCAACCTTTATCTCTGTTAAAATTAGAATGTTTTTTAATTTCAATAGCTTCAACGATCATTCTTGGTAGGAACTGGTTTTCTTTGACAAACACCTGTGTTTTATCAAATCTCAGGTAATGGTTAGAACCTTTTTGAGTATGTTCACACACTGTAGATTTCGTAGTGTTGATGTTTTTACGTCAGCTATGTGTTCTTTTATGCAGGTAAAAAAGAAGTATAGGGATACTTCTTTTTGTTAATGTATTACCCAACGGCATTGGTGAATATCACACACTTTTTACCAGCTATGTTTAAGTTCCATACGTAATAGGGGGCGGCCCTATTGCCATTCATCGGGCACAATTCCAAATTTTTGAGCTGCAACTGAGACTTTCATGAATAAAAAAATATAATAATAATTTATTTTCAATATGAAGTACCCTAAAGTACCCTAGCAAAGTTTGTCAGGTTAATTAATAACAGT
Source organism: Meganola albula (assembly GCA_936450015.1). NCBI lineage: Eukaryota > Metazoa > Arthropoda > Insecta > Lepidoptera > Nolidae > Meganola > Meganola albula. The sequence goes on along the minus strand of OW388157.1, from coordinate 3,618,341 downwards.
TTATGTCTGCCAAACATTGGGACCTTACTGGACCAGAGTTGCAACCGATAGAGTGCAGTGGAAGCAGTTGGAGGAGGCCTATGTCAAAAGACACACCGAACTGAGGGACATCCTATAAATAAAATATCAGGCAAAATCGACTATTGCCAGTTTGGAAACACGGGCTATTATTATTATTATTATTATTGTTTGTGTTTGTGTTTCAGATAAATGAACTCAGCCATGTCTCAATACCAGTCATGCTTCTGCCAGATGACTTCAGAGCTTATTCAAAGCTTAAAGTGGATAACCACTTATTTAACAAGTAAGTATCAACTCTTTCCACTTTTGTGGCCTTTTTACTTTCATATACTATGCGTTTCAAATAAGAATAGGATTTCAAATCCACCATCTTGGACAACAAATTATTCTTTTTAAGAAACCAAAATGTCTAAAAACTTTTTTAAAAATGTCTAAAAAATTTGTGGACATGTGACACCAACGCACACTTGGCCAGCATGTGTTGATTAAGGTCTAAACACTCTTAACTCGTGCCCAGCAGGGACATCAGGAAGGGTTAAAGTGATTATTTCCAATATCTATACTCGTACAAAGGCCTTACTATATGTATAGGTAGTTGTAACACCCCACCACCAACCACATACTGGATAATAATGTGCCCATAAACCAGTCAGATACTCTTTTGTTGAAAAAAATTATAATTCATTTAATCCTGCCTTGATATGGCACCAGAAACAAACACTAAAATCACATTTTGATATGAAAAAATGTAACAACCTCTTTTTGTTGCAATCTATTGTTTCAATAGAAATTAATATATTAACATTTATTTATATTGGTAATTAGGGAGGAATCTGCTATAAAAACATTAATTTTTGTTACAATGCTCTTCCTAGTGTAAAAGTTGTGTTCACTATATTCAAGGGCAAATGATTACTAATACTATCTTATTACATATATGAGGATACATATAAAAATATATTTAAATACCTTTGAAAATATAGTTTAACTAATAGTGCGCATTATTTACTAGACTACCCCAAAATAATATCGAGCATGAATGTAGGTATAGATGTATTAAAAATACACGGATTACTCGCGGCAGTTCTTTTAGAAAAATAAATTATTAAAGAATATTAAATAAATTTAATTGATTATCAAGTTTTTTTAACATTTTTTAACCGACGACATACAACACGTTTTGCCAGTTATGTTAGGTCTCATATTATGTAACAGAACGAAATTATTTATGCAATTTTTACTTATATTAAAAAAGAAAATGAATAGTGAAGTAAATGATGATAAAGTACAACTAAAGGAGAAATATAGGAGAAAACTAAGCCTGACCGCACAAGACGTCACCACAGACGTATTTTCTGTAGTTTTCAAACACATTCTCTGACACATTCTACACGACACAAAAAGTTTTGGCTTCTAGTGGTGGCTTTTGTTTCTATCGCGTGTGGATCATAAGTATGTGGAAAACCTTAGTTACAATAGGCATGATTCCAGGGTACAAAAACAGAAATTTTATAAGTCCAAGTTTTTGGCTTTTAAGAATCAATAATAAATTCTCAAATAAACGTGACGTCACCGTCGCCTTTATTATTTAACGATTACGTAAAAAAATCTGAAGATAAATACTTATCCAATATTTTTGATAAATCTATATGACAGAATAAAAAATTATATTTAGTCATCTTGCCTATTATAAAACTCAAGTCTTAGCATAAATCTGTATGATCTCATCATTATCTTTACGACGATACTATATGCGTCATTGGGAACTACAAACTTTGAAATCCATTTGTTTAATTGAAAATTAATAGCGATGTATAGAAAATGGTAATAGATCAACCAATTAGATTTTACGTGCAGGAAATAAACATAAAATATTTGTATATAATGAGTACTTTTCCTTTTTCCCTATCGATGTCCACAGTAAAGTCTAGTAGGTAATTGTATTTTGTTTAATGCCCCGTAGATTAAGACATCAGTGGTGAAGAGTCCATACAAGCCCATCGGCTTCCCTTTAGGAAATGATCAATATCACACGTATTTAATATATTAAGTAACGCCTAAAAGTTTTACATAGCAACAAATATAAGTATAGCATCAAGTGTAAGAATGATCGGTGATGGTACTGAAGAGATATTATTTTCCTAAGTAAGAACTTTTTGCTCCGGCTTGCCTTTTTCAGACTTCCACCCTTCGCTACTGTAAGACATACTACACAACTACACTAATGTCTTGTTGAGTTAAATAATGTAATGATTCTCAAATAGCTAAAGCCGTTAGTAAAACTAAAGTCCTGAAAATGTAAAAGGTCCATTTTGACAAAATTAAATGTCATCACATAATGCATGATACTATAAAGTAAGTGCGGAAAGAACACAATATATTATATTGTATCATATTTTTTAACACGCCATAGAAATGTATTTATTTCCTTTTAAACAAAAACAAAGTAAATAAAAATCGGTTCATCCGTTCGGGAGATGCCACAGACAGACATAGAGACACACACAGACACATCAAACAACACCCCGTCGTTTATGCGTCGGAGTTTAATATTTTTTTATGGTTCCTTCCAAGTTACATTAAAAGGTTTTCTCTAATGTCAAAACAGAACTTTTAATTTTTGACAAGTTTAGTATAGTACGAGTATTATGTTTTTTCAATATTTGTGGTAATATATAGCAATTCTCTAAATCTGATTTGGTTTTCCACAAGTTTAGTTAAATTGCGCCAATGTGGAGTATGTAATTTGAACTATCATTCAACTAAATCAAATAAATTATTTTTATCTCCAAACCATTCGACTAAGTGTTTTATTATATAGTCCACACTGTGTTCCATAGAACACAACATACAAAAAAAAAACTAGGACCTACAGCCCGTGAGTTCGAATTCGGTTTGAATTTGATGCCGAGTAAAAATTGTTATTAGGTTTTTCTACCAGAAGAATCTTAAGTAGCAGCTTGGTGTAACGATGCACCCACTAAACCGCTAAAGATTTATATTGGTGGATGATATTCAACCTAGGCTACCCTGAGATATAAAAGGCGTTAGTTATTATATGTGTGCTGTCTCTTTCTAAAGTATGATCCTTTGTTTCAGAGAGAACATGCCATCCCACTTCAAAGTTAAAGAGTACTGCCCTCTGGTGTTCAGGAACCTTCGGGAGAGGTTCGGCATTGATGATATTGATTACAAGGAATCTCTCACAAGGTACAAACTTTACCACTTCCCTCTATAAACATTACCTTAGCTAGTGGCTAGTGGAAGTTGAATTATCTCTTAGTCTCTATTGCACAAACAATATTAGAAACTGATAAAGTGATACAAATATTGTACAACAAGCCACTTACTAAGCAATGTTTATAAGTAACAGCTAACTAAGCACGTGTGTTGCTAACTTTAAATATTCAAATACTATTTATTTATAAATCTATTTATTTATGTTTATTATTTTTATTCCCATATTATTATCGCGTGGCCGCGGTCTAAACTCCGCTTAGGTTTAGGAAGCCAGATAACTACCTGTGTTCGAGGGCTATGAAGCGACCCAGTGGTATGCGGCGGTCGGCAACAGCCCCGTCTGGTGTTGCCAACATGAAAAATGAAACACAAGAAAGCATATTCCATGACGCCAGCGCTTTCGTCAAACGAGGGCTGACGATAAAACGCCTGAGGTCAGCGGAGATTTTTCGCAACTGTACGATTTTTTCTTTCAATTTTTATTTCTCTGAATAACTGTGTGTTTAGTGGCCGGCCGATAGAAAGTAAATTCTGACACATGTCACACTCACAACCCATATTATTTGAGTATTGATTATGTCAAACAGATGAGAATAATGCTTATAATTCCTTCACACACTTCAAAATGCTTTGCGTTGTTTTCCGCTTTTTGATATTGTCAATATTCTAAAATTGTGCTTGTGACATGTATCAGTAATGTCTTCTTATCTGATCCCTGAATGTTATAGAGATAGTGCTAAAATCGCTGTAAAATAGCAGATCACAATCTAATATAATACGTTTATTCTGTCATTCGTGACAGAAAGTTTTAGCCGTCACTAATGATAAAAAAATTCAAGAAAAAAAAAACAGCCTTCTAAATAGTGAACAATAAAATTTAAGTCTGTCTTGTCATTTACCAATATGGGAGTAAACATTATCAAACAAAAGAAGAAATTTTAATGGTAATTGGTGATCATACTTGAAAAAAAATTAAAACTCATCTTACAATCTCACCCATTTTAAAGATATATTAAATTGTAGACTACGATTTTAGCACTATTGATTAGCAGATTTAGGTGTCTGCCTGCCACTATTATAGCCTTTACTGACACGGCATTCATCTCACATCACCTTTGTGGATCATTCCTAACAGCTTGAAGATTTTGTTTTGGATATGGTTTTTGTTTGCCCGTTCCTTTGATTCGTTTGGGTTTTAAGGTCTTCCTACGCGTTTCTTAATTGACCGTGACCTCTATTGCCCCTTCACCTCGAGGTTTTATTACCTCGGACAATTAATATGGTACATACCGTAGGTTTAGGGTATTACATCGTAAAGACACCGGCTAGCGTAGTGTCGCTTGATCAAATTTTTGCTAAAATATGCGTTCAAATATTTGAGAATAATAATAATATCATAGGATATAAAGTACACCGGTCACCTGATCCGGCTAAAAAAAGCTTGTACTTCATGACTTTTCTGAACTCACTAAAAAGTTGAATTGATGACACACGTCTCATTGTGATTATATTATCATGAATTCCATATAAGAACATTGAATGGAATCGTCATAAGAATGGAATCCCGCTCGCTTTGGTTGTAATGCGGAGTAATATTATAAGTCTAAGGTAGACTTTAGACCAGTCAGACTTTGTACATACTACAGGTTACGAAAAGACCAAAGAACGTCTGTGGAATATCGCGCATTATTTTAAACACACACAACAAAGGCATGTAGGCATCAACTTTTAGAGAGTATTGTTATTATTTAAACTTTTATTTCTATAAAATGTAACAGTAAAATAAAGTAAAATAATAACTCTTTAGTGTCTTGCTGCTAGGCAGTCTTCGCAACTCTTTCAATAGCTGAGAGAGTAATCTTAATCTTGATCCCACTTCTGACGTTTGAATCTTAACTTTTTTTATTTCTGTATTGATTGAAATTAAACTTACGCTAAATGTTACTGGAAGACAAATATGCCAATGGAAACTGGATTTGAATCTGTATAGAAATTTTAGTAAACAAACTCGGTTGTTTGATATTATTATGATAACAGGTATATATGTATGTATATAATAATATGTTTGTCATTAACACGACATGGGCACTTCACAGCGCAAAGTAGGTACTTGGGCACTAAAAGGTAAGTTTGCAATGTTTTTGCACTAACTGAACAGAATAGTCGAGATGATTAAATTTTATTTTTTAGTCCGTAGCAGGTTGAAAATGTTGGACTCGTATTTTTTCTATAATATGGAAAAATATAGGCGATACATAGAGCCAAAGTGCCGTGACATCTCATTCACAGAGTGGTTTTTAGTGATTATGACGTACTCACTACTCCCATTTCATATCTTTATTGCGATGTATCTAATATTTTTTACTGATTCGTAAAAGAAAAAAATACATGTGCAATATTTTATAATATTTGCATGACGGACTAAATCGAGTTTTGATTCCGTACGCGACGTACGCGCTCGTACCCTTGAATCATACCTATTGATATCAATAATATGGTTCGTCTACAAACGTTATAAATGCGATTTTGCAGCCTTAAGGAAACTCTTTAGGAAGGATTTCTTTATGAAAGTTGTTAGTGCGACGACTGTCCTCTCTGGGTGTCGTGACCTACAGTAGGTATTTTTTCTCTTAGTGTTTTTAACACTAGGAGACAAAATACTCCTAAACTTAACTTGTAACATTAACAACCATTTTAGATTTGAGGTACCTATATAAAAGGTTTAATTAGTTGACAAATATGTCCGTAATATAATGTAGTTATGAGTTATGCTGTCCATTAGAATTTAAGCTATCCTGTATTTTATGGCACCTTTGCCTAAACAGTGGACTGACAATCGTAACGAAGCTTAATGTGTTTCATTATAATGCGATGCGAGCATTCGTACTGTCAGTTGGTACGAGACAACAAGTGGACAGCAATCAGTGTCATATTCCGACAAACCCTACACGCCTCCTTGCCTCAGAACGGCGTCAAATGGCGGCCAGTACCCATTCATTGCGTAGTCTCTTGAGGCTGGTTTCACAGCTGTCAGAAAGACACCGAACAGGTCTCCTGATTGCTGCAGCAAGTGCATCTCTGCTCCTTCATTGTTCCACGACGAAACTGAACACCCGTATTCTGGTAGTAATGTCAAAATGAATAGATTAATTGTCACGGGATTAGAAAGCAACCGTACTTTACCAAACCCTCGTTGTTGAGCAAAGCGGCCGCCGCCCGTATAGGATTCCCGTACATGATCGGCCCGTACGGGTTTTCCATACAAATGTTAAACTACTAAGTTTAACATTTACGAAATGTACGGCAGAATCCCTCTTATAAATTAAATGCAACACTAGTCAGAATCTTAACGTACTCTATTTGTTCCCTCGTGTATTTAAAGCTGTATACAACTAATTCTTTGCAGATCTCAGCCGATCCCAGATGATTCGTCAGGCAAGTCTGGAGCGAAGTTCTATCAGAGCTACGACCGACTGTTTATACTCAAGACCTTGACGTCAGAAGAGGTGGAGAGGATGCACTCCTTCTTAAAGCATTATCACCCGGTTAGTAGATGATGAAGTCAAATAGCTGATCAGCATTGCTAGGGTGACCATTTTGGGGCCCAGAGGTGTTGCAATCTAGGGAATTTTATACTATTCAAAACTAGCGTGTGTTGCTAAAGAACATTTTAATATATGTTCATTAGCCGCTTTTACTAAAGGTACCCTAAAGTACGCTACAGAGCTACTCTAACTGCCTCTTATCCAGCTTACACCAGGTATTTTACATAATGAAGCACTTTATATCTTAGAATCGGTACATATTTGACGGAAGATACGTCGAACTTCTCATATATTGCATTTTGAATGAAAGTTACTCAAACATCCATTTTCTATTACTTTACCAGTGATGTTATTAATATAGTTACGATTGAGTAAATTATTGTATGCCGGACACACGCATCATCAGTTAAGTGTGAAACGTTGAATTTCTTAGTCTGTTCTAACGTTACGCTAGCGAAATTAATTCAAATGATTTATTGCCGAAAAATAGGGTAAAATATATATAGCCTGTGTTAACAAAAAAAAATATTATATTCTGTATTAAGAACTGTTTTGCTCCGTCTTCCCTTTTCTAGATTTCCACTGATGTCCATACTAAAAATTATTATCTATGTCTTGTTTTGCTGACGGTACAAGCCGCTATTTTAGATTTTTTGTCGCGCATTATACCGACTCTTGTAGAAGAGGAAACTGAATAAACTGAGGATAAAGACTAATAATAAGAGTCAGACGTAAAAGGATTTACACAGTAAGGGAAATCCCTTATTCTGCGTACAACAGGAAACCTATCGTCAGTTGTCATCGCAATCTAGTTAGTAATTCTAAGAGAATGATATTGTATCAGTGATAGATAACATATCCATTTCACCGGTACAATGATAACTTGTCGCTACCTATAACTCGTAATGTCATGTAGAAAGTTAATCGGCTTCAGATTATGTTGGCTGTACATTTTCATTAATTACGTTTTTAAAAATTTTCATTATTTATTCCTTACTAGTCTTTACTAGTATTATAAATGCGAAAGTAACTGTCTGTCTGTTGCGTTTTCACGCCATTGTCACTTTAATAAACACGCCTAAACTATTGAACCGATTTTGATGAAATTAGTTTGAGACCCGGGGATGGATATAGGATAGTTTTTATCCGACAGCGCAAAATGTGGTTTATTGTTTAGGTCCTTAGGAAAGCTAGTTATCTATAAAATATGAATACCTTTTTTCTTAGTCAGGCCATTATTTTCATATTTTTTTTATATCTGGGTTAATTTTAAAATTTCAAAACTATGTGGCTGTGCAGAAACGAGTTATTTATTGTATGTGGCAATTAAGGCAAAAATAAATTGAGTACTAAAGGATTTTACTGTTTATGGATGTATCGATATAGTAATGAAAGTGAGGGTTTCGGGACCGATGATAATCGATCTTTTAAGTAATCGGGCAGTTAGGTATAAGCAAAACAATTTTTTTAAGACAATTGTAACAGTGTACCTACTCATTGTTGAAGAGCCAAATAAATTAATAAATAAATAATTTTGTTATGTTATGATTTATTTATAGAAAACTAGCTGCCCCAGCGAACTTCGTACCGCGCAAAATTGTGAATCTAAACCATTCCCAGATCCCCTTGAACACACAAAAAATTTCATCAAAATCGGTCCAGTCGTTTAGGAGGAGTTCAGTCACATACACACGCACACAAGAAATATATATATTAAGATGTGGTTCTGCCCGTGTTGTTAGTCAAAAAAATGTTAATAGAACGGAACTGCTATCAGTCTGTAATGGTTCAAGTTGAAATCCAAAGACGTGACTCTTTATTGAGTATTTCTGTATTTTTATTTCGTTTTTACAATATAGTTAACGAGCAAAGCTCAGTCGATTAGATAGCACTTTTTGTTTATTAAAGTGCCAAGTTTGTTTAACTGTCGAGGTTAGGGAAACTTAAAAGGAGCTCTATGACCACCGGCCCATCAAGTGAGAGCTATAACCTTATAGCTCTCACTTGATGGGCCGGTGGCGTGGCCGGTAAGCTATCTGTTTTTCACTCTGCAGGCCGTGGGTTCGATTCCCACCTAAGACAGAAATTTGGGTGATGAACATATTTGTTTGACTGTGGATGTAATTATTCTTAATGATGATGTTTTACGAAAGATAAATAGTATTATCATCATCATTAGCCTAGGGAATTCCCCTGCTGGTCATAGGCCTCCCCTTTAGAACGCCGCACCGATCGGTTGTCGGCCGTTAGCACCCATCGGGTTTTTGCAATTTTAACTATGTCATCAGTCCACCTTATAGCGGGTCGGCCAACGCTACGGCGCCCTGCGCGTCGTCTCCACTCGAGAAACTTTATTCCCTAGCGGTTATTGGTTCTATGATTGACTGCCTCCTACCACCTGCCCGCCTGCCAACTTGCTCACTTTGATCGCTATGTCGGTGACTTTAGTTCTTCGGCGGATTTCCTCATTGCGGAAATCAAAAAATCTTCGAGCATAGCCCTCTCCATGGCCCGTTGAGCGAAGGGATAAGGCCAGCTGTGAAAGACCACGTTTCAGTTCCCTATGTCATCAAAAGTCAGTAAATTAGTATATGTATAGTATATACCAGTTATCTGGTTTCCATAACACAAGCTCTGCTTAGCTTGAGACCAGATGACCGTGTGTGTTAATGTCACAGAATATTATAGTTATTAATATAAAGTATATAAAAGTAACTACTTGTTACAATGTACCTTGTAGTTTATTAATGTATGTTCTAATATATTTCCAGTACATAGTGGAGCGGCACGGGAAGACACTCCTGCCGCAGTACTTAGGAATGTACCGGCTCACTGTGGACGGTATCGAGCACTACCTAGTCGCCACGAGGAACGTGTTCTCCAACCATCTTAATATACACAGGTACTAGTCACAAAATTATTACAGTGGAGGTTTGTAGGTGAATAGTTGTAGCTATATGGCGCAGATATGGCGGAGCGAAGCGCAGAGCATGCCCGCGTATTAACCTTTCGCATGTAGTCGCTTCGATGCTCTATATGCAATTGATTTTAGATGATATTTCAATGAAGACAAGGTCGATAATAGTTTGACAGTGAACAATGCTCTTCGCTTGCGCTCACCCATATCGCGCGGCCCTTACTTATTATATTTATCTGTGGTTGAAACCAGCGAAAGGTTCTTTTTTCTATCTTTGAACCAAATTACTGACAGGAATTACTGTCTCAGGATCCTTTGTCTCGGGAAGAATACGGGCTGTATCAAGGAGAAATTAATATCAACTTCTCTGGTCGGCTATTCGTTAGACCAGTAAAACATTCAAAGTTCTAGGTCAATGCAATAAAAACATTGTTTTGATGGTCACTTGCTCTTTTATGTACCAATTTTTGTAACAAAAGATATTTTTGGTATTAAAAGTTGTGGGTAGGAATTAATTAATGCATTGTGATTTTTAGAAAATACGACTTAAAAGGCTCTACAGTGGACCGGGAAGCTTCTGAGAAGGAGTTGGAGAAAGAGCTGCCGACGTTGAAAGACAATGATTTTATTAAACAAGGAGTACGGATCGATATCGGAGATACTGCAAAGGATAAGCTCCTGGAAACATTGACTGCTGATGTAGAGGTCAGTAAATCTTTTTACTGGACTTGATACACCACCTGCAGCAGTGGTAGTTCGACGGTATCAGCCTAGCCTTCGAAATATGTAGTCGTGGGTTCAACCCTCGGTCGTGCCCACACATCTTTGTGTGAATCAATGTTTCATCGCCGCTACTTAATATGGGCGAAGGATAACATTGTGAGAAAACCGGCATGTCTAAGAACTAATCATACGAGGACGTGTGACATCCACTAACCCGCATTTGGCCAGCGTGTGTGTATTGATTCCTCTCAACTCTTAAGATAGTGGGGAGAAGACCAGTGCTTAGTAGTGGGCGTAAGGGTCGCCTTAGAATAGCAGCGGCGCGTTAACAGGCTCAGGATGTTCAAATTCTTCCATATTACAGGACACCCAAACAGACTTGGTTCCCCATAGTTATGCTCAGAGGGTTGCTTCCCTTTATTTGTAGGGAGTAAAGTTTCAGCTCCCGCAAAGTAGCTCGTGCGACACAACTGGCATAGGTTCTGAATTAGAATTTTTGGTATAAATAAAGTTTATTTTGGATTTATTTTAACAATCTTAAAAGAGTGAAAATAAATCCAACATTTTTATTAAGTTCGCTTCTATTGCGAATTAAAATAGTAAAAAAACCTACTGTTAAACTTGTTCACTGTTATAAAAATATCTGTAAACCTTCCAGTTCCTAACAAAGCTACACCTGATGGACTACTCCCTGCTGCTGGGAGTGCACGAGTGTGGGCGAGGCGAGGCCGAGGCCGAGGCGGCGCGACAGAGGGAGGTCGAGAACGAGTCAGACAACGGAGACTCTGACACTGACAGTGACACTGACAATAGGCACCATGGAGATAGGTAACTTTATAGGATTTACTAGATCATGATTATCGTGAATTTTTGAAATATTAGGCATAAAGGAAAACATCAATGTAAAAGTAAAATGTCTTAGAATCTAATTTTTCTAAGATTTGTGACATCCACCAACAACACTTAGTTAATGTTTGTGGATTACACATACCTACTCAAAATGCCTGAATGAATGTAACATACACTCGAAGTCTGTATGAAGGAACATGACCACGGTTCTCGTGCTTTAGACATGTTGAACTCGACATTATGTCGAAAAAAATGCCGAATGTCAATTGAAAACTTATAAAATCGTTACTCGTTAACCGTCTGAACGCCAATGACGGTTATACTCGACAAGCGTACACGTGCCCTGTGCTCCAATGACGTCTATACCCGACTAGAAACAGGTTCTAGAAAAATACTAAATAAATGGTATTATTAATTATATACTTTTACGTGTTTTATTGGTACATCTTAGAACTAACGTTTTTCGGGCTTGGCGTACAGAGCAACAATGTGCTTGTGCAGGGAGTGTGCGTTGCGAGTGGTGTGTTGAGTGGTAGATTTATCTGACTTATCTCTAACATGACATTCTGAGTGAGTTCCATTGTAGACTATATCATTGCTTAACATCAGGCAAGTTGTAGTCAAGTGCCAGCCTATCGCAGAATAAAAAAAATACGAAATTTAGTTTTTAATCGACATTCGCTATTTTTTTTTGACATAATACCGAGTTCCAGATAAATGTGTATAGCACAATTAAGGTCCTGGTACTCACGCAGACGAAGCCGCAGTCGGGCATTGACTAGGTAAATTAGTGTTCATACCCAGAAATAAATTCTCTAAAATTGTGACTATATTAGTATTTTAAACTAACGTTGATTTCCACAAAATCATTCCAATATTTTGAAAAATATCTCAAATCTCGCCTTGTTAACTTCACTCAGATTGCCGTTAGGCTTTTAAAAGTAGACATAGGAATATGTAAAGGTGGGGCTTCAACACTCCTCCCGACAGTCCGCGCGGGTTTGGCCGCTCCGCCTCGCTGCGGTACGAGGGCATCATCCCCGAGCTCGACATCTACGCGATACCCAGCCATGACGGTATGTACTGCTGCTGTCTACGAAAACTCCTAGTTAATAATAATTTAATAATTAGCATTCACATTAATTGTTAGAAAATTGGATGTAGTTGCGAAATTTTCCGAAGTATGAAACGAATTCACCGCTCGCTTCATACCTACCTCTTTAGCATGCACGTGACACCGGCCACGGCCGGCAACGCAACCACGTAACATATCTCTCAGTTTCACGTGACCTTAATTGACATCTTTTTCGAATAGAATTAATCATACTTCATTATTATGAATTATTGTTTTAATAGCAATAGCAATTAGCGAGTTAAGAATCATGAATTCACATGCTTATAAAATTTATACTAACTCGCATTAATTACCAGCACTACTAGTTAAGTTAACATGTAATATTGCTACGGGGTGATTATGCAAGGTTGTATGTTTCCAGGTGCTCCCAAGAAGGAAATATATTTCGTCGCTCTAATCGACGTACTGACGCATTACGGTGTTAAGAAACAGGTAAATTTGTGTTTTTTTATCTATAATATGTTTACAACTAAAATGTAACTTTGTAATGTTGTAATGGTACCGGTACACTACCTTGGTGTGCCAACACTTATCGCCATAATAGAAACAACACCTAGGTGTCGCCGTGGCTACACCTAGGTGTTAAATCGTGATTTGTGGCCATGATTTCAAAATTGCAATCAATGTGGCATATACTTACCGGTTAACGGCTAACCTAACCTTTTTTTTCGAGGGGAAATGCTTTACGTATCCCACATACCTCGCCCCGAATGGGCATAGGTCGAGGGGTATGTGGGAATTCCGTTATTAGCCCGGGCGAGCGAGACCCTACAGGGTCTCCAGCTACAAGCGGCCGGGCCCGGTTTACCCACTAAAACCCATAATGTGCATGTGCTTTTTTTACGGATGACCTAACAATATTAGCCGATACGGCCTTTATTGGTTCACCGGAGTTTTTCGGGAAGCCGTCCGAAGACGGTCAAAACGATCAATTACTATAACTGCCTTGAGGGCTGAACGATGTGGGGACAAACCTCGGCTCAGGACGTTGCCAGGCAGCTCTAAATTTAAGGAATCGGACTATCGTAACACAAGCAAATATGATATGTACATACGTGTTTGTGAAAATATTATAATTGTTAATTTCAGGCGGCGAAAGCGGCAAAGACAGTAAAATATGGCGGCAATGTCGATGGAATATCGACTTGCGATCCAGAACAATATGGAAAACGGTTTATAGAATTCGTTGCTAAAGCCATAGAGGGCAACTAAGCACTTATCATACCAGGGTTTGCCAACCTGGCACCCGAGGACCTATATTCTTTAACACTGTTGGAAAAGACTTCAGTTGAAAAGGCTAAAGTAACGGCGTGAGTTATGGTCAGAAGGTGTTCGCGTTAGAAAAAGGTTGGTAAACCCTGGGTTAAACGGTGTTTCCTTTAGTTATTACTACTTAAAACATCGCTGGCCTGTAAACAAGGGCAGACAGGTCCCTATAATGCAATTATTTATTTATGCATAAAATGCATTTTCCTACCCTAGCGGCAAATCTGTGACTAAAAGTGTTTATACAAAAATGTTTTGAAAGTGATATTGAGGTTGAAAGATTTAACTGGCGATTAGTCCTTTTTTCATTGTTTTCATGTAATAATATAAAAGAGACACCGTTTTTGATATTATCATAGTTATCTTGTCGAAGACAAGTGTGCATATAGTTAGATTCAAAGTATGATGGCTCAAATCAGTTATAACCAGTTTATTCGACTACACTAAGAGCGGCCACATGAGTTGGAATTCCGTTTCAATAAAATTAAACGAAATTTAATTAGCAAGTATTTTTGATAATGATTGTACGGTCACCCGCGCTCCGCCGTATCAGCTGTGCGCTCGCTAGGGTCACTGACCGCTAATCTTATCCCGCGCGCTTTTATTGATATCATAACAAATAGACGATCATAATTTGCTGATTTTATGTCGAATAAAAAAAACGTTTTGAATAATTATTTGTTATTAGTGGTTCATACTCTTACTTCAGCTGTGCGAGTCTGGCAATGTTTAAATGTTTCTTTGTACTCCAAGACGCCATCATATTTGAATCTAACTATACATTAAGTGATAAAGTCTTTACGAATAGTATATTACGTAGTGGGAAGACTTGTATTGATATTAACTCGAAACGATTAGGTACTGAAAGATGGCGTTTTTATCTAATTATTCTCGTATATACCCCTCTGTTATAAGGATGCCATAGCAATATTGGCAAAAGTGTCCAAAACAGTGTTAGTTGAATTCAAATTGCACTTGGCAATATTGCATGGCATTCTGGTAAGGTATAGGGGTATATCGCTACGCGGCAAAATAAACCGTTTCATTTGAAACAATTGTTTTGATGTTGGTATAATTTTTGATCGAATGCCTGTAAGACCAGGGTGAACAGGCACTTTCTAACTGCACATTAACTATCTTCGTATCACTTGTGCAATCGAGGTCATACGTGCTGTCAGTTAAAGATAAAACTACGTGGCCGTGGCTTTGAGACATCCCATGGGAACAAAGTTAGTCATCTCTTGATAGACATGCGTGTGTAGTTCCAATTTAGTCGGTTTTTTTTTAAAACTACACGCAATTTTAAATTGATTCATGAGATAATTCACAGATTGCGTTAGTTTCAATAAAAAAAAATAGCATCTCCGTTGGTCATTAAAAAAAAGTGCAACCGCATCGAAAGGTTCGATGCGGTTGCACGTTTTTCCAACTAGTCATTCAATAAGCAACTTAGTTACCAACTTTCGTAAATAGTGATTTTAAGTGAAACGGTTTACGGTTGCTGTTGTAGCGATTTGTTTGAAACTTTGGGTCAATTTGGCTCGTATATTAGCTATAAAGGTTCTCGTCTTATGCAATATTATAAGTAAAGGTCCCTGTTGACAATATTCTTAATATAATCGCATTTTAGTCAGTTTTGCGCAGTTACGAATGACCTTTTTCTCTTTATAAAATTGTTTAACACACGTACGCACTATTCGGTTAGCTGCACTGCGGTTTTAATAAATTTTAATGAGGCCAACATTGATGAGGGTGCCATTTTGTATGTATTTATGCTTGTGATTGACCGTACGGCTGGCCGTTCGATTGACCGCACGTAATTCTATACACAAACTGTGTAGCTAACCGTGTAGTACGTACGTGGACTTGAAGGCTCACAATCGTACTTTCTATAATTCAAATTAATCGACTTTGAAACCAATGATTAATAAAAAAACCATTTGATTTAAAAGCCGGTTAATTTGTTATTTTATCGGAAGATTTTGTGGAATGCTAAAATTACAATTTACACGCACGAATCGCTTATTCAAGCGTTTTATATTCTTGAATACACAAGTGTTTCATAAAAGTCTGGCAATACTGATCATCATTACTTCTTTAATGTTGATCGGATAGTTAAAATTCACGGAATAGTTTTCAGCCAATCGGCATTTGTGTTGAGAGGTCGTCATATCATAATAGTGTATGTCGCCGACCGATCTTTGTATTATCGCTACTCGCGTTCTATATACACTTATCGTGATAGCCTGTAATTTCAGCTTATCTATTAAAAAAAATGTTAAATAAGACATAAGCCTCTATAGGCAGTCTGATTTTCGAGGTGTAAACCACCTAAGGGGCGAGATAAATAAAAAAGACGTAAGACGAGGACGCATCGTAGACAGGTCTTTGGTTGAAATATATTAATATATGAAAGAGACAGGGCGACTACAGGACGCGATGACAAGTCAGAGAGACGACACTGCGTTTCTCACATAAAGGTTTCCACTCAATCGTTTATATGTGAGTGGTCACGTGTTCAAAATAACGCCCCGCACACCCCTTTCTTCCTCGGCTCGTGTGCGCCTCGCCTGTTGTATGTTGTCGAACAGTGCGCAGTGGTGGAAACGTGTCCGCATCTCGTCCGCGTCCTGTCTTTATGTTTATTTCGTGTCGCGACACTTCTATACATGTTGTGTGAAAGTTTATTGAAGGGACGCTGCGTCTGCGACGCGTCCTCGTCTTTGATCCTGTCTGTGTCCCGCCCCTTACACGCACCATACCTTTGGATGTGTTCTTGTGAGTAGCCAGTTAAGATCGACCCAATAAAGCTGTCACCAGATATATTATTTGATCGATATAACCTCAACTCGAGATTTTCAACCTTGAAAAGCTGGGGAGTTTCTTTAGACCAGACTGTGTGTGTAATCTTCACACGCTCGGCGATCGCAACACGCCTTTTCAAAATGGCGTCGAGTCCTCCGCACTTCGCAATAATTTTTTACTCGTTGTTAGCTTTATAATGTTCAGCTAATGCGTAAATTAGTAATAAGTATGAGCACACAATCTTCACATAGTAGAGATTGTAATATCAGTAAAATGCGTGCTGACATTTCAGTAGTACTACAAAAATCAACAGCTTACATTTGTCAAGTGGTCTGTCAAAACTGACACGCTAGATTTGTCTCAAAATATTTATGACACCATCTCTACGTATAAAATGCGTTTACTTGGTCATTTCTAACCGACTGTGCTCTGTGGTAATGATTTGGAAATTTTGGTGCAGGAAAGTTAAGTATATAGAGAAAATAGGTATGTCTAAAACAAAACGCAACAAATTAAGTAAATCGGCTTTAGAAATGGTTAAAAATCGGTTGAAAATATCATAGTGTTCTTAGGTCTAATACACCTTACTGACGCTTTGATAGGCTTATATACAACCTAGTTTGAAAGCTGAGAATTGATATTTTAGTGTATATTTTAACATAAGCGTTATGCACCGAAATTTCCAATCACTATTAATGTTTAAATTTAAAAATGTTAAATATCATTGAATTAGGATGTTGAAGTTACAATCGATTGTATACTATTAATATAATGTACGCCATTTCAAATATTTTGTAATGCATACCTACTGCATATTGTTTAGTGGGTCTTCGTGAAGTACATTTTTTTTTGTTTTTTTTACAGTACGATTGCCCTTGGAGTAGAATCGAAACGTGTATTATGCCAATTTATCAAAAAATTTGGCGCCATTGTTTCAATATGGCGGCGTGCGCGGCAAAAGTTGTAATAAAGAAATTTATAGAACTTTCCAATTTTCGAGGGCAATCGTTATAGCCATATTGTAGTATGGTACTTATGATGTTAATATTTTGTATTATATTTAGTACGTCTCGTCAAAACTAATTGTTTAATCAGTTGTATTGGCTGTCTTTTCGCCAACGTAATAGTTCGCTTAGTTTCTGTCTAGTATAGTGTTCAAGCCCAAATTTACCAACTTAACCGAACGTTTAACTATTAAACATTTGTATACTGATCTTCAGTTCGTTGTCAACATAACGCGTCCTACAGCGAGCCCGTAAAACCAATCGTCCCCCGCCAACTAAGCTAAGTTAGTTTAGCTTGGCTTACATAGTTGGCCAGGTTTTCATACATGTGCGTCCACAGAAAACTACACTATCTAAGTTATGTAAACTAGCCCAACTAAGTCGAAATAACTTAGTTGTGTTGGCCCATCCGAAACTATGTGAGCTAATCTAAACACCTCTCATCTTACCTCCCCCCCGTGTAAGACGCTAGAGTCTTACACTAAGATTGTCTGTACAGTAAGTCATCGTGCGCAGGCACTTAGGTTATTTCTCGGTGGATGGA
Source organism: Meganola albula (assembly GCA_936450015.1). Lineage (NCBI taxonomy): Eukaryota > Metazoa > Arthropoda > Insecta > Lepidoptera > Nolidae > Meganola > Meganola albula. The sequence goes on along the minus strand of OW388157.1, from coordinate 3,600,292 downwards.
TGACAATATTCCTAAATTAGCTTAGCTTAGTTCGCTGAGTATAAGTTTTTACTTAGTTTAGCTGGTGGTGGACGTTCAGCTTTTAATGTCATTTGTATGAAGAAAGTTGTACCAGAAACGCGCCGCTAATGGGGCGATAAATTTGATACAGCTTCAACTTCCAAGCTAAAACTTTGTATACAAATTTGGTAAACGTCGTTATGTAGTTGGTGAAATTGTGTTTAGATAGTTCGATGTAAGATTTTGTTATTTATTATTCTATTTTCAAATAAGACTTGGATTGTTATTGAGCTTGTGATTTGTAAAATTCTCGTGCCGTTGCGGTGTTTAATGATTTTATATAATTTTTATTACCAATATACCGATTTAATCGAGTCTAAAGGACTTGCACATTTGGCGACGTAAAAACTAATTAAACTTATTAAAACCTCGGACATATACGATTCCGTACAACGTACAAAGTAATTATTTGTTGCTATTGTATCTGTGATAGTATCAATTCTGTCACATTTCGTGGGACAGCCTACAGTACCTTTAGTACGAGTTCATCAGTACGTAAAAAGTTTTCGAATGTTATATTGAACTTGTCAAAATGCGTTTTGAAATTCATTTAATTTCGTACAAAACATTTATAAAAAAGGAAATATAATGCTTGAAATAGATTAAAATGGATTGGAAAGAGAATAGGTGAAATAATTTGTAGATTTATGTGCATTTTAACTTGACAGGGTCATGGTAGTATTCGAAAACTATTTCTTATTGACAACTCGTACTAAGGGTACTGGAGACTTAGTAATAGGGCCCATTAGCACTATTCGGTGTGAAACTCTTAAAATGATTTTTTTTAATACGCAATTTCGGTTTAAGACTTTTACTAACATTATTTACGTCGACAAATGTGGATAGGTCCTTAATCGACGCTGTATCGTGACTAGTTAGTTACAGCCTTATTCAGAAAAACTTAAATACATCTAAAGACACTTACTATAGCTAGTTATAAGACGTGTTATAACTGCTAACTGCCTTGGTAAGTGGTAAGCGTATTCGCTTAGTAACCGCAAGTTCCCGGGTTGAGCAAAAAATGTTAGATGTTACTTAGAGAATTGAAGTTCGAAATTTGGAATTGTGCCCTATGAACGCCAATAGGTTCGCCGCTTATTACGTATGGGACCTGAACATAGCGGAAAGTGAGTGATATTAACCTCTGCCTACACTTTCGGGTAATACAGGTGTGAGCGTATCTATAGATGTGTTATAAGTTTCATGACTTAGGCAGTTAGTATCTAAATGTATTGTTCTACGTACTATGACATATTTTAATTGTGGAGACACTCGGCGTCTTATTAATTTTGGTAAGATAATACTCTATTATGTGAATTGTCAGTTTAAATTCATGCGATTTGTATTACTCTACCAATGTTGGTAGGTCACTAGTGGCTCAACAGTTAAAATATGCCATCGTATAATTAAATCTTTTATTTAAGTAATTACAAGGTTTTATAGGATATCAGTATTGGTAACTACGTTTAGTTGGGTTATTTAAAACAATAGTTTTGTGATATTGTTTACTTTTAGATGTTAGTTTTATACCTACACTTATAATTATTACTCCGTGAAGACTACGGAAGCGTGCGAGAGGAAAGAACTTCGTAAATTGAACTTAACAGAAAGAGATGGAAAATTTGCTCATGTAAACTGTTTCTAAATGACAGGATGCAAGTTGGCATGTTCTGAAGGAAATTGTTTGTAAGTGTATAGAAAAATAATTAAAATAAAACTCACAAAGACAAATTATATTTGGTCACGTGACTGTACGTTGTACGTTGTTTTCTACAGAGTAATATTGTAAGTTGATGGTTTTACGTTATCATTGGAATCGGTCACTTGTAATAATACAAAGTTTACCAACAATAATGTGATTCAGTTGGTGAACTTCGGACCAAAACTTTAAAATAAACTAAAGTTGCTAGTGGTCCGATAATGGTATTGTTACAAATCTTTTGTTAGCCTCTTGAGTTGAGAGATGTCCTTTGCAAATTATCGTTATTATCGTTAAAGACAATCGATTATGATTAAATCGAATCGATTGTTAGATTATTGAAATGGCGAATAAATCGATATAAATGTAAATAAAGGGCCGATTGTTCCATATCCAGATAACTTTTACTGCAGGAATATTATTGACATTTTGACAGTTATTGTCACGATTTCCGAAATATTTCTCAGATAAAAGGAAATCTAACATTTGGCACAATAATCGTAGTCATGATAGAGCGTAACCATCCAATTTGAAGTTAGTTAAACCGATATTTGTCAAAGTTCACCTCTCAGCGAATAGACAATTTTTGTAAGAACCTGTCAAAATATTCCTGAACAATGCGATAGTCAGAAAATGATTCAATTGCGTCATATGTGTTGCCATTGTTTAGGTCGGTAATTTAATTTAATTGTAGTTATGTTATTATAAATAGGTTTTATCTTGTTATCGGTGACGGTGGAGAGCCCCGAGCCCGCGGTACGCATATATTTATTAGTGATGCTACTCGATATATCACTATCGATAATTTAATTGATTATAACGCTAATTCCTGACTAGATTCGATAGCATCGATGTTCCATACTATCGATATAGTTTTTTTTATAATACTGTCAACAATAATAGAAAGGAAAATGTTAACATAGTCACATTATAGTGTGAGACCGCGAACACGTCAGCGAGACATACACGGTCGCGAAAAATCGCACTTTATATTAGACAAGTGTAATGAATATTACTAATATTATTTTTGTATGAAATATCGATTGATATTTTGATTTTGAATTATCGATAGTGGTGTTATCGATATCGGCATCGAATTTATTATACGATAGCTTCGCTACACCCTTCCTCGGCATATAACCAACACGGTTGAATGTTAATTCTCTAGTCTACTCTTGTAAAGACAAAAATGTGTATGAAAAATTAATAAAACTTAATTTTTTAAATATTCGGTTTATAAGATTCTGCATGTTTTATTTTACCTAAGAACCCCCGTTTTAGCTCCCGATTAGGTTTAAGGCAAACTGCTAGCCAATATTAATTAAATAAGTAGTCGGTAATTAATTATTGTTTTTAAATTTTGACCCAAATGCACTCCGCCACACCTCCAGCGGTGTGCGCTGGACCCATGTTGGTAAACCAAGCAGTTTGTTGAATAGCGATAGTTTAGCTATCGATAGATGACCTTGAAAAATAGTCAAAAAATAATCCTAACGAAATGTTGCATTACTGTCGACAGTGAAAATTAGGCAATATCGAGAGCTGTCGATACTATCGATGTCTTATCGCCGCGTTTCAATAGTATCGTAGTTTTGTCAATACTATCGTCACGTTCCTTCGATAGTGACCGTACTAATACTATCGAACGTAACAAATAGTATTACTTATTTTTAACTGTCGATAGCATCGTCGTGGGTCGATAGTTTCTTTAAAGCTAACGATAGACTATCGCTATCTCAACAACACTAGTCATCGTGACTTAGCTGATAGATATCAGGAGGCGTTTGAAATATTTAAGTAAAACTAACATTGTCTTTATAGAATTTTATTAATAAAGCTTGTTGATAAGCAGAAATCTTAACAGTACATTAATCCATCCTCGTCTTGACGTGTTTCTCTGTGATCTTGTCCTTCTCTATGATATAGACGACAGCGCCCCAACCGGAGATAGCGTCTCTGTCTGCTGCGTTCACTAAAGCCTGGAAAATGTGGAGTATATTTAGTAGGTACTAGGTAAGACCCATGCTAGGGTGACCCTTACCGAGAGCTTTCGCCTATAAAGGAGTACCATGACTTGTGCGATATGCATATCGCACAAGTCATTGATAGAATTGAATGTTAGAAACATTGTTAATAATACCAAATTCTCTATTCATAGTCAAATGAGAGTACTAATCTTTGGGGCCGTCTCCACGAGTGAGTGAATTGTGGTGACATCATCCTCATTTCACCTATTTCTATACAATCATTGAAACGCGATTAGATTCTCACTCATAAAGACATCCCCTGAGAGTGTTTAGATACTATAATATCGCCATGAGGCTCTCGTTCGTAAGGCAGTTGTGGAGAGTCGTCAACTGCCTCCAGAGGTTCTTTACTTCCTGCTGTTCTCTAGGCTTGTATTTATAATAGACAGATACCAGTTGTAAGCACTCCTTTGAGATGTCGGTTGACCTTTTAAAATCAACTATCATATAAAGCACATACTCAAAACTGTGATGTCTATGAATACCGACCCTAGTCTATATGCAGTCCATAGTCATGAAAACAATATTAGTACAACTGAATTACCTGTGAGATGGTTTCAAATAGTTCTTCGGGTGACAAATTAGGCTCCCACAGAGCTTCACACATACCATACAACTGCTCTGAGCATGTGCCGGACACTACAAAGTCTTCGGGCTCGTTAGGACACCCAATCTGTAATTATATAACATTTTGTTCAAATGTTGGTTAGTTATTGCTGTCCTTATAGGTCTTACAACTAGTTTTACACCACTGAGTATGGTATATCTAAATTTATGACGCAAATCTAGTTTGCAGTTATACAAGATGGCAACAACATCATACAATAAGTAACACAGTAGTCTCTAATACTTGTTCAGTATATATTCACATTATATAACAACAACAATATATTATTATTATTATTATTACTAGCCTGGATCATCCCACTGCTGAGGAAAGGCCTATAAAATATCAATAATATATATATATTTTTTATTCTTGAATAGGCTGGCGCTTGACTACAACTTACCTGATGTTAAGCAATGATGTAGTCTACGATGGGATGCCCCATCCCAATGAAATGAGGTGGCAGTGAAATGAGGCTTCTTAAGGTTGAAACCATAAAGAAGCAACAATTTCGATTCACCCTCTTAAATGGTGTCACCAGACATCACACCGGAACACGGCAAGGCTTGGCTTTGTCTGATGGGTGGTCACTAACCATGGCCGAAGCCTACCACCAGTTAATTTCCAGTAAACATAATTACCAGTTGATTGAATGATATCAATATAATATATCCATTTAAAGCATTACACAAGCATACGGTGTTAGTATTTGAAATTATATAAGTGATTTGTTGTCAGTCAATACTTACTAGATCCATATTGCAGACATAGGGCTGGTTATCATAAGGATCTAGGCCAGCAATTACAGGCTCAATGAAGTATGGGCCAAATCTCTTCTCATACAACAGGTTGGATAACATTGCTGAGAATGTCTTGGGTTTCATAATTCTGTTTTCTTTTAACTCATATAAATTCATTCTAAAAACAAAAAGACCTATTATTAGTAGTTCATTCAAATAAGAGGGATTACCAAAATTAATTTAAAGGGCTCTAACAAAGACAGATAATTATTGCAGTCAAACAAGACTTAATATAGATTAAACAATATAATAATATATCTAATTAAAGAAGCATTTAAAGAAACTAAGTACCTGAATTTCAGTCTCTGGAACACAGTTTGTGTGTCAGTAGTTAAGCCGGGTAATCCAACGTAAAGCGTGGGGCCCATTTGGTACACTTTTGGGAAGTCCGTTGACACCGTCTGAGCTTGGATACCAAACCGCTTATCGGTAGCTATCGCCACGCAGTCCTTGCCCTTCATCGCCACCACTGCACCGCCGTTATAACTTAAAGGATTCTAGGAAAAAAAACTTTTTATTAAGCCAAACACAAATTATGCATCGTAATGTTCATAAACTCAACATAACCAATTCACTATGTTTAAGAACTTCGATATCAAAATTTGGGTATCATAGATAATATGAAAGCTTCAATATACTTACCATTTTGTTAATTAAACCGTATTTCAGCTATTTTTAATAATACAATACCTACAACAAAACACTTTATTGAAAACCGAAAAAGTGACAATTCATCATCGGCGTTCAGATTGACAGATTGTAATGGCATTTTGACATTTGATTTGTCTATGGTCACATGACATTTGCAGTTTGCACAGATTAAAAAAAATATATCTCAGAATCACATACTCCGTCTTGTTTCAGTTCTGTCTGAGTACTTACTAGGTAGGTATTGTTAGAATCCGATAGATATTATAATACCCAACATAATATTTTATAGCTATTTTCAATTCTAATTACTTTGTTGTACTGTAATTTGTTTCTACCTAAGTAGTTCTAGCATAATAAAACGCAGTTTTTGCTTATGTACTTATTACAATATATAAAATACAAAAAAAATGTTTTAACTGTGAGTTTGCACTGGTGAAACATAATAAAGTTAATTATAAATCTTACATTGAAGATAATTTCTGATCGCATAAATGTTGACTTAATTCCTTAGCATACATATCAAGTCGCTGTGTCATGTTTAACCCCCACTTGTCCTTTACTTGACGACATAAGTTTAGATCCATTTCCACGATAAGCAATCCATCTTTCTCTTTTGCAAGACCTGGAGTCCTGCACCCGTTTGGGGCTGTCACATAGCTGGACCCATAGTATCTTCTGCATATAATATCTTTTTGATCTGTAGTAAATTTTTCTTCGCCAACTCTGTTAAGACTGCATGTAAAATAAGAGTTAGCGATTGCAGCATTTCGCGCCTCAATTCCCCAAAACGATTCTCCAAATTCCGAAATAGTTGCAGCTGGATTGAACACAATTTCTGCACTATTTATACCAAACATTAGCCAGTTTAGAGCATGGTGTCTACCATAGCAAATATTCACAGCAATTCTGGCGTATTTCGTCTCAAAAACTGCATGTCCCGTGTTGCCAGGGGAATAATAAGACGTCTCACTAAAGCTGCCAACACTCGGCAAATGATTCTTGCGATGTTTGCCTAAATAGTTGCCTTTTTCATCAATAATCACTGCGGTATTCCACCAGAAGTTATCTTCCACTTCTAGAATTGGCGATATGATGACCATCTCGAATTCCTTCGCTAATTTACTCAAAAATTTAAAGCTTGGTCCGTCAGCAGCTGATTCGGCGAATTCACTCCATTTTTCTTTTTCCCGAGTACAAAGAAAAAATGGCATCGACCAAGTTTCTTGTAGGCAAAGTATTTGAACTCCTTCTGATGCAGCAACGTTAATTATCTTCTCAATTTGACTAAAAATGGCTTCGCGTTGTTTAATAATAGGTTCATTTGTTGGCAAAACAATCGTATGTTGAATAAGACCTATTTTCACAATTTTTGGTATTCTAACCTCTTTGGCTGCTCCAAAAGAATACATTGCCACATCAAAATCATGTTTCTTACTCTCGCTTGCTGTTGTTTGTTTTACTTTCAACTCACCATGATCACTTCTTCCGTAGTAAATCCTATTGAATTCTTTAATTTCTTCCCCATTTAAGTTCCTTTTTATAATTTCGTCGAAACTCGAATGATTAGAGTCCATGTTGTCAAGTTAAATGAACGGATACAGATAACAAATGAGATATAAGTTAAGTTATCTTTGCTTGCTGTATTGTCCATTAAAAATGGAATGTTTTGTTTTAAAACTCGATGTTTGCTTACTGACTGAGCCGGCTCGCGACTTGTTACGAATAGTAATTAGTTTAATAATAGACGCGAGTATGTTATAAAATATTTGTATTTGTAAATAGGTGCTAAGTAAATTATACGTTGTCTGAAAAAGTCTATATAACTTGATGCAAAAATCAATAAACGTACATTGGTGTGAATATGCTAATTGCTAAACAATAGCAAATACCTAAGTTGCTTAGATCTTAGGACCTGTTGTAGGTACTTAGGTACTTATTTACTAATATGATCTATTAGGGTATTATAGGTAGTTAAGTTAAGTAAAGTTAGGTTATAGGTAGTTTCACTTTTTATTTTAAATTACTTGTATTTCATTACCTACATACAACATCAGTAGAATCTGATACCTACACATATACAAGGTGGAAGGGACAGCCCTCTACAAAGTGGATTTATTCAGCTACTTAATCAGAATCATTTTCCATCGGTTTTTTTCCGGGTAGTTATTTTGATTTTGTAACAATAGAAATGGTTTATTTTGTTTTATTTCAATTTACAATTACTACTTTGTACGCAGCACTCAATTTAAATTACATACAGTAGTTTAATTGAAGAACAATGCGTGACGCAAATGCGCTAGGGGTAAAGAATACCAACCTTCCCCATAGTGGGAAGGTTGGTCGTTCTCTATTTTCGGTTTTGGTTGGGGTTTCCCTAAGATAACGATACGTTCCGTATAAGTTAATATAACAAAGCATTTAAATAGATACTCATAAAGATCTTGACCTAATTTCGTGTAAGTACCGGTCATCTTAGTATGATGTACAGATACACTATTAGTTTGTGGAGGGCGGTCCCATCCACCCGTTATTATGTACATACTTGTTGTTCTGTAATATAATTTTAATAAAAAGAAATCCCAAACCTGGCTAAAAGTGATCAGGCTTTCATAAAACTACGTCATCTTTTAAGAGGAAAAAATATTAGTCTTAATAAGTAGGTATACATATATGCATAATAGGTACTGTATTTAAATAAGCATAACAAAGGTTTGCTACAAACGGGAACCGAATCCGAGGCTGCGGTTGCGGTTGCAGTAGCAATGGAAATCAATAGCTTAGTGGCTGTTACGTAAGTCGATACCAACAGTAGATATTAACTCAATTAAAATTACTATTATACTTAAGACACCAGTATTAGCCGATCTCATGTTGTATTGGATTTCCGTGAAACGAGAGGTCAGCTTATACTGGAAATGTGTAGTTTGATGTGTAGCCGTGTGTAGGCTAGCTTCCGACTGCGACTACGTCCGCATGATGTACGTCACACGTCTACCCTTTTTAGTGTCCCACTGCTGGGAAAGGGTCTTCTCTCAACTATCTTATGAGTTGTTATAGTTTAAGCTTTGTTCCTCACACGCTGGCCAAGTGCGGGTTGGTGTACCTACGCGAAGTACCGAAATAATGGTATAAAAAGTACTTCTCACCTCAACCCTTTTTAGCATCCTTCTGCTGGGCACGGGTCTTCTTTCAACTACCTTACGAGTTGAGAGTTTAGGTCATAATTCATACCCTCTGGCCAAGTATGGGTTGGTGGACTCACATATCCTCGAATGACTAGCTCTTAGACATGCCGGTTTTCTCACGATGTTTTCCTTCACCGATAGTAAGCAGCGGAGATGAAACAATTGACACAAAGATGTGTGGCGACGACCGGGAATCGAACCCGCAACCTTATATTTCTAATACGAGGCCCGTACCACTATGTCACCGCTGCTTACATCACAAACTTCTAGTATAAGTAGTTTAGAAAACTCCCCTCGGGCCATTGGGCATGTGGCATATTGCCAGCCCTACCACCCTGTAGATTCTCCATTGGTTGCTGTCTGCAGTCGGCTACGAGCTCACACTTTTATGGTTTTATTCCTTTTGACAGACGCTTTTTGTTGAAAGAACTAATCATTCGAGAACACATGACATCCACCAACCCGCACTTGGCCAGCGTGTGTGGATTATATCCTAAACCCTCTCAACTCGTAAGATAGTTGAGAGAAGACCCGTGCCTAGGAGTGGGACACTAAAAAAAGGGTTGAAGTTATTCGCTCGATCACAACATGACCGTTGTTAAGCAATGATGTGGTCTACGATGCAACGTGCTTGACCTGTACTTACGAATTCAATCGTGATTTAAAGACAGGTTGATTATAGCTACCGGCAGCGAAATCCACAACTTGGCAGTTCGCAACCGTGCGTAAGTACCATGGAAGTCAGAAGCTACTAAGGTAGGTACCTACCCGTGCAATTTTGTGTACCTAAAGTTATTTTTAGTCAGTATCTATCTAATTCAGCCGTGATTTCTATTCTCCGTGCCTCGGAGAGCACGTTAAGCCATCGGTCCCGGTTGTCATTTAACACATCTATAACAATCGTTACATGTAGTCAGAAGCCAATATAATCTGACACCTGGTCTAACAATATCTGCTACTAGTTCCCTATGGGTTTCGAGGTCTGATGGCAGTCGCTCGTATGTTCTGGTAGCAAGTCGCATCAGGTTAGATTGGGAGCCGACCCCAATAGAAATGGGAAAAAGGCAAGGGGAATGATGATGATCTATCTAATTCGGCATTCTGGTGGGCTCCAATTCGTCCAAGGGAATAATATTAACGACTCTTAAACACTCTGCTGGGGTCTTCTCTTATCAATGTTGAGTTCAGAGTCATCGAAACATTAACTGGCGAATGTATGGTTAAGACTTGCCGGATTGCTCGCGTTTTGCTCGCGTTCTAAAATGTCTAAATATGGCCTATAATAACATCTTTTATCAGTTCTGTCGGTCAAAACAAACAAATAAAAAAATATTAATTACCTACTAGCTTTCGCCCCTGAATTTGTCCGTATGAAATTCTAGAAACTTCTTAGAATACGTATTACACCTTATAAATCTCTTAATTTATTTTGGGCTAGTAACCTGTCTGTGTGCTAAAATTTATCAATAAAAAATTACGAGAACAGCAACAAAGGTCCATCCATCTACACAGACATTCAATTTAAATGTCTCATATATTTCTTAATTATGTTATTTTGCAACACGACAACCAAAATATTTTTTATCGGGGGTGTCTATCTATGTGTCAAAGTTCAGCCTTCTCACAGATAAACCACGGACGTGCTAACACCCACATAGATACATCGAGACGAATGTATTTAAACTCGTCGGGGTGGACTAGCGTCGCAGTCGGCAGCGACCAGTGCTAAGGAACAGACCACTTTCATACAACAACCATGGAGAACGAAACACACAGTCTGGAAACCATCATCAACAACAACCTCCAAGGTCGCGACCTCGAAGAGTTCAACAGAATCCACTATGGAAGAAAAGACAACCTCGAAGTTAAAATAAAAGATTCTTCAATCGAAGCTGCAAAAGAGGCTAACTTCGAAATCGCTGCGTACGCCTTCCCAGCTAAGAAAGAACAGACCCGACCACCAAGGATCGTGAAGGTTGGTATCATCCAGCATTCTATTCCTGCACCCACTGATGCCCCTGTGAATGAGCAGAAGAAAGCAATTTTTGACAAGGTGAAGAAGATCATCGATGTTGCTGGACAAGAGGGAGTGAACATCATTTGCTTCCAAGAGCTATGGAACATGCCGTTTGCTTTCTGTACCAGAGAAAAACAGCCATGGTGCGAGTTCGCAGAGTCCGCTGAAGATGGCCCGACTACCAGATTTTTGAGTGAACTTGCCATTAAATACGCAATGGTCATCGTCTCCTCCATTCTTGAGAGAGATGAAAACCACTCCGATATTCTGTGGAACACTGCTGTCGTTATCAGCGATACAGGCAAGGTTATTGGCAAACAGCGCAAGAATCACATCCCAAGAGTTGGAGACTTTAACGAGTCTAATTACTACATGGAAGGGAACACTGGACACCCTGTCTTCGCTACGAGGTATGGTAAAATTGCCGTGAACATTTGCTTCGGACGTCATCATGTTTTGAACTGGATGATGTTCGGTTTGAACGGCGCTGAAATCGTTTTCAATCCTTCTGCGACTATCGCCGCTGAAGCTGGAAGCGAGTATATGTGGAACATCGAGGCTAGGAATGCTGCAATCACGAACTGCTACTACACAGCAGCTATCAATCGAGTGGGGTATGAGGAGTTCCCTAACGAGTTCACTTCTGCTGACGGGAAACCAGCGCACAAGGACCTCGGCTTGTTCTACGGGTCGAGCTACTTCTGCGGTCCAGACGGTGTCAGATGTCCAGGTCTGTCGCGTGTCAAGGATGGCCTGCTCATCGGTGTAATGGATTTGAACATGAACAGACAGATTAAGGATCGCCGCTGCTACTACATGACGCAGAGACTTGATATGTACGTCAACAGCCTGAGTAAAGTCCTTGATTTGGACTTCAAGCCTCAAGTCGTCCATGAAAACGACAAATAAGTCCGAAGAAACCCACCGACCCGGCAAGTAACCCCCCGCGTAACAATGATTGATAAAGACAGTAGAGGTAAAGAAAACAAATTTGTTATTTTCAAAAGTGTCCATCACAAGGTGTCATTTTGATGGCGCTCGCTACAGTCGCAAGAGGGTAAATATGTAAATTTAAAAAAAGGTTATATATTTTTATGTAGGTATTGTATCAATAGAAAGTTATTTGAAACTCCACAAACAGTGGGTATTAATTTTTTAACAATTCTAGTCACCGAAAACTATCTCAGCGCGTTTTACCCATGCTGCTGTATCTAACGCCATTAAAAAGTTTATAAACTGTTTATAGCAGGATATTGGTAGACACTTACATATTTGTCTTTAACAGATTGTTCTCCTTACATCACCGACCAGATACCTATAGACAACTACGCATAGCTGGTCCCCTGCGCTCACCAAACTTATGCCTTAAGTACCACTTACATATTATCATCCGACCATAAGTTAATTTTATTGGTCCGTTCAAGGACAAGAATTTGAACGAATCAATAAACAATAGCTATCTTCGCCGATACTCCGCTAACTTTTTCAATTAGATACTTACAATATTTGAATAAAGTGATGTCTAATAGGTATCTAGTCGGGGCCTTACTCTCTATGTCTTAATTTTATTATATAACTTGCTATATATTTATTTACTTAAGGTATTTTGCTTATATTTCAATTATTGCTTATCCGTGCCAATGTATGTACCTAATTGAAATAAAGAACAAACTTATGTATTTTACTGCTGACGATTTATTCACTGTAATACCTACCTAGACTTCAAGTGTTTCAATTATCCTCCGGTAGTCTGAAACAGTGGCGCAGCGGTATTGGCCTTGCCTTTGTAACATTAGGTCGCGGTTTCGATCCTCTGTTGTAAACGCACATCTTTGTGTATTGTTTCATCGTCTCTGCTTTATATTGGCGGAGGAAAACATCGTGGGGAAACAGGCATGTCGAAGCATTAATCATTCACACGCGGCGTGAAACTGTCTGAACTGTTGAGAGAAGACCCGTGCCCAGCTGTGGGACACTAAAAAGGGGATGATATCCTGCTGATATCTGCTGCAGAACCGACAACCGTTGAGGTAAACGAGTTGTTGAGTGGAGACCACGGATTGGCAAATGTAGCGTAACACGCCCTCAGTCTAGGCGGAGTGACGAGTGCAAGGTGGCTGGTAAGAGCTGAATAAGTGTACCCGAGGATCGTGTTCAGTGGCGTGCTTCGGGAGTAACCTATGTCCAACCGTGGACTAACGGTGCATCCACACCGCAGTTACTTTTTGTTGAGCGACATTTGGCAACATGGTAACATTAAATAACAATCTCTAACTTTTGATACTAGTTGTTACTAATTGTTGAGTGCTCAACAAATGATAATAAAGAATAACTTTCGACAACAATCAAGCACGACATATCGACGCATTGTTGAGGTAACATTGTCTAACAATGTTATCGATTGTTAGAGCAGCATTGACTAACACGGCAACATTTACTAACATTGAATGACTTTGAAGGCTTTAGACTAAAAAGATCAGGATTAGCAGACAACTTTAGGTAGGCGTGAATTATCGGGTAACAAGACGGTATTCCAATAAAATAACTACTGCAAATATCACTCCACCACGATCTCTCGATAGCACAATCATTAATTCTGCTAGATAATTATAGAGCACGTTATTGCATCTGCACTTCCCGACCAGTGTCAGCCATTCTAAGATGGCCGCTTCACCCGTACTCGGTGTTCATTCGTTCGTTCATATTGTTATATTCGAGTGACAGCTGACTTCAAAGACGGACGCGATGACAGTATAAAATGACAGCTGATGTATCGAGAAATAGATGTGCCAACAACTTATTGCTATCGAGTGTTGCTCAGTAACATTTGAAAATGTTGCTCAACAGAAGGTAACTGCGGTGTAGATGCACCGTTAAATAGGCTGTTGATTAAGTAATTACAGTTATCTTAGTGTTTCTGACGGAAACTTAAAACATGTATTATTTCATCATAATGTACCTATTAAAGTTTGTTTATGTTATAATGCCACACACATCGCTAAATATAATAATACGCTGTAATCTAAGATAATGACTCTTATTAACGGTTTCTTATCAATGGTTCCAGTCCATTAATATTGACTGCTTGTTTCTTGAACTGGCTTGATAAGAGATATTAGATCTTATATGTCTTGTTCATACCTACCTACGTTTATAAAGGTTGTGGGTTCGATTCCCGCCCGAGACAAACATTAGTGATGAACATTTGTGTTTGTGTCGAGTCTGGGTGTAAATATCTATTATAAGTATATGTTTACAAAAGAAAAGTATTATGTGTATAGTATATACCAGTTATCTGGTTTCCGTAACATAAGCTCTGCTTAGCTTGGGACCAGATGACCGTGTGTGTTGATGTCCCAGATTATTTATTTATTTATTTATAGGACCATAGATCCTTCAAAGATAAAGTAACTCTATTTGTTTCGCTTTCACCCCAAAACTAATGAACTGATTTAGATTTTTTTTTTCATGGCGATAGTTTGAGACCTGGAAAAGGACATAGGATAGTTTTTATCCAACTGCGAAAAAGAGGTTCATGCTTTAGCGCGATAATCGACAAGCGGGTGGAGTCGCGTTCGGAAAGCTAGTATAGGACCTTTTATGACTTCTAAAGTATGTACTTCGTTACTCTTCAAATCTAAACGATTCTAGGTTTAATTCTAGGTTAATTTTATTTGATCTGGGTACATAATGTCTGCTGGTTGATTTACTATGGATTTATGCAATTAGTGTAGGCGCCATAATGCATTAGTAGTCGATCTAAGTCTGAGTTGGAGTTACGTAGAACGCATGCCTTATTGCAAGTATCTAATGAAGGACAACTGCTGACAAGCCTTTACCTATGGCTTCGTCTGCAAGAAGTACCAGAATTGCGTTCCAGCCTCTTCAAACCAGTCAATCCCGGCTTGCAGAAGCAATAGAATTTCTTCCCTTCACTTCAACCTTTTTTTAGTGTTCCACTGCTGGGTGCGTGTCTTCTCTCAACTATCTTATGAGTTGAGAGAGTTTAGGCCTTAATCCACACACGCTGGCCAAGTGCGGGTTGGTGGATGTCACATGTCCTTGATTGATTAGTTCTTAGACATGCCGGTTTCCTCACGATGTTTTCCTTCACCGACTTTGAGCAGCGGAGATGAAACAATTCACACAAAGATGTGTGGGCACGACTAGGATTCGAACCCGCGACCTTATATTTCTAAGGCGAGGCTGCACCACTGCACCACCGCTGCTCTAGGATTTCTAAATGATAGTAAATACTGTCGTTCAGGAGTTTTTGCAATCATCGCTGCAGACAAATTGAGTTATTGCTGTATAAATGTACGGTCTCGGCCATAAGTTCAGTAGCAGTTTTACAAATAAAGCAAAGTAAGTCTATTTAAAGTGCGACTAGTTTTGATGCGATAGATTTGATTTGATTTTAGAGAAGTGCGGCACTTACGCCCTTTTTATATTATTATGTAAACACGTAGTTCAATTCAAGCGAATATGATCATTAACGTTGGACTTTTGGCTTCAGATTGTTGTTATAACCTTACACACACATATATTCACATTCCGTATGCTCCCAGAGTGATATTTTCACAGATTCAAATTCTCCCTCACATAGTAACTCAGTGCTCATCAATTTTTTAATATCTATTTCACACTTTTAGGTACTTATTTAACACTTAAAAAAAGTTAGAAGTCGTTTAAGATTCCATTATGCTTCTGACACTGGAAGCGCGTGAATTTTCTGTAATTTTCTCACTCACTCAGAGATGTCGCTAATGTGTTGCTCTCGCGATTGTCGCGCCATCTAGTTTTTGAAACTACAAACTTCTAAATGCAAGTGACGTGATCTTTATTGTCTTGTCTTTAGCGTTGATTTTTAAATGTGGGAGTGTAAGTTAGATAGTAAACCGACTCTGTTCTAGAGCACTTGTAAAGTTGCAGCCCGTGACATCCATTACAATAATTATGTCTATAGTCTAGGGTTGGTATACTATCAGTATGATAAAATGAGGAAAAGCTAAGAACAAAAAATGTTCAATGTAGGAGAAACAGAGTTTTGCTAACTTAAAAGAACATAAAAATCTAACTTATTATTTGTAATTAATTGTGAGTATTAAAGCTATTTAGGTGTATGTGACAGTTATTTCTGCATGTTACTAGCGTTTTACACAGATCCCTTTGCTAGCCACATGGAAACTATGTTCCTCTATGTTGCATAACATTTGTAAGTATAAGTATGTTTTTATAAGGTAAACTTTTTTAAATTTAAACAAGATAAACTAAACTACAAGGCTCCGCATACATTCATGCTAAGTAAATGGGACTTAAAAGTCCAAATCCAGCCTTATTTTATATAGGTTTTTCTGTAGTCCAGAGTGTCCAGTTAGTGCGCCTATTACCAGTCTTATCTCGATCTCTGAGATACCTCGTGTGTCCGTCAACTAAGATGTTTTCAACTCAGGCAACAAATGGTAACTAATCGATAAATAAATAAAATAGGTTTTTTGAAACTAATTTTGGCAACCCTACGCAATATGGGTTGCATAGTGTCATCACACCGGAAGTCACGGGAGCACTCGCGACATCTACTAACGCGCTTAATGCACTTTTGTGTACCTATATACACCCCACTAAAAATAATTATAATGTTTCCAATAGACAAATTTTTGAACCTACAGGACATACCTATAATAATGTAGCTTCAAGATTAGAGAGAAAGTATGTATTTATAATATTTTTAGTTGAAGAAAAAGGATAAAATTACATTTATTTAAGACAAAAATACAATTAACAGGAAAAATTACCTAACTGAATTTTAATATAAAACTAGCTTTAACCAATGCTTTGAAAAGACGGATTGTTTCATAAATATTCAGTTATATATATTGCAAGTTCTCAGTAACAATATTCACAATACCCAAAACCTAAATCAAAATATGGAAAAATAAATTCTAATTTCATTAAAACAATGAACGTTTCGTCGATCTGTTTGTCGTCTCTTCGTAATTAACGTTGTTTTTCATGAAACATGGCCGCAGTTCCGTTTCCGGCGGGAGTTTTTAATTTTTCATTTAGGTCTGGTTGTTTCAATTTTTTCCTCTAATTTCTCATTAAACTTTGCTGCACGTTTGGCTCGAGGGGTAATTTTAAAACATAAATTATCTAGTGCTACGGATAATTAATGATAATTTTTGTATCGTTCGTAAAACAAGAATTTTGGCCGAAAAATGTAGTTTTCTGGCGCTTCAGATGTCATATAAAATATTTACTTGACATCTCGCGTGACATGATACATTTTTACAAATACCCATACGGGTAAATGTACTTTAGATATTTCCTTTCATTTTTCAGTTAAAATCAAAAATGTTTTGGTGTTATCTATCGAAAAAAGTTGTAGGTACTTATTTTTTTCTAAATTTTTTGTGACGTGTCGTTCCGTTCTACGTTACAATAGTTTGCTAGCCGATTTCATCGACATATGCTCGGTTTCATTTCCGCTGCACTCTGTTCACCGTGTGAGAGGTTTTGAACAGATCCTTTGTGAAAAAAAGTTTCACTATTACACGAACTTGATTTGACCAAGAACAGTAAAAGCTTTGGAGTCGCATTTAAAAGTAGCAGGTTTGTCAAAATCTGATGCCGATACATAGTCATGTAGTGTTTTTTTATTGTTTAAATCTGAAGAAACTATCAAGAAGATTAGATTTGTAAACTGTACTTTTCTGAAACTTATAGTATTTTACAAAAAACATGTAGGTAATGCTTAGAATTATACTTTCGAATTCTACCCACGTATAAATTTTTAATCCATAAATTTTATTCGTGTACCTTATCAACTATCTATTTCTCTCATATATTATGAATATTAACTTTGATGAGATAGATTAGATTTCAGATTTAAGGCATTGGATTGCAAATTATATGAAGTCAGTCAGTATAAACAATTTTATAAACAACATAGCAACTCCGTTGACGTCTCTGTCCTACTCGCTCGAGGCAAATTGAAAAGCACACTCCAAAACCCCTTTAGTGTCGTGCGAAGGCCATACAATAGAACACATACACCCTCACATCTGAACGAGTTTTATCGGTTTAAAAATTGAATATGATGTTATATTTATGTACTTATATCTAATTAATGATTCGATTAACTCAATATCGAACAGGGATGACGGCAAGGTATGAAAAGTCGTATTTTGATTTTATAGTTCGTCAGTCGAATTATAAAAAAATGTTAGTCACGTATTTTTGCTTAGAATTGAAATTATGCATTAAAGATATGGAGTGGGAGTGCGCTACGTCATACAGAGGTATGAAATGTACCTAAGCGTGACATCATTCGAGATTTTACCTGTACGTATCGCCGTTATCTTCAATCACACAGAATAAAAGAAAATACGTGTTGTTTTTAATTTATCTGACAAAAAAATCATCATCCCTATTTTCGGCATAACGTTTTCGCCTCTAGCTATCGAGAGTTCGTATCCTACGCTGGACCAAGAAGCGTCTTGAGATTTTCTAATTTACTACTTCGTTACTTAGGCTAGGTACCACAGACAGTACATAAAAGTAATGTTTTACTGTCATCTGTATTAACTATATGTTTTAAATGTAAGTGGACAGTAATTTTATTTATTTTTGTGTCAAAACATTTTCAAAATCGATTCACAATTGATATCGTCGGCAAATTTACACAAAAATGATAAGGAAGGTGACATGTCTGTCTTCCTGTTTGATGCGTATACTGACCAAATTTCAACTCTATCAGTAGGTTCTTTAGGAAAAAAATCGGTTGTATGACAGACAACGAAGTGATCCAAGACAGAGGTTCCGTTTTTACTTTTTTAATTTTTATCTTACACCAAAAATTTTTATTCCCACAAAATTTGTCTCACTTGTCTTAGAACTGAAACTGTTAAAATCACGGCACTGATGAATCATCACAACCGCAATGACTGTTTTCCATTCTCTTAATCACTGTTCATATATAAAGTCTTAACATCAAGTAGTAATAACAAATGACCTCTTCACAAACAAGCAATGTGCGGGTGTAATCCATCATATGGTTTTATTGAATTACCAGCCCCTGACGGAGGGCCTCGCGACCGCGACCCATCCAATTATTGCACCACTAATTATAATTATAGCACTTGATACTGTTGGTATGCCTGTTTGTTACTTTTTTTTGTAATCTTTGCCACGTCCACTGAACATTAGAAAAAAATCTGCGTTTTCAGTTATTTTGTTTTCACTCTTTCTAAGATTTTAATAACAGATTTTTTTATTAATTAAATTTATTACAAATTATGACACACATTCGCCACCACGAGAATAATATGGATACAAACATTTTAATTAAGTGATTTGTATTTTGAAAGTAGTTCTCTGTAGGCATGTAGACTTAATTACAAAATAATAACACCATATTTCAATATCATAAAAATTCATTTTTTTTAATTTCCTCATTTAATTTGGAAAAAACATAAAATTGAAGTAGGTATTGAAATAAAACTATTTTAAAACGGATAAAAAATAAATAATGCAATGTGTGACATTCCCGTAAATTTAAGAAAATACAAGGTATAAACTTGAAGTCGGTAGGTAATTATCAAAAAAATTACACCTTAGTGTCAATCTTTGATAAACCATTGCAGGCTGTTTTTATAAACCCCCACAATCAAAATCAGTTGCCATATATTCCATAAAGTAAACAGAGGATTAATGTTCTAAGCTGGCAACACTTGTCTTCTAATCCCTACACGTGACTTCACCCACCTAGCGTACACCACATTAATAATTGCATAGCTCCTTGACAGTACAAATTCGTCATACAAACACCTAAAACACATTAAATTTACGCCATACCAACCCTTATTACGTTCTAATTAAAGTATATTTTCGTAAGTTTGGTTGAGTTTTTAAGTTAGCAACAGTGTGTGAAGTTGATCACCCCCGTGGGCCCCATACGTCATCAGACCTAGGGATGACATTGGACAGTTTAAATTTCGAATTATACGCAATCCATTTTCAAAATTGCGATCTTTTGTTTTGTTGCTAATACTTCACGAAGGATGGAGCTAAGCTACATTAATTGTTTACCTCTACTCTCTATTGTAAGATGCTCACTAATAGTATACTATGTAGATTTACAGCCTGAACACAGAGAATGAGATAGAGATACGTATGTAATTTCTCCATCTGGTTTTTAACTCACTGTACGTTTTTATGTACCAACACAGAAGAAATGCTGCAGACAGTTGTGCCCTTTGAGATTATGTACTTTTGTTTACAGTGTTTGTAAAATTATAAGAAAAATATAGGCAGATAGGCCATTCTTTCCTGATCCCATAAAATGTATATAATAATAACTCAATCAAAAAAGAAGTTCACTTTTCCGTTATGACGACGGCAGAGTACTTGTCTTGTTTTCTTTTATGGGGAGAATATTAATGGATTCAGACACTCTCTGTTCCAAGATCATTTTAAGGGTCTAAATATATTTTAATTAGAGTAATTCATACTCTTAAGAAAAATATTCGACTACCTGTATCTACTATGTATGTACTACAAATAATATTTGTGAAACTGCGAAATGTCGAAAATAAGAACTACGGTTGCCAATTTTGCTACTGTAAAAATATATCATTCAACTGTGTAAGAAAACAAGAACACGAAAAGAGTAATTTTTATGAAGTAGATCATAATAATGATGATGATGACGATGATAGCAGCGCGGTGGTAGTGCAGTATCGGCCTCACCTTTGAAATATAAGGTCCCGGAATCGATCTCCGGTCTTGCCCTCACATAATTTATGTTTCATCGCCGCTGCTCAACATCGGTAAAGGAAAACCATTCAAGGACATGAAACATGAGATACCCCTGCACTTGGTCTAAATTCTCTCAACTCGTAAAATAGTTGAGAGAAGACCCGTGCCCAGCGTTGGGATACCTACTAAAAAGGAAGTGAAATCATGGCTACCAAATCTTGCGCAACTTATTTTCGTTGGAAGTTTGCGCCGATTTTCCTTATTTCCATTCAATTAAAAATTAACTGGCAACACTAGTGACGGTGATGGTATTTTTTCAAAGAGTTTGTCGTAATATACCGCGTTTCAAGTATTGCAAAGTATTCCTTTGGGGCGAGGCAAAGGGCGCGACATTTGGCGATGGGGTCGCGACCTTTCCAAACGATATGCTTATGATTCCGCAAAGGGCGTAAACTATATTAAATGTATGCAATTTTTTTTTATTGTGATGGTCTTTTTGCGGTACATGCATAGGTGTTAGAAACAATAACAACTAAGCCTATCCTATTGCGTTTACTTTCACTGCCGGCAATTTTCACCTTCGAGCTGCTATTAGTGATGTTGGTGCTAATCCTTTTAAATTTCATAAGCATGCGAATTCGCGAGTCTTAGCACGCTAAAGTTAGCTTCGATAAATATTGAAATAAATGATTTTAATTTCATCTCGTGTTTACGTAAGTAAATATTAAGTAGGTATAGCAGCTTTTCTCTAGCTCGTTCCGGAATTTGAATCTCGAAAGGGCCGCTATAAAGCGATCTCTAACGATTACTCATAAGAGGTTCAAAGTATCTAGATTATTTTCAGGTCTGATCTGTTGTATGAACAATATGCAGCCATACACCCAGTTAGTAACACGTTAATGGTCATATTCGCTTGCAGTGTACTGCGCGTCTATTTATGTGCTTAATTTTGCTATAGAAATGGGTTGTAAGTGCGACTTGTTTTGATGCGATAGATTTTAAAAATTGCTACTGGACTTATGGCCGTGACCGTACCTATTTATTATCTATGTTACCTACTTACCTACCTTTAAGGTATTTATCTAAGTATTGAGAAACTAATGAAATTTTCGGTTTATTATTGTTATTAATCGTGCTTACAGCCGCTAACAAACCGAGATTAGCTTCATAAATTGCGATGCCATTATTGTCTCTGCCTACCGCCGCCGCAACGTGCCATTAACTTCAAATTCCTACAAAGATACTCATAAAGTAAAACCATTTTACTTTGACCTACCCTTCCCCTTTCCACCTATAAAAGAATAGACTTTCTAAGAGGTCTTTAGATTAATTTAAAGGGTCTTATTACTTTGGTTGAACCAGCAATCAACCAAATTATTAGCGACAATTTTGTTAAACGAATATAAACTTTACTACATTATCCATAAAGTGCTTTTAAAGTATAGTATAATATTGTAAGGATCATGAAAGAACCCTTTCTTTTCAAGATAATTATAGGCACCTGTGGCAAAGAAAATACGGCACTTTGTGATACTATGCTTCCTTTTATTGCTTCCCGCTTTGCATGCTTTCTCCTTTGTCGTTTAATAACACAACCATTGGTTAATTACAACCGAAATCTTCGTTGGAATTTACGGAAATAGTGTGCTGCGGCTGAGGCTGTATGCATTCAGCATTTTGCCATATTGTACAAGAAAATTACCTATTACCATTTTAATTTTCGCTGTATATCAAAGAACCGTCCACATGTAATTTTTTTACTGTCAGAATTTAGACTTAAAAGACCAAACAAGCCAGTCTCTAACCTATGTATACACGTACCGCAATATAAAATCCCGCTTTTTTACAATTCCATTTTCAATTTAAAACTTAAAATCAAACCGACCTTTGTAGTAACGAATGTTTGTCGCTTTTCTAATAGATATGTACTCAATTTTAAAAACCTTTAACAAATTCAATGAATAGACAGACATCGAATTTTAAAACTGGTTAATTTGGCCACAAAAAGAGATACCTACTTATTTAAATTAGGAATAAAAAGTCATATAATATAGTCGAAAATTTTTATGACGTTACGACAAAAGGCATCAGTTGTATTCAGCCAGCTAAAAATTATCTGCTCTTTCAAAATAACGAAAAAATATTCTTGCTCGATTAACCTGTAACATTGCAAAAAATATTAATAGTCATTCGTAAAGCGGTGCCGTTTATCCGATTGTACACAAAGGGGTAAGAGGGTTGTACACAAATCGACTACTCGACTGTGAATATCGCGACGACTTATAAAAACAGCAAATAGAACGACTTAAAGGGGAGATGCGGGTGATGTGATTACTTTGGCTTTTATAATGATCTTTGGTTGGAATTGTAAATGTTTGTTTACGTTTAATTTATGTTTCAACTGAAATACAGCTTTAATCAGGGAGTATGTATGACTAAATGGTATGATTAAGGTACCTATTAGGTATCTAAAGAAACTGCCTCGTCGGTCTAGTGGTAATAAACACGAGGTCCCATGGGTTCGAATCTCGAGTCGAGCAAAATGATGTTTTTAATATAGGATATGGTATGTTAAGGTATTAAGCCCAATAGGCTCGCCCTCTAACGTATAGGCCGTAAACATAGCCAGCGACAAATGGGTGTACTTGCCATAAAGAGTAGGAAAGAATAAAACCGACTTCAAAAAGGTAATAAAAAAAGTAACAAATAAATTTACCTAGCATAAAATGATTCGTATTTTGATTTACAATTGAACAATTCTAAGAAGTACCTTTTGACGTTTCACTGTTTTCTATTAAATTAGCTTTAGAGAGGCGTAATTCACACTATTTTAATTAGCTTTCCTGTAAAATAATTGAATTATGAAGCTATTTTTATTTTAACATAATTAACAATTTTCATACAAAAAATAAAATTCTAAATGTACTACGTTTAGAACTGTCAAACGGTACTACTTAGATTTGATGGACTGTAGTTAGTCAGAAATGATTTAATTAGTATTTTAGATCATTCGATGTTGGGGCTATTTATTAGATGCCTTAATCTCTATGACTTAAGGTTTCTTAATTTTGGTTGTCGTGCAGTTTATTTCATTAAAAAAGTAATCCAATTTTGTATTTAAATAAAATTGATAGCGTACATAGACAATGTAGAGCAACAACAATAGAACTCTTTATTACGACATAAGCGCCTGTAAATAAATGACACGCAAAACATTCTCGAACAAAAGGTATTTTAAATAAGTAGGTAAGGGATGTAAGGGAGCACAACAACAACTAAGTGCTCCCAGTCAACCTCACCTGCCCGTGGTGCATCCTGCTAATCAACAGACGAGGCTCTGGCGACCGAAAAATGGCGGTATAACCATTCCAATCTATCGTAGCTAAGTGCTGTAGACCGGTGATGGGCAGCAGCATCATCGGTGCGAAGAGCTACGACCTGCGATCGCCAACCCGCTTGCCCAGCGTGGCGATTATGGGCAAAACCTTCTATGGCAAGTCAGAACGAACCACGGCCCTCAGTTCCCGGTAGCCCTGCTATTCCGGATTACGGCGGCGGTCACGGTAACGGCAGGGCAGGGGGTGCTAAGAATCCCCGGGTTACGACAGGCCGCCAAAACCAACTGACCTTGGCGACGTACAATGGACGCACGTTACGGCTACATGAGCACCTGGCGCAACTCGAAGCGGAACTCGAAGGGATAAGGTGGCACGTTCTAGGGTTATGTGAAGTCCGAAGACGGGGGGAGGACACCATATCACTGGAATCGGGCCATCTTATGTACTTCCGAGAGGGAGACCAACAATCCCAGGGTGGCATAGGGTTCCTGGTACACAGAGCCCTCCGTGACAATGTTGTAGAAGTTTCGAGTGTGTCGAGTAGGGTGGCGTATCTTATTATAAAGCTCACCAAGAGGTATAGCCTTAAGGTGGTGCAAGTATACGCACCGACCTCGTCACACTCGGACGATGTAGTGGAAGATATGTACGAGGACATATCCAAGGCTTTACACTCCACCACAAAAGCCTACTACAATGTTGTCATGGGGGACTTTAACGCCAAAGTGGGAGTACAGAGTCCCAGCGAATCGGTAGTAGGATCCCATGGATTCGGCAGAAGAAACCATAGGGGGCAAATGCTGGTCAACTTCCTTGAAAAGGAGGGGTTTTTCTTGATGAATTCCTTCTTCAAGAAACAGCCTCAACGGAAATGGACATGGCGAAGCCCCGATAACATGGTATAAAATGAGATCGACTTCATAATGACGGACAAAAAGCATATATTCAGAGACGTCTCAGTGATCAACAGGTTTAATACCGGAAGCGATCACCGACTTGTCCGAGGCTCTCTGAATCTCAATTTCAAGCTACGGTACGTTACCCGTCTGATGAAGGTCAGGCTCCGACCAACAACATTCGAAACCGTAATGGGATCCGAAACGTTCCAGTCAAATCTGGAGAACCGATTTGCTGCCGAGGAAACCACAAGTGCTGTTGATCTAGATCAGGCCCTCGAAAGCCTAACTGGAATCCTCAGGGAGGAAGGTGTGAGACTATGCAGCATGCAGCGTAAGGGCAAGAAGTCAAAACTTTCGAAGGAGACTCTGGAACTAATGGAAGAACGACGTACAAACCCACCCGTTGCTTCGTCAGAGCGACGAGATCTAAACAAGAAGATTGGCAAACTAGTAAGATCCGACCTCCGACGCGCAAATACTCGCTCCATTGAGCAGGCGATTGAACAAAACAGGGGGTCCAAGGTATTTGTCCAGTCTCTTGGGAGAAGTCATTTGACGAAGTTAACCACATCTAATGGAGTAGTCGTGTCTTCGATGCCAGAGGTTCTTTTGGAAGTGGAAGACTTCTACAGCCGGTTATACGCTTCGCATGCATCTCCACCCGATCCCGAAAATGAGGATACCAGGGCTACACTAATTCGCCACTTTACTGAAGACCTGCCAGAAATAAGCCAAAACGAGATCATGATAGCTCTTAGGCAGCTTAAAAATGGAAAAGCCCCTGGAGAGGATGGCATTACTACTGAGCTCTTAAAAGCTGGGGGTAAACCCATACTAAAAGAGCTCCGAAAAATATTTGATGCTGTCCTCTTTGATGGGAGAACTCCAGAGGCGTGGAGCAAGAGTATCGTCGTTCTGTTCTTCAAAAAGGGTGATAAGTCCCTTCTGAAGAACTATCGACCTATCTCGCTCTTGAGTCACGTCTATAAGTTGTTTTCGAGAGTTATCACGAACCGCCTTGCTAGAAGACTTGACGAATTTCAACCACCGGAACAGGCCGGTTTTCGGAGAGGATACGGCACCATAGACCACATTCACACAGTGCGGCAGATTATACAGAAAACCGAAGAGTATAATCAGCCCCTGTGCTTAGCATTTGTGGACTATGAGAAAGCGTTTGACTCGATCGAAATATGGTCTGTTCTGGAATCCTTGCAGCGATGCCAAGTTGATTGGCGATACATCCAAGTGTTGAGATGTTTGTACAATACCGCAACTATGTCCGTCCAAATACAGAACCAGCAGACTAAGCCTATCCCCTTACATCGGGGTGTGAGACAAGGGGATGTGATCTCCCCCAAATTGTTCACAAATGCTTTGGAGGATATGTTTAAGACGCTGGACTGGAAAGGACGGGGCATCAACATCAATGGCGAGCACATCTCACACTTGCGGTTTGCGGATGACATCGTCATAACGCTGCAGGATCTGCAGAATATGCTGAACGACCTGGCTGACTCCTCACAGAGCATTGGTCTCCGGATGAACTTAGATAAAACAAAGGTCATGTTTAATGACCATGTGTCTCCGGGACCAATTGCGGTGAAGAACTCTATTCTCGAAGTTGTTTCAGAATATACATACCTCGGGCAAACACTGCAGATGGGTAAAAACAACTTCGAGACAGAGGCTAATAGAAGAATACAGCTGGGTTGGGCAGCATATAGGAAATTACGTCAAGTCTTCACGTCGTCCATTCCACAGAGTCTAAAGACGAAAGTCTTTAACCAGTGCGTCCTACCCGTTATGACATACGGAGCCGAAACGTGGACTCTCACGGTGGGACTGGTCCACCAATTTAAAGTCGCTCAGCGAGCTATGGAAAGGGCTATGCTCGGAGTATCTCTGAAGGATCGGATACGAAATGAAGTGATCCGACAGAGAACTAAGGTAATCGACATAGCTCACCGGATTAGTAAGCTGAAGTGGCAGTGGGCCGGTCATATCTGCCGTAGAACTGACAACCGTTGGGGTAAACGAGTTCTTGAGTGGAGACCACGAATTGGCAAACGTAGCGTAGGACGCCCTCAGACTAGGTGGAGTGACGATCTCAGCAGGGCGGCCGGCAAGAACTGGATGGGAAAAACCGCGGATCGTGCTCAGTGGCGTACCTTAGGAGAGGCCTATGTCCAGCAGTGGACTAAAATAGGCTGATGATGATGATGATGAAGGTAAGTTGTCAATTGGCATGAAGTGAAAGGTAAAGCGCCCTCATAGATGCAAGAGATGACAGTGAGGACCGACTGAATAAATATAAAGCTGAATAAAAAGTCACTTCCGACATTCGTACGGCGTCGTTGGCTTTGCTTAGCGTCTTGAGTTTTTATGTCCTTTGGCGGGAAATCATGGAAATGTCACCTGCTTTAGTAAGGGAATGGTTTTGATACTTGCAATTTAAATCTTCATAATAAAATCTAATCTTCTTAATGTCTGACGGGCCGGTGGCGTGGTCGGTAAGATACTTGCTTTTCACGCCGCAGGTCGTGGGTTCGATTCCCACCCGAGACAAACATTTGTGATGAACATTTGTGTTGGTGTCGAGTCTGGGTGCAAATATCTATTATAAGTATATATTTACAAAAAAAAAAGTATTATATGTATAGTATATACCAGATATCTGGTTTCCATAACACAAGCTCTGCTTAGCTTGGGACCAGATGACCGTGTGTGTTAATGTCCCAGAATATTTATTTATTTATTTATTCATTTTTCTTCTTTTGGGGGCTGAATCATCTTCGTCCGTGGGAGTGCACCTTTTATCAGAATGGTGCACCCACACGTGGTTTCCGGTTGGTGCAAATCAGGTGACAATAAAATGGTGGTAGGCTTCGGCCAAGTGGCCTCTCTGTGTTCCGGTGCGATATCTGGTGACACCATTTAAGAAGGTGGGTCGGAATTGTTGCTGCTTTATGGTTTGTAACCATATGGAGCACCATTCCACTTCCACCTTCTCACCGAAAATTTCTTTATCACGAGTGAATCGGTATATTGATCAGGTGCGTCCCCATCGTAGGCTATATCATTGCTTAACATCAGGCAAGCTGTTGTAGTCAAGCGCAAACCTATTACAGAATAAAAATGACTGAAAACATATTTACTTTATGTTTTAGATTCCTATTTATTTTTTTTAATCAAACAATACTGTATTGATGTTAATTTAAATAACGTGTAATATATAAATATTGCTTTACTTAAATTTAGTGACTTCTTTATTGCGCCTAACAAAGAAATATAGCAAATCTGATGATATTAAGTGGTAGGTGTACTTAAATTAAAGTACCTACCTTTATACTTACTTCTTCATTTTAAACGCATTTATAAAGTTCCTAACGCGTGTCGTCGTATTGTTATCTCAACTTAGATTTTTTCCAAGAATTAAATAATTCAAGTATCAAATTCACTCATTCCTATCATACCCCGTCTTGCAATGCAAATGGCCGCCGAACAATAATCAGGAAAGTAAGCGATACGAATAAAAATATCGTCTCAACCACTGCCAACCCCCTGTGGGCCGGATTTAACATATCTAATGCGATTTACGTGTTACTCCCCACACCTTGAAGACTCGGTAATCGTTTTAAGACGTTGTTGAAACCTCCTTAGACGTTGATTTTTTGGAGGGAACTTTTTTATCTGTGGTTTAATCTGAGAAATAAAATGTTTTGGATCCCCACGAGAAGTAGGGAATTGCAAATGGTAAATACCTGTTGTAATACTATCGCGTAGGAGTTATACGGATAAATAAATACAAATGGATGTTATTTAGATTTCTTAATATAATATTATTTAATAAAAACAAATTTTAATTTTGTATGTAGGTAGGTCATTTATTGTAAAAAAACAAGGTTTACCTACTTAGATATGTATTGTAACATAATGGGCCAATTGCTTCAATATCTCTTTTGTTATAATTGTACTACCTAAGTAGTTACTGTCAAAAAGTAATGTTTAAATTAAAAAGAAGATAAAACGAAATTTACTAATCGCACCAGCATCAGTAGGATATGGGCATTTTTGTGAAAAATTACGAAATATAAGTAGTTGAGTATGTCAAAATGCTTTAATACTTAAGTAACTCTTTTTCGCAATTTATGACAATTGTGCTTTTAATATCTATATTTAGTTATCATAACGGGCAATTAACGCACTCACCTTTAATTTGGCTTTACGTTTCGATACGGGTTGCACCGGTCATGGTAGTAAAATACTGATCCAGCGAAAGAGCTCCGTTGATGACGGCGGCCGTAGAACAAACATTGTCTAGAACTATTTATCGTCTTTTGTAATATAATTTAACTAAAGTTTTTAATTGTGGTTTTGTTCTACCTAAGTTGCGATATATGTTTTTATAATCTTCGCTGGAAGAATATTTTCAATTACTTTTAATTAAGAAAACCATGTGGTTTTGATGTTAAAATCAGTCTACTCATTTTGGCCCGATAAACCATAAATAATCAGAATTTTAAACTAACAAAAGATTAATGCCCATTTTCACTAAAGTCAAACAAAGCCTAATTAAGTAATGCATAATGTAAGGCGACGCTTAATCAATGACTTCTGTTTGTGCGGCTGTCAAAATCTGTAAAGGTTACAGGCTGTATGGTCCAAACCTTTGCCTGCCTTTTGGTGAATTTTATTAGCAACAACAAAAGGTTACCCCTGTTATCACTAATACTATGAAAAGCCGCGCAAATATTCACAAAATGGGATGTTAATAATGCATGTCACAGATAGTTACGAGGCGCAAGCCGACAAACTAATACAAAAGTCCATCGGCAACTATAAAAAAAAATCAAACAATTCTAAGCTTAGGTGGCGCCTAGTAAAAAACGAATGTTGAAACTCAAGTCACTGCTTAAGCGTCGCCTTACATTAGGTATTATTTAGTAAGGCGTCCCTTTGTTTAATTTTAGTGAAAATGGGCATGAGTTGCCTAAGCGTTCTTAAGGCCCTAAGTCGACGCCTAACGGTTAGTAAAGTTTTTTTTTGCGCTAGGCAACTGTTTAATATTAAGGCATCACATTTAGGCGTTTCCTAATACGTGAAACCGGGCTAACTCCGTCATGTATGCATTCTACAAAATAGCTCGCTAATAGTGAATCTGACAATAGTAATGCTAAGTCCCGGCAGAGGGCGCCACGTATTAAACGACAATGGCAGGTGTAGTGCATAGACTGGCTAAGTAATTGGCCTTACATTAGGGTTGAAGACGACTTTGTACAAAATAAAAATACTTCATCTTTTAAACCCTAAAAAACATGGGTTTTTCATACAAACTTTGCTTGACTTTGCTGGTGTGATTTCAAATTTATCACGTCACTGGATTTACTAAACTACTATGCGTTTTAAATAAGAATTGTACTGGAAATTCGCCAACTTGGACCGGAATGCGCAAAACTTCACATTTTTCAGTACGGTGGGCAAAAATGTTTGTTTGATATAATAATCAAATCAAGATAAAAAAATAAATAAATGCGTATATTTTATTGCCGTTCTAGTGTGATTGGAAATTTGGAGTCGAATATTTTTGGTATGAACAAATTTTATTAAATTCGGACGAAAAAAAGCGGTGTACGTGTGTTTGTATTCGTGTTTACTATGCGTTTCAAATAAGAATAGGACTGGACTCGTGGCTAACTTCATACCTACCAAAAATCAAGCAAAAGTAGCGCCAGCACAAAATGTCAAACCACAGACATTAATATTATTTTGAAATGTATAGAAAAGTGATTTATGTAGAAAACAATACTCAGATTAATAAAAATACTGCTAGCTAACCTTATAATAAAGTTATGCACTTTATTAAAACGTTAGCAGACTAGATCAGTGAAACATTTCCCCCAGCCCTATACACAAAGGGGTGCGGTTAGGTCGTCAACGGTACTTCAATCACAATAAGTGGCGCCTTCATTATTTACAAATGAGCGAATAAATCTTGTGCGATTCATTGTCGCGAAAATTACGGAGATTCCTATCTCTTTCACATAAGTGAAAGTTTGGGCGGACAGAAAGAGATGGAAGTATCAGACGGAATAAGTATGTTAGAATTCTAAGGATGGTTTCATTGTTTAAGAAAATTTTGGATAACATTAAAAATGTCAAATTTCTATCTTGGTTTTCAGGAGTAGCCGTAATTTGGTTGCAGTGGTGCTATTGTGGACTCCCCATTTCATTGACACCCTTTGTCTAATAGTTCAGATCAAAATGATAAACGAGTAACAAACATTTATACAAACTTACATTTTCAATTCACTAATATGACTAAGTGTAATAATTATTAGGATTAATCTATCTTTTCAAATTTCGTCTCGACTAAATTGTTGTATCTTGTATTATGTTTTTATTATTACCTATTGTTTAATTTTTTTTTAATTCTAATTTAATTGTATTATAAATCATGTTTAGTAAATTGGGAATGTATGCTCCTACTAAATATAAATATTTCTACGTCATTGTGGCAAAACATAGACTTAAATTTTAATGAAATGTTTTATCAACCTATGTTTGACAAATAAAAATATTCTATTCTATTCTATAGGCCGACCTAAAGCTGCACAGACAGTGATAATGATTCAAGCGATAAGGATATTATAGACCGACCGTTTAACTCGCGTATCGCCTATCGCCAATATTCTGACTCCTGAAGCTGCACAGACAGTGATGATGATTCAAGCGATATGGATATTAGTGACGAATAGTTTTACATTACTTTCATCTGTGGTTAAATAGTTCTTTAAGAGATTTAATATGACTTTGTACCTCAGATGGCGATACGCGAGTTAAACGGTCGGCCTATAGTAGTACACACGGCTACACATGAAGCTTTACATTTCTAGTATACGCTCAACACTTTTACGGCAATCCTACACAATATACAATGCGAAATCCTTTATCATATAACTTGATGTGTAACAAAAAAAAAATAATAAAATAATAATATATAATTTCAATATAATTTTTTTTTCTATAATTATCCTTGTTTTGCTGACCGTCCAAACTGTTATTACAAGTGTAAGCCGCCATTTTGATTAATTTCATTATTGGCGCGAACAGGTAATAATGTCACTTATTGTTATTAGGACTCTTTCCATTAAGACTTCAGCCTTACAGCAATCAGTGTTTATTTATGAGGTATCTAACAATGACTGTGTTCCTGAGTGTTCAGTATTCATACCTCGTGGGTCTATTATTATTCATATTCGATATACTGTGACATTACTGGCATTCGAGTTTAAAATCGTTTCCGATGTGACAGTAGGCAGACCACACGCATAATTTGTTTGGCTTGTTTGAAATAACACTGTAACAGACTAGTTTCCGCGTAAGGCTTCGTCCGCGTGGTACTTATTGGGTTAAAAAGTAGCCTATGTGTTAATCCAGACCATAATCTATCTTTGTGCTAAATTTCATCCAATTCCGTCCAGTAGTTTTTGCGTGAAAGAGTAACAAACATCTACATTCTTACAAACGTTTATCATATTAGTTTGATTTCATAGGTAACTCCCAACAAAAAATGAGTGTCTGTAAACAAAGTTTGTGAAATAGTAGCGTCGTAAGAGTGTTCGCCAAGAGGCCCCAGGTTCGATACCCGGGTCGAGCAAAAAGACTTTTCATGTATACTCAGAAAATCTTAATCTAAGTTCAGATTTCGATTCTGCAGTACATCCACCTTGTTTGCGGAAGCGCGCACTGAAGGCTTTGCAGCTATCATGCGGAAAAAGGTCTGCTTCTTTATTAAGTAGGACCCGTGGGAGTAGCAACAGCATCCTGAAGGTTATCACGGATAAATTTAACTGTCCAATTCTACGTCATCATATTAAGGTACTTGCTACATGATATGTGATGTAATTATAGTACATCAAATCTAAGAAGTACCGTTTGACAGTTCTAAACGTAGTACATTTAGAATTTTATTTTTTGCATGAAAATTGTTTATGTTATGTTACAATAAAAATAGCTTCATAATTCAATTATTTTACAGAAAAGCTAATAATAATAGTGTGAATTACGCCTCTATAAAGCTAATTTAATACAAAATAGTGAAACGTCAAAAGGTACTTCTTAGATTTGTTCAATTGAAGTTTTTATTTCTTTTTTATTATTATTATTTATTTCTTTTTATTTAATTTAAATTAATTTGATAATTGTTTTTAATTATTTCTTAATTTAATTTAATGTGATTTTATTTTATTTTTCATTTCAATATTTATTTAAGTAAAATAATATGGTTGGTCCATATTATTTTACTGAAATAAATGATTTATTATTATTATTATTATTTGGAATTGTGCCCGATGAACTGCAAATGATTACCCTATTACGTATAGGACCTACACATAGCGAAAAATGGGTGATATCCACCTCTGCCTACACCACGATTAGCTATTATAAACTTTTCGTAGGTATTATATCTATCTCTATGGAGTAAACCACTAATATGAGTAGTGTAGCAATTCCAGTAATTGTTATGACGACAGTGGCCTGCCCCGGGCATATAACCCGGGAATTTCATTACTCGCCAGATTAGAATGCCGTGGCTATTGTTCATTGAGTTATAGCACTGGACGGGTATGGCAGTAATAGATGCTGTAGACCAAGTTTATGACAGGACATTCTGCGTTATGGCTAGGCCTCTCATACTGGAGTACGATGAGCAAATTTTGGAAAGATACCAAACCAAAGTTATTTACCTATAAAAATAATAATTATTGCTCCTTTATGGTCCCTAACCATAAGGAGCCTCATTCCACTGCCACCTTCCCACCGAAAATCATTCGTAATCACCAGTGAATTCTTAAACTAGGCTGGCGCGTTTCATCGTAGACTAGGTACATCATTGTTTAACATCAGACAAGTTGTAGCCAAGCGCCAGCCTATAGCAGAATAAATAAATAAAAAATAAATTAGGTATCTAAGTAAGTATACCTACTGACATTGACACAGTCTGTAACTGCATAGAAAAGTATAAAGATGATTATAGCTTTTCATTGCTTGGCATGGGTCTTCTCTCAATAGTCCTGAGTCAGTTTACTGAATGAGTTCAGAGAATACTAGCACAGGTAATGTACCAATAATGTAATATTAATTTATACGGACCTAATTAATTTTTTGACACTATTCACACTGCCTTGAAATAATCAGAATACTTACACGAATATTGACATTAAAAAAATCGAAGTAGGACTTTAACCTGATCTTCCAACTATGTTGATGGTTAAAAAAGTACCTAATGGTCTTATTTTGGTGATTGTATTACACCCATATGTCCCTAAATGTTTAGCTCTAAGACTTGCTAGGTAGCTTTAGGCTTGGCGAAATAATTTATTCAGAAAAATGCGACTTTCAAGAAATGTCTGGTTTCGTTATTTAACTATAACACAATGACGGTCGTCGGAGGTTCAAATTGGCCGCGATAGGTCCGTCTAATTGTTTGAAATATGCGCTCGACGCCATAGGGAATAGTTTAATATTCGTATTATTTTACTTCGCTGTAAAATCTGGCATGTTTTAGTATTTTAGGATCTAAAATACGTAGATCTGTAGCTAATTGCTTAATTATCATTCAGAATACTAATTACTAGGTTAGAACTTGTAGTATTACGTGTAATTAGTATTTACATACTTATATCGTGAAAGCAAGCTATAGGTATGTTGCAGATTTCGACCTCTGCCTACTTAAAAGACTTTGAAACGTCGGGATTTAAAATCTTAAATAAACCGCGATAAAATTAGTTAGATATAAATAAGTTTTACTTCAATCTGCCCGCATTCTTCAAGTTGTCAACATACAATCATTCACCATTCACCTTGCCTTTTCCCATTCCTATTGGGGTCGGCTCCCAGTCTAGCCTAGCTAGCTACCGGAATTTTACGAGTGACTGCCATCTGGTTCCTTACCAGTAGCCAGTATACTTCGACAAGATGTCAGATTATATTAGGCTTTTGACTACCTTTAACGATTGTCATAGACAACAACAACAAAAACAACAACAACCGGGACCAACGGCTTAACGTGCTCTCCGAGCCATGGAGAGTAGTCACTCATACAACCAGACACCGAAACAATTATTTTTATTGTTACAAAAAGATTTTGTATCAACAAAAAGATTGTGGCGTGTGTGTTAGGTGTCAATGTCCCACCATATTATTATAATTAAAAATATCCGTAACTATTATTATTTTAAGAATGAAATTTTGAGTTACAGGTAGTTTCCGATAGAGGCGTTATAAAAATAGTCACAGATAACTTATACTTATTAGAACACACAGATAAATAATTACCATAAACTAAAATGTATTTCCGTACAAAGAAATCTAATCAATTTTATTACAGAACCTGTTCAAAACAGACGCTGCAACAGAAAAGCAACAAAATGTTATCTTAAGATGAGTTATTGAGTCGTTATCAGTAGTAATTTGTTTATCAGTAAGAGTAAGAGATCGTTATAATTTATTACTGCTCCCTCATTATCGTTTGTTTGAAGTTACAACTTTAGATATTTAGTTTTTGTTGTTTGAGTCTATTATTACAGTAATGTTTAATTAAAGAATGTGTTAGGTTATCTGTGGTTAGGTTTGATGAGTTATTCCTTGTTCTGCAGTTATATTTTTGGCGCATCTTGATAATATTATTATGTACTAGCTTTCCGAACGCGGCTCCGTACGCGCGTATGTCGGTTATTGCGCTAAAACAATAACTTCTCGATTATCTATTTCGATAATCGCAGTTTTGATTAATAGAATTTAAAACCTCCTTCTTTCCGAACTCCATTGAAAAACGTCTAATTTTGGGCCCATTTGACTTTTGCATTAGGTTGTTTAGATTATTATCAATAACTTAGTAAATTTTATGTTAGTTACCGTGTGTGTTAATGTCTCACTATATTATTATTATTATTTTCGGACACGGAATAAAGAAACAACTTTGTAATATGTTTTCTGAGTTTCCTAGATCACGTAATCGCGTACAGCCAAGGATATAATTGGCTAAAACAAAAGAAGGGTACGACTATGACGTCACAGCGAGTGGTTACCACGGGGTGTGCCCCAGGTGGGGAGGGTCAAAGGTCCGCCAATCAACGAGCGAGCGGAAACAGCAATCGGAGCGGAACTTACTTCCGGTGTAGTTTTTTTTTAATTATCACATTGGTTGTGGCTAGTTTCCGCCAGGTGAGGGTGTTTGTAATATTTGATTTGATTTAAAATGTTATGAGGGGTGAAAATTTGTCTGTATTTTTTTAGAGGTGGTGAGTAAAATGCATAGAAATAATACATAAATACCGCTTACGCCTGCATTACCTGAAGGTGTAGGCAGGGGTGAAAATCACTAATATTTCGCCAGTTATGTTCAGGCCCCATACGTAAAAAGGAGCGAGCCTATAGCCGACTAGCGGGCAAAATCATTCCTTGCCATTTTTTAAACTTACGAGTATAACTTACTGTTCTTTTTTGATTATTAATTATTATTATGCTAGTAGGCTTCCCTGATGATTTTAATGGCCTATAGTTAGTTATGTTTGTTTCATTTTGCATTTTGCTGTACTCTCTGATGTTGTTGGGAGTTCGTTGTCATTTTTTGATTGATGATTGCGTCTATGTCTTTTCTTTGTCTTTTTTTTGTTTTTTCTTTTTTTTGTCTTTGGAAAAGTATAACCATCAGATGTTTTTGTGTGTACTACACACCTGCGATGAGTGTAGACTGTTAAGTATAAAATAAACATTTCGTTGCTGACTGTAAGGCAGTATTTAAGTGGATGCCACAAAGCACGTGAGGCGACGCGACGCCATGTGCCACGCTTGTTACTTCGTTTCCAATGTTTTGACGGGCTAGTGGCGTGGTCGGTAAGATACTTGCTTTTCACGCCGCAGGTCGTGGGTTCGATTCCCACCCGAGACAGACATTTGTTTAAATATGTCTGTTTGTCTTGTGTCTGGGTGTAATTATCTATATTTAAGTATATATTTACAAAAGAAAAGTATTGTATGTACCTATAGTATATTAACAGTTATCTGGTTCCCATAGTACAAGCTCTGCTTAGTTTGGGATCAGATGACCGTGTGTGTTAATGTCCCACTAAAAAAAATGTTGTTTATTCTTAAAACCTTTAAACATTTTGAAGATCCTCTTGTACGGCCTACAGACATAATCCAACCAATTCGCCCCACATTGTTTTCCACAAAATTGGACTCCGTGATTAATTTGTTTAACTCCCCCACCGCGTCATTTGTCATCATCCGTTATATCATGACCTGCCCCTTTCCCTACATTCCCACAAGAACTATGGGTAACTAGAAAGACCGTGGTAACTTCGAGGTCTTCTCAAATTGGACGGCGTACCTAAAATTCCTTGGTTATTTGGTTAGTTGACATTGGGAGCTCAATAAATAGTGGAATTCAGATGTTTGCTAAGAAGTAATTATATGTTTGTTTCTTGAGCTTGACTGCTTCAGACCTGGAGCAAGATTTGATTATAACAACATAATTAGATTAAAATAATTGAGACAGGAATTCTTTTTTCTTTGAACTGATCATAAATGTTATAACAGTAATAATACACAGAGGCTTGTGAAAGTATGCTTAGACAAAGATAATCTTACGGTAGCGAGCCTTTAGGTGCGTTATAAGATATTTTGAATAAGACGAAAAGATTAGTACTAAGTAACCTGGTTGACCTAGTTTTTTTTTAAATATAATTTCCAAAAACTTGTTTCGAGGTCACCCACTTGAGCTATCATTTATATAACACTGTGGTGAAATTTGTCATGGTATTCTAATGATATTGTATCCGTTTTTCATTGCCTGAAAATAAGAATTAAACGACGTTTTCTAAAAATAAAACCGGTCGTATATCGCCCCTGAAATCGTCTGCATACAAAATTTCATGAAATAAATCAATCTTATATTATTTAGAGTTAACAATACCTTAGCCTCCTTTCTGTTACCCATACCGAGCAGTGGCATACTAAAGTGTTTCAAACTAAACATTCCAAATCAAACAAGAGTTTAATCATGGACCACCTATCTAAGGCCTAATTCATCACAAAGAGGACGAAGATGGTGAAAGAGTCCGTTCACGAGCCAGGAAAAAGAGCCAGACTTAACCACTAACCTAAATCTCATACAAAATATGCGATTAGGCCATAAAAGTAAACATTTCACATTCGAAAACCCCTTACACACAGTACACTTTCCATTTCTTAAAACTTTAAGGCCAACCGTTGCAACCAATCTTGAAGAATAAATGCAGCACGCTCATCTCTGTTGTTTTATCTCGTTTTTCATTTTGTCTGGGGGATAATGTTGATATCTTAGCTGTCCCCCGGGAGCTTGTTACAGCTAGTAATTAAAAGCACACCTCTGCTTCTGTTGATGTTAATTGTTTGCTAACTGTAAGAGCGGGTGTTGATTAAGATATCCTTAGATGCGTAAAGACAGATTGTCGTTATAGGATACAATGTTGAACCCGTTAAAACCTATCCAAATTGGGGCCGATTTTTCAAGACAAATAACTTAATTATGTTCTTCTTTTAAAAAATGACCTGCAGAAATAATTCACCAAGTTTAAATAATACAAACTTTTAAAAGATTAGTAGGCAGTAAAAAAACTACAACATTGCAACGTGCTACAGTCCATCAAATCTAAAAAGTACCTTTTGACGTTTCACTGCTTTCTATTAAATTAGCTTTATAGAGGCGTAATTCACACTATTTTTATTAGCTTTCCTGTAAAATAATTTAATTATGAAGCTATTTTTATTTTAACATAACATAAACAATTTTCATAAAAAAATAAAATCCTAAATGTACTACGTTTAGAACTGTCAAACGGTACTTCTTAGATTTGATGGACTGTAAGACGCCATTCTTCCAATCTTAAATAACATCTATGTATTAGTTTTTTTACTACAAATCTTTTAAAAGCTTATTTAAACTTGAATGTCAAGTTTAAATAAAAGAATGTCAAGGCAAAATTGCGGAATAATATCTGCAGATGCCCTAATTAAAAGAAGAAGAGAACATTTTTTTTTACAACGGATTGGCTGGTAACCTATTAGCTATTTTTTTAACACATTGAGTGCCACTGACACGCCTAACGTGTCCTCACAAATCCACATCACTAAGGCATGAACACGCCAAGCATGTTTTCGGTTTTGCATGGATATATAAAAATTTGGTTATATTTCGCAATGCTCAAAGTTATGTGTTTTTATAGGACGACAGTCGAAAAAATCACCTGATCAAGGTCTAGCGCTAAGAAAAGTCCTAATTTGTTTTTCCATAGTCTTAATATTTTAAGAACCCTTGAAATCGAACCCGCGTCAGCGTGGGCTAAAGCAAAACGACGGTTTCCGCCTACAAATCTTTCCACATCTTAGTAACAAAGGGTGAAGGTATCAGCGCAAAATCTTGGGTTTCAAGGGGTTTACTGAATTATGGCGTTACAAGGGGCCGCATTGTGCCCAATTGCAACTGTCAACGGGTTAATTTAAGACATTTTTCTTTTAGTATCTAACTGATAAGAGGTTCTGGAGTTCATAAATTAGTAAAAGTACGCT
This sequence comes from Meganola albula, assembly GCA_936450015.1. Taxonomy (NCBI): domain Eukaryota; kingdom Metazoa; phylum Arthropoda; class Insecta; order Lepidoptera; family Nolidae; genus Meganola; species Meganola albula. Next base: position 3,560,634 of record OW388157.1, on the reverse strand, counting down.
TGGAGTTTAACTTAATAAATAATACCCTTCAAGTAGGATTTGTTTAAGTAGGTAACTACTGAATAATGCGAACTGTTTTAGTGGTGCAGTGGTTAGCGTGTTCGATTAATAACCGCGACGTCAAGGGTTCTGGGTTCTGTCTCTGACTGTTGAATCGATTTTGATGAAATTTTGTATGCAGTTACCGTCAGGAGACCGACGTAAGCCACTTCTCACCGAACTGTGGGGGTAGATACTTACCCCCGTATTCATAAAAGTCTTATAAGCTCATTATTCCTACCTAAAATAGGTTTATAATTCGCATAGTATTGTCTTAGATTTACGCGAATATCAGACATTGAAATAAAAACACACATTTTTGGATGTCAAATACCTCAGTCCACCCGTGAACATGAAGTCTGAAAAGACTTTAAAACGTCGGGATCTAAAATCTAAAATAAACCGCGGTAAAATCCGTTAAAAAGTAGTTTTATTTCAAGGCTTACAATTCGTTAGTCTTTGTCTGTCATCTTGACATTTATACTAGTAAGAAAGAGACAAAGTCCATTTTAACTAATAAGTCTGATAAAATTTTTATGAATAAGACCGTTATTGATTTTTTAATTTTTTTTTGTCAAGCAACCGTGTTCCGGTGCGATATCTGGTGCATTATTTAAGACGGTGGGAAGAAATTGTTGTTCCTTTATGGTTTCTTACCTAATGGAGCCTCATTCCATTCATTGGAAAGTCATTCGTAATCACGAGTGAATTAGTATATTGGGAAGGCGCGTCCAATCGTAGACTACATCATACGTAATATCAGGCAAGTTGTAGTCGAGCGCAAGGCTATATAAGAATATTAATAAATATATTTATGTGCACCCTAGGCGCGGCGGCGGAAAGTAATATTACGTATTATAATAAGTGGGTACTTACGTAAAAAGAGCACACCTAACACGGTACGTGTTATAAATGTTATAAATAAATAATATTAGTTAGTTGAAATTCAGTGACCCAGTTGAGTAGGTTCTCCACAAAACACTTTATTACAAGGATTAGTCTCGGACACAATAATCTGGTGCCGGACTGTGGCTCAAAATGGGTGTAAGTACATAAATCAGAACTGAACTCCGACCGAGCTTAGGCTGTTATTCTATGTATATTTAATTTGTACATTTTAATCTGGTAGCATTATGCGACTAGGTAGCGAAAGGTGAGACAGGGATTCAAAAAGTTATTACGCGTAAATATTTATATGAACACACAGAAAATATGGCTAAAACATGGTTATTAGAATTTACATGTCATAGGAGAAGGTAACATTCTAGGACATTAACACACATGGTCAAAATGACTGTCATACGGAATTTCGAAGTTCAAAATAGCGATGAACAGTAGCCCTAAAGTACCGAAACGCGACTCACGTTAGTGCGAAAGTGCGCTACAGCGAAACTCATAATTTCGAATGTTTTTCATCGCGAAGAACGCTAGTGCGAAAGTATTCTACATCGATTGACACATTGTCAAATGTATTGGTGCGCGATGTCAATAAAAAAAAATACAAAAAAAAACAAAAATAGAAGAAGAAAAAAAGATTTTTTTGTATTTTTTTTTATAAAGCCTAGTAGGTAAATGCGAAGGCATGCCACATGACATTATATTCTATTTTCTGCTAAAGCTACAAAAAAAATTTTTTTTTGTACTTTAGGGCTACTGTTCATCGCTATTTTGAACTTTGAAATTCCATATGACAGTCCGAAATGACCGTACTTCACCGTCATGTTCGTTAAAAGACTTCTGCTTAGATTTCCAAGGATTGTTCATTGAAATTAGCAACAATGCACTGTAAATAAACTATGCTAATATTATTGCTGCACCAGCAAACTTCGTACCGCGTATTTTTCACCTTTTAAACGTTCCTTAAAATTGTCAAATTACTAACATCGCTATTAAAAGGGGTGTATAGAGGTTCAAATTTAAAGTTGTTTGTATTTTAATACCACATCATAAAAATAAATATAAGTTTTTGAAGTGGACCACCCTTACAACTTAGGCGTATAAAAAATAGATAACGATGAATTCTCAGACCTACTAAATAATGTATAATATATGTATGTTTATAAAATTTATAAAAATTAGACAAGCCGTTTTGGAGAAGTTTGGTTAGAAACATCGCGACACGAGAATTTTATGTATAGAGTTATCTACATTTTTGGTAACATCTGTACCAAAATAACCATAAATTAAGTAAGAACAAGTACAATTTGTCAGTTAATCCCCGTCAATTGGGGATTATCCGGACAATTGGTAGTAATCCTACAATACTGTGCCGATTGAGAGTCCAGTATTTATTGGGGGCTGGTCACCCTATTCTATTTTTCTTCTGTGATTAGTTAAGTTGGGTAGTTAATTGATTTTATTGCCTCCGTGACCTTGACGATTTATAAAAGGTCTTGTTTTAATTTTCAGAAAAGTGAACATGTAGATTAAAAAAACTATCGTTTATTTGTAGCATCCTAGCTCCCAAATAAATAACCAATTTTAGCGATGTTTTTTTTTTGTTTGCAAGTTAAATTAGTCGGCAGTGTTCTTATCTAACAACAATTAAAGAATGGAGTGAATCTATGGTCGGGGTATTTTTTTTGGTTTAGAGTTTGAGAAAAATTACATAAGTTGTAACAGCATTTTTTTGGAAAGTTACAAGGGAATATAAACATTAAGAAGCTGTAACAGCATTTAATATTTTCGAAAAGTTTAAAAGTACTTACAAAAAAAAATCGAAAACAGCTGTAATTTTATTTTAATTAAGTCGCTTGACCTCCGTGAGTAGTGTTTTTCTTAAAAATAGCTTTCTAGATTATGTTTAACATTGTAACTATCTAAAAAGTTAGAAAGAGATGAAAGGTGAAACAAACTGTTTCCCATTAGCTCTGAGTTCAATTCACAGAGTAGCCGAGCAATCCTAATGACAGATAGCGGCCGGCACCTGAGCTGCCCAAAATATGCCATAACTCAAACCACCCTAATTCGCTATGGGAGACAATAAATTCATCACTGTGATTAGTACAGGCGTGAAATATAGGGTTGCTCCTAAATAGTATTGTATAATCTGTGCTCTTACCTACTCGTGCTGCCTCGCTGGTTCAGTGGTAAGTCTCAGTAAGCGTTCACTTGTCAAGCAGACTTTTCTTATTTAATTAGAAAATCGTATAGGAGGTCAATGTTTGGAATTGTGCCCAATGAACAGCAATAAGCTCGCCCCCAATTAAAGGACCGAAACATAGCTGGCAAAATTACATTCACCTTTTTTTCGAGGGAAAATGCTTTACACATTCTCTCGCCCCAAATGGGCACAGGGCGAGGGGTATGTAGGACTCCCGTTATGACCCGGGCGACAAGCTGCCGGGTCTTACCCACTAAAACCCCTCGGAGTTCCATTGGACACCCTTTGTGCTGGGCTGCGGGATTCGCTCCTGCATTTACCGAACAGCCCGTAGCTCGGCGGGTCGGACCGCCTGCCCTGAATTGGTAAAGTGATGAGCCCTGGTCGGGACGGAGACTTGTCCTCGTCATTGTTGCGGAGGAGCCTGCCCTCCCCCTCTTCTGGAGAAAGGCGCATGGAACACTTTGCGCCACCTTCTCGGACTTGTTGCTGCTAAGTGCTAAGGCGGCGGTGAGTGTGTTCCTAACTGTATTACCTTCAGGTAATACAAACGTGAGAGATATATAGTATGTTATATTAGGTACGTATTCAAGTTTTCAGTTTCCTGTTAATCAGTGCTGTGGGTTGCCTCTGATAGGTACTCATTTTACTGAGCAATGTCCATGTTTGACACTGATGGATATTATGGAACTCATTATGTTTTTTATATTTTTTTCTTGTTCGTGTCAAATAAAAGTTTCATTTCTTTTTTATTTTAACTGTTGGTGTCATAATCCCGGCATAATATTATGTGACAGTAGTCATCCAGATGGTTATACCTATAGAAAATCTTTACTAGTCCGAAACTTTGAAAAAATAAAGCCAAAGAAATTATAATAAACACAATTATTTTATTTTGATATTACAACAAAATGAAGTACATAATTGCTAACGAAATATGTTTTACTATTCATAATGATCGAACTGTCACCCGCCGCCCCTTACCTATCTCAGCTATGCGCTCGCTAGAGTGACAGCTTATTTTGTCGCGCGCTTCCTTCGATATTATTATTACGAATTGTTAGATCGTTTATAATTTGCTGATTTCCTGTCGAATAGAAAAATTAAAAAGAAGTATTAAAAAACAAATGTGTTCTATTATTCATACAATATCAACAAAAAAAATTGCGTAGGTACTGCTCAAAAGTTTTCCTGTAATAAATGTTACGAGAAATTAAACACAAATATTCCAAAATACGTTATATTTAAAGCAATATTAAATCATGTTTAAAGTACCTACAAATTAAAATACATCTACGAAATAAACGTCTATAGCAAGTCTTCTGAGCAAATATGGTTGAAACTTTCTGAAACATTACTGTTTATTTTTAAAATCATACCCTACAAGTTCCACAGAGTACAGCAACCATAGATTAAGTACATAATGCAATATCTGTATAGAACACACACTTTCCGTGAAGTTATGTTCGTGTTAGTAGTCCTCTGCATATTTTTTATTATTAAAAAGTAGTATTCAATTTTACATGTTTCTTTTTCGATCCACCATATAAATAAAAGTCAGTGTCATCAACTGCCTTATTTTCACACTTTGGAAACAAAGTTTTTTTATTACACTTTGTAGGTTTACTTTTATTTCGTTCATAAATAAAATTTGATATTTCGTTCGGTTTCACTGCACTATCCGTAGTATCGCTGCCCAGATATACGCTAATTTCTTTTAAGGTTTTGTCTATTGATATTTTTAGATTAGGTACAGCTGAACCGTATTTATTGGTCTTTGCCAAGTTTTTGTCTAATATAATGGTTTTATATTTGTCAGTGTGCTTTTCTTTAATATCGGGCTTTTTGTCGATTGCTTTTTTATTGCGTTTAAATTTAGTACTTTGAGAAATAGCATCGTATTTATTTTGGTCATTGTTATTACTTTGGGCTTCTTTACTACCACTTTGTTTAGGTTTTGGTGATGTTACGTTTGGAAATTCCATGAGTTCAGTGATAATTGGCTGCGATGAATGTAGTTCAGGAACTTTGTAAGGTTTAGTATCATATTTGTGTGTAACCACTTTTTTAACAACGTGCTTTGTCTTACGCATCATATCTTGCATTACCTTTGTTAGTTCAAATTGTGGTATATTATTCTCGCCAACTGGTATTGAATAATCTAACTCTGGCACCACATGATGGTCAACATGTTTTGGTTCGGAGCGTGGCTTATTGGCGTGTCTTTTTGATCGTCTGGTCTTTTGCAGTGTGACGTCTAAATTGACGTGTCTTGACTCTAGATTCACCACTTTCTTAACTTCATTTGATGGCTCAAATTTGGTGACTAAAGTATCTACGCTTTCTAATTTATCTTTTTGTATGACATATTTGCTTTCATGTTTTCTTGAATATCGTTGTTTAATGTTGTCATCGTGTTTTAAATAATTGTTTAGTTGTACAATATCCTCAATTTGGGCATTTGATTTTTGTCTTTGTGGTTCATATCGTGATAGACCAATTTTACAGCTTTTTACCGACTCTGAATTGGCATATTGTTTTGCTTGATTATTTTGAGGCTTAAAATAAATATTTGTTGGATCGTTGAGTTGTGATTTTGTGAGTTCGATACTAATGTGATTACGGTCTTGTAACGGTTCATTATGTTGTGTAAATAGATCATTGTATGGTTCGTCAGGAGTATTAAGAAATATTAGGTTGTTATATTTGTGAGAATCTTGTAAGACACTATAAATTTCATCCCTTAAACTTGAGTTGGTGCTTTCTTGTAGTTGTGCTTCATTGAATTCAAATATGGACAATTTGTGTGGTTCTAATTTTGTTGTCGTTTTAATATTGTGTTTTATACTTTGTTGCTTTTCAGATGGTTTTAATTCCTTTTTCGGTTGTTTAACAGATCTATTTATTTGGTTGTCACTGTAACTTTTATCTATCTTATCAGGAAAGTTAATAAAATTTGAAGTTTTGGAAGGTGCTGATGATTTCAAAGTTTCCTGAATAGTTATAAAACTTTCAGTCTTTATTGAAGATTTTTGAGTGCTGTCACTATACACTGCCGCTTTGTGGCTAGCATAAATGCGTTCTTGGCTAGGATATATTTGTTCCGTTGGGAGGTAATTAATTGATGGCTTGAAAGCAGATTTTAGAGGAGGTATGTATATTGGTTTTATATACTCGTTTGATTGGTTATCTGAACAAATTAAGGACTGTGTTCCTACTGCTATATTACTTGTAAGAAAAGTGGACGGGCATTGTGTTTGGATATCCAATTGTGAGACCGGAAATAGAACTCGAGATCTTTCTCTCTCGTCAACTATTATCTCGTGAGTTTGATAGTTATGTGATCTTCTATTTGCTTTCAAATTAAAAATATCTTGACTATTGCTCATCATTTTGTTTTTGTTGACTTTTTTTCTTTTAGAACATAATATACAAATAAGTGCTGGAACACAGCAAGCTATTTCTAATAAAATTAGTATACCTAAAACTAGGATTTTCTTTGATTTTAGATTGGTTGGAATTATTTCAAACTCTTTGACCATTTTAGTAGTGTTTGTAACGGTACCTAATGTTGTCACAAAACTTTTAACGTTACTTCTGTGTAAATTCTGTGACTGGTTCATCCAAGATAAAACTCCACCTAAAGCGTAATAGAGTTCTTTGTCTTTTAAATGAGGTATGACGTCACGTGAAAGCCATGTCTGAAAATTTTCATCAAATACATCTTCGTCTTCAGGGTTAGTAGTTTTTATACAGTGTTTTGCTGTATCATAAAAATTCATAAGAGATTGAGACGATTCTGGGTCAGTTATTTGAACGAGTGTGGCATTTCTTATAGGGATAAACATTGTACTTGATTTATTCTTCCAATTGATTCGCGGCATAGGAATAGTTAGCCCGTTAGGCGTGTTTTCATAGTAAGCTAAGCAATCACAAGGATTCCTCATGCGTCTTATGTTTGATCTTAATTTCAAAGGAGCCACATTTATTTTCATTGAATTTATAACATCTTCATCAGGTTCTTTCCATCCTTCGCCGGTAGTACGTAAATACCCTTTAAGTTCATTGTAAATTTGATACAAATTTATCAACTTGTCTTGAGATAATGTGCCTCCGTAATAAGCAAGTTTTCCTATTGGCAGCACCCATACTTTGAAGTAGCCTCCTACAGAATCAGATAGAGCTGTAGTCAATATATGATTTACTTGTACGTCCATGGTTTCTTTTTTTATTACATTAAACGCTTGTATGAAGTAATTTATCAAAATATCCAGATCGTTTTCATGCATTGTATTAACATGTAGAGGCGACGGCAAAAGTGTTTGGAAATGTTGTCTGGCTTTAAGTAGACTTACATCTCGTTTAGTCCATTGTCTTTCATTTAGGTCTTTAGATGTAAACAGCACTGTACCTACATTGATATCGTAATCACTAGTACATCGCCGACGGGCTGTAGTCTCGCTTATTATTATTAGAAGAATGCACGCGTTTAGCAACATCTTGTAAAATTACAATTACAAAATAAATTCTTACAAAATTACACGCAACGCAAAATGACATTTCAACAACATTGACAACATAATATAGGTTACCTCTTTGATGCAGCACTTAATTATTATTAGCAATTAAGCAGTTTTTATTCAACCTAGCAATAACTATGGTTTTTAACTGCCTCTGTTACAGACTACCTGGAGAAACCTGCTTCGGTTGGTGTAGATACATCAGATTCGTCCCGTCTTCTTCGATGTTGCAGGTTTAGATCCCGTGCGCTCCCAACCATAATAATTGATAAGATATTTTTTTTCACTGTTGATTATGCGATTATCAACCTGGGGACATCCACTGCCGGTCATAGGCCTCCCTTTAAGAAAACTACAGCGATTGATTGCCAGCGGCTTCCTTCAATTTCAACAATGTCATCAGTCCACCCAGTGGCGGCCTGCCGACGCTGCGGCGCCTGATCCATCTCAAGTCTCTACTTGAGAACCTTTACTGCCTTAAAATATTTTTTATTATCAAAAAACTCACACAAAGACACTTTGGCATCTCGTCTACGAGTCAAACCTTCAAGTAGGTACAGGGTATAAATCACCGAGTGATACAAGGGGAACTGCGACGAGTCTGCTAAATTGTTTAATTAAATCCGACAAATTACAGGATTACACACATGCTAGGGCAATGATGTCATACGGAAGTAGTTTTATGGTGAATACCAGTATTTACAAGTAGGTAGGTCCTACCGAGCAGTTAATAGGGGAGACCACATTTTTTTTGTATCGACCGTCAGATACTTGTAGATAAAAAAAAAAATCAGACATGATTTTCTTTTTTTTGTGGGATTAAACATGACGGCGATATGTCCAAACGAAATATTGAATGACGTCACGTTTAGGTAATTTTTATATCTGTGTATGACGTAACGCGCACCCATTTGCGCAATATTGTTTCATTTTAATGATAAAACAAAAAATACGTGTCTAACATTTCTTTTATTCTTTCTGACGGACTAATTAATATACAATTTATCACACTTCGTCATCGTCCTAAATGAGGAAGATAATTGGAAATGGCGAAAAAATAAAAAAAACTTACGTCCCAGGCGTCAGTTTTTTTTGTTTTTTTTACTGCTTATATTTAACTTGCAAAATTATGTAACAGCTTGTGAAACAATAAATAGGTACCTTAATATAATTAGGGTCACCAATTAAAATAAAGAATTAAATTAAATAAAATTTATTCAATTCAAGTCGTCATTTTACATACATAAATCCAATCGAAAACAGTTAAATTGAGCTAATAATTACATTTTTACCCGATCTAGGTGGAACCTGTGTTTCGGGTTAATTACCACTATACAAGAACCATGTAAGAATAACAATAATGATTACACAAAAATAATAACTTTTTTAAAATATGATTCTAATCTAATAACATAATTAATAACTTAAAATTAGTTTTTAATAAGTCAAAATTAATTAGAACTACAGTTTTAATTAATAGAGGAGTATTTAACAAATTATCATATTAAGTTCAATGGTGATGTCGTGTGGTGTGCGTCGCGTGACCACCATGTAATTGGTGGTTTTATTATGACAAATGACATCAAGTTATAGGTACCTACTCATGCGCCATAGAGCTCTGTTTAATCTTCGATGAAAAAAGAGGGTCTGTGTAAAAGTTAGGTTAGGTTAGGTTAGTACGTAGGACTTAAACGAATGAAATGGTTTTTGAGCCCGACGTGTGTAACTGTATGTTTGTGTATAAGTTGCTGATGGTAACGTGGCTCTAAAACGAATAGGCTGATTTTTATAGAGTTGTCTTTAATATTGTCTTAGATTTACGCGAATATCACACATTGAAATAAAACTACTTTTTAACGGATTTTATCGCGGTTTATTTCCGTCCCGACGTTTCAAAGTCTTTTCAGACTTCATAAAAAAATAAACCGCGATAAAATCCGTTAAAAGGTAGTTTTATTTCAAGAGTTGTCTTTATTTAATGCGATGCGCGGTGTCCGCCTCGCCTTTTAAAGATTAGGTCTTGCTGGTTGATCCTTCGTCGTGCCCATACATCTTTGCGTGAATTGTTTCATCGTCGCTGCTCAATATCGGTGAAGCAAAACATCGTGAGGAAACCGAAATATCTAAGAACTAATCATTCGAGGACATGTGACACCCATTTCCAGTAGTGGGAACAAACATTAGTGTCTCGCTGCTGATCGTGAGTCAATTATATTAAAAGATGAGTGAGATTTAGGCCTTAATCCACGCAATATCGAAGAGTGTTTCATTCTACAAGCTGCTTCCCCAAGATCCTTCACCGAAGACAGACAGAACGGAAATAAAACCTCAACCTCTATTGATTGTCCAAGCCACAACAACCAACGAAAGCGAACTTCGTTGATTATGACATAATCAATACAATAGTTGTCTACGCAATCTAGATTTTTCTTTTATCCTAAAATAGTCTTGCGCTTGACTACAACTCGCCTGATGAGAAGCAATGTTGCAGTCTACGATGGAACGCGCTTACCCAGTAAATATCGATTCACTCATGACTTGAAGACCGGCAGATTATAGCTACCGGGAAAAACCCTAGATAACCCTTTCACTGCCGCTCAACACACATGCTTCATCCCTAATGACGTATGTAACTGTATCGGCTTGTGAGATTAATTAGGGCACGTTCACATACAGCGTATTGAGGTTCTTGAAAAGCATATTACGTACTATTTGATCTAACCTTCACACTTCATAAATAACAGAGTCCAAGACACCTGGAACTGTCTACCTGAGCAAGTTGTGGCAGCAGAAACTACCAACCAGTTTTAGAAACGACTTGTCTTGAAAAAAAAACAAAAGAGAAGCAAATTAACAGTCTAACATAGTAAACAGAACAAGGAAAGAGACCAGATACAGGCGAATATCAGTTGTTCACAACTGCTTGTCTGTTTAATAATAATAATAATAATAATAATAATAAATTATTTATTACTATTCACATCTTTTACCCATAAGACGTTGCAGTGGATCGATAGTATTTTAAACTTGTTCGTTTATTTTTCGTTTTATTATGATTACAAAAACAATAAATACAAATTATTTGAATCAAGAATGAAATCCAGTACCTTGCATATATGTGCATGCACGTTTACGTAACCACCACGGCAGCACAGAGACTGAGACTTAATGAAATCGACATAGCTTACCTGATTAGTAAGCTAAAGTGGCAGTGGGCCGGTCACATCTACCGCAGAACGGACAACCGCTGGAGTAAACGAGTTCTTGAGTGGAGACCACGAATTGGCAAACGCAGCGTAGGACGCCCTCAAACTAGGTTAAGTGAAGATCTCAGCAGGGAAGCCGGAAAGAACTGACGTAAAAAAACGCGGTTCGTGCTCAGTGGCGTACTTTATGAGAGGCCTATGTCCAGCGGTGGACTAGAATAGGCTGGTGATGATGAGTACCGCATTACTTTTTTTATTCTATGACACACTTGCGCTTGACCACAACTTGCCTGATGTGAAGCAATTATGTAGTCTACGATGGAAAGCGCTTACCCGATACCGATTCACTCGTGTCTTGAAAACAGGCAGGTTATAGCTATTGGGAACTTAAATGCCGGCAGTGAATTCCACAACATGGCAGTTCGCACAATAAAAGTGGTAGCAAGGCTAATTGTCCGATGGAAGAACGGGATGGGGAGTAAGTACTTCATTTAAAAAAGAAAAAGCCTACTGAGTTTTTGGCAGTGTTTCTTAGTAGTTGCCAGTCATTCACGGCACGGTAGGAAAATAAATTTGACTATTTTTATGTAGACTCGAGTCTCAAAAAATATAACGTATTTTGATTTTGAAGATTGTGTAATTAAAACGCACACTTTCCGACGTAAATCCGATATAAGACCAAAAGACTAACTATGCGGCGATAAAGTATTACAATAAAATAATAATGCAACACTTCTCTAAATCTACTGTCAGTATAAACACACGCTTACGGCTGTCGGTATCAACGGTATCAATCACGTGTTATCGCTTTGTTTACTCCGCCACCAATTAATACGACATGTAAGGGTTCATACGACTATACGCTCACAATACGATACTGAGCAATTAATACGCGCCGGCGTTTGGAGGGTTCGTTCACTATACTAAAATGTATTCATACCGTCTCAAAATCTTCTAGACGCTGCACATCCGCGGTCAATTTTTGCATTTTTTTTATTCTGTAATAGGCTTGCACTTGACCACAACTTGCCTGTTGTTAAGCAAAGATGCAGTCTACGATGAAACGCGCTTACACAGTAAATACCAATTCACTCGCGACTTGAAGACAGGCAGATTATATAGATCGGGAATTCATAGATAATCGATCCTAAAAGTCGATGGAAGAATTGGCCGTAGGCAGGCAGTATTTTACTGTTGAGTTTCATGGATTTGTTTGTTTTTTTTTAGGCAGACTCTATGGAACGCCAAATATGACTTCTTCTTCTCTTCAGGTCTTCTCTCAACTATCTTATGAGTTAAGAGAGTTTAGGCGTTGTACTGTGCGGGCTTGGCTTGCTTCCTGATCGGTGGTCTCCTAGAAAAAGTCACGGGTTCTATAATTGTGTGGCGGACTAGCCTACATAATTCTAGCAGGATTGTAAACCAACATCATTACTAGTAGCATAACCTCGCGTAGCGCGAGGTAGGTCAGTATTCTATGATTATTTATATATTAACACACTAATAGATCATGACAGACAATTATTTTTAGCTGCCCCTAATTAGAGGGGCTCTTCAGTACGCTGCGCTGTGAGTTATGGCGAAGGTGCATTTATTTATCGCCTTCCTCCGATCGAGTGCTTATGATTGGTAATGGATAGATGCAAGGAGATACCCAATGGTATTATGAAGTAAAAATTAGAGTAATAAGTATAAATCTGTAAACTTTGACATCGGAAAATTAATAGTTGGTATAGGAAAATAATTGTTACAAGCTCTGCTTAGTTGGGGATCAGATGACCGTGTGTGTTAATGTCCCACTATATTATTATTATTGTTATTACTGTTTTAAGTATAATATTTTAAGTATGAATTTATAAGTATACTACTGAACAGATTTGACAACAAACAGAGTGATTAATAAGGAAGGTTTAGGTGTATAATTTGTACACGTGTGAAGCCAGGATGGGTCCCTAGTTTATCATAGATTGTAAAAAATATTAATGCAAACGAAGTATGTTTAGATCGTAACAAGTGACGATCTATCTATAGTCTCTGCTATCCCAATGGGAATAAACCGTGATTGTATGTGTGTTTGTAAAGAAAAAAACATAAATAATAATTTATATGCAAAGAAACAGAATATATATTCATTTATTGCTATTTCATAAAGGTTTAGTTATTCAAAAAAATCATATAAAAAAATTATAGCAAATATTAAGTATACGTAGTTAAGATTTGCTATAATTTTTTTACAAGGCACTTATTATTTCTTATGATAATTAAGTGGTAAACAATGCCGTAAATAGGGTGTTGCAGGCAGGTGAGGGTGCAAGAAAGGCCAAAATAGGCAGGACTATCATTTTTTAGGTTTGTTCCAGATAAGTTAAAAAACAAGGTCGCAATAATATACTCTCGCACAGGGCGCAGAAAAGTCTAAATGGCACTGTTGGTAAACCTGTTAAATACATTGTAAACAACTGTTTTAAAACTGAAAAAACGTATTATTACTTAAATCCAATACTTTTACATGTAATAAGCATGAATTACATGAAAAACAAGGTTTGAAAGTAAAATAAAATCATAAGTAGGTACTCTCACGGTAGCTCTCACGGTTACCTACCAACATATCTACACAAGTGAAAAGTTTGCCTCGCACAGGAAATGAAGTGGCGACTCAATTTCCACGGCGCGGTAATCCATGCGGAAATCTAGCGACAATATCGCACCTTTTGCCTTTTTGTAAAAAATAATATCTAGCGATGGAAAATACGATGTTTTTAACTGACTTATGGTGGTTATAATATGTTTGTTTTTCGTTAATTTGGTTGTAAATTACTTTTTTTTAATTATTTTTAACTAAGTAGGAACCTATTAACACTGAGTATCTACTATAGGCCGACCGTTTAACTCGCGTATCGCCATCTGAGGTGCAAAGTCATAAAACATTAATTAAATCTCATAAATCTATTAAACTTAAAGAACTTAAAGAACTATTTAACCACAGATATTCGTCACTAATATCCATATCGCTTGAATCATCATCACTGTCTGTGCAGCTTGAGGAGTCAGAATCTTGGCGATAGGCGATACGCGAGTTAAACGGTCGGCCTATAGGTACTTACTTTACATATTTTACACCACTGTTACTCCTGTAAGTTAGGATCGACAGCAGCGCCGTGATGAGGCGCGGGATTTGAACCCGGCCAAGTCCCGGGACACCTAAACTATCTTAGATCCCTCACGAATTTAATCAGAAAGATAATAGGACGAGTTGGAATGTTACATTGTCCAGTTAGAATGGAGTTACTACTTTATTACATATCATAGCATTACGCGTACATTACCCTAAGGGTAGGCAGAGGTAAATATCACCCACTTTTTGCCGGCTATGTTAAAGTCCCGTATATATTATAAGGCGAGCCTCTTGCCATTCATCGGGCACAATTCTTATCTTAGAGCTGAACTGTTAGTAATACATAGTATTATATTATCTGTGGTAATACTAAATTAAAAAAAAAATATAAACCTCGAAGCGACGAAATCTCAGCGTGTTCTGTACATTATCAATAGGGGGTTGATGATTGACAGCTAATAACCGTAGATTTCCCATGAGGGCCTGCAATTTGTCCTTTACCCATGGGTTTTACGCGGAGTCATAGAAACGTACTTCGTATAACAGTTCAATACACTCATGGCTGAATGATGGTATACAGCTACGGTTTAGCGGATTTTTTTTTTATAAAAAAAAATTACACTATTGAAATTTGAATTATGTCTTCCTGAAGTAAACTAATATTATAAAGCTGAAGACTTTGTTTGTTTGGTTGTTTGAATCCAATAATCAGGAACCGCTATTTCGATTTGAAAAATTTATTAAAATTTATGAAAAGTTTATTTGCATTGTTAGATAGCCACTGAGGAAGGCTATGGGCTTTTTGTCTTAATGTTGGGCACTATTTATAACGTAGTTTACTTAAACGGAACCTCGGCGGAAAGCTAGTAATTTAGGCATCTATAATACAGATGAAGTTTTTTAATGATATGAAGGCTTTATTTAGACTAAAAATCATGATTAGGTATATCAGACAACTTTACGTAGGCGTGAATTACCGGGTAAGAAGACGGTTTCACTTCAACCCTTTTTAGTGTCCCACAGCTGGGCACGGGTCTTCTCTCAACTATCTTATGAGTTGAGAGAGTTTAGGCCTTAATCCACACACGCTGGCCAAGTGCGGGTTGGTGGATGACACATGTCCTCGAATGATTAGTTCTTAGACATGCCGGTTTCCTCACGATGTTTTCCTTCACCGATATTGAGCAGCGGAGATGAAACAATTCATACAAAGATGTGTGGGCACGACCAGGATTCGAACCCGCGACCTTATTTTTCTAAGGCGAGGCCCGTACCGCTGCGCCACCGCTGCTAAGAAGACGGTATTCTAATAAAATAACTACGGCAAATATCACTTCACCCCGATGTCTCTATAGTACAATCATTAATTCTACTGCATAAGTAAAGATCGCTAAGATTAAGCATAATTAGATTCAGCTCTTCTAAGATGGCCGCTTCACCTGTCCGTGCTCGGCGTTCGTTCATTCGTTTGTTAACGCTGTCATTTTCGAGTGACCGCTGACTTGAATGGCGGTCGCGATGACAGTACAAAATGACAGCTCATGTATTGAGAAGCGGATGTGCCAACAAGTATAATGTGTGATAAAATATTTTGCTTTGTAGAGAGAACATACATACTTCTTACTGAGCGACGGCCAGTTGACCGACCGAGATATCACTGGAATGATGCTAGCGGAGACCTAAGGGAGCTGCAAGCCAAAATTTGACGAGATACCAAGGATCGTGGGTAGTGGCGAAATCTCTTATCGGAGGCCATGACACATTTTGAGTCCTTGAGCCAACGGTGTAAATAAGTTAAGTAGGAAGGTTAACAAAACCTAACAAAATCTAGCTAAAAAAGAACGTTCTATTTTTATCGGTTAATAATGGAACCATTATTTGAATTATAGATAGTATCCATTCCCCCAGCTGATGAAGCCGTAGCTTATCAGATATTCCATTTGTTCTGACATTTTGGTGGCTATCAAGTATGCAGAGACTGAACTAATGGGCTTTACCTTTGAGAACCGTAACCTCACCTTTGTACACGTGTGGGTTACAGTTAAAATTGGTAAATAATGTTACCTATCATCGTCAAAATCGTTTTCTTCATTTAAATGATGTAACGCCTATGAGTTTTAAATAGCATCAAAAATAAGTAGATACCTACTTATAATATGGTATTGAAGAGATAATAATATATTATTTACTTAGGTGTGAATTTTTTGCTCCTGCTTCCCTTTTTTAGATTTCCACCCTTCACCACTGTTGCCTATTAAGGTGCTGTGTTTTTAAACGAATAGCAATAAATTAAAAAAATAATAAACCTCGACCTTAGATTTTTTTGTAAAGAACTTGCGATCACCTCAGGTTACGAATAAAAAGAACCACATCTAAATCGGTCCGTTTAGATGGTACTTAACAATAAACATACAGATACACGTGTCAAACTTATAAATGTAATAAATGTTTTTACAACTATTTTAATTTAGTTATAGCTACAAGATCTGTTTTCTTTGTACCTACTAACACTCTAAGGATGTAACTTGTCCGAAATAAATGTTTTTTTTTTCATTATAACAACTTTTCGTCGTGAGTTAAAAAAAATGCTCGTATTTACGTAAAATCCTGAGCTTTGAACAAAACAAGTGGTGCAAGTGTAAGGGGCCGTCCATTAATTACGTGAAGCTTGAAAGGGGGAGGGGTTTCAAAATCACGAAATGTCACAAGGTGGGACGGGGATGCAGTAAGATATCACGTGTATTTATTTTTTCAAACGCGCGAAACAACCTGCAACCTTTCTGTCTATACATTTTAATCATGGTCCTTAATTTCAAGAAGATAATATTCTAAAATGTCTTAAATTTTTTTTTTTTTGTAAATCCTAAAAATACGTGATGTTGGGTAAAATGGGGGTTAAGAAATGTTTAAAAAAAAATCACGTGATGACAGCCCCTTAAAACTGTAAAGTGATGGTTTACCTTACAGTCGGTTAAATCGAGCACCTGGTGTTGTGCAAAACCCTAAACGGCGCCTCTCTACAATAAGTGTGCACTGAATCAAATCAAACCAAATAAATATTTAATATTACTACAATTTCAACTGCGCAGGTGTGTGTCAATCAGAAATAACAAGATGGAGTCGTCCACGTGTCGTGCATGCTCTACTGAGTTAACTAACAGTAAGGATATTAAAGTAATATTTAGGAACAAAAATACATAAATAATAGTAAAAATAGTTAAATAATGTCAATATTATCATTAAAAAAGAAAAAGAAAATTAAAAAGAAATTATGGAGATGCTGGGATTTGAACCCAGGACTTTCAGCATGCGAAGCAGACACTCTACCACTGAGTTACATCCCCGATGCTAAGATGTTTGAAATAGTTGAATAGTAACTGCTGTTGTGACATCATCAATTTAACTTTTAAACAACATTGTGATTGTTTTTTTTTATCTTTTAATTTTTCTGCTTTTCATACTGTATACTAGATGGCGCTGTTTTAAAAATACGATATAGTATTTCATTTGGACATTTTTATGTTAAATAAAATATTTTTTTTCAAATTCATCAATATAATGCAATTGAGTTACGATGGACTTATGCCCTAAAAACAATAAATATAAACATCCCGAATTAATAAACTTTTGTTAGTAAGTCAATTAAAGCATTTTGCTTTATAATAATTCCTGTTTTAAGCACAGCATGCATGGGTTGTGTCGGTGTATTATAAAAATCACATAAAAATAATTGCAGTGGTGTGGTGTAGACCTATTGTCACCCCCTGGACAACCCCTCATAATACGTACTTTCATAATAATTATGCCTGTGTCCGTTGTTTCCCACTTTTGTACCGCTAATATTTCTATTTCCACCCACGACTTGCGATCGCCTGCTTCGCCTGCATAGTATAGAATAAAAAGAAGCCTAAATAATAATGTAATTCATCATTATATACCGATGTATAACAAAAGAAAATGTATTTAAGTAGTACATCCGTTCCTAGATAACACATGCAAATATAATTGCTTAATTTAGAACTAGATGGCGCTGTGTGTATGTGTAAAAATATTAAAATGTTATTCCAGACTATGATCTAGCCCTCGTATTCATACACGTCTTTTAAGCTCATTATAGTTAAAATAGTTTTATAATTCGTATGTCTTTGTCTGTCGCCTTGACTTTTATACTAGTAAGAAAGAGACAAAGTCCATTTGAACTAGTCTTTTAAGATTTTGATGAACAAGACCGTTAGTGTCTCTGTGCTAAATGTCAACAAATTGCGTTTAGTTATTCACACAGCCATACAAACTGTCACATTTATTTATCAGCAAGATGTATGATTATCATATTAGTAAAGGATATCCTACATATCTTCTAATATTGTAGACACGAAGTTTGTGTACACTTTACAAACTTTTGGAATTACACAATCTTATTCCCCATCCCCGTTCTTTCATCGGACAATTAGAGGTACTTACAGCTATGCGAAAATTCCACGGGTAGCTTCCACTTTTATAGTGGGAACTGCTGCCGGAATTCGCTGCCGGCATCTATGTTTAAAAAGAAGAAAAAAAACAAAGAGTAAGTGTGTGTGACCCATCAGTGTCAAATATGGAAATCGCTCAGTAAACGCTGTGAGTACTAGAGGTGACCCACAACACTGATTTAATTCAGCATGTCCATATTCCCACAGTGTGACAATAAATATATACTTATAATGGATATTTAAACCCAGACTAGAGACAAATAGACATATTCATCACACAAATATCAATTGGGGGGAATCAAACCCACGACCTGCGGCGTGAAAAGCAAGTTTCTGACCGACCACGCCACGGGCCGTCAAAAGCTGGTTAAAGAATAAAAAAGTTATTAAATTGTGTTGCCTCTGGTGTACAAGTGTCCATAATGGTTACGGTAACTGGCCGTAAGCTTGTTTAACCACTTGAAATAAAAAAAGTCATATAAATTAATTTGATATCGAAATGTGAAATTGGTTTATATAATATTGGTTTGTCTTTGTCAGTCATCTGTACATTTATACTCGTAAGAAAGAGACAAAGTCCATATTATGTAATGAGTATTAAAAGATTTTTATGAATAAGGCCCTTAGTATATCTATGGTATTGATAGTAAATATTGAGCAAGGTCCCGCTAGGTGGCGTTGGTATACCACGGTACCAATGTACCACGTACAGGTAATATGAGAGTACCATTTGATTATACCACGGTACACAAATTGATCACATTTCTCACATAAACCCTTTTAGTGTCCCACTTCTGAGCATGGGTCTTCTCTCAACTATCTTAAGAGTGAGGATGAGAAGGTGGCAGTGGAATGATGCTCCTTATGGTTAGAAACCATAAAGGAGCAACAATTTCGATCCACCCTTTTAAATGGTGTCACCAGACATCGCACCGGAACACGGCAAGGCCGCTTGGCGGTGCGGCTTTGTCTGGAGGTTGGTCACTAACCACGGCACGGCCGAAGCCACCAGTTAATTACAAGTAAACTTAATTACCAGTTAATTGTCACCTGATTTGCACTACCCAGGGGCCACGTGTGGGGATTCAGACGAAGGTGACACAGCCCCCAGCTACCTTTGAGAAAGCGCGCGCCACATTGTAGTCGGAATTGATATTGGATTTATAGGCGGTTAATATAATTTGTGGAATAACATTATAGATCCTTATTATACTTTACATAATTGATTATTGATTTTAATGTGCAAGTTTTAGGTCTTAACAGATTTTAAGCTAACTCTATGTTTTGGAATGAGCTCATTGAAGTCAAAAGCAAAAATAAAAAATAAAAAAAATAATCCATTTGAAGAATCGTCTATTAAAATGAAATTAATGCTATTGTATAGGTACTTATTTTAATTTTGGCGTTCATTACTTAAAAATAAATAAAAATATTTAAAATACGTGTAAGTACGTATTTTAAATATTTTTATTTATTTTTAATAAAATATAGTATCCACAATTCTTGTACCGCGCAACCAACTGCAATTCTGAGGATACCCGGATCCAAGGCGCATCAGATCGTGCTCGCTGGAGCAGGACGGAGCATACGAGACGTTACACGTGCGAGGGAGATGGCAGACGTCTCAAGATGACCAGTTAGGGTCAGGGGTGAACGATCTCGGGTGAGAGGTTTGTGCCCTGACTTCGCCTGTAGCTGTGTGTTATTGGTCTAACGTTGTTAAAAGTAGGTACCCCTTATTCATAAACGTCATATATGCTTAATCTTCTTCTTTTAGTGATGAAATTATTCCGCAATTTTGCCAATGTCAAGTTTAAATAAGTATACAAGCTTTTAAAAGATTAGTAGTAAAAAAATAATTTAACTTCAGCCGTCTTGTACAGTCATTACAAATAAATAAATTTTACAAACTTTCTCAAAAAATGATTTTGTCTCTTTCCTCCTAGTATAAATGTCAAGATGACAGCCAAAGATAACCACATTATAAACCTATTTTAGCTATAATGAGCTTATATGACGTTTATGAATACCGGTATTTGTCAGCTTATACTGGAAATGTATAGCTTGATGTGTAAAAAAAAAATATCGGTGAAGGAAAACATCGTGAGGAAACCGGCATGTCTAAGAACTAATCATTCGGGGACATGTGACATCCACCAACCCGCACTTGGCCAGCGTGTGTGGATTAAGGCCTAAACTCTCTCAACTAGTAAGATAGCTGAGAGAAGACCCGTGCCCAGCAGTGGTACACTAACAAACGAATCAGGTAATAAAAAAGATGGGTTTCGTATTTTTGCTTTTCGAAATTAAAAAAAATTGCTCAGAAAAATCGCCTTTACTTCATGATATTAAAAATCACTGCTTAAAGGCTGCTTAGATCAAGCGTTATTATTTTTAATCGACTTCAAAAAGAGGTTTACAATTCGATTAATATATATTTTTTAATAAAAAAAAAATTGGTTGCCTGTAAAGTCGGTATACGGGCGAAAGTTTTACGTGACAACGACTTTGAGTGGTAAAATAATTTTAATGTGAATATTCATTCGTATAGTAGGAAGAAGGATGAAATAATAGTAACAATTTAAAACATTTATTTATACAAAGAATTATATTTAAAACATTAATTTATACAAAGAATCTCGCTCTTAGGCGGGCTAACTGTGCTCGAGTGGAAGGGACGCGTGCCTTTCACTTTTTATGTCTGTCTCTCTCGCTCTTAGGCGGGCTAACCATGCCCGAGTGGAAGGGACGCGTGCCTCTCACTCGCTCTCATTGTGAGCGCATAACGTGAGCGGAGCGTAACGCAGTTTCTTGAAGTGTCAACCGGCAAACCAATTTATAAGACGTTGTCACGTCAAAATCAATTCATTGTGGAAGGCTACCACAATTCAGCTAGTGTCAAGTTTGGAGTTGTCTGTTATTTTATAAAGTTAAATAAAGGGTAGGAAGTAGAAATAGAGGAAAAGCGGTTAAACTGATATGTGGGAAGTTACAGTTTAATTTTGTTTATTGTAATAAATGTTAGCTTGACATCTGTTATAACCTAAAACTTGCACATTAAACTCAATAATCAATAAGTATCTATCTATATGATTGTTCTATAAATTATTTCAACCGCCTATAAAAGCCAATATCAATTCCGACTACAATGTGTCGCGCGCTTTCTCCAAAGAATGCCTTCAAGAAGCCATAAGAGCCAATCAATCACTCCGTTCTGAATGAATGAGCAAGTGTTAATAGATCTCGCTCGTCATATTGGCAGTCGCTACTCTCGCGCCACCTACGTCATCCAATGTTGCCAACATAAATTTACACAAAGGAGAAAGAAGAAGTTTGAAAGAGGTGAGGTGTTTTTTTTAATTACGAATGGTCCAATATTTTCTGCTAATCAAACGGACTAAAAAACAAAATTTTGAAGCAGCCATAAATCGTATGATATATAAAGCGTAAGTCGGATAAAATAAAACAAAACACAACCGCGATTCTATTTTGTTTATCAATGGCAAATTTCACGGCTTGTTAACTTAATAAAATGTCGTCGTTTTGTGTTGTAAATTATTGTTTAAATTTAAATCGATTCTCAAATGATTATTGGTTTCGGAAAGTTACGAGCCTAAACATTTTGGCTAAAGCGTCGATTCTCTTGTTCAATAATTTGACGGGCCGGTGGCGTGGTTGGTAAGATACTTGCTTTTCACGCCGCAGGTCGTGGGTTCGATTCCCACCCGAGACAAACATTAATGATGAACATTTGTGTTTGTGTCGAGTCTGGGTGTAAATATCTATTTTATGTATATATTTACAAAAGAAAAGTATTATATGTATCTATAGTATATACCAGTTATCTGGTTTCCATAACACAAGCTCTGCTTAGATTGGGACCAGATGACCGTGTGTGTTAATGTCCCAGAATATTTTTTTTTATTTATTTATTATTTAATAATTGAATAAAAATTAGAGAATTGCTTTCTGTAACTAGCTGAAAGCGGAAACGGCATTCACCAGCTATGAACTAAGTTTTATCTAGTTTCCACCTTGCGCTTTGCTTGATTTACAAAATAACGACGTTAATACAACCCGACAGTGTAGTGTTCAGAAGACTCCTGCAAAAAAAATCCTTTGAATGCGTGCCGCCTTGTAACGACCAATTAAGTTTGCTGTTGTGTTGAATTTTCCTTTAAGATATTCTTCCTATTTCTTCGTTTAATATTAATATTTTAATAATATTTATACAATATTCCGGAAAATTAATACACGTGGTCATTTTATCTCATAATAAGCAGAGCTTGTGCTATAGAAACCAGATAACTGCATGATATACTATATTACTTTTCTTTTTTGTAAATGCATACTTTTAATAGATAATTATGTACACCCAGACTAAAGACATACACACCATATTATTATCATAAGTTTATGACGTAGTTTGATTTTGAAGAAGAGAATTGACATCGTCGCTGGGCAACCAGATTGAAGATACTAGAAATTTCGTTGCTCATTGCGTTTTTTGCGTAGCAGTAAATAAAATCAACAAAACCGAAAGCGCAATGTAGAGCAAAACCACTAATCCAGTCGTTCAACATTATTTCGTGGTCGGCCTATTAATGTTAGCGGTGATGCGTGAAATTTTGTGTTAGTTCCAACACATTAGTGTTTAGGTATAGTCACCGTGATTTATGAGCGCTGGTTCGATTCCTCGGCTGTAAAAATAACTTGATGACTGGAAATGTTTAATGCTTTCCAACTTTTAAAGGTGTACGAATACGTTATTAATAATATTCTATTGCAATAAGAAAAATGCTTTCTTATAAGAGTTTTTTCTGTCTAATTAGTACTTTTAGTAACTTAGATACATCACATCTTGGGCTATTTACACGAGGACAATAGGCGGGACAGGACAGTCAGACTGGACATCAAGTACTATTCAATACAAATACATTGCATTGAATTGTCCTCAAGACAGTCATCCTCATTTTCACTTCCTGTCTTACTTTTCTATCGCGGCTATTGTCCTTGTGTAAAAGGGCAATAAGGTTAAGGTCTCATCATCAGACTGCGATACGAAGACGCCACCAGCGATACATTAACGATCAAAAGAAATAATTAAAATTCACATTTTTGGTGCACTACACGCCGAATATTTCTAGTGATATTATGATTTATTTAGGCGATTGAAACAACAGTACCTACTGGAAACACAGCATCAGCTAAGTACATAAATTTATAAGCGAATTCAAGCATATTTTTAGATAACTTATTTTGTAATTTTTTTTTATAGAAAAAAAATTGAATCTATGAAAATTAAAATCTATTTAAATTTAATTAATTTATTTAAATTTTTTCTATGAACTAAATTTAAAAGAGAAATAAGATTTA
Source organism: Meganola albula (assembly GCA_936450015.1). Lineage (NCBI taxonomy): Eukaryota > Metazoa > Arthropoda > Insecta > Lepidoptera > Nolidae > Meganola > Meganola albula. Next base: position 3,536,806 of record OW388157.1, on the reverse strand, counting down.
AATCTAAATCTAAAATAAATATTTTTATTTTTTGTTTTTAAATGGAAAATTATTATTTATAAACTCCTATTAGAACCGTTGTGTTATTAGTATATTATTTAGTTATGCAGATATTGAAGCTCAGATGACTCCAATCAGAATCGTATCGGATCGTAGAAGAAAAGTTAGAAATTATTCTTATTTGCATTCGTGGTTGATTGTTATGGGTAAATGACACAGACACAGCAAGATGTTAACGGATATTAACATCTTTCAAAACGTACGTTTCAAACAGACGTTTCAAAATCTTTTCAGACTTCATGGTCACGGGTGAAAAAAAATCTTAAAATCCGTTATACAATAGTTTTATTCCAATATGTGGTAATCGCGCAAATTTAAGAAAATACTAAGCGTTTGAGGTGGTTATAGTACCGATATTTAAACGACCATGTAAAATGATGGCACTGTTGTTGGGAGATGTAAACGCGATCTGAAAACCAGGATTGTAGTGTTTCTGATTTTCCTTCTTTTGAAAAAAGTTTCTACAAGAAAGGTTTTAATCAATGCGCAAATTTTGAGAACATAAACTTAAACAACATTTAATAAAACTACACGTATTTTTATTTTGATATATCTTAGTACAAAAAATGAAGTAATCGCTAAAAGATGCCGTACACACAGCTGGTGTGCTCGCTAGGGTCACTGACCGTTAATTTTACGCGCTTTTATCTATATTATTACGAATTGATCGAGTTTAATTAATAATAATTACTAATTATTATTAGCTAATTACCAGCACAGGTGCTATATTATGAGTGTTAAAAGCGATTACGATTCCGTTAAAAGAAAGAGATACGGTTATGTAATGCGTATATCTTCATTCCTCTCTTTCAACGGAACTACAATCGCTTTCAAAGCCCATAATACAGCACCAGAAGCAAAGTAGAACCATTTTAAGGTACCCACATACATATTTTCTATTCGATAAAATCACAAACTATCATATTACGACAACATTGTTCCCCCAAACAGACAGACAGACGTCTAATCTATAAGATTACAACGCCTCACAAGTTTCTTTAGTCATTTGTTCAAAGAAAATGATATACCACCCATCCGTGCGTGCAAATACGTGCACCACACGAAAATTTACTCAAACGACTTCAGAAATACTTCAAAAAACCTTATTCCTCTGTCGTAAGGACTTGTAAGTTAGTGGACAAACGCATTCTCCGGTTAAACGCATGCGGTTGGCCTTACACTTGAATGCACATAATATTAATATCCTGTCAGGTGAGGATTATCCTTTTAACTATCTCTAAATTAAAAGAGTGCATAATATAAATCTACACACGCTGGATATCACGTATCCTCCACTGTTACATTCTATGTCGATGATTTTAGCAATATTAAACAGCGGCGAAGAATGAACACACAAACGAACATGACCTGACTTTAAATCTGCGATATTTCAAAGTAGGTACTGCTGCGCTACCGCGCCGGCCAGCTGCAAAAAAAAATACGTAGGTACGTAAATAGTATAAAAAAATCATTCAACCGAACATAGACCTCTTCCTTTTTAAGAAGTACAATTGGGCTTATTATTAACTAGCATTCAAATGTATGAGGAACCGCAGTGCGGCTAGCAAGACAATGCGTAGGTGCATTTAGTTCTGCGGTGAAATAGTTGAAGGAGAGGATAAAATATGATATGTGGGCCTGAATGCAATGAAATAACAATTTTTTGTTCGCGTCGTGATGTAGTTTGGAATATCTTCCGGGATGGAGTAAGTGATATTACATTATAGGGGTTGAGGCACAGATCATCAAAATCCTCCACGGGGTTGACTGCTCTGTGGGTTTAGTAAACTGACTTTGAAAAGGTAGTACCTATTCATTAGGTATATGAGTTGATAGAGACTTATTATTGATGGTCTCATTGGGTTGTCGTCTGTCGCAGGTGCTGACCGGGCATGGTTGCTTCGGTAAGTACCTGTGGCGGATCGGTAGGGACCCGCCCCCTGTCTGCCATGAGTGCGGCGCTGCGGAAGACACGTCCTAGCATACCCTTGAGGTAAGCCCGGCCTGGTCCTCCCAGCGACGCACTCTAGTGTCCGTTGTATAAATGCGAAAGTTTGTATGGACGTCTGGATGTGTGTAAACGCAAAAACTACTGGACAGGTTTGGATGAAATTTGGCACAGAGACAGATTATAGTCTGGAATACGACGGCCGGTGGCGTGGTCGGTAAGATCTTGGGATCAATTCCCACCCAATGTAGACACTTGTGTGATAAACATGTCTGTTTGTCTTGAGTCTGGGTGTAATTATCTATATTTAGGTATTTATTTGCAAAGAAAAGTATTTTAAGTAGTATAATATTAGTTATCTGGTTTCCATAGTACAAGCTCTGCTTAGTTTGGGATCAGATGGCCGTGTGTGTTAATGTCCTACTATATAAAAAAAAACATATAGGTTACTTTTCCCAGACGATTACGGTTCCGGTCCCCTAAAACTACGTCCTGAGCCAAGGTTCGTCTCCACATGGGGAGCCCTCATGGCAGTTGCCACAGTACATGATCGGTTCGACCGTCCTCGGACGGCACACCAAAAAAGTCCGGTGAACCAATAAAGGCCCTTCCTGCCGATTGGGTTAGGTAAACCGCAAAAAAAATAGGTTACTTTTCATCCTAATACCACGCTGGCAAAGCGGCGGGCGGGAGCTATAGGTCGGCCGTTTAACTCGCGTGTCGCCATCTGAGGTACAAAGTCATAAAACATTAATTAAATCTCATAAAGAACTACTTAACCACAGATAAAAGTAATGTAAGACTATTCGTCACTAATATCCATATCGCTTGAATCATCATCACTGTCTGTGCTGCTTGAGGAGTCAGAATATTGGTGAAAGGCGATACGCGAGTTAAACGGTCGGCCTATAGTAATATACAATTCGTCCAGTTGTATGTATCTATGAATAATTCAGAACGAATCACACTACACAGTAACAGAGGGCCATCGGAATCAATTACCAATGGCCGCCGGCTATTGACGAATTATACCATTTACATGTGGGGTGGTGTTGTGGGCTTAATTATATTAAACTAGCTTTCGCCCCTGGCTGTGTTCGTGGTTATAAAGCCAAAAAGTATCGTTCCCGAAATTCAACATTATTTTCAATACTCCAAACTTTTACAACGATTGTAGTGTGAAAATCGACACCATAAAGGTTTCTAACCGTATGGAGGCTCATTCTACTACCACCTTCTCACCGATAATCATTCGTAATCACGAGTGAATCCGTAAACTAGGCTGGCGCGTTCCATTGTAGTCTACTTACATCATTGTTTAACATCAGGCAAGTTGTAGTCAAGCGCCAGCTTATCGCAGAATAAAAAAAATAAAAAACAATATCTCAACTAGATAGGAAAGAAAAGAGCGTGTTTATGGGACAATAAAGGATTGCTACTTACTTAGATATTTATCTGGATCAGGTTCAATATTATCATCCCGTTGTGTGTATGTAGGTAATTCATAAAAAAAAAGCGGTGATCAAGTCAAATATTATTAGAACTTTTTTAGTTTAGCGAAAGGGTAACATTGTTGCCTAGCCTTGGCAGAATTACAATAAAGCCCGCTCTACACTTACAGTGCAAAAACTGCAAGCGAAAATTGAGCGTAGATTTTACCCACACGTGTTTCGCGACAAAATGAACCACGGCGCGGCGTAAGTTTATGCCTAAATTTTACTAATTTATTAGTTGATTATATGCAGTATACTATAAATATTTATTTTTTGGTGGCAGACATTAAACTTTTTTAGTGCCTACACTCAACACTTGCTTCCTATATTTGATATGAATTCACTCGACGATTCACGCCGTCAACTGTCTTACAAATGTGTCCAGTGAAAGTAGCAAAGTTTCGTAGTTTTGTCCGCGATCTGCAATAAAATCCTTTTGTCGCATGACGAAAACCGATAATCTCGGAACGGCGCGAAACACGATCGCGAACGCGAATCCATCTACACAGTGTTTCGCTGCTATAGCGGATTTTCGTAAGTGTAAAGCGCGCTTTAGTATGTTTAGCTCCATCGTTACAAATATTCTTCCTTGGCGGTTTATCGGTCCCATTTATGTTATGGCCGTTCTTATGTTATAACATTAAATTAAGTGCTATTTTTGAAGTCATGGTTTAAGTAACCACTTAAACTCTAATGCTAAAGCTGACTTTAATAAGTACCTATAATGCACACACGTTAAAAACTTTGTAGAATAACAAAGGCCATACACGAGTAGAATCTTTAACAAAGGCTATTTCATAATTTCCGACCCATTTAACTTACTAAATATCTATAGATATTGATCGAATTGCAGATTTTAGAATTCTCACGATTCTTAAATTATTTTAAAGGAAACACCGAAATAATTGATCGCCTACTATTCCTAATAAATCGCGGCAGACCAAAGATTGACCCTCAATCTCTAAACAGACGTATGTTTAGATTTATACAAAAGAACTTTTGTAATTCACAAACTTAAATTTACATTTAATACACAGGAATTTGAACGTTACTATGCTTAACTTAAAGGTTAGTTTTATTTTCAGATGTGTTATAGAGTTGTAACTTAGTTGATACTTTTAAGACAGTTTCAATTGTTTTCGTTTCGTGGGAAGGTGGAGGGTGGAAGGTGTTTGATGTTGGTATGAATGGATTATAGACCGTTGGACATCAGTGGTTAGTTTATAACATGGTATTTAGCGGAACACAGTTGGAATAGTCTTGATACTTTAAGATTTTATTGTGATAAAAATAATGATACTGAGTTAAAATTTTCACTCCGATCTTTTTAGAATAAAAACTAAAGACGATATGTTACGCACATGTACAGTTTTTACATAGTTATGACATTACGATTTTTTTATGGAACATTTATCAGTTTTTTTGTATTAATTAGAATCTTACCCCCTTATATAAAAAAAGTTATAACACTCAAAGCGCTTGCAATTAGAAAATCGGAATTTAACAGATTTAGATATGTATATAAGTTTAAAGTATTAAAAGTGGCCTATAACCTTCCTCAAAAAATGGTCTATCTAACAATACTTCTTAAGCTTTGATATTCATATAGAAGAGTTAACTGATAGAATAATAGAAGTTAGTTCATATTTTTTTGAAGTTATTATATATATAGATAAATAAAATATGTTGCTCTAGTCATACAGAATATTCATCCGATAGTGTCTAGCAGCAGTGGCGCAGCGGTACGAGCCTCGCCTTTGAAATATAAGGTCTCGGGTTCGAATCCCAGTCGTGCCCACACATCTTTATGTGAATTGTTTCATCACCGCTGCTCAATATTGGCGAAGGAAAACATCGTGAGGAAACCGGCATGTCTTAGAACTAATCATTGCAGGACTCATCTGTCTCATCTCTTAAGATAGCTGAGAGAAGACCAGTGCCCAGGAGTGGGACACTAAAAAAGGGTTGAAATGAGTGTCTTGGATATAAAAAAGCGAGATTTAGTTAAGAGACTTTTAAAAATGTTGACAAATAAGCAGCAAGTATCAAAAGTGTTTATACGAGAGACATGCGCAAGCGCCGTGCCGGCTGTGCTATTGTTCGACAAGTCATGATATACGACCACAAACATACATTGTACCTATTGTTTACCAGTAAGCACTTACTGAATGATGTTAGCAAGTAAAACTCTGTGGAAGCTCATTCTGCATAAAAGTTGACCTCTTACTGTCCTCTGTACTCCTTGTAAAATATTTGTAAAAGTATAAGTTTTTCTGTAAGTTATTTCTAAAAAGAAGGTTTGGTATAAATTTGGTCTGTTTATCTGTATGTTAAGAGGTTAACTTCAGTAGTTCATAATATCGAAAGTCACTATATCGATGGTCGCTGTGTTGAAAACGTTCCATCGACAGGCTAATGTATCGACAGTACCCCAAATCTATGGTACGCTACATCGACAGTACTCCATATCGAAAGTCACTTAATCCACTCGTAGGTACTGGGCAAGGTGGTAGTCCTCGAGTGATTAGTTCTTAGAAATGCCGATTTCTTCACGATGTCCTTCACCGATATTAAACAGCAGCGAAAATAGAATTTACTAAAAATGTGACACGATATGGATCAAACCTGTAACCTATATTTCAAAGCCAAGGAAGTTACCGCTGCGTCACCGCTGTCCTTGTTTATAAATAGGTAGGTACTAATCGAATAAAACATTCGAATACTGTGTACAAATAATCGATATACACTCTCTGGGCCACGGGACGGGAGTACGCCCATGTTTTTCATTACTAGCGCCCCTCAGATGTCGAACAAAACCATGGCACTCATTGTCTTCTAACCGCTGTGGTTTGTGCTACTTACGTTAATGTCACCGTATTTGTACCTGTACCAATTTACTTAGACGGAAATGGACAATTTCACTTTCCAAGCCTTTTTATTATTATTCTGATTGAATTCATATGGGGTCTAAGACAGTTTAGTGACTCAGAACTTGACTAGATTTAAAAATCCAAGCCTTCTCATTTCACCTCCAGGGCACCTCCAGAGTGGCTGGCGAGGCCGCGGAGGCGGCAGAAAGCCTCAAACGGAGAAAATTTACGGCCTTGAGGGAGGGGCACATATTTCTTCCGTTTTACGGTAGAAACGTTAGGACCATGGGGTGCTGACGCTAAGCATCTTGTTCGGGAGCTGTCCAGACAGTTACCACTTCAGGTGACATTGGTACTTCAGCCAATGCTTAAGTTTGGCCATTCAGAGGGGTAACGTCGGCAGCTTTCTTGGTAAAACCCATGAATGGGGGCACTAATACCAAACTACTATGAAAATGGTGCAATGCACGTTCCTAACGATTTCTCATATTAAACACATATTAATACTAATTTTATAGTTTGCTAAATACGTAGTCTAGACTTTTATCGTATAAAACTGTTATGTGGTTATAATTTTATGATAGCCAACATAGTGGGCTCCATTAAATGTCCCGCAGTTTACGTTGCCGCCATTTTATGGTAGCTTTTGTTTACCTACAGTAACAGTGATTGATTTATAATCAGTTGTCAGCCATTTTCGTCATAAATTATGACGTCAAATATTAAGGATTACTGAAATAAAACTATTTTGTAACGGATTTCATCGCGATTTATTTTAGATTTTAATTTGCCGCTTCACCCGTGCTCGGTGTTCATTCGTTCATATTGACATTTTCGAGTGACAGCCGAGTTCAAAGACGGACGCGATCACAGTATAAAATTACAGCTGATGTATTGAGAAGTGGATGTGCCAGCAAGTATTTAAGTAATTACATAAAAAATTAATATTTACAACCTAAAATGTACCTACACAAAGAATACAAAAACGTCTGTAGTAGAACGAATTTATCAAATTTGTTTTTTATCAGTTTTTATAAGCATGATAGATAGCCATTGACAATATTTATTTTTCAGCACCTAAATGTCTATAGGTTATGTAAACACTAAACACAAAACAGGAAATAACTTTTTAGGGGCCATAAATGTACACTTCTTGCTTCTTTTTTGTGCTGGTACCGAACGCGTTGTCATTAACGCGCGACCTCCCCAGAAAATAAAGTTTTCCCTCCGATTAGAAAGGAGTTCAAAGTAAGAGTTTTGTCATCGGTACATTGTCAGTTGATGGGTTCTTTAATAACGCCTGTTTTGTTCGAGCTCAAGTCGGCTCAATTGAGCCGATGTGGTGTGAGCTCGTGGCTGTGTTTGGGGTGACGTTTTTGAGGTTGATTAACTTCTGTTTAGCAGACTTTGTATACCTATTATGTAGAGCAGCGGTGGCGTAAAGGTATTTGCCTCGCCTTTTAAATATAAGTTCGCGGGTTCGACACCCGATCGTGCCAAAACATCTTAGTGTGAATTGTTTCATCTCTGTTCAATATCGGTGAAGGAAAACACCGTGAGGAAACCAGCATGTCTAAGAACTAATCATTCGAGGACAAGTGACAACCACCAACCCGCACTTGGTCAGCGTGTAGATTAAAGCCTAAACTATCTCAACTGGTAATATAGTTGAGAGAAGACGTGTACCCAGCAGTGGGACACTAAAAAGGGTTGGAGCGTATACGGGTTGGCTTATTGATATAAGCATGCGGTGTAAGAAGTCGCGAGTTCGACTTCCGTAGAATAAACAGGGTGAAAATGTATGTTAATTTATAAAGACAACAGCATTATTAGTCTTGGAAAATTCTTTTTCTTTTTAACCTCAGATAAAAGATAAAATTTACGTGTAGCTTCATAGCGCCAGAATGAATGGACCGACTTTGATGAGGTTTTCTTTATGAAATGATGAGTGAGATGGCTTTTAACTAGATTGAGGATTTAGTTAAATATTTAACTAATAGGAAACATAAGAGGTAATCAGCACTACCCTCACTTCGCCAACGTTTGTAGATTAAATCCGAAACTGTTTCAACGTTAACCCCAGTCAACAGGCCGATCCTCTAAATCTAGAGTTGTCTGGCATCGTCCTGAGCCAAGGTTCGTCCCCACATTGGGAGCCCTCAAGGTAATTGTCTTAGTACTTGATCGGTTTGACCGTCCTCGGACGGCTCACCAAAAAAGTGCGGTGAACCAATAAAAGCCCTTCCGATTAATAGGGTTAGGCCAAAGAAAAACCTAGCTATGAATAGTCATTTATTGCCAAAAGCTATCAGAAGTTATGATAGATTGAACCATAATTTTCCCGTAGCTGTAAGTATAAAATTATCTATTTTGTAACATGATTACAACAAATGTATGCAAAAAAAGTATTTGGGAGTCGAACCGACACAAAGCCCATCAATTAACAAGTGTCCAGTGATCCATCAGGGTAGCGTTGTTTTAATTAAAGAGAACCCTCATCGATATGCCGACTTAATTCACCCCTTTTTACCTACCAACTTATGTATATAGCCAAATAGCCGAATATAGGTGCAAATGTCCGACTTTTATTTAAACACACGGCCATCTGATCCCAAACTAAGCAGAGCTTGTACTATGGAAACTAGATAACTGGTACCTAATATACTACTTAAAATACTTTTTGTTAGATAATTACACCTAGACTCAAGACCTGTTTGTCTTGAGTCTAGGTTCATTTAGGTTCTCTAGGTGTTCATCACACAAATGTCTGACTTGGTTGGGAGTCGAACCCACGACCTGAGATGTGAAAATAAAGTAGTACCTATCTTACCGACTATCCGACGATCCATGTTTTGTCCTTTTCTCTTTTGACTGTGTCTTTGTCTGTCTTTTTATATGCAAGATGGATAATTATTTACATAGAGGGATACTTATAGGTAACATTTCATCGGGCCAAGCCTTACCTGTTAGCTTTTTTTTTGAGAGAGTTTTAGGCATTAATCCACACACGCTGACCATGTGCGGGTTGTTGGATGTCACATGTTCTCGAATGATTAGTTCTTAGACATGCCGGTTTCCTCACGATGTTTCTCTTCACCGATATTGAACAGTGGCGATGTAACAATTCACACAAAGATGTGTGGGCGTGAATGGGAATCGAACCCGCGACCTAATAATCTAAGGCGAGGCCCGTACCGCTGCGTCACCGCTGCTCATTCCAAACCAAAATATTGTCAACGCACAGTCTAAACATTTGACATATTAGGTTCTGTATGAGAAATAGGGATGCACTAAGTTGGAATTTTTTCAAAACTCCGCGGTTCAAAGCTAGTACGATAAAAGCATTTCGTTCAAAATAAAGTATGAATTATGTAAGCTTTCTACATTGTACAAATCCACAAAGCTTTCAAATAGGTACTCCAATCGTAATGCGACCTAATTAAGCTTCAAGTAATTCCCGAACAAAACCGTTATCTTTTGAACTTACCTGATTTCAGCTTTCTGAAAGAAAATTATTGGAACAAGGGAAAATTTACTTTAACAGGCTTGTTATAGAGGTGGTTTTCGGTATTTTTTTCTTAAGACGTACAGTTTGTTATTGCGTAGGGTTGGCAAAAGTTCATAAAATAAATAAACCCCTGTCGAAAAAAGAGGTGTTTTTAAGTTTGTCGCCTGTATCTGTGTTTGTGTACAAGTTTGTTGCCGTAATGTCCAAATGAATGGACTAATTTTGATGCGGTTTTTTTCTTCGAAAGCTGAAGTGATGGAAATGCTTGACCTAGCTAAGGTGGTCTGTGGTATTTAATTTTTTTTTATTAACACTATTATTAAGAATGAAGGTAAGTTCGCTTAGTATTATGCGCTCTTAGCTGCGCTGCTCAACAAAGGTAAGAAAGCAACTCAGTTTTCTGATTAAACTGGTTAGTTTTTACGTGTAGTATTATATTATCTGTGGTTTTTACTATTGATCAACAGATATTCTATCCACTCGAATTTCGATGCGAAACTGTCTGAGGGTGCACGCAGTAACCCTCGTATACCACCAAAAGAAATTTCGTTACTAAAATCTAGTGAATTGTGATAATGTTTACGTGACAACCCTAGCCAGAACCCTCCTTGGCTAACATTAATAAGGAGAATTAAGATTAAAATGATATTAAATTTTGATATTGTGTTGTGTACGGATTACTATGAAGGAAATTTTAATATTAGCTGCTCTTTGAGGTCTTAGCCTGGCGGAGGCCTCTTGCGGTCTTTGGAGGCTGGATTATAGACGTATGTTTGTTTGTATGAAATATATGAAAAGGTACTTGAAACCTTCAATGACTTTGTAAAGCAATTTACTTGCAAGGATTTTTCTCCAAGGATTCTTGGAAGGAGCTTCACTGACCAGAATCTGCTGCTGGATTAAAGCTGGACCTTTCTAACACACCACCGAGCACTTTGATAGTACCTACATTTTTCGTCGTAGAGTATTTTATTAATAGATAACTTCCTAATTTATGATGCGTGACTCCCATCGCTAAATAAGTAGAGGCCTAAGTCCAGGATTAAACTAAAATAGGCTAATGATGATTAATATTTTCTATAATACAATAATATTTAATAATTTATAACATTAACACACACGGTTCAAGCTAAGCAGAGCTTGTGTTATGGGAACCAGATAACTGATGATATACTATACATATACTACTTTTTTGTAAATGCTATCAGTCTTATTTATAAATATATGTCTCTTTCTTACTGATATAAATGTCAAGATGACAGACAAAGAAAAACGAACTATAAACCTATTTTCGCTATAATAAGCTTATAAGATGTTCATGAATACAGGGGGTTATAATATACTTATAATAATACACCCAGACTCGAGACAGACATACGTGTTTATCACACAAATGTCTGTCTCGGGTGGAATTCGAACCCACGACCTGCAGCGTAAAAAGCAAGTACATTAACGACCTCGCCACCGGCCCGTCATAATTATTATTATGTTACTGTTACCTGGTTTGATTGGTACTTTTTAGCAAGGTAATCAAAACAAAATCTGCAGACATCTATCTACCGTAATCAATAACCCAGAGTCTTGCTCCGTATATCAAATTAACATTCCAATTTAATTTTTTGCGGCCACACGAGCCCTCAGTAATTGGGTTAGGTTACCACGGAGGGAAGGGTTTTGCTACTCCTCAGGGAATCACAATTGATTATGATGAATCTTGTCAACGGACAAAATTTTGTGTCTAACTTTTCTTTCCCAACCTTTTTATTCCTATTGTTTATTTTTTTAATATATTTTTCTTAAAAGGGTGGTTGATAATCAGCCAGTTACTTTTGTTAATTGTTTTTAATACTTTTTAAACTTTTTGAGTGGTTTTTTGATTGGTTGTCTCGGTATTTGTATTTTTTCTCGGTTTGACGACAGTTTTACGGTTAGGGGAGCTAATTGAGAGGAGAGTGGTTTGTTAATTGTGTATTATAGAAAATGGTTTATTTGTCTATTTGGCTAGAGTAAAATTTTATATAAATTGTAGGGTTTTAACACATAAGGACGAATTATTATTTATTCCATATTAGAGGTGTTCCTGACTAAATTATATGCTTGTCCCGAATCGTGGAGTCGTCAAATTTGGAATACATACATAATATGTCAAATTTGGAATGCGTTGAATCTGAATAGGTATAGGTACTTACGTCGAATCACAAATCGGTCTAACCTGGTATGTGAGACATGTAATACGTCAAATCTGTAATAAGTCACATCTGGAGTATGTTAAGTCCAGAATACATCGTTTGGGATACGTGGAATCTAGAATATATTAAATATGGGAAATGTCAATTATAGAATAAGTTAATACTGGAATATGATGTAGGGAATCTGGAGTAGGTATGTAGAATCTAGAATTATAATAGGTAGGCATGTCAAATCTGGAGTGTATCAAAACTAGACTAAGTGAAATCTGATATACCTATGTCAAATTTACAAAAAGTATAATCTTGAGTAAAGTGAAATCAGGACTACAACGAAATATCTTGAATATGCCATACACATTGATTGACGGGCCGGTGGCGTGGTCGGTAAGATACTTGCTTTTCACGCCGCAGGTCGTGGGTTCGATTCCCACCCGAGACAAACATTAGTGATGAACATTTGTGTTTGTGTCGAGTCTGGGTGTAAATATCTATTATAAGTATATATTTACAAAAGAAAAGTAATATATGTATAGTATATACCAGTTATCTGGTTTCCATAACACAAGCTCTGCTTAGCTTGGGACCAGTTGACCGTGTGTGTTAATGTCCCAGAATATTTATTTACTTATTTATTTATACACGGAATATGTCAGATCTGGCATTTAAGTAGAATCCTGAATATCTTCGTCGAATCTGGAATGTGTCAACACTGGGACATTTGAATTCTTCAATACATCACATATCTGGATTATGTCAATTCTGGAATACGTCACATCTGGAACATGTGAAATCTAGAATATGTCCTATTTGTAAATAGTCGATCGGTCGAATCGGTCAAGAGCAAGGGTAAACATACAAATAGAGACAGTGCCCACTAAATGTTCTTACGATGCAAATGCACAGTTAAATAGTTTTCTACAGACTAAAAGGACAGATGTTAGACCCAAGATAATCTCAAGATAAAATCTCATAGGATTCAGTCGAAGGATGAAATCTTAAAGAAAGTCCAGTAGAAGCGAATGAATCGTGATATTTGATAGTTTATGGAGCATCTGTTCTTGTAGCTTTCAATAGATTTACTGTAAGATAATAAGTAGGTAGGTTGCAAACTTGATCTGACTTGATCTTCAATTTGAATCATAGATCAAGCAAGTAGGTATAAGTACCTTTTCAGGGTTCTATAGAAACCAATGACATTCAGAACATACTGTTGAGTATCACATTGAAATAAAACTAATTTATTTAAGATTTTAAATCCCGACGTTTCAGTCTTCAAGAAAAAAAAAGTATTTTCAGTTCAGCCGTGACTATGAGGTCAAAAAAAACTTTGAAAATTCGGAATTTAAAATCTAAAATAAACCGCGATAAAATCCGTTATAAAATAGTTTTATTTCAACATACTGCAGTCGAATTAAGAACCTTGAAGTTGGTTTATAATAGGAATATAATAGAAAATAGGAATTAATTTTTTTTACACAGATAGACGGATGGTAGTAAGGGCTGGTTGTAGTTTGTCTCATTAACATTATCTATTTACACAAATACATCATTGGTTTACATAACAAGAGGTCAATCAAGCGAATAGCAGAGTTGAAGTTGACAAATGATCGGTGACGTCACCACTAATGAAAGTATTATACAACATTATGCGTTATTGATAGTATCTTACTATAAAATACAGAGTTAATTTCTTAGTGAACCTCAGATTTTATCAGTCCGAATGAACACGAGTAGAATATCGATATACTTAATATCTATCAGCTATTATGGTTTTGAAAAGTCGGGTCTTCTAAGATTCGCCCGCTGTTCAGACCAAGTCGTATTGTCAGGATCTGTACGCGGGTAGTCAGTGGTTTGGGTATACCAAAAAATCGCTCAACGCACTACGCGTCCAATATACATATACATATTCAGGATGATGTTAAACCTTCCCCGCTTCTGCAGTGCCTCCAATATGTTTGCGCAGAATCGAACTGACTGCTTTCATGCAGTAGTTCGCAAAAAAGTGATGTCACTATTGAGAAGGGTGCGGGGGAGTAGTAACATCATCCTGAGTACCCTGGCAGATGATTCTCGTGGCCCCCTGGTGAAGCACTTCCTGCGGATGATGCATGAGGTAAATAATGACAATTGCTCCTCCGGCTATCGTTTGCATCGTTTGCAACCCGCACTTGGCCAGCGTGTGTGGATTAGGGCCTAAACTCGCCCAACACAAAATATAGTTGAGAGAAGACGAGTTGTGGTCAAGCGTAATCCTATTCCAGAGTGAAATAAAAGTGGCAAGCCGGCTGATGCTGCGGCGTCCAGTGAAGAGTCTCCAGTCTCTTTCCTTTCTTCCCAAGCGGTCATCAGTTCTACGAACGATGTGGCCTACCACTGCTACTTTAACTTACCAACTGTAATAGTTAATAGATTTTAGTTCTTCTGTAATAAATCTAGTTAAAATCTTTAAATCACTTCGAAATCTGACCTAAGATTGGTCACATACCAGTAATTAAAACGTAACTAATAAATTACATAGAGCATTAGAACAATAAACAATATGTCCAACACTATTAGTCTTATATAAGCTTTATACTAGCTTTATAACAGCTGTAAATTGCATTTTTATAACGCCTATACTGTATAACTGTATGTTATACAGTTTATTATCAGTCATTAGATAATAACGGGATGTTTATGTACCATAAATTACTAAAACAGATATACTGCTGAGTAGAGACGTTGTAAATTACATCACCTGGCAAATTCCTAAGCTATTGTAGGTATATTTTTGTACTAACATCCACGTACCTACCCATGAATTATGCGAAAATCTTTCTCTGCCAAATTTCAACCAGTACCCTTAGTACAAGTTCATCAATACGAAAAAAGATTACAATTAAAAAAATATAAATAGTTTATTTCTCACCAGCTAGCTACATTTCATTATAAAAGATAATTGTATATTTACATAAACAACTTCTTAGCATGGTGGTTAAAAAGGTCCAGATTTGATTACGACTCTATCTTCTGAACTAGGCTAGGCCTGTATCTCAGAAGATAACACAAATACTATCTTGAACTTGTGAAAATCTGTTTTCGTAATATTTTTTTCGATCAAAACGTTTAATAAAAGAGAGAATGCTTGAAATATAATAAAATGGATTGGAAACAGAATAGGTAAAAATAATTTTTAGATTTATGTGCATTTTTACTTATTATCTTGACAGGTTCATGGTGGTATTCGAAAACTTTTTTCGTATTGACAACTCGTTGAGGTACAGATCTATTTAACCCATCTGCGTGATGGTGTACCTAATAAACATCCGTTCGAACGTTTGCACTATAAATGGTAAGCTTGTAAGTTGCTTTTAAATCTTGTAATAGGGATGACGCCAAGGTATGGATAGTAAGATGAAAAAAAAAGTAAGACACGTGTTTTTTGCTTTATCATTGAAATAAAACCTTAAAAATATGTTTATAATGCATTAAAGTTAGAGTGGAAGTGCAGAATGATGTCATTTGAAATTTCGCTTATATGTATCGCCGTATGGTTCTTATTCATAAAAATTGTATAACACTCTTTAGTTAAAATGGGCTTGTCTCTTTTTCACTAGTTTATATGTTAAGATGATAGACAAAGACAAACGAATTATAATTATATTTTAGGTATAATGAATACGGAGGTTAATCTTTAGGTCACACAAAAAGAAGAAAAATTCGTGTTATATTTTTTAAATTTATCTGTGTGATGGATAAAACAAAATAAAATTGTTATCATCCATATTGTTCTAACCGAATGATAAAACGTTTTACAAATATCAAAACTCATACAGGTCCACTTTGACCTTAACATTGGCAGTCAAAAGTGGCTATAATTTATTTACCCGTAAAAAATACTGCATGCAACACCTCAGATTAACATATCAAAGGTGACTTTAATAAGATGACCACGGCAGCATCCCAGAGGTCAGGGTTCAATTTGACCACGAGGCAAACACACTTTCTTTACAAACTAACCTAGGGATGAGATGAATTAATGTTTTTTAAACTAATTTTTAGACGACACGTCTCACACAACACGAACCAAGAAAAATAGAGGCCATTATAATATTCATAATATTGTACAATTTGTATAATTTGAATTTAAATGTGAATAGTGAAGTTATGGTGGAATTAACATAAATTGGATATGTTTTGACTTGGTAGCACGTGTTTTTAGTAGTAAAAGTTATGGTATTGTCATGGTAACTACTGGATAAATGTAGATATTTATTAGCATAATTTTATGGAGAACACCAGTGTAGGCGTTTCAAGAGATCATTTAATTGTGGGTGATAGGTATTAGGTGATGCTTTATTAAATCAACAAAAGAAACGACTCCAATCAATAATCTAGCTTAAGTAGCAAATGGCTTCCACCTTTTATTAGCAAAGGACAAAGCCTATGCAAATTCCCAAACATCATTGAGGTCCGACAAAAATAAATCAAAATAATAATAGTACAACTGACCCCCGTCCACTTTGGCTAGCATAGATTTTATGGGAACCCAAAATAGCTAATAATTCATAAACATAAGACTTCCACTGTGTCCGGTACTCAAATCGCTAATACCAAAACCCGTTGGGGCCAAATACGTCATTAATTTGAACATCCCGCACAAAGGGCGAAGACTTGGCCCTTTCAAGAAAGACATGGCACAGGATAATAGCCGATAGTCGTAGACTCGTTTAAGAATGATAAATTACCTAAATGCAGTCGGTATGTCCATTCCCACAGATATTAAAATGGGGGACAAAAGGACCCCCGAGTAGCTCGGACCCATGCTGGGGTATTGAAAATATTGCAAAATACACCGCTCATTGTGTAGACCTCATGCAAATCTCGAGGACCCGGTTTGATGGAAATTGGAAAAGTTTTGTGTTCGATGTCTTTGATGTGCCTTTGTTTTAGGCTAATCTCTGGAGTTGAAAGACCAGTGTTTGCTTAACAGAAATATATTATGATGGATTCGGTAATTCATAATCAAAGTCATAAGATAAACATGGTAATATATCTACAGATGATCGCAATTATTATGTAAGTGTTTAATAATTTGAAGCTGTGCCTTAAAATGAGGTTTAGACCAGGCTCGTTAAAGAAACAAAGTAAAGTCTACCTAAGTAGTTGTAAAACGTACGTTGTGAAACTGGTTCTCCTTCAATGTGAGCAATTTATTAATAGCTTTATGCGGCACAATAATTACTTAATCAAAAACGATTAACTGTTAAGATTTAAGTAGCAGAAGAACAACATAACTTTATACGAAGTGACCTAGTTTGATAAATATAAACAACGCATTAAAAAAAAATACGAAAGCCAATGCAAGATTCTGTAAAATCTGCCAGCTTACTAGGTAAAAGTCAGTGGAAGATATTGCCGCGAAAAAAGACAGTTTAATTAATTTAAGTATTTTGATAAATAACGCTAACCAAGGGGGAAATCGCAAATCCACCCAAGTATTGTTTAAATCAAAATTTTGCAGAAAACAAAATTTGGCACAATAACTATTCCAAAAATGATATGAAACTACAAAACGAAAACCCATCCATGAAATTGT
Organism: Meganola albula; assembly: GCA_936450015.1. NCBI lineage: Eukaryota > Metazoa > Arthropoda > Insecta > Lepidoptera > Nolidae > Meganola > Meganola albula. The sequence goes on along the minus strand of OW388157.1, from coordinate 3,519,157 downwards.
ATCCCTTAATTTGCGGTCTATTATCTATAAGCCCATTATATCCATAATATAACACCTGAGCGGGTCCGATTACGCATAATGAGGACAAACCTTTGTTGCCATTCAGTCACCGATATTAATAAAAAGGGATAGTGACTCGGCCCTTTGTGTAGACTTGTTTATTCTATAGTGACATGAAAGTTTAGAGGCAAAAAACGATGTAGCAGAGGCAGTGACCAACGATGATACACCACTTAGTTATGTTAAATTTAAACTTAGTGCTACGACTTAAAGCATAGTTTAGAATGGTTTAGAATTTAATAAGTGTTCTTTAAAAGGTGGTATATTTGTAAAATACGATGATCGGTGACCTTACCACCCGGCTGTGTGATTGACGTTTGTAAGACGTGCGCTGTTGGAGAAATTTTGGAAATATTGTACACGATGGTAATTGTATGTTTGTTTTTGAACCATAGTTTTAGAGTGTTAACTTACGTTTTTTTTAATCAATTGAATATTGTCTTTAAACTACTTACATTTAGAAATTAAAACACATAATTTCATTGGGCATTAACTTATTCTACGACATCAAATCTTACCTACCACAGTCCACAAATTGAGTATAAATGTTAATGTTAATGTGGAATGTAACTTAGGTTAACATTATTTTAGCTATTTTACTTACATCTTCGACATCTACATACTAACTAAGATTCAACTAGAACAGCAAGAAATTAAAAAGCTAGCTAGCTAGCTAGAAAGAAAGTTGAACGAAGGAAAATTTTGTAGTAAATATTGAAACGTATGTAACTTCCTTACACCTCTCAAGATAATTCTAGTAAACAATAAAATACAAGTTATCGTTAACAACGTGAATACGCAAGTCGTTCCTAAATTAACAGTAGCATCAAACAGCCGGACTATTCCAACCACACAAAAGATTACAAAGGGTCACAAAAAATTACAAAAGGGCACAAAGGTGACAATACGAACAATACAGTCTATGGGAAGAGCCTATAGTCTCTGTATTTATGCATTGTTTGTTTTACTTACCAGTGACGGATGAAAACAAATAGCCCTTTTAAAATAAGTAGCAACTACCAACCCCATCTTACAAACCACCAGTTTAGAAAGACCTATGAATTCTCTGAAAATATATGCTGTTGATGATCATTATAAATTGGGTAAGCTTTCTCGTCAGCTAGTTTTGTGTGAGCTCTCTCGGTTAAAGGTTTAATGTGTGCTGTGGGTCGAGTTATTATGGTGTCTGGTGTTTTTCACAGTTCTAATTGCCTATTATAATGATACTTGATATGTCTAGAGGTGGTTTAACTTGTGAAGTTGTTAGTAGAGGTAGATTTACTAGAAAGAAATATCTGCAATCACAGACTTGCTACGGTATAGGTGAAATATGATTGTTTAAAAGTGTTTATTATAGGTGAGACTGTGGTGTGTAAAGTAAACCGACCAATTATTTACTCAATTTAAAAGGTATTTAAGTCCCAGAGGATTAATTTAGTGAGATACTAAAAGTAATATAATAATTTAGAAATAAAAGCAGACATGAAATAAGAATAAAGACGTTTCAAGACATTTTTAAAATAATAAAATGTTACGTTTGATAATAAAAACAAACGTTTCCTACTTTGCGTGTTTTCTGTATAGTGCACGTAAGAAAAGTGTTTATAATGCCGGCGAAAAACATAAAGCCAATTGAAAATTCAATCTTTGTACTACAAACTTTTAGCCAATTTGAAATTTCTGGAATGATACCTAATCTTATCACTTAGAAAAATAATGTCTTAAATAGTACTTAAATTCGTACAGTTAGAACTTTTTTCTATTCTGCTATTTGGGGCTATCATAAACAAAAGAAATCAATGGGTCATAGTACCATACACTTGTGAAGTACGTATTCAAAACCCTATAAAATTCACACAGCTTATTACAAGTAACTATAGCAATGCTAACTTAAACTCTAGTAATAACCGTAACCGAATAAATCTTAAACCCAAAACCAACGGCGAAATTAATACGTTAAATAAACAACTATAAACCTTTAATGGACTTAACACCGACCGGTCTAACGGACAATGATTCATCTTTTGCATTAATATCACTTTTTTGACATTCTCCATTGTTTAAACCCTTTTGTTGAGGAGAAAATTATTCATGGAATACCCCATTAGGTGCTAGGTGGGTTCACCATTATTTTTGCGTATATCAATTTCTGTAGTGTACTGTGACTGATTAGATGGTTCTTTCTCATGGCAGGGTCAGTAATGATGGGAATAAAAAGTACTATGACTTGACAAATTTTCGTATATTGTTCAAGAAATAAGCAGATGCAAAAATGTTTCAACTGTCTGCAAGGTTTTAATAGAATTACTGATCATTCTTACGTTAGAAACTATGCAGGTATTATGATTTTAAAAGACGTAACAAAATTTGTTACTCTTATAAACAACAGCTTACAACTTACTTCATACAACTTTGCTTTAAATTATTGTTGTAAATAGAATAATTTATCATTGAATTCGTGATAATTTTGAAATCACAGCAGAAAACTTAGTAATGCCAACCAGAGGTTGTTCTATCGTATGCTAGATAAATGATATTCTTAATTGATTCAGCTTTCTGAATTAAAAAATCCTCAAGTTTACTCTTAGCTTTGCGGTTTCCATCAACACATCAGCATATTAAACAGAGGCCTAAATCTATAATAACATAATCTGTCCCCAACCCTTCGACTTTAATAATGCATTCGCCATTAGCCTCCGCAGATGTCGAACCGTCTTGCTAATTCTAATTGCACAGAAAGGGTGAAAGGATTACACTTGGCCGGTTTACCCGAATCTGTTTTAACTTTGTACCTTGCTTTTTAGAATTAATTAGTCTGAGTTTTGTAAAGGTGGGTAAAATTTCCTTAATGGAAACAAAACACAGTTGCTATTGGTACCTTAAGCTTTTTGTCGTTGGTTCAAACGAAGTATATCTAAAAATTGGCTTATCTGCTCCGCATTGACAGGGTGAGATGGTGCTGTTTGGGAGAGGCCTACACCCAGCAGTGGAGCAATAGGCCGATAGTGATAATTTGCCGTAATTTTCACTTTTCTTTCTTTGTAGATAGCCTGTTTCGGTTACCGAGTTGTTGCGATTAGAACCATTAGTAAGATGACAAAAAGTTCTGAATTTGAGTTACAGAACACTAGTAAAATATAAGCAAAAATTTCTGAAAGAAAAGCTAAATGAGTGACACAGTTTTTTTTTGTATTTCCGAAATTTTTATTCACTTTTTCATTTTATGATTCTGATTGAAATTACGGCAATTTCAAAATTGAAATCTTTGCTAGTCTTCAATAAAAGTAATAGAAGGAGTTCTTTTAATTTGAACAAATACAACTTAGATAAAATTAAATTCTAACTAAAATCTAGATAGGGCGTCATACACAGAATTCCACCGAATCGAACCCTTGGACGAATGTGCTTACAAGGCTGGCAGCATTGACATAGTATTTAGAATTTGTACATCTGCCAATTGATTGATAATTCTCAATATACACACCTTACACCTTATGATTATGGAGACGAGACCATAAAAAAACTTGAAAGTATATTCCTTTTACAACTTTTCAAGTTTATTTCTCCAACTTATCACAAGGCCATTAGCTTCCTTTAAATCTACTTTTTAAAGGACATTTCGTAATTAATTTTTGATGATCTGTCGTTGTTTTTTTAAAAGCCGGTCACAGGAGGTGTTCACAGCTGGAACATTACGCTAATCTGCGTGGCGTCGCACTTGTTAAATATTAAAGAAGGATAATTACTACCTCCCCTCAGCCTCTAATGGCTTTTAAAACTGATTCTCAACAAGGATGCGTATTTGATGACAACTCTTGTCGTTTTGACTTTAAAGGGATATGCAGGGCATAGAAATATTCAGATGTACTTACGGCCCCTTGTGGGTAGTGGGTAGTAGGTAATAGTGAAATAATTACGCCTCTTACTAAGAAGAGTTACTGCAATTACTACTTAGTATAAATCTAGAAGTAAGCGGCGATGAATGGTTATTAGTCACTTTTTAGGGTAAAACGGGTAAACTAGGCCACAACTCGGATATAAGAGGTGTCTTGTGGATTAAATGAATAGGAGGATATTTTAATACTATTGGAAAGATGCTTTTTTAAACTCTTGGTTAATGGGAGCTAGGTGCAGAAGAAAGTGTAACAATAATAAAAGTATTTATTTATTTAAATTGAATTTACTAAATTACATTTGGTAGGTCTACTTAGTCATAAATACGTTTGTATATACAATAATAAAACATACAAAACATAGCATCACGCCCGTATTACCCGATGGTGTAGGCAGAGGTGAATATCAACCACTTTTCGCTGGCTATGTTTCGGTTCCATACACTGCATGGGGCGACCTTATTGCCGTCCGTCGGTTACAATTCCAAACTTTAAGCTACGACTATAGAATTCTCTATATTAAAAAAGTTTTCTGGACCCGTTAAGTAAAAACCCTTGCTACTGGATCATCAAGGCAAATTTTTTATGTGACATTAACCTATCACCGCAATCCCGTCACTGCTACTTCTGTGAGCACAAAATTTGAACCAGGCCAAGGCCCGGGACACCTAAAACTGTTTTAGATCCCGCACGAATTTAATCAGAAAGATAATATGAGTAGGTGGAAAGTTAGATTGATCACTTCTCTCCAGGCTGAGCGGGTGACAGCATAGAGGAAAAAGGAGGCCAAGGTATCAATACAAGCTACAAGGTAAATAATCATCACTGACAATATTAAATAGATGGTAATAACATATTATAGCAAAAGGAACTTATTCCAATAATGCCCAAAATGCTGTTTTACCGTCAAAGAGTAGCATACATCATATTCTCACTAACATTCACATTTATAATAAAAATAATAATAGTAGAATTGTTAATGCCCATTTTGTCCATCTAATACCAACGGCAAATTTTATTTAATTAATGGATTACGTAAGAATAAACACAGAATACACAAAGCTGCAAGATCCAGCCGTTTTAGTGCAAATTACACGTAAGACCAATTTCTAAACAGACGATTAAGTATCAAACAGATTTACTTCAACAAAATTCCACGTTTTACTACGAAATCACTAGATTTTGGTTGTTATATACAGTAGGTGTAATTAATGATGTCATGACAGGAATATTTGTTCAACTAGCCATCCCAGCTTCACAAACAGGTCATTCTTACCCGCTAATGGTTCAATGACAATTATTTAGCACCATTACCCGTATCATTAGTATATACATACCTTTATCGTTGTTTTCTTAAAGGTTTTCGGACCCAACGGTGTACGGTTAAAATCATTAATCAAATTTTAGATCTTGACAAAAGTTTTTTTGAATACGCAAATACGGGAATGCCGAATGTTAGGAGTTTTATTGTTATTTTAAAATATACTTTATTGGTTAAGAATAGGAGTGCGATTAGGTTGTGTTTGTTAAAGGATATGTTATGTAGTTAGCATGGAGGTTCTATTGTGTTTAGGTTTGACAGACGTCAGATATGTGAACAGAATGTTGGATTGATCTTGGTGTGTGGGAAATTGATAAGAGTCAGCATGTTGGACAGTGTAAGTGAAGCATTATTAATCAGGAATCGACTTGCTCCACCTTTTCACCTAAAATCACACATAATCACAAATGAATCAGTATATACTGGGCACGTTTTATCGTAGACCAGCTACAGTCAAACGGGGGCCTATTTTAGAATAAAAAAATTGTAAGTGTAATTTTACCATGGAGCTGGATATTTGGCTATCTTGAATAATCTCGATAGGTAGGCTGAATGTACAGTGATATATTTGGAGATTAATTAGCAGAGAAAAAGCGGAAAGCGGTATGCTATTACATACGCTTACCCTACGGTTGAGTAAATGATAGGTCTTATCTTTGATTATCTTCTTTTTATTCAAAAGTAAGTTGCGCTTGACCACAACTTGCCTGATGTTATGCAATAATGTAGTCTAATATACACACCTACCTACCGATTCACTTGTGATAATGGAGTATTTTTAGTGAGAGGCTCTATGCTCTATATTTTTGGAAACCGTATAGGACCAAAAATTCCTACCCTTCTCACCAGACATAGCACCGGTACACGGCAAGACCGCTCGGTACGGCTTTATTTTGGTGGATGGTCACTAACCACAGTCGAAGGCAATTACCAGTTGTAATTTTTTTTTTGCACTACCCAGGAGCCACGAGTGGGGAATTAAGGCAATCCAACGTATGTTCTGTTTTGGTTTTGCCTTATTACATTTTGAAATTATTTGACTGTGACAAAACATAGACTTACTCTACTCTTCATTTATTATTAAGTGAAAAAGAGTTAAGTTAAATAATAAAAATGTTGAAGACATTTGAAATAAAACGATTTTCTTGTTAATGCAAATTTTTACTAGCTATTATTTTCTTTCTTTTTATTTCAGTCACAAACCGCAAAACCATCTGACAATCTCTTGTTTTACTCAACGAACACAGTGACATCTGTCAACTTGACATATCTTATCTTTTAGGGTAAAAAAACGTCGGGGGTGCTCTCAGCTCACCCCACGGGAAACCTCAAGACAATGTTGGGAATCAAATATATTTATGACTATGTAAATTGCTCCAATTCGGAGCAGAATTTGAAATTTGCTAAAAGGTGCCACCATCGCGAAGTTTGGATGAAATTCATTTTTCGCGACATCTGCTTCTGAGTGCGGACGGCTGATTGTCTCTTTATTTTTTATTTCGCTTTGTTTTTTTTGCTGTCAATCTATTGACAGTTAATTAAACCAAAGACATTTGATGAAGCGGAAAAAAGTGAATTGTTAATTTTTGTTTTTTTGGGGCTGAGAAAAATAATTTTATCTGTTGTTTGATTAAACAGATAAAGCGAATTACTATTTATTTTAGGAACAAGTGTTATGTCCTTAAGTCAGTAGACCAATAAAAGAGGCTAATAGAAGAGTTGGGCTTACGTATTGTACGAGTATTTGTGTATATTATTGAATTTCATATTGACCGTGTTGTCAGAGTAATATGGGAAATTACGTCGAGTCACCCATTCTACAGAGTCAAAAGACGAAAGTTTTCAAACAGTGTGTCCTGTGAAGTCCTGTCCGATAGGACATATGGAACCGAAACGTGGACACTCAAGGACTAGTCCATAAATTCAGATTCGCTCAGCGAGCTATGGAAAGGGCCACTGAGTCTCTCTGAAAGATCGAATACCTACGCAACGAAGTGATCCGCCAGAGAACTAACGTAATCGACATAGCTCACCGGATTAGTAAGCTGAACTGGCAAAAGGCTGGTCATATCTGCCGCAGAACTGACAACCGCTGGGGATAAACAAGTTGTTAAGTGGAGACCATGGACAGGCAAACGTAGCGTAGGACGCCCTCAGACTAGGAGGAGTGTCGATCTCTGCAACGTGGCTGGTGGGAGCTGGATGAGAGTAGCCGCGGATCGTGCTCAGTGGCACGCTTTGGAAGTGGCCTATGTCCAGCTGTGGACTAGATTAGGCTGATTATAAAAATGCTAAAATATTTAGGTTCGAACTCGCGATCTTTTCAGAGCCGAGTTTGACTGATACTTACTGCTGCTCTGTATGTACAGTGTTAGTAACCCCCGACAAAAAAGAAAATTGCGTTTGACGCGGGTCTCTGTGTGTCATAACAAGTTTGTTGCCTTGTAGCACTGTAACGGGTGTACTGATTTTGATGTGTTTTTTTTTTGTTCGGAAACTGCTTTAGGTTTATAGAAAGTTATGCGTTGCTGTTTTCCTACTACCACGACTATTTACCTTTCAAACCAATTCACAGATATTTGGTAAAATACAAGGTTTATTAGCCAGAAATAGACCCCTTTTACTTTATTGTTACTCTATTTAATAAGGTTTCTTTGCAACATAACAAACTGATAAGAAAATTGACCTAACTGAATAACAATCCAAATAATTAAATAACCTGACTAATGGCTAACGTAAACTAATGCTTCAATATATTGCTCTGTATTGTTATCTTTCGGGAACGTACTCCAAAGGCTTATTTTATTATATATAATTTTATCTTATAAATGGAGCTGGTGAACCCAGAGCACCTTCGACCCAGCTGGATCGAAGGTGCGTCCCCTTTATGCTATGAAGCCTCAGGTGTTCTTCCTCCGCACAGCTTCTCCATTACTATCCGTCAAGGACACATGAGGACGTATTCATCAGGAGTAGGGCGGTCCATTCCTAATGCATCCGCAATAGCATGTCCGCATTAATATTTTTTAATTGTTTTTTGTATTGCATTTTTAGTAACTACTTTATTAGCTATCTCAAATGACCAAAATAACTTTAAGTAAGTCACTTTCCCAAAAAAATCCCCGTCAAAAATTTGATAGAATAAATTTCTTCATTCACATTACAGTAAGTGGTAAACGCCAACAGGTTTTCCTTATAGCTGTCGTAAAAAGTGCGGATATTTTAGCGGTAAGTGGATGACGTCACGTGACCGCAAAAACTCCGGGTAAGCGGACAGGGGACGAGGCGTTTGTTTTTACACGTCCGCGCCAATTCTACGATATGTGTCACTGGTGTACATGAGATCGAAGTTTAAGGATATATCTACGGATTCCTAAAATTGTGTGGCTTTCAGTTATAGTCGAAGCACAGCAACGCCTCAGGGATGTTTGCTGTTTTTATGCTACTGTTCACAAAAAATGCACATTTCTGGTAAGCAGAGTCAGGACCAGCTCAAACAGTATTCTGAAAATGATTGCTAATGTAATATTGTCTTAGATTTACGCGAATATCACACATTGAAATAAAACTACTGTTTAACGGTTTATTACTAAACCACGATAAAATCCGTTAAAAAGTAGTTTTATTTTAATGATTGCTAATGGTCTGGATTGCCCATATATGAATCCACATGTATGCGGTGTGACCGCATATTTATTACATGTGAAGCACATAACTTAATGTTTTGTAGTATTTAGGTTTATATACGTAATTGAAGCATAAAGCATTACTAACATTATTTTAAAGGTGTAAAATTTTATTCTTTTCTTATTTTTACTAACTATCTTTTTTATCTTTTATGGTCTGAAATGAATTATTGTTATTATAATTCAATTGGCTTATCTACTGTATTGGTGTAGTTACACATTAATAATATGGTGGAAACCATAATGGAGCATAGGACCTCCTAAATGGTGTCACCAGAAATCGCACCAGAACACGGCAAGACGCCTGGCGGTGCGGCTTTGTCTGGTGGTCGGCTGGTTGGCCGAAACCATTACCAGTAAATATTAATTACCAGTTGAAAGTTAATTTGTGCTTAATTTAATTTGGCCATTAGAGCTGCTGTTAGTAGTTATATTTCTTCTAAAACCAACTTAATTATATTCAGCTAACAGTTTCCCTCCAGATCCCTGTAATTGTATTTGAAAATTCATAATTATACGTAAGCCTGTAGCCGGTAGGTTCTTAGGGCTGTTGATACAGCTGTATTCTTATAATTACCTACCTAATATGTACACAGATATTCATAAAGAACTTCATTTGTAGCTATCAAAGCAAGCTGTAATCGTAGTACTAAGTAATAATTATCTTCAGACATATCTTCTGATATTAGTCACATTTGTGTTCGATCTCCGTCAATTTCATTAGGGTCGTGCGACGGGCGGGCGGACGACATCGGGCGGGCGGCTGCTCCATAAATTGTCACTCGATAGTGCGGATTAGGGCTTTTATTGTTTCACCCAAAATGTTTATTGTTTTTTGTCGACTTCCTTACAAAAATAAGGTTCCTACTAAGTAGAATGAGTTTTGTTAAATCAAAGAGATAATTTGTAGTTGGGCTATAGTATTTATTATAGCGCCTCGCTTCGGCTGCGTACGGGTACAAATTATACACCAAAACATTCCTCATGGATTACTCTGTCTATTGGTGAAAACCGTATGAAAATCAGATTTTGAGATAAGTAGTTTTTGAGTCTATCACTAACATACAGCGGAAGCGACTTAATGTTATACTATGTTAAGGAAAGATGCAGATGTGTAACGTATTAACATACATATACTATGAGTTTCAAATAAGAATAGGACTGGAAATTCGTCATCTTGGACCGGAATGCGCAACAACTTCACATTTTTAGTACGGTGGGCAAAAATGTTTGCTCGATATAATAATCATATTATGATGAAAAAAAATCTATTTAACGTATTGCCGTTCCAGTAAGATTGGACATTTGTAGTCGAATTTTTAAGTGCGAACATGTTTTTTTAACTGTCGCCGAATAAAGTGGTGTTATAAGTTAAAACGTGTATTTATATTCGTTTATAAAATGTGTATTTGTGTCTAAGTTTATGGCATCCCAGCGCTTAAAATTAGGTAGCTGTATATAACTACATACTTAAGTAAAGTTTTCTACATAAATCACTTTTCCATACATTTGAAAATAATATTATTGTTTGTAGTTTGATATTTTGTGCTGACGCTACTTTTGCTTGGTTTTTGGTATTAAGTTAGCTGCGAGTCCAGTCTTATTCTTATTTGAAACGCATAGTATCTATTTTTTAATGTATTAATTTTGGTACGAAGATGGTTTGAGATCCGCGAAAGGAAAAAGGATAGCTTTTATCTGACAAAGAAGTGAATGATACTACGAATACTCACCTAACCTACGCGCAGGCGTAAATTAACAGTTACAATACGCCAGCCAAAGTTAAAGCTAAACCTTTACTACCAGCTTTCTAAGTTCTAAAACACAAACTCATTATAAATATTCCGAATCACTATTTTCATCGGATCCCAGTGCTGTCAGTCTACTCTCATACATCGCCGGCCGACACTTAAGAAACATTCAAATGGTGCCTTTGAAAGCCTACTCGCTTATTTACTAACAGTAACTTAAAAATATTTCAAAACCACTGCGCGCTTTGTATAGTTACAGTCGTAGAGTTTGTGAAGAAAAGGGGTAATGTATAGCGTGTAGTTTGTTTGTATGACTGTAAAGGTAAATGTGTGCTGTGACGTTGTGCTGTCAATCACAATCAAGACCGACCACCCGCGCGATTAGGCACGGTATACGGAATAACAAAGGCGTGGAGTCGATTTGTGCCTAGTTCCTCTATTATTTCTTGAGTATTTCGAAACTTAGGAATGATGTCGACTTACGCCAGCTCTACGGATCTGGTTTTCTTTGAGGCGAAGAACTCTATTAAAATAATTGGTTTTAGTGACGAACAGTACAGTGATAAATTAGTAGAACATTTTCTATAAAGATTAAGCCAATGCAGTTTCCATTAAAAACCTTGTAAAATAATGAATTGTATAGAAACGAATGGTTTCGCTATTTCAACTAACGGTTGCTCGTTGAAGACTAAGTATCGGTCTTTCTTACTAGTATAAATGTTAAGATGACAGACAACGACCAACGATTTTTTTCTATATTTGTCTATTACCTAGAGATAAATGTCTAAAACGCGCAAATGTCATAAAAATGGCGGATGACATTGGAAAACAAAAGAAATCGCCATTTTTGTTACACAAATGTGTATTAGAGGTAAATGTCTAAAGCGCCAGATCCGGAGCCCAGGTGGTGTGTTGATTCTCGATAGTACTTACTTACGTTTTCTTACGACATAACTTACGTATAAAATTTGACATTTGAACAGTATAAATCACTAATCGACAATATGTAAACTTTAGAGGAGTGTGATTTAAAGTTAATTGTTTGAGAAAATAATATATAAAATGTTACCTAATTATTGAATTTACAATGCTTTTTGAACGACTTCTAAAAGGAGGAGGTTATCAATTCGACTGTATGTTATTTTAAGTTTGTTACCTCAGAACTTTCGAATGGGTGATCCGATTTTGATATTTTTTTTTTTATTGAAAGCTGATGCTTCCCGTGTGGTCCCATTTCAGTTTAGTTTAATTCTGAGAATGCCATCCATGAAGTCAGTTTTTTTTGTTAATATTTTAACTTATATATTATATTAAATGAACTTAAAGAGAAGAAATGCAGAAAACGAATTATTTTTATAACACGCGTTAGAATAAAAAAAAGTGCAATATAAATAATTTACCACTCCACTCCATCTCTATTCCCCAATCAACTATAGGTGTACAAGCAACACGTTTACTAGATATCTGTCCGTCTGTCCGTCTTATCGCTGCTATCTCAACACCTTACAATGGACGAACTGAACAATATTTTTGAATTCCATATAATACCGTTTCGTTAGAACCAACGCAACGTGTAGATACCGTTAATGTGAGAATTGTATATCAGACATATAATTCAAATCCTTCCTACTGCTACGCAAATAAAAATTTGCCAGTAGCTTTAGTGAAAGCCTCGAAGCCGCGGGTTGTAGAGACTTGCCCGGTATGAAAAATATTAGTTACCTCAGACCCTACGAACTTCGTACTGCACGATGCACATCAAAGAGACGTTTACATTTCAAGTGACATGTTACCACAGACAATTTGATTTTGACTAATGTCAATTTCATATTATACGATACTTACGTCACTCAATTATTTTGCATTTCCGGAACCTATCCACTAACACTTGAACTTTATGGTATGGTATTAAAGTTCCAATTGAATTGTATTATTATGACTCGTTTGTATGGGAGTAAAGAAAGGTGTTGTTTTTAATAATTCACAGGCAATTTTTTAAAGTTTTTCTCTGCGTAAGAACTATCCACGTACTTCAAGGAATGTACTGAAAAATTAATTAGCGAAATCGGTTCAGCCGTTTTCCAATTTGCGCTTAGCAATACATTTAGCATTTAGCATTTTTATTTATTTAAATAACAATAAAATTTATCACTTTTTTGGTCGGGGTTTAGAGATTATACCAGCGCTGGTAACTAATTGGCGCATGTAACCTAGTTTGTTTCTATTTAGGTAGGTACCCATGTGCACTGAAAGGTAGCTGCTAGCTACTACTTTATCCAAATCTATCTATTTATATAAAAATCAATGCCACTTTTCGTTGTAATTTTATAACTCAAAAACGGGCTTACCTATTCAAACCAAATGTTTAGGCATTGTTCAGACTACTTAGTAGATGGTTTATGTGAAGTTTGCACAAAATCGGTTGACAGTTCTTTATTTATATCACATTTTTTGTAAATTGTTGAGTGGGCTGAAGCTACCCGGGCGAAGCTGGGGCGGGCCGCTAGTACTGTATGAAATTATCTCTCACAAATACCTATCTGTCTTGGGTAAAAATCAAACCCACGACCTGCGTTGTGAAAAGCAAGTGCATTACCGACCACGCCACCGGCCCTTCAAATTATGGTTGGATAATATGTAGATAGTGGTACAACATAGTTAGGCGCGCCCAGCTATGCTGGGTCTAGTAAGTATTTAGTCGTTGGGTACGCCCTAACAGTGAGAATTACATATAGTACCTATAGGTATAACAGGGCGTCATCTTGCGAATCAATAGGTTTCGCGGGTTACAGAGGTCGGGGGTCATGACCTATGTCTATTGGCCGACCCCGCCACGCCCTCCGCCCTCCTGAAATTGTACTGAAAGAGGATGGAGTGACAAGAATTCAGACTTATTAATATGAAAATACCTACGAATAAACAGCAATGTGTTGTGTGGTACTTACAAAAAGCTTAGCCAAACAAAGATTTATTAGATTACCTACATCGTAGCTATTAAGAAAGTCGGAACTACATTTTAGCAATTTTCGTTTTAATCCCTACTAATATTATAAATGCGAAAGTAACTCTGTCTGTTTGTTATGCTTTTACGCCTAAACTACTGAACAGATTTGGATGAAATTGGGTATGGAGGTAGTTTGAGACCCGAGAAAGGACATAGGATAGTTTTTATCCGACTGCGCAAAAAGATGGTAATGTTTTGGCGCGATAACCGACTTACACGCGGGTAAAGCCGCTGTCGGAAAGCTAGTTATACTATAAACCTAAGATCTTATAATACCCTATGTCTATGACCTCGCAAAGTTTCAAATTTCAAAACAATCGCTATCTTAGTTTTTCTAGAATAATAAAGTCGGAAGTTTTAAGTTTCGAGCTGGAGGCGTGGTCGGTAAGATACTTGCTATTCACACCGCAGCATGGGTTCGATTCCCACACAAGTCAGACATTTGTGTGATGAAAACATCTGTTTGTTTTGAGTCTGGGTGTAATTATCTATATTTAAGTACTAGCTTTCTGCCGCGGCTACGCCTGCGTGAACCATATATCATGCCCAGTAGTGAGATAAAAAGTAGCCTATATAGCCTTACTCAACAATTGGGCTTTCGAACAGTGCAAGTATTTTTCAAACGGACATTAGCGTTTTCTGAGATTAGCGCGTTCAAACAAAAAACAAACAAACTCTTCAGCTTTATAATAATAGTATAGATGTATTTACAAAAGAAAAGTACTATGTAGTATATACCAGTTATCTAGTTTCCATAGTACAAGCTCTGCTTAGTTTGGGATCAGATGGCCGTGTGTGTTAATGTCCAACTATATTATTATTATTAAGAGCGTCCCATTAAGCTTGAAACTTTATGCCGTACTGAAATGTAGAGATTTTGCAGTTCCAACATTGTTAATGGATTATTACGTTATTTACGTGTGCATTAGTAAAGACGCTTCAACTTTTACATGTGTGCTGTATGTGGTTACCTCGCTTCCCCCAAAAAGTGGCAGAAACAACTTAGTACCTACTAGCAGTTGCGTATGTTTATTTAACACCTCCCGTGTTAGATGCTCTAAGGTGCTACTTATTAGGTAGTACTTCTACTAAATGCCTTATTTTGCATAGATTTTACTTAAAACTAGCGGATCCCGCAGACTTCGTCCTGCCCGGTAAAGCAGTGCCACCTGCCGGGCCCGAAAACAGAATACGACCAATATGATTTCATAAAAATCGGTCAAGCAGTTTCGGAGGAGTTTTTTTTTAATTTTCTATGCGTAAAACCCATCCTCATACTTCAAGGTATATTCTAAAAAAAGAAATAGCCAAATCGATTCAGCCATTTTCGAGTTATGCGCTTACCAACACATTTTACGATTCATTTTTATATTGAAGATGTTAGTTCATGCTTTTTTTTAAACTTAAAAATCGGCTTTTAGGGAATAAAAGAGTGGCTGTCGGTAGAGTTTGGCAGCTGTCAGCGCTTCCATGCATGACCAACGGTTGGTGACTTCTGTCTGACCTCAATGCACTGATTGTTAACACCTTTAGCCCTTTGATTTTGACATTTTCGACACGGTACAATAACGATTTTACGGTTGGTGATACTAGTTTGTTATACAATCTCTATTTTTAAGTCGGTTAAATACCTAGTTTACAACCGACTTCAAAAAGAGAGGTTCGATCAGAAGGGCGGGTGTGAGTTTTCTTAACTACACGATCATTTCAGCCCTATGGTTCCACTGCCGGGCACGGGTCATCTCTCAACTATCCTACAAGTTGAATTTAGGCCTTAATTCACACACGCTGCCAAATTGCGGTTGGGTAGATGTCAAATGCCCCCTAATGAGTAGTAGACATGCTGGTTTCCTCATAATATTTTCCTTCACTAATATTGATCAGCGGCGATGAATCAATTAATAATAATAATAATAATGAGTTTATTTTCACCACAATCAACAGTAAACAAGTAGGATTAGATACATCAGTAAACAAGTATTGGGTACTTATTTATCATTATAGGTACGACATACCTAAATGTGGTGACCTGGGCCTCGATTCTGGCGCTTTAGACATTTATCTCTATAGGCCGACCGTTGATGATTCAAGCGATATCGATATTAGTGACGAATAGTCTTACATTACTTTTATCTGTGGTTGAATAGTTCTATATGAGATTTAATTAATGTTTTATGACTTTGTACCTCAGATGGCGATACGCGAGTTAAACGGTCGGCCTATAATAGACATTTGTCAAACAAAAATTGCTATTTCTTTTGTTTTTCAATGACATCCGCCATTTTTCTTGACATTTGCACGCTTTAGATTTAAACTCTAATTGAAAAATGTAGAAAAAAAGATGGATATAATTAAATAAAAAATTGCCATTTTTGTCGAGATAAATGTAAGTAAAACACGAGAATCGGAGCCCAGCACCTGTGCTAAGTAGTCCCACAAAGATGTTATGCATCCCAGAACAACCTATTGGGCTCTGTGGCACGATTGGGGATCGAACCCGTGAACATATATTTCAAAGGCGTATTAAACAACCATTTGTACTAAGATTGTTATCTCCAGTGTTCCACTCCACCAGGTTGTGCTGTTTAAACTTCGTTCAATTTTACGTTTACGTAAACTTCGCCTTTACTGGAAACCATTTTAACCAGTGAATAAATATTTGTAAATTCATAAAGAATATTAAACGCTAATAGTAGTGATTAAGTAAAAATTGATCGTATTATACTTATCCGGGCCAGCAAATCACAGTTTACACCTGCGCTTGCGTCGGTCTCCCACGCCGCGTGCTTGTTTCTCACGCCGCACAGTGGTCTGAAAATCGAGCTCCCCTTTCATAGAAAGTCAATGTGGGATATTCATAAAACTAAAATATGGAACGTCTCAGGTATACATTCCTTTAATGCATATTTTAGTATGAATGATTTTAGTTACTCCGCGCCTGAGAAAAAAAATATTTAGTATTTTTTTGTATGGGAGAAATTACATAAAGTACATTTTCTTGCGACTGAATGAAACTGAAAAGCTGGTACTCATACGAGCTATTGCCGCTCTTAAGGCGATTACGTTGACATACCACTCGTGTACCTTTAGGTGCCGCTTCACACGTAGGATTTTTTTGAAATTTCGAATTTTCGGCATTGAATATTTTAAGTATGTGACGCATTTAAATTAGGTTGGTAAGGAATATGGAATTAAATATTTATAATAAATACGCACCTAATATTATAATAACTGTTATAATAGATTCAATTACTTTAACTCAAAAAATAAGTTAACTTTAGAAATTCGTTTTTTGCGAATACTAATTAGGGCACTGAACTAATATCTGCCTTATTTTAACAAATAACTTTTTACAATAGTAACCTCATTAGCTAAGAGGGTGTTAATGATTTTTACTATACCTAATGATAACAGAGGTTCGTTATCATTATCAATTACGGGAATTACTTATTACTTTACTAATAGTTCAGTTTTATTACGTGTTAATTTGTACCGACCCTTAATGAGGGTCGGTGAGAGAGTTATACATAAATAGAATGTTTGGCATGGACTCAGTCAGTAACGTTTAGCACTTGTGCGCGTAAACTTTAATTTTTCTGTTCTTTCAATTTTTCTATTGCAATGGAAGGTTTTGGTACCAATCTTGATATTTTCATGTTTGTGGCCAACAACACTTCTTTCTCAGATCCCAATGTGTTGTTTGATGTGTTTGTGAATAGTATTGATTTGTCAGAAAATGAAAAGAGAGACTTGAAACAATTCTGCCAAACTTATGTGTGTGCATTGAAAAGGAAATGGATCTCATGTAATCGTAAACGACATACTTTCATTAAAAAGTACGAAGCATGGCTCCAAGAAGACATCAAATGGCCTGAAGTCATCAAGGAAAAGATGACTTCCTCCGTAACGATAGATCAGTCACAGTGTTCCAGTTCAGAATTTCCCGTAAACGAAGGTGCATCAACATCCGCACAACCACAGACTTGTAGTGTTGGAACCTCAACATCTCTTGGAAACCAAAGAAAGGAGTTTTCGGTGTTAAGCCCGTTACAGAAGAAAAGGAGAGTAGAAGAGCTTTTAAATCATCCATCGGAAAGTCTTGCTTATGCAACTGGCTTGAAGGCGCAAAATAAAGATGTAGCAGACATAATAAAATTAGTCACAGAGAATCCCGAAGAGGCTACAAACATAAAAGATATACTTAAAACTAAAAAAAATGTGCCCATATATTCTGCTGATAAAGCTTTAGGTATTTTGACTTCGTTGAAGCTGTCGAAGTGGCAGTATACTACTTTGAGAGCTTGTGCAAAGGAAGAAGGAATCCCACTATTTCCTTCATACACAACTGTCCTAGAAGCGAAAAAGGACTGTTACCCACCTAAGGATAGCATAGACATTTCTGAAAATGGGGCACGAGTTAAACTTCAAGCAATTTTGGATAAAACTGTGTCAAGACTTGGAAAATATCTACGTTTGCCCTCTACTTTAGATGGCAAGGAGTTAACACTTCTGTGTAAGTGGGGCTTTGATGGTTCTTCAGGGCAGAGTTTGTATAAGCAAAGCATGGTGGAGGAAGATGATTCCAGCGTCTTCATGTGTTCTTTTGTACCTGTAAGATTAGATTGTGATGAAGAAAATGTATGGGAGAATCCAAAACCGTCTTCGACAATGTTTTGCAGGCCTCTTTTTTTCAAGTTTGCAAGTGAAAACAAATTAGACATCAAGAGAGAACAAGCCACGATTGAAGCTGAAATTGCTACACTGGTGCCTTCTATAATGGGAAATCATGCAGTTAAAGTTAAAATGCTCATGACTATGATAGATGGTAAAATAGTTTCTAAATTATCAGAAACATCAACCCAAACTTGTGACATATGTAAAGCAACCCCATCTGAAATGAATAAATTACATGTGATCTCAGAGTATGTTTTGAATACTTTTATAATTTTCTTGGCTGATAATCATGAATACCTATTTTTAAATATATTATTTATTTGTTTTCCAGAAAACCAGTGTCAACGGAAATATACCAATATGGTTTGTCTACTCTCCATGCTTGGATTAGGTGTATGGAATGTTTGCTTCACATTTCCTACAGACTTGATTTCAAAACATGGCAAGCTAGGGATGCAGACAGCAAAAAATTATTGAAGGCAAGAAAGCAAATCATCCAGCAGAAGTTTCGTGATGAAATGGGCCTCTTAGTAGATATCATCAAACAAGGTGAGTCTTGAAGTGCAACGAGTTGATTTGAATGATTTTGAAAACGTTACTTACCAAATACCTTGTTTCTGCTCAAAATGGTGAAGTTTTTGGTTTTTGTTTCAGGTGCAGGCACTACAAATGATGGCAGTACAGCCCGAAAATTTTTTAGTAATCCTGTAAAAACGGCAGCCATCACTGGATTAGATTCCACTATAATCCAAAGATTTGCCACAATTCTAGGTGTGATAGCATGTGGGGAGCCCGTTAATGTTGAAGCGTTTGCAAATTTTGCGCGCCTTACTGCAGAAAGATATGTGGAACACTATGGTTGGTATTATATGCCGTCAAGTGTTCACAAACTTTTACTGCATGGTGCTGAAATTATCAGGCATTTCAACAAGCCAGGAATAAAGACTTCAAAAAAATCCGAGAACATTATTCGCGGAATTTTGTCGTAGAGCAACAAATGAAGATATTTTTAATGGACTCCTTGTATCGTCAGATCCGTACCTATCCAGCATAAGACCTGTACACAGAAAGTCAATCAGAACAGCTGTCTCTGATGACATGAAAACACTTCTCATTAATGAAGACAATACAAGTGTGGACAAAGAAAATATTGAGTTTGTTGATGTTAGTGTCGCAATGCTGGATTCAGAATTAGAAGATTTTGATGATAATTGTTAATGCGTATTTTATACATATCGACGTTATTATTATTTTTATTTATTTTAATGTTAAGACTAGATAAATAAGAATTTTTGGTATTAAAGAAGCAAAGAGAATATAGACGTATTTTGAAGAATGTAAGTAAATACTAACCAAATGAAGCTTTTTGTATTCTTTGATTCAGTTTTTTTCTAGTTATAGATGTAATTATTATTTTATGTTCTAATACTAGAGAAATAACGTTTTTCAGTACTAAACAAACAAAGGCTAGGGTTTAGACGAAGTATTTTGAGGAATGTACATACTAACCAAATGAAGTTTTCTAAATTATTCGATTAAATTTAAAAATAAATAAATTAGTTTTAGCTGTTTAACTGTTATAATATTTAAACACTTGTTTTACAATTGATTGTACAGTTTTTAATCGTATTAAATTTTCAAATATGAAAAAAATGTTAAATAAGTGTTTTATTCCTTCTTTAAATAGCGTGACTTTATGGTCGTTGCTTTCCTGTTATGAGGTGATTCTACTCATAAAAACAAACAACTTTTTTTATGGAAACCACCTTGAAATGACGGAAAAGAAAACAACTGTTTCATACATTACGGCCAAGCAGGTATTGAACTTTAGTATGAAACAGCAGACATTTTTACGCGATTTAGAGATTGTTTCCATAAAAAAAAATGTTGTTTTCATAAGGAATTCGCAAGAAAACAACAACCCCAAAGGCATAACATAAAATATTCAATAACGAAAATTCGAAATTTCAAAAAAATCCTACGTGTGAAGCGGCACCTAAAGGTACACGAGTGGTATGTCAGCGTAATCGCCTTAAGAGCGGCAATAGCTCGTATGAGTACCAGCCTTTCAGTTTCATTCAGTCGCAAGAAAATGTACTTTATGTAATTTCTCCCATACAAAAAAATACTAAATATTTTTTTTCTCAGGCGCGGAGTAACTAAAATCATTCATACTAAAATATGCATTAAAGGAATGTATACCTGAGACGTTCCATATTTTAGTTTTATGAATATCCCACATTGACTTTCTATGAAAGGGGAGCTCGATTTTCAGACCACTGTGCGCCGCCCGCGCCGCGGCCGGATGGCCTCTGTTCTATAATCACTGCACTTCCGACTCCAGTTATTTTGTTTTTGATTTAACAACGAACTACTGATTACTTTATAATTAGCGGTATTTATTATTTTATAGGTTGACAGAGGGTAGTATGGGGTGAAAGTGACAATTCTCACGCTAATTATTGATATTGGAGTCGGTAGAGCGTGAAAAATTGACTTACTGAGATTCATAGAGCAGCGGTGGCGCAGCAGTACGGGCCCCGCCTTAGAATAAGGTCGCTGGTACGATTCTCCATCGTGCCTACACATCTTTGTGTGAATTGTTTTATCTCCGCTGCTGAATGCATGTTTAAGAACTAATCATTTAAGGACATGGCCAGCGTGATTGGATTAAGGCCTAAATGTCACAACTCGTAAGATAATTCAGAAAAGACAAACATCGACATTACATTTAAAATAAAATTCAGTATTTAAATCCAGAGACATGTTTAATTCCTCATTAATATTTTATTTTTTACAACTTCATACAATCTCATACACACAGACATACATTGTTCTGTACATTATTGCGAATAAATACATTGCTTCTCATTTCAAAATCTTTAAATAGTTTACAAATATTTTTGTAACGGAAAACCTTTTTCATAAATAGATTTTATGGAATAACAGAAAAAAATCCGAATAATGTATAAAATTTTAATTGTTTATTGTATTTTCGATATTAATTTAATTATATACAGTCAGCAACACCAGTTTGACAATTTTTTTGTATATACCTACTTATGTAAATAATATACAAACTGGGACGCTAGACAAAGTGACAGCGAAGCTATACGAAAAACTGAAAAAAGCAAAATGTATGGGTTTGGCATTCACCTTCGAAAAGTTAGGTGACTATCTTATGTCAATCCCATGTTCTTTGCTTATCGATCTTTCGTTATTGCTTTTGACATACACTTCGTTCAGAGGCCCTGTTAGTAGATAAGTTGCTCGAATTTATCTGGTGGTAAGTGTCATTAAAGATGAAGGTGGTACATGTGCAGTCAGTAAGTGCTTATTCATGATAGTCTTGAAGGAGAGATTTTCAAGTCTCTTCCACGCTTTTGCGTTTCATGTAATAAAGCTGGAAACGAAGCACTTAGGGAAATAGATTTGACATTGTGATTAAATATCAGCTGTAAACAAAGTTATAGTAAAATTATAGTATTTGGCGTTCTCAACCAATAAAATTATACTAGAGTTTAAAAAACGGCTGGAGTACTTAAAAACTGTTGTTGTTGACTGTACAAAAATAAATATTTTACAAAAAGAAATAAGAAAACAAACGCCATTTCTCTCACCAACATTTTTCATTGTATAAAAAAAGAAAATTATTAATATATTAAAAGATTTGAATCAAGGAACGTTACACATAAATGCTTTATTTTTACGGAATTTATAAAATACTAAAAATATTATTTGAGTTTTACAGCACCAGTTTGGAAATAAGAAAAGTAAGTAAAAGTCATCCTATTTATTTTACAATAATATCTACTCATAGGTTTAAGACAACTTGCATTTAGTATCTTGTTTTAAATTTAATAAACCTAATTAATTATTGGTTTTATTAAATAATGATTATATAATTTTCTTTGTTTGTTAAATGCTATCATTCCAGAAAACACGTATAATCAACGACAACACTGAAATGTCTTTTACAATTTGTTTTTACCACCCGTTATATATACATAGTAGATCTTACAAATGATAAATAATATAAGTAAGTGCATAAGTTTTGTATTAGAACGTCATTACGGTGTGGTAACAAAAAAATCCTTCTAGTATAATTAACAATACATAGCAAAACACAAAATGTTTTAAATCGACTTTATACAATTAACAAAGTCGGATCTACATTTTGGTGATTTTCGTTTTATTGCGTCTAAGGTCTAAAAATGCTTACTATGACTTCGTTAAATTTCAAAAGTCAAAATAATAGCTATCGTAGTTTTTCTAAATTAATAATGTCGGATGATGGTGATTTTTTTGGTTATTGATTTTTCCATTAAGCATAAAACTTAATTAGACCGTAGGTACTGAAAAGTAGCGTTTTGTAGTTCCGACATTGTTAATAGCTGCGACCGAAATCTGTCCAGCCATTCTTAGATTTCACAGAAACTATCTTATGGATTTTACAAAAAATATTAAACAATAAAAAAATGTGGATAAATTAATATTTGCGAGTTAACTTGTGAAGTGTGGAATGACATTAAAATTTGTCATTGAGTGTCTTCTTTACCGTCCGAGTGTCATCTCAATGATAACATTGACATATTTGTCCTTTTCTCTTTTAACTTTATACAGAGTGTTTTAAACGCAACATTTACAATTCAATGTGGCTAATTGGTATTAAAATATGTTTCCAAATATTATGCAGATGTTAACTTCAAAGAAAAATATATTTCAAAGATAGATTTTTGTTATGGTATTTGTAACGTTTTTGAAATAAGTAGAGGTAAAGGGGGGTCATTACTGACGCTTTAACAGATTTTCTGTACATTTACTGTCAATATGTCAAAATTAGATATTATTTAAAACTTGTTTGACTATTAAAGAAATTGCCACCCTGTATAATATGATCAGAAGTTATATGTAGAAGCTAATGCAAGTGTGTTATACCTATTACAGATATGTAAAACTTTTCTAAATATTCATTAACTTCAATCTTACATATATAACTACACACATTGCACGACCGATGTACAACCTTATTGCATTAATCCAAAATTTATTTATACAATTTCTACAAAAAAATAATTAAAAAAAAACATCCGTCATCGTAGAAAATCCTTACACTAAATTTACAATAATAAAAACATTTTACTTTAATATTTACATTATTAAATAGCATATATTACAGAGGAACAAAAACTTGAACTAATACACTACGGAACCCACTGGAAATTGTTATTTCTTTATTTCAAATCTGATACACCACACTCGGAGCGTGTGCTTAACAAATTGTCTATCATCAGAGATTTTTGCGCGCTTTTCTGCGTATCCTCGAAGTCTTCACTTGTCTTAGGAGCATAAAACGCAGATACAGGGTCAAAATCGGCTTTCTCACCTTCCCTGCTAGTCCGAGAACCAAAATACTCCTCTGTTTCATTATCATGAAACTCACTCGAGGAGGTAACAGCGTCTTCGGGAGCTTCGCGGTATCGAAACGGGTCGAACCGTTGAGCTGGCAGGTACGGCGGGAAGCCGTAAGGCGTGGATCATGCCGCTGCCAACTGCCGCCACATTGTATGTCACATGGTCGCCATATATGGCCATGAGAATGAACTCCCGGACAATAACATATCTCGAATTAACGTTTCTATTGGTGTTTTTCCAACTAGTCGTACGAAGAACAGCTGTTCTATGACTTGAGAGCTGACTGTGCGTAGTGATGGTAGTCTGAGGAGTAGCTTCCCGAACCGTGTGGGTTGATTCGGGTACTGACTTCTGCAGTACTCCTCAAGAGCGCATTGGGACTTCTCTTGTAAACTTTCTATGTGTGGCACATCGGAGAGACCGCATGCATCTGAAAGAAAATATAATAAGGTTAATTTAAGCATTGAAAAAACAACTTTGACAACTAAATCTTAGGGTTTATTTTTTTTGGCGGGGTTTATTTAAACTTTTTTCTGTAATGTTTATTTTTATTGTCACATAATTCAAATTTATTGCAGAATACCTGCAGTAATGACGTCATCAGAAAAGTTTAATGTAATAGAAGACATTTGGTACGGTTAACTTTAGTTATGGTTTTGTTTCAGTTAGGTAAATGTTTGTTGAACGAGTAATCTACCTTAACAAGCAGAAGAGTTAGTTTTATGAAGAAAATATTAATATAATCTGCATGATGATTGATAGACTAATTCACGTAATTAAATAAGATCAGTTGCAGTGCAGTTGCAGTTAAGTTTCGACCAAAAGAGCCCATTTCGTACTCTCGTAATTTTGACAACCGCTGTCAGATACGCTCGCGTCAAGTTCGTGTCACGCGAGCACTCAGGGCGAGCGTTTTACACTATAGGCCGACCGTTTAACTCGCGTATCGCGAGTAAGTATATGTGAGGTACAAATTCATAAAACATTAATTAAATCTCATAAAGAACTATTTAACCACAGATAAAAGTAATGTAAGACTATTAGTCACTAATATCCATATCGCTTGAATCATCATCACTGTCTGTGCAGCTTGAGGAGTCAGAATCTTGGCGATAGGCGATACGCGTGTTAAACAGTCGGGCTATAGTTATGACAGATAAACAATTATAAGAATACTATTATATTCACCGCAACTTGATCGGCGCGTTAAGAAATAACGTGAATTAGGGCAAAGAACCACATGAGAGAGTAGCCGCGGATCAAGTTTAATAACAGAATACAGATAATGATAAATGCTTATAAAAAATATATAATTGACAGATTGTCTGATACCAAAGTGTTACGTAAGTTTATTATTAATTAAGATATTGCATTTAGTTGCAAAACGTTAAATAACATATTAACAGCAGAAGTTATTGTGTTGTTAGTTGTAATGTTATGTAACGTCACTGTTAATTATTTAGCAGGTGAGTGATAATTACTTGCGAACATTTAATAATTCATTCATTGTAAAATTTCATCCGATTCCCAGAAACAGCTTTTTGTTATACCTGACAGCACTTTTGTTATTAATTGTACCTACACATAGGTTGGAACCCAGATAAACCTAATATTTAAAGTCAGGAATTAATTTGTACTATATCTTGATTACGAGCAGCCGTAGGCAGCGGTACAGACCTCGCCTTAGAAAAAAGGGCGCAGTTTCGATTCCCGGCTCCATCCACACATCTTTGTGTGAATTATTTCATCGCCACTGCTAAATATCGGCGAAGGAAAACATCGTGAGGAAACCGGCATGTCTAGCCAGTCTCTCAACTCGTAAAATAGTTGCGAGAAAAGCCGTGTCCAGCAGTAGGACACTAAAAGGGGTTGAAGTGACATCTTGATTCAATGTAATCAGCTTTCAATTTTAAACTCTCTTTGACCAAATAAAAGATGTGATAAATCAATGACAATTGGAGGTCTCTTCAAACGTAAGGGTTGTCTAATATAAATTGGAAAACATCCTAATTTTAACAAATAAAATGGTTGGAACATACCACCAGCTTGGGACCCAGTGCTTAATTTACATGTACCAAAATCCAAGCAAAATCAACTGAGAATTCAAGACACTGTGAGCTCAGTTTGCTTAAATCGGAACGCAACTTAAATATTAATGTTTGGAGGTAGTCAGTAATAATTGTGATAAATATTTTTGGACGTCAAATACCTCAGTCCACCCGTGAAACATGAAGTCTGAAAAGACTTTGAAACGTCGGGATCTAAAATCTAAAATAAACCGCGATAAAATCCGTTAAAAAGTAGTTTTATTTCAATAAATTGAAAAATTATATTTGTTTGTAAAACGGGTTGTTACTTTATGAATGATTTAGGTACTAAAATTTAAACATCATCGTACTATTGCATGTGCCTCAAATAACGTAGTTTTTAAGACATGTGTAGCTTTTCCGGTTCACCTTGTATAATAATCAGTTAGTGTAACACGGCTACAGATCAAGCTATATAATTCCAGTATAAGCTGACCTTTCGTTGTACCGAAATCTTATACAATGCGAGATCAGCATATACTGGTAATGATATAGCTTGATGTGTAGCCGTGTGACCATACTAATTTACGTAATTAAATAAGTTTAGTAGCAGTGCAGTTGCAGTTAAGTTTCGATCAAAACAGCCTTTCCGTACTCTCATAATTTTGACAGCCGCTGTCAGATACGCCCGCCTGGTTGGTTGAGGGACTACCCTCCGTGCCTCGGAGAGCACGTTAAGCCGTCGGTCCCGGTTGTCATTAAACATCTCTATGACAATCGTTAGATGTAGTCAGAAGCCAATATAATCTGATACCTGGTCTAACCATCTCGGCTACTGGTTCTATGGGTTTCGAGGTCTGATGGCATTCGCTCGTATAATTCTGGTAGCTAGCCGCATCAGGTTAGACTAGGAAGCCGACCCCAATAGAAATGGGAACATGGCAAGGGGAATAATTATGCTGTCAGATACGCCCGAATCAAGTTCGCATCACTCGAGCGCTTTAGATTAGATATGACAACTAAACAATATATAATACCATTTTGTACAAGACGAAAACTTTATTACGTGAAATTACATAATAAGGATCAAGACTGACTATTATTCGGACGCGAGGTGTGAGTGCTTGCTGTGAAAAACAACATGCATCTAATTATCCTCACAAGCGTGCTGTAGGATGTTAATTTTTCACGTCAGTATGTAAGTAGCTACTGCAGTATTTAAAAGTACCTGTTACGTGTTTAAGTACTTAGTAAAATAAATAGCAACAATTTGTTATACGTACTTAAAGAGACATGTTTTCTTCGGTTACTGAAGAGTGTGCAAAACGATTGTGATTCAACTGAAAGAAAGGGACGCAGATATACCTACACTTTGTATAACTTCATCCCTTCCTTTCAACAGAATCATAATTTAGTACCTAAACGCTCATAATACTTATCTAAGGCAGCATTTAGGTATAGGAAAACATCCTTACTAATATTATAAATGCGAAAGTAACTCTGTCTGTCTGTGTTGCTTTCACGCCTAAACTACTGAACCGATTTGGATGAATTTGGGTATGGATGTAGTTTGAGACCCGAGAAAGGACATAGGAAAGTTTTTATCCGACTGCGCAAAAAGAAGGTAATGTTTTGGCGCGATAACCGACATACACGCGGGCGAAGACGCTGTCGGAAAGCTAGTATTCGATATTTTTAAAAACTGACACTTTTAACGGTTTATTGTAATAATATAAGTATGATATTCATGAAAAGTTGGTCTATTACAGACCACGCTACCAGCCCGCCAAAGCCCGTATATCCTAACAAGTTACTTCTTTTTTCCATCAGTGGTACATCAAACCGTACCACTGGCTCTTATTTATTTCACCCTGAAATTCATACGCAAATAACATTTTCCTTCAACAGGATAACTTAATTCTATTAGGTACTCAAACTCTTTAATAAGCTCATACATCCCTCTCATTTTGCGGAAACGCATCTACCCAACATTGTCCTGTTACAAAACAAACATACAACAACATCCTTTTTCATACACAAAACAAAACCACACAAAACTCAACTTTATCCTTTCTACATACAATTTATTATACCTTACACTCTCTTTTTATGAGATACTTAAAACATAATCAATGTAAAACACACTTTAACAAGAAACAATAAAGTTCAATTTTGTAGTCTTTTATATAAGTGTATCAATTGTAAGCAGCTGTGACCATTTAGTGGCATCTTTGGAGCAATTAAGGCAAGTGACCACAATTAAAGGCTTCGGTTACGTCACCATACGGTTGCGACATAGAAAATTAGAATTAATAGTTGTGAATGTGACTGTTCAATGGAAATTTAGGTTGGTTTAGTGATATCATATTGCACCTGGTTTCTCTCACAAGATACAATAACCACCTCAAATCGGTCCAAACATACAAACGCTTAATATTTTTCGTAAGGGTTTTGATAAATCCCTGTCTATCTTCTGTGCAACAAACCGTCTCGAAAATAATCTTAAAGGAAACGAAACAATGAAGATTAATCCTTCCTAACCCTCGAATAAAAACGCATAAACATAATAACCCATGAATGGTCGCAACTAAGGTTCGTCTTAATGCGATTATAGCGGTACATTTGCGAGTAACATTAATATTTTTTATTGGTACGAAGATTATGGAGCGAAAACAGAAATGTCATTATGACAACCAGATGTCTGGTCGGCTGCGTTTGTTGTTAATGTGAAATAGACATCTCTATATTGTACCAATTACTTTGAAGCAAAATGGTTTCTAGTTGAAATAAATCTTATAATCAACGAATTTTATCGTGGTTTAATTTAGTTTTAGTTGGTAATTATTAAATATATCATATCATTTTATTTCATAAACAAAATTACGTTTATGATGGAAATATTACAAAATTAAGCATGCAGTAGCATAGTATAATTTTTTTAATCCTATTACAATTTAATTATGTCAATATAAATTAATATTAATATGACAATGGTGAATAGTAATAATTACAATTAATTAATTAGGATGTGAGTAAATTAGGTGACAAAAATTTTCGCTTGTATTCGATGTGGGTATATTATAATTTAGGTTTTGACGTGACAACGTCTTAAATTAGGTTGCGGCTGGGAGGCACTTATGAAAAAGTGTAACGCTCGGTAACGTTACGATGAGTCACCGAACGAGAGAGAGGCCCGCCGAATGCCTTGCGTCTCTCTCCCACTCAACTATGTTTCATCCTTCTTCCTACTATACGAATGAATATTCACATTAAAATTATTTTACCACTCAAAGTCGTTGTCACGTAAAACTTTCGCCCGTATACCGAATTTACAGGCAACCAATTTTTTTTTAATAAAATTTTAAAGTAAACAAAAAATATAAAAGCAAGCTTCATATAATAAGTGGGTTATAAACACTAATCAAATGTACTTATGTTTTAATTAAGCACGAACGTGATAGATTGTGACAGCGGCTCACGGGTAATTAAAAATTAACCTAGATATTTGTGTTCATTAAACGAAGTTATCTTGTAAATTAGCTATAAATGCTTGGTAGATTAATATGTAGGTACATTCTAACACAAAAAGATTCCAAAAATAAATGTCTTGTGACTGTAAATTGTAAACAACTAACGACAAACTTATATTTACCTCTCGCCACGAGACACTTATTTCGAAATCATTTTAGTGTCAAGATGGCGTATTGTAATATTGAAACTGATAATCAACTTTCGTACCTGACTGTACCTACAATATATTTGCCCCAAGTTCGATTCCCGGGTTGTACGAGAACGTTTCTTAAAGAAAAATCTTACTAAGATTTTCTAAATATTACTAGGTCCATCAAAAAAATTTTTGGGGCCTTCTCTCAACCATCTTACGAGTTGAGAGAGTTTAGGCCCCAATCTGGCCAAGTGTGGGTTGGTGGATATGAAGTCCTCAAATGATTAGTTCTTAGAGATGACGGTTTCCGCACCATGTTTTCCATCAACGTTATCAGCGGCGATGAAACAATTCACAAACAGATGTGTGGGCACGACCGGGGATAGAAGGTGGATTATATTTCAAAAGCGGGTTCAAAACCACTGCGTCACCGCTGCTCAGAAGTATGTCAAGTTCTAATTCTAAGTTCTAAGTCCATTGTAACCACATATTGATGCTAAAAAATCTTTAAATTGAATGAATAAATCTTAGAGAGGAAACTGATGATTGTTTCTCCGAATATTTTCCGTGTCAGTAGAAGCAATAGAGGGCAAATGATTTCAGCCCTGGCATAGCCAAATCAAAAGGTGTACCACACTGATCCAAAGACCAAAGATCAGAAGACAGGCAGGGCAATTAACCCTACACCAGAGAACATTGTAACAATGTAATATATTTTAATTGAAACGACCCCGTTCAAGATGCAGTCAATATTGCTCAGAACGAATGTAATTGAATGACTTGTGAATTAGGTTGAATGAATGAATGACGTAAGAATATTTTGTAAGCAAAAATGTCAGATAATTAATAAGAATGTTTATATATGCTTCATGTATTTTCAGACATAACTCTTGCACATTTTTTTTAGTTTAAAGAGAATTGAGTATTCGGAAATGAATGAATTCCCTTTTGAATTTGAACTTTTTTTCAATTTAAAGGAGGATGTTCACGATAAGGATGTTGACATGTGTTTTTGTTCGAGCCTAACTCCGACATAATTATTTTATCAAGTTTCCTCTATGTTGCAAATATTATTTAGTTTATGAAACTCTACTCAAAATAAAGCTAAAATTCATAATTCTGTCATTTTATTGCAATTATTTAAATCAAACTAATAGGCTCATAGCCCATGTCTAAGAACTAATTATTCGACGACATGTGACATCTACCAACCCGCACTTGGCATTGTGGATTAAGGCTTATACTCTCTCAACTCGTAATATATTTGAGTGAAGACCCGTACCTAGCAGTGAAACACAAAATGGTTGAAGTAAGGCCCGTTGAAAATATAATTATAAAACTTAAATCTAATATATACAATTCTCGAGTCACAGTGTTAGTGACTATACTCCTCTGAAACGGCTTGACTGATTTTTATGAAATTTTATATGCATATTCAGTAGATCTGAGAATCGGCTACTATCTATTTTTCATACCCCTAAGTGGTTATCCCTACATTTTTTTTATCACCCCTAACATTTTTTAATTTTCTGGTCAATTTTTTATTATGATGATATGACTTGGCATTAAAAATACATACAACCGTAAATTATCAACCTTCTATCACCAACCCTTATTTTTTAATAGCGATATTAGTACCTAATTTAAAGGTGAGAAATACGCGGTACGAAGTTCGATGGGGCAGCTAGTAACATATAAAAAGGAACGTTAACATCACCAAAAAGTCTGAGACTTGAATTTCATGAACTTGATTTAAAGAAACTTTCCATACCCGCACTTTAATAACCTTAAATTAACGGTTGAAGTAGTATTGATGGTGATGTCAACAGATTTGACCCTTGAATCAATGCTATCAGCAGGAATGAGTGGACTCGGCGCCATCGAGACGCTTGCCTCGCTAGATATTGATTGAGAAGATTGAGTATGCAAAGTGCACTATATGAGAGGGTAGGTTGGAATTGTTGGTCCTTTACGTTTCCTAGGCTTGAGCAACTCCGGAACGATTCATTCCGAGGAACTGCTCACCGTTATGGAATGAAAGGAACTAGATCGTTACTGCGCTGTAATTTCGTTTTGCGGTGTAAAAGCTGCTCTACACAATAGGTCATGATGGACGATAAAAAAAAATTAAAAAAAAATTGGGAGCTGAGTCACCTTCGTCAGTGGGAGTGCACCTTTTATCTGAATCCTTACACGTGGACCCTGGGTGGTGCAAATCAGATGACAATCAAACAACTAGTAATTAATTATGTTTACTGATAATTAACTGGTGGTAGGCTTCGGCCGTGGTTAGTACCACCCACCAGACAAAGTCGCACCGTCAAGCGGCCTCGCCATGTTCCGGTGCGAGGTCTGGTGACACCATTTAGGAGAGTGGGTCGGATTGTTGCTCCTTTATAGTTTCTAACCTTCTGGAGTCTCATTCCACTGCCACCTTTCCGCCGAAAATCATTCGTAATCACGAGTGAATCGGTATATTGGGCGGGCGCGTCCTTTCGTAGACAACATCTGCAAGTTGTAGTCTTTTTTTATCCTAATAGGCTTGCGCTTGACCACAACTTGCCTGATGTGAAGCAATGATGCAGTCTACGATGGAACGCGCTTACCCAGCAAATACCGATTCACTCGTGACTTCAAGACCGGCAGATTGTAGCTATCGGGAAACATAGATGCCGGCAGCGAGTTCCACAATTTGGCAGTTCGCACAATGAAAGTGGAAGCAAAGCGCTTTGTGCGTACCCGTGGAATTTCCACCATATTATATATTCGGTGGCGCATAGCCGTGGGTACCTCTACTTGTCCGATGGAAGAATAGGGATGGGGGAAGAAGATAGTCAACCGTTAGCCTATATCAGAATAAAAAAACATTATCGCCACGATCATGGGTTGCTGTTTATACAATTTGACTGTTCATTTATGTAATTGACGCCTATTATATATAGACGTCGAAGTGTTAGCGGCTACTGCTGTTTTCTTAGTGCGCATAATCGAAAGCGAGAATTCAGGTGTATAATTTGTACCCGTGCAAAGCCATAGTGGGTCGCTAGTATCCAGTAAACCCTTTATTAAACTACAATATAAATAAATCGTAACAAAACCTGTACCCTTCTTAACGAATCAGGCCCAATCGAGTCAAAAGGGTGATAATCGAGAATTAAATCGAATACCCGCATCGAGTAGCTTATAAAAATAAAATAATCGGTACTCATTAGGATCACGGGTTATGCGGGTAAAGTTTTGTACCTACTTATTATGTTATTGTATGATTTTAATTTTTATGGCCACTGTAATTGGAGTTAAATTGTTGTTTTTTAAAGATGGTAAAGTGATTTCACGCTCGATGAAGTTAAAAAAAAAATAAACAGTGTGACCACTGCTGAAAGATTTTTACTTTTTTTTATTTTTACTTTTTTTACTTTTGCATGAGTCTAAATTAAGTAGGTCTAAGAAAAAAAAACTAAAATATACCGCGGCAAAATCCGTTTTATAGTAGTTTTATTTCAATAGGTCAAAGACCTTCAGAAAATTTAAAGAGGGAAATTAACAGAAATGAAAATAATTTCAAGCGTAGATTCTGTTATTTAACTGCTTTCTACGAAGGTATTAAATGCAAGTATTTTTCAAAATAAAATCATTAATTTGCATGAAAATCTCAATTACATTATTTATTCTTAAAAAAGGTTACTTTAGATGTCATACTTATGATTTACCAGGTAAATATTAATAGTATTATATTATCCGTGATCTTACCGACTTAAGTCCCACAAAACTGTAGGTACTTCATACAGTTTGACTAAGAGATCAGGTTTACTACAATAAAATAAAAAGAAAATTACTACCTATGCTAACTAATATACCTAGTAAAGTAGATTAATTATTATTTATACATAAAATTAGTAAGTAATAGGTATGTTTTAAAATTATTAAACAACTATAAATAAAGACACAAAAGAACCGTAATATTGTACCAACATAATAAACAGTTCCAAAAACAAATTTTGGCGCGCTCCGATGTAATCACAATCAAGTTTACAATAATAATAATATAATCTACCAAGGAGATCGGAATATCGGAGCAAATTTACCTTCCACAATAGAACCCCGGTGTTTGTCACTAGATCTCAATCTTGAGAGTCTTGAGAGCAACACCCTAGCTGTTATCAAGATCGAGATGTTTATTTATGAACATTACTACGTATTTGTGTAGTTATTATCGTGTAAAAGCATTAATTTCATTTAACATAGTCGGGTAAAAAGTAGCATATAATCGTCTCCAGAGTTCGAACTACATGTATGGAAATTTTTATTAAAATCTGTCCACCAGTTTAGCTGTAAAGAGGCTACAAATGAGTGGAGTTATGTTTACATTTAATTGTGGTATAAGTAGGTATGTATTGTATGTAAGCGTTGTAGTATTGAATGGGTATTTTACAGTCTTTAGTAAAGGAAAAATTTTGCGTTCGTTTTCCAGGCAGTGTAAAATGGGCTAATACTTACAATTTTATTTTCACGATTAATTTATAGCGAATTAGTATAAAGGTTTTTGGATTAGCGTAACGTATTCTTGACTAAAGTTGATTTTACTTTTATACACAGAATCCAATGATAAAAAAAATATTCAAAAGTATTAAATTCAAAAGATCTACAATGGGAACAAATTAAACGACCATAGACACGTGTCCGAAATTTCAAAAAAGGAACGGCTAGATTTGTGGCCTGTATTACAGTTACAAAATTCAAATATAGAAATAGAAGTCTTGTGATTTTATATTTAAGGTTTAAGTTGTACAAAAAGAGGTTTGTAAAGTTCGAATAGTTTTGCAAAACATAACAATTGACATCAAATGGTCCGAAAAGTAAGAAAATGTGACGTTTCTGTATTGTCAACTAAGATTTTAAATAAACACCTTTGAGTGGGCGTTAGCGGAGTATTTGTAAATAAAATTTTTGTTGTTATTACAATGGTGTTTTTAACAATGGCGGCGCGCGGGGGTGTCTTTTCTGACAATCACGTAATGTTGCCACGTGCTTTTAAAGTTGATATTTTTGAATATGGATACACAAAAAATGCATTTAGGTTATATTTTATTAGATTTTAGAAATGTGAGGAATATAAAAGGTATTGTAGTATTACCGTGATTATTAGAGACGTTATTTATATCTGAAAGAAATCGGGTGTTAATAATGCTTAGATTATAATTTGTTTTTTTTTGGAGTTTTGCCGAACTTTATGTAATTAGGAAACCTTTTAGTGGCAAACTACTGGGTACGAGTCTTCTCTCAATTATCTTAATCGTTGTGAAAATAAAGGCTTTATTCCCCTGACCACACATAGCATCTCTTACCACTATTTATATCGTCCGACCAGGAGCTAATTTTGATTGGTTCGTTCAAGGACACGAACTCAAACGAACAATCAAAATTAGCTACCTTCCCCGATAGGCCAGCTTTTGACAATTTCATATAATATTTGGAAGTAGCGTCTATGTACTAAGTATCTACTCAGTGCTTTAGACATTGACCAAGGTTGATTGATGTCGCATATCCTCAAATGTTTAGTTTTAAGACATGCCAGCTTCTCCCCAATGTTTTCCTTCACCAAAATTGATCAACGGTGAGTAATGAAATTAAAGAAAATCCCAAAATTCTATAATCTATCCGACTCGGAATTAAACCCGCCTAAGTTTGTCGTGAACACACAATTACTTGACCATCTGTATCCTTGGAAGGACAATTTTAAATTGAATTTACCTAACATAGAAAGAAATAACTTAAATCGTGCGCATAGCTAGTAACATAACACCATAAAGGTGTATGCACATAATGTTCAGCGATATCGTACGATCGCGCGACATAAACAACACTCCGGGTGGCGCTACTGTCGAGAATAGGTTTACGATGCACAAAAATACACGCATGCTACCGCGGCCTGGCTTGTTGAAGAGGTAAAACTGTTAGATCTTTAGAAATCACCACAAAATAGTCAGTTATGGGTGCCTATAACTTAATGAATATAACTGAATCAATTTTTAACTACTCTGCCCTGATATGGCAAAAGACGGCTACGTGCAGAAAATTGATTTCGAGTAAAATGCAAAAAGGTGGGTGGGTCACCCTAAAAAATGTGCATTTAGCCGCTAAATAGGTTACGATATCTCGGGAACGAATAAACTTAGAAATATAATTCCAAGATGGGTAGATGCGCAATCGTTTACTTAGTATCCTAGCTTAGTATTTTCGTGAAATGACGTTTAGCCACTTTATTCCATATCAAGGCAGTACTATTAATGCTTGAAGAATTGGAAATAAAATATATTAATTAATTGTTAAGATGATTATTGATGATGATGATTAATAAGATAGGAGGGGTTAAAGCGAAATATTCGATTCCATGAAACTGGCTACGTTAGAAACCTAAGATGTAAAAAATAAATAGTAGGAAACAGATTTTGTGTATATTCTTACTGATTTAGTGATATATACCAATGTAACGGTAGCTTTACTTCTAAATAATTTTAAAATGTATGCAGGGAATGTGTTATTTTACCGTCAAAAATGTAATCATGATTCGTTTAATAGAGTTGTTTGATGATATCTGATCAATTTTAAGAATATGGAATTCTACGAATGGCTATAGACTGATTTATGTTAGTTTAATAAATAATATAATTTTATAGCTAAAGTATATAATTATTCATCTATATTGGCCTGTAGCGGTGACGCAGTGGTATCGGCCTAGCCTTGGAAACATAAGGTTGTGGGTTCGTTCCCCGGTCGTGCCCACACATCTTTGTGTGAATTGTTTCATCGCCACTGCACAATATCGGTGAGGAAACACTTCGTGAATAAACCAGCATGTTTAAAAATGAAACTTTTAAGGACATATGACATTCACCAACCCGCACTTGATCAGCTATGTGGATTAAGGCCTAAACTCTCACAACTCATATAAGACCTGTGCCCAGCATTACGACACTAAGGTTGAATTTGAAGTGCCTGTAGAAGTTGTTATAGACGCTCTAAAGCTCTTCTACTTTCTGTACTTTTATAGTTAAATTTTTTAAACATTACGATCATTCTTCAACAATGAGGTTTATAATAAATCCATAAAAATGCATAGTAGCCAACTTGAACTACTTTAAATAAGGCCACAGCAATTTAATTAAGTATAAATAAGTTTACTTAACAAAAATGTCTTCCCATCTGATTATAATGCATGTTAGACGTTTTGTTGTCACAAGTCAGCTAAAGGGAGGTCACATCAATATAGTTGAACAAAACGCGTCCACAAAACACAATCTCGAGGGTGACAAAAGAACAATGACTAATGTTCGCAACTGGGTCGGGCTATACAAAACGGTGGCCCGGTGTCAGAGTGTCACGGTGTCACAGATAGCGTGCTCTCGAGTTCATCTCGCACAATGTCACGTCACGTGACACACAACTAAGAATGTGGACAGTGTGCATGTAACTTTAGATGGTAACATTTATTTTTTTATTTCTAATATAGGTTTGAGCTTGACTTATACTTGCCTAATGTTAAGCAATGATATAGTCTACGATGGGTTTGACCTGCTCAACATAACAATTCAATCATGATTACGAATGATTTTTGGTGAGATGGTGGCAGTGGAATGACGCTACATATGGTTAGAAACATTGTATGAAATGGAACGCGCTTACCCAGTAAAACCGATTTACTCAAGATTACGAGTAATTTTCGATTGCCGTGTTCCGGTAAGATGTCTGTAGACACCAATAAATATCCCAACGGAATTGGCAAAGTGTTCACGTCTGCATTACCCGAAAGTGTAGGCAGAGGTGAATAACCGACCTTTTGCGGGCTGTCATAGAACTGTATATCACCAATTCAGTACGGGCTACCTTTAGGTCCCATACCTAATAGGGGGCGTGTTTAATACAGTTAGGGACTATTTATAATACCAACCACTATTTATGTATGTACCAACTTCAAGATATTTACTTCTTATCACTTTAAAAAAAAATGCAGTCGGGTTCGTTTTACATTTAATTATTCTAAATTCAAATTGTTATTATTGTAGGTAGTTACATAATTATTTTTAAATAAACATAGACTGATTTGAGGTATTAAAAAGATTTTTTATTTTATCAAAATTATGTTAAAAAACAGCATTTAATGTGTAGCTAATTAATAAATGTGGCAATTTGTATGTAAGAATGTTAATTAATTGATATTGCTATCGTTGTTTGAATTCCAATACTTTGTAATACATAGTCTGATATGTTTATATGTAGGTAAATCTTAACTTATTATTTAATATTATTTGTTATGATTGAGATGTTTCAAATATGTGATTGTGTTTTAATCTATTAAAACAGGCACCAAGATAATATTCTACAATATGTGGGTACAATCAGCGCCATGATATAAATCCCGCCATTGAAACTGACTTATTTATCAACAAAATTGACAACACCTTACTGTCAGACATTAGTTAGTTATAGAGAGAGAGAGT
The DNA here is from genome assembly GCA_936450015.1 of Meganola albula. Classification (NCBI taxonomy): domain Eukaryota; kingdom Metazoa; phylum Arthropoda; class Insecta; order Lepidoptera; family Nolidae; genus Meganola; species Meganola albula. The sequence goes on along the minus strand of OW388157.1, from coordinate 3,481,164 downwards.
CATCTAAGACACTAGAGTTCCGAGCAAGAATCTTAAAATAACACTGGACGTAGCATCTAGAAAAAAATGTTGAAAACAAGTTCATTCACCCTAGATGTATTTTTATCCCTCTCACACTTTACCATGTAATGGTAAAGCCCAGAAAGAGACAGAAAAAATAAGAGTTGTCATTCAAATGATGTCTAGTTCAAGTTCTTTCTTGTCTCCAAAATTTATTTTTGTTCTAAAAGCTAGCTGTGCTTCCAGTGTTTTATAATAACATACTTGGCTTTGAGCAGCTAAGAGTTTTTTTTTCAAATATAGTAATGTAATCCTAAATCTATGTGTAGAGCTCTGCAGCGGACTGGCCATAAATAATTATTGATAAAAACCTTTTTTATAATATAATATACCAACTAAAAAGATTTTACTCGCTAGTTTCTCTTGTCTATGATAACGTTCCTTTTTTGAATTATAATAATACGAATATCGCGCCTTTTTATCTATTCTATGTGATATGTTAGGTCTTTATTGAGGTGATAATGGAACATTTAGATAAAATATTTGTGATTTTAAGCTTTCTACTTTATAACGGCATTTTTATTTATGATTTGCTAAAACAGAAGTGTCGAAACAACTAATTAGCAATATTTATTGATGGATCGGAATATTGTGTTGTGTGAAATAGTTAATCGTTATTTAATTTTATTGGAGAAATTTTGGTGATAGATATTTAATTAATAGGTTTAGGCACTTATTAAAATCGCAAATTATCTACTCTTTGAAATGAAATTAAATAAAAAATGCTTTATTGAAGTGAAAACTTCTTTAGCGGCGTTGAGCACTTTTTCTGTAATGGGTATAAAATCTTAAACTCGCGTCAGGACACGTGACCTGATCGAAAAGGCGTAAGACGGATGGAGAGTAGACAGCTATCCCCTCTCTACGGCGCGGCGAAAATGTATGCCTGGGCCTACTGTTTCGTTTAGGCAGCGCAGGGCGCTTGCGCGAATGTTTTTCACTTCTGCTGGCACTCCCGGAGTGCAACCCGTCTTTTTTTTTTGAGACGCGATTTTACATAGAATAGTCCAATTTCTTTTCCTACCGTGCTGTGAATGACTGGCAGCTAATGAGAAACACTGTCAAAAGCTTATAAACTAGGCTATTTTTTCTTTTTGAAATTAAGAACTTATATCTAGTATTATGTTATTTGTTTATTTATTCGATGTATTCGTATGTCACAATGTGACTAAATGTAGGGTAGATGTCTTAAATAAATTGTGACTACTTAACACCCGTTGTAACCTACATTTTTGACAAATCTGTCTATCTATTCATCTATTACATTTTTGTTTTGTGTGTTGTATAAGAGCGACTTAATTCCAAGCGTTTTTATCCGTTAGATATTCTGAATTTTTTTTAATCACTTTCTTACATAACGGAGATTTTATAATTATTTTAATTTTTTAATAGTAAATAATAATAATAATAAATAAAATAATAGTAATATTATTTGAATTTTTTTTGTAAATGCGTATTACACAAAAATAAACTGTCAAAGTACCTATGACCATAATTTGTGATTCTTATGGGGCTTTCCCCACCACCACAATCCCGCCGCGCCGCTGGTACTCCTGAAAGCCAGGGTTGACAGCAAATTGCGTAAAGAGCCTTGGGTTTTGTATCCGTACTTAAAATTGCGATTTAGGGCGTTGACCGTTCAAAGATCTTGCGAACTTCTTATGACAGGAATTATTATTACTAAGTTGTGTACTTATTTTAAAACACATTTATTTTGAAGTCGGTTAACAAATAACTTTAAATTAAAAATCTAAAGTTCCCACCCCAAGAACCATTTCGATAACTTCGGAAGCTGAAGTAAGAAAAACCGCATCAAAATTAGCCCATCCATTGTTGTTCTGTTGTACACACGTTTTATAATACCCCTCTTTTTCGTCGGAGTTTAAAAACTATATATTATTATGATCGAAGTTCATAAGCGCCAACATCACTGAATCGCACTATAATTTAACTGAACACTATTTCATAATAGAACATCCAACTAAGGTAAGTTCCGTACGCTGTATGTTTGTAACGACGTCCCATCTCTCTGATAACATTAATGACGTCGTAAACCTGCCTCGGCAGAAAAAGATAGCAGGTTTTAAAGAGAGATAGAAGTACCACTTAAGCTCTACTTTGTAACATTTTTCGTTCGTTGGATTTTACGAATTATTTTTTGACAACTATAGTAAGTTCCGTACGTTGTATGTTTGTAACAACGTCTCATCTCTCTGATAACATTAATGATGTTATAAACCTATCTCAATATAAAGAGATAGCGAAAGAGAGATAGAAGCAGCGCTAAACCTTTACTATGTAATGTTTCTCGATCTTTTGATACCTGTATTGTTGAAAAAATATTATTATGAAATATTTCATGGAAACAAATACCGTCTTTTTAAATAGCTTCGTATTACTTTTTAAATTTAAAGCTGTCGGGTTCGTTTTGGCATAAGAAAACCTTTATAAAGCTATACCTAAAGCTTAAACAACTGACACTACTATTTTTGGGTAATATTAGCAAGAAATTAATTAAGCGTAGCCCGAGTCCACTGCTACCATAAAAATCAGAATGATTCCTATAATCATCAGACCGAATAACGTAATGTGGTGAAATAAGTACTGTTAAAAATGATTCGTGAAATAAATGCTTTTAAAAACGGTTCATTATCCGTCCGAAACGTACAAGAGTAGGACTTCAGATACACGAGAACGCGGAAGAATTAGCCTTTACTAACGATGAAGTAAATCACCTGTTAGGCGAGAGACCTGGCTTAAGATTAAATTTAAAATAAGCTGGATTCGCATAACGCACATAGGTGAATCAAGTTTTATGCGATCTGTCTTTCTCGCTTCGCTTAGGATGGAATAAAATATTTATTATTTTTTGTTATAAATGCCCTAAATAGCTGAATGAACGACCACAGTTTCCAATTCCTTCAATTATTTTTGTGGTTTGTGCGGGATCGGTGACTGTTCAGGTGTCTGGAATGGGTGTCCGAAATGTAGGCTTCATTTGCCACTAGGTATTTTACAATATTGAAAAAGATTTAAAGTCATGACAATTAAACCAAATTAGCAAATGGCAGTGAATAAGCCACATCGCTCTACAAACTAATAACTACTACAAGGAAGTGCTACAACGTCTAAACCGCCACGACTTTGGGCGATGACATGTAAAAATTGCGGGAAGTCGATTGGGCCGGCAAACGATTCTAGCGTTCTAAAGGGTCTACGTCCATCAGTGCATCTCTTCAATCTGATATTGATACTACAATATTTGTAGGTATGAGCAGAAGCTATAAAGCTATAGCTGGCACATATAAATATATACGTAATGATTTAATTATTCCCAGTTTCGTACTGTCCATTTCGACATGTTTAATTTGAATAACAAAGAGGCCTGACCATGAGGTTGTGGCGGAAAAATGAAAGATTGACACTGAAACATTCGCGAGGGCGAGATAGGAAAAGGGTTAAAAATGGTTAAAAAGTAATGTTAGAATACTTTTACAGTATAACGCTTAACTGAAAACAAATTTCCGTTTGTGGATTCGTTCACATCATATGGAAGACGTCATATGATGTGAACGAATCCGAAGAGACCAAAGATACGTCACACCATCAAAACTTTCGTATTTACAATAGCAGTAGTAGTAAAAGAAGAAAAGTGAAAAGGAAAGGAAAGACAAAGAGAAGTTGAGAGATTTAATAAAAGTAACATAACGAAATAAGGGAAAAGAAATAAAACAGAGAGAGAGAGTGAGAAATAATAGCAGTTTGCGGTAAGATGAAGAAAGAGTAGAGGAAACATAAATAAAGAGAAACCGTTACAACAAATCGCTTAACACAAAACAAAAAACCAGCATGACACTAATATTCCATCGCTACAAGCGATTTTTGTGATGAATGAACACATCACACAACATGAAGCGCTGAGTGACAGGAGGGAAACAAAAGGCGATCTTTGCACTTTGACATTCGCGGTTTAATCACGTGCTACACGCTCTCTAGTGGCGATCAGACGCACTTGACATCCCGATACCTCTCAACAAAGTCACTTCGGACGGATAAGTGCTCAACCGTAACCTATTGTCTCGAGGCATCGCCACGTGTTTTAAAAAGCCGATCAACAAAAATCTTATCTTCATTGTTTAGAACTAGATATCGATTATCCAATTTAAAGATTAGGCTTAATTATTGCCCATTGGGTATTTTATGTATTGTGTTTTATAATAGAATTAAGAAGAATTGTTCGTTTTTTGTGTTTAATCGAGCGATCGGATTACTTGTGTGAATGGTGATACAATCGATTACGTTCGATCTAATTCCGAAGAGTATCAATATCAACTTTGAAAGAGTTCGAATCAAAGAGTCTTTATTCTGTTTAATATAAATTTTAATTTCGAACTACAAAAAGTGTCTACTTGCGAATTTTATATTTTTTTGTTCGAAATTCAAAAATGTTATGCATTTATGGTACGTAAAAAAATTAAAGTGATGTGATTATGAGTCGTCTACAAATACCGTTTAAATACCGGTATAATGTTTTGTATAGCGAAGTTTCATACATACTAGGAGTAGTCTAGGTATAGCTGGCTGCTATACGCGGAGACAGCAACTGTCCGAGTTGAAAACTGATGCGTGTTCAGGGATGTGATACATTGTCTTTATTTTCTGTAGTGAAGTAAAAAGTACTTACCTATGTAAATGTACTTACACAGATAATATAAAACTATGTTCTTGCTTATAAAGGCTAGAAAGACTCCATTTATGGAAGGAAATGTATTTATTGTATCCGTCAGACAGATAAATAAAATTACTTTTAACACCCTTCAACTTGAAGCTGCAAGGTAGCCAGTAAGTAAACACAATCAACTTGGTTCAAATGAGATTTTAAAAACAAAAGAAGCAAATCAGAGCGGTATCATCCCTAATATTCCCTAACTGCTGACGGCTCGGGGTGAAATAAAGCCCGCGTTGGCCGAATGGAGTGAAAAAATTCCAGTTCAAAAAGCCATGGACCGACCGACAAAAAGTCGTATTGTCACTAGTACATCATGTACGTTGTGTGAGATTTTTTCGCCAGGGTATAGCTTTTGTTCGTATTTTAAACGTCTGTCTAAAAAGTAACTACATGGAGCTACAGTATTTTATTTGAAAACGGAACAAATTGCGGACAGCAGCCGGTTTTTTATGTAATAGGTTCCCTAAAATGATGTCGTGTAACAAAGCACTTTTACCAGTGTAAAACGATATACTACTGATAACCGATAATTTAAAACGAGGGTTTAACAATAAGAGGTTAGCCTCAGGCACCCTCAAACCGAACAAACCGAAATACGACACTACGCAACCCTCATTAGTCGCCATTTAATTAAATAAAAAAATATTTGAACCGAATCGAAATTCGAATTTTGAAATTAATAAAAATGTCACGCGAGAATCAAACTTAATGACGTGATTGCCAATGCGGGTCTGTAGATTAAAAGCCGGTAATAGAATTACGGACCGTGAAAAAAGTGGAAAAAGTAGTGACGTAACACCCTCGCCCCGTGGCGTGGGGTGTCAGTGCGATTCAGCACTTTCGCAGAATAGCTTAAATGTTGAAAACCCAATTTGACGGCTCGATTAGCACTGCGGAGTTTTTATTCGCATGGCATGATTGATTTTCGTGATACATAAATCGATTTTACATGAGTCACAAAAAATATTCATTAAGTAGGTAGTAGAAGATTACTTTTACATGATATCATTTGAAAATGATAGCAAAACTAAATAGGTATTACCTAATAAGAATATTTTGAAGACGTAGAGGTTTTTTATTGCTTTAATTATGGTTCAAATTTAGGTAAAAAAAGGTCACTTGTTGGTTTATAAAGTAGGCACCGGTAAATAATCAGTAATCACAGGTTCTCCCAGCACTAGTGACATCGAGAATGTGTACATCTCTAGCCCTACCTTGACAGTTTAAATTAAAAAAATACACACGAAAAAGAAAACGGCGCGAAACATCGGCTAATTGCAAAATTAATTTGACCAAACAATACCTCCTTCCGTATCCCGTTTACCGGGAACATCGAACACCGACCATTCCCAAGTCGTGAGCGAGTTTACCATTGTGCTACATTCGGCTCTCAGGCCGTTTAAGTTAATTCAACCAACTTATAATCAATGTTTAACTTTTGTATAAAATCTCTAAAACTACTAACTGCTTGTCGAGTCAGCAAGCGCTGTAGCGCTAGGAGCTTAAAAATGTCACATTGTATTATACGAAAGCCAAGATAAAATTAAGTAGGAGTCAGACAGAAGAAAATGCATGGGATTGATGTACACCAAAATGTCACATGTCAGTTACAATATGACTTTGCTTAAGCACGTGCAAATTTAAGTCGTCAAAGTGCAAAAAAGTTTGGAGCAGAAAAGTTGGAGTAGAGGTGTTTGCAATAAATAAAAATGTCATAGGACCTTTCACAATTACTTATTATTTTTCAGAAACTATTATGTATTTTGCTATTAGAACTTATCTTTTTTGTCTGTCTCTCCAAAAATCACTTTTAAAACTACGCAATAGGTTTTCTTTTGAAAAACGTTACACAAGAATTAAGTGTAAGTATGCAAGTTGAACGACTTTTTCAAAACCTGGCGAATATGTTTTTTTTGTTATTATTTTTCTTAAGAAATCTGAGAATGAAACATTTGTTACAAACTGTTGTTTAAACAATAAACAGCTGTTTTAACAGTATAGCTTCATTCTTAATTGTTTTTAATTCGTCCCAAACAGTATTGTAAGTCGTTTTAATTGCGTCCACGATTGCGCTAATGGGCTCGTGCAAGTGATCACGAATGTACCTACTGCAGCTTTTGTTTAATTGTATGGATGGGCTCAAGATAACACCCATGTGTGGGCAACGCATTAGTTTTTACTTTTTACTGCTAATAGGGATGACGACAAGATGAAAAATCGTAGTTCAATTAGCCACGACACAGACTGTGCCTAGTGTGAGTAACATAATGAATTATTGTTATGTATATCTGGACTGCAATAAACAATTAGAATTTTTTGAATTTTTGATTTTGAATTAGTCAGAAAAAATGTTCGACATATATTTTTGACGTGACAACGTCTTATAAATTGGTTTGCCGGGTGACACTTCAAGAAACTGCGTTACGCTCCGCTCACGTTATGCGCTCACAATGAGAGCGAGTGAGAGGCACGCGTCCCTTCCACTCGAGCACAGTTAGCCCGCCTAAGAGCGAGATTCTTTGTATAAATTAATGTTTTAAATATAATTCTTTGTATAAATAAATGTTTTAAATTGTTACTATTATTTCATCCTTCTTCCTACTATACGAATGAATATTCACATTAAAATTATTTTACCACTCAAAGTCGTTGTCACGTAAAACTTTCGCCCGTATACCGACTTTACAGGCAACCAATTTTTTGCTTTATCATTGAAATGAAATAATATTAAAAGATAACGCAATAAAGTTATGAAGTGCGTGACTCATACCTCTGTATAAAACTTACCTAAGTGAACAATAAAAAAACATTTTTTGACTCAAACAGGACACACGTAATCAAATAAAAAAAAAACACATGTCAAAAGAAAATAAAAACAAATAAAAAAGAAAAAAAAGAAATGAAAAACAAAAGAGTATCAGTGTGACTCATCACTCATCAGTGTCAAACGCGGACATTGCTCAGTAAACGTTGTACGTGCGGGAGGCGACCTATAGCACTGATTTTCAGCAATGTCCACATTCCTACAGAGTGACGCCAGGCGCCAAGTGTGCTAAAAGACCAAACCTGTCCCTATCTATTAAAAATTAAACCTGTTTAATAGGAAAGACAAAGGAAAAAAATTGGTTGTTTGTAAAGTAGGTTTACGATCGAGATGTTTACGTGATAACGTCTTATTGGTGATATAAGTGAGAGAGACGGAAGATCGGTCCACTCACTCGAACGCTATGCCAGCCTCCGCTCGTGAGGATTCCGCGTGACAAGTTTCACGGAATGACTGGCAGCGCTCGAGATGAGACGGGAGATCGGTCCGTCTCTCTCTCGTTATACCTGCGATCGCGCTCGTGAGGTTTTGGTGTGACACAAGTTTCTGAACATGTCACCCGACTAAAACGATTTTAAAGACGTTATCACGTCAAAAATAAACAAACAAGAAAACAAACACAATGTCATTCGTGATTTCACACGTATCGCCGTAATCTTTAGGTTGTTTATAAAATACATGTATTTTTACGCTATTTATCCGACGGACAAAAAAAAAAGTCGTCATCCCTATTAATTTAAAATCGACAATTCTAATCAGAAATCCACATCTCGACATTTGACACTCAATCAAACATCTCTCCTTACATCGCAAGGGAATGTCCGTCACTAAAAAGGGTAACACAACAAGCCACAAATTTAAAACCTAAGTCTACCGACATCTAAACTAAAGGTTAATTAGTTAATAATTAAGTATTGCTACATAAACAGGTGTTTAAAAGTTAACCATTTCGCTGGATGTTGGAGAATTTGGTCTTAAAGAGCAGGGTGCAACCCGTGCAACCCTAGGGCCTTTCGAATTGCGGAGCGTGACAACCGCAACTTTTGTAGTGGATGCTACAAGAGATTATGTTGGGTTAGGATAAATCTGAAGATAATTTTTCCTTCGTCTTCTGTATCATAAAAATAGATAATACCTATATAGTGACGTAGTGTTACTATATCGTAAATGTGTGAGCTGTCTTCTATGAACCTACCAATTAACATTACCTAATAATTATATGTAAAAACTTGTAATTGGCTATTCTCTATTCATGTCTTGTAAAAATCTGTATTATCTGTAAGTTTTTAAAAAAATTAAATAAAAATTGATCTCAAGTCTTTAAACTATCTAAAGAGTTTAGTGAAGACAAGTAGGTAAGTAAGTTAAGTTTAGTTTTAGCCAGCGCCTAAGTGCGGGTTGATGGATGTGAATGTACTCGAATAATTAGTTTTTAGGCATGCTGGTTTTCTTTCAATCTTAATCTTAATCTTAATCTTTTTGTCACCGATATTGAGCAGCGTTGATGAAATAATTCACACAAAGATGTGTGTTCATGAACGAGGACAGAACACGCGACCAATACTTTAAAACCGCGCTCAATGCCGCTTCGCAACGGTGTATCATTAGATTAATTTGTTCTCATCAGATTTATCCGTAGTCGGTCAGCACGTATGCAATTTTTGTCTCCAACTAGGGGTGTGGATAATCGTATCTGCACACACGTCACTAGTGACATGTCGCGACACCCCTGCTCTCTGACCACTAATCAATGGCATAAAAAAGAAACCATAAATTCTAGACTGTTATTAAATATTATTAAATAAAGAATCGTAGAACAAAATCTGGAATTAAACTGCCAAATAAAACCATAGTGTAAGCTATAACCACAACAAAACCGCGAAAGTAGTGATTACACCACCCTTCGCGCCACGTGTCAATAAACCGCGCGAAAATTATATAAAAAAAAATTGCTACGTTCCATATAACGTTGATTACTAACGAAACAAAAAACTATGTGATTATTTTCACAAGGTATTAATCTTGTACGTCAAACGGGCGATTAACTTATAAATCCGCCATAATTGCGCTCTGACAGATGTCGCTGGCGGCGCCGCCACTGAATTGCGCGGGAGCATGCTTTATTACGGTTTTGTGTTTACAAAGAGTACCGCCTACATTTAGTTTGTTATTGTAACGCATTGTTTTGGCTTTATAGTGATTATTTTGGTAAAAAAAACTAGTTATTGTTTTCTAAAGTATCCTTTAGAAAACTTTAGTTTTTGAACTTTAAATGTCTCTGAAAACTCAGAGACATTTACAAATCAAGCAGAGGTAAAATTATACTTGGCCAAATGACCAGTTTAGTGATCATCAGTAGAATAAATAAAATTAATGAAAATGCTTTACTTTTATAGAGACGCGAGACTTCATAAAGATGTCCAATTTCTTTTCCTACCATGGTACCGTCCTACCGTTGAATGACTAGCAACTACTGAGAAACACTGCCAAAAAACTCAGGCTTTTTTCTTTTTTAATTAAAGTACTTATGCCTATCACTTTTTTTGTGTGTTGTATTAGAGCGACTTAATTCCAAGGGTTTTTAACCCTTAATAGGTAGTCTGAAATTTTATAATACGCTTTCTTAGATAACATAGAGTTTATAATTATTTTAAATTTGTTAATAGTCATTTCCGTAATATTCTATGGAAGTTTATTGTAGATAAGTATACACTGCCTTTTAAAAGAGTTCCTGATTTTGTGCTGGAATAAAAATAAATTATTTGGAACATGGATTTTTGATCTAAAACTTGCTACAACCATGTTTAATATTATTCTAATTATTAAAAATAGATTTAAAGTATCAATCACAATAAATTCCACCGTATTTTGCTAACAATCTGAATAGCCTTCAATCATATAACATCCTACTAAATCAATGCTATGCTGTGGGTTTAATTAATTCTGTGTAGCATGCATATTCATACGGTCACAGCTAGTTAGCTGGCGGTCAGTTCCAACATTTGCTGAGGGTAAGGATGCCAGATTCATTTGTCGCCACGATTATGCAATTGATACCTTATTTAAATGACAGCAGGATAGGGACGGCAATGGTAAATTGAAATAAAAACAATAAAATATAATCCAGTAGCATAGCATACTCGCTCATTTGACATTTATCTCTAATAGACATTTGTCGAACAAAAATGGCGATTGTTTTTCGGTGATATCCGCCATTTTGCGACATTTGTCTATTAGAGATAAATGTCTAAAGTGCCAGAATCGGGGCCCAGCTGTAGCATAGCATTGTGGTAAAAAGAAATTTACATTAAATAATAAAATAATAGTAATAAAATCTTTATTGATCAAAGTACACGGGAATAATATTGTACTATCTTTAGCTCCCAAACTGAGCGAAGCTTGTACGATGGGAGCCAGATGGTATGGGAGTAAGATAGTTGAGAGAAGATCCGTGCCCAGCAGTGGGACATTAAAAAGAGTTGAAGTGCGTGTAAATGCGTCAATTTATGACGGAGTCATGCATGCTTAAACATTAAAAAAAACAATTTTAAAGTATGTTATATGACAGTAATAACTCTACTCTATTTCCATTTAAATGCTAATATGTGTTAATTTCACAAATCAATCAACTATTCATAGTTCACAATGTTGGTGACAGACAAGCGATGCTCCCTTAATGAGCAAACAAGCTAACACACGGACATGTGCTCTCATGGTCTGCCGCATTCATGCTGTTTACATATCAAGCGCTTTGATTTGATAAATTGGAGGTTTTGCGTTTAGTTTGTGTTTGAGTTAGCATGTGTACGTTTTGATATTAACATACCTACGTAATGAGGTAATGACGTTATGAGCTTTGATTTGAAATCACGGATTAAAAAAAAACCTAAAATGATTTTTTTTGACGTGACAACGTCTTAAATTAGGTTGCGGCTGGGAGGCACTTATGAAAAAGTGTAACGCTCGGTAACGTTACGATGAGTCACCGAACGAGAGAGAGGCCCGCCGAATGCCTTGCGTCTCTCTCCCACTCAACTATGTTTCATCCTTCTTCCTACTATACGAATGAATATTCACATTAAAATTATTTTACCACTCAAAGTCGTTGTCACGTAAAACTTTCGCCCGTATACCGAATTTACAGGCAACCAATTTTTTTTTTTTAATTAGCTAAAAGTCAAACCTAACTTAACTAATAAAAAAAATTGCGCCAAAAAAAATTGCAGTTGGAAGAATTAAAAAAAAAAATCTTTTTTGTTTCATCTAGCTTCTACCTAGTGTCAAATTAGCAGTGGCGAAGGGTGAAAGTCTGAAAAAGAGGAGACGAAGCGAAAAAGTATATCTTCACTACTGTCACCGATCGTTCTAACACTTCATATTATATATTTTTGTTACTATATAAAACTTTAGGCGTTTCATAATATACCTATGTATAATTATGTACGTGCGTAATATTGACCAATTCCTAAAAGGGAAGACGATGGGAATCGGCTTGTATGGACTCTTCGCCACTGCAAACTAGGACTTATATGTGTTAAATACGCATTCTTAAGGCAACATTAGACGAATACGAGTGAATCGGTATTTACTGGGTAAGCGCGTTCCATCGTAGACTGCATCATTGCTTCACATCAGGCATAGATATTATAGGATAGAAAAAAATGAATCCTGTGTTCGAAATAAAATTACTGTTACTTCTATTTTAAACACTTTTATCTAACACTAAACATCAAAGAAACAAGATTAGCGCCAACGAGTGAAATAATCTGGTTAGACACATCACCTAGTAATTAGCGGTCCCCTTACAAGGCAACCGAGATAACTAAATCTAGGCTTAACAAGTTCAGGATTACGCGATTACTAAGATTACTGAGGGTCGATAAATACCATTAAAAGGAATGTAGCGAGATTGTGTAAGCACCTCTGATTTTAGTATTGTTAACTTATGCTTAGAATTTGTGATTTTGTGTAAGTATTTTCGTCATAGTCACTATAATTTCAACTCTAATTTTACTTCTCAATTTGAATGTTTCTTTTTTTGTGATTATTTGGACCGTCAAGCGTAATTTAAAAAAATAACTTCAAAATTTTGTCTATGGTTGAAAGAATTTTATTCCGAAAAGATCCTATAAAAATCCGAAGTGGTTTATTTTTTTTTTAATTTAATATTTGCCATACTTAAATAAATGACAGCTAAGTGTAATATTTTTATGGAATAAACAAGCATATAACATTCGACTGCATACATACAATAAAAAAAAAGAATTATGTAAGAGCACCTAGAACTTAAGTCATTAAAAAAAACAATTTAAAACGCATTCAAACGTCATTCATATCCTTCATACCTACCTACTACACATAAAACATTATAAAAACATAAGATTTTTCTCCGTCATAAAACTTATACGTATATGATTCGAAATAATTAGAGGACTCAACCCTCGACATTTGGACAAACAGTGCCCCGCGGGGTTTGCCGTCTTTTTATCGGCGGGGGACCGCAAATTTCTATTTGCATATCTGTGCACTCATAAATCTCTGTTTCACTTATTAGCTGTTTCTCCCTTACCGGGGCTTTTTGGACGTTGGAGACAGGGTTAGTTGATGACAATTTTATACCTATATTTATATTATTAACGATGAATCTTGCAAATATTTTGCTATGAAACATTATCTGAATAAAAAAGTAAAAGTTGCCTATGAAAGTTTTTTTGAACGAAAATATTACAACCCGATGTTTTCGGAATAATAGCAATTAGTAAACCATGCAAATCTTATCCTAGCTAAGAACAATGACTTGTCATTTGACTTTTGTAAATAAAAAAATAAGAAAAAAAGGCTAATAGACATTATTATTTTATGTTTAATTAACAAATGCAACTAAGATAAAATTAAATTCTAACCTAAAATCTTGATAGGGTGTCATAGTCATTCGTTCGGATAGAATTGGGGAATGTGCCCAGAAGGCTGGCAGCATTGCCACGTTTTGGATATTAATGCTCTGCCCGAGATAAAGGCTCCTCCCCCTTCAGTCCTCATTGTATATTTTTTAATTTATTTTTTTAAATAATTTTAATCATTATAGCAATTTCAAAGAAATAAAAAAATTCAAAAAAACGAACTTAAAAAAATTTAACGTCTGAATTCATAGCTTCCTAATTTTTGAGTCGGTTATAATAATACTTTAGATAGTAACCATTTTTAGGCCGTTTTTTTTCATATTTATTTCAGCTTTAGCTTATTACCTGTGTAACAGAGGACCTTAATGTTAACTGTAAATAGTTTTCGCAATAATCATCTAATTGGAGACGGAATTTGTCACAGCCTAGATTTGTCAACTAAATCAGTTAAACTAAAAAAACATTTGAAACCTCGTGACAACTTCTCGATATACTTTATTCAATTTAAATCAGAATTGGTAGTAGGTTGTTTGGATATAAGTGAATTACTAAATTTCAAAATTATTCCAATATTTGGTCGGGTCGGTGACGTGGTCGGTAAGAATCTCGCTTTTCACGCCGCAGGTCGTGGGTTCGATTCTCACCCGAGTCAGATATCTGTGTGATGAACACGTCTGTTTGTCTTTAGACTGGGTGTAGTTATCTATATTTAAGTATGTATTTACAAAAGTAAAGTATTATATGTAGTATATTACCAGTTATCTGGTTTCCATAGTACAAGCTCAGCTTACTTTGTCTCGGGTGGGAATCGAACCCATGACCTGCGGCGTGAAAAGCAAGTAGCATAAAGACCACGCCATCGGCCCGTCAAAAAAAAAACAAAAGTCAGTTAGTTGTCAGTTACGCATAAAACGTAATGATTGACGAAATATGATTATCTATTATAGTCGTTGCCACAAGGAAAATCACTGAGATTATTTAACATTACAAAACTCGACTATTACTCTAATTTAACGCAGTTTTACAAATAGTGAAAAAGTAAAATACTTTTTTTATCACCACAGATTACAAATGAATGATATAATAGATTAGGCCTAGTGTTCATTGATGCATATCATAGATTTTACACGCCCCTGATCTATGACCTATGTAAATAAATAAATAATTTACCAACATTTAAAATCTACATAATAACATTTTATGCTGAAATTTCAAGCGTATTAAAATGGGTTATTCTTTGATAAAATGCTAGATATTTTTTTGCATTTTAACTGAAAATATGTCTTCTATAAAAACAAATTTTATATTGTAATAACTGCATGTTTACAATAGCGCACCGGTTGGTGTTAGTATCCGATTTCAAATCTTTCCTAAATTATTTTTTACTTAAACAAACCTTGTTTTGATAATAATGAGAACCCAAACACGCATTCCGATTTTGGTGTAGTCACTCAAAATTGTGTTGTTGCATATTATGTCAAATTAATTTATTAGGTATTAGTATCGATATATTAATTTGCATAGATCTTTGCAACCTCTGTAAGCGTAAACTTATACGGTTTCACATTTAAAAAAAAAGCCTAAAATCTAATTTCGATGGCTTTCTATTAAGTTTGCGTATTTTAGAAAGAAATACGAACAAAAGCTGACTAAACAGTTGACTGATTTTGCAAAGATCTGTAATAAATCACATTAATTAGTTAGTAATTAAGGGTTAATAGTTATACTTACAGTTTACTGACGTCAGTAGTGTGTAGTGTGTAGCGCCGGCGGTGATAGGGTTAGTGACAGGTGCTTCAAGTTATATACTGTGACAAAATAACTCGAAAAAAGAAGAATGTGGTTAGTATTGATTAATGATTAATGACAATACCACCACCGAAATGAACCCCCACCGAAATGTACTTCTATAAAAACCAACCTTCACCGAAATTAACCTCCAATTAAATTACCATAAGTATGAGTACCATATAAAAATAACATTGCATGCATGGTATATACTTTTGTATAATTTTTCAGCTCGAGAAATAAGTGCTTAAGACGAAAATACAGAAAAATAAACAAGTAAGAAATTTAAATTAATGAGAAAATATTAAATTCATACAACATTCAACTGTTCATTAATAATGTCAAAACTATAATTTTTTTTTCTAACAAAAATTAAGTAGGTAGACCCACCACCCAACAAAAAATGGAGCCCAACTTGAAATTAAAAAATTGATTCAAATATTACTCTGTAGCCATTTCACTGTTTACTTATTTTTGCCATAGTAAAAAGTGAGTAGGTAGTTTAATTCTCTTAAAATAAAGAAATATTAAAAAGAAAGTTTAATTACGCTCTGAGAATATTCCATCTCTGAAAAGTTAAGATTGTCGACCACATAGTAATATTTGGATTGATTCTTTGTTCCAAGTGTGATGTCTTTTTTACCAAGAACTTCATTCCTACCATCACCGATTAAAATAAACATGCGACATAAAAAGTTTTTGTTCGGCACCTACAGATAAACCCAAGTTAACCCGACCACTGTCAATTTATAATAAAAAAAAAATTTGGGTAGGGCCTTTTTTCGTAATTACCTTCATTAAAATATTTAATTTTATATTACTTTCAATTATATTCTGATTGATTAGGCTTAGGCTGACTTACTTAACTGTGTAATCAATTTAATATTTCTAACTATTGAGCAATTTTATTTGTCGCACGCATTTCGATTTGACAACTTACGTCAACCTTTTTGTAAGTCGTGAATTATAATTTTATCTGTGACCACCAATTTTCTCGTTACACTTAACAGTGATTTTGTAATTTGTCATGAATATTCATAGACTTGATTTAAATATAACATCATTTTTAGCGACTAACTAGCGCTAAAAAGTCAACAGTCATTTGGCGCCAAAAATCCGCGTTTTAAATTTTTTTTGGCCTTGGTCTAAAAACCGTCTGCCAATTTAAAGATAAGTTTTTTAAACTTTGATTTAAGAATACACGCCTTATTCATAAAACATATGACACGTAGGCTCGCTAGAGTACGATTTGACTAGGAGAATCTCATGAGCGTTTAGATGCGTGCGATATAAGTACTTATTTATGATTATGGGTGTTAGAGTTTACGCATTGCCGCCTAAGACGGCAATCCTGCTAGGCTTCTGGGTACGTTCCCGGAAGATAACGATGTGGAAAAATTTTGTGAGGCATTATTATTATTTATGTTAATTTAAGATGACGTTATTTATTTAGATTTTTTATTATTATTTTCCCAAAACAATCATTTTGTAAAACAGTAGGTTTGAATTTTAAAAATGTATTTTACGTTTAACAAAAATAATGTTGTTCTTTTCACGAAATTGCAATTATAAGTTTACCTAATTTTTTATCGATTAACCCGACCACACACATTTTCGATCGCGATATTTGAATTTTTATAGTTTCACAAAAAGCAGAATTTTCTATTATTCAACCATTTTATCAGACTAATTCCACTAAAACCAGCAATATTTTACTGATTTCACATATTTATGGAAAACACAGCTATTTAGCTGAGATTATTTGTGTTATTTTAGAATGAACAGCCATTTAAATGCAGAATATTATAAATAGGTACATATTTTCCTATCTTGAATAGGTTTCTTCACTAGTCTAGTATTATAAAAAGAAAGGTTTGTATTCTTTTGTTTAATGATTAATTAATTCAAAAACTTCTCGACCGATTTTCAAAATTCTTGCCCTAATACAATGCTACATTATCACTGAGTAACATAGGCTATACATCTTGACGGTACGAAAACGTTACGGGGATATATTGCAGCCGAAGCGAGTCAATACCAACCGCTAAGTACTTTTTTAATAATAGAAAGTATAGATTACGTGAATTCCCTTGTTTGTGTTAGATACAAATAGTGTTACACATAGATATGTTAATTAATTGATTCGATACAATCGAGAGTCGACTCGTATATCACTCGGAGACGCCCCGGAACCGCCTACGTCGTGTCCATGGGTACTTATCTGTAGACAAAATCTACGTAAATGTAACCACGCCACTTTTACATCGAACGGGTTAATTTGTAGGTTCAATGTTTACAAATTCGGTGTTTATTGGTAGGTATTGTTGAGAGCTAAGAATATTGTCGCTGGTGGTGCCTCTGGTGTTGCAAGCGTACATAATCTATGGGAACCGCTTGCCATCAGGTGGACTGTACAGCTTATGGTATATATTCGAAGAGATAATTATATCGATGAAATAGTTTTGATACACCCCTTCACTATTTTATTCCTACGACATACAAGAAAAAAAAACAAATGACAATCCGTGGAACATTTCTTCATTTCGAATTTAGAATTATTTAAATCATTTGTAAAGTGTTTGGCACGTGTAAACTCAGTACCGCTCTATTTATTCTGAGTGCCTAAATAAAAGAATTTTTGCATTTCTCTACGGACCGTGGAGATCTCAGAATTTTTTCTATGCTCAGCAATAGTTGTTACTACGCGAAGAAAAAAATATAATGTGGTCAAGTCACAATTTCAGCACCATTATAATAAGACCTCCTTATACGAAACTTTTCTTAGAAAGAGAGGATCAAACGACAGCAGACATGTTGAATAACGCGAATTTATTTCTGCAAATGTCGGTTTTTTAAAAACCAACTTTATTCTGTTGGGTTAGGGTATATTAGGCTGTGTTGGGTAGTGGTGTATATCAATTTCAGCAATGGGCATAACGACAAGTGAGGGCCGTACGTGACGCGAATGTCCAGTGGTACTTTTTTATTGACTGGCCATACGATATCAAGTTTGATACACACATCTACTTTTTATAGAATTAAGTTGACCTTTTTAGATAGGGGAACATTGGAGGGATATTTATTTTCATATCCGTGAGCTATGCTCGTCACCAGAGAGAACACATTTCTTAAACTATCCGTATTCGTTATTACGAGTGAATCGGTACATTGGGCTGGCGCGTCCCATCGTAGACTACTTACCTGATGGTAAGCAATGATGTGGTCTACATCATTGCTTGACATAAGGTAAGTTGTAGACAAGCGCCAGCCGATTGAAGAATAAAAAATAAAAAAACAATTTAAACAAAATGTTTGGGAGTTACTAAATAAGTATTAAAAAACAAAGAAACACAACATTCCATTTTTAATCTGTGTGCATTAAAACCTTATTCGAAAATCAAGATGTGAATAAAAAATTTAAAGCCCTGTTACACGAGTCAAAACGCACATCAACGTGACTTTATTGGATTAATTGAGCAATAAAAAATCTGTGGCTAAGGAAAAAGTGAAGAAAAACTTGGAGGGGAGGGAAACACTTCATTTCACGCGTTTTATACGAAGGGCTATGCTGTGAGTAAGGTGGCCTATAAATCTTTTGCCGGAAACATTTTTTTGTTCGACGAAAATAGTTTCCTCTTGTTTTTCGGAATGTAGTTTGGGGGAATAGCGAGGGGACATTATATTTTCACTTAGTTATTAATGTTTTGCGGTATTGTGGCTTTAAAAATGTTTTTGATGATAATATATCGGCAGTTTGGAAAAACTATTTTTCATTTTTAGTTGTATATCTTCTTCAGTTATTATATTTATTTTTATTGATATTGTAAGGAATTGTTCAATAGAAAAACCTAAAGTTCCAACCATTTAAATTAGACAAAGAAAGTACCAGCAGAAACATATATTTTAAAAATATAGTTCTCCAAAAAAGTACGGACGTTTCGAATTTTTGTAGTTTTCCTAAATGAATAAATATATTGTACCCACTGTACGTTTTTAGTACAATTCCTTAGTAAATAAATAGTCCTAACTCTCACATTTACCATAACGGATAGAGACAAATGGCCGCCCGAGGCCGTAGTTCTTTATTCATTCTGGGGGTTGGTGAGTATAAATCAGTGGCCGTCAATACCAATGGTGATGGTGTTTTATAGAGGACTTTGGAACTTTTTAACTATTTTTATTGTCTAGTATTCAAGATAAATTGAATTAAATAATAATTGCCTGCCACCCACGCATTCTTAGTTAACTATTTACAATTTACTTAAATATAACTTAAGACTATGTATAATTCATCACAGTATCATGGTAAACAAGTACAACACCTAAATAATATACGGAACAAGTTATTTATTTATTTTCAATAGTAAGAATTATCCTGCGACAATGTCAACTTAAAATACCGAAAGTATCTCTAGCGATGATACTATTAAACTAACCAATGATAAATTTAAAAAATAATTTATTTATCTTCTTTAACAATTAAGTTATATTTCATCCGACAAATTTAGGTGGTAGTAAGATTATATTTAGTTTTTTTACTTTCTGGAGTTTTAAAGTGACATTTCAATAATGTTTGTGTCAATCTTTTAGTGAATTAGCTAACACCGTATTACAAATATCAGAAGCATTTTCACAAAGTAATATGGCGCCACAAAAAGCCGTAAGGGTGCATAAAGAATTAGGCTTTTAGCCCTAAGTGTTCACACTGCATATTACATGGCAGAAAGGCTCGTACTCAAATTGTATTAAAAGTTTGCGAATAAATCACATACTAGTCTGAACAGTCCTTAAATAGACATAATTTTTTAAATAATCCTACGAAGTATGACTGTGAAAAATTTGAATTTGGAACTCAATGAAGACCTCTGTGATTCGCTAAAACGGAGAACACAATTTGAACAACAAATTGAAACTCACTCAACCCATGTTTTGCTATCTTGTATCATGCTCCATTTGGACTGATCATTTCTTTTTATCTTACTTAAAAGAGGGGTCTGACCACAGAGAGTGAGATAGAGATAATGTAGAATACATTTGACTCAAGTTATGGTCTAAGTGTGGTCTTTATTTTTACATAGAACTTCATGATACGCCAATGAAGCACTATATTGAGCCCGTTCAGTTATTTAAAACCCAAAGAGTACCTATACCTCTAACCACTTGAGCATATAACCAGAGCATATAACCTGTAGTATTTTAAATTTATTTTAGTCTATGCCTGTAATCTTTAATAACGTTCTTTGTTCTAGAAATACCTCTACCTGATATGGTTCTGATGTGTTGGCTAACCTGAAAACTCAGTACAGCGCCATAGCTTTTAGGTTAGTCAACATAAAGTAGCAAAAACAGTTGTCAGAGACTAAATAGCTGATCGGACTGTAGTTGGTATTAAAATTTCAAGTTTATCAAGTAACATTGTTAGTTAAATTGATTTAACGCTACTTTCTTACAACTTAAGCATCAACTAGACACGAAGCACGTAGCCGACACAAATTTATAGGTAAAAGTTCGCGACCGAACGACCGAACTAACCGGTTCGCAAACACCGCACATAGTAAAATCAACTTTATAATTTCTGCATAGGTTTGAAATTAGAATAGTCCCAGCGGATCCTTATTGGATACTTTCTTAATTGTATTTTAAACATTGATCGTGGGAATGTTGACCTTATTACGTAGCAGTATGTATCATTTTAAATTGATCGGGTTTTAGCCTTGCCGCTGGTGGATCGCTCTCACCGATTCACGTGTGAACTTAGATTAACCTGCTATGTTATGTTGGTGTGTCAGGTGGTTTGTGTGTTAGTGAGTGATGACTGTTTTAATTGGCAGCGTTATAGATGATGAGATAGATGTTGGGCGTGCAACTTCTATTACCTTTGTGGTTTTATGATTATTCATACTGGGTCACGCCTTTGTTTTAAGACTAATAAACTTATTTTAAACTTGGTTCCAACATTGAAATAAAACTACTTTTGCGGTATATTTTAGATCCCGACGTTTCAATCTTTTCAGACTTCATGTTCACGGGTGGACTAAAAAAAAAGTCTAAATAGGCTGGAACGTCGGGATCTAAAATCTAAAACCGCGATAAAATCCGTTATGAAGTAGTTTTATTTCAATGTGTGATATTCGCGTAAATCTAAGACAATACTAGTTCCTACGTTGTTTTAGTAAGAGGCTTTAAATAAAAAAAATAAGCAGGCAGGCTTACTTAAGAAAATATTAAGTTAAGTTAAAAAAAATTGTAACTGTAACTTAAACTAAATGTTTGGTACCTAGGTGCTTACTTAAAAATAAGTTTGCATTAAGTGCAAGCGTATTTTTACAGTAAACTACGTTAAACTTAACTAAATGCATAATTTCAGGTCAATTGAAAGCTGAAAAATGAATTAAATATAACTTTATAAAAAAAATAAACCTATTTAGTTGAAATCCTTGCATACAAATAAATCTAATCAACAGCTTCTCTTACGCATTTAACTTAAGTTAAAAGTAAGTTAAGGTAAACTATAATTTTGAAATTTGAACTCTTAACATCCGTCTGTAGTATTCTAGAAACAACAACACTGACAAACAGACAGTCCGCAATGTAATACATATACGGTGACACTGATTTAATGGACAGCTGCTTGAATAGATGCGCCTGCGCTTATTTGATCTACGTTTTATTGAACCAGTTGTATAAGAGAAAATCATGTAATATCTTAAAAATAATTATAAATTGTATATTTTTTATGATCTATCATCTAAACTGTCATCTCAAGCGCGTATACAAAACTTAGAACTATATATACGGGCCTTAATAACCGTGACTCAACTAATTAGTGCATTTAAATATGGCGTACGTTTTAACACCTGTCAACG
Organism: Meganola albula; assembly: GCA_936450015.1. Lineage (NCBI taxonomy): Eukaryota > Metazoa > Arthropoda > Insecta > Lepidoptera > Nolidae > Meganola > Meganola albula. Next base: position 3,458,997 of record OW388157.1, on the reverse strand, counting down.
TCATTCTGACAGGTGTAGGTATAGTTCAATATAATTTTTCAATTAATAGCTCATTTTCTGATCTATTATTATTATTAACATTGCATTAAGTCATTATTAAGTCTTATTTCTTAGACTGAGACTTGATACTGTGAAATTATTTCTAGGAGTAGGTACCTGTCAGTTCCTTTGGTAGTTCTGTGGTTTTAAAACCAATACATAATAGAATTTTGGTTTATGGTCTGTAGTAGAATGCAATATTTATCCAAACAAACTTAAAAAAAACTATTTTTGATTTTATTTCAATTGCTTTGGTCGTAACCGTGTTAGTTATAAATAACAGAGGTCCCGGATTAATACCCGGATCGAGGAAGACTTTTCTAATTTAAGTACTTAGGGAATGTTAGTTGTAGTTCGAAGTTTGAATTGTGCCGGATGTACAACAATAGGCTCGTCCCCTATTACGTATGGGACCTAAACATATTCCATGTAAGTACTACCTATGGGGTCTAAACATAGCCAGCAAAAAGTATGAGATATTCACCTCTGCCTACACTTTCGAGTAATACATGCGTGACGCATGTTATTTTTCATTTAAAATTTAGAAGATAGTTTAAATTATATTATTACTGCAAATCGCTTTTTCTTATATTTAGGACCACACACAAAATCAAAGCTATGCAACATGACCACTACGTGACTATGTGGTCATATATGGTCGTAACTATATACCCCCGTATTCATAAACGAATTATAACCATATTATAGTTAAAATATATTTATAATTCGTTTGTCTTTGTCTGTCATCTTGACAAAGAAAGAAAGAAAGAAAGAGACGTCCATTTTAACTAATAAGTATTTATTTATTAACTCGTAACAAATAATAGAAATAAAAAGTTACGGGTTCGATCCCCGGTCGTGCTCACACATTTATGTGATAATTGTTTCATCGCCACTACTTAATATTGGTGAAGGAAGGAAAACATTGTGAGGTAACCCGCATGTTCAAGAACTATTCACGCCGCAGGTCGTGGGTTCGATTCCCACCCGAGACCAACATTAGTAATGAACATTTGTGTTTGTGTCGAGTCCGGCCCGTCAAAATAAGTTCAGTTACAGTGCAGTTGCAGTTAAGTTTCTAACAAAACAGCTCTTTTTCGTATCCTCGTGATTTTGACAACCGCTATCAGATACGCTCGCGTCAAGCTTGCGTCACGCGAGCGCTTTAGCGGTTCTGTTGTTTGTGTGACAATTACAAGAATAACATTTTGCACTAAGACTTAAATTTAATTGCAACTCCATCGCAACTTGATCGGTGTGTCAATAAATGACGTGAATTAGCCTACAGATGTCCCAGAATATTTGTAATTATTATTATTATTCATTCGTAAAAAAATGTTGTAAGTATATCCGTTCCTAGTATACATAACACAAATATAATTGCTTAATTTGGGACTAGATGGCGCTGGGAGTTTGTGAAATATTATTATTATTATTATTATGTGAGTGCGTAATCTTTAGACACACAAAAAAAAATACGTGCCCAGTATTTTTCGTTAATCTATTTGATTGACAAAACAAAAATAATTCGCTATTTTCTTCAAAAATATTTAATACAAGTAGGTAGTTATTATTGTTACTCGAATAATCGTCTGAAACAATGGAATCGAATCGAAATTAATCGACTGATCTGATCTCGATATCTTATAAAGCTAGAGATTCTTTGATTGTGTCCAAATTAAGGGCAATGTTTTAACATAACACAGCGTCATGCTTTTACCCGAAGGTGTAGACAGAGGCGAATATCACCCACTTTGCTTTGCTTGGTCCCATACATAATTGGGGTCGAGCATTTTGCCGTTCGTCGGGCACAATTCCAAACTTTGAGCTGCGAATAAAATTCTCTAATTAATAATTATATTTTAAGGACATTAACACACACGGTTATCTGGTCCCAAGCTAAGCTGAGCTTGTGTTATGGAAACTAGATAACTGGTATATAATAAACATATAGGTGGTAGGTACCTTTTTTGTATCTAAGTATATCTAAAATAGATAATTATTACACCCAGACACGAGACAAACGAGCATGTTCATCACACAAATGTCTATCTCGGGTGGGATTCGAACCCTGCAGCGTGAAAAGCAAATATCTTACCGAACACGCCACCAGCCCGTCCATTGTATTAAAACAAATCTTTTTGATCGACTTGGGAATCAACCACCGAAAGAGTTTGAAGATATATGTCGTAAGCGCTACTTGTTTTGATGAGATAGATTTGTACTATCTATCAAATACTATCAATTAAGTACCTTATTTATTATTTCCTCCTTATCATGAGACATCATCATACTTCATGAGATACTCCCCCTTAACACGATTTGTCTCAACACTGAGTGTTCGTGACAAATGCGGTATCGATACGTTTGTATCGATACAACCGACTCGATAAACGTGAATCGATAGATTAGATCGATATCTTAGTACAACGCGAGTGTAACTTATGGCTTGAGATACGAATAGCTACTACAAGCAACATACTTGGTACTACATACTTCCGCACACTACTTTGTTCGTATAAATATAATATAGCTATATTATTGAAACAAATAACATACACAATCAGCCAGTGCCAAATCCACAAAAGACGACAGTAAAAAAAATAAAAATTATGAGTACTAAAACAAAATATATACACAACCTGCCAGTTTTGATACTAGATAATAATTAATCTCTACAAGTAACAAAACATTTATCTGCACCAAAAATCACATAAAATTGCAAAACCTCGACATCACGTAAACAGTAGGTACCGCTACCAAAACAAAGATTAATTAAACCAAAACTGTAAATTAAAATATCAAAGTGAACTGATAAAAGTTGTATTTCCAAAACAAAAAACCTCATTGCCATTGGATTTTCGACTTTGTTACTTTGTTTTACTGGTTATAGGAAGATGTTAGTTGTTAGGGTGGTGGAAAACTGGTGTGACCCGATAAGGATGTAATTTGAATAATTGCGTATATTCTGAGCAAAAGATGAATGCGTCTTAAATTTTGAGACAGCGATGTAATTAATAATGGATGTTTATTATTTATTGCGGTAAAGATATTAATGTAGGTAACAAATTATAAAATGTGATAAAGAAATTATAATACAAAAAGGTCATAAATACCTAATTAAAGACCGAGAAAAAGATAGCAGGATTACCTGGATGTAGAGTCATGTGGGGCAAGTGTGCGCACTTAAGGTTTGAACTGTCACATAATAAAAAATAAGAAGTTGAATGAAACGAAACAAGTTTTATTAGATAAAATATATAATGATGAACAACTTAAACACGAAACAAATATTTATCAATGGCACAAATTCTTTGAAAATCAACAAAATCAAAATAGTCCAAATGCGCACACTTACCCACCTATAGGGGTAACTGTGCGAATATATGCGGGTAAGTGTACGCAACATTATAAAGTACAGAAATTAGCGTCAGACTCATACAGTAAACTAGAAAATCAACATCTTTAACCTATTATAAATCAGTGAGATTGTATATCCTAGTCAATTATAGAGCAAAAAAATAGCTACTATTAAACACAATTATCACAAGTAAATATTCCTTTATCAAAGTTACTGCATTGTTCATGCCACCAGCTCTTACAGACGCTGCATTGGATCCAGTCTTCATCTGGTGGATATATGTATTTTTCTCCACACAGAGGGCAAAGGTATTCCTGTTCATCATTTTCTTTATTTTTTTTTACTTTAACAGTCTTTTTCTTTATAGCCTTCGTAGATTTTTTACAAATCATTTTAGATTTCAGTCTTTCTTTCAGGTCTAGTCGTATCTTTTTCTTAGCTAATGCCTCTTCCTCTTTTTTTTTTCTTTCTTCCAATTCTAATTTATAGGGACTTTCAGTTGCAATGATTGACTTTTTACCTTTCTTTCGCCGATTTTGAGTCTTAGCTGTGGGTAATTCTTGAATGGATGACAGTGGTATGTATTCCTTGCTAGTCGAAGGTACGCTCATATTTGCGGGTGTCACACTTTTGTCCACAGTTACGACTGCTAGTGGTACTGGTACAGGAGGGCTTACCAAATCGTCTTGAGATAAAATACTTGGTGAAGTTGATCTGGCCGCAGTGGTCCTGTCTTGCAAAGAAACGATTGAAGCAGATGTTACAGTGCTTGGCCCAGCATGAGGTCCTGATGAGTGTGAGGCTACTGTTTCTTGCATAGGCTGTGATTGCACCTGATTGCTTATAGAAACATCTTCAGTAATCGGTAAAATTTCAGAATTTGTAGTTTGATAAATGTCCGTGACTGCAGACGCTGCAAAATCTTCGTCAGAGAAAATATCTCGATCAATTGGCCAAATTCCTGAAACTTTGAAGCCTGATACAGCATTACTAAGGGAGGCTGCTTTCTTAAAGGCCTCATTTACTAATTGAGCTACTTCTGTCTGTCCGATCGCGCGCCCTGGGTGGTGACTTAACAAAAATTGCAGCACAAACACAAAGCCAAAGCGATGCGGGGTAAGTGTGCGCATGCGCATACTTACTCGACATTCATATGCGTACACTTACCCCAAACCAAACATATGAGATTCAATCAAAACTAACCAAGACTACGTAATTGTCACCATTAAAACATTAAACACGGTTAAAATTATATAATATATAGTGTTCAATGATATATATCATAATTTCATAGCATGTAAATGCAAAGAAAAAATGAATGTCTAATTGGCAACAAAAATCGTAATAATTTAAACAAAAAACTATACTTACCTTCGAAAACAAAATGGCGCGCCGGCGGGTAGTGACACGCATGCACTACGGATGGCGTTGTATGCGGCACTGAGGAGGGGGGTGGTCAGTTCGTAGTAATAAACGGTTTTCGAGATACTTCGCGTGCGTACACTTACTCGCTGCGCACACTTACCCCACATGACTCTAATGGATAGGTAGAGAATAATCAAACGATGCGAAAGACGAGACAAAATGGAAGACGTTGAGGGGTTTTGTCCAGTTGTGGAACAGTATAACACATCAAGACTAAACTAAGCTTTTATGTTAAGAATCTCTAAGTACCTAAATCTTAATAGTATTCCTAATAAAAATGAATTTTACGAAGGCCAATTTCAAAAGGTTTTTGTTTTCAAGTTTTCAAATGAAAAGGGCAAGTATTTTGAATCAAATCTAGGACGTAATGATAGCTTTACAAAATACATGGAATTTATTTTGTGACAATGTCTTGCCATACTATTACCATCGACTGGATGTGCATGATATTCTTTTAACTATCAAGAGCTGAGCTGAGGGTAACCCGGCAGCATAACTTGAAGATTTAATACAATAGTTCCTATGGATACACTAAAAATTAAGTAATTAATAGCAAAATCGCAAAAAACTAGTTTCTAATAATATTTTGTTAATCCAAGCCCTATTTAACCACATAAACATTCAACACGATCTCAAATACATATCATAAACAATTTGTAACACATCGTAACACCCATTACTCCATCTTACATTAAAATTCATCCCATGTCTAAGGGCCAGTTTAAACATAGATCCGACCGATAACCATTAGAGCCCTTAATTTGTGCAGCCCTTACGTCCCTTCCCTCACAGATCGTTAGTTAAGATGCTGTTACAATTAGTTTGAAGCGAAATGTGTAACCATAATGTTTTAACATTAAAATTAAAAATACATAGTATCAAAATATGACGGGCGAACTATAATTTAAAAAATAAGAAACACTCAAAATGGCGGATATTTCGCGCTAAGCGACTTCTATCAGTCGGGACTTTTTTCAATTATCTTAATATTGTCGGGCCATCTCTAATCTATTAAAGGCTTTGGGCACATTACGATAGTGGGGATCTACTAGCACATCACTTTTATTTTATTTAGAAAAAAAAACAATAAACAAAAGGAATTATGTAAAAAGTAAAACATAAAACGAGGATACATTATTATTTATTAAATTTGATCTAAGGAGGAGGCTTCCGGGTCGCGGCTGACCGAGATGAAGATGGCGGGATGAAATAGATGAATACATGAACAATTGGACATAAGATAGATAGATAGTTAGATGCTTGGAAGGTGTAAGGGGAGGCCATTGCCCAGGAATGGGTTGATCCGGGCTAGTATTAATATATAAATATGGAAACCCCACCGCAACAATAATTTATTACCAAAAATCCGCCTTTCTTTATAAACATCGATTGGGCATTGTTTAAAAAACGAATCCTGTGATTTCTGTCACAATCAATCTGCACAAGTTATGCGAAAAATAACACTTCTTTGACGTCAAAAGGATAATTTTACTACACTTAATGGTCAACATAGAAATCTCATAGCTTCGAATAACTCCTAATCTACAATAACGAGTAACACAACATAACCCTTTACTGATAATATAGTTTAATTTAACCCCTTAGTTAGTGATATTCTAATGTTATTGTAACCCAGATTGAATCTCTCTGATTTGTGAGTATTCTTGTTTGTAAGGGTTAACTGTTTGTAAATGTTCGCTTGGTCAATACGGGGAGTCCGTTTCTACGCAGTAGAACAGTGGTTAGCAGTGAGGCTGTACTGAATTCATTCCTGTGTTGAAGCAATATACTATGCGAGTTATTTTGGATTTATAAATGCGCTTTGAGCGGTAATGTGTCGAGTGTCGTTTCGTGGAACCCTTCAGTTGGAAGTGATTTTGCGGCGTCCGTTGAGGCTTCGTGCCAAGGTTGCGTCCTGTGTGACCAGTGTTGAGAATACGGACAGGTAGGGAACTTTACTTGGGTAGGGTTATTGTTTTAGCTAATGTACTAAGTCCTTTATAGTGTGTAGTACTAGTAAACTATGTGTGAGCTTATTGCAGAGCTACCTAATTTATTGTTAGCAACTGAGTTTTGTATCGCATTGGACTGGATTTCTGATTAGGGATGATTGAGCAGCGGTGGTGCAGCGGTATCAGCCTTTGAAATATAAGGTCGCGGGTTTGATTCTCAATCATGCCCACACAACTTTGTGTGAACTGTTTCATCCCCGCTGCTCAATTTTAGTTAAGTAAAAAATCGTGAGGAAACCTGTCTAAGAACTAATCATACTAGGAGTTGAGAGAGTTTAGGCCTTAATCCACACACCCAAGTGCGGGTTGGTGGATGTCACATGTCCTCGTATGATATTTTTTTTATTAAATATTTTATTTGTTTAACACAAGTCCATACATGTTATGTGGTCTTAAATATGATAAGACTAAAATCACTATGTTTTGTCATTTAGACATACAAATAACAATATTAAATACAATAAAAACAAAAGAACGCTAAACATATTTTTTTAGTACAGTGGGCAAAAAAGAAAACTCTTAGACATGCCGAATTCCTCACGAATGCTTTCCTTCACCGTTATTGAGCAGCGGCGATGTTCCAATTCACACAAAGATGTGTGGACACCATTGGAAATCGAACCCGCGACCTTATAATTTTAATGTCAGGCCCGTACCGCTGCGCCAACGCTGCTTTTAACGTTATTAACGTTTTATCTTGTCCTATAACTAATAGAATCCCTTTCCTATAGCACACTTAACCCTTACATAACACTAATATCTAATTAACATCATTAGATAAGCACAAACTATCATTTCATTACACTTAATGACAGTAAGCTGTGTTTGCCACACAAATCAATTAAGGGTCAGCTAACCACGGACCTCGACCCTTAAGACAATGGTGTATTGCAATGAGTATTCAGCAAATAGTTGAGAAGGAAATTCATTGGCACCTTGGGTAATTAGCTTTTGTTCTACCGGAAAGTTTGTTTCTATGTAATTAAACATCAACATTTTTATAAAAAACTAGCTGCCCCAGCGAACTTCGTACCGCGCAAAATTGTGAATCTAAACCATTCCCAGATCCCCTTGAACACACACAAAAAATTTCATCAAAATCGGTCCAGTCGTTTAGGAGGAGTTCAGTCACATACACACGCACACAAAAAATATATATATTAAGATTATCGCTAATGTCGTAAAAAAAAAATTTAGATAGGCTTGCGCTTGACTACAACTTGCCTGATGTTAAGCAATAATGTAGTTTACGATCGAACGCGCCTGCCTAGTATACCGATTCACTCGTGATTACGAATGATTATCGGTGAGAAGGTGGCAGTGGAATGAGCCTTCATATGGTTAGAAACAGGAGCAACAATTCTGACCCACCCTCTTTACGGTGTCCGCAGACATCGCACTGGAACACGGCAAGGCCGCTTGGCGGTGCGGCTTTTTCTGGTGGATGGTCACTAACCACTGAAGACTACCACCAGTTGATTGTCCACCTTCATTTATTTTGATGCTATTTCAAAGTCTTAGGCGTTACATAATTTTAATGAAGAAATCGATATTAATCAATTCCTAAAGGGAAGCTGATTGGATTCGGCTTGTGTGGACTCTTCGCCACTGCTCTGTGTACTTGTATGAATGAATATATTTTTTTATTACTTTATTTTTGGAACGAAGTTCCTTATCGCGCTTTGTGAAAGGGGGCTAAACGGAAAAAAATCTTACGAAAAGTTGTCACGCACGACACTTTTTGCTATAGTACTTAAGATATTGTAAGCTGTGTGGCGTGCGCATGTTTCTCTGTCTGTCTCTTTCTCTCTCTAGAGATAGAAAAAAAATTAATAAAAAAAATATTATTATAACTTAAAACCCGTGCCCAGGAGTGGGACACTAAAAAGGGTTGAAGTGATCTGATAACTTAAAAAAATAAAATTTTATTACAATTCCTTCACTAATTAATCGAAAGGAACTTCGTTCCATCCGGGTGTCCCTTGACACCTCTCAAGTTTATATTACCACATACTAGGTATTACTACATCGGGTGCAGTAAGTACTAATATTGTTAATAACTCCGGGGCGCCGTCACTGACTTCGTAAAACATTCACTTCACACTATACCTAACACTGTTTACGACACAAAACTTGTTACACTCATATTTTACGACCACGACAGTCGTGTTTAGTAACACTTTTGTAGTGTTTACAAAAGAATCAAATTATATTTCTAATTTATTTCAAAAGAAAGTCAATTGTCACCTGTTGAGAATTTTTGTGTGTGAGAAGTTTAGAATCGTAAAAATATTTTTATAGTTATATAGAATATTAAAATGTAATGTGATACAGTGTGTTTTATTACTGAAATCTCATTTATTTAAAGTAATTTTTAACTTTGTACTTTGAAATACAAAATAGGTACCTTTATTGTTAAGGAAAACCGAGGTTTACTGCCATACTCATCAGCGTATATCACAATATCGCAGAAAATCTTGTGTATAAAACCGCGCGCTGACTGCCCACCAGGATTCACTGTGGCAAGCAGAGCGATTAGTAGAGTACAACTGCGGTATTATTAGTGTTAACAACGTTTTTAATTCTGTTGAAAGAAAGGAAAGCGCATTTATATGGTTAAATGAAAAAAAACGAAAGAAAAAGCTCAAGTCTCGGGTTTCTGATATTGTAATAGCCACGAAAAAAAATAAAAAATTTCTTTGAGACCTTTTTAAGGTATTTTAAACGTAATTAATGCTGGAAAATATATTACGATAATTTTGTTTTCACGGCCCAATACTATATTTTCGTTACTATGTAGTATTTATCTCATAAAAAAATAATTCTAAGTTACAATTATGGACCCTATCGGGCACAGCAATGTTGTATATTTATTTATATTATTAAGTATAACAAAAAAATAAAATAAATAACATATTAATATTTTTAAGTATGGTTTGAAGCATAGGTATGTTATGTTAACAGATTATAAAACAAAAGAACGAGACGGGTAATACGACTGCAAAATCGCTAACCGCTTGACGCTGTATTCCGTGGACTGTCAGTAATATGTATGTAAACGCGCATTTGATTTTAAATAGAAACCAGTGGTAAGCACAAAGAGATAAGTGAAGAAAAGCCTTTCAACTGTCCGTTAAAACGGTCTCAGCTTTTCAAATCCAAACTTGGGACCTGTATTGTGTCCCATCGTCTTATCAGCACGAACTTCGTCTATGAGACAATAGGAAGATACAAGTAGTTGGCAGCTGTCCTCACTTTCGGTAAATTATTTTGGGTTGAAACTATTGGGTGGAATTCGTGATTTTGCAGTTACGCCCTTTTGACGAACGGGTTGATTTAAATAAGGTAAATGCATTCGAAAAGGACTGGAATTATCATATTTCCCTTTTACTTGCAATCATATTTATATTCGGTTGCATTATAAAAGAAAATGCTACGCATTTAAAATTAGAACTCTGTAATTATAAATGTTCTTTTTTGTTTGCTTCTTTTGATTTGGTTGCATTTGAAGTACTAGAAAATACATTCAAAATTAGAACACATTTTTTTTTCATATGTCATTTTAATCAGGTTCTAAATTTAATTTGTATAAATGTTCCGTTGAATTAAACAGAAAGTCCAATAATGTCTACAGACAACGTAAGTAAATGAACATGAGTAGTAAAATAGAAATCCGACACCGCCGCCATAATGTGAGGTGACACGTAATTCAATTAATGCGGTCACCCCCGACCGAACAAACACCGTCTAAAAGTTATACCGCTATCGTTCGACCGTGCTATTTGCATATCATAGGGACTCACAAGTAAAAAGGGGTAAATGCATTTCTAAATTATTAAAATTAAAACATTTTTTTAAAGAATTTTATTTTATTCGAATTGGATATTTTAATTAAAATCAATATATTGGGTAGATAGAACTGACTTTTTAGAGTTCCGTACCTCAAATGGAAAAAACCGAAACCTCATAGGATCACTCTGTTTGCTGCTGAAAACAATAATGTGATTTTTATAAAGCAGGCTACATTAATTTTCTTTTTTTTTAATTATTGAGAGCTTAGGTTATATAATATTTTTTTTACTCACCCATAAAACGATTAAATTCATTTACCGTACTCTGAAACACAACAGTGAGAGATGTGGAGGGTTAAAGATTACGCTAGCGTCCGATAAACAACATCTGTGACCACAACCCTCCAATTGTCTGAATCCCAACGACCCTACTATGTTTTTAGCTTCTCATTTATCGATCGCACTTGACGGGTTATGGACAATTATAACATTTGCATATCGTCTGCGGTTTGAACATAATCGATTAACAGTTACGTGTTTTTGTGTTGCGTCTGTAATTCCTATGTTTATTTAATGTAAATATGGAAATTATATACTTTGTGACTTCCGTGACTTGAGGTTTTTGTACCTAAGTATAAAAGTAAGTTACCTACATACTTATAGGTGAAAAATTACTTATACCGATCTCAAAGATTGTACAAAAGATACAACCTCTTTTTAAACATAATTAAAAAAAAGAATTAATCAATTCGGATGCAATTTTTTGTAGTTATTTTTTTTAAGGCACAGCTTCGTTATATACGTATTATTTAATTTATTAGTATCTTACAAGTTCATTTGGAAATGGTCCCATTTCAATTAGTCGGTTTAGAAAACAAAAAATTTGTAAATTTTTGGGAATTGTTTGAAAGTGACTTTTCTGCTTTCATAGTTTACAAATACAACAAAACGCTAAATACATTAAAAAGACACTGACTTACAACAATTATTTCAATAACTACACAATACTATACTGAAATACTAGATGAATCCAGATAATACGATATATCACCGGAATAAACCAGATAAAACCGATGCAACTATCAGAATAGCAAAAACAACAACAAAGTTAAGACCGAATACGCCCATTAGAGGTCAATAGGCCCTTATTTTCATCTTTAGCAGGACATTAGTGATCGGCTATCGGCTCTTAAAGATTGTAGTTATAAAGGCTTATACACACGCATTTAGACAATTTCCATCTTAGGCGTGCTCAATACCGGTAAAGGCAAAAAACAGGAACTAGCACATCTTAGGACGAAACAATTTGAGGATATGTGATATTCTCCAAATCGCACTTAACTTGGCTAGCGTAGAATAATAATAATAATAATAATAATATAGTGGGACATTAACACACACGGTCATCTGATCCCAAACTAAGCAGAGCTTGTACTATGGAAACCAGATAACTGGTAATATACTACATATAATACTTTTCTTTTGTAAATATATACTTAAATATAGATAATTACACCCAGACACAAGACAAACAGACATATTTAAACAAATGTTTGTCTCGGGTGGGAATCGAACCCACGACCTGTGGCGTGAAAAGCAAGTATCTTACCGACCACGCCACCGGCCCGTCATAAACTTATAAACTTAAAGAAAACTGTTAAACTGTTAAACTTTTAAGATAGTTGTAAGAAAACCTGTGCTGTGAACAGTGAGTTAGGTACCTCCACTAAAAGGTTATTTGGTGTAGTGTTTTCTTCCTTATTTTTTTTTTATCCATATGAGCACTATCCAGAGTGACGACCTCGGTAGTCGAGCGGTGGAAGCCGTCCGATTGGGTGCCCGGGGGGTCGCGGTTTCGCTTCCCGCCCCGGACAATATTTGTGTAACAACAAAAAATTGTTTCGGTGTCTGGATGGTTGAGGGACTACCCTCCGTGCCTCGGAGAGAACGTTAAGCCGTCGGTCCCGGTTGTCCCATAACACATCTATGACAATCGTTACATGTAGTCAGTAGTCAATATAATCTGACACCTGGTCTAACCATCTCGGCTACTGGTTCCCTACGGGTTTCGAGGTCTGATGGCAGTCGCTCGTATAATTCTGGTAGCTAGCCGCATCAGGGTAGACTGGGAGCCGACCCCAATAGAAATGGGAAAAAGGCAAGGGGAATGATAAAATGATGAGCCCTATCCAGAGTCCTATACAGCTGCATGAAAGAGTAACTCATGTCTTATGTTATCTTAGGAAAGTTTTGGTACATATATGTACTTTGTGTGTATCGTGTAAAAGGACCTTAACACTGGGGTCACGCGGACATGAGCGCCGGTCTTAAATTAGATGAGATTACAATCTGCTAATTAATATTGGTTGCACGATCTAATGTTAGCTATTTGGTTCCACGTTCTATTCCCGGGTTGGTGTTAGACAAAGTATGGCATCAGTTAAGGTATCTATTGAACTTGAAGTTATGGTTTAGGTTTTCTAACAAATGTTTTTTTAAAGGTTAATTATTACGTTACTTTTATTAGCCATGTATTAGCTTCATCTAGGTACAAAATAAACTTTGTATGGCCGACATAGGTATCTAACTTAAAGTTTTTTCTAATAATTTAGGATTTGGCTTGATCATTTATAAAACAAAATGTATTTTTTATCTTTACTAAAGAGTAGGCTTACGCTTGACCACAACTTGCCCGATGTAAAGCAATGATGAAGTCTACGATGGAACGCGCTTACCCAGTAAATATTTACTTAGATTAAAGGTTTGAGTTCGAACAGTTTTAATGCATTTTTTTATGATTAGATAGGTAGGTATAATGTAATTATGAATAGAATTTAGATCAAAGCACATCGTGAACAAATTACTGTGTCATTTTAAACACATAAGTTAACTTTAAAAGAGCGTAACTAAGTACAAAAATTAATAATAATCCATTTTTTTTATTTTAATAATGCAACTTTCAATTTTAATCTATGACTTTTTAACTCAATTTTAATATTATGAATTTTTTTATATTCAATAATAATTAATAACTATAAATTTTTATGTAATGTATATGTAATTGTAAATTGCCGGTGGCGTGGTCGGTAAGATACTTGCTTTTCACGCCGCAGGTCGTGGGTTCGATTCCCACCCGAGACAAACATTAATGATGAACATTTGTGTTTGTATCGAGTCTGGGTGTAAATATCTATTATAAGTATATATTTACAAAAGAAAAGTATTATATGTATAGTATATACCAGTTATCTGGTTTCCATAACACAAGCTCTGCTTAGCTTGGGACCAGATGACCGTGTGTGTTAATGTCCCAGAATATTTATTTATTTATATTTATTTATATTTATTTATTTACTTTAGTACGATTGTAAGAAATATAAGGCTTTTTTATTTTATTTATTTATTTAACTACAAAAATCACAAAAACTAATTAATGACAATGATCAAAACTCTCGAATACCGATGCACCTTTTTATTTAGGCGTTGAAGCGTATCTGTCATTGATAAAGCTCGCACGTGTATCAACCCTCAACCACCCTACAAAGTCATCAGATAAACTGACAGACAAAGCAAACCCGAACAAGATTATAACAGGCTACACTATCCTTCTGATTAATATTTGCATCCACTCTTAGGGTTAATATCAACAAATTTTCAAATTACACCATTATCCTTTATTAATAAAGTGCTAATTCATTTATCACGGTTTTCAGTTACGCCTTTTTTATATTATGGAGATATTGCGTTCTTTAAAAAATGTGCAATCAAAATAATGATTTACTGGCTTTCTTTTAGAGTGCATTTCCTGTTGTTAGGTCGATTTCATTTGTTTCTTTGACACGCTCTGACGAGGGTCCAATTGGAAACGCGCGTATTTGAATTTTTCCTATATTTGTTGTGTTTTTTCGCGTTTTGTTATTAATATTATGCATCGTATGACCTCGGATTCGGTGCGCATCTGTGTACGTTTTATTGGTTGTCGCCCTTTTGTGATTTTATATTGTATGACGTATGTTGTGTGGAAATATTGATTGCATATTAATGTTAACTGCCAAAGGCAGTTTTAATGCATATTATTGTGGTCACTAGATTACAGAAGGATGGTTATTATTGGTATGAATAAAATAAATGTTTGTGATTGCCATAGGTAGGCACTACTTAATACACACAAAACATTTTTTTTTTAACAAGCCTAGGAAGTATTCAAGATCTTGATCTGTTACAGAATAATGAAACCATCGTAACTGAATTTAACATGAACCACAACTAATTGTTTTGTAATTTCCTTCGAAATCAGTTGTTCTTCTTCGAATCCCAAACTAAATAACCTCTAGCAATTACATATCACATCTACGACTTCAGTATGTATGTTAATACGTAAAATATCTACCTACACAAAACTATAGTTCCACTAGCTTTCCGCCGCGGCTGCGCCCGCGTGGACTACATATCATGCGCAGCAGTGGGATAAAAAGTAGCCTATAGCCTTCCTCAACAAATGGGCTATCTAACAGTGCAAGAACTTTTCAAATCGGATCAGTAGTTTCTGAGATTAGCGCGTTCAAACAAACAAACTCTTCAGCTTTATAACATTATTAAGTAAAGTATAGATAAAATATGCTCAAACAAAAATATAACAAAACCAGTAGTGTGAAAAATGCGATGAAATCAAAAATGTAAAGGGTCTTGTTGGCGAAAAGTATGACTTGCTTACTTACACCTAACATTTATAAACGTGTAACTGACATTCTAATCAAAAATTCTAAAGTCATACCGTCTCCATCGATCTTGACCACAAACCGAACATTCCCTTTAGAATACCATAATATAATAATATTATTTGCGTTCTTAACTTCGTAATAAAGTTTCAGTTTGTATAAAATTTTCAATTGAGTGGAAATTCAGTGGTATTTTAATAGAATTTGCAAGTAATAGAGCTACAATGGGCGAATGATTGGCGCGGTCAAAAACGAAGAGCTACATCTTTTCTGTGAGTAACAATGTGCAGCAAATTTGGTCTCCAAAAGTTATTGTTGAGAAAGTTTATGATTCGTCATTTATATTCTAAGATGCGGTTTTGTGGCTTATTTAATTTTAATAATAAGAGACTATAATTGTCTAAGTTAATACTTTGTTATTCTTGTTTGTTTTTGAAAGACGTTTGATTTTATTATTAAATATGTGCACCTAAATAAAGTATTTTATGTAACTCCTAGGTAGATATTATTATATTTCTTTTTTAAAGCTGTCGAGTTAAGTATTGAATTATTTTTAGGCTTCATTTTAGTATCTAGGTCAATTTTAGTGCATAAAAACTAATATTAAAACTAATTAATGTAAAAACTAAAATTAAGATTTTGCATTTACGACTTTTTTTAAAATGCCTTAAAATAAACTGTTCAGTAGAAATTTTTGTATGAAGAAAATGCAACAACTCCTGTTTTAAGTCAAACAGCTAAATCTCGGAACGCGAGGCCTCATGTCCGACACTTTTTCAAAATCGTGACCCGCACCGAGTCCCGCGGCTGCATCGTCACGACCCGTGTACCGTTACCATCCCTACACACTCAAACAACCTGTTTTTGCATATGTTAGAAAGAGATAGATATGGTTTTAAAAGTCTGGTTTACTGCCTGAAGGATTGAAGCTACTCTTTGTATAAATGTGTACTAAAGCGTGATATTCGATATCACTGGCAACGAATAAAAACACTTGTATAAAAATTTTAAAAACATTAAAACCTACATACTTGTATAATTGTATTACTTACATAATAATTGTAAAATTTAGTTCCATATTCAAAAATAAACAAAAACAATACTTTTATATTTTATATTATAGACTCCACTTTTAATAGTAACATCATTCTTAAATTAAATGATAAAAAAATGAATTAGAAAATTGGATTCAATTTAACCCTCCACACGCCACACGCATTATTTTTCTAATAAAAATTGCGTTTTAAAAATGAAAAATAATTGATGATCTTTTTAATTATTAAAATACAAATTTTATGATAATTGTATATTTCACTTTTATTAATATTTATTATTATAATTTATTTTATTAATATTTATTATTAGTATTTACTAATGTCGCTTATTTCTATTATATTCATAATTACGAAATCTGGAATTAGTCAAAGGACAGTAGACAGTCATAACCTCATTGCGATTCATATGCAAATTGCAATAAAATAGTTACGAGAGACGGTTCGTGACTATGCGTTAACAGGATTCAATAAAGACTTCATCTTGTGTGTCAGATTTAATATCATTTCACATAATGGTACCTAGATTTTCGAACTTATAGTACATATGGGGGACATAAATAAGTATCATAATGCATTTACAAGGCACATAGGCAAACTAATGTAATACTTCGATTGACGTTTCGACACTGGTTACACCGGTCGTGATCACAACCAGATGCAGATAAGTCATGATCATCTTTGCTATAAATGTACTAGTCAGTGTTTTAATTGATGTGATAGATGTGGTAGTGATATTTGTTAGATACCAAGCCTACAGTGACGTCACATCGTTTTTTTTTTACTTTAGATATTCAAGTTCTTCTTTAACATTTTGGAAAATGACCTTAAAATTCGGAAACACCTGATTTTCCTCATTGATCAATCTGTTCTCTAATTTTACTTTTACTTAAGTAGTTACATTCATTATCCTCATCATCGGCCTATGGAGATCCTAATAAGCGCCATTTGACCCTGTTTTCGGCTTGTTACATCCAACTACTGCCAGCTATCTTTCGCAAACCAACACTTTACCTAGCTGGAGGACGTCCTACTTTATTTTTGCCAAGTCTCCAGTCAAAAACTCGCCTACCCCAGCGATTATCAGTTCTCAGTCAATTCAGCTTGCTCATCCTTTGAAAATATTAAATATGTAGCTAATTCATAAAGCTAGACAAACGAATGTCGTAATATCAAAGCATACCTACAAACATTACAAAGTATTGTGTTTAAACTGTTTTAATTGTAATATTTGTTACATGACCAACATCATGATGACGATGCACTATAGTCATTGTTAAGTTATATTTTCTCCGGTTTTTAATAGAGGTATGCTATGCGTGTAATGTGTTGAGTTGTCGAAGATTTCATAATGTCAGTGACGGTTATAAAGCTTTTAAAATAATTGAATACGTACCTAATGGAAATCAAATACAAATAATAATATTCTCACAATACACCCAGAGTCATCTAGTTCCAAATTAAGCAATTCTATTTGCTTGTGTTTTCAGTAGGTACTAGGAATTACTTATATACTTACTTACTCTTTTTTGTAAGTGTATATTAAAATAAAATAAAAATAAGGCCATCTTTTAATGACAATAATTTATAGATATGTTCATCAGACTTTTATAGAGGACTTTTATTTTTAACTTGGCGAAGAAAAATATATTTAGGAAACTGGCCTTTGGTGGATTAAGGCCTAAACTCTCTCAACTATTTTAATACAAGAGTCCAGCAGCGGTGCACTAAGGGTACTTTAGAAAACTTAATTGTTAATTGTAATCAATTATTCTTAGAACACAACTAAATAAACCTACACCTAATAGTAATTATATAAATAAATTCTTGATTAATTAGTCATGAATTAATAGCAGTCATTTATTTTTCTGCGAAAAAAATAATTGATAACTGAGGCGGGGTATATCATATCTAATCATAATTAACTTGATTTTCCTGTACATAATAAGTCTAGTCATGCTATAAAAACACTCATTCATGTTGAAATGCAAACATAATTATTATACTCTACCACTTAAGTCCATAACTACAAATAAATGAGATAAATTACTGACACTACTTATTCTAAAAACGCTTATGCCTGATGCTAAGCAATGGTGTGGTCTACGATGGAATGCGCTTGCCTAATATACCGATTCACTCGCTACGAATAATTTTCGATGGAAAGTTTTTATTTATTCTGGAATAGGCTTGCACTTGTCTACAACTTGCCTGATGTAGTCTAGTGCTCTACAATGCAGCGCGCCAACCTAGTATGCCGAATCCGTATACCCATGGTGGCCATAATGTCTTCCGACATCGCACCGGACCACGGCAAGGCAGCTTGCCGGAGTGGTTTTGTCTGGTGGGTGGTACTAAAATATAGTTATTATATGAAATTGATTTCATTTCTTCTAATAGTGACATAGCAGAATTGGACTTGGCTAGAAGTATAGGTCATGAGTATGTTTTTAAACAGTTGAAACTAGGTATTTGAGGGCTTCTGACATCAACCTTTGCACTTGTCCGGCAAGTGTAGGTTAAGGCCTTAACTCTTTCAACTCATAAAACAGTTGAGAGAAGTGTGCTCGTGCTCAACAGTGGGATGCTAAACGGTTGTTTCTAGCAATAAAGCATATAATATAGAACATAAATGTATAAAAACGGTAAAAAAAATAATTAAGTGCTAACGTAAGCTTTATCTATAACAGAAATAACAAGCAGATAGGTTATCTGTCCATTAATTTGAGAATGGTGACATTTCTAAAACCCGTTTTATATCAAAAAATAAATCGTTAATTTGTTTATAAATACGTAGTTGATATAATAGTTATTCGAATACCATATCTTGGTGGTAATACTATGTTTATATTTAGATTTATATGGAAATTCATTAGGTCATCATCATCTATGACTCACTTTGATTCAAATAATTATCATTCAGATTATAACTATCGATTTAATAAAGCTTAGACTTAAAGCTTAATTGAATTATTTTTACATAAACTGATAACTTATTCAAAATAATTATTAACCAAAATTAACGTATTTTGGTTAATAATTATTTTGAATAAGTAAGCTCATTAATAACATTTAACAACCCTTTTATTGTTCTACTGGTGAGCATCGTCATCTCTCAACTATCTTTAGATTAGGTAGTTAAAACTAATCCACACACATGGCTAAGTGTTGTTGGATCTCACTTATCCTTGAATATTAGATACAAAGACATACCGATTTAATCACAATGTCTCCATTCACTGATAATATAATTTAACTGTAATTTAACAATTTTATTCACACAAAGATGAGTAGATCCAGAATTGAAGCAATATCTCTTTGATAGGTATTGAAATTAAAAACAAATTCTTGGTATAAGATATAACCCAACTACATAATAAAGCTAGTTCCTAGTTCGTACAACTATTACCCAACCAAGTTAAGTTAGTCAGCGGACGGAGAAAGTTGGCCGGCATGGATAAAACTACACTTATTGGTGTTGCATATTCATTGTACCCTCGGGCTTGGAGCTTCACTAAAGACCTCTAGCCATACTAAGAGCCCTACTCTCTTACAGATTTCGTTAGTTTAGTCAGTTTACGGACGAATATGAATTGCACGCACTTGTCCACGCATTAAACAAGTGTTTAGGTAACCTATGCATAAGAAAAAAAAAATTAGGTCAAATTCAAACATTATGTAAGTGTAGTTACATTAATGCGCTAAACCTGTAGATGGATCGTATGGGTTTTTTGAAAAAATCTTTGCACATCCATATCAAATCATATCATTAGTTTATTGACGTTAATTGTGCTTTATTCAAATATAATGTAAAGACGTTTACAGTGAGGCAAATCGCTGCTTTTGGATAATTTTGCAAACACTTTTGCACATGATATCGAATGAATATATTATTGACACTTAGATAATGTATCCGAAATTTGTTCGAATGAAAGCAGAGAGTAGGGCTTCTGATATGGAATATTTCCTACAGTTATGCAGACACGAGGGATCTTCTAAAAATGGTTGTTCAGTTACTTGTAACTAGTTTTATATTGTATTCAGTGTGGTTATAGGAGATATTGTATGTATTCTTATTATAAATGAAAATATCAGCAACTTTTAAAAAAGATTGAATCATAATAAAAACATAATAAATTGAGTTAAATGCGTTCAGCCAGATATATTATTCGGATTTATCAAAATTAAAAAAAGATAGTAATACTGATTATGCAAATAATATGGTTAAGAAATTAAAAAATATTTCTGTTTTAAATGTAACTTTCAGACTTGCAAAAATAATTATTTAGATAATATTATTGATTTATCAATGCAATTATTAATAAAAAATATTTGTTTGATAAACATAATTATTGTAGGGTTGTAACTTTTGCATCATAATTATTTATTGTAAAATTAATAATTATTTTTATTCGTTACCTACCCTAATTAAAAGTAAAATGTGATTCCGCGTAACAAATGCCGAACTAGCAATGAGCGGGAGTCGATTGACTAACTTTCCTCGTTCAATAGTTTATGTGCTCTTACTTGGATTGTAACGACCACTACCTACTATGTTGTAGATAAATAATTATTAGCGTAATAAAATGGCTGACTCAGACAGATTCATATCTAAATTTCATACTACCAATTGGCTAATAGGCATACGGCCCACCCGAGCAAGTGGTCAGTGTAACGGATGCTTACAACACCAGAGGTTACCTAGAAACAATCACGTGTTTGCTCTTTAAATGTTGACGAGCCTGAACACAAAAAGTGGAGGTGAAAATCACAATTCCCTAACACTCTATTTATCATAATTTCTAATGTTATACCTAATATTGAAAACGAAACGACTTTTAGTTATAACACTTATTACTATTATTTATAGTAATAAGTGTAATAACCTATAGACGCTCAAGTTTGTATTATCTACCTACTATTTTAAGCTAAAACTTCTGATGGATTTTCATAAATCATTCTTCCAGAAATTATGTTTAGATATCAAGTATAGGTACCATGCGGACGAGGTCGCAGCCGAATCCTACTCTTCTTAATCTAAATTTTTGAATAATTTAACTTTATGAGTCTTTAATTGGTAATTAATTAATCATTAACCAACGTTAATGTAACTGTTTAAATTAAAAAATTTGAATTAGAAATAAATCAAGAATGTCTTTTAATTATTAAAGAATGTCGACAGGCGTTTTAATAAAAAAAATAAAAAAATAAGTATTTGCATTCAATCCTTTTCATTTCATTCAATTTTATTTTGAAAGCTATTTGAATACTCAGAGATAGTCAACTATGTCGCCAACATGTCGGAAGCGTCCTGTCGCCATGCCTCACAGATTATCGTACGAGACTTGTGTGACGAGACGAGACTCACGAGACTTTGCAACTACAAAATGTACTCCAGCAATTCAATGGCTAGTTCATATTAAGGCTTAGGATGGTTAGATATTATGACAATCAGCTATCAAGTCACAAATCCAAGGAATTATTTAGTTTTGAAACAAATTATTAATTACTTATGTTTGAATCAATGTATTATATTAATTCATAATAATTATTAAAATTGTAATTATAAACATTTAAATCACTCTAAATTACTTTTCTGACAAAACTGAGTCACGATAGGTATAATTAGTTGAAGTGAATATCTAATATATAAACTGAAGGTCTGAAAATGGTATTTATTTTCTTGTATTCATTCTTACTATAGATTGGTTACATAATTAAAAGTCTCACACCTAATTTCGAAGTCCATTCCATGATAATTTTATTTAGTAACTTAATACTTAAAATAGTTCGAATGCAAGTCAATAAAAATAGTTAAGAAAATTAATGTTGAAATAATGATAATTAATTAATGTTGACGCCTCGCGCCAGCCACGAATATGTTTACATAATAATATAATAATTATTATTCGTTTTAATTATTAAGACATTTTAACGCCAACAAGTTGATCGTGCGTTTACAATTTGTATTAAGTTTCTCGAATAATAAATACTAATAAATTAAAATTGTAATCTGATATTTATGTGCGTTCGAAATTTGAATGTTTATAAAATTCGAACGCCGATTTGTTAGATTTTAAAGTTACGTAGATTTAAAATAATAATTAATATTATTCGTGTCAAACGACGTCAATTGTGTCTGTAATAATAATTAAGTAATCATTTATTAATTAAATTAAGCAATATCATTATTTCGTCTATTACTAGACTGCGTTATGGGATTTTAATACTGTTTTCACTTTTCACTCATAGAATGAGCGATAAACGAGGAAGGAATGTGTATAATTTACACCCCAGTGAAAGTTAAGTATACCTACTCAAGTACTAAATTGTGTTTTCATAATAATGATTGATTCTTGGTAATAATAGTTAGAAATAGAAAGATTTTTAACTGTTTTTTATAAGGTTATATACAAATAAAATCAGGGTGCCTAATTTATTTTTATCAGCCTTTTCTGCCTCAATGTTAACCTAAAGCTATTGTCTATAGGTTTTGTCTATTTAATTTAATAAATATAAAAACGTCGAGCTCCCCCGACGCTACGAAGAGTCCTTATCCGGCCTCTATTTTACCTAAATAAATATTTTGTTTTCAAATCCCGACTAGGGATTTCTATCTAATAACTAAAATCGGAAATCAGTTAATCCCCCATACGATGTACAAGAAACGATAAATTAGTTTCCAACTCGATTAGGTAGCAACACTACTTTGATTTATAATCGATGTTCCTAATAAATGTAATATAATTACGAATATTTTCGCTGCGCTAGACATATTTATAAATTTTGTTAATCCGAATTTATTATTTAATGCTATATTAGATTAATAAAAGGAAATTTTAGGATAAAAATAAATAAAACGAAAAATGTTAGTAATTTTAAATGCCGTTTGTATTAATATTAATCTAAATTACGTGAAATAAATTAAACTTAATAGTAAATGATATAAGGCAACGTTTTGAACGCAAATTAATTATTTACAAAATACGTACAATTTTTACATCAAAATCGCGAGCTCCGGAGCACAATAAGTCGCGGCCTCCCCTAAAGGTCCCGACCGACCGCTTCGAGGAGCGAGAGTTATTATCCCCGTTCACAAAAACCCTAACATGACGCCTAAATACGCGTATCATTTACGACGTTTATATGCGTCAAAAATAATCTCAACTGAATACGTCTAAAACCGTTGCGTACCGTCTAAAGCCAACACCTCTGTTCCGATCCGTAACCATTACGTCAACCACCCTCGTCAGTCTTTAGCAGCTTCCCACTTCCCTCCCACAGTTTGAATGGTGATATATTACTACTACTAGCTTCAGGCATGCGTGGGCTACTGGTGTAATTTGAAGATAGTCTTGAAGGAGTAGAGAGGAAGCTACCGTAGGACAACGAGGAGTTGACGCCTAAAGACGTGTCTAATGTGGAATAGTAGCCCGATGACGCCGCAGAGGGTTGCGGGGCGGGCTGTACACGAGTTGCTTCCGCGTAAGCATCTAAATGCGTCCGTACTAACGCAAGCAACTCCCCGTAGTTGGTAACAGTAGCACCAGCACCCGCGACTCTGTAAAGCAACAAACGCGCCTCCCCAAAAAGACAGTCCAAAATTTTACCTGTCGTGAAGAGGACGATGGCTTTCAGACAGGAATACTCCGCTGAGTCCACGTGGAGTGCTTTTAGCTTCTCCACTTGCTCTTGGAAGATTCTTATATGGTCCATGAAGGCGACGACTCTGTCCGCTGCCATTGGAGACGCATGAAGTCCGGCTGCTGCGAGTAACGGTGCCACATGCAGCGGCATCGAACATTGTGATGCATTGAGGACAAATAACTCTGACCAGACCAGCCTTAGTAACGCGACTTGGTCGGTCACTTGTAGATCAGGGAAGAAGGGTATATTCCGCGCCCATTCGACAGCGGAGAACAGTAATCTCGCAGCCAGTTCGCAGATATTATCTATGCCCATAACATTGGCAGGTTGCACACATTGTCCGTATCTTGAGGTGGGGTAGGGCTCGGCTCGGAGGAGTAATGAGATGTAGGAGGAGAGGTAAGGGTGGCTGTTGAGCCCAGCGGAGGGGTCACCGTTGGATAACGCGTACTGTCCAGGCAGAGCTAATCCCGCAGGTTGCGATGGAGGTACCCGACCTCTTTGTACAGCTGTAACAATAGAAAAAAACAAGTTAGTAAAATAAGCCAGAAGAGCTTAGAAAACATCGGAGTTAAGATGAATTATTACAAAACAAAAGAGTTCGGATCAGCTAATCTCTTAATTCAATAACTTATTTTAACTATGTACGGGCAAACCCGTGCAAATCAATAGTATAAGTTTTATGTTGACGCGGCCGCGCAGTGACCAACTTATTTCTTTATAAAACGCACTAAAACATAATAACAATCGGTTAGTAATTGCAGCAAATTCGTCGACATAGCATTCTCCGCGACCTATAGCTCAGTTGTTAACTCCGCGCCGCGTACCTAGCATTAGCAATATCAAATGTATAGTGTAAATTCGTGTAGTTAATTTATCATTCTTTATCATTATCATTTTATCTTTCATTTTACAAATCAACCGTACAAACTAGCTTGAATACCTTTAAAGTAAGTTCTTTTAATACGTAACTGACAGCACGTGGTACTGACATGTCAATCTATCTTATAGTCTATCCTAGTCCAAAACCTCTATGATATGCTAACATGCCAGAATGGCTGTATGTGGCTGAATTTATGGTAACGGTTGTCTCATAAATGAAATAAAAACAAAAAGTAACAAACAAAACAAACTCTAGTTAGAATATCAATAGGTTTAAACTAATTATAGTGCAAATTACATGACTAATAACTATTTAACAATGTCAGTAAAAAAGATTAAAATCTCAACAAGACATTTAAATAAGGCATTAGACTCAATTACTTACAAATAAACTACTAAGTAAAACAGTAATCAAACGACAATCATGATTGATTCGAGTGCCACTCTATTATTATACAAAGAATTACTCGTAAATATTTACTATGGTATGTAATCGAATATAATTGCGTGTATTTTAATCGATTCTCGGTAAATACCGGTTTTGTTACTACACTAGCGCGTGTTCGATTTAGAAAAGTAATTAATGGTTACCGATGCGTGTGAAATATGATTTACTAGTTTCCGCCCACGACTATGTCTAAGTGAAACTCCGAAATATCTCATGGAATTCGAACAATTTTACTGTTTTTAAACAGTTAAAACAAAGCAAATTTTATAATAATCAGTCATATTTATTAAAATAATATTGTATTTGCCTTTCTGAATTACGGTTTTAACCTTTGGGATAATACTGGTAGGTCCATCGCTGTACAAAATTTCATTAAAATCTGTTTTTGCCTGTAAAAAATGAATCCATCCATTCACAAAAGTTTCTCACAAATAATTGCGTTTATAAAATTAGAATGATTTTATTTTGAACTCATAGCCACAAAACTAATAAATACCCCAATATTTTTTTTCTAGAAATGTATTGTTCGTCTTCTCTCATCGCTAAAATGACTCAATCTATGGTTGTAAAAAACTTTTTGTTAGCAAAATAATAAACTAAAGGCAATAACATCTAAGCTCGAACACTAATGTCCGTATCAATCAGGTTGTCAAAACCTATCAATAGCCATTTTTAAAGTCACGACCATGCTCTTAGAAACAGGTGAACACAATGCAAATTGGAAAACATTGTGCGTAAACTTAAAAAAGGTTATATTGTATTTTTATATTTTTACTTTTTAAATTATCAAAAATGCGTACCAAAACTGATTATTTTTATTACGAACCATGCATACGGTCCATAATAATATTTTACCATAGTATCTGCTGTCTACTAACTGTAATCAATAAGTTACATTTGTTTTGTGTAACTCTACGGACGTTAAAGAATGAACCTGTTGTTGTTGACTACAACGAGCTATCCCAAAGATCGTGACGCCACAAATCATCGATACGATCCGAGACGAATCGACGTGAAAACGCGGAATCGCTGCCTCTAATCGTTTATTCGGAAATGCTCACAGTCGAACAAAAATGTACAGCGCGCCAAGCATTCGGAGCGCGCCACGTTTTTTGGCGGGAATGCATCGCTAGCCGGCGCGAATGCCCGCGCACGCGCTCTCGACCTTTTTATTTCTTGTCAATGCGATGAAAAAAGGTAACACGTAAACAGGTTGTATTATACTTTTTATAACGACAAGTTGACTGGCATTCGGTTATTGTCCGAATTTTCCCACATTATTGCTGAGATTTTGATATTAAATTGTTATGACATTTGATTTTCTGTTTCTCATCACTGTAGCGATTGTACGCACACGAGCGATATTTACCAACGAAATATCACGATACCAATCATCAAAATAACACGCATTCACGAATTACTCGCATCAACAATTCAATTAAAGTGTTACATCGCCGGAATAATTCCGTTTGAATTAGAGTAATTGCGCGCGTGATTAGCCGGCTACAGAAGGAAATGTAGGCCGCGAGCTCTCCCACGCCGACGTCGTCGACACCTAGCCTAATAGCGCATCATTACACTATCAGCCGATACATCTCCGGTACGTCTCGACATCGATGAACATCACTATCTATTCGAATAATCGATGACCACTCGGCGCGAGTTCCAACAAAGCAATTGTCCGATCGCGCTCAATGGTTCAACACTAATTACAATTTGAATTTGGAATGCGCGAAAACTTTTGTTATCGAAATTCTAATACTTACTGAGATTTTTATAAACTTAAAATATGTTTTCTTTCAAAAAGTGACACCTTTTGTACCTATCCAAAATACCTATGTCACTTATAAAAACAACATTTCCGTATCAAACTCGACACGGGCAGAATAGTCGAAAACAACTCAGTTGCCGGAAGAAGAAAAAAAATCATTTCCGTAAAAAAAAATTTACGAAGTTTTTTAAACATAAATTAGTTTTATGTTAAAGAGCACACTCCACAGGTTATCAAGTAACTAAGTTAAGTTACATTATAAAATTAACATAAAATATCTCCGACTAATACGGATCTCTCTCTCTCTCTGTGATTCTAATTAAACCGTCTAACATCGACACCTATGGCGCCCGCTGTTTTTATTTAATTGAATGAAAAATAGCTGTTTAAATTAAAATTTATTAACCATTAAGTACCTATATTACGTTTATTGTGTTGCCTACATAAGTAGGTACCTAGTCCTCTCCTTCCGCGAGTACCAATTTAGGAAATGAAAAAGTATACCTTACTAGCGGCCCGCCCCAGCTTCGCCCGGGTAGCTTTAGCCCACTCAACAATTTACAAAAAATGTGATAAATAAAGAACCGCTCAACCGATTTTGTGCAAACTTCACATAAACCATCTACTAAATAGTCCGAACAATGCCTAAACATTTGGTTTGAATAGGTAAGCCCGTTTTTGAGTTATAAAATTACAACAAAAAGTGGTATTGATTCCCATATAAATAGATTTTAAACCCTGTCTAAAAATGAGCTTTTATAAACTTGATTCTAATCTAATCTATCTGCGTACAAGTTTGTGGCTTTATAGCGCCTACAAGTGGACGGATTTAAACGCAATTTTATTTATTTAAATCTGAAATAATCGAGATGATTAGCTAGGTTTTAGAAAAAAATTATAGTTACCTACAATAATAATATTCTGGGACATTAACACACACTGTCATCTGGTCCCAAGCTAAGCAGAGCTTGTGTTATGGAAATTATACTTAACTGGTATAGGTACGTTATACATACTTAAGCTACTTTCCTTTTGTAAATTATATTTTTTTTTGTAAATTATATAAACTTGTAATAATAGATAATTATGCTATGACCTGTTTTAATCTTAAGACCACTATTTAATATAAGTATTTACCATATTCTGATTGATTCTGAAATAAATGATTATGATTATTATTATTATTATTATTACACCCAAACTCGAGACAGACATTTATTATCTTTGTATGAATTGTTAGATCGCCGCTGCTCAACATCAGTGAAGGAAAACATCGTGAGGAAACCGGCATGTCTAAGAACTAATCATTCGAGGGCATGTTACATCCATCAGCCCGCATTTGGCCAGCGTGTGTGGATTATGGCTTCAACTCTTTCAACACGTAAGAAGCTTGAGAAAATACCCGTGGCCAGCAGTGGGACATTAATAAGGGCACGTTGCCCTGGATGGTTTAGATTCACAAATCATACCCGAAAATGGTAATATTATATAAGTACAGGCTGCAGCCGGTAATAATATATAAGTACCTACCTATTATATTTTATTTATTTATATGTTATATTTATTTTTTGGTATTATTTCAAGTGATTAGGATTGAAATATTATGCAGGACAACTTTTGTCGGGTCCGCTAGTATACTTTTAAAATATTCGTCATTAAGTAGTATAATATTGTGCAATAGATACCAATTCGGGTAACAAACCACGTTTACCCTATTTACGCGGTTTGTTACCAAACGATCTTCTTATGTTTTTAAACATCATCAAGTACGGAGTTATTACACAGATTTTATTGTAAATAACAGATTTTGAGTCTTAAAGTCTCATGATAAGGTTGGTATTTGTTTAGTTGGTTATGGTCAAGCGTGATCTTGACATAGATCTCGTTGAGGAAACTTTAAACTAATATTATGGATGTTTTAGATCTCAGTTGTATAACAACTAGTGGTCAAGCGCAAGCCTATTATTATGGAATACAAAAAAAGGAAAAAATATTTGTGCAATCTTTTCGAACAATCATCGCCATCTTGCATATGGTTTGGTTGTATGAAACTTGTCAATTGTATACAATTCCTAGGAAATGTATGTACATACATTTCCTAGGAATTGTATACAATTGAGTACATATGTACATTTTACATTTCCTAGTAATGAGATGATGCTAGGAAATACATATCTATAAAATAAATGGTTCTATGAATGAAACCAACGTTTTAGTTAAAGATGAAATTTGTTTTTGAGACTTACTAATGAACAGGGGCCGATTAAGCTCTATAGCACTCGCCAGCCGTTGTCGTTACTATTGTAATCTAAGAGTACCTATTCGGGCTGGTGGTGTGGTAATTTGAAAACCTTTTCTATGTGCTGTGTTCCCACTTTGCCTGGAGGGAAATGGATATTCTTACTTTCCAACTGTTCATAATATCTCTCTGATAAAATTCGTGCGGGTTCCAAGACAATGTTAGGTGTCCCGAGACTCTTCGCAGCTCGTCGCGTCGCTGTCGATCCTGGCTTACAGGACATGAAGTGAAGGGTGGTGGGTTGAGTCCAAAAACCAATAATGACAGAACGATACTCATCATCATTCCCCTTACCTATTTTCCCCTTTTTATTGGGGTCGGCTCCCAGTCTAACCGGACGCAGCTAGCTACCAGAATTATACGAGCGACTGCCATCAGACCTCGAAACCCGTAGGAAACCAGCAGCCGAGATGGTTAGACCAGGTGTCAGATTATATTGACTGCTGACTACATGTTACGATTGTCATAGATGTGTTAAATGACAATCGACGGCTTAACGTACTCTCCGAGGCTCGGAGGGTAGTCCCTCAACCAATAAGACACCAAAACAAATTACGGACGGATTAACGGACGGCTTACACCGCTCGACTTCCGGGTCGAGACTATGACAGAACGATAGTAACTAAATTATTATTTTTTATTCATTGTTTTATATAGTTATATTATTAACAGGAAACCTCCTGTCCTAACATTATTTATAGATTTCATAGAATCACTGAAATATTCCGGAAATACCGATTTTTGGGACAATTTCCGTGAACTTAATTAGTCGTGTAATATTTGTTGATAAAGCTTTGTCGGGTCGCTTCATTAGCGTTATAAATAATTAGGTATTAAGTTCCACGTGCGGCTTCGCCCGCGTGGTATCAGGATAAAATGAAGTCTATGTGCAATTACAATGCGTCCAGTACAATTTTTTTCTACTTTTATATATTTAGATTATTAATCTAGTTAAAATGTGGGGCGGTTAACTATAAGAGTTATAACTATTTAAATTACCTATTAATTACCTGATATAGGGCTGAGCTAGAGCCAACCTTGTAGAGACGTTTTTTAAATTACGTTTTTATAAGCGAAGAATAGTACAGACTAATTTACCTTCATCAAAATGAAATTATATCAAAATTAATAATAATTAATTATTATTAATCATTATTTATTTTTATAAAATAGATTTTTGCAGATCCGTATAATTACAATTATGACGAAGGTATGACAGAATCCTGGTATCGGTATATTATATTGATAACTTCATTTTTAAGTCCTAGTCCTAAGTTTATCCTTCCAACACAGGCATATTTTGCCAATAAACGTTTTTTGTATTCGTATTTTTTGTATTTGAAGTCCATTAAGCAAATCTTATGACGAAGTTATGTCCAAAACCTCCTGCTTTCTGGAGTCAGTTAAAATAAAGTGGTAGTAAAATATCAAACTTTACCAGAATAAGGTAAGTTCGTTGATGTCGTTTCCACAACTATAATTGTTTCCGGAGCCCTATAATGCATTTTATCGTTCATTCGTTAATACATTCCAGCTATATAATCTTAATGCCGAGAATAATAAATTGATTCTCAATAAACTCCAATTTGCATACAAATATGACAGACTGGTACCAATTTAGATTCCACTCTTTCGTTTGAATGGCAACGCTAATAGGCAAAGCTGTTTTATTTGGTTTACTTTAGCCGGCATCTTTTATTTGATTTTAATTTTATGTAAAAAAAATTGTCACTATAAAATTAAAATTATAATTACGCGGCTATTATTGTTATATTAATAATTAACTTTAAATCTATAATGTAAAAATGAATCGTAAAATGTGTTGGTAAGCGCATACTCGAGAACGGCTGGACCGATTCCGCTAATTCTTTTTTTAGAATGTTCCTTAAAGTACGAGGATGGTTCTTACACAAAGAAAAATTAAAAAAAAACAACCTCCTCAGAAACGTCTTGACCGATTCGGTAGGTCTGAGAGTAGGTCTTAATCTATTTTCGGACATGGTAGGTGGCACTGCTTTCCCGGGCAGGACGACGTGTGCGGGGTCCGCTAGTTATTAATAAAACGTGATTTAGTAAAACAAAAAATGGGAGCCTATAAAAGTGAAATCAACGCCGTCTAGATTTAGAAATACAATACCGCATTCGAAATTTAAATCACGCGCGAACGCGTTACTTTATTGACAGGCGTGTGATATAAGGCGGGAAAACTTTTTAATCGCTAAATTACTATCGTAATTACTTCCTTAGAAGTGTGGTAACTAGAATTATAAGATTGTAGATAATAATTTAATTCACTTATAATAAAATCATGGGTTAATTTATTAGTGTTAAGTCTTATTGCACAATGTTATGATATAAAGTAACAAACACTGCAGATGGGTAAAAACAACATCGAGAAAGAGGCTAATAGAAGAATACAGCTGGGTTTGGCAGCATATTTGAAATTAAGTCGAGTCTTCACGTCACCACAGAGTCTATAGACGAAAGTCTTCACCAGTGTGTGCTACCCGTTGTGACATATGGAGCCGAAACGTGGACACTCACGGTAGGGCTGCTACATAAATTCAAAATCGCACTGAGTCTGTCTGAAGATTCGAATACGGAATGAAGTGATCCGACATAGAACTAATTTAATCGTCATAGCTCACCGGATTAGTAAGCTGGAGTGGCAGTATGTCGGTCATATCTGCCGCGGAACCGACAACCGCTGGGGTAAACAAGTTGTTTAGTGGAGACCACGAATTGGCAAACGCAGCGTAGGATGCCCTTAGACTAGGTGAAGTGACGATCTCAGCAGGGCGGCCGGCAAGAACTGGATGAGAAAAGCCGCGGGTCATGCTCAGTAGCATGTTTTAGGAGAGGCCTATGTCCTGCAGTTGACTTAAATAGGCTGATGATGATGATGGTGATGATGATGATGGTGATATAAAGTAAAATACTATTAGAATGAGCAATGTCACAAAAGCAAAGATGCTCCATTTGAAATTTAAATATCCGGTTTTGCTTGCACTTCCTTTCTGATAATTTTTTTGCTATATCCTAGACAGTTTAGGCGCCGCGGGAGTTGGCCGGGTTCCAAATCTTGAGCCACATCACGTGCGCTGCTGTCGACCCAGGATGCAGGAGTAGTCCGCTATTGTGTGAGTATAGTCCCAAGAAAGCAGACTGTAATTTTTTAACTACTAAAGAGTATCTAATAAAAACAAAGACAAAACCGCACCGCCAAGCGGCCTTGCCGTGTCCCGGTGCGATGTCTGGTGACACTGCAGAGAGGGTGGGTCGGAATTGCTCCGTTAAGGTTGCTAACCTTAAGGTGGCTCATTCTACTGCCACCTTCTCATGGATAATCGTAATCACGAGTGAGTCGGTATACTGAGCTGGAGCGTTCCATCGTAGACTACATCATTGCTTAACATCAGGCAAGTTGTAGTCAAACGCCAACCTATCGAAGGATAAAAAAAATTCAAGCAAAAAAAACATCCGCGTTATTAAATAACGATAAATTAATATGTAGGTATAACAAAGTTATCAAACCCCTATTAAAACATAGTATCACCTAATCAAGACAACATCACAACTAATGACATACAAAACGATACAAAACAAAACAAACTAAATAACAAGCAATAAATTGTAACACGGACTCAGACCGGACTCATTACTTATATTAATAAATACATCATTGGGGATCATAAAGCCTTAGACACACTAGACACAAAATGTTGCGCAACATGACGCGGAACATGATCTACTATTAGAGTACCTACTAAATAAATGAAACAAAATTTGCGATGTATTAATTAGCCAATAAGTATTTTAATGTGACTATGAAATAAAAAAGGTTTTAGGTGTGTTACACGATACGTGGCTACTTCTGTCAGTTATCTTGCATAATCTTAGATCTACTACTTTTATATGCATTAACTAGTTGTTTTTTTAGCCTGTATTGTCCCAATGCTGGGCAAAAGCCTTCCCTATAGCTTTCTAACTATATCTCGCGCGCCTTCTCCGTCCAAGTTGCGACAAACGAACCTAGATGATCGCGCCATAGTTGTCGCGTTATTACCCGAAGACGACGACCGTCTTCTGGAATCGAGTCGAGATCCCAATCCATCTATCCTGATGCATGACAAATGTGACCAACCCAATACCACTTCAGCTTGACATACTTGTAGTCTACGGCTACTATGCCCATAGATTTATCTGTTTTGGAGCGTATGGCTGTCTTGCGGGTTTGGTCGGCGATTTATTATTTCAAATGTATTATCAATATTGAAATGTCTTAAAACATTACTCGCAACATTATTGAAAGAGATTTGGCAACATGTTTTTTTTTGTTTTTAACACCGCCACCTAACTTACAGGAGTACCAGTAGAGATTAGCAGTAGGAGGTTAAGTCCCAAACTTCCTCATTGTTTCATTACTATGTTGCTCTGTTCCCTACTGTGTTCATGGCTTAAGATTCTAAATACATGTATATTACAAGTCAAATCCCGAAGTAAGTACACACCACAAGTTTGTTTACCGTTCGCCTATTTATTTAAATTGTTAGCCTATCTCGTTACGTCTCGATTCTCGATAATCTTTTATTTATGTCATCCATTTTTCAAAGCATCTCGTGCGAGTTGTCGCCCGTCTAACCTCGACAAAGTCGACAAATGGTCGCCCATCTACCTTTTGTTGGTCTAACGGTTCTGTTTTGATATCATTAGGAAATTCTCGGGTTTTACGACACGTGAAATATTGTTTCTAATATACAGATTAGAGATTTTTTTTTACTGTAGAAAGTTTTTTAGTGACGAATAACGCACGCGATTAGGTTGTTGATTTGAAGTACAAGAAATGATATACAGTTCTAATATATCAGAGCTTACTACATAGAGATTTAAAGCCTTGAAATTCAATAAAAATTCAATATTACTATATAATTTTGAATGGCAAATAAAGTATTGTAAGAAACTGACAATATTAGTTAGCTTACAAACGTGCCTAGAGACATACATACTTTTATTGGCAACCATTTAGCGAAAAAGTGAGACTTTCACGCTATGATTTTATTGGTTAAATAACCTGAAACAACGGACGTTGTTCTGTCAAACTACCTGACAGCTATATCAAACGCCAGACGGTTATATTAGAAAAGTCGAAGTAGTCCTTAATTTTCTAGCTATTTTCATATATTTTCGATGTTACTTGTAGTCGCCAAGGGAAATAGGGATTCATTTGTATATATTTTTGAAATTTTTATACTATAATTTATGAGTTTTTAACATAAATCCGATAGAAAGTAGTTAACAAAGAATGCAAACAAAACACCTACATAAATTGCATATCTTAATGAGAAATAAAACCGGACGAGCCGAAAACATTACCAGATCTGATAATTTTAATGTTATCGTTAAAACAGATTAGAGAACTCTAAACATTATGTAATAAAGCTATTGAATAGCATTAATAGCTTAGCAAGCGCGTGCTGAGTACAGCTTACCTCTACCATCTCACTAATCGACTGTTTAAAAACAATACACCTGATTGACCTCGTGGAAGTGAGATCTAGAGTCCGCAATCCAGGTGTTGTAATACAACATAACGCCGTGAACATGGCGTCGGGCGGTGCGACTGGCGACTCAGCAGATCATTGCTCACTCGCGTTCACATGTCTTTAGGCACTGCTAAAACAAATACGCAATTAACGATGAAATTGCAAAACGCGCCGACAGACGGCGTGTCCCTTGGCCACGGTGTAAAGCAATATTGTTGGAGCTGCGAGAGAAGGATGCCGTATACAATGTGTAAAGCAACTTAACTTTCGTACAACATAATAGTATTTTGCGGTGTTATAAAACGGCTGCAGGTCGTTAAAAATTTTTATAGAGTTTTTAGCAAATTAAAATCACAGTTCGGAATAATAGGATTTACCTGCGTGATGAATTACAATAAAAACTGTCTCGATGGTCCGGTGGTAAGCGTGTTCATATAGTAACCACGAGGCTCCAGGTTTGAATCCCAGGTAGAAAAAAAATACTTTTCTAATTATCAAATCTTAGTTGCAGCTTGAGGATTGGAATTGTGCCGTATGAACGGCAACAGGCTCGTCCCTATTACGTATGGGACCTAAAGAAAGCCGGCGAAAAGTGGTTAATATTCATTCTCTGCTTACACCTAATAAGTCGAAAAAGAAGAACAAGAAGAAGTTGTGTGTGTTAGCAAGAGCCCAAACAGTTTTATCCGCTAAATAGTTCGATAAAATAACACTATGTAGTAAAACTTCATGACGTGAACTTATAATTGTTTTCAATTTATCCGTTGTCTCTAACTTAATACCTCTTGTTTTGTTATAATCAAGTGTTTAACCAATAAACTGATGTTAAACGGTGAAAGCAGATCTTAAGCGCATTCCCGTGGCGTACATATTCCCCATTACCTTGCTCGGGTTTTTATAATTATCGGTTTATTAAACGCAGTCAGAGATTTATGTCAGCTCAGCAAGGAATAAATTTGTTTCGTCACACCTTTCGATATGTAATGACTTTGGTTCAAAACCCTTAACAACAGCCACCGACTAGATACCTACTAGACATCACTTTCAAATACATTATTTTTATTTTTTATTCATTGAAATTAGCCAACGATTGTCTACACCATACATGATAGTACAATGATGTAGTACACTTAGAGCACCCAGTCGAAAAGCACCTGACCGAAGAGCACCTATCAATATTTATGGCAGGTGCTCTTCATGGATTAAAATTTACATTTTTGTCCACAAAGAGCACCTACGAGTCAGCAGCCTGGTGCTGGAATGCATTTTATATTAATTTAATACAGACAACAGTGTAACAATCACTTATAGGCTGACACCGCATTCACAAAAACGACTTAAATATAATACAAAAATAATATTAAAACTAAAAATTAAATGAGAGTTAACAAACAAACAAAATTGAGTCGCACTATAAAATTACAGAAAGAAACCAGGTCAAAAACCAAAAACATTATGAAATTGTAATTATCAAAAGTCGGCGTGGGTATTGGGGAAGATAGCAAATTTTATTTTAATAGTAGGAGATTAACACACACGGTCATATAATCCCAAACTAAGTAAAGCTTGTACTATGGAATCCAGATAACTGGTAATCCTTACTTCCTTACTAATATTATAAATGCGAAAGTAACTCTGTCTGTCTGTGTTGCTTTCACGCCTAAACTACTGAACCGATTTGGATGAAATTTGGTATGGAGGTAGTTTGAGACCCGAGAAAGGACATAGGATAGTTTTTATCCGACTGCGCAAAAAGAAGGTAATGTATTGGAGCGATAACCGACATACACGCGGGCGAAGCCGCTGTCGGAAAGCTAGTATACTAATAATACTAATAGTAAGTATTATAATAATATGTAGAATACTACGTGACGCAAATCGGCCCATCTAAGACACAGATACTCGCGTAAAACTTATAATAACACCCCTCTTTTTTGTCAGTAGTTAATAAAAAATCTATAAAAAGTCACTGACCACAACAACATACGAGAAACGAAGCCTTGATAATCACAATATGCTTGCAGATATATGATTAGCCGGGGTCATGAAACGGTCGTCGTTAGACAGAGAAACCATCCCCCCATCTCTTTCCAACTACAGTAACATCCAATACCTCTATCTCTGTCTAACGAAAGCCGCAGGCGCCTAAACCGCTATACTAAACTGTGACCTCACGAAATACTCGGCACGATACGGATGATACTAAGATGATTCATAATGTCGGTCATACTGACATAAAGATGTGTACGATAGATGAATTCCGAACGACAGGTTGGAAAAAGTTTTTTATATTTTTAATCTATATATACAAAGTAGCTCCCGCCCGCTTTCTCACTCTTGTGTTCCCCGTTTTACCCCCTTAGGGGTTGAGTTTACAAAAATAATAATAATAATATAGTATGACATTAACACACACGGCCATCTGATCCCAAACTAAGCAGAGCTTGTACTATGGAAAACAGATAACTGGTAATATACTTTACTGGAACAGATTTGACGGGCCGGTGGCGTGGTTGGTAAGATACTCGCTTTTCACGCCGCGGGCCGTTGGTTCAATTCCCACTAATATTATAAATCCTAATCCCTACTAATATTATAAATGCTGAAGTATCTCTGTCTGTCTGTTACGTTATCCCGCTTAAACTACTGAACCGATTTGGATGAAATTGGGTATGGAGGTAATTTGAGACCCGAGAAAGGACATAGGATAGTTTTTATCCGACTGCGCAAAAAGAAGGTAATGTTTTGGCGCGATAACCGACATACACGCGGGCGAAGCCGCTGTCGAAAAGCTAGTTATCTATATTTATGTATTTATTTACAAAAGAAAAGTACTATATGTAGTATAGGTACTTATTACCAGTTATCTGGTTTCCATAGTACAAGCTCTGCTTAGTTTGGGATCAGATGGCCGTGTGTGTTAATGTCCCATTATATTATTATTATTACAAACTTGCCTCTGAACTTCGAATAATTCTGCTTATACGTATTGGTAAAATTGTGAAGTGAAATGAACAGATATAACTACAGTACAGAGGGCACGACCAAACAGGTTTCATGTGACTACTAACATAACGTAGTAACCATGGAGCACCGAATCCTGCGCACCTGGACATGGCAAAATATCAATATCAATAAAATAAATGCCAAAAATACATCTTCATAAATTAATTCTACTTTCTTAAACCAAGGTAGACTATCAACCAGGTCTTTGAAATACAAGCTCGCAGGTTTGAACCCCGGTCGTGCCAACACATCTTTGTGAGAATTGTTTTATCGCCGCTGCCCAATATTGATAGAAGAAAACATCGTGAGGAAAGCGGAATGTCTACGAACTAATCATTCGAGGATATGTGACATCTACCAACCCGCATTTGGCCAGCGTGTTTGGATTAAGGCCTAAGCTCTCAGGCATTCTGGTCAAGCCCAAGTCCATTTTAGAATTCAAATAATATTTATTTAAAAAATCTTGTACCTATTAATTGTATTTATCTTTTGAAACTCTTTTATTTGACACCCATATTGTAGGGGTTATTAAGAAAACGATAAGTCGCCACTTCGCACCGTCCGCCATATTGGATTCAAAATTGGACTATTATGTAAAGTCGCGTCTCAAAAAAAATAAAGCATACTTTTATTATCATTTTCAAAATGGCGGCATTTATAAATTTTGGTTTTGTCATCAAAACTAAACGTTAATGAAAAATTTCAGCTCGTTAGCTTTAGTGGAAGTGGGTGAAATATTTATTGCAAGATTCTAGGACATACATACATAGTATATACGTGAAGTTAAATGGAAGGTTTTTAATATATCGCGTACGAAATGCTTACTCATTCAAAAAGATAATATTTTATATAGTATTGTCATAGATTTACGCGAATATCACACATTGAAATACAACTACATTTTAACGGATTTTATCGCGGTTTATTTTAGAGGTTTGGAGGTAGTCAGTAATATGACGGGCCGGTGGCGTGGTCGGTAAGATACTTGCTTTTCACGCCGCAGGTCGTGGGTTCGATTCCCACCCGAGACAAACATTAGTGATGAACATTTGTGTTTGTGTCGAGTCTGGGTGTAAATATCTATTATACGTATTTATTTACAAAAAGTAAAAGTATTATATGTATAGTATATACCAGTTATCTGGTTTCCATAACACAAGCTCTGCTTAGCTTGGGACCAGATGACCGTGTGTGTTAATATTCAAAAAAAAAAAAATTGTGATTAATATTTTTGCACGTCAAATACCTCAGTCAACCCGTGAACATGAAGTCAGAAAAGACTTTGGAACGTCGGGATCTAAAGTCTTAAATAAACCGCTATAAAATCCGTTAAAAAGTAGTTTTATTTCAAGATAATATTTTATTGGGATCCAATTTATAGGATGCATGGTATCTATAATATACTCCATGGTAACTGCTACAAGTCTGTGCATTACTATATAGTTAGAACTGGTTACTGTGAGAAAATTTCACCTGTAGGTATCCTATCGATGTTCATTTAGACGACCTTTCAAATAAACGAATGTTATGCATATTCACTGAGGTCTCTCACGCTGGTAAACGTGATCGTTTAAGAATCGCGAGGCTCTAGATTCGATTCCTCGGTCGAGTCAAAAGATTGTTACATATATAGCGCTCACGCCTGTAATACCCAAAGGTGTAGGCAGAGGTGAAAATCACCCACTATTTGGCGGGTTTGTTTAGGTCCTATACATAATAAGCGGCGAATCGTTTCCGCTCATCGGGCACAATTCTACTTCAAGTTGCAATTTATATTCTCTAAGTATATTAAATAAGAGCAGCGGTGGTGCAGTGCTAATGGCCTCGCTATAGAAATATAAGGTCGCGGCTTCGATTCCCAGTCGCGTTCAAACATCTTTGTGTGAATTGTCACATCGCCGCTGCTAAATATTGGTGAAGGAAACCATCGTGAGGAAACCGGCATATCTAAAAACTAATAATTCGAGGACATGTGACAATCACCAACCCGCACTTGGCCAGCGTGACCAGGTATGGCACACTAAACAGGGTTGAAGTAATTAGAGAAGTGTATTTGCTCGACCCGGAAATCAATACCGGTACGTCGCGGTTATTACGAACACACTTATCACTGGACCTCTGATGCAGTTTTTAGGCAAAAACTAGTGCAGTAACTAGGTAGGTTTGACATGATTTTGAGAAAAACGCGGGATAGTTTTTAATTTCTTTTTTAGTAGTTTATGCTTGATATGATGACTGCCAAAAGGCGGGAAAAATTTTCACAACAGTATCTATACTGTTCACTTTTGTTTCCTGAATTTTATGGTTAAAAAAGGGATTTTATTACGGGAGTGACAACAAAATGCAGGTAGAGTTTTTATTTTCGTAATTCCAAATATACAGTAACTAACTTGAGTTCGTCAAAAACCCTAGTTATTGCACTTTCAATTATGATTTAATATAAAAAAAATGTCCCACTATATTATTCACCTCACTTCAACCCTTTATAGTGTCCCACTGCTGGGCACGAGTCTTCTCTCAACTATCTTATGAGTTGAGAGAGTTTAGGCCTTTTATCCACACACGCTGGCCAAGTGCGTGTTGGTGGATGTCACATATCCTCGAATGATTAGTTCTTAGACATGCCGGTTTCCTCACGATGTTTCCCTTCACCGATATTGAGCAGCGGAGATGAAACAATTCACACAAAGATGTGTGGGCACGACCAGGATTCGAAACCGCAACCTTATTTTTCTAAGGCGAGGCCCGTACCGCTGCGCCACCGCTGCTCTCTCTATATTTTATTATATTTCAATTAGGATGGCAGAAATACTAAGGTTGAACTGGTTACTATGAGAAAATTTCACCTATCCTGCTATTGATGTTGATTTAGACGACCTTTCAAATATACGTATAGGAGCGAATTGTTATTCTGTTTGCGTATCTGATTATAGATAATGCAGATCTTTATGGGAAAATGTTAAGGTATTTTAAACGAAGGTAAAATGATTTCTATGTGGTTTTCTTTGGGATGGGTGAGCTAAATACCAAATCGAGGCGTTGCAGTCTATTGAAAGGCGAGCCAAGAGGCTTATTGGCGACGCATCCCTCGTCAAAGTTCAATTGTAAAGCCTCGAGCATCACCGCATGGTTGCTAGTCTTACGATCTTCTACCGGATACACATCGGAGAGTGTGCGTTGGAATTACACAATCTTATTCCCCAATCCCCGTTCTTTTATTGGACAAGTAGAGGTTTGGCTATGCGCGACCGATATATGGTGGAAATTCCACGGGTACGCACAACGCGCTTCGCTTCTACTCTGTGCTGAAGAAGTTGTGAAATTCATTGCCGGCATCTATGGGATTTACGTATGGGACCTAAAGAAAGCCGGCGTGTGGGCGATATTAACCTCAGCCTACACCTAGCGCTGTATAAATATTTCTTATGACGACATTTTACTTCATACATTCCAATGTTATTCGAACCTGCACTGATAAATTACTCTCACTTATAACAGCCCAACTACTAGCCACTACGCTTATACAGATAAAAGAAAATTCGATTTTGACTTTAAAGATATTTCATACACAAGTAACATCACACGTAGAATTATATTAAGTGTGAGAGCCCTAATAAATCACATACAATACGCTACTCAGAATCTACCACTAATTTCTTTCGGACGGACGTTTTTACGGACGATGTTTGGATAAAAAATAGCGAGTCTAGATGATGAGCGAGACGATGTTTGGATAAAAATACCTTGGCAGTCTGCACCATAAGAAACATACCTACCTTAAATGCGATTCAACCCCTTCAAAAATGAATTTTACAAACAAAAAATTAATGCCCAGTCTGAATATTATATCACGTACCTATTCGTTCGTATTCTATCTATGATACCGATTGTGAAGTTTGGTTAAGTTTTACTCCGGTTAACATGAGCTTCCTACACACAATTATGTAATACCTACTTAGCTAAGCATTTATTAAGACAATAATAAACACACTTTCAGAATAATTAAATAAATATGTTTGTAAAGACCAAGTTTTATTATACTAAAGTTATTTCTACGTTAGTTCTCGATTTCACGTAAAATCGCCCGAACGAACCATAATTCCGTAAGTAACTTCAAGAGTAGAGCATAAATAAATCACACACTCAGTTCGTTAGTTCCTCCACACCGCAGGGGTCCACATTCGATTCCCGTGCAAGTGGACCGCTATTGAACCCCTGTAGAATATTTGGACGGCGAAGTGTCATGTCGGTTTCTAGTTGATGAATAGTGGATGTAGTTTGATCAGCCGATTTCATTTTACAATGTTCCAATTAGACATAAATTCTTTAGTTATATCAACACTAGATTAAAATGAAACGATCGTCAAATAAAAAAAAATTGGTTGTTTGTAAAGTAGGTTTACGATCGAGATGTTTGCGTGATAACGTCTTATTGGTGATATAAGTTTTTGGGAAGTAAGGAATTAACGAAGTATGCCGCTAGAGTGAGAGAGACGGAAGATCGGTCCACTCACTCGAACGCTATGCCAGCCTCCGCTCGTGAGTTTCAGTTCAGAGACAAGTTTCACGGAATGACTGGCAGCGCTCGAGATGAGACGGGAGATCGGTCCATCTCTCTCTCGTTATACAAGTTACTGAACATGTCACCCGACTACAAACGACAAACGATTTTAAAGACGTTATCACGTCAAAAAAACCTCAATTCCCTATCATATAACTATTATCATTTATAGGCCGACCGTTTAACTCGCGTATCGCCTATCGCCAAGATTCTGACTCCTCAAGCTGCACAGACAGTAATGATGATTCAAGCGATATGGTTATTAGTGACGATTAGTCTTACATTACTTTTATCTGTGGTTAAATAGTTCTTTATGAGATTTTATTAAGTTTTATGACTTTGTACCTCAAATGGCGATACGCGAGTTAAACGGTCGGCCTATAGGTCATATAATTATTTTAAATGACAAAAGACAAACATTAGGCGCGAATTTCGAATATGTCAAAATGAAATTAGTTACACTGGGCAAAAATTGATCTTTTAAACTATTTGCAGCAGTTGCAAAGTTACTTTTTTTTAATATCATTGAGTAGGACGAAGCTACAGCTGGATAAACTGAGCACCCGCGGCTACTCTCGTCCAGCTCTTACGAGTTAGGTATAGGTATTGCTGATCGTCACTCCACCTAGTTGAAGGCATAATTGATACGAGTACTACACATTTGCTTATCTATGCGCGGTTTCCACTCAAGAACATCAGCTATTTCATTTCATTTGTAAAAATGTTACTGAGCGTAAAATGGGGAAGGCATTATTTTAAACTAAACTAATTTTATAAAGTAGTTTTATTAAAGTATTTTAATAGCATCAATATCAAAGCAAAGATGGAAGTTTATATTTTGATTATTTAGTGATAGGATGTTACTTAGTTTACTGAACTGAACAGTAAATATTTTATTTATGTATTTAAGTAAA
Organism: Meganola albula; assembly: GCA_936450015.1. Taxonomy (NCBI): domain Eukaryota; kingdom Metazoa; phylum Arthropoda; class Insecta; order Lepidoptera; family Nolidae; genus Meganola; species Meganola albula. The sequence goes on along the minus strand of OW388157.1, from coordinate 3,415,528 downwards.
ACAATAATTTAGAAGGCAATAAATTTTATGACAAATTTATTGAGAAATATCGATCCTTAATGTTAGGCATTAATAAACGGCGAGCTTCATTTTATACATTTAAATAATTAAATAATAAAATCCATTGTTGGCGCCAATAGAAATGATGTTACCATAGACATTCCGCATACCAGAGATGTCGTAACCAACTGGTTTTTAATGCAAAGGAATTTCACATTCTGCCATCCGGTGGTACCATAGATACATACTTGTAAACTTTTTAAACGAATAAAGTAAAAATATATCTATTCCGTCTTAATAAGTTTTTCTTAGAAGAGTGCTTGTATTTAAGTGCTAGTCTGTACCTATCTAGGACTGTTATTAGAAAAAAATAAATAATTAAAGCGAAGTTAACGAGAAATACATAGTTAATACTTATATGTATGTGTTATTATGAATTATGAATTGGCAACACGGCGCTTCTAGTGCATCTAAAGCGAAGCAACAGCGGTATTCGCTAGTGCGTCCATAAAATTACTTCGCGAGTTACATAGTTACAATTACAACCCCATGAATAGGTGAAAACATTTTAAAAAATGCCCAAAATTCAAATTTAAGTACTTTTATTAATTATGCCACACTACGTTTTCGAAATTCGAACAAATTTGTATTCGAAACATAAAATCCAACCAAATTGAATCCATACTCCATACTCCTTTCTGAGCCGGTCAAAAAGGCTAGGACTAAAATGAAGGTGTCTGTCAAAATTTAAAAAGTTAATTATGATACTTTTACCATTCAGTGTGGAGGCGATGCATCATATGAGAATATAAATCATAAGGTGATTGATAGTGTTGTTGGAGTATCGCTCACGCTAGCTCCTTTTTTAATCCAACACAAATGATTTTACACTTTGATTCCTTTTTGTGACGCCATTTTGCTACGGAGTTTACGATGATGGTCAGAACTCGGAATGTATTTTATTCTGGAGCGTTACCACGAAACTAAATTGACGTGTTTTCGTTTAGGTAATTTACGCATGACATTAACAAAAAAACGAGTTGAAATTTAAAATTTTACAATCACAACTACTTATTAATAGATTAATTTTAATGATTTAAACTATTTAAAATTGATAGGTAGGTAATTAACCTGTGTTTTTACAAGGTTTGTTTGTAGCGGATTTGGTCTTTTTAAAAAGATCTATACGAATACATAATATTTACCTATTAGTACTGTTAATAGGTAGGTAATTTCTTGATTACGAGTATACTATCAGATAATAAGATATCTTTCATAATTAATTTATATTTTCGTATTTAGTTAGTTTTCGAACGAACGCATGTTACGAACGAATAGTATGATAGTAGAGCTTCTGAATTTGTTAAGTATTATATACTTGAATCCGTTTGAATGTCACTAAATTTGGTTTTTTGGCCGTTATAACGTAAATGTAATTTTAATACTATTACCAAGTTCAATGTGTAATTCTACGGTGATTTTGTAATAAATTTAAAATGTTTGAAAGGCTGTCTATTTTACTATTAAAATCGTGACTTTACATAACTGTCACCGACTAGATAGACACCACTTATAAAAATCTAACCTATTCATAAACGTATTTTAAACTCATTACAACTAAAATAGGTTTATAATTCGTTTGTCTTTGTTCGTCATTTTGACATTTATACTAGTAAGAAAGAGACAAAGTTTATTTTAATTACAGAGTTTACTAATTTTTTTTTATGAATAAGGCCGTAAATACAGGGTTATGTTAAGAACACCATCCACCTCACAGGAGTAGTTAGCTAACATCTTAAGCAACAACTTTTGTTCTACGAGTTTTGACATAACTCAATACATGACGAGTTACGCGACTCTCGCGTGCTTGCGTTCCATACAAAAATTTCACCAACTTCTACAGATAAACATCTGGTTTATTGGCTTGTAGGCAGTATGTCATAGTGCCTCTATAGTTTAGATAAACATTCAAGCGAGAAATTAAACTAATATTACATAGTTGTGTATGAAAAAATAACTGCTTATTCATCAAAAGTCGTAGAACAAAAATTTTTGTAATAAAACTACTTTTTAACGGATTTTATCGCGGTTTTTTCCCCGTGAATATGAAGTCTGAAAAGACTTTGAAACGTCGGGATCTAAAATCTAAAATAAACCGCGATAAAATCCGTTAAAAAGTAGTTTCATTTTAATGTGTGATATTCGCGTAAATCTAAGACAATACAAAAGTTGTTGTCAGCTATCTACACCTACAGCTAGCGTAGTTCATACGCTAGCGAGCTAATTTTAACCCCCGAAAATGAAATGAAATGAAAATTCCTATCAAAATCAAAATGATAATCTAATCTAAATCTAATCTAATTTAAATAAATGCATAGTATAGCATAAAGAAACTTAATTGTATTATTAATTATAATATATTGCTAAATATATTGTACTCCAAAGATCCAGAACATCTGTACCTACTACCAAAATATTATTACAAATAAAAAAATATATATTTATTCACCTGCAAATTACACAAAAAAATACCTTTCAACGCATTGAAATTTAATATCCTTACCTATGTTTATAGTAAAAACCTATCAAATTTCTAACAACCAGTTCGAGATTACGCTACACCTTAAGTTGCTTTACAATATAAGTATTGTCTAACCCCCGTTCACATGTGTTGAAACGTGCAGAAACATAATTAGTTCGACAGAAGGGTAGAAGGGAAGGAACCGGTATAATTATTGTTTTGGGAATCGAGTAACTTTTGACCAGTGATGGTAGTAGCCCTTTGAGTGTCCTGCGAATTTTTTTAGCCGCGCACTTTTAACTCGTATCTATACTAATATCTAAATATATAAAAGAAGAAACTGACTGACTGACTGACTTATCAATGCAGAGCCTAAACCGCTGAGTCTGGAGACTCCAAATTTGGCACATAGGTTCCTTATGGGGTCTAGGGGTGCACTAAGAAAGAAAAATTTTTCAAAACTCACCCTTTAAGGGGGTGAAACGTGGTTCCAAAGTTTGTATGGAGAAAAAAGATTAGTGAGACCAATTTCGCGGGCGAAGCCGCGGGGGGAAGCTAGTGTATTATAAAACTGAAGAGTTCGTTTGTTTATTTAAACGCGCTAATATCAGAATATACTGGTCCGATTTGAAAAATTCTTGCACTGTTAGATAGCCCATTTGTTGTGGAAGGGTATATAGGCTACTTTTTATCCCACAGCTGGGCATGATATGTAGTTCACGCGGGCGTAATCGGCGGCAAGCTAGTCTATAATAAAAATGAATAAATGTGTTGGTAAGCGCAAAACTCGAGAACGACTGAACCGATTTCACATATTCTTTTTTTTAGAATATTTCTTGAAGTACGACTATGGTTCTATGGATTAGTTCTTAGACATGCCGGATTCCTCACGGTTTCCTTCACCGATATAGAGCAGCGGAGATGAAACAATTCACACGAAGATGTGTAGGCACGACCAGGATTCGAACCCGCGATCTTATTTCTCTAAGGCGAGGCCCGTACCGCTGCTCCACCGCTACTCTTACTAAGGGTAAGTACTATTCTTATTTAAAACGCATAGTAGGTACAGTGTCCAGTAAATTGTTTGTAGTTTGTTTTGGCGTGGGAAAGCCAACGCCATGATTACATCTTTATGTTTCAAAATTTGTTTTTTTTCTAAGAAGTAAGGCATTACACGGTACAAGTCTGTTTATATGTGGTACTCAGATGATCATATCTGTCGGCTGACACAGAACGCTGTTATTCCTGGATGTTAGTTTTGATTGTTGACACGATTATTCTTGATATTAGAGGTTATAATGTTCTCCTAGACATTCCGGTTACGGCGGCCAGTCTAAGCTGGCTAGAGAGGTACGCCAGAGATAGTAGTGCAGTGTTTGCGTAAATATAAATGCACTCGCTTTTCATTTCACTTTCATAGTTAGATGCAATGGACTGATCGCGACCGGTGAAAAATGTGACGCAGAACCGACAGCTTAACGTGCTTTACGAAATTTTTATCTGACGTGGGATTTGAACCCGCGACTCCGAGGCTAGAAGCGACCACACTATTTCTTAAGTTACCAATATAATCCAGTAATATAGTAGGACATTAACACACACGGTCATCTGATCCCAAACTAAGCAGAGCTAGTACTATGGAAACCAGATAACTGGTAATATAGTACTTATAATACTTTTCTTCTATAAATACATGCTTAAATATAGATAATTACACCCAGACTCAAGACAAACAGACGTGTTCATCACACAAATATCTGACCTGGGTGAGAATTTAACCCACCTGCGGCGTGAAAAGCAAGAATCTTCTCAATATTATCTTAACAATAACAAAGGTACATATGCGGATGTAACTGAAGTCTGTTTGTCGTCTTGTGGAGGATCTAGTGGTAGAGATACTCCAGTCAAAGGAAAGATCTTCAGGCCGGCCGAGGTGTCCCTCGCAACCGCCCCCCAGTCTGTTCTGTACACGCACGTGAACACACACACAGTCGCGCGCGCGTACCCACAGAGGTGAAGTTATTTGTTTTTATGCCTACTATTCATTGGAATTATCATAAGTAATGTACCTAGGCAGGCGAGCATTTTACCACTGAACTACAGATGCAGAGCTGCAGTTTGCCAGAGGAAACTAGGGGTTATACATAGTTACAATACTTTTGGTAAATAATATAAATTAATTTTAAATTTTATCTACTAACCGTACTTTATAAGTACAACATTACGAACAAATGGATTGTGTGATCCAAAAATAAAGAAATTTGAATTTGAATTAATATAAACATCCGAATAAATACCTATAGGCCGACCGTTTAACTCGCGTATCGCCTTTCGCCAAGATTCTGACTCCTCAAGCTGCACAGACAGTGATGATGACTCAAGCGATATGGATATTAGTGACGAATAGTCTTACATTACTTTTATCTGTGGTTAAATAGTTCTTTATGAGATTTAATTAATGTTTTATGACTTTGTACCTCAGATGGCGATATGCGAGTTAAACGATCGGTCTATAGGTACCGATTGGATTCGGTTAAGATACTGGTTAAAACTGCAATAATAATACTCGAGCAACAACCAAAAAAGGATAACCATAAACAGTCATAAATCATAAAGATCAATTAGTAACACACAAAAACGTTACATTTCTCACGGTTCGATATTTATCCAGGGACAGGACTAATCCATAAACCCTTACGGTCAGTTTGAGTTCAATGCCCAGGTGTTCCACCCCCTTAGCAAAAGACACTATTGTGCAACTAAGGCGTGCAAGGCAAACATTTTTGCAACTAGCCCTTGCATGGGAAAGATGACGTTTTTGACAAGTTAACAATGGATATGGTCAGTGAGCTTGGATTAATTTGTGATGGTTTCCAAACTAAATGTACTTATAGAAAGTTTCAATGTTGTTTATTATAATAATAGTTTAATAATAAGATTAAACTGACGGTTATTATTAAAGGTATGACATGAAATATGTAGTTCTAAGACAAACTTAGACAAAAATAAATATAAATTTTCAATATTTGTTAACTAGCGGACCCCGCAGATATCGTCCTGCCCGGTAAAGCAGTGCCACCTACCGGGTCCGAAAATAATTTACGACCGATTCTCAGACCTATCGAATATAGATACTTAAAGGATTCCATAAAAATCGGTCAAGCCGTCTCGGAGGAGGTTGTTTTTTTTTAATTTTTCTCTGCGTAAGAACCATCCTCGCACTTCTAGGAATATTCTAAAAAAGAATTAGCGTAATCGGTCCAGCCGTTCACTCGTGATGGCGTGACCAAGGGAAATAGGGATTCATTTTAATTTTTAAAGATAGGTGCAAAGGTTATCTATTGCTATTAGAGGTGGAAATGCAGTCAGCGTCTTGGCCATCTTGCATCAGGCTTAGGAGTGGGTTAATTTCACGACTGGGATACCCACGATCTTATATTTCTAAGACGACGCCCATACCACTTCCCCACCGTTGCTTTTAGGTACCTAGTAGAGCACTTTAAAATCTAGTATAATAATTTACAAGGCTTTATTAGGTGTTCTAGTAAGTACCTACAGTAGACTTTTAGTCAGCGCTTTATCAAAAAACGCATTAAAATTCACAGCCTAGGGGAGTTCCCGAATCTTTCTAAATGACCGGAGCATCACAAAAACTTATTAAGATATTGCAAACAATGAGATGATTGATGTGCTCAAACAAAGGTGGCCATTGTTGAAGCAGCCCCGGGACGCAGCACATGTATGTTAAGGTTTAATAAAACCGGTATAGTAATGTGGTTAATTAATCAACACCGTGTATATTTTGTTGTCTATGCATCTGCAATCAACAATTTAAATATTTTTTTTAATTCTGCAATGGGCTTGCGCTTGACTACACTGCAGCACTGCCGTGATATGGAAGAAGGCGGCTGAAGGTCATTTTTACGAAAATGAGTTATTATAACCAGCATACTAAGTAAACGATAGCGCATCTACCCATCTTGGAATTATATTTCTAAGTTTATTCGTTCCCGAGATATCGTAAGCTATTTAGCGGCTAAATGCATATTTTTTAAGGTGACCCACGCACCTTTTTGCTTTATTCTCGAAATCAACTTTCTGCACGTAGCCGTATTTTGCCATATCAGGGCAGTACAACTTGCCTGATGTTAAATTGTTTCGTAAACTGCGATGGAACGCGCTAGCCCAATATACCGATTCACTCGTGAATACGAATGATTTTCGGTGGGAACGTGACAGTGGAATGAGGCTCCATATGGTTAGAAACCATCGAGAAGCTAAAATTCTGAGCCTCCCTCTTTAATGGTGTCACCAGACATAGCACCGGAACATGGCAAGGCCGCTTGGCGGTGCGGCTTGGTCTGGTCACTAACAGTTAATTATTAAAAAAAAACAATAAATTATTACCAACTGAATACGTTAATAAGGTCAATCCATTCAGTAAATAAACAGTGCAGGATTGCCAACCTAAATAATTTATTAATTTATATGACATTTATTTTGAACCTTAATACTTCAATGACTTTGTTTACAACAGAAAAGAAAGTTGACCTATCTGAATAACAATTAGAACTTAACCTAAACTGATGCAAATATTTTTTCCGCATCGTTATTGCAATTGAATTTAGGGACAGATTATTATAAATCCCTAATTTTTACTTCAGACTACCATTATGTATCACTTCTATTTCCTTACATCCATCTATTACCCATCATAAGCACTCGATCGGAGGAAGGCAATAAATAAATACACCTTCGCCATAACTCAGAGCGTACTCAAGAGCCCCTCTAATTAGTGGCAGCTAAAATAATTGTCTGTCATGATCTATTAGCCGTGTGTTGATGTATAAATAATTATTATATAATTGAAAATCATTCATAAATTAAATATATAGCTATTTCACAAAATTATCATTCAATGACGGGCCGGTGGCGTGGTCGGTAAGATACTTGCTTTTCACGCCGCAGGTCGTGGTTTCGATTCCCACCCGAGACAAACATTAGTGATGAACATTTGTGTTTGTTTCGAGTCTGGGTGTAAATATCTATTATATGTATATATTTACAAAAAGAAAAGTATTATATGTATAGTATATACCAGTTTAATCTGGTTTCCATAATACAAGCTCTGCTTAGCTTGGGACCAGATGACCGTGTGTGTAAATGTCCCAGAATAATAATAATAATAATAATGATTGCACTGCAGTAGGTACAGTTTGTTTTAAGATTTCTTAAAAAAATTATATTGTAAATGGTGTAAATTTTCAAAATTAAGTTTAACTACATTGGCACAGTATCAATCGGTCACAACTTGTAGCTATTATCTCCTAGTAAAGACAACGCTTATCCAAAGACAAAACAATATACAAACTAGATTTCTAGACCACAAAACAGTATGTCAACAAAGTCCCAGAATAACAACTATTATGTCAATCCTACTAACATCTACCCATCTTGGAATTATATTTCTAAGTTTAAGGACGGGCCGGTGGCGTGGTCGGTTAGATACTTGCTTTTCACGCCGCAGGTCGTGGGTTCAATTCCCACCCGAGACAAACATTTGTGTTTGTGTCGAGTCTGGGTGTAAATATCTATTATAAGTATACATTTACAAAACAAAAGTATTAATGTATAGTATATACCAGTTATCTAGTTTCCATAACACAAGCTTTGCTTAGCTTGGGACCAGATGACCGTGTGTTTAATCATCATCATCGGCCTATTGCAGTCCACCGCTGGACATAGACCTCGCTTATTTTATCCTGTCTTCCGCTTGCCGCATTCAGCCACTGCCGGCTATCTTTCGCAGATCGTCACCCCACCTAACTGGAGGGCTTCCTACGTTTGCCAAGATGTGGTCTCTACTCAAGAACTCGGTTACCCCAACGATAATCAGATCTTCGATAGATATAGCCAGCACACAGTCATTCAGCTTGCTAATCCTTTGCGCCAACAACCTTTGTCGTCAACTTTACATACATACCAAATAGCTACACATAATTCAATAATATATAAGTTAAAATATTAACAAAAAAACCGACTTCATTGATGCCATTCTCAGAACTAAACCAAACTGAAATGGTACCACACGGGAAGCATCAGCTATAAATTAAAAAAAAAATTATCAAAATCGGATCACCCATTCGAAAGTTCTGAGGTAACAAACATAAAAAAACATACAGTCGAATTGATAACCTCCTCCTTTTAGAAATCGGTTAAAAAGATTTCTATCTCTCACAACTAACACAAGCAGTAACAAACTACGTCACAATACTGCAAAAAAAAACTATCATTTAATTCCAGTAACATCATTTACTAACACCATGGAACTTTGATCGCTAAAACGTTTACAAAACACATAACAAAAACGATATACAAAAGATACCTTGTTCTAATCTCTATACCGGTTGATATCTTAGACTATTATATAGCAACAAAGGGCACACTTGCATTTTTTATTTAGTAATTCTATTACTAAAACGTGGTAGAGTGTTAGTGTGTATAGACGTTGCGTGATTCTTTCAAATTTCTCTTCTTATTCGTAAATTAAAAAGACAATTGGGTATCGAAATGAAGAAGATAAAATTTTATAAAATTATATCAATACCACATTTCAGAAAAACTTATAGTTATGTATAAAGTTCATTCGCCTCTGTTGATACCTCTTCTCTTGTTTCATAGGAATGAAGCAGTCTTATTTTATTATTGGCTTATATTGACCCACGTTTGTTTTTGAGATTATAAAAACTTAAATGCTTATACCAAAGGACTCGTCATCATCATCAGCCTATTCTATTCTACAGCTGGACATAGGCCTCTCCTAAAGTACGCCACTGAGCACGATCCGCGGCATTTCTCATCCAGTTCTTACCTAGTCTGAGGGCGTCCTACGCTACGTTTGCCAATTCATGGTCTCCACTTGAAAACTCGTTTACCCCAGCGGTTGTCAGTTTTGCTAACAAAGGACTACTGCACCCAAATAAATATAAACGTAATTCTAAAGTTTAAAGGTGAGCAAAGTCGCAGACTTAAGTTAGTTTATAAGGGAGACGATTCACACCTTTCTTTTGTTGTCCACAATGAGGTCGGGATCTAATGTTAAAGGGTTGAATGTGTGATGTCCTTTCCGGCCACCTCTTATCAAAGGGATGGTAATGATCCAAAGGTGGATGGTAAAAACTTTTGCTGAGGTTAATGATGTTGAAAATGTACCGAATACAAATATAATAAACTAGTGACCCGACCCAGTTTCGCATGGGTAATAGGGATACCTATAGGTAACTAAATTGTCATTTTAATTAAGAATGTTTTGTAGATTAAACAAAATATTGAAGAAGTATTTACATATTGTTTTTCTATAATTATGTAAAAAATAATGGAAATATTATTCAATATTTGAAAGAAAAAATTGGCTGACTGACTGACTCAATGAAAAGCCCAAACCGCTGGGTCTGGACACTCCAAATTTGGTACAATATCTGGATAACCGAGCTTTGCTCGGTATTTTTTTTAAATTACTTTTTCTAAAAATGATTCCTACCTAGATCGATTGATCGCCCCCGAAACCCCCTTTATACTAAATTTTATCAAAATCGTTGGAGCCGATGGATGACCGAGCTTGGCTCGGTATTCTTTTTATAAATGTCATTTTCTAAAAATGATTCCTAGCTAGATCGATTTATCGCCCCCGAAACCCCCTGTATACTAAATTTTATGAAAATCTTTGGAGCCGATTCCGAGATTCCAATTATATATAGACAAGAATTGCTCATTTAAAGATATAAGAATAAGGTTCCATATGAAATCTACGCGTGCATTAAGGAATAATTTATCAAAATTCACTACAAATTTCAACCTGACGCAGATGAGGTCGCGTCGCAGTCGGTAGCTATACCTACTTTTTTTAAGTTGAAGAATTTTTTAAATAATTCTAGTATTTTTTTCTCTTTTGAATAATAGATACAGAAGCAGCAGGAGCGAATATCAGAATAGTTTGCAATGATATTGATATAAATATCGAATTTTATTGGAAAGGTCATGATATAAAGACTATGGGGACCTTCGGTATTATACCTGTATAAGGCTTGTCGTACACTATACTACTCTGTGAGCACCTGACGACTAGCTACAAAATATAAACTAAATAAGTCATAATTTATTTAGTTGGTGGTGCAAATCAGGTGACAATCAACTGGTAATTAAGTTTACTTGTAGTTAACTTGTGGTAGGCTTCGGCCGTGGTTAGTAACCACCCACCAGACAAAGCCGCACTGCCAAGCGGCCTTGCCGTGTTCCGGTGCGATGTCTGGTGACACCATTTAAGAAGGTGCTGAAGCTTTATATTTTCTAACTATAAAGAGCATCATTCCACTGCCACCTTCTCACCGAAATTTATTCGTAACCACGAATGAATCGGCATTGTGGACAGGCGCGTCCCATCGTAGACTACATCATTGCTTAACATCAGGCAAGTTGTAGTCAAGCGCAGACCTATTTTAGGATAAAAAAAGGATATAAAAACAAAATCAAAATCCGGTCATCCGTTTTGATGCTACGTGGCAACAAACTTGTACACAGATACAATAAACGCGTCTAACTTATAACAGGGGGCTGTTTGTCGGGGATTAAGAATCAAATTTTGCAAATCCATAAACAATGGTGTGGTGCCTGAACAAAATAGATTACAATAAAAATTCTAAGACAATTTTTTCAGTGAAATATGTATTACTAGCGACCCGCCCCAGCTTCGCACGAGTGCAATGTGTTATACTTATAAACTTTCCTCTGGAATCACTCTATCTATTAAAAAAACCCCCATCAAAATCCGTTACGTAGTTTTAAAGATCTAAGCATACATAGGGACATAGGCGACTTTGTTTTAACTATGTAGTGATTTAAAACAGTGTTTCTTAACCTTTGGTTTGGGGGACATTGGAGGTCCGCTGTCTCACATGTGGACAACATTATTAAATAAATGCCACCAAAATATTATTTAAATAATAAGAAAAATAACACTAAACTTTACTTAAATAATTAATTTTTTTTTCTTTAATTTTTTTAAAAAAGAATTTATTATTTGTAATGAAAAAGAAAAAAAATTGGTTGCCTGTAAAGTCGGTATACGGGCGAAAGTTTTACGTGACAACGACTTTGAGTGGTAAAATAATTTTAATGTGAATATTCATTCGTATAGTAGGAAGAAGGATGAAATAATAGTAACAATTTAAAACATTTATTTATACAAAGAATTATATTTAAAACATTAATTTATACAAAGAATCTCGCTCTTAGGCGGGCTAACTGTGCTCGAGTGGAAGGGACGCGTGCCTTTCACTTTTTATGTCTGTCTCTCTCGCTCTTAGGCGGGCTAACCATGCCCGAGTGGAAGGGACGCGTGCCTCTCACTCGCTCTCATTGTGAGCGCATAACGTGAGCGGAGCGTAACGCAGTTTCTTGAAGTGTCACCCGGCAAACCAATTTATAAGACGTTGTCACGTCAAAACTTGAAAATGTGCCTGATTTCATAGGCGTCCGTAGACTGAAGAAGGTTAAAAAACACTGATTTACCCTTAGAATTTATGGATTGTTGCTGATGTACGATGGCCCTAAGCCCAGCAGGAGTTCCGTCCACATTATGAACTCTTCAACCTCATTGCCCCAAGATCGTTTCCTTTACGACAATAGGAAATTATGGCCCCACGTTATCTTTTAAATTAGGCACCTGTTTCATTAGGAATATGATTCGGGGTCATTTAATCTACATGCGAATTTGTATGCTTATAGAAGGTTGGTTTTGGGATTTGTGTCGTTATATTTTTTATTATTATTTATGAATAAAAGTGAAATGGCTTTATATTAGAAATGGCTCGGTAGTTTTAAAATCACAGTAAGAGAGAACTACAATGCAAAGTGTATTTTATTAGTGAGTAGAATAGTCACTTCAACCCTTTATAGTGTCCCACTGCTTGGCACGGGTCTTCTCTCAACTATCTTTTGAGTTGAGAGAGTTGAGGCCTTAATCCACACACGCTGGCCAAGTGCGGGTTGGTGGATGTCACATGTCCACGAATGATTAGTTCTTAGACACGCCGGTTTCCTCACGATGTTTTCCTTCACCGATATTGAGCGGCGGAGATGAAACAATTCACACAAAGATGTGTGGGCACGACCAGGATTCGAACCCGCGACCTTATTTTTCTAAGGTGACGCCCGTACCGCTACGCCACCGCTGCAGTAGAATAATAATAAGAAACAGTTATCATTACATTTAGATTTGATGTTTTGTCTTAGAAAATTTAATACGGAACCAACTGGTAGAGCGTTGTAATAAAACTACTCTATATCGGATTTTTTAGATTTTAAATCCCGACGTTTTAAAGTCTTTTCAGACTTCATGATCACGGGTGGACTGAGATATTTGACGTCCAAAAAATATTAATCACAATTATTACTGACTACCTACAAAGAATATTATTTATGTTCCGATTTAAGCAAACTGAGCTCACAGTGTCTTGAATTCCGAGTTGGTTTTGCTTGGGTTTTGGTACAAGTAAATTAAGCACTCGGTCCCAAGCTGGTGGTATGTAGAGTTGGTGGTCGTGGTAGAGCGTGACTTACCCTCTACCGAAGTACAGTGCGTATGTATAAACTGTTCATTTTTTGTGCGTGTGTAGCTTTTAATTACATGTGCATTTGTAAAGACGCCTCAACTTTTACATGTGTACTGTAAGTGGTTACCGTCTCCCCCTGACAAATACAATTTAGTAGAAGAAGTTGCGTTAAGTTGCTCTTAGCTTGTTAGAAAACCTAGCCAAAAATCTCCATAACAAGGAACACAATAACAAAACAACGTATTTTTTTTATCCTATAATAGGTTTGCGCTTCACCACAACTTGCCTGATGTGAAGCAATGTTGCAGTCTACGATGGAACGCGCTTACCTAATAAATACCGATTCACTCGTGACTTGAAGGCAAGTAGATTATAGCTATCGGGAAACAGAGATGCCGGCAACGAATTCCACAACTTGGCAGTTCGCACAATAGTTCGTAATAACAGAATGGCAAGTTTTCACAATGTTGTGTTGAATGGGCTATTATGATATTAATGTCATAGCCACCTCATAAAACCGACAGCTTGTTAAAATGACAACTCACCTTGACCCACACAAAGCTATTTACAGAACAAAACAAAAAATAAAGGAAAATGCCCAAAGACGTAAACAATCTTACTACCATGTTAAATGCGATAGTTTGTGAAGATAATTAGATGAACGGCTGTGTTTAAAATAAATAAATAAATATTCTGGGACATCAACACACACGGTCATCTGGTTCCAAGCTAAGCAGAGCTTGTGTTATGGAAACCAGATAACTGGTAATACACTACATATAAACTTTTCTTTTGTAAATATATACTGAAATATAGATAATTACACCCAGACACAAGACAAACAGACATATTTAAACAAATGTCTGTCTCGGGTGGGAATCGAACCTACGACCTGGCGGCGTGAAAAGCAAGTATTTTACCGACCACGCCACCGAGAACGCCTAAGAGTATTAGCATCAAAAATAAGTACCTATGAAGGTGCTGGTTGCCATAGTAACATCGGTGACGGTATTGAAGAGATATTATTTTCTTAGAGCGGCCGCCCGCGACTTCGTCCGCGTGGATTTCGGTTTTTTTCGCTATAAAAGGTAGCCTATGGTCTAAAGATTGTCTGTGCCAAGTTTCATCAAAATCGGTTGAGAGGTTTAAGCGGGAAAGCGTAACAGACAGACTGACAGAGTTACTTTCGCATTTATAATATTAGTAGGAATAGTAGGGATTTAAGAACTTTTTTATTCATACTTCCCTTTTTAAGATTTCCACCTTTCGCCACTGGACTCTATAGATTTAGATTTTATAGATAGTAAAGACCCTTCCGGCTAATTATATTAAGTTATTGGAAAAAGTCACCACCCGTACGAATTTGTGGCGGGGTACATGGTCAGTTTGTCTCTAAAAACCATCAAATACTATTATTTCATTTTGAAAACATCTCCACAAGATTTGGAGGTCACACACAAATTCCTAACCACTATCAATCACATAGCTGTCTTTAAAACAATAACCGGCTATATTAAATCTCTCGTAATAATAACATATTACGGTCCAAAAGTTTATAGTAACACTATTGACCCGCCCCGACTATGCTTTGAGTGGAATATGCGTGTAGTCTGTAAACCTTCATAATAAACAATCGAAGTACGATATTAAAAAAGAGTTTAGGCTTTAATCCACACACGTTGGCCAAGTTTATGTCACATGTCCTCGAAGAATTAGTTCTCAGACATGCCGGTTTCCTCACAATGTTTTCATTCACCGATATTGAGCAATGGTGATGTTACAATTCACACAAAGATGTGTGTGTGGGCCCGACTGGGAATCGAATCCGAGACCTTATAAATCTAAGGCGGTTACTCTAGGTACTCTAGGTCAATCCATAATCAACCTTTTTGTATATTATTCTACATAAATATTTTATTATTTTAACTTTATTTTCACCGTTATAAGCACTGATTAATTTTTTTTATTTAATACCTGGGTTTTAATCTACGACCTTTATTTCAAAGCAGAACCGGCATGCTGCTGCCGCTGAGTCACTGCTGCTCTTTAACCTTTTTCTAATAAATAGATCATCGAACGCTAAAAAAAATTTCTAATAGTTCTGTGCGAATATATTAACGATTTCAAACAAACAAATTCCTAATTTTTATTATATATAGTCAACAGTTAGTTAGTGCAAGTGCCCAAGGGCAGTCACTAATGACCTAGTAAGATTAATGATTTGACTAATTACATTTGTGACAATCAATGCGTCTCAACGTAAGCTTTTTATGTTTATATTATAATATTAATTATATATTATATCATTTGTCAGTAGCTACTAATAGTTTTGTTATAATTGTATCAGAGGTCACAATCAAAGTTCTACTCTGCTTATATTCAAAAAGACATAATTACAATTAGTTATAAGACAGTTTTATGTATGAAAGAAGTAAATACTTAGGTAGCCTTGGAAGTATATCTAAATCTATAACAAGTATTAGCTGTGCTATAAACTTATATAACGTAGATAAATTAATTACGACATAGGACACTCAAAAACTTCGTAACACACCAAAGGACGTTTAATTAAAGGTCGGCATCTGACGGTTCACCGAGCGAATTCGGTGAACCATTAAAAGCTTCAGCCTTAAAAATAATCCTGTGGGTAAATAAATATACTTATAAAGAGTTGACAATAATTATTACCTTAACACCTAATACTTACATACTGACAAAGGTACCGGTGAACAAAAGAAAATTCAAGTTTAAAACGCGTTTGAAATGTCTCAACAGAGGCATGGTTAGTTTATCTACAGCCAATTGTGTTAAATTTTTTAAAATTTTCACCAAAAAATAATTTTCATGCTTTTCTAACTTATTTTTTTATATTTTTTAATAATTGACTCACCTTCTCTCCTCATGCCCATTTTGAGACATTTTCTTAGTCTGCAAAATTGACATTGATTTCTATGGTGCTGGTCGATGGGACAGTTCCTATTGCCCCGGCATGAGTATGTCAGATTTCTTCTCACGGACCTCTTGAAAAACGATTTGCAACCTGCGGAGAGATTTTATTTAAATAATCTGGCTAAATTAAATATGTCACTTGATTATTCATATATTGTTGATATTATTCAATAAATTGATATACTTTTAAACTGATAATTTGGTCTTTAAGATGCTTTTAAGTATTTCAGATAGATAAAGCCGGAAGCAGAAGCTACCTATAACTTTTTCTTTTCTTTCTACAGATTATACAGAGGCATCGTTTCTAAGACATAAAAATATTTTGATTATGTTAAACAGTGGTATAATAACTTCATAAATTGGGATTTGACAATAAATTATAATATTTTATGAACAGAAGTCGGTTCGTATCAGTTTCGTAGTAAATACTATCTGTCAACAACACGCTATGCTATTCAGCGTATAACACAGTAAGCGGTCGAGTTATGCGGTCAGAGTTCTACGGAGTTTAAAACTATAAACAAATATACAACCCCGCTGAATTTAACTGGATGAATGAAAACACTAGTCAATTATTCAATTAGAGCCAGAAGCCAACTTTGTGGCGATAAATCGACAAAATTCGAATTAGAACAGACGAAGTTGTTCGTACGATACGGCGCGGTATGTCTTTATTCGAATTTTTGGTGTTGTATATACTTTAAGCTTTTCTGGCCATTATTAGGGGAATATTAATATACAGAGTGATTTTAAAAGCACCAGGCACATCGCAGGAGTAGTTAGCTTACATCATAAGCAACAAGTTTTGTTCTACGAGTTTTGACATAACTCAATACATGACAAGTTACGCGACTCTAACGCGTGCTTGCACTTCATACAAAAATTTCACCATCTTCTACAAATAACCATCTGGTTTATAGGCTTGTAGGCAGTATCTACTCACAGTCCCTCCATAGTTTAGATAAAGATTAAAACGTCAAATCAAACTAATATTAGCTGTGTGTGAAAAAACTGCCAATTCCTTAAAAGTCGTAGAATAAAAGTTGTGGCATAATATCAGCATATTATTATTATCAGCTATCTACTCCTAAGAGGTTGCTGGTGGTTAGAAAATAACCCTTTACAGTGGTGGCTTAAAGGCTTACATAAAAAAAATTCCTGTCAAATAAGTAATCACAGAGAAAACAAACCATGGACTTACTAATGGCAAAGACACACCGTTAGTTGTGTGCACGACGCCCAATATGTATGCAAACAAGGGGGTTCCAATATTTTAAATACTTTATTCGAATGTACAGTAGTAACTTTTTTTAAAACATTATCTCGTTAAGCATTAATAGGGCTTTTAATAAAATTGTAAATGAGGTGTGTAGCTTCTGTGTTAACTTATAATATATAAGAAATAATCGAGATTTAAGTCAGGTTTTGGTGATTGAAACGTATGAATGAAAAAGATATGAAAGAAGGGATTAATGTTATTAAATGCGTCTGTGGTGAGAGATTACATTGTTTAGGAACATATCGTATTAATTAAATTTATTTAGGTAAAATCAGCAAAGTTTAAAAGGTTTAAAACCTTTTAAATTTTTAACGGTGTGACAGAATAAATGTTAATAATAATCCGTTACTATACATTAAATATTCTTTCTTAAGAGTTAAGACTGGTCTCATGAATATTTTACGCGTAAATATTAAACTAAGAAACAATTTGCTGGACTTAGCCTGATCAAAACACAATAAAAATATAAACTATCATATAGATAAAGAAAAAATCGCTTTTCTATGGAAAGCAGTAGTATTTTTTCATAGTTTGGCATGACTCACGACAGTGCCAGTTTTGTATGACTCGTCCTACCACGAGTGCGCAAGGATATCATAATATTTAATGTTTTTTATCCTCTATTAAGCTTGCGCTTGACCACAACTTGCCTATTGTTAAGGTATGATGTGGTCTACGACGTTTACCCAGTAAATACCGATTCACTCGTGAATTATAACTACTGAAAAACAGAAATAAATGCAGTAAAATCCACAACTTGACAGTTCGCACAATAAAAGTGCCGGCAAACAGCGTAGTCATGCATCTAGTTGTCCGATAAAAGAATAATGATTTATGAAGATATGTACAGTTGTACACAAACACTTCTTTATAGTTTCACTAGTTTTTCAACCGCAGTTCCATCCGCGCGTCTTACCTAATTTTGCGCAGTCGGATAAAAACTATCCTATCTCTTTCCTTGGGTCTCAAACTGACAGACAGGCAGAGTTACTTTCGCATTTATAATACTAGTAAGGATTCTTATAAGCGCTTGGAGCAAAACACTTCTTTACGACAAAATTTATATTCATTATTAAACATTCAGTACTAAAGTGACCTATGTTTCGAGTAACGATTCATAAACAACTATAGATTGACTTAAATTTTTAAGAAATCATATTTGACGACATTTATGCATAACCATTTATTATTAGAAGCTGTGATGACCAGATTAGCGTCCTAAATATGTAGATAGATGTTAAATTATGAGGTCAAACAGATTGTTTACGGTAAATGACGGTAATTTAATAGATAATATTTTAATAAACATAATAACTTAAAATTCGCACTTTTGGCTACACAATTTTATTTGCACGAACCTTTCTAATAAAAAGCTGGTTCACCGAATTTTTTCGGTGAGCCATGGGACGCCTCGCTATAACAATAAGAAACTAAGTGAACCTCGATCAGTTAAGATATATCTACCGCGATGCAGATAAAGATTAATTCAATCTATAACTGTCATAGTGGCTAATTTTAATTTTGAGGCTGTCTTGTAAATCGATAAAATATATGTTTTCATTATCTTATTAAATAAATATTGTTCTGTGACGAACCACATTTTTGAGACCTAGTTATAAGTTAAGACTAAACTGGTTTTCAAATAAGGCTGCTAACAATTATTTATTTTCTATTTGTACTCAAATATTATAAAATCTGTAAAAACCAATCATAATTTTTGGTTATGGGACCGTAAAATTGCATGTTTGACTGCTATTAAAGCCAATAGATATAATAATAATAATAATATTATAAATATTTAATATCGTTTTGTATCGACACAAAATTTTACCTATGTTTTTTTTATAGATGAACTACCCAATCAGCTGGAACGATCTTTATTGGTTCACCGAACTTTTTCGGTGAGCCGTCCGAAGATGGTCGAAGCGATCAAGTAATATGACGAATCTCACTCAGGACGTTGCTACAGAACTCTAGATTTAGGAAAGGAATCTATGGCATACAATCTACTATAATATTATAAATGAGAATGTTTTATTAAACGTCTGTATTGCCCGAAGGTGTGTAGGCAGAGGTGAATATTTCGTTCAGGCGGAATTCCATACTTCAAATAAAATTTTCTAAGCATATTAGAAAAGTCTCATTGCTCGACCCGGGACACTTACCACTGGACGACAAAGGTAGTTTTAATTAGTTAGTTTCACATTAGACCTGTACAAAAAGTTAATTATGCTATTCAGACTGCTCATTACTTGACGGGCCGGTGGCGTGGTCGGTAAGATACTTGCTTTTCACGCCGCAGGTCGTGGGTTCGATTCCCACCCGAGACAAACATTTGTTTAAATATTATTTCTGTTTGTCTTGTGTCTGGGTGTAATTATCTATATTTAAGTATGTATTTACAAAAGAAAACTATATATGTAGTATATTACCAGTTATCTGATTTCCATTGTACAAGCTCTGTTTAGTTTGGGATCAGATGGCCGTGTGTGTTAATGTCCCACTATATTATTATTATTATTATGTTTTTCTTTTTTATCTCGGAGCTATGGAGCTCCGGACTTTTGGAAGGCGTGCGTGGGGCCGAAACTAACACGTAGAGGCCCGTTAGACAATTTTGCTCTAAATGTAATGTATTATTATTATTATTACTGTTTCATATTTTATCTAACTAAATTCGCGATCCTTCCAAACCCTCAGAATTTGCGTAAAAAGTAACAAAAATATTCCCAACTTTAAATTTTCGTGTTAAAATATTTGTAAAATATACGTTAACTATCTGAAACTTCCTGGACATTATAGCGACGCGCGCGCTTTCTATGTTTCTTGTGAGCTGCGATACCGTTAGCGTTGGCTCACGTACTTGAGCAGATAAGAGGCAAGCGAGAATAGAAAACACATTGAGCGTGTAAGACCCTGTAATTTTTTATTTTAAAAATATAACGAACGTTTGCATCGTGAGTTAGGCAAAAAGACGTTTAGAACTGCATCGTTGGATCGCGACAGACCTATGCGAGTCTCAGGTTTGATACCGGGTCTAAAAAAGAGGCATATACTTAATTATTTAAAACATCTCAATTCAACAGAGAAAATGGTTAGAATATACCACCTGCTTGGGAATCAGTGCTTAATTTACTTGTACCAAAACCCAAGCCAAATCCATTCAGAATTCACGACACAGTGAGCTCAGTTTGCTTAAATCGGAATGAAACTTAAATAATGTAATGTTTTTAGTTAGTCATTAACATTAAAATTGTAATTAAAAAGTGTGGAGGTCAAAAAAGAAAGAGGCTTTGAAACGTCGAGATATCAAAATCTAAAATAAGCCGCAATAAAATCCGTTATTAAGTATTTTATTTCAATGTCGCATTAATAGAAACATCAATTTTTTGAGTCGATTTTATTTCAAATTTCTAACCGCAGCGTTCAACCGCCAAATGTGCCACCGCCTATCCTGTACTGCTTCCCAATTACCACTATCGTTGAGAATATCAGAGGTTGCAAATTGTACCACGCGAGATGATAAGTGCATCGGGATTTGAGTGAGAATAATACAATGGTAGCCATGTAGCGCATTCTTAACACATAAATCGCGAGAATTTGTGAGAAAGTGTCCGTAGGAAATATGTCATGTGCTTAGCTTATTAACCGTGGTTTTAAAGCTTTGAGTATTAAACACGGAAGGTGTACGCAACATCTATAGGCTCGCGTATCGCCATCTGAGGTACAAAGTCCTAAAACATTAATTAAATCTCTTAAAGAACTATTTAACCACAGATAAAAGTAATGTAAGACTATTCGTCACTAATATCCATATCGCTTGAATCACCATGACTGTCTGTGCAGTTTGAGAAATCAGAATCTTGGCGATAGGCGAGTTAAACGGTCGGCCTATAGTATTAATTTGTTTCTGCCAGCTTTTGGGTGAGGCGAGGTAAACACGTACAGCACATGTAAAAGTTGTAGAGTCATTGAAATAAAACTACTTTTTAACGGATTTTATCGCGGTTTATTTTAGATTTTAGATCCCGACGTTTCAAAGTCTTTTCAGACTTCATGTTCACGGGTGGACTGAGATATTTGACGTCCAAAAATATTAATCACAATTATTACTGACTACCTTCAAACATTAATATTTAAGTTGCGTTCCGTTGCGTTGCGTTTTTCGTTATTTCAATGTGTGATATTCGCGTAAATCTAAGACAATACTAGTTGTAGAGTCTTTACAAATGCACACGAAAATAAACCGTACACGTAACAGGTAATTTCTGTACAGGAGAGGTCAGCTTAAACTGGAAATGTATAGCTTAATGTGTAGCCATGTGTACTAGGAAATTTTCCATTTGCCTCAAAATATACCCACATAACTTTATTGCTCAATATCGGTGAGGATACTAACATGTCTAAGAAATAATCATTTGAGGACATGTGACATCCACCAACCCGCACTTAGCCAGCGTGTGTGGATTAAAGCCTAAACTCTCTCAACTCTTAATATTGAGAGAGAAAAAGGGTTGAAGTGATACATAACTTTACATTTGTGTTTTTGTCGACACGGAACTCTGCGAGTATCGCGTGGTCGACAATTATTGGCGGCTAATGGCGCTGAGATTACAGGTGCCGGTGACCTACATACACTCTGATGTAACTGACCATGAGACTGGGCTCTGATGATCTGTGCACGATAGATTTATGGAATAGAACACAATTACAACCTCTTTATGTATTAATTTTACATAATATTTTGCTTCTTTTTTACATTACAGTTTATTTTAAATAGAGTCGAAATATCTGTCAATGACCTGACTCCGTCAACACCTGCCAATTTAAACGTTATTCAAGGCTAAATTTATTTTCTTCAAACATTTTCTCGAGATGCAACCTCCAGTGTTTTAGTATGCTTATTATTTAGTAATAAGTTATTAAGAGTTAAAACCTACTTTATAGTACCTTTTTTATAGCGATATACATATTAGTCAATAAACTAATTAATCATTGTTGTTATAAGATGTGATTAAAACATAATAATCGTAAAATTGTAGTCTTGCAAATCTATAACTTTATTGGAAATACGTCCTTGTCATAATTAAGTCAATTTTTTAAGTCAGGAATCCTTTTAACAGCGGTGTAACTTGTAACTTTGTTTGTTGCAACAGGAGATTTATATTAACGGTCTTATTCATAAAAATCTCATGCTCTTTAGTTAAAATGGACTTTGTAGCCTTCTTCCTAGTATAAATGTTAAGATGACAGACAAAGACAAACGAATTGTAAACCTATTTTAGCTATAATGAGCTTTTAAGACGTTTACATATACGTGGGTAAATATTTATTTCTAGTTTTATTATCTATTCCTGGCTTTCTGGCCGTGGCTATGTCCGAGCGATTTCTTTATATCCTGTGCAATAGTTAGATAAAAAGTTGCCCCCATCAATAAATGGGGTAACAACTACTAGTTCAAGAATTTTTCAGATCGGTCCCGTAGTGCTTGAGATTAGCGCGTTTAACCAAAGAAACAAACAAACTCTTCAGCTTGTTAATATTAGTAACCTCATTGATTAGTAAGTAAAGATTAATTATAAATACTTATGTAAGTTTTTGACCAACAATATTTGCATCCGCTTTCTATATTTATTGTACAAATCATTCTATATTTCTAAACCATTATAAAAATTATTCTATATTTATACGGCGACCAAGCTATTGATGTTGAGGCGTCAAAAATATTAAAGTGAGAATCAAAAATAATATAACTACCGTAATGAGGAGCTGTATATACCTAAATGAAAATTAATGAAATAAGTACCTGAATATGTAATAATCTTTTGTTTTATTTAACCTGACTTTGATTATTATTCCTGTTTTCGTCGACATCATTTATTATTATCACAAATCATAATTTAATAGTCGCCAAAAATAGAACAACAAAGAAGACAAACAATACTGATATGTATAAATGTTTATTTGAGTAAAATGTGCGTTTGTCAATATTTTATCAACAAAATAAATTGTTATTTAGTTTAATAAGTATTTACTGCACCACCTGAGTTGATAGTAATAGTCCATAAATAAAATTAGGTAGCGTTGTGCTGCTGCTGTTAAATCTTGATTTTGTTGCCTGTCCGCTGAGCAAAAATATACGTATAAGTAAAGGTGGTAGACTTAAAGTATTATCAAATCATTTTTTGGCGGATGATGTAATCCAATTTGCCGGAAAGGGCCTGTAGACGGGCCGGTGGCGTGGTCGGTAAGATGCTTGCTTTTCACGGCGCAGGTCGTAGGCTCGATTCCCACCCGAGACAAACATTATTGTGATGAACATTTGTGTTTGTGTCGACTCTGGGTGTAAATATCTATTATATGTATATATTTACAAAAGAAAAGTATTACATGTATAGTATATATACCAGTTATCTGGTTTCCATAACACAAGTTCTGCTTAGCTTGGGACCAGATGACCTGTGTTAATGTCCCAGAATATTGGTTCACCGGAATTTTTCGTTGAGCCTTGAGAGGTCCTCATGTGGGGACGAACCTCCGCTCAGGACGTTGCTAGACAACTCTAGATTTAGGGAATCCGTCTGTTATACAAACCTTTTTTTTTGCAGATGACCTAACCCAATTAGCCGGAAGGGTTTCTATTCGTTCACCGGACTTTTTCGGTGAGCCGTCCGAGGACGGTAGTACCGATTTTTTATAAATCTATCGTGTCATTGCTTAAATAGCAAGGTAACGAAGAACCTAATTTTATTAAAGTGACTTGTCGTGGCGTTATTTTTGGTTCACATTATTCCAGTCCAGTAGGTAATCCAGCGAGGCAATCCAGTCCAGCGCTGGACTGGACAGTATCGACTACATCATTCCAGTCTTTTCAAAGCTGTTGCACTGGATTGCAAGCTGTTGAACTGTCAAACTTTCAATACAGTGCTGGAATGGCTTTTTACAATATTCCAATAGTGCTGGAATCGGCGAGCTAGAAACCCAATTGCTCACTGGAATGGGAACATTAATTTAATTGATTTAAACTGGCTTTCCGACCGCACCCGACCATTAACTTCTTTTTGAGCAGTCGATTAAAAACTATTCTCTGTCCCTTCCCGGGTCTCAAACTATCTCCGTACTAAATTTCGTCCCAATCGGTTCAGAAGTTTTGGCGTGGTAGCGCGACAGACAGAGTTACTTTCGCATTTATAATATTAGTAAAAATTCTATCAACTATCATTAGAGTTAGAATTAAAAGGAGATAAAAGTTCATGGAGGACGGAACGCCAAAAAACCAATTATTATTTTCATAACCACTCTAAAGCGTTAATGAACTTTAAAATTGAATTAGAAATTAATCAATTCTTCCCACGTTGATGTCCATCAATCATTAAGTTAGGCTCCACAGTCGTTAGGCCTTCAGAGCGAAGGGCCTTAGCCTTGACATGAAACAAGTTCTAAAGACCCTTCTATAATTTTGTTTTAGTCTTGAAATTACGGTTTATGACACTACTTGGTTCGTACGCAATTCCAGCTGAATGAAGGAGCAAAACCTAAAAAAAATTCACATGTTTTTCCTACCTTCATTCAGCGTTTTGCTTATTTTTTAAGCTCGATTTTTTAAGGTTAATCTATAAAGTTACGAAAACCATAAATCCTAACAATAGACCTAACCTACAAATGATTTTGAAATACAACTAACTGTAGAGATTATTGAGGCAATAAATATAATTTCCATTTTAGTTCACATTTTGTTTGTTTAGTGTGTTGAATCAGAGCGACTTAATTCCAAGCGTTTTGATCCGTTAGATAGTCTGAAATTTTGTAATACACTTTCTTACATAACGTAGATTTTAATAATTATTTTAAATTTGTTAATAGTCATTTCAAAAAAAATTTTTTTAAGTATATTTTAAAAACGTATACACTGCCCCTTAAAAGAGTTACTGATTTTGTAGACTACTTACTAAACTACTCAGATGCGGCATATTACTACATCGATGAAACAACAACAACATTTCCTTAAATCGTTTTACCCTACTCAATACTGGCTCACACACCCGTACCGACTTCCCTCAATCATTTCATTAGAACACGCACAAAAGAAGGACTGTAATGAAATATTACTCGCTCTAATGACCGCTGGATCTTAATGATCTAGGTCCTGTTCAATATAGAGATATTTGTACCTACTTACTTCGTTGCTAATTGCTTTTAATTTAGAGAGCTAGCCGGTTCTTACAACTCTTCCATAATATATGGTGATTTTCTACCAAGGAGGCATGCAATTGTTTAAATATTCATAATATAAGCGAAAAACAAATCGCATATACATTAAACTAATAATTAAGTACTAACTAATTACTAACATTTTATATAATAACAACAGTCATAATATGTAGCTATTTTGCAATGTTGCTGATGCATTTGATGTTCACCTGTCATTCTTTCGTCCACATAGAAGTCGTAATTTATTTAAATCATTAAATAAACTAGGTAGACGAAAGTAAACAAAAGCTCGACAAGATTTTTATTTTATTTTTCATAGAAAAGTTTGAAGTTTTATTTAGAATATTTTTGTTTATGCATTCCCTTTTATTATACCGGAAACTGATATTGGCTGATATGTTTAGGTTCGTTTTTTTTTACTTTGGCAACACTTTTATCGTGGTTTTGTTCAATTCAATTGTGACCGACGACGCGTATTAATGAAGCACATGATGAATATTAATGCATTTTAACAATAAACCATTTAAAATAAAACGTAAGGGCCACCATTTTACATATTAATGAGCGGATCAACAAAACTATTTCATCGTGGAATTCTTATTCGACTTCCCTAATCGATTTGCATTATACGATCATTCGATTTTCAAAATCAGGTAAACAATAAAATTAATTCACGATTTTAAAATAACAACAGGTGACGTTATCAAAAAAAGAAAATAAAAAAAAACAATTTACGATCTGACAACCATGTGAAGTTTTAACAATATGGCGGCTTTTAAATTTCTAACTGTCATTAATGTCACATGGTCTAATGTTTACCTTATTAAGGCGTAGATAGTTGTTGAATTCACATAAATAATATATGGAGAATCAAATTTTCATTAAGAAAAGCATGATTCAGTGTTCGAGCATTTTATTGACAGTTTTAGTGGTAAGGGAAGAGCCACACACGCGCCGAACTTGAATTCAATTTAAAAAGTGGAATGAGATAAAAATAAATAAGTTCGAAAGACACTTATGTTTAGAGTTGGTCGTAAAGATAGGGTTAACTGCCACGGTATCGCCGGACAAAACATACCATAAACTGGCCGGTTATAGTGGCTGATAGTGATGTACCACGACTCGATAACGACGTACGATGTTGCAAATTTCCAGTGCAAGTAATCAATTCGATGTCGTAGCGTGGTATTGGGCAAAGAAAACATCAAGAAGATAACAGCATGTCTTAGAACATTACGGCCTTATTCATTAAACTCATTCGAAATCCAAAGGCTAGCTATAAAAGTCTTAATATAGCGTGCCATATATGTGTTATGAGTGTTTTTAATTGTTTAATGATTTAAGGCAAAAACTCATAACTAAAAGTTGATTTTGCAATAATTTTGTCTACAACTAGCACCTCTTGTTTAAAACCCCATTGTTAAATCGTTTTCTTCGCTTTTTGTTTTTAAATACAACCAAAGACATGAAAATAATGAAATATAAGGTGCTTTAGAAAATACAGTCTCGGATTCGAACCCCGGTCGTGCCCACACATCTTTGTTTAAATTTTTCATTACCGCTGCTGTATACCGGCGAAGAAAAACATCGTGAGGAAACCGGTATGTCTAAGAACTAATCATTCGAGGACATGTGACACCAACGCACTTGGACAGCGTGTGTGGATTAAAGCCTAACTCTCTCAACTCGTAAGTTAGTGTTGAGAGAAGTGGGAAACTAAAAAAGGTTGAAGTGAGTGTAACATGAAAATACGTATTACAATAACAACAAAAACTGTAAAAATGGAGAAAGTAGTAAAACTAAGCACCATTATATTTAAAAAAGATCGATACAATAACATATTTAAAACAGGCCCATCACTAAACACAGGTGTCAACTGCAATCACTGACGCTCACGGACGTGAGCATTTAAGTCAAAAGAAGCGCTTCGTGCAAGAACTTTGTCGTAATAAAGCCTATAAACATTTAACTACTATCTGGACGCAGAAACTTCACGGTTTACTTCGACAAAGTCCTAAAAGCAAAGCGGGGGGTCCCGACTACTAATAAAGTGGATTTGTCGACATCAAAATAACACTTTATGGGCACAACACTAATGCGTTTTATCGATGAAATACGTGAATGTCGTGTGATAGTGAAAACTGAAAGCATTACTAAGACAAGTTGTCTTGTGCAGTACTTACCAGCCACACCTTCATTAATAAATCGAATTACCTCAAAAAGTGACAAATTTTCGTCAAGCATTTGCCTCGCTGGTTCAGTGGTGAGCTTGTTTGATTTATAACTGCGGAGTACTGGGTTCTGATCCCGTGTTAAATAAAAAACGCTTTTTTATGTAAAATAGAGCGCATACATGTATCATCCGTAGGTGTAGACAGAGGTGAATATCATTTACACCATATTTATTTTCTGTAAGGCAAGCAAGCCTACCTATTGCCATCTATCAGGTTCGATTCCTAACTTCGAAATGCTAGTAAAATATATTAGAAATGACTTTTTACTCAACCTGGGATAAAAATTTAATATTAGTAAATATGTTTATAAACAAAGTGCAATTTTATATTTGCAATTTTATTCATATAATGGATTTTTTTTTATTTTATAATTGTAATTTTAATTTACAACTTTTTTAAATTTATTTCTTTGAATTGCAATATTATCAGTATTAGACCATGATAGAGAGGTCGGGACCCCATCAGCGACATAGCATACAGATACGAAAAATCGATTGGATTTTCACTAAAAGTACCTTCTGGATTATTCCATTACTTTTTTCTTATTTTCTATAGTTAAATGTCTAGACAATCCAGTGGTAAATAGTGTTCGCATAATAACTTCGATATACTGAGTTCGTGGAAAAAGACTTCTAACTTAGAAAGTCTTAGTTGCAGTTCGAAGTTTGGAATTGTGCGTGATTAGCAACAAAAGGCTCGCCCCCTATTACATATGGGACCTAAAGTTAACTAGCAAAAAGTGGGTCTTATTCAACTCTGTCTACATATTCAGGTAAATGTAGTTTAAAAGATAGAACTTTTGATATATTGGCTAATTTCAAAGCCCGTTTAGTTTTTAATAGTAAGTTAGGTACCAGGGTCGAAGAGTCCATACAAGCCGATTCCCATCAGCTTCCCATTGGGAAATGGTCAATATCACACGTAGGTACTTAATAATATATTATGTAATCCTAAAAGTTTTCAATAGCAACAAAAATAAGTATAGCATCAAGTGTAAGAACGATCAGTGACGGTAGTGAAGAGATATTATTTTCCTATGTAAGATTTTTTTTACTCCGGCTTCCCTTTTTCAGACTTCCACCCTTCGCCACAAATCTACATACCTACTATCTATTATATTATCCCCAGTAAAAGTTTAAATAAAAATAATATGAACCTCTAACTAATTTGAGGTCTCAACTACATCAGCTTTCAAGTAAACAAATCCGCATAAAAAGCGGTCCATTCGTTTAACAGCTACTCAGTAAAATACTTGTACACAGATACACAATACTGGATACACTTGAACACTGGTCAAACTTGTAACTCCCCTTTTTTATTAAAGGTTAAACATAGTTTATGTTCGCCCTCCAATTAGAACATCTATCTCCATGCTAAACTTCAATAAAATTGGGTTAGTGGTTTTAGAGTAATAATGTAACAGAGATTATGCACCTACCTAACAATTTTAAACGTAATACCTACATAGGTAAATAAATCTACTTATCGACTAGCTTCCCACGCTCTTGACTATCTCTGTACCAAATTTCATTGACATCGATTCAGTAGTTTACGCTTGAAAGCGTAACAAGCAAACAGAATTACTATCGCATTACTTTATAATATTACTAGTTTTCCGACCGCGTGGGCCAGCTACGCCCGCGCGTGTCGGTTATCGCGCTAAACCATTAACCTATTTCTGCGCAGTCGGATAAAAACTGTCCTGTGTTTCCTCGGGTCTCAAACTATCTCCATACCAAAATTCACCCAAATTGGTTCAGTTGCTTTGGTATGAAAGCGCGACAGACAGACAGAGTTTCTTTCGCATTTATAATATTAGTAAGGATAAGTGAGGATTATATCTCGGTTTTTATATAGGTTCCGAAAAAAAAATTGCCTGTGACCTGTTCCGGCATGCAATCTAACTGCCAAATTTCATCCAAATCCTTTCAACAGTTTTTGCGTGAAACAGTCAAACTTCTATCTACACAGATCAATACAAACTTCCTCATTGAAATAAAACTACTTTATAACGGATTATCATCATTCCCCTTGCCTTTTTCCCATTTCTATTGGGATCGGCTCTCAGTCTAACCCGATGCGGCTAGCTACCAGAATTATACGAGCGACTGCCATCAGACCTCGGAACCCGCAGGAAACCAGTAGCAGAGATGGTTAGACCAGGTGTCAGATTATATTGGCTTCTGACTACATTTAACGATTGTCATAGATGTGTTAAATGACAACCGGAACCGACGGCTTAACGTGCTCTCCGAGGCACGGAGGGTAGTCCCTCAACCAACCAGACACCGAAACAAATTTTTGTTGTTACACAAATATTGTCCGGGGCGGGAATCGAACCCGCGACCTTCCGGGCACAGTATAGCCCAATCGGACGGCTTACACCGCTCGACTACCGAGGTCGTACTTTGTAACGGATTATATCGCGCTATATTTTAGATCCATATTAACTCATCTTACACACTCCCTGGGAGTAGACGTTTCAACTACTTTCTTAGAAGTTATGTGATTTGTAATATCATTACGAAATTTAACTGGCATGGTGTAGGCAGGTGTGTGAATAAAACAAGAGAATCAAATTATTCAACAACCACTATTGTGTGAATGTATTTTGATTCATAGACATGTAGACAATACATTAATTATATCTATAGTACTAACGACCCGCCCCGACTTCACACGCGTGTGGAGAAGTACACACAAATCTCTCTGAAATATAATGAAAACCCCTTGAAAATCTAGTTAATCTAGTTTTTGAAATAATTACGAATATACAAACAGACAGACAAGGTAGAGGACTTTTTAGTATATAGTAATAATATACTTAAAAAAGATTTTTTTAGTTAGCAATTTTTTTGTGATCCTAATTTGTTTTCAAAAGTGTCATTCACCTCTGCCTATACCGTAAAAAGTACAAGCGTGTGATGTCCAGTTTAAAAAATTGTAATATACACAAAGTCAGACAAGCATGTTTCGCAATATTGTCGATTAAAAGCACCCAATAAAAAGGGCAGTAAGTCAAAAAATGAAAAAAATGATTCGAGAAAGGAGAATGAATATCTTTGGTTCGTTGTTCCCTTTTTAAAACGTTTTGTTTACAAGCGCATATCACGAAAGTTCATGCAGGTTGGTGCCTCACCCCGGGTCAAGGCTGAGACCATGTTGCACTTGATGCCCGCTATTATATCATCAACGGGTTACCTTACAACTCGTATAGGATGAAATTGTCTATTGTTTTCTTTTTTTTTCGTTTTTATCAAACAGGAATCGGTATTAGGTCTGCATTTCTAAGATTTTTATAGTATTGTCTATGCACATTATAACAGAGTTTTCTAACGGATTTCATTACTACCCTAAGTTAAATATAATCCGATTATGGTTGCGCAAAAAGGGGGCTTGTAGTGTCAATCACATTAGCCGTTGTAAAAGGTAAACTGTTAAAAAGGTAAACGAAATGCTGATATCGAAAGAGTCGTTATGGTCACAAAAAGACTGCAATTTTATAACACTGGATTAAAAAAATATTAAACATTGTTTTGTTTTAACAATTACAACAATTGTTGTATCTATAATTTGTTAATTAATTTAATTCAAATATAAATAACCGTTCGTACATTACTTTCAAGGTGAAAGTAAAATTATTTTCTAAAAAAAATAAAACTCAATTGGAGGATTTTAAAACCGATATTAAAATTATAACAATATTCATAATAAGACGTTGTTCCCAACCGGTTGCGGTTATCCACTATTTGAACGAAATAATTGTACGGTAATGGTGACATGCGTCGGTAATTGCGGTTTCCGACCAAGTCTCACTTAAAACGAGATATTTTGAATAGGTGAACAGATAAAAAAACGTTGCTTTTATTCATTTTACTTTTAAAAGTTTTTTTTTTAATCTACAAATATATTTTATAACACACTGTTTAAAATTACCAAAATAGTTTTGCATTTTTATATTCAAAACAATTAATTTTCTTAAACATTTAATAAAACAAATACCAGTAAAATGCATAGATATACGCAAGTTTTAATTTTCACCACAAGATAAAACGGTATAACTCGTAAAACAACAATTTATCCGAATTTACATAAAAGTGAGGAACCCCTTATCTTTGGCGACAGGCAGTTTGAGAAAACTTTGTCTTATTGCATTCTGATTAGATATAACGGGTGTCGACACGGAGCAATTGAGATTTTTGAGGTCAAAGGGGAAGAGAAATTTGTGTTTTGAATCTATTATTTATAAATGCAAAGTTTATTATCAGAATCAGTCAAGTTGTTTGTCGAATTTAATGTTAATAAATACATTTTTTTAGTTCTTTTGTTCTTTCGTTTTTACTGTTGAGTATTAGTACCAACTAACAACTAATTATTCGATAATTGATGACCATTTGAAAGGTATAAATTATTCCCAACAGATATCCGCCTCGTTAAATAAAATAATACTTAATTGAATAGGTAGATATTATGTTTGATCCGATAATTGCCGTTCCGGTTTAAGTACGGTTTTACGTATAGAAAATATTTTTTAAGTAAAAAAATGTTTATTGGCATCTTTGATTGGACAATTTTATCTTTTTTTAACCTGCGAAATGTCCTGCTATATGCTACCAATAATATATTTGTATTGTTTAGAATTTTACTTTTAAGTTTAAAATCTATTTTGATTTTGGTCATTAATGTCGTCAAAAAGTATTATGGTTAACACAAATTAATTTTTATAATTTTGCAATTAGATGCTCTATTTTTACGGGACTTTGTTATGCACCAACACCTTTGAAGCGAAGTTACCTCGTAATCACAAATGGGGCGGCGTGGCACTCATACACACATAACGGCATCGCACAAGGATACACTTTCACTGCACAAGACTACATACCCTCACAAGTGAACTGGCCGTAGTGTTTCCCCGATGATTTGTCGCCGCAGACCACACACTCCACATTCTGGCCTTTATCCGTGGCCGAGGAGCCGCTCTGCGTCGACGCGGCCTGACTCGCGGGCGTAGACGGGAGTAGCTCTTCATCCCGCCAGCTACCGCGGAAGCCGAGTTCAAGAGGCGGGAGGTCGGGGCCTCTCGGAGGGCAAAGCCCCGTGCCTCCGACCCCGCCGTAAACTAGCGCTCCGTGCGTGATGATGCCGGTTGCCGTCACAGGGCAAGAGCCGCGCAACGCGCTTGTGTGTCAAGGGTCGCGGTTCAGTCGCGACTGAGCCGGGTCGGGCCAGGGCGCGCGGCGCCGCCATTGGCCCGGTGGCCTGCAGGGGCAGGGAGCGAAGGCCCCGCCACCTCGACACCGGCCCCCTCCGCCCCACCCCGCCAGGGTGGAAATCTTTCAGTCGAGTACCGTCGCACAGTGGTCTGAAAATCGAGCTCCCCTTTCATAGAAAGTCAATGTGGGATATTCATAAAACTAAAATATGGAACGTCTCAGGTATACATTCCTTTAATGCATATTTTAGTATGAATGATTTTAGTTACTCCGCGCCTGAGAAAAAAAATATTTAGTATTTTTTTGTATGGGAGAAATTACATAAAGTACATTTTCTTGCGACTGAATGAAACTGAAAGGCTGGTACTCATACGAGCTATTGCCGCTCTTAAGGCGATTACGCTGACATACCACTCGTGTACCTTTAGGTGCCGCTTCACACGTAGGATTTTTTTGAAATTTCGAATTTTCGGTATTGAATATTTTATGTTATGCCTTTGGGGTTGTTGTTTTCTTGCGAATTCCTTATGAAAACAACATTTTTTTTTATGGAAACAATCTCTAAATCGCGTAAAAATGTCTGCTGTTTCATACTAAAGTTCAATACCTGCTTGGCCGTAATGTATGAAACAGTTGTTTTCTTTTCCGTCATTTCAAGGTGGTTTCCATAAAAAAAGTTGTTTGTTTTTATGAGTAGAATCACCTCATAACAGGAAAGCAACGACCATAAAGTCACGCTATTTAAAGAAGGAATAAAACACTTATTTAACATTTTTTTCATATTTGAAAATTTAATACGATTAAAAACTGTACAATCAATTGTAAAACAAGTGTTTAAATATTATAACAGTTAAACAGCTAAAACTAATTTATTTATTTTTAAATTTAATCGAATAATTTAGAAAACTTCATTTGGTTAGTATGTACATTCCTCAAAATACTTCGTCTAAACCCTAGCCTTTGTTTGTTTAGTACTGAAAAACGTTATTTCTCTAGTATTAGAACATAAAATAATAATTACATCTATAACTAGAAAAAAACTGAATTAAAGAATACAAAAAGCTTCATTTGGTTAGTATTTACTTACATTCTTCAAAATACGTCTATATTCTCTTTGCTTCTTTAATACCAAAAATTCTTATTTATCTAGTCTTAACATTAAAATAAATAAAAATAATAATAACGTCGATATGTATAAAATACGCATTAACACTTATCATCAAAATCTTCTAATTCTGAATCCAGCATTGCGACACTAACATCAACAAACTCAATATTTTCTTTGTCCACACTTGTATTGTCTTCATTAATGAGAAGTGTTTTCATGTCATCAGAGACAGCTGTTCTGATTGACTTTCTGTGTACAGGTCTTATGCTGGATAGGTACGGATCTGACGATACAAGGAGTCCATTAAAAATATCTTCATTTGTTGCTCTACGACAAAATTCCGCGAATAATGTTCTCGGATTTTTTTGAAGTCTTTATTCCTGGCTTGTTGAAATGCCTGATAATTTCAGCACCATGCAGTAAAAGTTTGTGAACACTTGACGGCATATAATACCAACCATAGTGTTCCACATATCTTTCTGCAGTAAGGCGCGCAAAATTTGCAAACGCTTCAACATTAACGGGCTCCCCACATGCTATCACACCTAGAATTGTGGCAAATCTTTGGATTATAGTGGAATCTAATCCAGTGATGGCTGCCGTTTTTACAGGATTACTAAAAAATTTTCGGGCTGTACTGCCATCATTTGTAGTGCCTGCACCTGAAACAAAAACCAAAAACTTCACCATTTTGAGCAGAAACAAGGTATTTGGTAAGTAACGTTTTCAAAATCATTCAAATCAACTCGTTGCACTTCAAGACTCACCTTGTTTGATGATATCTACTAAGAGGCCCATTTCATCACGAAACTTCTGCTGGATGATTTGCTTTCTTGCCTTCAATAATTTTTTGCTGTCTGCATCCCTAGCTTGCCATGTTTTGAAATCAAGTCTGTAGGAAATGTGAAGCAAACATTCCATACACCTAATCCAAGCATGGAGAGTAGACAAACCATATTGGTATATTTCCGTTGACACTGGTTTTCTGGAAAACAAATAAATAATATATTTAAAAATAGGTATTCATGATTATCAGCCAAGAAAATTATAAAAGTATTCAAAACATACTCTGAGATCACATGTAATTTATTCATTTCAGATGGGGTTGCTTTACATATGTCACAAGTTTGGGTTGATGTTTCTGATAATTTAGAAACTATTTTACCATCTATCATAGTCATGAGCATTTTAACTTTAACTGCATGATTTCCCATTATAGAAGGCACCAGTGTAGCAATTTCAGCTTCAATCGTGGCTTGTTCTCTCTTGATGTCTAATTTGTTTTCACTTGCAAACTTGAAAAAAAGAGGCCTGCAAAACATTGTCGAAGACGGTTTTGGATTCTCCCATACATTTTCTTCATCACAATCTAATCTTACAGGTACAAAAGAACACATGAAGACGCTGGAATCATCTTCCTCCACCATGCTTTGCTTATACAAACTCTGCCCTGAAGAACCATCAAAGCCCCACTTACACAGAAGTGTTAACTCCTTGCCATCTAAAGTAGAGGGCAAACGTAGATATTTTCCAAGTCTTGACACAGTTTTATCCAAAATTGCTTGAAGTTTAACTCGTGCCCCATTTTCAGAAATGTCTATGCTATCCTTAGGTGGGTAACAGTCCTTTTTCGCTTCTAGGACAGTTGTGTATGAAGGAAATAGTGGGATTCCTTCTTCCTTTGCACAAGCTCTCAAAGTAGTATACTGCCACTTCGACAGCTTCAACGAAGTCAAAATACCTAAAGCTTTATCAGCAGAATATATGGGCACATTTTTTTTAGTTTTAAGTATATCTTTTATGTTTGTAGCCTCTTCGGGATTCTCTGTGACTAATTTTATTATGTCTGCTACATCTTTATTTTGCGCCTTCAAGCCAGTTGCATAAGCAAGACTTTCCGATGGATGATTTAAAAGCTCTTCTACTCTCCTTTTCTTCTGTAACGGGCTTAACACCGAAAACTCCTTTCTTTGGTTTCCAAGAGATGTTGAGGTTCCAACACTACAAGTCTGTGGTTGTGCGGATGTTGATGCACCTTCGTTTACGGGAAATTCTGAACTGGAACACTGTGACTGATCTATCGTTACGGAGGAAGTCATCTTTTCCTTGATGACTTCAGGCCATTTGATGTCTTCTTGGAGCCATGCTTCGTACTTTTTAATGAAAGTATGTCGTTTACGATTACATGAGATCCATTTCCTTTTCAATGCACACACATAAGTTTGGCAGAATTGTTTCAAGTCTCTCTTTTCATTTTCTGACAAATCAATACTATTCACAAACACATCAAACAACACATTGGGATCTGAGAAAGAAGTGTTGTTGGCCACAAACATGAAAATATCAAGATTGGTACCAAAACCTTCCATTGCAATAGAAAAATTGAAAGAACAGAAAAATTAAAGTTTACGCGCACAAGTGCTAAACGTTACTGACTGAGTCCATGCCAAACATTCTATTTATGTATAACTCTCTCACCGACCCTCATTAAGGGTCGGTACAAATTAACACGTAATAAAACTGAACTATTAGTAAAGTAATAAGTAATTCCCGTAATTGATAATGATAACGAACCTCTGTTATCATTAGGTATAGTAAAAATCATTAACACCCTCTTAGCTAATGAGGTTACTATTGTAAAAAGTTATTTGTTAAAATAAGGCAGATATTAGTTCAGTGCCCTAATTAGTATTCGCAAAAAACGAATTTCTAAAGTTAACTTATTTTTTGAGTTAAAGTAATTGAATCTATTATAACAGTTATTATAATATTAGGTGCGTATTTATTATAAATATTTAATTCCATATTCCTTACCAAACTAATTTAAATGCGTCACATACTTAAAATATTCAATGCCGAAAATTCGAAATTTCAAAAAAATCCTACGTGTGAAGCGGCACCTAAAGGTACACGAGTGGTATGTCAACGTAATCGCCTTAAGAGCGGCAATAGCTCGTATGAGTACCAGCCTTTCAGTTTCATTCAGTCGCAAGAAAATGTACTTTATGTAATTTCTCCCATACAAAAAAATACTAAATATTTTTTTTCTCAGGCGCGGAGTAACTAAAATCATTCATACTAAAATATGCATTAAAGGAATGTATACCTGAGACGTTCCATATTTTAGTTTTATGAATATCCCACATTGACTTTCTATGAAAGGGGAGCTCGATTTTCAGACCACTGTGCGTCGGTAAGAAAATCCGTTGGGCGGTTTTATTTGTTTGTCTTTATTCGTGCAACGTTTTTATTAGTATAGTCAATTGCGTCATACTTTGCCGTCTCTCTCTGTTAGTACATGAATAGAACGGACTGGTTTGTGTTTATAGATAACGGAATGTTATTATTTAATAGCATTTGATAAAAGTATTCAACATTTATACACATAAATCATTTTAACGACCTCTTTTTATATCTTATGTATTTTTACAAAGAATGCTTCATTCATATACTTGCTTAAATAGTTACTTACCCATTGTTAAACGTGAACAAATCTTGTTTTCAGCAGTTTTGCTTCGGACGGTACCATGAAATCCTACTTTGTATCAACTTTCTGGTGCCTCCATATTTCTGCCGACTGATAGGCACTCACTGTTATACCTACTTAACTATTCACATACAGGTGGTCTAGTGCCACTCGCGCTGACGAAATTTATTACATTTTCGAATTACTGCCTTTGAGTTTTGAAGATGGATGTTTTTCTAGCACTTATTTAGTACATACTTACTTACCTTTAAACAAATAGGTAATAGTCGTATTACCCAGCAAGTAATTTCTAAAAATAGTAGTTAATTAATGATGCCCAGGTAGGTATACTTCCATAAAAAAGAACCTGAAAACTTTTAATAGTCTATCTCCTTTTCTTTTCTTTTGAACTGATTTATAAGTACCCTATTTTAGTTCTCAGAAGACTATATTAAACAAAATTAAAGTAAGGTAGTATAGGTACGTAACCAAACAATCTATAACTATTTGAAGTTAAATTAAAATGAAGATATCGAAAACGTTTTTAATAAAATTCAATGAAGCTATATTAATAAAAAGGATATTAATCAAAATTAGTAGAGATCTATAGATCTAGATCAATCTAGATGAGTAGGCGGCGCGTGCGCAGGGCGTGGT
Source organism: Meganola albula (assembly GCA_936450015.1). Lineage (NCBI taxonomy): Eukaryota > Metazoa > Arthropoda > Insecta > Lepidoptera > Nolidae > Meganola > Meganola albula. The sequence goes on along the minus strand of OW388157.1, from coordinate 3,377,280 downwards.
TACGCGGAGAGGGGCGCGACCGCGCACTCGTCAACGTGACGTCGATGTGGACTGACGTGTCAGTGTTATGAGACGAACTCTGTTTGCTACCAAATTATGATTGACTTACCTTCGCACACTTCTTTGCCCTGTTGGTACTAGGGTAAAACCTAGCTTGTGTGCTATTTCAGGATATAAACTATCTCTGTAGGTACTTACCTGATTTCATAAATTTCCGTTTGGTAGTTTTTGCGTAAAAGAGTTACGAATCCACACGTCCGAACATCTTTATACATTTTTAACTTTTGCATTTTTAATAGGAAGATAAGTTAAGTTTCCTGTCTTCTCGTCTTCGTAGAATCATGTATTTTGATAGTTCACAGATAACTAGAGCTATGTTTGAAATAAATTTTTTACCTAATTTCAGTAGCTGTGTATTAATTTGTGCCATCCCTGTCAAAAGGAGCTTGATAGAAATATCCTATCTTTACATAGTTCAAAATAAACTGGATTTTTGAGTTAGTACATCTAAAGAGTCAAATCATAACTAGGTTCCTCATTTCAACTCTTTTTAGTGTTCCACGGCTGGGCACAGGTCTTCTCTCTACTATCTTACGAGCTGAGACAGTTTAGGCCTTAATCCAAACACGCTGGCCAAGTGCAGATTGGGGGATGTCACATATCCTCCAATGATTAGTTCTCGGACATGCCGGTTTCCTCACGATGTTTTTCTTTACTGATATTGAGCAGCAGCGACGTAACAACTCAAACAAAGATAGGAATCGAACCCGCGATTTTATATTTCTAAGGCGAAGCCCGTACCTACCGCTGCGACACCGCTGCTCTAACTAACTAAAAACATAAAAGAGTAGGTAGGTAGAGATTCAATGAAGGCGCCATACGAAATGAAAAATTTGAGTTCTCTAAGTTTCTGAATTTTTCTATTTTCTGTCGCACTGTACCGAAGTTAGTACGGTTTGCAACATTACCTAGATAATTTTTCAAAGGTTTAACTAAAGAATTACATAACGAGCATAATATTAGGTAGGTATCTAGGTAATTGCATCTGTACGAAACCGAAGGGGATTACAGTTCTGTTGGTTCCAACGTAACACGGCTACACATTGAGCTATACATTTCCAGCATTAGCTGATCTCGTATGTTGTCGAATTTCCGTAAAACTAGAGGTCAGCTTATACTGGAAATGTGATAGGATGCTGAGAGTGACGATAGTTCATAAATTGCTCAGATTTTAAGAGTACAACATGCTAAATGATACGAACGAGACAACCAATTCGAATGCTGTTTATTGCACTAAATCTGCTTTGTTATGTTATAAGTAATGTATTTACTAATACAAAGTAAGTAATGTAATTGTCATGTTAAACGAAGTAATGCGCATGTCAAATGATATGAAGGGCTGGTGGCGTGGTCGGTAAGATGCTTGATTTTCACGCCGCAGGTCGTGGGTTCGATTTCCATCCAAGTCAAACATTTGTGTGATGAAAATGTTTGTTTGTCTTGGGTCTGGGTGTAATTATCTATTTAACTAAGTATGTATTTACAAAAGAAAAGTATTATAAGTAGTATATTACCGGTTATCTCGTTTCCATAGTACAAGCTCTGCTTAGTTTAGGATCAGATGGCCGTGTACGTTAATGTCCCACTATATTATTATTAGATACATAGACATTATAAATTCAAATGTAACACAGCTAGGATACTTATCTACTGCCTGAATGATTTTCTTACAAGATTAGGTACTTAGAATTTTCAGAAAAACCGTTAAAATAATAATAATAATTTGTATTTACATTATTTTATTTGAATATGTAACATCCAACCCGCAAATGACCAATGTGTGTTGATTAAGGCCAACTTAGACACCGTGGAGTTAAGCCCTCGCTTTCGCCTAACTTTGTATCTACACCACAAAATATGATCAAATTTTATAGGATATAATTTTGATTAGTTCGTTAATATTGTTAGATATTATTTCTAATATATTTTTGTCGAAAATAAATAAGGATTTCATTAGTTTTCTATATACCAGTTATCTGGTTTCCATAACACAAGCTCTGCTTAGCTTGGGACCAGATGACCGTGTGTATTCATGTCCCAGAATATTTACTTTTTTTTTATTTATTTCTGTCATTTTTTCGGGAATCGGAGCCCAGGGCAATGGTTCTCACATTTTAGACATTTTACCACTAGCTTCCTTCGATGGTTTCGCCCGCGTTATCGCCGTTCTACCCCTCGGAAAGTGTACTTTAAAAATATCCTTTCATAGTGAACTGACTTGAGTCACTACCTAGTCTCAGCGGTTTAGGCTGTACTGTGCTTTGATATGTCAGTCAGTTAGTGAGTCAGTTTCTTTCTACCACAGATAATATACTTAATAAACGAGAAAGGTTGTAAGAATGTATGGATGTCACGCAAAAACTATTGGACGGAAATTTATGAAATTTGGCATAGAGATAGATTATGGTCATGGGTGAATTCATTTAAAAAAGAAAAAAGCCTTCTGAGTTTTTTGGCATTGTTTCTCAGAAGTTGCCAGTCATTCACTGTACGGTAGGAAAAGAAATTGGGCTATTTTTATTTAGACTCGGGTCTCAAAAAGTTTAGAAATCATTTTAGAACTGTAAGTAGTAAATATTTCGCTAAATATCTAGACAGCCCTGAAACATTTTCCTTTGAAAATAAATAACGAACTGTGTTCACCCCTGAGGTGAAAGTGCGGGGAAGTGAGGGTGGGTTAGGGCGGGTCAGAGGTCGACCCCGCCCCGCTGTAGGTACTATTGTTCTAAATATGTACGAAGTCCTACGGTTTACTGATTAAATTATTAAACTGACTAAGGTTCAGAAGTAAGTAGGTAGGTACCTACCTAATAATCTCTGCAAACGGGTTGCACCGGTCGTGGTCGCAAGTAGACTTATGACCACGGCCGGTGCAACCCGTGTCGAAACATATATTCAAATTAAAGGTGAGCGCTTTACCTAATTGCCCGTTATGATAAATATAAATATATATTTTTGTTGTGTAAATGTCTTTTTTTTATTCTCCGATAGGCTGGCGCTTGCCTACAACTTGCCTGATGTTAAGCAATGATGTAGTCTACGATGGAACGCGCCTGCCCAGTGTATCGATTCACTCGTGATTACGTATGATTATCGGTGAGAAGCTGGCAGTGGAATGAGCCTCCTTAGGGTTAGGTTGGTTTGTTTCTTTTGTCACTGGCGCTCCTATATGAGAAATCACTGACTCTAATCAGTTAACTCAGTTTCGGAGTCAGGGGTCCATTTTCTTTGTGTAAAGTAACTAGTCTGACCCATAATCTCTGTATTTTTCATCTTTCATCTGATTATTATTTTCTTTAGGTATTTTAAGCTGCCTTAGGTTCAGTGGTAGATTTTTCTACAGAGTGTGTGGTCCTATGTTTAAATCTTTGGTGGAAAGTAAAGGGCTACTAACAAAAAATTTTACTATCAGCTTGGAGTTAACTATAAAGAATGTTTGACTATCGGTAATAGGTTCATTTCTACCGTTTTTAGTAGCCTACAGCTGGGCACAGGTCTACTCCCAACTATCTTACGAGTTGAGTTTTGACCTTAATCCTCACACGCTGGGCTAGTGCGGATTGGTGGGTGTCAAATATCTTCGAATGATTAGTTTTTAGACATGCCGGTTTCCTTACGATGTTTCCCTTCACCGATATGGAACAGCGGCGATGAAGTAATTCACATAAAGATGTAAGGAAGGACTAGGAATCGAACCCGCGACCTTATATTTCTAAGGCGAGGCCGGGTACTGCTGAGCCACCGCTGCCCTGCTAAGTTCGACCCCTATTAAATATGGTATACAGATGTAGGTATACCTACTGCTTAGCGTGTTATTCTTCTCTAGTAGGTATCTTGATACTTGTTCGACGGGCCGGTGGCATGGTCGGTAAGATACTTGCTTTTCACGCCGCAGGTCGTGGGTTCGATTCCCACACGAGTCAAACATTAGTGATGAATATTTCTGTCTGTGTCGAGTCTGGGTGTAAATATCTATTACAAGTAAATATGTATGGGTGTAAATATATATTTACGAAAGAAAAGTATCTATTATAAGTATAGTATATACCAGTTATCTGGTTTCCATAACACAAGCTCTGCTTAGCTTGGGACCAGATGACCGTGTGTGTTAATCTCCCAGAATATTTATTTATTTATTTACTAGCTGACCCGTCAGACTTCGTACTGCCTCAATCAACTGCTGTTTTGCCTTTTAAACCTTCCCTAGACCTACACGAACATTTCAAAACCAAGATAAGAAAATCCGTTCAGCAGTTCTCGAGTTTTAGCGAGCCTAACGAACGTCAATTGATTTTTATATATAGGTATATAGATAGATTATACGGGTATGGGAACTACAGAATAGCTATCAAATTAGCATGATATTTAAATCAGCATAGCCTGCCTATACCCTCAAGTGCAGGCGAGTTCGGTTAGTTCCTGTAGGTATGCTCTAGTTTCGCTATGCTCGACTCTTAAAATACCTAGGTACGCTATGCACGAAATCACATTCGCAGACAGTCTCAGTCAGAAAACTGCCACAGAATATTAATTTCATTTCACCGATTAAAAGTTATACTTTAGGATACCTAGTATGTTAATATATCACCTGTATACTACTTATCACTAGGTACATTCTTATTTCATCGTTACAAATATTATAAATGCGAAAGTAACTCGGTCTGTCTGTCGCGCTTTCACGCGAAAACTATTGAACCGATTTGGATGAAATTTGGTATGGAGGTAGTTTGAAACCCGGGGAAGGACATAGGATAGTTTTTATTCGATTCGACTACGCAAAAAGAGTTTAATGGTATAACGGGATAACCGTCAGACGCGCGGGCAGGGCGGCTGCCGGAAAATTAGTAGGTGCTTAAGTAATATTTATGTATTTATCATAACGGGCAATTAACGCTCTCACCTTTAATTTGGCTTTTCGTTTCGATACGGGTTGCACCGGTCGTGGTCGCAAGCAGAATGCACCCGCACCCAGACTGAAGTCTGAAAAGACTGAGACGTCGGTATGTTCACGTGTGGACTGAGGTATTTGACGTCCAAAACGTGTGATATTCGCGTAAATCTAAGACAATACTATATTAAACATAGTTCTATAAGTACCTACTGTTTATTTCTGTTTTATTTACATAAAAAATACTTATTGTTCTTAGTGTCGTAGTACCAACTTACAAAAAAGTGCGTCAACTTTCTAATTTAACGCGTAAACTTATTTGTTATGCTTTCAAAATTTACCGCTCTACGCAGTTTACCTGACATCAAAACGGAGGTTACTAAGAAAATAACAGGCAGTTATGTTTACATTGGTTAAACAACTGAAACTGTTTCGTCTGCAGAAATAAATCAAATAGGTTAAGGTACGTCAAAGCTAAAAACTAATTAAAAATTAAAAAATGTATATTTTTTTAATATTTTTTTTTTATTTCACTTCATTTTAATCCTAGATATCTATAGCTAATCAACTCCTAAAATAAGTTTAAATGTTTAAGCAATAACCTCTTTGCACCAGCTACAGATTCGTTAAAAAAATTATAAGCATAAGCAATATGTAACCTCCTTGCACTAACCACAGATAAAAATTTCACTCCCAGTATACCCGTAGATAAAGATCCATAAAAAAGTAAACCACGTCAAAATAGAACACATTTTCAAACATAAGTATGGCAGCAAGACGGTTGCCGCAAACTTATCTCGGAGTTTATCATCGATCGTGACAACGGTGTCTGTCCCCCTCCCCCCACTTGGGTCGACTGAGTAATTGGGTGCAGGTACCACCCGACAACCCCTGGCGGCTGGCCTCTTTCTTTTTCAGATGGAAAATGTTGGAACATTTTAGTGAAAGAATTTTTAAAGTTACACTCATAAAAGGAATTTGAGGTTTTGGGTAAGTATATATGCTTAAAAAAATAAGTTACTTCGTTTTTGGCATAGTATCTCAGTACTTATTAACGATGCTGAGCAAAAGTAGGGTAATAGTCTTTGGGACGTAATACTTTTTTAAACGATAATATTTACTTAAAACTTCGCGAGTAGCTTCCTTTAGTAGCAAACTTTCTTCTACGAGAATTTTCAAATTTCTAACAGTGCTGAGTTCTGAATAACATTTATTAATGTAACAATCTATTTTAGCAATATTCGTGAGCGATAAGTTGAGACCCGTTTACGCTTACCACTTCCCCACAGAACATATACATTTATGGTACTATCAACTAACAAACTTCCCGATCCAAATAACTAATCTATGTCATACAAACGTTTTATCATCACAACTGTGTCACAGATCACACTCACTCATCGCCCAGGTCTCAACTTATTGCGCACGGGTAAAAGGTCTGAAACAAACGTGGCAAGGAATTAGTCGGACACCATTACCACCTCAAAATATTATTAATTGTTGACCAATCCACTTAAATATCAGTATATAAATATTTTATATTTACTTTACGGCCGGTAGCTCATATTTTGTCGTAGGTAAACTTTATAATTTTTTTTATTTTCAGAAAAACACAAATTATGTTTTAGTAATAAACCCGGCCAAACTGTAAAACAGTTTGTTGGTGAGAGGCGTCCTTGGTTAATATGCTAAGTAAGAATATTATAGGATACAATCACAGAAGAAAGAAACAACTTGTTTTAGTATGGATGGAAATGGATACCTTTTTGTGAGATCAAATTTGGCTCTTAACCCAACCGACTTCATAAACATTTTCGTCGACGTAATAATAACAATCACAGATACTCAGACAAGCAACCTGTTGTGAACGACTTGTGAGACTGACAACTGACAGGCTGAATGCTATCACAAGTGAGATGTAAACTTCAGATCAGGCAACAGCTTGCTACCTTAGGTAACGCGCTGAACTATAAAAACTATGTTAATCTGACTACTACTGTTTGAAGTACCGAAGAAAGATGCCAAAAAAAAGACTATTCAAAGAAAATACATTACCTAAGAAAATAAAAGGTAGATAGGTACTTTAACCAAATAAATACTTGATTTAACACCCTCTTAGCAGCTAAATTGGTTCGTCCGTGGATACTTTTCGCAGGAACACATAAATCGTGCAACAAGAGCAAAGTATGGCCACATCTGTCAATCGACAGTGTTTAAGATGTCGCCATTCAAAGACACATCACTAACGGTATGTGTACATTATTGTACAGTCAGCTACAAAAGTTGATTAACAGATTAAGAATTACAAAAAAAATTAACACTAAAAGATTCCAAAGTGTTGTGACAGGAGGTGAAAATAAGTTAATTATTAGTAGTTTACAATGAACAGTTACACGACACTAATTGGTGAAATCTTAAAAAAGTTAATTATCTAATTCAATAATACAACACTTCCTAATAATAGATGTAAATAATCTTGTCATTAATAGTCTACATTGAACAGTCACACGACACAATTTGATAAAATCTTAAAAAAGTATTATTAACAGATTCAATTTTACAAAGCAATATTTTAACACAATGTTAAAGGCGTTAGTTACTTGAGTAATTTGTGGTTCACTTATTATGTGCTATTATGTAATAAAATTGCTATTTTGTATGAAGGAAAAACCACCACGTTTCAGTTAAAAAATCTCATTATTAATTTTATTAAGAGGAATGGAGGAATCCATTATATCAATTTCAAAGGTCTGCAGTTCTGACGTGTTCAAATGTTTTGAAAAATTGTTATTGAATTTTTGTAGATGACTGTATAAGTAGCAAGTTTGAATCAATTCACACAAAGATTGGGATCGAACCTGCGGCCTCGATACCACTACACCACTGCTGCTCTATTACCGTTTGTTGTTTTATTGGTCTAGAGCTACATTGCCACAAATTGGCACACACATACATACTGTAAATTTATAACATCCGTGTTGCCGAATATGCAGGACATTTTGCCAAACTCCAGACGTTCTAAATTAAAAACAAAGAAACGAACAAACAAGAAAACACAAACGCAAAAAAACACGTGATTTAACGCTGACGTTGTTAGTTTTATTATAGAATCGATCTTGTTGTAATTGTTTGAGACTGATTGATTTATTCATTGTGTTACTGCGAATGCTTTGAGAGTTTCTGTATAAATAGATAGTTAATATACTCGTGTTATACCCCGGTTACACTTGTAACGATGTTAGTATACTTAAGATGGTACCACAAACCGTCAAAATCCTGCACCCGGACAGGGCGAGCGTTTGACTTCTCTATAAAAAATAAAAATTGTATTTATTTCTTCTCACAAAGTGGGGTTAGATAATTAACAATACAAAAGAAAAACTCAGTAAAACTACTTTGTGAGAGCTGGTGCCTATTGTAGGTTTAAAAATAAACCTGTATTACAGGTCACTAGCGCCCCACTCCGCAGGTCACAAAATAATATCAAAAATATTGTTAAGCACTTAACTAAAACAAAGATTACGATTTCCCTTAAGAGATTTGAATAAGTGTATTTTTAGGGAATATATGGCTTAATGGTACACACTTCAATCCTTATATTGCTTAGCATTCACATTAATTATTAGCATGTGAATACTTTTTAGTATGTAGCGTATTCATCACTTGCTTCACACCTACTTCTTTAGCTGCACATTACACCGGCCGCGACATTCATCGTACGCTTACCTATTGTGATATTTAAAAAAAATCCTACCGGTATTATAAACGCGAAAGTTTGTAAGAATGTATAAATGAATATTTGTTACACTTTCACGCCAAAACTACTAGACGGCATTGGATGAAATTTTGCACAAAGATAGATTATGGATTAACACTTAAGTTACTTTTTATCCCAATATCCCACGCAGGCAAAGCCGTAGGCGCAAGCTAGTAAATAATAAAATAAACCTCCACTACGCCTCGTTTGGAAAAAAATTATGTTGTTTACTGTATGTACGTTTAGTAAAATATGCAATACAGTTGATCTATTTCTCGTACTCTCAATGTTTTTTCCAATGATAACTTATGTCAAAGGTTATCTAACAGTCATGTGGAAGGAACATGCTTATCACTTATTCTTCCTTGAGTCTGCATCAATACAGATACTTACATAGCATCACGCCTGTATTATCCGAAGGTATGGCAGAAGTAAAAAACACCCACTTTTCACCGGCTGTTTGTCAGACACGTAATAGAGGGCGAGCCTGTTGCCGGGTATAATGTGTGGGGATACCCCAACATATCCTCGAATGATTACTTCTTAGAGATGCCGATTTCCTCACGATGTTTTCCTTCACAGACATTGAGCAGCGGCGTTAAATCAATTACAAAAAGATATGTTGGGCACGACTGGGGTTCGGATCCACGACCTTATACCAAAGGCGAGGCCAATACCCACTACGCCATCGTTTCTTACTTCTGCGACTACTTCATTATTTACAAATTTTCCAATTTTTCCTCATAAAAGCTGTAGACATTTTCTATAGATTAGTAGAGTGGTGTGGAGTGGCCGGTCAGAGGCGCACAACCGTTGGTCGCGGTTGAGTTCATCTGATGCGATTTAACGCACGAACGCGTCCGATACCCACCCCGATTCGATACTAAAATCTGCGCTAAGAGAGAAATACACAGTCATTCTGGTTGTATTTTATTGACAGTTCAGTTTTTATGGTTATTGATGATAGGTACCTTGTTAAGTAATGGTACTTTTTAATAAATACTTTATATCCAATGCCTTTTTGGAAATCTATCTGTTCTACCGTTTGGGCAAAGGGTTCCCCAAAGTTTTTTATTTGAATGCGTATTCATAACCAACATTTTTCTCTATCCAATGGATAATAGGTATGTAATTATTTCTCATTACCTACATATTTGTCACGCACAGGATTTTCCACTTAACATTCACTTCAACCGTGTTTAGTGTCCCACTACTAGGCTTTGTCTCCTCTCAACTATCCCACGAGTTGAGAGAGTTTAGGCCTTAAACACACGCTGGCCAAGTGCGGGTTGGTAGATGTCACATGTCTTCGAATGATTCCCTTCATCGATAGTGAGCAACGGAGATAAAACAAGTCACACAAAGACCTGCGACCTTATTTTTCAGACCCACCGCACCACCGCTGCTTAAACTTATAGGAGCAACAAAAACAAAATATGGTGAATTGATTCTAAAACTCTTATGATAATAATAAGTAGTTATGAGCAGATCTATGACTACCAGTGGGTTGCTAAATGACTGTTACTTAATTAATACAAGTAACACATTTAATTATAATATAAAATAAAACATCCATGGGAACACAACAAATGCCATTCAAAATTACCTATTTGCATTCACTCACGTGTGCGTTATTATCTCTTAACTCCCTCAGTATTAATACCTTGAATATGCTTGAATTATCCTTAAAAAGCGCCATTCTCCAATCCATCTAATAAAACCGTACAATACCGTGGCGGCGCCACCGTCGCTTTGTGTGGAGGCGACCAATTGTACTGAACCCCTGACTGATCACTTAATTGACTACTGAGCGAGCGCATTTAGGGGAAAACGATACCTATTACCTACAATTCGACTAGCGTTACCATCCATTGCTGCGTCAGTTGGATTACTAAAACATTCACAATAATAACTTCATATGTAACAAGCAATGTATGTGAAGTTTGATGGTTTTTGGTAGAAGGTTGAGGTGGGCTTAAAGTGCAGTACAAATGAGATTTGTTGGCAAGTGATAGGATTGTGTGGGAGAGTTTAATGCCAGTTAATCTGAACGATTAAGCTGGATTAGTGTTGATTCGATGACACAAACACAGGGAAATTCTAAGTACATGTTTTTAAATTAGATTTCAAAAGGCGATTTACTAATAAATTTTTAGACAAAGAAACTTTTAGAAGAGTTTCAAGAGAGCTTCATGTTTAAGTAACACATCACATTACATTACTCGAAGGTGTACTCAGAGATGAATATAACTCACATGTCGCTGGCAATACCCATAGGGTCCATACGGATAAGTAAGCTGAAGTGGCAGTGGGCCGGTCATATCTGCCGCAGAACCGACAACCGCCGGAGTAAACGAGTTCTTGAGTGGAGACAACGAATTTGGAAACGTAGCGTAGGACGCCCTCGGACTAGGTGGAGTGACGTTTACAGCAGGGCGGCTGGCAAGAACTTGATGAGAAAAGCCGCGGTTCAACGGGCCGCTGCCGTGGTAAATATGTTTGCTTTTCACGTCGCGCGTCGCAGGTCGTGGGTTCGATTCATTTGTGTGATTAATATAGTATTATATTGTCTGTGGTGTGACGGACATGTGTGTTTGTTTTGAGTCTGGGTGTAATTATCTATATTTAAGTATGTATTTACAAAAGACAAGTATTACTTATAATAATATGTAGTAAGTATAAGTATTATCAGTTATCTGGTTTCCATAACACAAGCTCTACTACGTATGAGATCTGAAGATGACTGTGTGTGATGTTCCAGAATATTATCATACTAGTTACGTATTAGGATAAAAAGTAGCCTATGTGTTAATCTAGACTTTGATCTATTTCTGTGTCAAATTTCATTCAATTACGTCCAGTAGTTTTCGCGTGAGAGTAAAACGCATACATCATATATCCAGACACCTATACTCTTACAAACTCTCGCGTTTATAATATTTGTAGGATTATTACTATTATAACATAGGCGAAGCTGTGGACAAAAGCTAGGTATTAGGTAGTTATTATATTATCTGTAGTAGTACCTAGTAAATAATTTTATACGACTTCACTATATCGCCAGTCGTGATCCGGGTATCAGATCACCCTTGACAACGTTATATTTCCCCGGGGACAAGATTAATCAATGCCCCAGTTATTGAACTTGACCGCTCAATAACCGCTTTCCCTTGGATAAGAAAATAATACTATGGAACTTAAAGATTTATGGGAAATTAAAACAAAATCTAAGATTCTTATATCTTATTTTAGATTTTATATCCCGACGTTTCAAAGTCTAAATACCTCCGTCCACCCGTGAACATGAAGTCTGAAAAGACTTTTAAATGTCGGGATCTAACATCTAAAATAAACCGCGATAAAATCCGTTAAAAAGTAGTTTTATTTCAATGTGTGATATTCGCGTAAATCTAAGACAATCCTTATTTCATCTTTTATTTACAACGTAAAGATCCTATACAATTGAAAAGAAATATGAGTTAACTGAATAACAATCTCAAAACTAACCTAAATAAAGAACTAAACTAATTCCTAACCTAAACTAATGCGTCAAAAAATTCTTCTGCATCGTTATCTTCCGGGAACGTATCCAGAAGGCTAGCAGCATTGCCTTAGATGGCAATACTGATCATTGCTCGAGACACAAACCAGCCTCCTGTCAAGTGTGTTGTTGTCTAGGCGTTTCAACAACTCTTTGAAAAGTCAATGTGCTATATAATAATAATAATGTTATATAATTTTTTTAGTACTACACAGAATATTTTTGCTAATATTGCAAAATAACCAAGTGTGTGCTTGTGTATCTGAGTATAATTTTATTGCCAGGTAGCGCGTAGATTTAAAAAAATATGCGTGAGGGTTATTAAAGGTTCAATTTAGAGTTTATCAGAATTGTTGCTCCTTTATAGTTTCAAACCACAAAGAACTTCTCAACGAAAAGCATTTGTAATCACGAGTGAATCGCTACATTGGGCAGGCGCGTCCCATCGTAGACTTCATCATAGTTTAACATAAGGCAAGTTGTAGTCAAAAAAAAAACTGATAATTAAGGCGACGACATTACATCCTTATAAGTATTCCGCCCTTCAGATATTTTTAAATATTTTTTTACTTTTTCACCCCTTCGTAAGTACTTTACCTCGTTTTAACCTTAACTTTCATCTCGGCACGTGGGTTATTGTTGATTATTAACCCTTAAACGGTTAAAGGATGCTGTGACTTTTAACTGTAAAGAACTTGTTTTTTTTATCTGTGACAAATGCTTAGGGAGGTCTTAAATGGTTTTATAAACTTTTGTAAATTGTTAATAATAAGCACATTTATTTTCAACAAATAGATATTAGAATTGTTAAAAAAAATATATTAATAAAATAGTAAGTAGTACCAGGAGAAATCAAACACATCACTCACTATGGATTCAGGATTTCGATGACGGAACAAATAATATAGAGTTTTAACTAACAATAAAACTTACTTATTATTTTTCCAGAGATATCCGGAATCCAGGTAATTCCTGCCCGGTACTTATGCCGTATAATGACGAAATGAAGTGGCGCGCTCCTTGAGGTAACAGGTAATCACATGAACAGTAATTCGCACGAGGGCGCCACTAGCGTTAAAGAGGAACTCGCTTAACCGGACGAACAAAAGAAAAACGGTAGGCTAAACTCCTACTAAGTACCTAACTCAATAACCATTCCAACATTCTTCCGCATCGCTATCTTCCGGGAACGTACCCAGAAGGCAAGCAGCATTATTGTGTTGGATGGCAATCCTTCACCCGGGACCTAGTTACTTTATCTTTAATATCCCACACTATACTAGATACTAAGTCGATATTACTCTGTCAAGCACGGTTCTTCCTTCGCTAAAATATATCAAGAATCTAAGTTTTCCTAATGTAGAGCTATGAACAATAGGGTAATTGAAATCAATTTTCAAAGTGTATTAACTGACGATTCCCACGTATATTTGAAATCATTTTTAATTAAAAATATTCAAAAAAATATTATTATTATTCATAGCTACTGACTTGTAATCTGTAACAAAAAACTTCCAACAATAAAAGTAATCAGCCCACGGTAGTCTTAAAATACTTCTAAATTTTCAATGAGATTATTTACAAATCCTCAACGTCAAAGCCAACGGGCCTGATCTGTCAATATTGTCACAAAACATTAAGAAAAAACATAAAAAACATAAAATAAAAAAAAAATCATGAATGTGGCCTAATTTTCGCTCTCAATAACCACTTTGTGTGTAAGCATTGAGGCGTTCCATAAATTAATTCATACGTATTCGGACCTTTTTTTATAAAAAAAAGACCGTTAGTTTCTTTGACGTCGTTTTTTTTCTTTTATTTATGGTGTAAAAATTGGGTTACTTATTGGGAGCATAAGGGCTATTGTAAAGGGGAGCAAAAACTTTTTGCGAAAACCTTTTTTGTTGCAGAATTTTTTTTTTAGGATTAGTAACACGTGGTAATGGCGGGAGGCGCGAAGACTCTGTTTGAGATAATATTGATAGATCTAAGATGATTACTTGATATTAATGATGATGTAATACCTACGACAATTATGAAATAATTAATAACTTCTAGTTGCCTGTAAATTGCATTTAACAATGAGTTTAACCCTAAGTTTAAAATATACAAGCTTCTATGTAAGTAACCTATTTAGACTACATAATTCTCTGCCTTCTAGGTTCTCCATTATGACTACCTATTTCTTACTAAAATCAGATTTCAAAAAGACATAAATTTACTTAGAAGCAGCTTGCTTTATAAAGACAGCAATGACTACTAAAATTTAGTCACATATTTCTAGAACCGTCTAAACTTTATATATTTACTACCAGTTAGTAAATAAAATCTAACGTCTTTACTGTTTAATACATAGTTGTTCTACCCCGTCTTGTACACAATTCACTTTAACAAAGACAGACACGCTTTTTTTAAACTAGATTCTTTTCAAACGAGAGGTCATGGGTTAGCAGCGTAAAAAGAAAAAAGTCGTTATAAAAGAAAAAAAAAGATACGGGCTTCTTCGTAATATTGTGAATATTGATTAAATGGAATCTGGTTTTTAAAATGGCGGCGAGTTTGTGTGGTCTCACGGTTTTTGAAAAAGGAATAGGGATAACTTGATTTGGTGTCTGAAATGTTTTGTAAGAAACTTGATTTTAAGTTGGACGTGTATTAAATACCTAATATATTATTATTATTTGTCAAGAAATTGCTTTATATTACCTTGATGATATTTTAAAAGTATGTATATTCATTTTTAGAAGTCATGAGAGTGTAAAACTATAACAAAAACTCGAAGGAAAGGGTTTTTTTTACTAATCGCACTTTCTGTTAGTAAGAGCTGTGTCAAAATTAGTTGTGTAGATTAGAAGTGAACTGAAAAAGAGACGTTAATAACAACGACTTTATTTTTAACTACGGGTACTTAGAAATGTTCATAAAACCGGTTAAATCCGTTAAAATAACTCAATGAATAAAAAAAAGTAAATACTTAACCTTACATAACACATCCATCGACAAACTTAAAAAAAATATAAGCTCTACAAAACCATCGACAAAACGGGATACATTTAAAGGGATCTTATCTGAGAGGGTTAAGATTCCAACAATATGGCACGCGATTACAGAATCCTTGCGCACGATTCTACCTTTTAGGGATAAAAGGATAGAATAAAAGAAAATAAAAGAAGATAAAATAGGGTTGAGGTTATATTGATCCCGCCACGCGTTGGATGCTGCGCACAGGCACGTGTTAACGGGTTATATTAAAAAGTAGTTTTGGGGGATTTTTTGTCTTTTTTTTGTGTGGGTTACGGGCAATTGAGTTTTGAAAGGGTTGTAGTATAACATAGTATTCGTATTAAGTACCCAATAATGTAGCTAAATAGAAGTTAATGTCTTTGAAAATGAAAATTTCTGAAACTATGTATTTAGTAGGAAAAAGTATTAACAAAAATTTGAAAATTATATTTATGTATTTATATGTTTTTTATAATATATTTTTCGGAGGTTGACAAAATAATTTCATTTGTTTTGATATCTTTTTAGAAACGTTACCTGCCTAGGTAGTTAGGTACAGGTTAAATAATATTTACCTACCAATGCCGTTCTGCGATTCATGTGATTTTTGGGTTTGCCTCAATATGAGATCATAAAGATTAACTTTTTCTGAGTTTGACGTTTATCTGTTTCATGTGGCAGAATGTGTCACATGTCAGTCTAAAGACATAAATTAATTTTACCAAAATATGGTTGGTACGATGTTTCCTACTACCGTTAGTATTTAAAAGTTTCTAATGGCTGAATGTTTGTTAATCGTCTACTATAAACGACGTTATTGATCTGTGTAAAATTCACTACAGCACAGATGGGTATCTATTGTTTTATCTGAATTTAGTACTTATTCTTAATGCTTCTTAATGTCAAAAAAGTTCTTCAAGTAAATATTATAATTATGTAGGAGGCACCTACTAAAATTAAATATTACTAATATTATAGTCAAAAAATTACTATAATCCTTTATCAAAGTAAAGTAAGTTTCAATTTACTAAAGTTAAAGCTGAAGTGCCACATTTACAAAAAAAAACATTCTAAAAGTGACAGCTTAATAAAAACACAGAAGAGTATTTTATCAAAAGACCTGTCAAAATTAATTTAAACCATAGATAAAATTGAGGCAACACCTCGAGAAGTGTCAGTTTATTACAGAAAAAGTTCGGAACCGTTAGGTAGATACAAGAATTATGAAAAACTGTAAGAAAAAGTGTGCAAAAACTATCGTAAATTTGTCAAATCCTCCCGCCCAGACATCGAAATAGTTTTTGTGGGTGAGATTTAAATGTTAAAGTAAACATTTGGTAGATTTTGTGAACTATTAGTGAAAAAGTTAGTTGACGAATTTAGTTTAGCCTGTAAGGAGGATCTTTCTACGACATTACAAACAGCACTGTCCATACGACTAATTTTAAATATATCTAGTATCTTTGTTGTTTGCTCTAGAAACACCTCTGATAAATGTTGTCTAACCAATGCTAGGCTTGTAGGTTAGCCATCATAAGAGAAACGGCTGTGAAATGCTGAAAGGACTGTGTGCAAAGAGTTTAGTCATAAGAAACATTCAAAAATGGAATAAGTATCTACCTATTTTTTAAAAAGCATTGGATGCAAATAGGTCTAAACTCCGAATACAATCCTCTTTTAACTGTTTTTCGAAATTTAAAAACTTAATAAAATAATAAACAAAAGAGAAGATCGATTTAGCAATCAAAATGGAGGAATTTTCCCGCGCCCTCGCTGTAATTCTTAGTTAATTAGAGACAAATTGCTGTAACTAACATAATAACCTTGTTTTGCATTATCAAATCGTGAAGCGTCACCTTTGCACACAATTAGACATAATAAACTCATGTTTATTGATATGATAGCAGCAATCAGAACTGACCTCTATAATATCATGCTCAAAGTTATTACGGTTAACTGTTTCATGTCCGTACTTTGTACCTAGCTGTATTATTGTTAAAATTAAACTACTTGCTATAGCTAACTAAATTTAAAATTTGTTGGAACCCCCGATCTCTTTTGTATTGGTTATTGTATCAATTTTAAGACATCGTGGCGCTTTTAAACGAATATATTTAAATGCGGTTTTCTTTATTTAAAAGCAATGTTAGTGCTAAAAACTCTTAGATGACTACTCTGATGAGAAGCTGGCTGTTTCATAAAATTTTAATTTATACTTACTGTATGAATCATCAAAATTTTGCCTATTTCGGTTCTGGAGGTTATGCGTTTTTACGCATAACCTTAATAATTTCATCCATTCATGCTCTCACACTTTTATTCATAAGTTAGTATGTATCGGTACATTTTTTTACCCTAAACATGAGTATTTCGGAATTAATCTCCCCGTTAATCAGTTGAGGGTTGCCAGACAAAATAATCTAAGCTCAATCAAGGGTACACCGCGGTTCAATCGTTGTGAAAACAATATAGCCATTGTGTTGCCATATAAAAGAAGCTCATATCAATTTTCTTCCTAAATAAAAAAACTCGTACCATAAAGAATTTATTCGAAAATAGAATTTATAGACTTGTAATAAGGAGGTCAGTAAATACTTTTTGGCGGTAAATGTAAGGTTGTTATGAAATAATTTTGCTTTATAAAAGGATACTTGAGCTAAATTAATAGTTTATCTGTAATCTGTAGGTCGGTTATTACGTCGTTCATTGCGTGGGTACACGTATTATTTAAATATGTCGCCCTTTTTAATGTGTAATTAAAATCTTGTAAAGAAAAACATCGCGAGAAAACAGGAACGACTCTAAATATAGAAAGAGGTGATTTAAAGGGTTTAAGTTAGCCTCATTTATTTTTCCAAAGACATCACATCCTCCATCCATGGTATTTCAGCAACCTTGTTTGAGTAGGTATGCTAATAAAAATTTTCTAAATAAAATTGACCCTTTACTTTTAATAACATTTTGAACAACAAGATCTTTTGATCTAGGTGACAGTAAAAGACTTAAGTTTTAGGAAAGAAACAAAAAAACAACTTTGTATATTTATATTAGATAGTCTAGAAACTGAGTAGCTGCAACGACATAATATCTTTCATGTCTGCCAACATAACAGACTCAGCAGTCATTAGCCAAATAACTGTAGACTGCGAATAATGACAATGTTCTCTATTTGAATTTCAGAAAAAGCAACCAATGAATGGGTGTTCGAATTTCAAAACCACAGACCACCCCTCTAGCCCGGGGGTGTAACAAAGCCGAGTTATCAGCCACATCTAGATGTTGTTCATATCCACCCCTTATCGATGAGGATTATTAGTTGATGGGTCATTTTATACGTCAACAGTCAGATTTAGATCTATGTAACATCGGGACAAAATCCGTGTGTTTTTTTAACAAAGTTTAGTATACTCCACGTTACATCGATACTTGTGTAATGAACTGGACAAAATAAAGTGTAAAGTGCCGTCCAAAATTTCATAGCATAAACTGCTGAAAAATACACCTACCAAGAAGTAGGCAAAAAATACGTTTTGTACAGTTATCAACAATATTGGATACTAGTTTTCCGCCCGCACGTATAACGGTTATCGCGCTAAAACATTAACCTGTTTTTCCGAAACTATATCCATACCATCTTTCATCTAATTCGGTTTAGTAGTTTTGGCATGAAAGCGCGTCAGACAGAGTTATTTTCGCATTGATGATATCAAAGTAAAGTAGGTAAGAACAAGGATGAAGACGGAGGGATTATTATCTTTACCGTTTTATTTTTTTGTTTCTAAAACTGCAAAAGGGTTATCTACCCATGACTTGGAATATATCAGACTACTTAATGTTTTTATTTCAATATTTACTAGTAGGTACTTAAGTACCTACTAAAATAGATAATCCGACTTGTGAGTGCATTATATTGTGTCAATGTGTCCTATTTCATGAAAAAGCGTATAAAATCTAATCCTGTCACCAAGAAAAGACCAAAACGCAAATTTCGAAATTCAAAATTCGAATAGTTTTTTTTATTAACATCTATCGAAGCGTTCACGGAACTAATCCATATCACTTCCGAATACAACAATAAAGTTATGTCGTAAAATAATTCAAATTTAGAATTCAGCCGTCATGGGAAACGTCAGCGACTTCACGGTTTGCTAATAAGGACTGGCCATTCACAATGGACACATCGATACAGAAAATGACATATGTTTTGAATACGGAATGTCATCTTATTTTTAATTTCCTATAGCGTTTTTTTTTTCTAAATCCCGTAATATGAAAAGACGAGGGGGCTAAGGCAATTATTATTTTGTGTAAAGTTTGTGCAAGGAGTTTGGACAATGCATCTGCTTTGTGCGGTCCGGTCGTGTGGACCGTCTTTATTATGTAAAATAATGTTATGCTTTAAAATTGCCCAAACGGTAGGTAGATTGTTGATAAGGTAGATCACAATTATTCTTCTGTTTACTTTTGAAAATAACACCTGGAATTTTAAATTCTCAATTAAATGTTATAAATTCAATATTTCTTTTGTTGTTTTGAAAGCAGCCGTGTGCTTTCTTGCTATATCACCTACTGCTTTCATATCATACGGGAACACAGGATTGATGCCTCTGATGTAAGACGCGTTCATAAGCTAATAGATACGATTATTAGGCCGCATGCTTATTTGCCCCCATAATAATATAATATATACATACATCATTGTCAACATAAATTTAAAAAAAAAATAAGTGCCTAGTATAAACAAGGTAGGGGTGCGATTTTAAAGATTTCTGGGGCGTGAGATGTTCCTTTTTTAAATAGAGCTTGTTAGTGGTCACTCCAAAAACGAAAAAAATATAACAATTGTCAGTAAATTTGTAAAGATGACTGCTAGAATTTGCTTACAAACTCTAACAATGCTGTAAAAACGTTTTTCATCAAAAAAAGTGTCCAAAGATCCAGATTAAATATTTATGGCTTAAAAAAAAGTTTTATAAAAACTGTTGTCGGTTGCAATTTTAATTAGGGTTGTTAACAAAGAGTGCCGATAAGTGCTTAGAATTAAAAAAAAACAGCTGCTTATTCAAAAACATGGTCAAGAAAGATTATAGAGAACGGCAATAGAAAAATATGTAAAAAATGTCGCTGTGTTAGATTATGCTTTGATTTTTTACCAGAGTTCTAAAACAGATTTTTATGTATGTTTTTACAGGCGTAATAGTTTTTATTAATAATAATTAAATTGATTGAATATATTATTTGGATAAAATGGCGTCGTTTTATAAACCATAGTGTTCTAAGAGGAATTAAAATACAAAATGGCCGATTTGTTTTAGCCTTTTTTTTATTTTTTTAATCATTTAAAAACCTTGTTTCAGGAATTTATCACATTTTTTCGAAATGATATCCCGAATCCCGTAATGAATCCCGTATTAAGGAGGTAGGTTACTTACAAACTAATAATAATCCTTCGTCCTTACGAATTTTATAACTTCGAATGCAACTCCGTATGTCTGTTTGTCTATCTGTCGCGTTTCACGCCAAAACTACTCAACCGATTTGGATAAAATTTTGCATGGATATAGTTTGAGAGCCGGGGAAGGACATAGAATAGTTTTTATCCGACTGCGCAAAAAAAGGTTAATGGCGATAGCCTAAATAGTACTTAAACTATAATAATAATATAATAATACAAGCTAGTACCTAATAAATTAGACCAGTAGCAACACTGAATAATATTAACTTTATAAGACATTCCAATGCAAATATTATTAGGTACATATTACATCAATAACCTACCCCTATCCATCAAATAGGGGTAGCTATTGACATAAAATTTACGAGATTAATATTTACAAAGACGACCCTAGGAGGAAATGCATAACATCTTATAGATACTATTTTGCTTTTCTTAAGAAAATTTTGTAGGATGCCATGCTGACACAGAAGTAGTGTGTTAGGCATAAAGTCCTAGGTTCGAATTTTGGGTCAAGCAGTGGTTTTAAAGGACCACAGATGATGTAAGATCATTTAAATCTATAATAGTCTTGATTATAACTTTGCCTGATGTTAAGTAGGTACCTAATTATATGGTATATGATGGGATGCGCTTACGCAGTAAATACCGATTCACTTGTGATTATAACAGACATTATACTACGTATCGAGTAACAAATATCGTCATCGAGTTCCGAAAAAATAAAAAAATAAATGGTTCTCATCCCTATTATGTAGATGTTGATATTGAATAAATTCTAGGTTTAGCTAGTTCTGAGTTGCCAAATTTAAAAAGAGCTCAATTCTACCCTTACCATAAACAATATTGAGTGTCCCCTTCATAACAATCGAAGTATCGCTATTATTTAAATGTCCTCAAATCTATAAAATAATTCCCTGTCCAGTCCTGTTAGACAAGTCCGATCCCTTCGGTATTCTCACGAAGACCACTGTATAATTTCGCTATAAATAAAATTGCAATCTAAAATTTTATTCTTCTAAGGGGAAAATGTAAGGAAGTGATTTTTTTTTTTTATACTTATTTTGTAGGATAAAACTTTAAAATGAATTATGTACATAAACAACAAATATATATTCGAATTTAGAATTTAAAAAAAAAACTTGAAACCTTCAAGTTATGCCACAGAAAAAATAGCGATACATGACATAGTGTTGCATTAACATTATACACAATATTTTGAAATAGGTATGTTTGTGTCATAATTTGTTATTACAGGATGGTTATAATATTAGTATTGTCTTTGATTTACGCGAATATCACACATTGAAATAAAACTACTTTTTAACGGATTTTATCGCGGTTTATTTTAGATTTTAGATCCCGATTCAATGTCTTTTCAGAATTTATGTTCACGGATGGACTGAGGTATTTGACGTCCAAAAATATTAATAACAATTATTACTGACTACCTAGTGTCTTGAATAAAACCGCGATAAAATCCGTTAAAAAAGTAGTTTTATTTCAATGGTTATAATTTTTTTTTAAATTCTGTTTGGGCTCATAACAGAACTTGAGAAAACATAACATACCATCACTCCTGTATTACCCAAATGTGTAGGCATAGGTCAAAATTACTAATAATCAATAATAGGGAATGAGCCTATTGCTGTTCGGGTGTCGGGTGTGTCGGGCACTATTCCAAACTGCGTGCTGCAACCAAGATTCTATAAATTAAAAATGTATTTTTACTTGACCCCGGAATGGAACCCGGGACCTCGCGGTTACTAAGCGAACATGCTTAAGGCAGTTAAGTTAACATAAGGAAAAGGTATTAATTTCACTTTTTACGTTCCATTCTACGTAAATAGATACATTCTTAAATCTTTTTTCCTACTAATCCAGTCCATAAAAATATACGACTATTTACACACTTACTGAAATGGTAGAAAAAATCCACCATACTGGGTTAAGTGGCATAAATATTGCATGTTTTATCTTCACGCCATCAACGGCTCAAAGGATCAAACAACCCTTTAGTAAAGTTTAGGAGGGTAAGATTCCTTTGTCTATGGTTTCTTGTTTACAGTGACCAGTGCCAAAAAAGTTTGAATAACTGGTATTTAGGATTTTCAAAAATTGGCACCTGCTGATATTTTTTACAGATACTGTTTCTGTAGGTATACCTAATTGTTTACATGTTTTTTTACCCTTTAGACCCAATAATCAGCGCTAATCCTATGACGTTTATAGAGTAGGTATTACATACAAATTCCAACTCTGCACAGCTGTTGAGATATTTCCCTTAAAAAATTCTATAGCACTTTTTTTTTTAATGTTTTTTTCTACTGACTTTTTCTACGAAGCTTCTCTACTATAAGTTTCTATTATTAGCATAAGTAATACATTTGCCATGCCATAACATAAGGCGTCCGGATTTGATATTCAGGGGATTTTCCGCAGCATAGGTTCTCTATAAAATTTTACGAGTAAATAAGTACTTGAATGCAGAAGAGAATCCAGTCAAGCAAAAAATTGTTTTTGGAATATCAAATTTATAAATCATGTCTTTTTAAAATAGGTACTTTATATCTCATCAACTCGAAAGAATGTGTCAGAGACAGAGAGAAAGTATGTTTTTTTTTATTTTTAAATGGGCTTGCGCTTGATTACAACTTGCCGAAAGTTAAGCAATGATGTATTCTACGATAGCAGGCGCCTGCTAATATACCGATTCACTCGTGATTACAATTAATTTTCGGTGAGAAGATGCCAGTGGAATGTGAATCCATAGGTTTACAAAAAAAATACAATATTTATATTCTATTCTACTCTTAATAGTTATAAAATTGTTGAATATTGACAAGATTTTTCATAGACTGCAAAATGTGTTTAAGAAAAAAATAACTTTTTAATCCATAGAGCTTTATAACTTCTTAACCATAAATCTCAAGAGCAAAGTGATTAAAATAGAGAGCGTTCTTATCTGTGGTCCGGTAATCCATAATGATTGATGACTGCGGTTTGCCGCGCGTTTCCATTTTTTCGGGAAATGTAGTAAACATGGGGTAGGAATATTAAAGCAGTTGGATGGATGTTTGTTTATGGACGTGGTCAGGTTTATGGTTAGTAAGTTAGAATAAAATTCACAATAATAATTCTACTGACTTAAACATGCCCTTTCTCCGCTCTATAACAACTTTAAATATTGGTAAAGTGTAAAAAACAACTTGGAAACTTCTGATTTTCCAAGTCCCCTTGGTTTTTTTTTAAGGATTAGGTTTAAAGTATTGTACCTAAGCAAGCGCTGGCTTTCGTTTTGTCCTGATTTATGACTGAGAGTCATCATTGAATGAAGAAAATGAGTAAAAATGTACATAAATCTACAAATTATTTTACCTATTCTGTTTCCAATCCATTTTATTATATTTCTAGCATTACATTTACTTTTTTATAAATGTTTTGTACGAAAGAAATAAATTTGAAAACTGATTTTGACATAGTATTGTCTTAGATTTACGCGAATATCACACATTGAAATAAAACTACTTTTTAAGAGATTTTATTTTGAAACTTGACTTTGAAACGTCGGGATCTAAAATTTAAAATAAACGCGTGAAAATCCGTTAAAAAGTAGTTTTATTCGATTTTGACATGTTCAAAGGTAATATTTGAAAACTTTTTTCGTATTGATGAACTCGTACTAAGGGTACTGATGTTGACCCTGGATCTAGTTCCACTCAGACTTAGGGTTAATGTGGCTGAATGTGGTAACCTAACGATTGGTATGTAACCTAGATTCAGTGGTAAACGAAGTAATAAAACGTTGTGTTTTGCTTTATTTTGAATTACTACTGGCACCAATTATGCTGACTTGATGACCTCGGTAGTCGAGCGGTGTAAGCCGTCCGATTGGGCTATACTGTGCCCGGGACAATATTTGTGTAACAACAACAATTTGTTTCGGTGTCTGGTTGGTTGAGGGACTATCCTCCGTGCCGCGGAGAGCACGTTTAGCCGTCGGTCCCGGTTGTTATGTAACACATCTATGACAATCGTTACAGTCAGAAGCCAATATAATCTGACACCTGGTCTAACCATTTCGGCTACTAATTCCCTACGGGGTTCGAGGTCTGATGGCAGTCGCTCTTATAATTCTGGTAGCAAGCCGCATCTGGTTAGACTGGGAGCCGACCCTGATAGAAATGGGGAAAAAGGCAAGGGGAATGATGATGACCAATTTTGCTGACTGGTTTTACATATAAATCGGAGAAATTAGAAAGAGACGCTGCACTACACTGATTTAAAAATAAGACCTGCACTGACCTAAACTAACACTAAATTTCTTGGACTGCAACCGGAGACTATCTACCTATCAAAATAAAATAAAAACGGGTCTTAATAATTACTTATTGTAAATAGAACGTCCCTACAAAAATAGAGTAAGGTCAGTTCCATTTGACCGCTCACCTGCTTATTTGAATAATAACAAGATGGCGGACGTACAATGGATGACCAATACTGACAATACTCTTGTTTTCTTTCTTCAGGGGCATATTCAAATAGGGATATATTGTGTTGAGTTCTCACGGGTCAAACCGTGACCTATGCATACGCAGAATTTATAATTAATGTTTTTATATTGTCCAAATTCGCGGTTCTATCGCGATTTATGGATGTAAGTGAATGGAAAGTAGAATTTCTTGAATATAGCCACTTGTGAAGGTAACCTTCCGGTTTGTTCTATTTTTTTGTTTGGCAATGATAAATGATCTATAATGTTATATTTGAATAGATTTGTGATTATTATTTTTGGATGTCGCTGTATAGGTTCTTATAGGTTCTTAAAATAACTAAATTAATCAACCAACTAAAATACATACCTACAACTTTAAAAATAGCCAAAAACTATTGTGAACTTATGTTAATAGATTTCAGTGATTTCATTAGCCTAGAAAAAAAACGCAATTGTTATGGACAAGCATGAATCTTAAATAATTATATTGTAATTATAAAAAAAAATAGTAGTTAAGGAGTCTACATTTGCCGCCAAAATTGTTTACCATAGTCATAATATCTCTTGAGCTGTCATAAATTAAAAATAAAATAAAGTATTTTTTTTATTTATAGCGAGCGGGTATTTGAAATTAGAATTTCGTATTTAACCAAAAAATGTGTCCCTTGAGTCTATATTAGGAAGCGACACTTCATTTACACATCACACTGACTCACGAGATGGCGCGATGGCGGGATGGCGGTTGACACCGACGATATTTACAGCCGAACAAATCACTACAGCCCACGAAAATAAATAAAGTCCCCATTGAAAAAACTCATTCCGTACAATTAAAAAAGCTCAGTGTTATTTAGATTTCCATAAATACTCTACGCTCCACTAGCGTTTTTGAGGAATATCTTCCTGAATACTTTTTTCGGAGCGAACCGAGTGATGTAGAGTAGTCGATAAAAAATACGATAACAGCTACAAATTTTATATCTATCCTTTTAAAAGTATCTATACTTTATGTAAGTAGTATCCAGTATAGTATGGCGATAGGCGATACGCGAGTTAAACGGTGGGTCTATAGTATCTAAAGCTATATTTTTTTGTTTTGTCCATCATATCGATAAATTAAAAACAATGACCTTTTTTGTGTGATCTAAAGATGTCAGCGATATGTCCAAACCAAATTTCTTAAGTGACACTAATCCAGTAGAATCAAATTAGAATTAACTTATTGTGAATTTTACCGTTTGTAGTACATTATTACATTTTATCGATTAAATTCAAAAGTTTAGAACCAATATTTTTATCGATATCGATAATTACAGCCCTAGAATGTCGTCTCATTGAGTCATTGTATTTGTTTAGGTTTGAAATCCTCCGCCAGTAACTGTCGGTATAAATCGTGCGCGCGCGACGTTTCCGACAAATGCGCGGATTGCCACTTACGACATTATGTTCTTCACGATCCTACAAATTCTTTTCATTCATAATTAAATACTAAAATAGTTTTGTTGGTGATTATACTTTTTGGAGGGAATTGAAGTTTATAATTTAGAACATTATAATTAAGTTGCTCTTGTATTTTCCGTGTGTTTGGGGAAATAGGTTTTTATATTCATACCCATATTTATAAACGTCTTATAAGCTCATTATAGCAAAAATAGGTTTATAATTCGTTTGTTTTTGTCTGTCATCTTGACATTTATACTAGTAAGAAAGAGACAGAGTCCATTTTAAGTCAAGAGTCTTATAAGACTTTTATGAATAACCGTTGATGTTTCAATGCGATGAGAACTGATTATTCTGGCTCCGACAGCAGTTTTTTCTATGTTGGCTAACATAGGTACAATGGTGATGTCAACATTTCCAGGCTAGCCAAAACTAGTCCTAGTATAACTCTCAACATGTTTATGAAAATGGGAGTTAGAAAACACATAATTATTTTCACTTTTAGCACGTATTTTCAGTATTACTAAAGAAAAGACAAAAATAAAGACACACTAAAAATACACACTCACCCGCCATCTTTACTTTATCTGTGTCACGTCACGCGCCGCCATTGGTCCGTCACCTTTGACCCCTCCCAAGAAAACTTAACCATAAACTGAAACCGATATCTTCAGTTTCATAGACATTTGGTCCCGTTAATGTGTTTTTATCTTAACTGCATAGAAATAAACTTTGTTTTTGGAAAACAAATAGTCTATTCTCGGGTTTAATAATGATGTTGTTACTGTGTTAAATTTTTTGGCATATTTTTGTTAGTTTTGCTTGTAATAGAATGTTAATGTTCTTTACTGTCTAAAAGTGTTTTTTTCTGTCTAAAAGAAAAAGGAAATCAAAAGAAAACTAACTAATAATACAAATAAGTAAAACTAAAGATTTATTGTGATTTAGATGTAATTTTATAAATTTCAAGTTGTAACAATGATCTATTTGTTTCCTGAATTAAACTTTTTTTTTTATTAAACATGCAGGCAGGCTAAAGAAGCTCTGCCCAACATTAATGCTGTATTAGCAGGTTAATACGGCTTACGAGGCCAAGCCTGCAGTTAATCACAAATATTAAACAAATATCTTTTCATATTGAAATAAAACTACTTTTTAACGGATTTTATCGCGGTTTATTTTAGATTTTAGATCCCGACGTTTCAAAGTCTTTTCAGACTTCATGTTCACGGGTGGACTGAGATATTTGACGTCCAAAAATATTAATCACAATTATTACTGACTACCTTCAAACGTCAAATATCTCAGTCCACCCGTGAACATGAAGTCTGAAAAGACTTTGAAACGTCGGGATCTAAAATCTAAAATAAACCGCGATAAAATCCGTTAAAAAGTAGTTTTATTTCAATGTGTGATATTCGCGTAAATCTAAGACAATACTAAATATCTTTTCATCATGTTACCAACAGTCCTCTATGCAAGGCCTGCATGGAGGTATAATACTGTTCTTATTCTTCATCTGACGGGACAGGGCACAAGGCTGAACACCTCGGGTCGCTGAGATAGCTCCAAGAAGCCGTCGGTAATGAGAAGAGTCTGCTAGGATTTCTCCTGGAGTTTTGCTTGCAGAAGCAACGCCACGCGCCAGTCTACCACGCAAAATATGCGCACAATTGACGTCGAGTTGCGGAAAATTAAGTCAGCTACAATTTACAATCTACCTAAATTTCGCCGGCTACGTTTACCTTATACGTAGTTAGGGGTGTACCTATTGTTGTTCATCAGGCATAGTTCCCAGCTTTAAAGCTGCTATTTTGCTACCGCAACCTCGCAATTAATTACAAATACACGCAGCAATGATGACGACAATTTTTTTTAATCCATCAGATAGATAAATCAAACAAATTATACACGTATTTTTCTTTATTTTGTGTGATCAAAGTTTATACGGTCTAAACGAAATCTCGAACGTCGAATACCTCTGTATGACGTAGTGCTCTCCCATTCCATAATGTAATGCGTTATATTGTTTCATTTCAATAATAAAGTTGTTGTTAATATTATTCGCCAATACAAAGGCAAAGGTTTTGACCATACAGCCTTGTCTTATTTTTATTTTCTTTCCGGTATCTTCATAACAAAGAAAAAAGTCGTATCCAACATATTTTTATAATCTTTTTTTTAATACTGGTTTTATAATCTTACTGCCGGACTATTTAAAATACGGTTTCATACCTTGTCGTCATCCGTATTATTAATGTAGCAACGTGATATTAATATTGAACCTAATAAAACACTAGTAAAAACCTAGCAAACTATGTAAATGAATGCTAAAAAATTCTGAAACGTTTTACGTTATTTCCGTTTTCTCTTTCAGCGAGTAGACAGACAGTAAAATAATAAAAATAACAATAAAGTTAAAAATTAACCATTTGACCGGACACAGGATATACAAAAGCTAGAAATAATTGTTTATTACACTTTTTTTAAAATAAGAATTGCAATATCCCGCCAATTCGAAACGGTGGGGGGAGACAAAAATATTCATTCATTCATTCAATCCGTAGAATATTCGGCAATAAATTGTGACTACGTTTAAAAATGGAACACGCTAGAGTATGGATTTGATGCGTTCCGGTACATTGAACGCATATCGATTATTGCGTATGTTACCTACTTGATTTAACATCGGTATATTTTTGGGTAGCTACTATTTTGCCTACTTACACATTCTGAGTATTATTTTCCATCCCCGACGCAAATGCGAAGACCTAGGTATGAAAAAAATAAAATACTTACTTTCAAATAAAAAACCGTAGCAACGGTTCACTCATTTAAGTGCCACAATGCCACAAACTTGTACACACGGCTACACATCAAGCTTTAAAAAATCAATATAAGCTAAACTCGATAATAATAATATAATATAATTAAGTATTTCTAATTTTACTGTATGAAATGTACATAGTGTAAGTAATTACAATGTAGTACTATATTGTAATCTAAAACAAGTAACATTTGCATGCTATTACATGGCAGATTGCAGCTGGTTTTATAATGTGTAATATCTGTTTTTGTACCTACTTTCAGTGTAAATAAAATTTCTGATTCTGATTCTGATTCTCGCATTGTTTATGATTTCGGTACAACGAGAGTTAAGCTTATATTGGTTATGTATAGCTTGATGTGTGTACACAGATACAGGACTTCTATTTTCATAATGTCTCTCGGCTAACTATTGCTGTCACTCTTACACTCGCCGCTTATTGTATCAATATTTGTCACTCTTTTATCATAGAAATACGAAGTTTCATAGACATAATGAAAATATAAGCACTGTAGGTACACACGTCAAACTTATAACACCCTCTTTTTAGTCGGGGGTTAAACCGCAGGGAAGACCAGTAAACTTCTAATAGTAAGGTAAAGACAATTAACAAGTATTACCTTACAATGGAAGTGGTTCAGTAAAGGAAGTAGCACGTGGACACAAGGGCCCTCGAGTGTCACTTTACCTTAAGTTCCGGACAGCGATTCTTTTACCGAGTTGTATCGAATTCGGTATTTTTCTAATCGATTGTATTTAGTAAGACTAACTAATTGTAATTCGCCACTCTATTAGCTATTTTTTTAATTGAACATAACATAGATCTCACGCCTAAAGTAATAATCGTGATAATCGTAATAATCGTGATTAATAAGTTTGGACGTCAAATACCTCAGTTTACCCGTGATCATGAAGTCTGAAAAGACTGAAACATCGGGATGTAAATAACTAAATTATAGAGTTTTACTTTAATGTGATATCGTATTGAATAGGATTGTCTAATATTCATTTTTAGAAGACTTGAAATAAGCTATAATTAAGTAATACTTACTGTACTATGCGTTTCAAATGAAAATAGGATTGGAAATCCGCCATCTTGGACCGGAATGCGCAACAACTTCACATTTTTTAGTACAGTTACCAAAAATGTTTCTTCGATAAAATAATCACATTTAAATGAAAATAAAATAATAATGCGTATATTTTACTGCCGTTCGACTAAAATTGGACATTTGGAGTAGAATATTTAGGTACGAATATATTTTATTAACTTCCGACGACAAAAAGCGGTGCTTTCAGTTAAAACTTAGGTTTTTATACGTGTAAAAGAATTTGTGTACAAGTTTGTGGTATCCTAGCGCGTAAATTTATTTAGGTAGGTAGCTACATTGTAACTACATACCTAAGTAAAGTTTTTACATATATCAGTTTTCCATACATTTTAAAATAATATTATTGTCTGTGTTTGATATTTTGTGCTGGCGCTACTTTTGCTTGGTTTTTGGTATGAAGTTAGCCGCGAGAAAGAGCGGAGTCTCCTACTACAGGCACTACATGCTTAAAAGGAGACTCCAATAACTACTGTATTATTACTTGTTATATAGTAAATATATTTGATTTGATTTGTCACCAGAGGTCACCTTATACTGGAAATGTATAGGTGATGTGTAGCCGTGAGTAAGTACAATAGGAAAGACGGGCACCGAATGTTGTTCCGTGTTTAGAAATGGTGACAATTAATAAGGCTCTATTACTTAAGGGACCTAACCATAACCTGCGAAATGAATGAAAACCGGCGAAATGAATGTAAATAAATGAATAAATCATAAATGTATTGAAATAAAAAAACAAAAACATCAGTCCACTCGTGACCATGAAGTCTGAAAAGACTGAAACGTCGGGATATAAATTTAGTTTTATTTCAATGTGTAATATTCGCGTTAATCTAAAAAAAACACTATAGGCCGACCGTTTAACTCGCGTATCGCCTTCTGAGGTACAAAGTCATAAAACATTAATTAAATCTCATAAAGAACTATTTAACCACAGATAAAGTAATGTAAGTCTAATCGTCACTAATATCCATATCGCTTGAATCATCATCACTGTCTGTGCAGCTTGAGGAGTCAGAATCTTGGCGATAGGCGATACGCGAGTTAAACGGTCTATCTATACTTATTCTATCTACCTCTATGTACTTATTTATTAATATTCGTCTATATTGCACTAATAATAAAGTTATTTCTAAAAAATCTTGTCTATTTAAACTAATTTCAGAGAAACAAAATTAATGAAGTAAAATTTATTAATAACTCAAAGTATGCGAGGGAGGAAGGTTAAGGGTGAGTTCCGCAAACTCAGGAACCATTAGCGTGTTTGAACGCTCTTAATGGTACCAAAAATCTGGCTCGGGTTAGAGGTGAGCGCTTGAAGGAAGCCAGCTGCCGATACCGAGTGGAATCGGTAAGATAATGCCGAGTGCAATCGAATTGTCTATAATCGAGAATCGTAAAAATAATCGTTTGAGTGTAAAGTGGTTTAAAATAAAAAAGTACCTAGATTAAAATAATAATTATTATACCTCTTAGGAGTTGAGTTTAGTAAAATCTTTTCTTATTTCCTAGTCCTCATACGGAAGCTATGTGCCAAATTTAAAGTTTCTAGTCACAGCGGTTTGAGCTGTGCGCTGATGTGTCAGTCAGTCATATTTTTTTAAGTATATAAAAGAACCAATTTTAACCTCTAAAACAATAAACCTCAAAAAAGTGAGATGTTATTTAGGTAATTAATTATTGGTTCTTAGTGATACAAAAATAAAAACTAGTTTGCATCTATAGCTTACAGAAGATTTAGGAAAGCCATCATCAACCCAACAATAGGTGAGGTTCTTAAAATATATTTGTTTTTTGGACCTGAAATCAGCAAAGATCACATAATACGTCTTTTGTATAAATAAGGTCCAACTTTGAACTAACTAGATAACATAAAAATCTGTAAAAAAAAATATTATAAAATTATCTGACTACTAGCTGACCCAGCGAACTTCGTACCGCGTATTTGTCACCTTTTAAACCTTCTTTAAAATTGTTATTATTATTAGCCCTGTTCATCCCACCGCTGGGCAAAGACCTCCCCTAACACCCAGACATCACGAACTTGAGCCTCTTCCATCCACCTGCTTAAAAACCCAACTAGTTCATCCCGCCATCTCCGTCTGGGTCTGCCTCGACGTCTTCTAGTGGGGTCTCGGCGCCAACCTTCGCCCACATCTCGTTGGTCATGCAAAAGACATGTCCAGCCCAAACCCATCTTTAAAATTGTTACATTATTAATATTGTTATTAAAAATAGGGGTGGGTGGTAAAGAGGTTAAAATTTAGGGTTGTATGTATTTTTTATTACCACGTTATAAAAAAAATATATATATTCGATAAATAAACAAATATTTTTGGGGTGGACTACCCATATCACTTAAGCGTATGAAAAAAAGATTACGACCGGTTTTCAGGCCTACCGAATATTCATTTCAAACTTTTTTATTTTCCACTGCTAGGCACGGGTCTTCTCTAAAATATCTAATGAATTTAGAGTTTAGGCCGTAATCCACACACACTGGTCAAGTGTGGTTCTAGCGACTTTAGTAACCAAAAATCCGGCAACTTTAACTTTCGCCAGACACCTTACAAGTGGCGGTTAAAGGCAAGTAGGAAGGTAAGAGGATTGCGTTTGACATGTAATACTATTGCGGCTTGAAGTATGTACTGAGAATATGGTGACCACGCTGTATAAGTAGATAGAAATAATAAACTATTCAGCTTAAAATGGGATATATTTATGGATGGATACTAAAAAAATATGGATGAATAATTCTTAATTAATATTATAAAATTCGAAAGTAACTCTGTCTGTCCTTCGCAGTGATACTATAATAGTTTTTACTGGACTGTGAAAAAAAGAGGTTAGTGGTTTAGCGCGATAACCGATACACGCGCGGGCGGAACCGCTAAAGGTAAAGCTAGCAAAAAAGTAATTATTAAAATCGATCTATAATTGGAATTATCGCGTAACATACATCATACAAAAACAAACAGTCGAATCGAGAGCCGAGCCGAAAATAGATTATGTTTGAAACTCGTTTTGAAAGAAAGCACTTCAGCTTAATTCACAAAATAATACGCCTTTGATAGAGCGGTTCCTCCTGACCCCATATTTATTTATTTAACAGAATTGTATTGTGATTAAATATTTTGGAGTTTCAATAAATTAGTTTTTTTTACTTTATGGTCACCGTACTAAGAAGCCCGCTGAGCAAACGGAAGTTAAGTCTAAGACGGAAAACCAAATTGTTACTTTTCTATTCCATTGTTAGTGACATTTGTAATATGGCTTCCTAGTAATTAGATTTAGATTAAATAGCTAATCTATTATTTACAATTATAAATCTTTCTATGGTTGTCTGTATGTCCCATTACTACTCCTAAATCACACAAAGGATTTTGATGCGGTTCTCGGCATAATTTTTTTTTTCATAACGTTTATTATAATATACTAGCTTTCCGCCCGCGGCTTCGCCCGCGTGTATGTCGGTTATCGCGCCAAAACATTACCTTCTTTTTGCGCAGTCGGATAAAAACTATCCTATGTCCTTTCTTGGGTCTCAAACTACCTCCATACCCAATTTCATCCAAATCGGTTCAGTAGTTTTTGCGTGAAAACGTAACAAACAAACTTACATTCGCATTTATAATATTAGTATAGATCATACATTAAAGTAGACATACATCGTTATAGCATAGACAAGACAAAACCATCGTGCTTATAACAGATATGACGCGAATGAGTCTTTAAAAAATCTCTCAAAAAAGAAAACCAAACGTTGATTAATAGATACTAAATAGCAGAACTGACCATTTAAATCGCATTTATGATGTTTCAATAGAATCACAAAAGCAATACGGTAATTTGACCATTTAATAGTCATAAAAAATGTCGCATGCCGAATGTGGGCGGCTGTATTCATATGTTCTATAAAAAAAAATAACCGCAGCAGCTGTCAGCAAGTATTGAGATGTCAAATAATGACCACTTTATTTATGTTTTTGTTTTGTTGCAAACGCACCTTAACCCAGTGACATAAGGCATCAATTTCAAATGTGTTCCATTTTCGAACCTTGCATGACATTTTTTTTGTACAGATAATAGATATTTGTAATTACGGCCAGTGTCACGGTCATTCTATATTCTCTTTGGTCATTTTGGCGGCTCGTGTGAAAGCAGTTACATTTGGAGCAATTAATTTTATGGATATTTAGATATAATTGACGTGGTAACTGGACATGGGGGCGGGTGTCTCATTGTGGGCTAAAGACGATAAATTTAATATGGCTTAAGATCGGTAAAAGCTTTTTTAGCCCTACACAAAAAAGTTGACATACGTTTGAGGCATCTGCAAGTTTTTGCACGTAGCGCCTGAACTGATGGACCGATTTTGATGCGGTTCTTTATTCTAAAGCCGAATTAATGAGAAAATATGTAATTTAGAGTAATTTACTCCACTTGATCATAACTTGCCTGATGTGAAACAGTTATGTGATCTACGATGAAATGCGCTTACCCAGTAAACCGATTCATAATCATTACTAGTGATTTTCGGTGAGAGTGTACAATGATGATTTCAGAAAATGACTAACTTTGGTATAATAGGTAGTTAAGCGCTTACGAAGTGTGTTTACAGAGTGGCATGTTATAGATAATATTAATGAATCTTCTGAACTACTTAAGAACCATCTTGTTTAGTTTTAGCTTTATTTATACTTCTTTTTGAGAATAAAGTAAATAAATCTAAATATATAAAAGAAGAAACTGACTGACTGACATATCAACGCAGAGCCCAACCCGCTGTGTCTGGAGACTCCAAATTTGGCACATAGGTTCCTTATGGAGTCTAGGGGTGCACTAATAAAGGATTTTTCAAAACTCACCCTTTAAGGGGGTGAAACGGGGTTCCAAAGTTTGTATGGAGAATCAATTTCGCGGGCGAAGCCGCGGGCGGAAGCTAGTAAATAAATAAAAAGTTGATCCATTTATTTAATCACAAAGATTTCACAAACTTGTACATAGATAATTTCAATTTGGTTGACGTCAACCCTTTTTAGTGCCTGTTCTCTCAACTATCTTAAGAGTTGAGAGAGTTTAGGCCTTAATCCACACACGATGGCCCAGTGCGAGTTGGTGGATGTCACATATCCTTGAATGATTAATTATTAGATATACCGGTTTCCTCACGATGATTTCATTCACCGATGCTGAGCAGCGATGAAACGCGACTGAAATTTGTGTGGTCTCGACTGGGAATCGAACCCGCGACCTTATATTTCTAAGGGAGTTCCGTACCTACCGCTGAGCCACCGCAGCTCTTATCTCGGTTATTTTGGTTATTCCCAGACAATAAGATGAAGACCTTATTGCCCGCATTGTACTACATTATCACTTGTTAAATTAGAAGTATTTAGAAGAAAAAGTTCTCACACAAATTTACTGGATTAAATAATTGTCTATTACTAGCAGACCCCGCAGACGTCTTCCTGCCCTATAAAGCAGTGCCGCCTACCGACTGATAAAGATTACGACCGATTCTCAGACCTAACGAATATACTATATAAAATTTCATAAAAATCGGTCAAGATTTTCGGAGTA
Source organism: Meganola albula (assembly GCA_936450015.1). Taxonomy (NCBI): domain Eukaryota; kingdom Metazoa; phylum Arthropoda; class Insecta; order Lepidoptera; family Nolidae; genus Meganola; species Meganola albula. The sequence continues at coordinate 3,341,119 of OW388157.1, read as the reverse complement.
GATTGTTTTTTTTTTATTTTTGTCTGCGTAAGAACCATCCTCGTACTTCAAGGAATATTCTAAAAAAAAGAATTAGCGAAATCGGTCCAGCCGTTCACCCGTGATGGCGTGACCAAGGGAAATAGGGATTCATTTTTATATTTAAATAGATAGATATAGATAAGTAGGTAGGTATTTACAAAAGAAAAAAGTACTTTTATGTATAGTTTAGGAATTATCTAGTTTCCATGACCAAGCTCTGCTTAGTCATAGATTTATTTGTCAATAAATAATTTTAAAGAAGTAATATTTGCCATAGTATGCGATTGTTTCTAAAACACCAAATACCTATTTTAATAACTATATTCACCTACTGGAATTGGATATCCAGTATTATAATAACGTGTACCTTATGTAATAATTTTAATTTGTTAAATAATTTAATTTATATTACTCGTGTTTTGTTAAATCAAAAATAGACAAAAAGTTTTTTTTTTAATTAGGTACACAGAACACGGCCAATTTAAAGTCCGTGCAGATTTGAAATTGGAACACGTGCACAATAGCGGGGTGTTCCGTGGGAACCGCGGAACAGGTGTCGTTCGAAAACCAAATGTTTCGCTGACAACATACAAATCACGCACGTCAGGATATGAAAAAAGGTTGGACAACATTCCCATAGATTAGATTCCGTTAGTAATTTTTTTTTAACAATAATGACTGAGCCGAAATGAGTTTTTATTTAAAGAGAAAGCAAAAGTCCTAATAAGATTTTGTTAACAATGAGTAATATAACAATGAGGAGCAGCGATGGCACAGCGGTATCTGTCTCACCTTTGAAATATAAGGTCGCAGGTTCGATTCCCGGTCGTGCCCACACATCTTGTCTGAAGTGTTTCATCTCCGCTGCTCAATATCGGTGAAGGAAAACTAAAAACGAATCATTCGAGGACATAATATGACATCCACCAACCCGCACTTGGCCAGCGTGTGTGGTTTAAGGCCTAAACTGTCTCAACTCGTAAGATAGTTGAGAGAAGGCCCGTGGCCAGTAGTGGGACACTAAAAAGGGGTTAAAGTGAAGAGTAACATAACTAGGTAGATTGTCAGGATATGTAAAAAAGGTTCGATAACATTCCCAATTACTTTTCCATTAATGTGAAATAAATAATGAGAATTATTGTCTAATTAGGATTAATTTAGAGTTGTTAAAAGTTCTAATAAGATTATGATATGATATATCAGCCGATTATTTACATATCATGGCGAAGCAGCATCACCGAATGTCGACATTGTGATTTACTGAAACGTATACAAAAACTGTTGCTTCCTGGTTAACAGGGAATATTGGTAGAAATGATGCGTCTCGGCTCCCACGGGATCATGTTGCGAGGCACAGGGTGTGTAACTTTTGATACAAACTCTCTTAAATTAAAAAAAAAGTTAATCTACTGTGGAATAATACTATTGAAAATATTAAAAAATACATATTCTGAGAACTGCTGCATAAATAGTTTACATTCCATTAATTTTTGTCTATGCCCATATCTTCTAAACCTTATATATTTTCTTCTGATTTTTCTTAGTTACTGATTAGGTTATTAAAGATTTTCTCTGTGCTTTACCTCTTAAGTAAAGTATAATAGTATAAACGTGGGCTGCAAATTTTCTGCAAACTTAAGAAAGGATTCAGTTTCAAGTTCTAAAAATCGTGTCCATTATTTTTATTTAGAACTTCATGGTTACATAGAAGCCACTAAAAAAAAAGATTCAAATTCAAACGTGTTCCAATAAGATCGATGTATCTACTAAAAATTTTATTTTTTAATTTGTAACCAGCCTGTATTAGTGTTGTACCTAGTTGGAACGCTGATTACACACAGGTGTTCCGCCCCTCGGAATTCGGTACTTTTTGTACGAATTCCGTCGAATCCTCCCGTGTAAGGATTTCCGAATCGAAAATAACTTAGTTCAATTTGGCGGCCATTTGGCGTTGTTATGAAAGTCGTTAGCTTCAAGTAATTACTAAAAGTTAACTAATTGATCGTGTAATTAGATTGCTTTTTAACCAGAGTATTAGGTTATACCTAGACGGGTAGACCGATGAATTTTTTTTTAAAGCTGAAGTACCTTATCAAGTTGGTCAAGGAAAGGAAAGGTTTAAATAATTTGCGTCAAATTTAGTTTTTTTACTTTGACATGCTTAATTTTTATACGTGATTTGGTCCGTGTGAAGTTCAGGAAGTATTCCAAGGGAGCGTGGGTAGTACCTATAACCGTCGTAAAAGATCCGAGTCCACACCTTCACAATCTTTCGTACTTAATTCCATATTATTGTGTATCTGCGCCACGTTTTATCTCCTATCGGTTCGACCGTACTCGAACGGCTCACCGAAAAAGTCCGGTGAACCAATAAAGGCCCTTCTGACTTATTGCGTAGGTCATCCGTAAAAAAAGTTTCATTCAGTTTCGCCCAGTATGGCACATCCATACATACCAAGTTTCTCTTTTATAATATTAGTGGGATAGGATAGACGAAGGATTTAAGCTATTTATACAGACTTTTTTACTTGTGATGATTATCTAGAGCCGTCGCCAACTCACGAAGGGTTAAGATAAGGGCTTAAGGGGCCCAATGCGTTTGTTAACACCCGCTAATCTAAGATTACCAGACTTAGGGAAGGAGGGAAGCCGCCTAATGTTCAGATGTACATCAAAGATTTGGGAGGAAAGTGAGTTTGTTACTGTTAAAAATTATTAATAATTAATATTGTTATAAAGATTACAAATATTTTCCAATGCCAAATACTTGCTTAAACAGTCATCTTACTTGCTTAATAGTTTACTTTGAGTGTCAGAAAAAATTTAATTGAACCATTTTGAGATTAAATTCCGTATATTAATAGATAAATAGCGTGGCGATAATACTTAAGTCCAATATCTGCCAACAGATGACTCTACGGAGATATACCTACTTACAATATTGTTCTAATTGGGTGTCCCATAAACACACAAGACGCAATATAATGTGAGTGGTTGAGCAAAAAGGGATTTAAAACGGTTTTTATTTGTTGTGTTTTGTTAAGTCAGAATTTTTTAGGTTCGTAGTTTTTTTAATGATTATTTTAGAGAGTTGCATTCTGCCGAAATGTAATGAGACTCAAAAATGTAAGTGCGATTTATTTGAAATTAACTTTTCTCTGGCGGCAATGTAACTCATTTTAAAATAAATAATTCTGTGTATACCTCTCTAATACCTCTTCGTAATTGTCATTTACAATCCTTAATTACACTTCACAACCTAAAGCAAACATTTAAGTTCGAATTCGAAATCGAAGGGGCTCGATTACAGTAAACCCTTATTACATCACCACCATTATAACCTGACCTCTATCAACATTCAAAATCTTCTAAACAAAGACCAACTCTTTAAAATTTTGCGAACAAAGGAGGCCAAATTATACTGGTTGTAACGATTCGGATTGTCAAACTTTCAAGTGGTAGAAAATCGCATCATGATCGAATAGGATTTGAGCAAATTTTTCGTTTCTCGTTTGCATTTCGATAGTGAGAGGATTTCGAATAATGCGATTAACTGCAAGAATAGAATACGCGTAGTGTTTAAAAAAGATATTTATTTTTAACCTCTGAAGAAAAAGCGGTGTGTTATTACAAGTGTCGCGTTTGTGTCTGTAAATCTACGTGAAGAAGAAACTATTTGGATTTAATTTTTCTTTATTTATAAACTGAATCAAAATAATATCAGTATTTTAGTTCCCAAAGATCTCGAGTTTTACTCCTTTATGCCGTAGGTAGTACTTTATTATCTATAAATAGATAAAATAATATAAATCAATTGCTGTTCGTTAGTCTGGCTAAAACTCGAGAACGGCTGAACGGATTTATATTATCTTAGTCATGAAATGTTCGTGGAGGTCTAGGGACGGTTTAAAAAGTGAGAAAATTCATATATTCATCAATTGCTGTTCGTTAGTCTCGCTATAACTTGAGAACGGGTGGACTGATTTGACTAATTTTGGTCTTAAAGAATTCAAACAAGTTTAAAGACAGTTTAAATAGTGAGAAATACGCGGTATGAAGTTCGTCGGGGCAGGTAGTTGTTATAAAATACTAGCTTTCCGACAGCGGCTTCGCCCGCGTGTATGTCGCTTATCGCGCCAAGACATTACCTTCTTTTTGCGCAGTCGGATAAAAACTATCCTATGTCCTTTCTTGGGTCTCAAACTAACTCCATACCCAATTTCATCCAAATCGGTTCAGTAGCATAAGCGGGAAAGCGTAACAGACAGACAGACAGAGTTACTTTCGCATTTATAATATTACTACGGATTTACTTCACACGTAACTTTTGTACTGATTTGACGTTTACGAGGGAAATTATTAGTGACAAAAAAGTTACCAACACAGACTAAAGCCTTTTAGGACACAATCGAAGGTTTAACTACGTACCTATAATAGAGATGGGTATCGGAAAACCGTCCCTTTGAGTCCCGGCTTATAATTTACGTGAATAGTTCGCAGATCTGATGAAAGCCTGATAAGGGATCATCCCCTTACAACCTTCGCTTTAGGAACGTCGCTTGAAATTGTGTTTAAAAATAGAATGTGCAGTCATAGACTTAGTACCAAAAAGGATCACAGTATGTAAACTTTTTTTAATTATTAGTGCCATGAATTTGTACATATGGAGGTCACAATTGAAACAAAAACATAGTCATAAAAACATTTTATTTGCTACAAAAATATAATATTTTTGTGAATTGACCAGAAGATTATTCAGATCAACCTAAATAAAGAATTAAACTAACTGCCTAACCAACTAATACGTAGAAATATTCAATCTTCCGCATCGCTATCTTCCGGAAGCGTACTCAGAAGACTAGCATTAATACCGCGTTGAATGCCCGAATAATGCTGACCATTTGGCCGAATAATGCCGACCATTTGGCCGAGATACAAGAAAGCCTGTTTTATAGTTGCAAATAAATTTCAATTATTATTATAATTTTTTATTATTAAATTTGTTTTATCTAGATATGCTCTAACGTTGGTGTACAATTTATAGATGCAATAAAGATATTGAATAAATAGGTAGGTATGTATTTATTTCCCCTAAAGCGAGGCCAGTACTTGTATATTTGCATAACCATTATAACAACAATAGTTTGTGTTATTTAGAGGTAATACTAAGTAATTAAAGTTGAAATATCAACGAATACTCGTGTGAGGTACTGAGCAACATCAAAGGACTCCCCTGATTAAGGACGAGCTTTGATCCTGAACCTCATATATGTAGAATATGTACCTATTATACTAAATATCTATATGTATAATGTAGGGTTGCTACTGTTACTAGTAGTTAGCTTTTTTCTTTTTTTATTCTGCGATAGGCTGGCGCTCGACTAATAATCCCGCAGCCCGGCACAAATAGTGCCCGACGGAACACCGGTGGGTTTTAGAGGGTAAACAGGGCCTGGCCGTTTGTAGCTGGAAACCTTAAAAGGTTTCGCTCGCCCGGGTCAAAGACGGGAATCCCACAATAATCTGTGCCCATGCTTTATACTTTTTGGGGGCTGAGTCACCTTCTTCCATGGGTGTACACCGTTAATTGAAACCCCCGGGTGGTAAAAATCAGGTGACAATCAACTGGTGGTAGGCATCGGCCGTGGTTAGTGACCACCCACCAGACAAAGCCGTTCCGTCAAGCGGCCTTGCCGTGTTCCGGTGCAATGTCTGGTGACACTATAAAGAGAGGGTGGGTTGGAATTGTTGTTCCTTTAAGCTTTCTAACCATATGGAGGCTCATTCCACTGCCACCTTCTCACCGATAATCATTCGTAATCACGAGTGAATCAGTATACTAGGCTGGCGCGTTCTATCATACACTACATCATTGCTCTACATCCGGCAAGTTGTAGTCAAGCGCCAGCCTATCCAGCCTATCACAGAATAAAAAAACATATTTTGTAATAAAAAATAAACAATGTACGTATAAATCCTGCTGTTTTCTCTAAAATAAATCCTTGTGGCTTACATTAGTGCGGTAGCGCGTCTTGGTCGGGAGAAAATCAATACATTTTCCGCCCCACGCCTTTCTGTCGTCACACTGTGGCTTGTGACGTCACAAGTCAGAGGCCACAGGTTCACTTTTTTTTTATTCTGTAATAGGCTTGCGGTTGAGTACAAGTTGCCTGATGTGGGACGCGTCCGCCAAATATACCGATTCACTCGTGATTACGAATGATTTTCGGTGGGAAGATGGCAGCAGAATGAGGCTCCATATAGCTACAAACCATAAAGGTCCAAAATTCCGACCCACCCTCTTACATGGTGTCATTATACATCGCACAGGAACACGGCAAGGCCGCTTGGCGGTGCGGCTTTGTCAGGTGGGTGGTCACTATCCAAGCCTACCAACAGTAAATTACCAGTAAACATAATTGCCAGTTGATTACTTGTCAACTGATTTGCACCACCCGGGGACCACGTGTGAGGATTCAGAGTTGAGTACTGCCGCGTGAAGACCAAGTTCACGCTGAGGTTCGAGCGCTCGGAGTCTCGCCACAATGTAAATTTTAATTCCTTTGTGTTGAGAGTACCCATTGAATATCTGCCAACCATCGCAAAAGAAGAATTTTGACCGAAAGTTGTCCTGTTTCGGCGCTTCCGAGGTCGGATACCACCGCGCGACGCACTCACGATGCAGCGTGAAAAAAAATTGTTGTATTTAGTTATGATGAAATTTAATATTGTAATTGTATACCTATACATGTATATTTTAAATGGGCCTTTTAGCCAGAAATAAATGTTTATTATTAATAACTTGTTTCAACTTCAAATTCAATCGTATTAAATTGAGACGCTTCACCTAATTCAGTTTTTCACTACCGTATTTTCAAGTTATCCGACCCGGGTGGCGCGGCGGGCGGGAACTGTTGTCATTGGCGGGTCACGACCCGCAGCTTATTGGCTGATTACATACATACATACAGGTGGCGAAGAGTTCATACAAGCAGATTCTAATCGGCTTCCCTTTAGCAATTGGTCAATATAACGGATTTCATTAAATTTTTATTTTATTAATTTAAGGATCGCCAACAAAGATACATTATTATTATAGTACTTAAGAACATAATAAATGACAATAAAAAAATATCGTACGCATCTTCAATTATAGGCAACCACAGCTTACATATTTAGATCGAGTTAACAAATTAAAGCAAAAATTAAAATAAATAATTGATAACAATTCGAATAATTATCTTTTTAAAATTAAAATTAATAATTATTTGAAATGAAAATAAATAACCGTTTGCAATAACAATGAATCCACTCAATTAATTATTAAATGAAGTTAGAATTAATTAAGGTGTAGATACAATTAAAATTCATAAATTAATACAAATGAGTAAATATAAATTAAAAGTCATGCATAAAAATCTATATAATAATCGAAAAAATTAAAATTGATTTTATTAAAATAATTATAGTACCTACAATAACGATTACAGTACTTAATAATAATAATAATATGTAATGCACAAGAGTTTTAAATAGCATCAAAAATGTGGTCGTCAAAGAAACATCGGTGAAGGTATTGAAGAGATATTATTTTCTTATGTAAGAACTTTTTGCTCCGGCTTCCCTTTTTCAGATTTCCACCCTTCGCTACTGATACATACATACAACGAAATAAATATACCTATTTTGCTTTAGACACTTGAAGCAGCGGTGGCGAAGCGGTATCAGCCTGGCCTTTAAAATCTAAGGTCGCGGGTTTAATTCCCAGTTGTGCCCACACATCTTTGTGTGAGTTGTTTCATCGCCGCTGCTCACTTTAGTGGAGGAAATGATCGCGAGTTATCCGGAACATCTAAGAACTAAACATTCGAGGACATGTGACATCCACCAACGTTTGTATTTCAACTCACCATCTTGACATGTTCATGAACTATTCGAAAACTTCTTTCGTATTCAAAACTCGTACCAAGGGAGAGGAGTTTAAAAAAGTCTGTTGTTCATCGCTCTAGTATGTAATGAGCGCGGATTTGCTGAGCGAAGCGACCGTCTCCACGTACGAGAGAATTGTGGTTATAGAGAAAGAGAGTAAGAAATATGTGCGTGCTACATATTTCTTACTCTCTTAGGGGCAGTGTCCGAGATATTTTCCTATTTTCTTGAATTTTTACAATCGTACATCAAATTCAATAGCACTTAAACACACTTCTAAAACCGAGGACAACTTATTACAACATAATAACATTAATAAAATATATGAACCGTCTTCAATGTACAAACTCAAAACTGGCAAAACTGATTTTAATAACATTAAAATGGAACCACCTTTAAATAACAAAAATAGTATCGTCTTAAATTTACGCGAATATCACAAAAAAAAACTATAATATCTAAAATCTAAAATAAACCGCGATAAAATCCGTTAAAAAGTAGTTTTATTTCAATGTGTTATATCTAAAATAGTATCAACAAAATCGATAAATTTGGCGGAATTATAGCGTAACATACACCAAAAAACATACAGTCGGATATCTAACCTCCTTCTTGTTGAAATCGGTTGAAAAATGAATAAAGATATCAGAAATATAAAAAAGATTCCCACTAAAACACTGGAGATAAGAAATATAGATACTTTTGCCGTCTATAAACAGGCTATGGGAACGTGTCCCATGAGACTCCATATCTTTTCCATTTTTAGGGAATATGGTGGCGATAAAAGGAAACTTATTTTTTTATATCAGTATAATCCATAGATTTATAATGCTTATACTTCGTAAAGATCTTCAATCTTATTCATCAAAATCGTAAAGGGCTATAGGTAAAATGGACTTTGTCTTTTTCTTACTATTATAAATGTTATGATGACAGACAAAGACAAACATATTATAAACCTATTTTAGCTATAATGAGCTTATAAGACATTTATGAATAAGGGTTTAATGATATGATAACAAAATTGATTTTTTTTTATTTTTTTTTATTTTAAACTCACAATAAGGTACAAGTGTATTCAACATTTTACTATTAGTATAGTATTATTTTATCTGTGCTATTAGTATAAATTATATCTATGACATCTTCCTTTGAGTTTTTCCAGACTACGGTATATCACCCAACGTCGTAACTATAGGCCGACGACGGTTTAACTCGCGTATCGCCTGTCGCCAAGATTCTGACTCCTCAAGCTGCACAGACAGTGATGATGATTCAAGCGATATGGATATTAGTGACGAATAGTCTTAAATTACTTTTATCTGTGGTTAAACGGTTCTTTATGAGATTTAATTAATGTTTTATGATTTTGTACCTCAGATGGCGATACGCGGGTTAAACTGTCGGCCTATAGTAGGTTTGTGGTACTATCGTAAAACAGCATAATAAGTATTAACTACCTAAATAAATGTTTAAACAAGAATGTAATAAATAATAAATTTGTTATGATCAACGTCATCTTCGCTTCAATAGGACAGAGCTTCGTTTAGAACTCATAAACCGTATCTCATACTTCGTTATCAGGGGACAGTGGAACGTAACAGTTTTTTACTTAAGACGCTATTCCACAGCAGTGAACAAAACAAACGCATGTATAATGTATGTTCGCTTCGCTTTGCAAGAAAAGTATGACCAACCTGTTGAAAGGTTCAATGGAAAAATGTACGTGTGACACCTAGTCAAGCCTTAGGGGGAATGTTAAGATTGGACATATTACCGTAAGTTAACAGTGTGTGATACCGACAGCGGCTTCGCCCGTGTGTATGTCGGTTATCGCGCCAAAACATTACCTTCTTTTTACGCAGTCGGATCAAAACTATCTTGTCTTTTCTCGGGTCTCAAACTACCTCCATACCCAATTTCATCCAAATCGGTTCAGTAGTTTAGGCGTGAAAGCGTAACAGATAGACAGACAGAGTTACTTTCGCATTTATAATATTAGTAGGATAATATTAGTAGGGATTCAGGCATCATAACATGAAATATTATAATATCTTCGCCGTCTGTGATGTGCTGTAGCCTACACGAAAAGTCTGCGTGCTAAATAACGTCACTTCTAATGGGGCTACCACGGTTTGCACCCTATTAGGTGCAGCAGGGTTGCTGGTATGGGAAAACCCTTAATCGGAGCAAGTATGGGTCCATTGAAGAAGGGTATAAAATATATTTCTTCTGATTGCTGTAAGCAGGGTGCCAAGAGTATGTTCAGGAAGCTGCCAAGACGGTTAATTAAAACTTCAGGCGAACCAAAAGCTGGCACTTAATACGATTTCCGTGCTATAAGAAGTCAGTTTATACTGTATTCGTAGCTTGATGTGACAGAAGATAAATTCATCTACTTTATTAGTTGCATATTATATAGCTAAACCTCAACGTAATTAGTATTATAGTTGTTTACTTAAATCATTGGCGTTTTAATATTTACCAAGTTTTTTTCAGCCTTTTTAGGGTTCCGTACCTCAAAAGGAAAAAACGGAACCCTTATAGGATCACTTTGTTGTCCGTCTGTCCGTCCGTCTGTCAAGACCCTTTTTCTCAGGAACGCGTGGAGGTATGAAGCTGAAATTTATATCAATTACTCAGGTCTACTGTCCCTTGAAGCTGTGAAAAAATCAAACTTCTAAGCCAACGCAATCAAAAGATACAGCCGTTTATGCCGCAAATTTTCGACACTTGCAAGGGAATCAAAACCTACAGGGTGCTTCCCGTGAACTCAGAATCTTGAAATTTGGTACAAAGCAACGTCTTATAGCATAGATAAAGGAAAAATTACGAAAACCATAAATTTTTAGTTACATCACATAATATATTTTTTTTTAATAATTTTAAACTTACTACCCATTTCCTCATAAACGCGTAGAGGTATTAAATTGAAATTCATACCAAATACTCAGGTCTATAATACCTTTAAGCTGTAACAAAATCAAACTTCTATGTCAACGCAATCAAAAGAAACAGCAATTTAAGCTGCATATTTTGAAACTCGCAAGTACTCGCAAGGGAATCAAAACCTAAAGGGTACTTCCAGTCGACCTAGAATCTTGAAATTTGGCATGAAGCAACGTTTTATAGCACACATAAAGGAAAAATTCCGAAAACCTTAAATTTTTAGTTACATTACAAAATATATATTTTTTAATAAATATAAACTTATTACTTTTTTCCTCATGAACGCGTAGAGCTATCAAGTTGAAATTCATATCAAATACTTAGATCTAATTGCCTTTAACCCGTGAAAAAAAAAATTCTAAGTCAACGCAAAAACGCAAAACGCAAAAGTACAACCATTAAAAGAACTTTCGCAAGTCTGCTGCAAGGCTAGTATAAGTGTTTTAGTTATATTATAGATAAATGATATGTGTTAATATAAAATAAAGGATTACTTAAACGATAAAGAGATCTTTGTCTTAAATTTATGCTCCTCCATCTTTCCCCATTGTAATGTTATGAATTTCATTTTGCAATAAAAATACCATAGTTATGACTCGATTGTCGTAATGAACGAACTTTGTAAACCTTGCAGGTTTGTACGGAACCCTCGGTGCGCGAGTCCGACTCGCACTTGACCGGTTTTTTTTCTCTCTTGACTTGAGTATGATTTATTGTATTTATAAATGAATTTATAGGCTTTAGACTAAAAATCAGGATTATCAGACAACTTCAGGTAAGAGTGGATTATTGGGTAAGAAAACGATATTCCAATAAAATAACTACGGCAAATATCACTTCACCCCGATCTCTCTATAGCACAATAATTAACTCTACTGGATAAGTACAGATCGCTTAGATTAAGTTAGATTAAAACTAAAAGCTTAACGTCCACCGAGCACGTGGTTGCATGCGCACTTTCCGACGACGTTGCAACGGCTAACACAAAGTGCCAGCCCTTCTCAGATGGCCGCTTTACCCGTACTCGGTGTTTATTCTTCTTCTTCTTTTAATTATGGCCTCTGCAGAAATTATTCCGCAATTTTGCCAGTTTCAAGTTTAAATAAGTTAAGTTTTTAAAGATTAGTAGTAAAAAACTAAAAAACTGCGACGTTCTAAGACGCCATTTTTTTTTTCATTCCGGTGTTTATTCGTCCATTCATGCTCATATTTTCGAGTGACAGCTGACTTGAAAGGCGGGCGCGGTGACAGTACAAAATGACAGCTGATGTATTGAGAAGCGGATGTGCCAACATATTCATATATTCTATTATTATCATTACTTGTTACACACAATACAATTATCGTATTCCTAACGCCATCTGTTGAAAATTATAAAACACTAACGTCATTAAAATTATTATTGACTAGTTTTCCGCCCGCGGCTTCGCCCGCGGATGTCGGTTATTGCGCTAGACCATTAATCCCTTTTTTCGCAGTCGGATAAAACTATACTTTAGCGGGTCTCTAACTATCTGCATACAAAATTAGCTCAGTAGTGTAGGAGTGTAAGCAACATTTTGAAATCGTTAAGCCCCCATAGGTATATCCATAAATAAATAGGTGTTTCTTAAAAAATACTACGGCTCTTAGACCATACCTATAAGAAGAAATAAAATTTAAATTTCGAATTCTAATCATCGCATTGAGTTAACATGTCATTGTGTCAAATAAAGAGGAATTTAAATCAAAAGCACGAAAGAGTATTGATATCAACTTCGAAGAAAATCGCACTCAGAATAATTTCGCAGGCTTCTCCCACAAAGTATTAGGGTAAAAATAAAAAAAAATGGAAAAATAAAAAACACGTGTCTCATTATTTGTTTTAAGCTTTATGTATACCCAATTTGAAGTGAATCGGACCAAGGACTAAACAGTTCTGCAATATTTAGTATTTCCAAAAAAACTCACTTTACACTCTTCCTAGGGGTTGTTTTGGAAAAATAAAAAACACGTGTTTCATGATTTCTTTTAGGGTTTATGTGTGCCGAATTTGGAGTGAATCGGACTTGAGACTAAACAGATCCAGAGAAACGTTAATTTTTACCATTAAAACTCATTTTCCACAACCCATGGGGGTAATTATGGAAAAATAAAAAACCCGTATCTCATTATTTGTTTTAAGGTTTATGTGTACCGAATTTTAAATGAATAGGACCAAGGAATAAAAAGTTGCATACAAACTTCACCCCCCTATTTAACCCTCTTAGGGGATGATTTTTGAAAATATTAGTAGCCTATGTCCGATTCTAGGGTATACACTACCTACATTTCAAATTTCAATAAAATCGGTTGAGCGGTTATGGAGATACGCGGTAACAAACCTTCACACACACACACACACTTACTTTCGCATTTATAATATTAGTAGGATAGGATATTAGTAGGATTAGAAAACTTCGCGAACCCGTTTCTTAAAACACCATTCTTGTTAGTAATTATTATTCATTTTATTTTTGGTCTGTTATCGTAGTGGTTAGTGACCCTGACTGCTAAGCCGGAGGGCGTAGGTTCAATTCCCACCCAGGACAAATCTTTGTGTGATGAGCAGGATTGTTTGTTCCGTCTGAGTGTAAATTATCTGTAACTAGCGACCCGCCCCGGCTTCGCACGGGTGCAATGCTGATACTAAATATATTGAGGTATATTTACAAAATGTCCTTTTATGCAACGTTACTAAAGTCATTACTTTTCGTTGAAAGTAAAAGAAAAAAAAATGGTTATTGTGGGTTATTCTTATGAGATAGACATATACCATTGCGGACTTTTTGTTGACCTGTCTAAGGTGTGCAATACTGTAGTACATTATTTTGATATATCTCGTAGGGTTTAGCCAGCGTTTGCAATGTAAGCACAAAAAATGCGTTAATTTACGACATCGCATCAGAAAAATTTAAAATTATCAGTGTTTTATAATAATTATATTATTATAATATACCAAATACAATACAATATAATGTACCAAAAACATAAGCAAATATAATTGCTAAATTTGGCACTAGATGGCGCTGTATGTATATGTGAAAATATTATTGTTGATTGAAAAGAACTGAAATTTCACACTTCTTTCTTAGTATTATCGATATTATTAATAAAGTTGTTTATATGCCTACATTTTGACGAATTTGATCTTAATTAAGTCATTAATTTTCATATTTAAATTCTCATTTTGTCCCTTATAATTCAACAACAAAGACAGTCATATAAAGAGCTATCAGCTCAACAATTAATGATAAACTTTGACATCAGTTCATGGAAACAGATAGTAAGTTCTACCACTTATTTAGAGCATGTCTTGATAACCTCTTTTAAAGATAACTTCTTGCTCAATATCATTTAAGTAGCTATAAGTAGTTACAAAGTTGTTTGTTATAACTGTAGTAGCGTAGTAGTTACAAATACGACTTAATTAACAAGGGGTTACAGGTTCAGGCTTCATTGTCTCTTATTATAAGCGATCGTAAACGTCCCTAAGAACAACGGTATCGTCCTCGCCTTTGAAATATAAGGTCGCGGATTCGGTTCCCGGTAGTGCCCACACATCGCTGGTCAAGATTGGTTAAAGAAAACATCGTGAGGAAACCAGCATGTCTAAGAACTAATCATTTGAGGACATGTGACATCCACCAACCCGCACTAGGCCAGCGTGTGGGGTTTAAGGGCTAAACTCTCTCAACTCGTGAGATAAATGAGATTAGACTGTGCCCACCAGGGACACTAAAAAGGGTTGAAGTACACGCCCATAGCTGGCTGGCTGTGACCAGACGTCCCGTTTTGAACGGGATTGTCCCTTTTTTGATTACCAGTGCCAGTACCCTAAAATCAACTTCGGTAGACAAAATTGTCACGGTTTCGGTAAACACGCGAAAAAGAAAGTCCAGTCCTAAAGGTAACGTTGATCTTAGTTGAATATACAAAAACATGTTATTAGTGTCATCATCAGCTGTATCTACCTATTAAAACAAATTAATTCTTCTTATAGGTATAACTAATATATTGGATGCATTTTTTTTTAATTTGTAAACGTAAATAGATAAAGAACTCTTTCGAAATAACTAAGTTTTTTTCGTTGACTAAGTAACCAGTTAAATGACCATAATAAACGAATGTCCCATTTGCACTAAAAAAATGGGCGCGGTCCCAAGACCTAGTCGTGTTCTGACTTTTTTTTTATTGGGACCAAGCCCACGACAATCTCTGCACTGCTACTCATATAACGCTATGGCCACGGGACTTAGCATCGGGCGGCGCATTTAAGATTTTATCGTTCATTGCGTATTTGCTTTAGACGTGTCTAAAGACAAGTCAACGCAACTGGGCAATGAACTACAAAATCGCCAGTCGCACCGACCGATGCAGTGTCCCGTGGCCATGGCGTAAGCCGGGATCCACAGCGGCGCCATCGTGAAAGAAGAGACTGATGAGTTTTGACTTCTGACGTAATGTCTAGTGAACCAATAAATGGGAACGGGTGTTTAAGGACTGCTCTTTGGGCACACTTTGACTCGGTTCCCATTCCCCTACATCGTCACTTCACTTACCGACAAGTAAAAACGTGGGTGCAGTTATAAAATATAATAAATGAGTATATTTTTTTTGCATACTAAGTAAGTCTTATATTTGCAATATCCAATTAAATTTTCCTCGAAAACTTGACGACTGTCATGGCTTCCCTAATGACGTCACGAATTGAAACGTAGGTAGTTACAGTCACTTGTTTTAAATTTTGTAGTGTCATTTGACTGAACAATCGTTATTGGCAGATACTAATAATGACGTCACTCGTCAGCCGCCTCCGAGACACGGGTAGAATAGTCGAAGACTCGACTCGATGAAAAAACTCATTCATTCGAAAACTCGTGATTTAACTGTAAATTAAATTGAATTATCTAACTAAACTAAAACTAAAAAAAAATCGTATAGATAGATACCTATGTAATGAACATCCGAATCGATAACATCTTTTTTTAAGTCGGTGTAGTCTGAGGACCATAGATCCTCAAACACAAACACAAAACAAACCCGGGAATCTGTCACTAAGTAATCACTTTACACAAACTATATAGTTAACGAAACTTGTCACACAATCCTTTTTACACTGCATCCATTTTGATAATTGATGATAACCTTGACAGTCTCAAAAGTTCCATAACTGAACGAATTAAAAAGTGAGCCTTCATTAGTCCTAGGCTACTGATACTAACTCTAACCAGCTCAGATTAGGAACTTTTCTGAGTCTGACGGTGATTTTTGGGAATTTAATAGGTAAACCCCTAAACGACCATCAACTTAATAAGTCCCGAACAAACTGTATTTACAAAACGTTATAAGTTGCTTTTATAGGTAACCTTAAGCGTGGCCCTATGCTGGCCTAGGGTTAAATGATACACTTTTGCTGGTATCACACCCCTAGGTCAAGCACAGAGAATGTATTGTCATAGCGATAATACGCGCCTTTTTTAATTCGTTCATGTTTGCTTTAGTTTTTTTGTTTTTTTTTTATTGGTCTTAAGCTAATGACGTGATATTTTTTTACGCTAGACCTACTTAGGTAATCTTGTAGATTGCGAAGTTTATCATTTATAAAACTGCTAGACGCGAAAATAGATTAAGGTTCGTACTAAATCTTATATCTTTAAATGAGCAATTCTTGTATATATATATCTATATATATAATTGGAATCTCGGAATCGGCTCCAACGATTTTCATAAAATTTAGTGTATAGGGGCTTTCGGAGGCGATAAATCGATCTAGCTAGGAATCATTTTTAGAAAATGTCATTTAAAAAAAATACCGAGCAAAGCTCGGTCATCCAGATATTTTAGTTAAATAAATAGAATGGTTTTTTTAACGGTAGCGTATTTTCGATTGGCAAGAATTATGATAAATATTAATGATACAATTATAGTTTCCGAAATACCTACATAATATGTTTTAGATTGTTTATCTATTGAGTAACTGTTGGCCTTTAAATTTTAGTAGTATTGTTATCTTAGCAGTTGTTTTCTATTGATTCTATAGTACCTCTATACCTACCTACATAATTTAATATGACTAGAACTAGAACCATTACATTATAGGCTAACCAATTGCTGCTAATAATTTATAACTCCAAAGAAAAAGTACCTATCTATCCCTATAATAAAATATTGGGAAGTAACTCTGTATTTTACGCTTTCACGCTTAAATACTGTACCCTTAGAACGAGTTGTCAATATGAAAAAAGTTTTCGAATACTATCGTGAACCTGTCAAGAGAATAAGTTAAAATGTACATAAATCTACAAACTAATTTAGCTTTTCTGTTGCTAATCAATTTTATTCTATTTCTAGCAATTATATTTTCTTTTTAAGTAAGGATTGAACAAAATAAATTAATTTGAAAACGAATTTTGACAAGTTCAAGATAGCACTTAGGTACTTATTCGAAAACTTTTTTCGTTATGTTGAACTCGTACTAAGGTTACTGTATCGATTTGGACGAAATCTGGTATGGAATGAGTTTTAGATTATACGGAGAAAGACTTAAGATAGTTTTTATTCGACTGCGCAAAAAAAGGTAGGTACCTAATGGTTTTGCGAGATAACTGACGTAGGTATGTTTGGATGGAAAGCTTGTTTAGAATAAAATTGTAATTTGCGGATAGTACCTATATTAATACTCAACTCTAATTTATTGTAAACGAAACGACCTCTTGCCCTCTATTGTTATTCAATGAATGTGAATTAATGTATTGTATCTACCTACTTACGTGTTCTTAAATAAATTGCTACTTACACCTATTTAATATACCAAAACGAAAAGTAGAAACAAAGTATCTATTTAATAAAATATTTTAATTATTCTATACAATTATTGGGCTGTTAACAATTTACTGGTGAAAAAATTAGTGCCGCCATCTATTCGAAAAGATAGAAAGGTGTGCAATAGATAATGAGGTAAGTGACATCTAGTAGTTCAAAACTTAGATAACTTTAAATTCCACAATCCTTCTTATTAGTTATATTAAA
Organism: Meganola albula; assembly: GCA_936450015.1. Lineage (NCBI taxonomy): Eukaryota > Metazoa > Arthropoda > Insecta > Lepidoptera > Nolidae > Meganola > Meganola albula. The sequence goes on along the minus strand of OW388157.1, from coordinate 3,323,170 downwards.
ATTTCATAGATGGCGCTTAAATAAATAAAGAATGCCTTGTCGATAATAATGAAATTAACTTCATACCTCATGGACATGGAAATTATTAAGATGAAAAAATAATAAAATCAAACTTATTCTATTACTGGAGAAATAACATGGGCTGCCATCTATCAGAAAAGACCAGGAAAGTGTGCAATAGAACTGAGGTGCACGTCATCTAGTAGTTCGAAACTTAGATAAAATTGTTGTTGCGAATTGTTATAATTGTACAGATGGCGCTTGAATAAAAAAAAATATTAATTTCTCGATAATTATGCTATGAAGTTCATTCGTCATATGAATGCTACCAAGATGTAATAACGCAGTTAATACTGTTATAATTATATTTAATATCGTATTAATTAAAAAAAAAGCAATTGCGTCACTGTACGTTGTTTTTTACTCTTTCGGCATTACCTATACGAAACTACATTAGTACATATTATATGGGTGGGTTCGATTCACACACGGGACAAACATTTGTTTAAAAATGTCTGTTTGTCTTGTGTCTGGGTGTAATTATCTATGTTAAAGTACTTATTTACAAAAGAAAAGTGTTATATGTAGTATATTACCAGTTATCTGGTTTTCATAGTACCTACAAGCTCTGCTTAGTTTGGGATTAGATGACCGTGTGTGTTTAATGTCCCACTATATTATTATTATATATATTTTCATAATCACTATTAAAAATCCTTCATACTGTTACCACATTCAATGCACAATTTTTTTTAGAATAGGTAATATTTAGCAGCAAGAATCCTAAATGTTGTTTTTTTAATTTTGATGTACCCAGTGTTACTCACGCGAGTAAGACGAATCTAATCTACTTCTCAAGCTCAGATGCGACAAGCTGTTTAGTTCTAGAGCGTACAAAAGAAATATACATACAGACATAACCCCCTTGCCGCAGTCGGGTAAAAATGAAAGGACAAACTAATTCTATCATTTTATTCATACACATTACATGCCTATTGACTTCTTAAGACAATAATAGAATAACAAAAACAATTAATCAATACAAAAATGCAACAAAAATTACGCACAATGTACAATAATAAAAAATTAAATAGCAGTTTCTTATATTTACGAGAACATTACACACTGACACATACAGAAAATTTTTAAACAGTTTTCACATTACTTCTATACAGACACTTAAAATAGCTTCAATTTAGTAAATTACCTACAAAAATGCATTTTTTTTTATAATCCTACTTTTGTACACACTGGAGTTTATTTCCTACCCCCATATACGTCTTATAAGCTTATAGCTAAAATAGGTTTATAATTCATTTGTCTTTGTTTGTTATATTGACATTTATACTAGTAAGACAGAGACAAAATCCATTTTAACTAGGCTTATAAGATTTTTCTGTATAGGGGTTAGTATTTAACACTAAAGAATGAATTTGTAAACCCTTAAAATTACTGCTACTAGGTCAGACGACAGTTATTTACATAGTAATTATTTTTAGCAGACAAATATGTTTAGAAAATTGTATTTTCTAAACAAGGAATTCGTACATTTTACATTAAACTTGTACTAAAGATACGATTTTCTACTGTTTTATACATTATCCAGATGTCAAAATAATTATAATCTATAGTGTTGTTAGTTTATGAGACAACGTTGAAAAAAAGATAGTATGTTATTACATAATGGTAAAATAATGATATATGATTGCTTAAAACAATCTTGTTATCATAAGATTGTTATAAACAATATTGTAATTCTTATTCTTTATCTCATGTTACAGACACCGGATAGGAGCGCAATAGAAAAATAAAGTAACGAGGTACATTTGGTGAGCCTAGTCATAAATATGTTTGTAGTCACAAATAATATTGGAGAGGATATTAGATAGCGATGGTCACTCATGAAACTTAATTCCAACCGGGTTTTTTAAAGACACCCTAAAATACTGAAATTCGTTTTCTATTGCAGAGTATCTGGGTTCTTGACGTATGATTTAAATAACCTAATTAATCAAATTAACAACAGATAAAATTAACAATAAATTTCCTTACTTTTGAGACATTTTATTTAACTTTTACGACGCCTCGATATATCAGGCGATAGATTGCAAATATAAGAAGCATTTTCAAGAGCACAAACTTGTGATACATGTCAGTAACATGCAACATATAATTTGCATTTCTGCTTAATATAAATTGTACAAAAAAAAAACAAATAAATGTAAAAAATCCATGATCAGCTTATAAAACAAAAACATGTCACATTATCATCTAAAAATATACACCTATTAAAATTAATTAACCTATTAATTTGGACAACTAAGTCGCAATTATTAACCAACATTTATCAAATTTGTAGTTTGCCGAACAAGCGCAGATCCACCCTGTCACGGTCACCAATAATGTGAGTCCGAGACCAACATGTTCACGATATTGCATTCCCACAGAAGAAACTTCCAAGTATGATGCCGGCGTTAGTAAAATGAACATTACTATCTACAAATAAAAATTTTACTGACATCTTTGACTTATTAAGTAATTCGGCTTTTAAATAAAAAAATATAATAAAATCGGATCACAAACATATACACAGATACAAACGAGAAACTAAATCAGTGTCGGCATAGATTATGATATTATCAATCTGCATCAAGGTTATGGGTATGCCCATCGTGCTTAAACATCAGATCAGCGCTTGTCGTCAATACATAGCTTCTTAAAAATCCATAATCAACAATAAAAAATAAATAACAAAAGGAAATTACTAGGAAAACTTACATTATATTTAAATCTTAATATAATTAGCTCGCTTTGGCTAAACGTCGATTTTAAATCGAATCTACTTTGAGACTTTTACACACATGACAGAAGTTTAAAGATCAAGTACTTTTTAGAGTAAAGCTGCAATATAATTATTATTTCTATATAACGGAGTAAAAGTAAAGTAAGGACCCTTTACAGTCTCACAAATAAAGTAAGAGCAAGTTGAGAAAAGCTATTCCACGTTTTGTCTCTTAATTCTGCAATAGACATGCCCTTCATTGTGGTAAGAAATTATGATCTTTTATGGAACTCGTTTACCCAGTAAATATCTATTTAGGGTCTTAGGGTGTGTTTCACTGCTTAGTACGGATTTTCTTCTATCTCTCGAGTTGAGAGTTATAGTAAATCTGTTATAAAAAAAAAAATACTTGATCCATAAACATAATATTAGCAGAATAAAGTTTATTTTAGAAACACATAAAGCTAAATGAGACCATTTATACATTGAAACACCGATAGGCTAGTTTCCATCATTACAAAGTTGGTTAACGTACATTTTACGCTTTAGCTAGTTACTGTTAGTTTGACGGGCCGGTGTAGTGTGGTCGGTAAGGTATTTGCTTTTAACGCCGCAGGTTATGGGTTCAATACCCAACCCAAACAGACATTTGTTTGATGAACATGTCTGTCTTGAGCCTGGGTGTGATTATCTGTTACAAGTATATCAGTTATCTGGTTTTTGTGACTACAGCTCTGGTTACTATGGGATCAGTTGACCGTATGTGTTAATATCTCAAAATATTATTACTATTAGCCAGTTATATGATGTACTAGCGACCCGCCCCAGCTTCGCACGAGTGCAATGTGTTATACTTATAAACCTTCCTCTGGAATCATTCTATCTATTAAAAAACCGCATCAAAATCCGTTGCGTAGTTTTAAAGATCTAAGCATAGACAGAAAAAGCGACTTTGTTTTAAACTATGTAGTGATTTAATCGTACTATGCACCAAATCTTTATTTTGTGAATTCTCAATGATCGAATCACAGTTTCCTAAGATACAGGTTCTGCTTGTTCTGGGGTTCAGAGTATTCTTAATTTGGTGGCGTAGCACTCCCAACCGCATGTATGGCCAGGTGTATGAACATTAATGAGGCTAAAGAAGTGTTTAGATCGTAACTAGTGGCGCGCTGCTCCCTATGGGAAAAGGCGATCCCAACTGTAAAATTCACTGTGTAACAGACTGTACCTTACATTAATGGAAATAAACTTTACTAGTATATTATTTACCAACTTGTATATACTCAAATCAAAGAATTAATTGCATTCGTTATATATGTATGCGGTGCTGATAGGTGAGCCGCACACTTCTTTATAGTTGAAATGATAAGTCACTGATAGCCAAAATGATGCGATTTATTGAATATTTCACTATCACGTAACTAATGCTAATTTATGTATGAATGAGTACTGCTGAGTGTAACTGTTGATTGTGTACTGTCGGGTAATGATAATTTACAATGTGAGGGAAAAGTGTTTACGTGTGTGTGTAATGTGACGTGTGTGCCATGTGCGATGCATAGCTCGTACACGTTATCTCCATAGATGTTTATGATCCACAGATAATTAATCAGTAGAAAAATCATCTAACTTTAAATGGAAACTAGCCTCTTATTACAATACACTTAACAACTATAAGTACTATCTTATTGAAGAGGAAAGTCTTTGAACTTGATTTTTGTATTATTAGTTGGTGACACAAACTGCTTGACCATGAAACATAGAACAGTGCGACTGTAGGCCGACCGTTTAACTCGCGTATCGCCTATCGCCAAGATTCTGACTCCTCAAGCTGCACAGACAGATATCAGTGACGAATAGTCTTACATTACTTTTATCTGTGGTTAAATAGTTCTTTATGAGATTTAATTAATGTTTTATGACTTTGTACCTCAGATGGCGATACGCGAGTTAAACGGTCGGCCTATAGCAGTTTTAATTAAACATAGACAGTGACACCTTTGCCCGTGTTGCTCCTTATCAGGCATACCAGAGATATCGCATATTGCGACACCAGTACATTTGACAATTTACATCGAAGAGACATAGTGTCATGCCTTTACTACCTGAAGGTGTAGACAGAGGTGAATATAACCCACTTTCCAAGGCTATGTTTGGCGAGCTTATTGCCTTTCATCGAGCACAATTCCTAACTTCGAGCTGTAACTAAGATTGTTTAAGTACATATATTAGAAAAGTCTTTTTGCTCGAACCGGAATCGAACCCGGTACTTGGCGGTTATTATGAGAACACGCTTACACTCTGGACTACCGGGGCAGTTCATCGAAGTGATTGCTACACTCAAAGGTTCTTTTTGCTCCTTAACTTGTGGCACAATTTCTAACATTTGCTAATACATCGTACAGTTCAAAAATGTTTCTTAGACAAACAGTAAAGTCTGTAAAAGGAGATTTAAGTAGATATTACATAGTATTAAGTATTACTAAGGGCTTAAGCTAACGAGCCACTGAGCAGTACTAACACACGACACGTGCGCAGCGGCTCAGTACGAAATACACGAAAACCACGAGAAACTTGTCCTCCTAATAGAGGATTATTAGTGGTCCGTGTTTGAGAACCCTTAACGCAACTTAACCTGTACTTTAGCTCATAATTTTCACACAATTTTCATAGTATATTTATGTATACAAATAGTTTAACATTTAACATCAATTACAAAAGTAGTATTCCTAATTTTATTTATAATAAGTATACATTTTAGAATTTCAGTATCAAGCAACATAAAGGCTATACACATTCAGGTCCAAGTGTCAGTTGGAACAGCTCCACGATCTTAGAAGTTGAAAAGATCTTAACTATGGACATCTTCTAACAAATTTCTTTTGATTAGAAATAAAGAAATATTCTTTGCAGAAATTAATGTCTTATCCATTTATCTTAAAGGTTAAAATGTCATGCACTTATTTGTGACCTATGACGTATGGAAACTTACCAATTATATTCGTGTCTTATACCGTATTTTCATCTAGACATTAGCAGAATCATCGTTGTCACGATGGAACCTTAGCAATCAAAGTCGAAATTAGGTTTATGTCATTAATATGCAACTCTTTCTGTACACCACTTTGTTCCGACTGGTACACCACTTTTTAGGCCGACCGTACATACTTATGTTTTTTTCCCCGACAGAAACCCGAATAATGTATAGCCTAACAGACCACAGTAACATACAATTTTAACACTTAATTGTCTGGCCACAAAACATTAAGCGTCAATAATAATTTACACAGAGTCGGCAGCGACCATGCGGCCTGCGACTGCAGACAGCTGACTGCAACCGCTTGCGGCTGCGCGTGGTAACGACTCGTACTATTCCTATGCGCAGTACATTCACGTCGGAATTCCTGCTACCTTTACAAGTTTCTCAAGTGATACTATGTATTATAATAATGAAGATAAAGTTGAAAATTATATTACACTGAAAGTGCTTGACTCTGTGTGAATTGACGCTAAAGCTTCGTTTTCCATCGCTTACTTGGCTTAGTAGTTTATGAAACAAACACAAATGAACAATGTATGTTGCTCAACACAGTAACCTTTTGGCTTTACTTCACATAACTGCACTTTACGCATATTAGTCTACGCGCAACTGTCAGTCACTTCTCGAGATATAAGAGGCTGAATATCGTCAAGTTGATTTAGAATGCTGTAAACCATTCCAAATGATGTGATCAGTCTGTCTCTTTTTACTCATCCATGTGCGATAACGATAGCACATGGATGAGTAAAACAACTTGCAACATGTTTTCTCTTGGCCATGATTCTCCAGTTCGAACTATGGTTAAAAATAGATATGCCCTGAACACATCCAATTTACTTCTTATTAATCGAACTGACCATTAAGCTACCCATTAAACACAACTTTATTGAAATGTTGTATGAAATTGTAATCGACAAAAGTTGGAGAGATATCAAGGAAAGCTTATTTTGATTGGGTCGTTCAAGTTCTTGTCCTTGAACGAACCAATAAAAAATAGCTTATAGTCAGATGAAGTTAGACGAGAGCCGAGGCTCAGCTATGCTATGTCTAGTATCTTGTGGGTGATCTCACCTTTGATAAGGTGACTGGCATTTGCACATAGGTTACAACAGTTAAAATATTTTTATTTAGATCAAACCGCACTGCTTTGTCCATTCCCCTGATGATTAACTTAACAATAAATAACTAAAGTAAATAGTTTAAACAAAATATAATCAACATTTTATTTGACAAATGCATGATCCTTTTTGAGGTTTTCAATGTGTAATAAACAAAAAAATATTGATCTTTGATTCAATCTTGAAAGTTAGAAACCTTGCTTTTATTTGTTTTTTTCTCTCGATAAAATAGCAACTTAATGACATAACTTTAAGTATTTAAATTCCTATGTATGCCCCACAGAACAGCCAAACGCATTTAGAATTTTCGTACAAATTTTATTTTACTATTTTATACTCTTATAACTTTAGAGATAAGTACCCATAACACAAGCAGATATACTAACCAATTTGGAACTAGATGCCAAATTATATTACACTGAGCAAATATAAGTAGAAAATAGGGTAACGAGATGTTTGGCATGCCTAGTTTGTAATTAATCAGATAAAACGTCACTAAAAGTGTACTAGGAAGAATGTGAACTAATTTTGCTGTTCTGCGGTTTACAGAAGTCAATAAAATTTGTCTACAAACACTTGCACAATTGGTCAAATCTAATCACTCCACTATTCCAAATATTGGTTCCAGCGTCGACAGTACCACTTCACTAACACTTAAAACACTATAACGTCACTATCTAGACCTCAAGTGTCAATTTTCACGTATTATGAGGATCCTTCTAAAGTCCCAAGATCATTCGGGCTCAGTATACATAAATGAGAACTTATCATGACTGGTTGGTGCAATCACACGGGCTTCAATCAAACACTGCACCACCCAGGTTGTTGAAACAAGTGGAATATTATCCTGGTTTGCTTTATTCTGTACTTCATGTGGGCAGTCCCATTCGGTGATCAGTGCTAATGCCCCGGACATGTTTAAATCTTCTTCGTTAACGACTCGGGTGTTTGCACCAGCTAAAGTGCAGACTCGTTCCCAGAATTTGACGAAGGTATCTTGATCGCCGCACAGGAGAATTGTTTTGTCTTTGAAGCAGGTGGCGTTGCGTTTGCCTGATGGTGGAACCTGGATATGGTAATTTCCGTTTAAAAAATATGTAGGTAGGTATGTATCTATATTGTCCAATTGCACAACATTACAATATTTCATTGCCCTACAAAACTGTTTTCACAGTTTGTCTGTGGGTACTGGGTACACACATTGTAACTAGGGTTATTATAAGAGTGCGTAAATTTTTAATAAATTAAATAATAAGTCAGTATAGGTTTAGACTTATACAATATTCAAACGGCTAAGTAAGAATTGTATTAGTATAGATATCTCAAAATCGATCAACCCATTTCTAGCTCAAGTATAACCGATCTAAACTACTAAACATTGTAGGCAGAGAGAGTTGTGTTTGATTAAATATGTACATCAACTTACCCAATGAATAAACCTTTGTTTTGGTATATTCCCTATACAAGTCATAATGACCCATTCGTGGGACAGTAGCAGATGTCAGCTACTAAACATTGTAGGTAGAGACAGATGTGTTTATTTATGTCTAAATCAACTTACCCAGTTAATAAACCTCTGTTTCAGTATTGACCAGCCAGCCGGCAGAGCGAACGAGTCAGTATCTCTCAGTACAAGTCATAATGACCCACTCGTAGGACAGTAGCAGATGTCAGCTACTAAACATTGTAGGTAGAGACAGATGTGTTTATTTTTGTCTAAATCAACTTACCCAGTTAATAAACCTCTGTTTCAGTATTGACCAGCCAGCCAGCAGAGCGAATGAGTCAGTATCTCTCAGTACATTATCTGTACATGTCATAATGACCCATTCATGGGATACAGAGCGGATGTCAACTGCTAAACATTGTAGGTAAAGACAGATGTGTTTATTTATGTCTAAATCAACTTACCCAGTTAATAAACCTCTGTTTCAGTATTGACCAGCCAGCCGGCAGAGCGAACGAGTCAGTATCTCTCAGTACATTATCTGTACATGACATAATGACCCATTCGTGGGAGACAGAGCGGATGTCAACTGCCAAACATTGTATGTATTTAGCAGTTAAGCAGGGTCGAGGTGCGATTAACTTGCATACAGAATACTTGTTCTTTGGCACATCATCGAAGTGGCTGGAAGAGAGATTTGAATGGTCAATGGGGCGATTCAATTCAAGAAATCTTGAAGTCCATTTTTTACGGTTCTGAGTAACCCCGGCTTGTATTTTTTTTTGGTATTTTATTAGAAGTTTCTGTTACATCACAGCGTTTTGATTCTTTTAATAAATAAAAGTACTAAATTTATCTAAATATATAAAAGAAGAAACTGACTGACTGACATATCAACGCAGAACCCAAACCGCTGAGTCTGGAGACTGCAAATTTGGCACATAAGTTCCTTATGGAGTCTAGGGGTGCACTGAGAAAGGATTTTTCAAAACTCATCCTTTAAGGGGGTTCCACCAATAACAAATAAAAAAATATGATAAAGGGTTCATAAAGATCTGACACTTGGCTAATTTTTATCCTAACGCCACGCGGGCGTATCCGCGGGCGGAAGCTAGTAATATAATGTATTTTTAAATTGATTTTTAAACATAGTCATGTTATTCAACCAAGTTCATCACAGGATTGATATAATTTCGAGGCATTGTAGTGATTTCGCAAAAGTCGTTTTATAAATAGTTAGTTGCTTGTAAATTATTGTAATAAATAAAGTGTAATAAGTAGGATGTCTATGTATTTTAGAGTTGTAATATTATGTGTTTAACTAGGATAATAATTGAGACAAAGATGTACGGCTGCGCCACCGCTGCTCATAGACAATCATGTAGACACGAAAACATCAAGTTATTTTTTTGGATTTCTTGAGTGAAATATTAAATATACTTATAATATTACTTACAATTAATAATTAAAGTATAGTTGAAACATAATGGTATTATTCATTAAAATCTTAAAACCTCTATAGTTAAAATAGATGTTGTCTCTCTATCACTAGTATAAATATCAAGATGACAGACAAAGACAAATTTTACACTTATTTTAGCTATTAATAAGCTTTTGACGTTTGAATAAGGGGATAATAAATACTTTTTAACTTTCGCGTTGCATTATTAAAACTATACATTTATCATAACGGGCAATTAACGCGCTCACCTTAGTGTAGTGTGTAGGCTCCCTAACAATAGTTAAATTATATTACAAGTGACGGTAGTTAGAGAAAATGTTGTTCTACGGCCGCCGTCAACAACGGAGCTCTTTCGCTGGATCAGTCTGCTTGCGACCACGACCGGTGCAACCAGTGTCGAAACGTAAAGCCAAATTAAAGGTGAGCGTGTTAATTGCCCGTTATGATGAATATATAGTTTTAAAGGGTAATAATTTAATAAATACCTATACACAGTGCCACCGCCGGCTTCTAGTTGTTCCTTCAAACGTTCTTTATTGAAGGGTCTTGTACAGAACTCCAGATCCTCAGTATCAGTACCAGCTGCGGACGTGAGCTCTCCATCTTCTTCGGATGAGTAATGACGGGTTTCTTGGTTTTGATTCTGTTCCTGTAATTTGTCAAGATAAAAAATTACATTCGGCATATTCTGAGTAGCGAACATACAGTTTTTTTAAACCCGACGCGCATGGTCTAGTTGTAAGCAAGAATCTTGCGGCACGAAACGTCTGGAAATGTGTATGGGACCTAAACGTAGCCGGCGAAGAGTGGGTGTTTTAAATTACAATTTTATAATTTGTTTTCAATGTATTATTTTTATTATAACAATAAATGAGCCTGAAATAAATGAAGTTTATTTTTTTTTACTTTTACACATCTGTCTACACTTTTGGCTAATTTGAGTAATACAGCTGTAACAAACCTACAGTCCATCAATTCTAAGAGGTACCGTTTAACGTTTCACTGTTTTCTATTAAATTAGCTTTATAGAGGCGTAATTCACACTATTTTTATTAGCTTCCCTGTAAAATAATTGAATTATGAAGCTATTTTTATTTTAACATAACGTAAACAATTTTCATACAAAAAATAAAATTCTTAATGTACTACGTTTAGAACTGTCAAACGGTACTTCTTAGGTTTGATGGACTGTAAGTAAAGTTTTCTACATAAATTACTTTTCCATACATTTGGAGCCGTTCAAATATTACGTAAGCAGATTTATTACAATCATTTACCCCTCATCCCCCTTGTCAGCAAAAGTAAGCAAAGCTCTTACCCCCTCCTCCCATGCTTACGTAAACATTTTTCAATTATAAATGTATTTTTTTATATTGTAATTATAATGTTATAATTATAATTTTAAAAATAAAAAAATTGATTTAGGATAAAGATTAGATTTTACTGATACAGTATTCAACATAGAGTAAGGTACAAAAATATTATAATCTTACGAACATAACAAACTTATTTTAAATTTGTGGTACACATTTTTAATTCAAATTAACAGTCTTCAGTCCATGAAACCCGAATCCATGATTCTAAGTTTTCGATGACATTGGATTGCTGCTCAGTGTTGTAAGTCTGCTGCTCACTTTCATCCGATTTTGGTATGTCTACGTCGCGTCGTTCTCATCGAGCCATTCAACATCATGGTGCTCTAAATTTTGAAAGCGAGTGCCTAAACGTATGCATTATTTGCGGAAATTTTTAAAAATGCGTTTCGTTTTCAAGCATAGACAATGTGAGGGTTGCCATTTGTGTAAAAAAGTAAATAACTACCGATGACGTAATCATCATCTAGACTCCCCTACCCCCCATGTTATCCAAAATAAGCAAAACAAAGACCCCTCCCACCCCCCATAGTGCTTACGTAATACTTGAACGGCCCCTTTTATAATAATATGTATATGGTTTCATATGTTATGCTGACGATACTTTTGCTTGGTTTATGGGTATGAAGTTAGCCGCGAGTCCAGTCCTATCTTTATTTGAAACACGTAATACATCATTGTTTAACATCAGGCAAGTTGTAGTCAAGAGCAAGCCTAATTACATTAAGCATAACCCACAATAGCATTTTTTTATTCTTTACAATTCACGGGAAAAAATGGCTAATTTGCGGAATGATTTTAAGCAATACAGCATTAATCCTTATCCAATTAATTACCATAAGTACCTTAAATACATTGTCTATTTAATATAGATCAATATGGGCCTTTATGCATATAATTTAAATGAATATTTCCGAAGATAATAAAGATTTAAAATGCAGGGATATAGCCGTGCGGCGGTACCGGTCCGGCCGTGCGCGGTTGTCTAATGACAGAGAAGCTGTAAACGTTGTTTATACGGAAATTAATAAATTTACTATTAGCATTGCACCCGTGCGAAGCCGGGGCGGGTCACTAGTTAAGAATAAAAAAGAAAATCAGACTTTACCTTGTCAGCACTTCTCCGTTTCGGTGAATCAGTACAGGTAAGTAAGAAATGTAGACCGCTGAACAGTTTGGAGTCTGGTGACGGAATGGGTCCAAGAGTGAGTACTGTGTCTGCATCATTCTCAAACTTGGTCAGTTTAGAGTTCTTCTTGCCAATGTTCTGTTTAGCTGCGCCCTTTAGCTGTAGTGGACCGGCTGTGGAGTAAAAATATACTATAAAAATATATATACTGACCCCCGTATTCATAAACGTATTTTAAGCTCATTATAGCTAAATTAAGTTTATAATTCGTTTGTCTTTGTCTGTCTGTCGATGCATCGATATGCAAGATGCGCGTGCGCAGGGGGAGGGCCGAGGTTCGACGCTGCGCCTCACAAACACTCGGCATAGAGGCGCCACCCGCGACATGCGTTGTTTTTATATTTTATTTTCCACTAGTACACCTATTTATACAGTCCACTTTCGTTTCATTGAAGATCTCATACGAGCACATCAAACATCATATCTATTTCGATTCAATAACAGTCATCTTGACATTTATACTAGTAAGAAAGAAACAAAGTCCATTTTAACTAAAGTCTTATACCTTTCTATGAAAAAGCCCATGTAACTATAAATTCATGATGACCTTTAAGACATGACAGCTTCATAAAGAACATGATAGAAGAACAGATAGAAGGAAAATGAGAAAAAGGAAGAATAAGATTTAACTACATGATTCAGATAAAAAAGAAGGCTGCCGTCATTTTGTATAAGGAATTAAAAGGGAACCCAATAGAAAGAGAAAAGTGCTAAAGCACTTTCCTTCCACTCTAACTGTGCCAAGCTGTGGAACTTGGAAGTCGTTGCCGGCATCTGTTTTAGATTAATCTTAAAGCTCTATGACAGTTTACATACATCCTATACGAGAGCATGCCAATGACATGCTTTAGTATATAATACATAGTTTAGTATTTATGCTGAAGCATGTCAATGTATTTGATTAAGCAGGTTTAATTTTCATTACTAGCTCACTGAGAGAACTACTCTTAAATACTAACCCACTTGTTATAGACTTACACTCTATATCATCCATACTTAAAATCTCTACCTTATCATTCTTTGGTAAGTATAAGCATGCTATGGCATGTACCAGCATGCCTCAACATGCCACGGCATACGCTTGTACCTTTAACGCCATCAATCTTCCTCGGTGTCCTCTGCACCTCAGGTTCGACCCCGGGCACGTGCTCGAGCCTCGTAGGTGGCGGATTGCTACTCTCACTTATAGAACTGCTTTCCGATGCAACTCTTCGTCTGCACGTAGGTGGACGACCACTAGATCCTTTACCACCTATACCTATTACACAAAATTAAGTCATTACCACAAAAATAGGCACAATTTTTTTTTAGAAACCTTAGGAATTTAAAAAAGTAGATTATATTTTTTATTATTATATTACTAGTATCAATACTACCCGCGTATTATTATAAATTAGCCTATAAGCTATTCCAGACTATGATCTATCTCTGTACCAGATTTCACCCTAATCCGTCGAGAAACAAACAAAGAAAAAAAGAAAGAAAACAAAAAACAAAGAAAAAAAAGAAAAAAAAGCACAAACAAACAAACTTCCACACTTACACACATCCATACAAACTTTCGCAATTATAATATTTGTGAGAGTAGAAGAAGTAAGAAGTTTGATTTTCAACTGTCATCATAACTGTCATCTCAAATGCGTACTCAAAACTGAGATCGGCTGGTGTATTATGAATGTTTAAAGCAATCATGATTCCGGGGAAAGAAAGGGATGGAGTTATACAGTGCATTATTTGCATCCCTTTCTTTCACCGTAATCACAATCGCTTGTAACACTCATAACACTCATAACTCATCACACCTGTCTTTAAACACGGGCCTATGACGTGTATGCTAAGAGGCTGATTCGCACACTCAGTCACCTTTAAAAGCTAGCAACTAAAAACTTACCCGAAGTAGATGCCTTAGGGCTCTTTGGTGAAGCAACTCGTTTTCTTGCACTAGAATTGACTTTAGTGCGTGCGCTACGAGGGCCCTGCAAATATTGTTGCTTATTATTTTTAGGTTTCCAAACTTAAAAAGTAAAAAAGGAACCATCATTAGACTGGCGAGTGCTGATGACATTATGGGAGAATATCACTTTTAAAATAAGTTGAGTAGTGTCTGAGTTAATTCTTTAAAAAATATATACGGATCTTTTCTCCCCAAAAATGCAGTTTTGATTGTCTTTTGCCAGAGAGAAAACCCATTCTTTTGCCAGATTTTAGACTGAAGTCGAAGTCAATGCTACTTACTTGTATAATATTGTCAAGGTCTAGCTCCCGGTTTTGCCTGCTGCGTCGTGGCGTTGATGGTCCTGATGGTGATCTAGTATGAACAGACTCCTTCAGAGATTTTGCTTGGTCTTCTGTTAAGTAAAGCTCGCTTGCTGTCACCATTACCAATGAATCACTGTAAACAATGTTCTGTATAAGTGTTCAGTATAGTAATTTCAACTCTGTTGGGCTTTTCACGCAAAAACTGCAAAAAATATATTAATTTTCTATAGAGATAATTCAGAAATAAACCAGTTAAATATTCAATTGCAGGCTAAAATAAACAGCGACGGGGCTCGCCTTAAAGGGCGAGTCGGAATTCAGGGTGTCGCGGTTGTTTCACCTATGGTTCCCGTGTGACCCTGGCTAGGATGCGAGAAGGAACACCCGGGGGTTCTAGTTCGGGTAACCAGTATGGACTCCCACGTACCCCCCGCCGTGCGCCCATACAGGGCGGGGGGATCCATAAAGATTTCTTTTTTTTATTCTTCGCTAGGCTGGCGCTTGACTACAACTTCCCTGATGTTAAGCAATGATGCAGTCTACGATGGATCGCGCCAGCCCAGTGTACCGTTTCACTCGTGATTACGAATGATTATCGTTGAGAAGGTGGCAGTGGAATGAGCCTCCTTAAGGTTAGAAACCCCGTAAACAAAAAAAAGGCTAAAATAAATAGGACAGGTTACATATAATTAAGCATCAACTTACCCATCTGTAGTACATCTATAGGTGACAGTACCACTGCTATTTTCATCAAAACCCAACACCAAACATGGCTCATAAGTTTGCTCCTCATCCACCATAGCATACACAGACTGCCCCTCCAACGGCAAAATCTTATTATCACCAAATATTATAAAGTCATCCAATAGCACTTTACTCTGGCCGTCATCAAATTTGATCAAATATTTATTCAACTCCGTAATCTCCAATACTTTCCCTGAATAATAACGTTTGTCTACCCATTTGGCTAACACCACAGTATCAGGTGGAAACCCTGGGTACTCCTGCTTAACCACAGCCTTCTCTACTGGTGTTGCTGGCCTTGGTGATGTTGGTCGACGCTTGTTCTTCAATTTGCTAACAGATTTGGGAGTAGCAACTAAAGAGGACAACGGTTTTTCATCTTTAGGAGATTTCGATGGAGATTCCTTCCCATTTTCTTCGTTGGTTGGCACCATTTCTGGAGAGTTCATTCCGTGCATGTATTCAGGCTCTTCAGGCTGTGTGGGGAGTAAAGCTCGCTTAGTTTTTCCTGCTATATGCCGACGACCTCGAACTCGCGACTTTTTTAAGGAGCTTTTAGGTGTAGCTTTATCGCATTTGTTAACTTCCTCTGGACTTGCGTTACCATTACTTATACTATCATTGGAAACTGAGGTTTGAATTCCTATTGACACTTTATCATCGCCAATTTCGTCAATGGAAGATTCTCTGAGATGGGAAAATACATCTTGTAATTTTTTCATCAAAGCTTCATATCCTTTGATTGAAGTGCTGGGATTCGCGATGGATTTCCGAGGTGGTTGGGGTACTACGAACGCGCCATCGCTAGTACGAGTGCTGGAAGTTGACGTCGAACTGACAGTGGAAGCAAAAGATGTCCTATTTGGCAGATTTATCATACCCCCACTTGTGACACTTGAAGGTGAATTACTAACTGACACATCAGCTAAATAAGGGTCGATTGTGAACCGTTTAGACATTCTCTGGTACTCTCTACACATGTCCATTCCTAGATCATTATCAGTACGTACTATATATAGGGATAAAAACTCATTATCTTCGTTATGACTCATATGAACCTCAAAGACTGGTATTTGGGGAGTATGTAAGGGCAACGAATGACCGTTCGGCAAAGGAGAAATTGTTGAAGGGGTAGCATTATTACTAGATCTGAAGCATTCGTTTTTCTCCTTTTTCATCTTGTGAGCATTAAACTTGATCATGTCAGGAGTGTTTTCACTGCCATCAGTTGTTTTTCCATCCGTTAGTTCTGATGGAGTAGAGGAGTTTCCGTTGCACAACTTTGAAATTAGTTTCGATGGTACTCCTGGTTCTGGGCTTAGACTTATAGAACAAACGCTATCCGTACTTTCTTGATCAGTGGTCTTTCCTACATTGTACTCTTTAACTTTCTGACCAAACGCACCTTGATCTGAATATTTGTACCCTTCACTTCTAGTATCACTCACTTTCCCTGGATCTATGTCTTCTGCTCTATCTTTAACAACTACTGGATCGCTATGGCAAGGAGTTTTGACTTTAACATCATTGTCATCTTCAGTAGTAGGTGACATTTCTAAGTGTAAACCCTGTGAATCGTCCAATTCAGTTGCTTCTTCAATGGTTTCTGGTATTTTTGAGGCGATTTCTTGAACAAATTCAATGCTTGGACGCGAATTTGAACTATCAGAGCTAATGACGATAACATCCTTGGGTTGTTCAGGTTTTGAGGGGGTTTTGCGGGGTGTTTTACTTGATTTAGTGACATCAACGCTTGCAGGTCGAGATTTAGGCGTTTTTGGGGTTTTAGGTTTAGTTATATCAGCGCTGTTGCTTCGCTTAAGCCGTCGAGGACTGGAACGGACAGGCGTCCGAACACGGGAGGTAGCAAATGGTTCGAGATCATCTGTTTTTCTTTTAACTGCAGTTATTTCTGAGACTTCATTATCCAGGAACTGTGTTAATACGGCGAATTCGTCGGTTGCAAGATCGAGTTTTTGGATTTTAGCGCTAGAATCTGATGGTTCATCGGAGAGTTTTCTTTTTGGCTGTATTGTGAGTTCTTCTTCTGTAAAATGAGTAAAAATTTTAGACAAATATTGCTCTGCACATGACATCAAGCAAGATTGATATAAATCATGCTCCAATATAGTGTAAAGTACTTCGATTTGGACAATATTAATAGATAAAGATGCCAGAGTTTTATAAAAATCTCATAAACAATACATAATATGTTACAGTAAAGTTAGACAATAAATAATTAAATAGTATTTACCTTTTGTTTCTGATTCTCCATTAGGTTCATCTGTTGTACTGGTTAAAGCCTGTAAAATAATATAATAAATATTACAAATCTATTAAAATTAGGATGTTAGCTATGGAAATTAAAAACCATCCTAATTTTAACAGGGAAAATGGTTGGAATATACCACCAGCTTGGGATCCAGTGCTTAATTTACTTGTACCAAAACCCAAGCAAAATAAACTCCGAATTCAAGACACTGTGAGCTCAGTTTGCTTAAATCGGAACGCAACTTAAATATTAGTGTTTAGAGGTAAAGTAGTAATAATTGTGATTAATATTTTTGGACGTCAAATACCTCAGTCCACCCGTGAACATGAAGTCTGAAAAGACTTTTAAACGTCGGGATTTAAAATCTAAAATAAACCGCGATAAAATCCGTTAAAAAGTAGTTTTATTTCAAGGCTATAGGCTACTTTCTATACATCTGCTGTGTATGATATTAAGGTAGGTTACGCAAGTGAGCCGGTGGCGGTAAACTAGTACACATCAAGCTATGGATTTTCAGTATAAGCTGATCTAGCTTTGTTTAAGATTTCCATACAACGAAAGGTCAGCGTATATTGGTTTGAATAGCTTCATGTGTGGCCGTGTGTACCCAAATAAAAATAAAGTGTGTTTTTAAGTCACTAAAGAATTGATCAAATTGTGATGAGACTTTTGTAGTATTTTTACAAATATTAATTATTTTCGTCATCTGCACAAAAAATTGGCAAAGTCAAACCAGATCTAAGAAATAATAATAATATTCTGGGATTTTAACACACACGGCCATCTGGTCCAGTGGCGTAGCGTGCCTTGTCGGGGCCCCATATAAAAAAATTTTTGGAGGCCCTTATACCTATGGAGGTAAAGATTTTTCACAAAAGAAAAAAAATATTGTGAGAAGAAATATTTATTTATCACATAATTTACCCATTTTACAAATAAAAAAGGAATTGTTTTATAGAATTTTGTCATTTGTAAAATAAAATAAATTAGAAAGTTTTTTTTCTTTTTCCTTACACACTTTGGGGGCCCCCGTGGCCCGGGGCCCCGTATAATTGATACGGCAAATACGGCGGTAGCTACGCCCCTGATCTGGTCCCAAGCTTAGCTTGTGTTATGGATGATAATAACTTAAAAAACTTAACTTTTTTTGTAAATTTAAATACAAAATTGATAATTACACCTAGATTCGAGACAAACAGACATGTTCATCACACAACGACCTGCAGCGTGAAAAGCAAGTATCTTACCGACCACGCCACCGGCCCTTTATCATCAAAGAATATGAATTCACCCAGACTGCGACAGGACAATGCTCATTACCATTTGAAGGCGTGTGCTAACTAACATCTATAATCACTGATTCTCGTATGATTAAGTCTCGCGCCACGTCAGTCTATCTGTATCTTCGCGATACTCTTACAAACTATTAAATGGATTGTCATGCCTGACACACAGCTCCCGCACCCAGTATAGATTCCAGCTTTCATAAAGGCATTCATGTATATGCCTGTAAGTCTGTTATTTACCAAACTATACCCTTTTGAGAGAAACTAAACATTATTACTATGCATTTCATCTTTACTCCTATTTAACTACAGCCGACAGATTTTCATGTGTTTTTAATTTATCTTTACTGATACACGACCATAAAAAGAGCATTGTTTAAAAAAATCTTGTTTATTTATTTATTATGTTAGTATATTATACCTCAACATCCTCATCCGGTTCGTAAACAGGGCTGTCAGGGAAGAGGTTTTGTGAGTCTTCCTTATTTGTTGACATCCTTTCAATATCACCACTGCCACTTTGAGACACCGGATCTGGAAAACATAATTATTAATATCATTGCAATAAATACTTTTAAGGCCCATAAGGACCTTAAATGGA
Source organism: Meganola albula (assembly GCA_936450015.1). Classification (NCBI taxonomy): domain Eukaryota; kingdom Metazoa; phylum Arthropoda; class Insecta; order Lepidoptera; family Nolidae; genus Meganola; species Meganola albula. The sequence goes on along the minus strand of OW388157.1, from coordinate 3,303,594 downwards.
AACTGGGATGTCTAAGAACTAATAATTCGAGGACATGTGACATCTAGCAACACGCATTGCCAGCGCGTGTGGATTAACGCCATAACTCTCTCAACTCACAAAATAGAGTTGACAGAAGACCCATGCCCAGCAGTGGGACAATAAAAAGGGTTATTCTGATAATATTTACACAGTTACACTAACACTTAAGATAGCATTTATGATAGCACTTATTAAGTTATAGCAAAATTTGTTAAGATATCAAATTTTTAATCTGATTTTTCTAGAACTAAATTGGATATAGCTGTTTATGAGTTTTGATACACAATGCTTACTACAGAATTAGACAAATCCAAACGGCTGTTCCTTACTGCACTATGTATATAATTAAAATTATTATTTACAGCTTAGAAGCCTCATGGATCAAGGACAACGACCTGGGGCCAAATGGTAAACAAGTTGTAGTCACAGACATGTTGCAACTTGTTCAGTTTGAAGGCTATATCAGGCAAATAAATCTGGCTTACTGATTAGTGATTTATTTTCGCTGAATGGTCTTATTCATAACAACAACCATTAACCTAGGATGAAGCATCTCAAATACTCAATACTGGAGCACACCATGGGGGTGTTAGATATCTTTTTTTTAATATTGACTGGGAAAAAATGATTATAATATGGAACATTAACACACAGTCATCTGATCCCAAACTAAACAGAGCCTGTGTTATGGATAACCTATAACTACTAATCCTTACTAATAGTATAAATGCGAAAGTAACTGTGTGTGTCGCGCTTTCACGCAAAGACTACTGAACCGATTTGGATGAAATTTGGCATGAAGATAGTTTGAGACCCGGGGAAGGACAGGATAGCTTTTATCTGACTGCGCAAAAAGTATTAATGATTTATCGCGATAACCGACATGTGGTCGGTCGGAAAGTTAGTTTATTAATAGTCTGCATAAATGTTAAATGATCCTAAAAAACCGGTCAAGTGCGTGTCGATCCGAACATAATGTAGTGTGACAGAGTCAATATCAACTTAGGGTTTCTATACACATAGCGCTAGCCTGTATTATCCGAGGTGTAGACAGAGGTAAATGCACTCACTTTTCGCAGGCTATGTTTTAAGTCCCATAAGTATAGGTGGCGAGCCTATTACTTATAGGCCTGAGACTAAGATTTCTAAGTAAATATATATATTAGAAAAGTACACTCAACTTGGGAATCCAATCTAGGACTTCATGGTTACTACTGAACCACTAAGGCAGTTTACATTGGTTGTTGATGGATTTTGTTTTACAATATTATTGAACTGATTTGTGAAATATGCCAAAGCCTCAGGGGTTATTGAATTTTAAAGTATGGAGTTTATGCATGGATCGACATCCATGCATAACTTCATAATTTAAATTTCATTCACCCCTGATGCATATTTGTGTAGCTTAGAACAGTCTCTGTCACTTCAAGCCTTAGAGTATTTAACACAGGAAGTGTTATACACAACTTCTAGTATTGAATAGGTTCTGTCAGTTTTTGGGGGAGGTGTATGTACGGCACACATGTAAAAGTTGAAGCGTCTAAAATTAAAAGCTACACACAAATATTTGGCAGTGTTTCTCATTAGTTGCCAGTCATTCACTGCACAGTAGGAAAAGAAATTAAAAACTGTTTTAAGTAGACTCACGTCAGAAAAAAAATCATTTTTCTTTTTCAATTTGGTAGTTTTCTGTTTTCACACAGAGATGTCAACCATTACGTTGTAATTCCACTTGAATTAAATTGATGGAATTTAGATTTAAGTACACATGAAACATGCCTGTTGCTATGTTAACAAGTTGTACTTTTTTTATTATTTTTACACAGTTCAGCACTAGATAAATATTTATTTTGCTAAAGGTATTTTTATACATAATACATGGCTTGTGTTCGACTACAATTTGCTTGCTGTTAAACATTGATGCAGTCTACGATGAAATGTGCTTACCCAGTAAATACCAATAAAAAATTTAAAGGTTAAAAACTTCATATAAATATATACAATTATAGGTACCAAGTGTTATTGTAATTTTGCAACATTCGGCTTAATTGCTATGAAAGTATGTTCTGTTATTATTCCCTAATACAAAGAATATTTGTAAAGGCCTTTCCTCTATGGTTACAAATATAAGAAACAAATGCTATATTATGTGTTCTTTTCTTTAAATTAAGGGCCAAATATAACCTCAAACATCATCCATTAAATCAGAATTTATCACAATAGTAATTAATAATTTTTCTTAAAATACTTAATATTATAACAAATATTTAATAATGTAAGCAAAATTACAGAATGCCATAGATCATACGAGCAGTTCATTACAAACTCGAAAATAGATACAACTCAAGAATCGATGTTTGATTATAACCCGACCAAAAAAATTACCAGTTGTGATAAAGGCGACACGCCGATTTAATTACTGTTCTTAGATAATTTAAAAATCTGAATAAGCGATCATCTATTTAGATATCATCAAAAATCAATAACGTCCATATTACGACTTTTGAAAAGACGAAACCAATCAATAATCATGAAAAACGAACAAGTAACATACCTACAAGGTGTTTTTTTAATTTAGTCGGCTTACATTTTGAACTCTCGAAAAATTTACTATTATTTTAAATGTTAATTCGCTTATTACCTGGTTCTTGCCGTTGAATATCAATTTCCACAGTGTTTTCCTTGTTTTCCTCCATAATTAAATATAGTAAAATAAAAGAAATCAATGAAAAACGCGCGATTTATCACAGCAACATCTGTCACTAGAATTACATTGATAATAAGAACATTTCTTCCTCCAATAAATAACTGAACTTGTATTTAGGATAATTATTTGTAGTTCTTCAGTTTAAAAATCACCGTAAAACTTGAAAATAATCAGAAAAACGGATAAACACGACCCACGCAAGCCGCTCACTCGCTTGTTGATTTGCCGTCCAAATCAGGGTTGCCAGTCGAAAAAAATTACTGTCATTGTCAGTTATGTTTTCTATTTTATGAGCAATAACATATTTTAAAAACTAGATAAAATTTAAGTTATTGAAAGAAGTTCAAATGTGTCACGAATAAAAATATTTGCTAGACTCGGTTTATAACAACCTAAAAACGATTCTCGTGTTCACCCAAGTGGCACATTAGTCTATACTTTTATTGCTCTTTGCAGACAGGCTGCAGTCTTTCAGACCCAACTAGGTCAAACTTTAATGGCACCACACCACAAAGCAGTCGACTGCCACCATCGGGCTGGCTGGATGCTGGAAGCTGGAGGGTTTCGATAATCTGTGACGGTCACCATCCGCGGACATCATCGGTCGTCCGATAGGCAATCATTTTAGACAGTGGATTACATTGCAAGGCAGCGTAAGTCGTAACCACAGATCATTAAAATTTACTCTTGGTGGCTCTGTGGTCGCAACCTTCAAGCCTTGACCCCTAAGGTCATTCTGTATTTAATTTTTAACGACGTCACTGCTGAATTTATTCTAGCAACACTAAAATATCGAGCAGTTGGTACTAGAGATGGGCGGTGAGTAAATACTGTTTTAGTATTTACTGAGTAAATAGTAAAAACTGAGTATTTACTCATTTCTACTCAGTATTTACTCTAAAGCATGAGTAAATACTTTTGACAATAGTGGAGTGTCTTTTTTGCGAACTGACTGCTATGCCGCAGGTCGGGGGTGCGATTCCCGCCCCGAACAAATCTTTGTGTGATGAGCATGATGGTTTTTTTTTAGGTCTGGTTTAAAATTTATCTATAAATAACGGACCCGGTTGACGTCGTCCTGCCCGGTAAAGCAGTGCCATCTACCGGGTCTCAGACCTACCTAACAACCACCCAAATGTAACCACGGCAGTTAAGTCATGAGTACTAATTGCTTTTCCTTCGGCTTTCCTTCTATAATATCTCGCCCAGTTTTCGGCCGTGACTTTTTCTTTCGGATAACTTCTGTCTTTCTAATATTCCTTTCCCAATTTCTTATTTTTATATTTTTTTCTTAAAAAACAATCTCGTACTTCAAGAAATATCCTAAAAACAGAATTAGCGAAAGGGCTTCACGCGGGATGGCGTGACCAAGGGAAATAGGGATTCAATTTTATATAAATAGCTAGATTAGTGACCGACCAAAAGTTCGGTTTTGGTTGCGGCAAGTTTCGGCAGCAAAATGCAGCTGCTATGCCAGTTCCGTTTTCGGCAAAAAAGTGCCGAAACTGAACGAAAAAGTAAGCAATTTTCTGAGTAGACTGCGTTTTGAAGAGCGTAGTATAGCATACCCTCCAGTTAAGTGGAGTGACGATCTGCGAAAGATAATCGGTAAGCCGATAACAGGGTGAAATGAATTGTATTGGTAGAGATCTATGTCCAACCGTGGACTGCAATAGGCCGATGATGATGATGAACCACCAAACAACTTATACTATGTGTGACCTTCAGTTACTTTGACTTTCTTTTTATCCTAAAATAGGGTTGCGCTTAACTACAACTTGCCTGATGTGAAACAATGATGCAGTCTACGATGGAACGCGCTAACCCAGTAAATACCGGTTCACTCGTGACTTGAAAACCGGGAGATCATAGCTATTGGAACACATAGATGCCGGCAGCGGATTCCACAATTTGGCAGTTTGCACAATGTACCCGTGGAATTTCCACCATATAACGATGGCGCTTAGCCGTACCTCTACTTGACCGATGGAAGAACGGGGATGGGGGAATAAGATTGTGTAATTCCAACGCACACTCTCCGAATTGTATCCGGTAAAAGACCGAAAGCCTAGGAACTATGCGGCGATGCTCGAGACTTTTCAATTTAGCCTTGACGAGGGATTCGTTGCCAATAAGCTTCTTGGCTCGCCTTACTATAGACTCTAACGCCTCGTGTTGGTATTTAGCTGACACAACCCAAAGATGCGAGCAGTACATGCATGAACGAACTTGTGCTTCGTGTAGCTCGAGCATCTGTTTCGGCCTGAAGTACTGACGCAGCTTTGCGAGGACACCTAGCTTTTTGGCAGCTAGTTGGGCCATGGACTCAATGTACGGGCCAAATGAGGGTCGAAGTCATATTGACGCCAAGAAGCTCAAGGTGGTCTGTAATAGTCACGTATACAGCTTGAAAATTAGGAGCCAATTGAAATGGCCTTTTTTTAGCAGAGAATAGACACGCCTGGGTTTTAGCAGCATTAAACTTGACTAGATTGACGTCACCCCAGTCGGAAACAGCTTTAAGAGATAAGTTTAAGCGCTCAACCATGGCCTCTCTAAGGGACTAGATCTCAGCCGTACTGGCAAGTGGACTAGACATATAGCTCTCTACAACTGTGCTATGTTAAAACGTAGTTCATTCCATTTCCTAGCCAGCTTCAGCCACTTCTTTTATTAAAGGGAAATGTCTCTAGCATCTCCTCGCCCTGGACAGACACGGGGGGAGTGGTTCTCCTGTTTGTAGCAAGGGTGAGCAAGACCCAGCAAGGTTTCCAGCTCTAAGCAGCTAAGCCCGGTTCACCCCCTAAAATCTTTGGCAGTGGGCTAACCCGCCGGCCAGCATCTGAAGCTGCGGAGCGGGACGATGTTTGCCACCCTCTCTTGTTTCCCAGCCATCGCGACCAGTCTATGACGGCCACATCGGGCACTTGGTCAGCGTATGCAGCGCCATGCCCTTTAGCCCCGAACTGGTGGCACTCGGGTGACTTCTCCCGTCCGAGGTGATTTAGGTATCTAATTGCAAAAACTCCCATGCAAAGCCTGTAAGTGCCTGCTTCGTTCATAAGTCGAGGGTCACTTGGAGAGGGTGGACCTTGCTCTGCCTCAGCTACCTCGCCTCGCCCTTTTCCGCATACCGCGTAAGGTCTATCTAATTATTTCGGAAAGGTAGGTTTCTAGTTCTTAGTATACCTACTATTAGAAAAAGAAAATAATATATTTGTTGCATACTTTAATTATTGTTACTTTGTCATTTTAAAATATTTGCGCGCGCGCGCGCGCGCAAATATTTGTGTGTGTGTGTGTGTGTGTGTGTGTGTGTGTGTGTGTGTGTGTGTGTGTGTGTGTGTGTGTGTGTGTGTGTGTGTGTGTGTGTGTTAAAATTAGATTTACCTACTTTGTCGAATCGGTTAATCAGTTGGTCTAATTCAGGACTCTCAGAATAGGATCCGTAAGAATAAGCCAAATTCAAAATGGATTTACAACGTAAACTCACACGAGCGCACTCTACGACTGAGGAACACGAATAAGCATGTTTTTGATGTTTGTTTGATTTTGCCTCTCATTCTATTATTTTCTAACTTCATTCAAAAAAGTGACAGAGAAACTAATAGCAAGTAGCATACCTTCTATTGTTTTATGCAAAACATGATATCCCTTCAATGTAAAACAAAGAAACCTTACATATGTAGCCCCTTAGTGTGATTGGTGATATGGACTTTAGTGTGTTATAATTATTTCATATTTTTGGGTACGAAATTATCAAATTTAAGCAATACCTAGCTAACTTATCTATTTTCAAGCTCATTTCCAACTAGGTACTAAGAGAAATTACAAGGAAAAGTTACATTGGTTCGGCATTTGTATGAATTAGCTAAAGAAATTAAATCTTTAGCGGGTCCTATCCTCAATGGGTCGTATTTTCTATGTCAAGCTCCTGGAAAGAACCAATTAATGTGATAAAAAATGAAAAAAGTATTTACTGTCGATTTTTAGTAAATACTCAGTATAAAAGAGTATTTACTCAGTATTTACTCACGTGACAGTATTTACTGAGTCTTTACCCATCTCTAGTTGGTACGCTTGAATAAAAAAATCAATGCGACTTTATTTAGAGAGCGCGGTGCTTAATTTGTTTTCAAAACTGTTTTTGTCTACACTTGAATCAAACTCTCTAGAAAAATTACTTCAAACGCAATACGCTTTTTAAAAATCATAGACCGATCATAATCCATCAGATTTTAACCGACTTCCAAAACAGACGGAGGTTGTATATTTCCACTTTATGTATTTTTTTATGTACCATGCATAGCGATTTTTCCCTTTTATTTGAAAGAGTATACTTCTACGGTGGTCCCATTGGCACCATGTTAGGACTTAATGATGGAGTCCCGGGAAAATCGCGGATAACCCTAAAATATACGTTTATAGGTGTGATAGTAGGATAGTTTTGTCAGGTATGATCCGATTTTGATGATTCATTTTTTGTTGGAAATGTGAGCATATTAACGCTTACGGTGATATCTCAAGACTTGGACCATGATAATGAAAATAGCATCTGATGATGATATCCGAGAGAAATCGAGGGAAACCATCGAAAATCGTAGAAAAAACTGCTTTTGTTATTTTTTTCATTATTTAATTGAAAGCATTACTATTTATGATGAATCAGAAACAGTCGAGGGAACTCCATAACGATTTTTAGTAATCTGTGTGGGCTTGTAATCAGCAAAACTGTTTTTGATTAGGTACTTAATAATAATAAATAAATTATTTGTGGAGTACAATAAATGTGTTGTGACTGTCATTAAGGGTCTGATGATGAAGACAAAGGACAGTTAACTCTTCAACGGTTTACCTACAGTAGATACCTTGTGTTTGGACTTAATTCATTTCTATAGATGAGAACTTTGCACTCGTATGGGTTATCACATCACTAAAAATTTTAATATAAACAAAATTAACATAAACAATATTTTTAAACAAAAAAATAAAACCAACTTCAAAAATTAAACTAAATAAAGGAAACAAATAATTTAGTCAACATAAAGCAATTCGAATTTAGAAATGACATTATAATTAAGTATTTTATATTTGCTTAATTTGGAACTAGATGGCGCTGTGTGTATGTGTGAAAATATTATTTTGTATGACTCGTAAATCTCGAGGCTATGTAAAACGTAGTGATTATATACTCTTTGGGGCTATGGATCTCCAGGCCTCTGGAAGGTGTACGTGGGGGCGAACACGTTAGAGGCCCGTGAGACAATTTTGCTCTGAATTTAATGTGGCATCAACCGACGATAATTCCACCATATAACTAACTTGAGCGTTTGCACTGCACAACAAAACATAATTTAAGCGTAAGTAGTATTTTTTCTATTGTAAGGCATTATTTTATAAGGCAGGCGGGCCGGGCACAAAGGGTGTCCGAAGGAACACCGGGGGGGTTTTATTTAATTTATTTATTTTTATTTATTTGATAAGGAAAACCAACAGCTATATAACAAACTGAAAAAGTAGCTAAAAAACAACAGTAAGCCAATAATAGGTTTTCACGAATAGTAGTAATGTAACAATATAAATTTTTCAGAACACTAGCAAGCAAATACGAAAACCCTGTTAAAGTCTGAAATAACAAAAGAAAAAACCAAATTATTTATAAAAATTAAGGTTTTAGTGGGTAAATCGGGCCCGGCCGCTTGTAGCTGGAGACTCTATGGGGTCTCGTTCGCCCGGGCCCATAACGATTATACCCCTCACCCTATGCCCATTAGGGGCGAGGGGATGATTAAAGCATTTCCCCTCTAAAAAAGGACTATGGTGGTTGTTGCTCATGGAATGGGCAATCAGGACTATGAATGTACTTCCCTGCTTGACCAATGCTAATTAATACGGATAAAATGGTAGGGTGACTGGCTCACTCATTAAATAGTCTCCCGAATTGCCGCAAAAAAGCGACAAGGGGACTACCTATTCTGAGGGGCTAGAGGAGTGAAGCGGTATCCCAAGGCATTCTACCCGATCGTTGACTCTCTCAAGGTCCAGCTTCACGTGTCTACTGCCACTTACAGGACACTTCCTCCTCCGAGCATCTCTGCTCTCACGACTCTTCTCAAGCTGGCTAATGAAAGCAAGCAAGAGGCGGGAAATCTGTCTCTATTATAGTTCACTCCAGCCAGTGAAGCTAATGAAGGCAAGCCGGATGTGTAAGACGTGACCTTTTTCTTGTGAATGTCCTTATGGTTATTACGCCATAACTGCTTGATTATCATTATTTTAATATACTTATAATTTTAATCATTCATCAACAAATTAGACAAATTAGCTGTGCGCAGCAAACCGTGACAAATATTAAGTACTTACTTACAGCAAACTTCAATAAAAATAAAGTAAGAGTTTTATTTTTAATTTTAAACTTGAATATTTACAATTTTTAATTCCTACAAACTTAGGTATCAAAATAATACCAAGCGAATTATTGTGAGGTGCCAGCGAATTATGGGCATATTACACAAGGACAAAAGCCGGCATAGGACAGTAAGACAGGACAGCAAGCCACTAAAAAAGCATCGTGTAAATGGGGACAACAGTTGTCCTTGCTGTCTTGAGGACAATCCTATTCAGTGTATTTTCTAGTGGCTAGCTGTCCTGTCTTATAGTACTGTCTTGGCTAATTGTCCTCTAGTTGCTCATTTAAACTTACACTACATACAAGAACACAAACGAAACATCCCTTTTTTTTCTCGTGGGTTAATTAGACAGAATCCTTGAAAAATCAATTGTCGTGCCTGTGGCGATAAATAAATAAAGGGGACACATTGATTTATAAGTGTCAACTTGACACTTATACTCGATGTATTCCCACTTGACAGTTGACACTGTCGTGTGACGTCAAGTTCACGGAGTAGGTAGTTTATAGTGATTATGAAGAAGAACTCCACTTCTTTCATACGATTTTCGGAATATTTTTTTATTTTTTTTTTCAGTCTTAAAACAACAAAAATAAGTGTCCAATTTCTTACAACAACAATTTTCTTACCCGAATTATTCCTTTTCTAGGGGTAGGGTAAATTGGTTAATGCTCTGTGGTTTCTACCTACATTTATGCTATTAAATTAAATGACTGTTTGTTTTAAATGACATTAATGAATGACAAAAGCGTTTCGTTGACAATGTATGATGGAATTTTCTTGTTTGGAGCCAAAATATTTTGTAAAGAAACTCAGAAGGATGGCATATCATCATTGCCGTTGGAAATGTCTTGGAAGATATTTTCGTGAGTTCTAAATTTGAAATTAAATATTTGTTAACTTATTTACGTACACAAAGATTTAATATCAACCTGTAATAATGTGAGAAAAACTTTTTTCAAAAATTCAATATTGTTCGACGTTTGTCGGGTTTCTTCGGATGTTTTCGCTACGCTCAAGGTTTCCTACAGTTCTTAAAGAGTAACTTTTAATGGCCCTACAAATGCTAAAAGTATAATTATCGATTATTCGTGTTCGGTTTTCTCTTGAAAAACAAAATAGTTATTTGAAAATTTTTAGAAGTACATATACATAGAAAGAAGGACTTTGATTAATCGCAAAAAAATAATGTGAAACTAGTTGAAGAACTATATAGGTAGGTACTATGAGATTAGATCAGTTGAAGGCCCCACTGGTTAGAGTTCAATTGAATTAGGATACATAAAATATTAAGGATCTATATAAAAACTGAACTAGTCGGAACTTTGAAAAAATAGGAGTCTTATTAAAAATTTAAATGTTTTTGAAATCTAGCTATTGTAACTGCGTTAAAAAGGATAATATCTATCTTCCTTTATCCCAAACAGATATTTGGATGACATCTCGCTACGTGTAGCAGCGCGTACGCACAAAGTATGGGCACGAATAATTTCAGCTAATAAAAATCTAAGAAATCGACTGAACAAATTTGAACTGGCTACCAGATTAGGCTCGGCCAGTACAGCTAGATTTTATAGGAGAAATAAAAAGATAATAAAAAAGGAAGGAAGAAATTATTTGCCTGTCGGAAAAACTGCAGGTAAGAGTATGATGCTATGCGTTTCAAATAAGAATAGAACAATAAATCCGCCATCTTTAACTGGAATGATCAACAACTTCACATTGTTTAGTACGGTGGGCAAAAAAACGTTAGCTTGAAATAATAATCTCATCTAGATTAAAATTATAACCAGATAAAAAAAAGAAAGAGAAAAAATAATCGCTTATTATGTGTCATTCATTCCCCTTGCGTTTTTCCAAATTCTATTGAGGTCGGCTCCCAGTCTAACCTGATGCGGCTAGCTACCGGAATTTTACGAGCGAATTTATCATTACTATAATCATCCAAAATCCTTATTATGATCATTTACATGTGTGATTCTAGATACTAAGTTTTCCCGCTTCAATGTATAAACGCGTCTTACTCCGATCGCTGCTACGAACCGACTGACGTTTCGACTGACAATTACAAATTATGAAATAGCGGAAGTGGTATCGAAACGTAAACTGGCTAAACTATTAAAATTACATTTACATGTAGCACATTAAAACTAAACCAAAACTAGGTTTAACTACATTTTAGCCAAATATAAATTATAGTCCATTAATTACATTAAAAAGTGATAAGTTACCCTTCTTTTATCCATCAATTTATACGTAGATTACAATGAACCTTACAGAAGTTAGGTACCTATGTATATTTTTGTAGCCTAGCAAATTCGTCGATGTAAAATATCCTAGATGCTCACCTTTCCACCTTTGGGTACCTTTAATAAGTTCATTTTTATGAATTCGGGTAAAGTCTGCTATTAATATTATTTTAATTAGTTTTCAGAACTGAAGCCACGGTACTGAGACAGAAACGTGAAGCGGATAATTTAATAGTTTATACTAAACGTTATAAGCTACGCTGAAAATATAGAAAAATCTACTCCTACTTTAATATTTATTTTATTCTTTCATTGATTTTATTCATCCCTAAACAAGAGGGATGTTATAAGATTGACGTCATTGTGTCTCTGTCTTAGAAAATTTAACGGAACTGGTATAGCGCGTGTTCCCCTCTGCCGAGGTACAATGAACAGTCGAAAAAATGACAGAAAACTATTGAAATCCTTATTTTATCTTCGAAATAAGTCTATTAAAGATAAATGTTTAAACCATAAACTGTTCATTAATTGTGTGTTTGTGTACCCATTGCTGAAAATCAGTGTTGTGGGTCGCCTCTAGTAGGCACTCACAGCGTTTACTGAGCAATGTCCATGTTTGACACTGATAGGTCACACTTACTGTTGTTTTTTTTTCTTTTATATTTGTTTTTTTTTTCTATGTGTTTTTTTATCATTTAATTTTGTGTGTGCTGTCGTTGTCAAATAAATGTTTTTCTTTCTTTCTTTCTATAGCTTACGTGTGCATTTGTACAGATGCTTCAACTTTTACATGTGTGTGCTTTAAGTGGTTACCTCCTTTTCCCAAAAACTGCAGAAACAATTTAGTAATAGAAGTTGCGTATAACAATTGTACCTACACCAAAAAGTGTTGATAAAAAATAAAATCTAAATGGGTAACTTACTTTAAAAAAGCCCATTTAAATTGATTAATGATTAATCACAGATAATAAAAACAGATGACATTTTGACTATTTTACGACGCACAAAATTAAAGGTTACAAGTTCTGAAAGGAAGTCACGTAAAAAATTAAATAAAACTTCGCCCCGCTGAATATTTAGTAGGTACTTATCTACGTGATGGAGATTAAAATGTCCTATTTATGTATTTTAGTGGTTAAAATATACCAAACAGTGGCGAAGAGTTCATTTCACGATTCCCACAGGCTTCGCTTTAGGATTTTGCCAATATAACGTGCTTAGCTAAATATTATGTAACGGCTAAAAGTTTTAAATAGCATAAAATGCAGCACATACTTCTTAGAAAGTTTGAAAATCGACGTAGGTAACCAAACATTTGTCGTTTAATTTGCTGCGTATTCCTTTTTTCAAACTTCTACCCTTCGCAGTGATACCAACCTCCCGCCCTGGCTTGGCACATGTAACAGGGCCAAGACCGTACCTACATCAGTAGGTACGGTCTTGGCCATATTAAGTCGCTTACGATCTGCTTCTTTAACAAACATTATGCATACAATGCAAACGATTATGACCATTAACATACTACTGCATTTATGGCCGCAGATTGTATTGCCAGATTTAAAAATGTTTTATATTTTCCCATTTTTATGTAAACGAATGTTCGGTAAACAGCATACCAGTGGAGTAATTCACGTAATTAAATAATTTCAGTTGCAGTGCAGTTGCAGTTAAGTTTCGATCAAAACGCCCTTTTCGTATTCTCGTAATTTTGACAACTACTGTCAGATACGCTCGCGTCAAGTACGCGTCATGCGAGCGCTTTAGCGTGTATCTATGTTATTTGTATGACAATTACAAGATAAAATTTTTCACTGAGACGCAAACTTAATTGCAACGTGATTGCAACTGCACCGCAACTTAATCAGCACGTCGAGAAATTATGTGAATTAGCCTACTGATAGTATGCGGTCACCTAGCCTACAGTATGCTTTAAAACCAGACGTATCACTAGCGAGTGCCCTACTTCATACCTCTCTATAAAACTTCTAGGTGTGATGTCATTCATGATTTTAATTGCACGTGCCGCCGTAATCTTATACACACAAAAAAATGAAATATAGGTTTAGTTGTGTGTGTATTTATAATTTATCTATTTGACGAATAAAACAGAAAAAAATGCGTCATTACTATTCTCGATTGTAGGCAGGTAAAATAATTTTACCAGTTATTTACATATGGCTAAGAGTGGTTGCGTGCGCACCTCCCGACGGTTCAACACAGAGTGTCAGTTCTTCTAATCTAAGATGGCCGCATCACCTGTGCTCGATGTTCGATTGTTTACGTTTGTTTACAGAGTGTCAATTTTAAATAACAGTTGATGTATTGAGAAGCGGATGCGCCCATAGATCTGTTAGCACATCTACTTCTTAATACATCAGCTGTCATTTTATACTGTCATCGTGTCCGTCTTTGAAGTCGACTGTCACTCGGAAATGTCAATATGAACGAATGTATGAAAACCGAGCATGGGTGAAGCGGCCATCTTAGAAGGGCTGACACTTTATGTTGGACAGATGCATCGTCGGGAGGTGCTCATGCAACCAGATGCTCGTTGGATGTTACGCTATAATCCAATGTAATCTTAGAGATCTGTAATTTGAAATGAATTAATGATTGTGCTATAGAGTAATAAAAAATAAGCAATGGAAATTGCGTTTACAAGTAACGTGTTTTGTCCCATGCGCTAAAAGATATCGTTTCAAAAGCGATAAATTGGTACCTAAAATCTATAGCACTGATGGTCTCAAAGCGGTATAGAAGTAATTAGTGAGCCTGTCATACCCGTGTCACAATATTAGAGGGCTATCTGACTAAATTTAGTGCAACAGTGATGAATGGTCGCTCACTTCATTAATAAATAGGGTTATAAAGCGTGCACAGATTATAAAGTGTTTCTGTGTCTGCAGAAACATTACTACAATACCTATATCTGCCAATTCCTCGTATACTACGCAGCGGATTTAGATATAGTGCTTACGTCAAGATACATTAAGATAATTCACTTCGGAAGCGTTCTTTTAAATGTATCCACAATTTATTTAAGTTCGAGCAAAGCCTTGTGGAGTGCTAGTAGATAATGTAGTTAATTCTTTAAACAACTAGCGAACTAGCCCCGCGAACTTCGTAACGCGTATTTCTTAATAAAAAAAAAAAATTTTTTTTTGGGGGTATGAAAAATAGATAGTAGCCGATTCTCAGACCTACTGAATACGCATATAAAATTTGGTAAAAATCAGGTAAAGCCGTTTCAGAGGAGTACAGTATCAAACATTGTGACATGGAAATTTTATATAATAGATATGAAGTAAGTATAATAATAACAAGTGCCTTCCAAACATTTAGGTCAAGTAGCCCAAAGATTTGAAATCCACACACCGAAGTCAAGGAGATTTCAAGATGGCGTCCAAATTGACACATCCGGCGGCGCTTTGAGGCTCTCACCGGAAGCGCACTTACTTGCTTGATATCCTCTTCAGTTGAGCTTTACAAGTGGCGCCCTCTCGCGATTGTATACTGATCTGTTTTTTATGACCTTTGTTTTTTAGAAAATTCAAGATAGCGGTTGTTATTTATTGGTAAATGTAGTGTAGGATGCCGTGTGAATAAATGAAGTGACGATCTCTTCAAGGTGGTTGGTAAGAGCTGGATTAAAGTAGGTGGCAATGACATCCGCCAGTTTTTTCGACATTTGACACAAATGTTTTTCGACAAATGTCTATTATAGAAAAAAGTCTAAAGCACGAAAATCGGGGCCCAGGCTGTTGATTAGGAGTCAACGTTTAGATACATCACTAAGTCCGGTACTGACCGGAACAGTCAAAACCGTCCGGTACAGACGGGAAATCCCAAAATGCTAAGTATATTTTGTCATTAGCAAATATAATTCTATCATATCCTTAGCCCATTGGTATATAGCTTACCATTCATTAACGTTAACTGTTCATGACTTGTTTGTGTGTAACTGTTATTTACGTGTGCATTTGTAAAGTCGCTTCTACTTTTGCATGTGTGCTGTACGTGGTAACCTCGCCTCCTCCAAAAATTAGCAGAAACAATTTAGTACTAAAAGTTGCGGGTAACACTTCCCATGTGAAATGCTCAAAGCTTGTACCAGTTCACTTGTTTCATGTAGATTGTCAACGAGGCTTCTTAAATTCATCTATGGAGGCTTCTTCTATTGTTTTAAGAACATCTTTTAAGAGTATTTTACAGACTCTGTCTAGGTACTTCTATGTATACCTATGGTTGATTAAAGTTAAGATTGTTTGCTGCAAATACCATAACTTATAAACTTAATAACCAGAATGTTTGTTTGTTTAGGATGACAAACATTTATAGTTAGGGTCAGGTTATGATAATTAATGTAAATTACCCACCCTATATTAAATTAGTTAATTATAATAGTAATTGTATGTAACTAGGTACCTTAGAAAATGGAACGTGGAACTGTTATTGCGCGCGTTCTCTTTTGAGCATGTACATGAACAATTCGTATGCATAAATTGTTCATGTACCGTGAAAATTAAATAACTTTTTCTAAAGTATAAACTATATGCTCGAAAGCTCATATTAGTTACAGATATAGAGAAAAGATGTCACAAAATATTGTGCCTTCTAGGATAAAATTAGCAAATCATTAAAAACACAAACTTCGGTTTATCGCCATTTTATTTTTGGTTATATTAAATATCAAAATAGTTTTCTAAATTGTGATCACTCTTTTGATGAATAAAGAAGTCAATTGATAGAATGTAACGTTCACGTCCGTTCTATCAATTGACTACAACTGCTGTCTAAAAAACGAAGTGGACTTTAGTATTTCATTCGTTCAAATCATTCAAATTTCGTTCACTTAAGATCTAGTTCCTACTAGTTCTTTCAATCGCGAACTATACGAGACTTAGGCGAGTTTATTCGGTTTTTAAGCGTAGATGTAAACGTCAAAATGGATGTCCTTCCCGCGGTCGCTCTTCAGCCGAAGGTTTACGTAGTTGTAGCCAAGACCTCCTTGCGTGACGTTAGCTGAGGCTTCAGAATGGGTCACGTCGTAGGCCATTATACCCTGGAAAATAAAAAATAAATTAATAAAACATGGTTTTGAACAATTTTCCTAGGAATATTATAATTAAATTTAGTCAAACATGTCGCGACAGTTTGAATATTAAAAAAATGGACATCTATTTTTTACCAACGAGTTATTAGTGTTGTTTACGTCATATTATCGAAAAACTGTTAGGAACTACTAGTTATGCTTTGATTTAGAAGGTAAAAAAATACTAGTCTAATATTAATTGTTGTCATTTTGGTTTTTGTGGTAACTGGTGACAATCAACTAGTAATTATGTGTACTGGTAATGAACTGGTGGTAGGATTCGGCCAAGGTTAGTGACCACCCACCAGACAAAGCCGCACCGCCAAGCGGCCTTGCTGTGTTCCGGTGGTGCGATGTCTGGTGACACCATTTAAGAGGGTGGGTCGAAATAGTTGCTTCTTTATGGTTTCTAATCACATGGAGACTAATTCCACTGCCACCTTCTCACTGAAAATCACTCATAATCAACGAGTGAATCGGTAAAGTGGGAAGGCACGTGTGTAGACTACATCATTGCTTAACATCAAGCAACTTGTAGTCAAGCGCAGATCTATTTCAAAATAAAAAAAAAATTATTCACCACAAACAAAAATCTGCTCAATGGTTTAGTGGTAAGCCTTTGTGCTTATGAACCGCGGTATTAGGTTTGACCGGGATTCATGTCGACCGGTTTATTTTATAAAAAACTCTTTCTAGATCTTGAATTAATGGTGTCACCAGACATCGCACCGGTACACAGCAAGGCCGCTTGGCGGTGCGGCTTTGTCTGGCGGGTGATCACTAACCACGGTCGAAGCCTACCATCACTAGCCACCTGATTTGCACCACCCGGCGACCACGTGTGGGGATTTAATTAAAGGTACGCACCCACGAACGAAGGTGACTCAGTCCCTAAACCCACAAAATCTATAGTATGTAGCCGTGTCCCCCACTGATTAACTATTACATTATTAGAATTTCGTGGAATGATAGCATGTTTTCGTGTTTCGTGTTCGTGTGTGATAACACTTGATTTTTGACCCCTGAGTGCCCCTGACCTTCGGGAATGTAAGGTAAACATTCGGTCTTTTAGGTCTCTAACATTAAGTAAACATTGTCTTATCTACTCTTTCTTATACCGACTTAAACGACATGGAAATAAAACTCATGGTCATGGGTGAAAACGTCACGGACGGCCACCTGTGACCATACTGCATTAGCCTGCAAAGACAGAAGAGTCGGGATTTTAAATCTAAAATAAACCGCGATAAAATCCGTTATAATATAACGCTATAGCCACGGGACTTGGTGTCGGGCGGCGCGTTTTGCGATTTCATCGTTCATTGCGTATTTGCTTTAGAATCGTCTAAACACAAGTGAACGCGACTGGGCAATGAACTACAAAATCGCTAGTCGCACCTCCCGACGCAGTGTCTCGTGGCCACGGCGTAAAATAGTTTTATTTCAATGTGTGTTAATTTATTTCAATTCGCATCAATCTAAGAAAACACTTAAACGACATTTTGTCGAATAGGTACTCCAATATGATATCATCACGCCTGTATTAACCGAAGGTGTAGGCAGCGATAAATATCACCCACTTTTCGCTGGCTATGCTGTAGTCCCTTAAGTAGGTAATAGGGGACCAGCCTATCGCAGAGTTACATTCTTAGCGCATTTTTTTTATTCCTTGCTTGCGCTTGACTACAACTTGCCTGATGATAAGCAATGATGTAGTCTACGATTGAACGCGCCTGCCCAATATATCGATTCACTCGTGATTACCAATGATTTTCGGTGAGAAGGTGGCAGAGCACCAATTCCGACCACGGTGCGACTTTGTCTGATGTATAGTCACACGCCACGGCCGAAGCCTACCATCAGTTATTAACAGTTGTTACCAGATTTTTGTCACCTGATTTGTACCACCCAGGGAACACGTGTGGGGATTCAAATCAAAGGTGTACTCCCACGGATGAAGGTGACTCAACTCCCGAAAACGTACAAAATTTCGGTGACATTTCATACACAAATTTTGCAATAATATTATTAATTAAGACATTAAGATTAGAAGAGATTATCATTATATTATTATTATTATTATATTAATTAAGTCATTAAGATAAGAGACATTAAGAATAAGAGATTAAGACCTGGATTAATATAAGTTATTTATAAATATGAACTCACCTGAATACTGCGTCCCATGTTAAAGGATAATGCAGGAATCGCAAAGTAAAGGTTCTCAACCCTCTTCCTGAACATCTTGGAGCTGTATCTGACATCATGATGGTATACCTGTGGTCTTTGGACATTGGTGCCCATAAAAGTGTGCTTACATTCTACGAAAATCACAGCGGCGAGCAAGAAAGCTAAAATATAAAACCTCATTTTGAAAAAAGTTTGTACCAAAGAGTATATGTTCAAAACGGTAGACGACCGTTTTGGTGTGAATTTAAAGAGCAAATGAAATCAAAATGGCGGATAGTACAATTAATGAATTTTAAGCAATTAGGTAATCGCTGTTGTTTTATTTAACTGTAGTTATCTTATGATGATAAACTCTTACCTATTAATCTCTAAATACTGTTTACTGTTACTGTGCTAATGTATAGCCACAGAACGTGGAGCAAAGCGGGGCGAGTAGCGATTTTGTTGTGTACAAGCCTTTGCAGTTTATAAAAAAAAAACGAAATCCTCTGGTTTATTAATCCCGATTCCGACTAGCTACTAATGCTAGAGGTAAGGAGAGTTATAGTAGCATACCTACACAATCTACAACATAATTAAAAATGTAATACACAGAACCTTTGAATTTTTTAGCTAAGAACACTGAATTAATCCGCTAAATCACCTTTTTAACAAAATTCAAATTGGTTGATCCATTTGGGAGCTACAATGCTGCGCACGCACATACACGTCAAACTCTTAACACCTCGTCGTTTCTGTGTCGGAGCTTAAAAATATTGTTCACACCTCCACTGGCCGCATGCGATGATCATCTTAATAGTAAGGTCCCTACACCACACAATGGTAACGTTGACTCGTCAACAGTCCGATGGCTAAAATACGCGTATTGAGTTGTTCGTCACGTCCTGGGTCGGTTAAATGGTGCTCTAGAGTCTCACCAAAAAATGCAGTAAACCAACACAAGTTCCTAATGCTAATCGTAAAGGACCTTCTAAAAAAATTGTGTTATTAACTGCAAAATCGTTGACCGCGTCGCTAGCTGTTGGTTTCCGTCGCCACATACTATTTATCACGTGTGATAAAAAAAAGTGATTTCGATATCGTGTGGTTTAAAAGTACATAAGTAGGTTTTATTTAAGAGAGGCCTTGAGCGTTTAAGTTGTGTTAAAGAATGGGGAGCAAGATGGTCTAAGAACTGACCTATGATCTAAAAACTGAAGATCATAGGATAGGTTATGTACCACCTGATTTGTACCTGATTTTTACCTCCCGGGGAATGCGAGTGGGGATTCAGATAGAAGGCGCACTCCAACGGTCGAAGGTGACGTCGGTGCGAAAAAGTCCGGTGAACCAATAGAGGCCCTTCCGGCCGATTGGGTTAGGTCATCAGCAAAAAAATGGTCGAAGGTGACTCAGCCTCTAAAATGCAATGGTTAGACAATGGTTTAGGCAATGATCAGTATATATTTTGTTTAAGGTTCCTATCGTTCGTGTTATCGTACAATTGATAGGTACCATGACTGACTGTATAGATGGGCTTATAAAGTAAACAATATTATTTCTCATTAGAACCTAATTATTATTATTATAGTGTCAATACTTTAAAAGAAACAACAAGAAAGACAATTTGTTGCAACTTACAGTAACTAAACAGGGTGACTGGTAATTAGTTTAAAACACTTTACCACGAGGTAGCGCTCATAATTACAAACAATTTTCCAAAGAAAAAAATTTGGAGCTATTTTTTTTAATTCGCTATTTAATATTGAGCCGTGCTATAGAGATCGTGATAATGCAGTGTAGAGTAGGAAGGGAAGAGGTGACGTGCTGCAGTAACGATCGTTATATTAAATAAAAAAAAACGTCCTAAAATTAGTTGGGAAAGTTGTTTATCTCCATGAGCCCTACCACTCGTGATAAAGTATGTTGCACTATTTGCCAGTCACCCTATACATTTGATTATATGAATTTAATTTAGCTAGTGGTGGTAAGCGTATTCGCTTAGTAACCACGTTCGATTCCCAGGTCGACCAAAAATACTTCTAATAATTTAGAGAATCTTACTTGCAGCTCGTAGTTTGGAATTGTGCCCGATGAATGGCATTAGGCGCGCCCCCTATTACGTATGGAGCCTAAACATTGCCTAAACATTATAATAATATTCACCTCTGCCTTGGCCGGGCACTATGTTTATTTAAATTAGAAGTACAATAGCCAGTAAATAACTTGGACATCGGCGTGTACAGGGTGTTTCAAAATCAACTTTTTATTTTTCTATTATTTACATTTTTAGGCATAAATAATATATAGATCGTAATGCAAGTCTTTTCCACGTTCACTCTTCAGTTTCAGATTTACATAATTATATCCTGGACCTCCATGCGTTACTGTCACTGAGGAACTATTAGCCCGGGTCTTGTCGTACGCCAAAATTGACTGTAAAAAAAAAAACGAAAAAAAAAACAATATTAATAATAGATAATTCAAGTGTCGCAATCGGAGAACAATAACTAATTTCATTTCAATTAACTATTGAAACGAAAATGTAAAACACAAGACGGCGCAGCGGTAGGTACGAGCCTCGCCTTAGAAAAATAAGGTCGCGGGTCCGAATCCTGGTCGTGCCCATACAACTTTGAGTGAATTACTTCATCTGCGCTGCTCAATATCGGTGAAGGAAAACATGGTGAGGAAACCAGCATATCTAAGAACTAATCATTCGAGGACATGTATTGTGACATCCACCAACCCGCACTTATTCAGCGTGTGTGGCCTAAAACTCTCAAAACCCGTGCACAGCACCAGCCCAGCGACACAAAGAAAAGGGTTGAAGTGAATAATAGCTAAATAGCTTTTAAAAATATACGAACCGACTTCAATGTTTTAACCAGAATCCGCTCAACAGATTTAGACAAAATTTAAACGGGACCACGGGACCCTTTAATATAAGTGAGGAACTATCGAAATCGAATTATTAATTAATTATTATAAATTAATTATTATTTTAATTAATTATATCAATTATTAATTATAATTGATGGAATTATCGCGTAAAACATACATACAAAAAAATATTTAAAAGAGTCGAAATAAGAACTTTCTTCTATTTGATAAAACCGTAAGATAATATTAAGTTAAAATATTAACAAAAAAAACCGACTTCATGGATGCCATTCTCAGAACTAAACCAAACTGAAATGGGACCACACGGGAAGCATCAGCTTTCAATTAAAAAAAAAATATCAAAATAGGTTCACCCATTCGAAAGTTCTGAGGTAACAAACATAAAAAAAACATACAGTCGAATTGATAACCTCTTCCTTTTAGAAGTCGGATAAAAATAACAAAACATTACCCGAATGTAACGTCGCAATCGTATATTCATAGTTGTTGATGGTATATCGAAATTATATTTCTTCACAATACTTTTGAACAGTTTGCTAGATTTGTATATATTCTCAAAATGTACCCTCGGGTTCAAATGAATTTTTCGGTCTATAAAGGTGTGGTTACACTCCACTAAGGCCAAAACTGCTAAGGCCAAAATGCACAACCTCATTTTAATAAATTCTTAAAAAACAATTTAGAACAAAACACGACCGTTTGATACTGGTTTCATTAGATAAATAAATGGTTGTTTTGTCATTTTTATTGTTAAGTCCTGTAATAATGGCGATTATTGTACAAAGGTGTGTATTTATTATTTGTTACATAAAATTTGCTATACAAAAGGTTAAGGCCTCTTCATGCTGAAGTGGCTGCCGCGCCGGAACGTACCCGTTAGTTAGCCGGTAGAATTTGGTTACTTGACCGCTAGGTAAATCCGCCATTACCTGGTGGGCAAGACCGGCGACTTCTTTTTCAAGCTATCCTTCCGGCTTTGGTGTGGGTCCGTGGCTTACGTTCCTAGTGGTCGACGCACACGTAGTCGAGGACCCTGGTCGGTTTGATTTGATTAGAAGCAATTTTTTTTATAAAACGCACTGTCAGGCACAAAAAATGGTTTACAAAAAACCGTAAAAACTCAATATCTGGTTTACAATAACTGCGTCATACATGCATGATACATAGATGATTTAGTTAAGAAACACTTTTGTCGTTTATAGTACAAAATCACAAAACAAATTGTAGATTGTGGCGGGCTTAAATTTTCGCAACTCGACGTCAAGTGCGTGGAAAAATAGGCGCTCACGCGTAAAGCACGAACACTTTGGTGAGTAGAGGCCTTAACGTAGGTTTTATGATAATACTCGTAGATGAATGGATGTTTATGACTTTTGAACAATAACGCTCGATTTAGCTAAGAAATGGTTCTTAGCGATGCCATTTCCGTGCCTCGGAGAGCACGTTAAGCCGTCGGCCCCTGTGTCCGAAGTCATACCAGTTGTGTGCTTCTATCCGTCCTACAGGACAGAGTGAGGGAATATCATACAAGTGTTTTCTCGTACGCACTTTTGTACAAATATCTAATGGGTACCTGGTTAGTCAGGTCAGACTGGCCGCCGCTGTAGCTCGAGCTAGTATTACTGTTAACTATTATTTCTAATACTTGTTGCCCGCCCTGGTGGTGTGAGTACCAATTCTCAGACCTACTAAATTCATAATTCATTCATCTACAAAATTTCATAAGAATTGGTCATGCCATTGCAAAGGAGTTATCTATCTTGAATTATAAAAGCAATCTATATTGATTTCATATTGCAAATTTAGTTATTGTAACAAGAATATACTACATTATGCCGTAGTGAGTTTATTTCCTTGAGTGTCATGTATACCTACAAAATGAGTGGCCACGAGGAGACATCTGATGATCAGGGGCGGCCCTATCCCGACATGTTTAAAATGTAGATAAGTGCTCACAATGTGATTAAAGATTCAAGAAAAGATTCAATAAGAGCACACAGGGTCGCGTGGTCCTATGTAGGAAGTATATTTCCAGCTCAAAACTATTTTAAGTACTTCCTAGAAAAGTCTGTTAAGCCATAAATGCCCTTCTGGGTAGTTAGATATGCACTACAGAAAACCCCACTGTCATGAAATAAAATCTATGTTCTTAAATAAATAATAATAATAATAAATAATATAGGGACATTAACACACACGGTCATCTGATCCCAAACTAAGCAGAGCTTGTACTATGGAAACCAGATAACTGGTAATATACCACATATAATACTTTTTCTTTTGTAAATATATAATTATATATAGATAATTACACCCAGACACAAGACAAACACTTATTTAAACAAATGTTTCTCTCGGGCGGGAATCGAACCCACGACCTGCGGCGTGAAAAGAAAGTATCTTACCGACCACGCCACCGGCCCGTCAAAGTATATGAAGTATATTTCACTTTTTTTTTTTTTTTTTTTTTTGCTGATGACCTAACCCAATTGGCCTGAAGGGCCTCTATTGGTTCACCGGACTTTTTCGGTGAGCCGTCCGAGGACGGTCGAACCAATCAAGTACTTTGGCAACTGCCATGAGGGCTCCCCATGTGGGGACGAACCTCGGCTCAGGACGTTGCCGGACACTCTAGTTTTTTAGGGGATCGGGGGGCATTTCGCGTTGGCGCGGTCCGGTCCTGACCGGAACCGTAATCGACTGAGGGCCTATCTTGGAGGGGCGCGGCGCGGCCCACGACGGCGTGGGCGATATCTCGGCATGTGTTGTGTGCTACTATTTTGGTTGTCCCTACCTACTCTAGCAGCGGATCGGAGTTCGCGGTCGCGGGCGATCGCACGAGTGATCTCGTCGTCGGAATCGGTGAGTACGCATCGCGGACGTCGCCGTTTCGCGCCTCTGGGCGGATTGTAGTCGCACGCGGATACGACTAACCTATTCGGGTGTTTGACACCGGTGTCGAAGAAGCGTTTGGATGCGTTCTTCATCCACTGCCTGATGGTCGGCAGGTTTAAATCGATGTGTAGGTTTTCATTGCGTAAAAACCACGGAGCTCCCGTGGCTCTACGCATGAATCGATTTTGAAGAACTTGCAACGGTTGCAAGTAGGAGCGCTTAGTGTGCGCGAAAACGGGTGAAGCGTACGTCATAATGGGTCGTACGCACGCCGTGTAAGCTCTCACTTTGTTACGAAGCGAGAGTTTACTTTTGGCGTTGATTAGGAAGTGCAGTCTGCTGAGAACGAAACGCGCACGCTTACGAACAGAGGCAAGGTGCGGTTTGAAAGTGAGTCCCTGATCTAGGATGACACCTAGATATTTGGCTTGCTTCTCCCAAGGGATCCGCTTGCCAAACATGCAGATGGAACGAATAGGTGGAGGGATGGACCTAGAGAAGAGTACGGCGGCACTCTTCTCGGGATTCACCTCGATTCTCCATCTCCGGAACCATTCGCCTAGGGCGTCGGCTGCGGATTGGAGTGTACGGGCTATTACTTCCGGGCAGCGGCCCCGGTAGTAGAGGGCTGTGTCGTCAGCGAAGAGAGCCAAGCAGGCTTTCGCGTGACGAGGGATGTCGCTAGTGAAAAGCGTGAACAGGAGAGGCGAGAGCACGGAGCCCTGAGGGACTCCGGCATGAATCGGATGCGGCGAAGACAGGGAGCCTTCCACTCGGTAACGAAAACTGCGACCAGTGAGAAAGTCTCGAATGATGAGCACGAGACGGTCAGGCACACCCAGTTGGTAGAGCTTATATAATAAGCCCGTGTGCCACACTTTGTCGAAAGCTTTCGCCACGTCGAAGAAGAGAACCCCGGTTAACATCTTACGATGGAATCCTATCTCAATGTGCTCCGTGAGGCGGTGCAGTTGATGGACGCAAGAGTGTTTGGCTCGAAAGCCAAACTGCTCGTCGGGAAGGAGGTTGTGGGCGTTGACAAAGTTCAACAGCCGGGTATAAATGAGTCGCTCATAGAGTTTCCCAATGGAATTGAGAAGACTTATGGGGCGATAGCTGGTAGGCTTAGACTTGGGCTTTCCAGGCTTGGGAATACCGATAACGGTGGCTCTTTTCCACGCTTGTGGAAAGGCATTATGTCTCAAGGCCACATTGAAGATGAGAGCCAGGAGAGTAATGAGGGAAGCGGGGAAGTGCTTCAAAACCCGATTGGTGATACCATCGGGACCGGGTGCCTTCCTTGGATGAAGGGCTTTTATCAACGCTTTGACCTCGGCTGGGGAGGTCGGCGGAAGCGGATCCTCGACTTCGACGCCGTCGGCGCCGCCAGCACCTCCGCCGGCGCCATCGTCGGTTCCCCTCGCCTGCTGGGAGGCGGCGGGAAGCGGCGGCGGCGGTGTTGGCAGCGGTGGTGGCGGCGCCGGCGGCGGCGGCGGCGGAGGAGAAGACGAGATCGCGTTGTTGGACGCGAGAACGGAAACGGGTATATTTCACGCTAAAAACCATTTTAAGTACTTTCTAGTAAAGTCTGGTGAGCCAAAAATGCCCCTCTGTTATAATAAATTCTGTGTTCTTAAATACTGGGTTTCCCTAGGCTTCAGTCCACCCTTGTGTAGTCAACATATTAGCTATCTTATGTTTTTGGTGGAAAATAAATGTATTTAAATTTTATTTTTATTGTAAGAGCTTTACAATAACAGTCTACCTAAGCATAAATATAAATATCATAGTGTAGCTGACGTCCTCGGTCGCTCTTCATCCGTAGGTTGACGAAATTGTAATGCGTTCCTCCTGCGGTGATGTTGACTGACGCTCCAGAGTTTGTGACGTCATACGCGAGGATACCCTGGAAAAGAAAAAAAACATGAAGTAATATTTTTTTATCCATAATAGGTTTGCGCTTGACCACAACTTGCCTGATGTGAAGCAATGTTGCAGTCTACGATGAAACGCGATTACCTAATAAATACCGATTCACTCGTGACTTGAAGACAGGTAGTCTATAGCTATCGGGAAACAGAGATGCCGGTTACGAATTCCACAACTTGGCAGTTCGCAAAATAAAAGTGAAAGCAAATCGCTTTGTGCGTATAGGTATTTAACGTAAAGTTGATGGTTTTCGCCATTTTCTTTGATTAAAATATATGGTTGGGGTATCAGTTTTAGTGGAATTTTATAAGGATTATAAAAATTCGGGGAAGATAATGGAGTGCCCCTCAAAAAAGGTTAAATAATCAATTAACAGATGTAAATATAATGTTTCACTTTATAGAAGGTGGTACTTATTTTCTTAAAATATTTTTTGACCATTATTCGTTATAGAGGTCGCGAAGAACTACCGGTCGTGCCGTGCCGTGCCGCGACCTTAGTGAGCACCCGTCCTAAGGATGTGACCAAAAATGAATTATAGTGTTCACAGGGTGAAGACAAATCAGTGAAACTTTTTGAGTTGCGCGTCACCATATTTCGCTTTGTTCTCGTTTGTCGGCAGACAAGTGGCCTCCCTAAGAAACTGAATGCTGTAGAAATTAAGCGTTGGTAGGATTCAAAAAATTCTATGAGTTCCAATTAAGAATCGGAATGGAAATCCACCATATTAGACCATCTGTATCATCTTTACATTTTTTAGTACGATGTAGTAGTAGTCAGTAAGATGCTTCTATGCTGCTTTTCACGCCGCCAGGTCGTGGGTTTGTTCCCATACAAGTCAGACATCTGTGTGATGAACACGTCTGTTTGTTTGAGTTTTAATCTCCTATATATGAAAAATTAAAAATAACTAGCGACCCACCCCAGCGTCGTACGGGTGTAAATGTACTTATAAACCTTCCTCTTGAATCACTATATCTATTAAAAAATACCGCATCAAAATCCGTTGCGTAGTTTTAAAGATCTAAGCATACATAGGGATATAGGGACAGAAAAAGCGACTTTGTTTTATACTATGTAGTGATTTGTGTATCTACTTGCGGTATGAGTAAGATAGGGCATTGGGAATCGAATATTTAGGTACCAATATATTAAACAAAAAACTTCAAACAAAAAAAAACGGTATTATAAGTTAAAAAAGTGTCTATGTCTGTGTATGCATTTGAGTAGTGGCATCCTAGCGCGTAACTTAACTTAGGTAGGTAGCTACGTACTCGTACTTATTCACATAAATCACTTTATTATACATTTTAACATAATTTACTATGTGTATTTATGTATGTATGTATATTTATTATTAAATTTCACAACACAATATTTTACCACACAAAACTGTTGTTGTTTGTCTGTGGTTTAATATTTTGCGCTGACGTTACTTTTGCTTGGTTTTTGGTATGAAGTTAGTCGCGAGACTCACGCGTCAGTCCTATTTTTATTACCCCTAGTTTCCACTGGCGAAACATGCACAAGAAGACATCTTGAAAACACCATCTATCTCTATCGTCTAGAGATGAGTAAAAAGAGATACGACTACAGTCCATCAAATCTAAGAAGTACCGTTTGACAGTTCTAAACGTAGTACATTTAGAATTTTATTTTTTGTATGAAAATTGTTTATGTAACTATAGCTTCATAATTTAATTATTTTACAGGAAAGCTAATAAAAGTAGTGCGAATTACGCCTCTATAAAGCTAATTTAATAGAAAACAGTGAAACGTCAAAAGGTGCTTCTTAGATTTGTTCAATTGTATGTTTGTTTCATGTTTTGTTGTGCAGTGAAAACCCCCAGTTTGAAACACATAGTACAAAATTTTTGCTTCATAGTTATTCAAAATTCGTTTAAAGTTCTTATAATACATGTTGTAACTTACCGAAATAGTGCGTCCATAGTAAGACGAAGGCAGAGTATAGTTGAAATATTCAACAGACTTCTGGAATATCTTTGAATGATATCTAGCGTCTTGATGGTGGACCAATGTTTGGTACATATTAGTTCCAACAAACAAATGCCCACATTCTACTATAACCAATGCTGTTAGCACAAGGGTGAGTACTAGGAACTTCATTTTGATGTCACCTCTTTGA
Source organism: Meganola albula (assembly GCA_936450015.1). Lineage (NCBI taxonomy): Eukaryota > Metazoa > Arthropoda > Insecta > Lepidoptera > Nolidae > Meganola > Meganola albula. Next base: position 3,275,072 of record OW388157.1, on the reverse strand, counting down.
TAGTGTTAAGTAAAATGGAGTTATTTATGAGTTTATATTGATTTTATATTCTGTTAATGATTTGTAAATTAAGGCTATTAAGTACTGGTTAGTAAACGGTTTATTAATTAATAATTATGAATTTCCCAGTACAGTTCATTTTTCTGTTGTCTAATAATGGTAAACTTATGAACAATTGGAACGAAAGTAAGTAAGGAGTTTTGGTTCAATAAATTTGGTAGTATTTTCTTAGATTTCCGGGAATATCACACATTGAAATAAAACTATTTTATATGAGATTTTATCGCGGTTTATTTTAGATTTTAGATCCCGACGTTTCAAAGTCTTTTCAGACTTAATGGTCACGGATAAAATAGTTTCATTTTAATAAATCTGTTTGAAATTTACTGTACTAACGTAACAGTTTTCATAAAACATAATATATCATAGCGTTACGCCTGTATTATCCGAAGGGGTAGGCAGAGGTAAATATCAGCCACTTTTCGCCGGCTGTGTTTAGGTTCCATACATAATAGGTAAGGGGCGAATCTAAAGCCGTTCATCGGGCACAATTCTAAACTTTAGGCTGCTACTATGATTGTCTAAGTAGGTATTTAAGAAAAGTATTGTATTTTTTCATAAAGTCAGAATATTTTCAGAATCTCGTTACGTACGCTATAACTTGTTAAGGTTTAGACAGGACAAGTAAATAAATATAGTGATGGCGAATGGTGATAGAAGGTATGGGAGGTGTATTATTTTTTATTCACGCAAAAACGGCTAAATGGATTATGATAATATATTGCAGACTTACGAAATTCATTCTAAAACGAGATTAGGCATCCAGATTATAAATAAGATCATAATTATAACGAATAAGCCTCGACCACGGCGCGCCCGCCTCTTTCCGCAGTCAGATAAAAACTATTTCCTTCTAAGTCCTTCCAGGGTCTAATAATCTCAATGCCAAATTTCATTCAAGTCGGTTGAATAGTTTTGGCGTGAAAGCAATACAGACGGACAGACGTAGTTAGTTTCGCATTAACTATGTCAGCTGTGTGTCGCGTTAATATTAAGTAAGGATTTGCTGTCTATTTTGACATAGAGAATAATTTATTAGATTTGGCATTAAAAAGTTTTTAACATTTCAAGCAAATGGAAACGCGAGAAATAATCTAAATATATAAAAGAAGAAACTGACTAACTGACTGACTGACATATCAACGCAGAGCCCAAACCGCTGGGTCTGGAGACTTCAAATTTGGCACATAGGTTCCTTATAGGGTCTAGGGGTGCACTAAGAAAGGATTTTTCAAAACTCATCCTTTGATGGGGTGAAACGGGGTTCCAAAGTTTGTATGGAGATACAAGATTAGTGAGATCAATTTGGCGGGCGAAGCAGCGGGCGGCAGCTAGTTACTTATAAAAAAGGTAATTAATTTTACCAACTAAACAGTCAAATGTACAGTTACATATTTGTAATTGAGGAGTCATTAGCTTAACTCTGATTATTTGTAAATGTTTGTAACTTAATTAGGTATACCTATTAGTTAATTACTTAACACCATGAAGCAGCTAAAGGGCTGAGTCACCTTCGTCCGTGGGAGTGCACCTTTTATCTGAATCCCCACACGTGGTCCCTGGGTGGTGCAAATCAGGTGACAATCAACTGGTGGTAGGCTTCGGCCGTGGTTTGTGACCACCCACCAGACAAAGCCGCACCGCGAAGCCGGCCTTGCCGTGTTCCGGTGCGATGTCTGGTGACACCATTTAAGAGGGTGGGTAGAAATTGTTGCTCTTTTATGGTTCCTAACCATATGGAGCATCATTCCACTGCCACCTTCTCACCTAAATCTCTTAAAGAACTATTTAACCACAGATAAAAGTAATGTAAGACTATTTGTCACTAATATCCATATCGCTTGAATCATCATCACAGTCTGTGCAGCTTGAGGAGTCAGAATCTTGGCGATAGGCGTTACGCGAGTTAAACGGTCGTCCTATAGTAATTGTTTTACTTGGCACCGAAATCGAATGATATAAAATACTTCTCAAATCATTTTTGATTCACTAAATCCTTTTACTTTTTGAAGTCAGTTTTGTTATTTTCTTAAAAATTATTTTTCCGGATTCGAGATATGAACAGCCTCACAGTTTATAGCTAAACCTATCATACAAAGTAACATGATGACACTAAGAAGACGTGTTCACAATAGCCACAGTATCCGCCAGGTATTGGCTAACTTGTTTAAACTAAGTTGGCAAGTTAAATTGACTACGCTATCAGTGAGGGTAAAGGTGAAGACAGATAAGAACATTACAATTTTACAACATTTAATAAGATAAATTCGCAATTTGCATGTCACAAGAGACGCCAAAATTCAGGATAGACCTTTCAAACGTCAAATTAAAGCGATTTTAGCGATTTTCTCTTGTTATAACAGAATTACGCGTATTTAATACTATTTTTAAAACAAAGTGCAGTGGCAGTGGGCCGGTCATATCTGCCGCAGAACTGACAACCGCTGGGGTAAACGAGTTCTTGAGTGGAGACCACGAATTGGCAAACGTAGCCTAGGACGCCCTCAGACTAGGTGGAGTGACGATCTCAGCAGGGCGGCCGGCAAGAAATGGATGAGAAAAGCCGCGGATCGTTCTCAGTGGCGCACTTTACGAAAGGCGTGTGTCCAGCAGTGGACTAGAATAGGCTGATGATAATGATGATGATGATGAAAACAAAGTGCGTTGGAAGTACGATCGGCTGCAAAAGTTGATTAACAGATTAAACATTAGGTACGCTTGTCTTTGTCTGTCGTCTTGTCATTTAAACTAGTTAGAAAGGGACAAAATCAATTGTAACTACACATACCTACAGGAAGCCTTTTAATTGCAAGATGTTTACTATTCGTACTACTTAATCATACTGTCACTGTGGGATATATCAGCTGTGCGCTTGCTAGGTCACTGACCGCAAATTTTACGCCGTGCAAGAAATTTTTTGGAATATACCATCTGCTTGGGACTCAGTGCTTAATTTACTTGTACCAAAACCCAATTCAGTAATAGTTGTGATTAATAATTTTGGACGTCGAATACTTCAGTCCACCCGTAACCATGAAATCTGAAAAAACTTTGAACCATCGGGATTTAAAATCTAAAATAAACCGCGATATAATCCAATACAAAATATTTTTGTTTCAATTGTCATTTTCGCGTAAATTTATGAAAATACAAACATTCCTGTAGCCAGTATGGACTCACCCCAACTCTGAGCCCTGTCAAAGTTCGATATTGTGCGGAACAAACAATGTTCGTGAGTTGACTTGAGTAATTGTAACATTCACTATCTTCTGTTACATTGTTGCTTGGTTTATTACTTGCAAAACAGCAGGAGTGCAGTGGTATATGACATGGCTTTGAAATACAGATCGCTAGTTTGATCCTGGGTCGTGTCTAAAGATTTTTGTATGGTTGACAACAGTAATATTATAAAAAAATGTTAGACACGTATTTTTTGCTTCATCATTGAAATGAAACAATAATAAGATATAACGAATAGAAGTTATGATTCGGAAAGCTATATTTTTTACCGGTTTTTCTCACAAATTTCATTCAGCAAAATTATTACAGCAAAATTATCGCGGTACCTACGAACAAAAAATTAAAATACTCAGTCGAATTGAGAATCTCTTTCGTTAAAAATATTTTACACAAAAAACAAAAAAAAAAATGTTCGATGCCATACGATCGAACACCGATTTGCTGATCTAGCGACTTAGCGACTGGGCACATTCATTTTAGCTTTTTTCTAACAATTATCATCTCTCTAGCATAAAGTCGCTTAAGGAGATAAACTTACAGTTCTATCCAAATCTTTTTAATAGTCTCCATAAGTGGTACCCTGTAGGTCATGTCCCCTGCAAGAATTATCAAAATATAGTAATATAGTAATAATAGTAATATAATGGGACATTAACACACACGGTCATCTGATCCCAAACTAAGCAGAGCTTGTACTATGGAAACCAGATAACTGGTAATATACTATATATAATACTTTTTTTTTGTAAATATATACTTAAATATAGATAATTACACCCAGACACAAGACAAACAGACATATTTAAACAAATGTTTGTCTCGGGTGGGAATCGAAGCAAGATCTTACCGACCACGCTACTTTAACGAAATTTTTGAGTAACATACATACTTATAAAAAATTGGGTCAAATTGAGAATCTCCTTTTGAAAGACTGTTGCAAACTATCGGATCTCACTTTACTACTAACATTGCTAGATCCATACATCTGTGACAATGTTAGCAACCACCAAAATGTCATTAGAAGTAACCAGATACTATCTGCAAGCCGGAACGTGCCAAATTCTCGCAGTTTAAAACTTAATTTCCTGACCGCAACGATCTTGGCAGAGGGAACGGTGGAGCAATAAAAATTGTTAGATTTTTATATGTGTAATGATTGTGGTGAATCATATTCATAGCAATTCAAGCTGTTTGAGCGATAATGTGCTGTCTACTTACAGAGTTTCTTCTAATTAGGCCGTAATATTTTTAATAAAAGCCGTGAGCTGTTCTTTGGAGGACTTTCAATTTCATTTAATTCAATTTCAATTCAATTTAATTTAATTTATTTGCGAAAATATGGGTAGGTATCTATGTACAAAAGATGTTACAGTTTTATCTAGGTGTCACCATTATTCAGCTTCATTTAAGCATGCAAATTCACTCTATTACAATAATTTCATCAGCAATTTACATAATAATATGTCCAGCATAAATATACTAAAAATAATACACACAATGTCATTCATTCCCTACACGTTGTCGCGGGTGTTGCAAATGAGGTGACAAAGACTGGTGGTGGTTTTGGCCATGCTTAGTGTTCCCTCACTGGACAAAACCGTATCGCCAAGGGGCCTTGAAAAAAACGGCTGCTACATGCTATGAGACGTGTATAGACGCAGTGAAATAAACATTCTATTTTCGAAGTTTTTTTTAACTTCAAAGAGATCGATTTACCTTACCTACCCAAAACTCCAGTTACTGATGCTGAATTTTATCAAAATCATAGAAGCCATTTCTACCTACATAAACGAGATATAATATTATCAACATCTTTCTTTCTTTTTCATATTCCCCTTCTATTTTGAAACATCAAATAGCATTATCAAAAAAAAAAAAACAAAAATTTACGAAGTAACCACAAAGTTGTGAGTTGATCAAGTTAAATCAATAAACATTGTCCTCCATAGCTGGTTCTGAAGTTCCGTTAATTTCCCATCAAGCGATTATCAAGTTGAGTCTCAAGTTTCACCAAGTAACGTCTGTTAATTGGAGATAACTTAGGAAAAGTTCCCAATGTTGATTGTTTCGGGATGAAGACTACGATCGCTAGAGTTTCACCAAACGTTAACCGAATATTTAAACATCCGATTTACTTCAGAGGTAATATTGACCTAGTCCTCAGTAATAACCTTTTAATGTCGGCAAATAAGCTTCTGTTAGCTAAAAAAGACTTAACAATTTTTTCTCATAAGAGCAGGTTAGTGAATAGTAGCTAATGTATATTATATTAATTATCTGTGTTATGACTACAGTCATGGACTCATAGACATTGTCTCCTGACGTAACAATGACAATCATAGACTAGCAAACTGAGTGACATTGACGTGTTGTCAGTTTGACAAATGACAGGCTGATTGCTATAACAAGTGATAACTAACCGCCTAGCGCCTGTTTAGGCAACAGTTTGCTACATTTATTGGTTACGCGATAAGATTTATAGTATAAACCGGTTGTAGGGACACAATAATTTAAAAGAATACCTAGCCATATGATAGTGCACCTGCATGTTACGTCACACGGCTGCGACCGTGGGAAGACAAGTGTACTATTCAGTTATTACAGAGGTTAATACGGTCTATCACTGAACGGTTGTGTGACTTTTACTTGACCAACCTCCCAAGGATATTACCCCAAAATAGTGACACGCAGTAGGTAGATAGGTAGGTATTCCACCATACTACAGGTAACTACAGGCTACATATACCTATACCTTCACCGGTTATCTGGTTTCAACAACACAAGCTCTGTTTAGTGGATTAGACGATAGTGTGTATTGCCAGGTTTCGAATAGTGGGTTAAGTCCCATTTGATTGTCTCCAACAAAACTAGAACCAGAAGACCCGATTTAGAATACGGTGAACTTGGGCCTTTAACATGAGGTTGAGTATAAATGAAATAGGTTTTATTTAGAGACAGTTAAGAGTCTTAAGAATGAAAGGTTCTATAGAAAATAAATAAATAGGGTTGTCACTCGTTTGTTGAAAATAAGAAAACATAAGTGCTTAACCCACAAACCATTGTTTTTGTTGTAAACATATACTGTTTCACTGTTTTCTATTAGCTTTATAGAGGCGTAATTCACACTATTTTTATTAGCTTTCCTTTAAAATAATTGTATTATAAAGCTATTTTTATTTTAACATAACATAAACAATTTTCATATAAAAAATTAAATTCTAAATGTACTACGTTTAGAACTGTCAAACAGTACTTCTTAGATTTGATGGACTGTAGTCTACCGATTTAGCATAGACTTCAATTTATTGGTCTAAATATTCTTTTCGAGTTTTTAGAAGGCGGTTTTTCTGAAAACAGCTTCTTCACTTCAACCCTTTTTAGTGTCCCACAGCTGGGTATCATCGGTCTTCTCTTAACTAATTTTCGAGTTGAGAGAGTTTACGCCTTAATCCTCACACACTGGCAAAGCGCGGTTTGTTAAACAGGATGTCACATGTTCTCGAATGATTAGTTCTTAGACATGCCGGTTTCCTCACGATGTTTTCCATCGCTGATATTGAGCAGCGGCGATGTTACAATTCACACAAAGATCTGTGGGCACGACTGGGAATCGAACCCGCAACCTTATATTTCTAAGTCGAGGTCTATAACGCGGCGCCACCGCTACTCCCACAACAGTTAAAACCTAGAAACTTCCCTGCAGCCTCAGTACAGCGTACCCAATTGGTTAAGCCGTCACCAAAGTTATGGACGCTTGTAACATCAGAGGCAGGTGTTTTGTAAGTTTTGGTTATTACCAGTCACTCTGTATAGTGTGCTTACAACCTCTTGAGTTTCCATTGCTCCTAATCTATATTAAGGGTATCATTAAAATATGTTAAAACTGTTAAATGAAACATAAACTTAAATTTTAATTATTAGAATGGAGATTGCGGCTCCACTTCTCACAAAGAAATAAACATAACCGTAAAACGAAATGGACTGCAAAGATACCGGCTGGGAAAGCGCTAATTACGTAATTTTTAGGGTTCCGTGAGTACGATGAAAATACTTTACTCATAGCTTAGAAATTATTTCTAAGTGTGGTATCTATCTTAGTGAAATAAAACAATTATAAGAGCCTGGACGCACTAGTGATAAGCCGCATTGCGATGTATCGCATATGGCTGGATGCACTTCATTTTTTACAGAAAACTCATAATTATAACATACTGTAACTGTACGGGCCGGTGGCGTGGTCGGTAAAATACTTGCTTTTCACGCCGCAGGTCGTAGGTTCGATTCCCACCCGAGACAAACATTTGTTTAAATATGTCTTGTCTTAAATATGTCTAAACATGTTTGTCCTGTGTCTGGGTGTAATTATCTATATTTAAGTATGTATTTACAAAAGAAAAGTATTTTAAGTAGTATATTACCAGTTATCTGGTTTCCATAGTACAAGCTCTGCTTAGTTTGGGATCAGATGACCGTATGTGTTAATGTCCCACCAGATTATTATTATTATTATTAAAAAAGTATGTAACTAACTATGTTGTATGTATGTAACTGTTGCAGTATACCGCACATACTAATGTGTGTCGTATGCGGTACAACGCATTCCGGTTAGCCGCTAGTGCGTTTTAAAGTTGCTCTAGTTGTATTTAAGCATTTTTTAACATTAGCTTGTAATATTCAAAAGGCAAGATAACTAAATTTTATTTTTTTGTCGATCAAAAAAAAAACGTAATTAAATAAGTTCAGTTGCAATGCAGTTGCAGTAAAGTTTCGATCAAAAAAGCCTTTTTGGTGTTACATACAACTGCTGTCAGTTACGCTCGCGTCACGTATGTGTCACGCGAGGGCTTTAGCGTGTATGTTATTTATATGACAACTAGCGGACCCCGCAGACATCGTCCTGTCCGGTAAAGCAGTGCCGCCTACCGGGTCCGAAAATAGATTACGACCAATTCTCAGACTTATCGAATATAGATATAAGATTCCCCTAAAAATCGGTCAAGCCGTTTCGGAGAAGGTTGTTTTTTTATTTTTTCTCTGCATAAGAACCATTCTCGTACTTCAAGGAATATTTAAAAAAAAGAATTAGCGATATCGGTCCAGCTTTCTCACGCGTGATGGCATGACCAAGAGAAATAGGGATTTATTTTAATACAAATATTACAAGAATACCATTTTGCACTAAGACGTAAACTTAATTGCAACGTGATTGCAACTGCACCGCAACTTGATCGGCGCGTCAAGAAATTGCGTGAATTAGCCTACTGGATTTTGAGAGAAATAAAACAATTTAACGTAGAATTGATTTTGTGTGTAATTACAATGACAAAAAACTTAGCAACTGAAGTACCTACTCAAAACTAATAATGGACAGCACGTTGCTATTTAGTTAATGTAGGCGCTTTTCAACAAACCTTGCGATACATCGGAGAATTATTTATTAATGTGTAAAACCAAAGAACTCGTGTCAATTATTTTTTAATAATCTGCAAGACGGTCTAAACAGAATTTTCATTTTCATATTCAGGAATCTTGGTTATTGGTTCTCCGGGTTTATGTCAGCACAACCGTTTGAAATGAAAAAGTTCTACAAATCTGGGCCTGGGTGACTAAATATAAAATAACGAATTACTATATTAAAAACTAGCTGCCCCGGCGAACTTCATACCGCGTATTTCTCACAATTAAAACTGTCCTTAGACTTGTTTGAATACTTTAAGACCAAAATTAGTCAAATCAGTCCACCCGTTCTCGAGTTGTAGCGAGACTAACGAACACCAATTGCTTTTTTATATAAGTTTTATCTCACCTTTTCAACCTTTACTAGACCTCCACGAACATTTCAAGATCAACATAAGATAAATCCGTTTAGCCGTTCTCGAGTTTCAGCGAGAGTAACGAACAGCAATTGATTTTTATATAGCTTATCTAGTTGCTGTAGAAAATAAGTTTTGTTAAAAAAGTGGTTTGTAATCATGAGCACTATCACGTGGCAAAATATGTTACACTAATTATGCAGTAGGTAATTACCACTCACCCTGTCTAATAATAATAATACAGTGGGACATTAACACACACGGCATTCTGATCCCAAACTAAGCAGAGCTTGTACTATGGAAACCAAATAACTATGTAATGTTACAGATCATTATGGTGTTTTAATATGTTTTCACTACCCATCAATAGATGGCGCTATAGTGCTTGTTAAAAATCGCAAGTGTTAGGTTTTTTGTGTTGAACAGTATAATTTGTTGTAATTCAATAAGCCCTTCCCCTAACCTCTTGGGGTCTATCATAGCTATCAAAATAGATCATTAAACCGTAAACGTAATCTGCGTTTCATTACTACATCCAGACACGGTTTGGCAGAGCCCTAAATCATACAGGTAATATACTACATACAATACTTTTCTTTTGTAAATACATCCATAAATATAGATAATAACACCCAGCCTCAATACAAACAGCCATGTTCATCTTCACACAAATGTCTGACTCGTGTGGTAATTGAATCCACGACCTGCGGCGTGAAAAACAAGTATCTTAATGACCACCCTCCCTGATCGTCAAACATATATACGACTAATACATACAGAACCCTTTACGATAGATCGTTCTTGACTTAGAACAGTTTAAAATGATCATTGCTCCTGGGAGTCTCCTTTTTCTGTTGTTTTCCTAGTTAGTTCTACTTTTAGACTTTTGTTTTAAATGTTACGTAATTGTTGAAGTGAGGATTGGGACGATAATTAATTGACTTAATTGCCCAAGGGCCTGTAACGGTCAGACCTTTTTAAAAAAGACATCTATCTAATAACTACGAGAAATTTGATATAATTAAGTGTCGCAGCATGTAACCTATAAACGTAGCAAGCTGTTGCCTAAACAGAGGGTTAGGTGTCACTTTAGTCACTTGTGACAGTATAAGGCATTTCAGTTGTCAAACTTACATGACGTCAACGTCACTCAGTTTATTTTATAAAAAAGATATCTATCTATCTAATACCTTTAAACAAGAAATTTTATAAAAATTAAGTGTCGCAGCGTGTAACCTATAAACGTAGCAAGCTGTAGCCTAAACAGACGGTTAGGTGTCATTTCAGTCACTTGTGATAGCATAAGGCCTGTCAGTTGTCAAACTTACAAGATGTCAATGTCACTCAGATTGCTTGTCTGTGATTGTCATTAGTCACATTAGGGGACAATGTCTTTGAGGTCGGTTGGGTGAGCACGTGGTGTGTGCAAAACGAATTTGTCCGCACAAAAAAAAGAAGTTTCATTCCATCCAAACATTTTGTGAATATTGAGGTGCTGTTAACATTGGCAGAGATATTGATTAGTTTTCTTTGGTGTTACTTTGTGTCCCATCGAGATGCAAGGGTAATAAGGTATATCTGGTGATCGCCGCCCTATGAGCTCGCCGATATATGTAAGTATACAGGCTTAGAGGCTCCAACGATTTTCATTCAATGTAATATTTTTATCTGTAATGTGTATTGCAGATAAAAATAGTTACTTCTGTGTAACTAAGTTCATCAAACTCAATTGATCCTTTAATCATAAAAATAAGAAACAGAGTTACATTCATATGGTTACTGGTTGCGTGGACCTAAATAATTCAGAAGGTTGTAGTTCGCGTCATTTTCAGGTTTTTGAAGTTTATTTTAAAACGAGCTTCCACCAGCGAATTCGCCTGCGAGGTCACTGTTTCACCCCGTTTGGCTGCGGAGCAGAGAAACGGAGAAATATTACCCAATAGAATTGCAATAAATCTCGATCGAAGGACCAATTTCCAAACAATTTCACCAGAGAAAATGGTTCGAATATACCACCTGCGTGGGACCTAGTGCCTAATTTACTTGTACCAGAACAAAATCTACTCAGAATTCAATACTACCTAATCATTTTAATTAAAAAGTTAGGACGTTAAATAACTCAGTCCTCTCGTGATGGCATAAAAATCTAAAATGATATCAGTTTTATAGTTTTATTGAAATGTTCACACTCAATGTGTGACGTCAGGCACATTACACCATTTCCGTGCGAAGCTGAGGCAGTTAGTTAATAATAAATCAAATTTATTTACAGATCTATCAAGCAGAGTAATATTAATATCAATTCCTACATCTGTTTCGTTGGTAATTATTTGGAGACATGATGATTTGTTACTACTCTCATGTCTGAGAGTGACGGACGCACGTTTAAATTAATATTTGTTGCTGTAGGTATGTTACACTGTAACACGTATTTTATAATATGAGCACGTTGAACCGAACATATTAATACTGCACCTCGCGGTATCGCACACAATTTTTTAATATTAACGGGAGTGTCGGCTAATGACGTAATGTTTATATAAATTAATACTCTGGGACATTAACACACACTCCCCCGATCCCCTAAACCTAAAGTGTCCGGCAACGTCCTGAGCCGAAGTTCGTCCCCACATGGGGAGTCCTCATGGCAGTTGCTACAGTACTTGATCGGTTCGCCGAAAAAGTCCGGTGAAACAATAAAGGCCCTTCCGACCGATTGGGTTAGGTTATCCGCAAAAGAAAAACATTAACACACACGGCCATCTGATCTCAAACTAAGCAGAGCTTGTACACACGGTTACACATTAAGCTGTACAAAACCAATATAAACTGACCTCTCGTTCTACAGAAATCATATACAATGTGAAAGCAGCTCATACTATGGGTTTCAAATAAGAATAGGATTGGAAGTCCGCCATATTGGACTGGAATGCGCAACAACTTCACATTTTTTAGTACAGTGAGCAAAAATGTTTGTTTGATATTATAATATCTTAGAGATAAAATAAAATAAAAATGCGTATATCTTATTGCCTTTTAAGTAAGATTGGACATTTGGAGGCGAATATTTAGATACGAACATATTTTATTAACTTCCGACGACAAAAATCGCAGTTATAAGCTAAAACGTGTGTTTTTATCCGTGTATATATATTTGTGTGCAAGTTTGTGGTATTCTAGCGCGTAAATTTACTTAGGTAGGTAGTTGCATTGTCACTAAATACTAGTGTAAAGTTTTCACATAAACACTTTTCCATACATTTCAAAATAATATTATTGTCTGTGGTTTGACATTTTGTGCTGGCGCTACTTTTGCTTGGTTTTTGGTACGAAGTTAGCCGCGAGTCCGGTCCTATTCTTATTTGAAACGCATAGTACTGGAAATGTATAGCTTGATGTGTAGTCGTGTGTACTATGTCAACCAGATAACTGGTAATATACTACATATAATACTTTTCATTTATAAATACATACTTAAACATAGATAATTACACCCAGACTCAAATAGACGTGTTCAACACACAAATGTCTGACTTGTGTCGGAGTCAAAACCACGACCTGCGGCGTCAAAAGCAAATATCTTACCTACCACGCCACCGACCCGTGAAATGTAAATTACTAGTGAAAAAAACCGGTACTTTGTAGCAATTTATGTAGAGTTAAAATAGCTCTGCTAACTTAAAATAATATTACCCATTTTTCTGACATATGAAATAACCTAATAGGTTGTAGGGGCGTAGGTACGTTTGAGACATAAATTTTCAGTTCTTGAAATTATATATTCATCCAGAACCTCTGTCAGACTGAAATATGTCCCTAATGTGGGTTAAACCTAACAAATGTCTCAACAGATCAACTTACACATACATACACGTATTCACAGTAATATTACAAACTAGCTTCCGCCCACGGCTTCCCCTGATACTTATTGGAATAGAAAGTAGCCTATGTTTTAATCCAAACTTTAATCTATCACCATGCTAAATTTCATCCAATTCCATCGAGTAGTTTTTGCTTGACAAAGTAACAAAAATCCATATATTTTTACAAACTTGCGCGTTTTAATATTAATAAAGTGCATAAGTAACTATCCGCGTCTTTCTGTTGTAAAGTCTTATTTTAAAAACATCAGCAACCTCTTAGGAGTAGATACCTGATAATAATATCGTAAGCAACAATTTTTGTTCTATAGCTTTTGATGATTTGGCAGTATTTTGGCAAACACAACTAATATTAGTTCATTTCCCGCTTGAACCTTTAACTAAACTATGAACGGAATGTAAATATATACTGCCTACAACCCTATAACAGGATAGTTATCTGGAGAAGTTGGTAAATTTTTTTTTGAATGCATGTCCCCGTTATGGTCATTTAAATTGTCATGTGTTGTTATTGTTGGAGTGCCCGATTGTGGGATACTGGAACGCGGTGCACAGAGCCAGAGTTGCCCTGTTTAATATTATGTAACTAGGTACTTTATTCACTAACATAGCTTTAAGTGTACTTACTAACAATCTATGGATGTACTCTGTATGGATGTGCTCCGAAATAAATGTTTATTATTATTATTATTATTATAGTATTGTATGAGATAAAACCTGTGAGCCAGAAGTATATTTTGTCAGTCATTTCCTTTAAAACGATAACTTATGAAATGCTCCAGATATGGTTAACATTTAGCATACTTAATTCTATATCGCAATGTTTTACAATTTTATTGAAGGTGCGATTTGTATGACGCTATTCTATTCAAAAAAGGTTAAACCAAACACCATAGCCTTGACGTGGGGTAAGAAAGGTGTGAAAAGGGTCCACCATACGTCCCTTGCGTCAAATTATTGTCAACCTCTGGGTATTCAAAAGAAACTGTATATGTAGGTATCTATAATTGAAACTTGCATTACTTGAAATAAAACTACTTTGTAATGGATTTTATCCCGGTTTGTAGAGATTTTATATCCCGACGTTTCAAAGTTTTTTCAGACATCATGATCACGGGTGGACATGGTATTTGACGTTCCAACTTGATTACTGACTACCTACCTCCTAACATTATTTAAGTTGCGTTCTGAGCTAAGGAAATTGAGCTCATAGTGACTTGAAGTCTGAGTGGATTTTGGTTGGGTTTTAGTACAAGTAAATTAAGCACTAATTCCCAAGCAGACGGTTTATTCCAACCGTGTTTTCTATTTACATTAGGTTGTTTTCTAATTTCTATAGCCTCACGGATTATCTATCTTTGGAAGGATTTAAGAAAATACTTGCATTTTGGTCATGTGTTCATCGCTTCAACCCTTTGTAGTGTCCAACTGCTGGGCACGGGTCTTCTTTCAACTATATTTTACTAGGTAAAATTTCGTCAATACAAAGAAACAAAAAAAAAGCATATTTACGGTTAAATTGAGAAGCCTCCTCCATTTTTGGAAGTTTGTTAAAAAGAAAATAAACCTAAGGATTGTCTAAACCGTCTGATAAGCATACACTTATTTTTTGTCATAACCTAACAACCTCATTTCCCGCCATCGCGGCAGACTCTAACGAACTGTCACATTTTCCCGCCGAAATGAGCGTGTCCATAATTACATTGAGTCCCCTGTACCATGTTATACCTCGAGGATATACAATATATAACATCTGACCCGCAAGGGCTGTATCGCAAGAACCGTAATAAGTAGATTACAAATTTCTTGTAAGATCGTCCGGGTCGACTTTTGTAGAAACAGTGTACTTAATAAATGAGCTGTAGTCGTATGCTTTGCCCAAAGGGTTGTTTACTACCTCTTCAGTAAAATGTGGCTTACCCCTAGTTTCTTAGTGCCTAAGTTTGATCCCCGGTCGTGCCTAACGTGCCCAGTCGTGTCGTAGTGTGAATTATTTTAAGAAAAACAACAGGAAACCGGCATGTCTGCGAACTTCGAGGACATTTGTGTGACATCCACTGACGTCGCGTCCAGTCCTATACTTATTTGAAACGCATAGTAATAAATCGTATAGGTTCAAAATGAAAATTCTACACAAAATTCGATGCGAATATAGCCACACCATCGTCAAATAATAATAAAGCTCGGAAGCCTATTCTATAATGCGGATATCCTTATTCTGATGTGTGATGTATGTAGGGGATAAAAAAGAGAGATTTACACCGACCAAGACGCAAACAGACACTGTAGTGATTGATGACGTGTATGTTTCGACACGGCGTTTATGGGAATAATGGTAGGAACGCTAGAATAAATAAATATTCCGTGACACACACGGTCATCTGGACCCAAGCTAAACAGAGCTTGTGTTATGGAAACCAGATAACTTGTATATACTATACAAGTTATTCTTTTCTTATGTAAATATATACTTTTCGGTACAGGGGCCGATCAGAGGGATAGTCCTCGCCAGAAACTTATTGAGTGGGTGTGGTTACGAGCAGCAAAGTTATCTTAATCACACTATTAATTTGTTACGAAATGTAAAACTAATACAACGAGTGGTAAGACAGTTCCTAGACCGATGTTGGTCGCACGGACGTCTGTAGAGAACTGGGGCACACAGTTCGTGTAGCGACAATCCCCACTCGTCGCCCGTGCGGACCTCAGGCTAGACTCTGTCGAGCGTGTCGACCCGACGCGCTGCCGCCTCGCTGTCAAGTATGCTACTGTACTAATGACTTCTCCGACACGGCCATCCTGCGAGACACACGTCTCTGTGTGTTATTCTGAAACAATATTCAACACACAGTATCACATAGTTCAGTCACGCCTGGCCTACTAATCTAGAAGGAACAAGTTCCTGGCTTTAGATAAAGATAAAGATAAAGATTTCCAGAAATCCCCAAATTTAACAAAACTCTAAACTTTTTTTTTTTAAATAAAATAAGGAAAACCTGTTTACTAAAAATCAATGAACAATCAATATCACTTATTCAGTTAAATCGCTTCAATATCAAAATCAGAAACTCAAAGCACAACTGACTACTAAAACTTACACTCTCACACAAGAGACAATCACTTACAATAAGTAAACTAATTTAAGCTCTGCATATGACCATTGGCTACACATAGCCCAGTAACCTCCAGTTACTCAACTTTATGCGAACCCCCACGGGAACGCCGAGTCTCCCCTGGACTCACGGTTTCCCAAGAAACCCGACCTCTGCCGGAGTTGACTGCACTACCGCGTACTCACGGACTACTACAAAGTAGTAGATGCCGATTTCTACTGAGCTACGGCTACACGACAACCTCCGGTACGGCCCAATCATTATGCAAGCTTAAACAATCTTGTCGTCGTCATCACGACTACTTTACTCTACCTCAATTTCGTCAGTTATACTTTGATACCGGATATTTTTGCAAGCTTTCATGTGCGTATTTGTAGGTACAGGTACAATGTAGTGCTTTTAAATTATAACGGTCACTGTCAAAAACTTCTATGACCTCGGACGGTCCTTTAAATTTGGGATCTAACTTTGTATGATTACACTACTTGTTCATAATCAAAACAAACTCTCCCATTGAAAAATTATTGACCTTTACCTTTATCTTGTCGAATTTACTTTGTTTTCATAGAATGCGGCCCTATCTATATTGCGTAAATCGTCATGAATTACTTCTTTCACTCGTGGCGCTTTTGGTCCAAAATTAGGCACTTACTTTTTTTTTATTATCTTAAAATAGGCCTGCGCTTGACCACAACCTGCCTGATGTGAAGCAATGCTGCAATCTACGATGGAACGCACTTACCCAGTAAATATCGATTCACTCGTGACCTGAAGACCGGCAGACTATAGCTATCGAGAAACATAGACGCCGGCAGCGAATCCCACAAACCGGCAGTTCGCACAGTGAAAGTGGAAACAAAGCGCTCCGTGCGTACCCCTGGAACTTCCACCATATAACGGCGGCGCACAGCCACACCTCCAATTGTCCAGTGGAAGAACGGGAATGGGGGAATAAGATTGTTTAATCCCAACGCACACTTTCCGAAGTGTGTCCGGTAAAAGACCGAAAGACCACCAACCATGCGGCGATGCTCGAGGCTTTGCAATTTAGCCTTGACGAGGGATTCGTTGCTAATAAGCCTCTTGGCTCGCGTTTCTATAGACTCCAATGCCTTGAGTTGGTATTTAGCTGACCCATCCTAAAGATGCGAGCAGTACTCTATGCATGAGCGAACTTGTGCTTGATATAGCTTGAGCATCTGTTTTGGCGTGAAGTACTGACGTATTCGCGAGGACACCTAGCTTTTTGGCAGCAAGTTGAGCCATGGGCTCAATGTACGGGCCAATTAAAGGTCGAAGTCATATTAACGCCAAGAAGCTCAAGGTGGACTGTTATAGGCACGGATACACCTTGAAAAGTAAGAGCCAATTGAAATGGCATTATTTTTTTAGCAGATAATAGACACGCCTGGGTTTTAGCAGCACTACACTTGACTAGATTGGCGTCACCCCAGTCGGAAACAGCTTTGAGAGATAAGTTGAAGCGCTCAACCATAGCCTCCCTAAGAGACTGGATCTCAGCAGTCTAACTGTCTGAAGTATGCGACTAAGCCTATAAACTGTCTTATCTTAGCTATAGTGAAAAGTTAAATTACCCAGTGAAATAATATTTGCATGCAATAACTCATCTACACGCTCACGATCGTTTTTCTTTCTTCCGCACTAAAACGATACGGTCATTTTTGAGCAACCAAATAAGATTCAACTAAGCGAAAAAAAACAAGCTCACCTATAGTTACGCATGTCAGCGACATACCAGTTGTTAAATAATCTAAATAACGAGACTACACATAGACATTAGCCAATTTATGTTCTCGCGAAACGTGATTGTCAACAACGGTAAAACAATTTATCGAGGGTAAATCATTATTATTAAACAGTTCGGTGGTACTCACTGATAATTGTAAATTACAATCGTTATATCGAGAACTTTTCAAATTTTAAAATGAGTCGCGGTCATACTAAAAATAAAACCTTGCAACAATACTTCGCGGCCTAATATCATATCACTTCGTAAAAAATATCACTACATCAGGCATAACGTACAATAAAATCTCGATTAAATTATTGATTTCAACAAAACAAATAATTTAAACAATGCCAAGTATGCTTGACTGACCCTTTAAGGTTACAACATTTGTACTCTTTTACCACTACTTTTACTCTATTTAATGAGTGAACACTCGGCACCGGAATCTTAATAGAAAAAGAACGACTGACCTTGATGTTTAAAAGTTCGTCCCGGTGGATCAGCCACGCACACGTCGAATCTCACGTGTCGCTTGCTGCGTGAAACCTTGACACCTTCACTTCCATTAGAGCACCGGGTAGAGATGTGTCCTTTTGTTTACGTCGTCAGCTGTCACCAGTCCCGTCATTTTATTTTTCACGGCGGCGTTGCGTAATTTCAGTTAGATGATCGTTTTTGTCCGGATCCACTTCTGATTTCGGTACAGGGGCCGATCAGAGGGATAGTCCTCGCCAGAAACTTATTGAGTGGGTGTGGTTACGAGCAGCAAAGTTATCTTAATCACACTATTAATTTGTTACGAAATGTAAAACTAATACAACGAGTGGTAAGACAGTTCCTAGACCGATGTTGGTCGCACGGACGTCTGTAGAGAACTGGGGCACACAGTTCGTGTAGCGACAATCCCCACTCGTCGCCCGTGCGGACCTCAGGCTAGACTCTGTCGAGCGTGTCGACCCGACGCGCTGCCGCCTCGCTGTCAAGTATGCTACTGTACTAATGACTTCTCCGACATATAATAGATATTTAGATAGGAGCAGCGGTGGCGCAGTGGTACGGGCCTCGCCTTAGAAATATAAGGTCGCGGGTTCGAATCCCAGTCGTGCCCACACATCTTTGTGTGAATTGTTTCATCGCTGCTCAACATAGGTGAAGGAAAACATCGTGAGGAAACCGGCATGTCTAAGAACTAACCATTCGAGGACATGTGACATCCACCAACCCGCACTTGGTCAGCGTGTATGGATTAAGGCCTAAACTCTCTCAACTAGTAAGATAGCTGAGAGAAGACCCGTGCCCAACAGTGGGACACTAAAAAGGGTTGAATAAAAGTGACAAGTGAAGTGAATAGATATTTACACCCAGACTCGACACAAACACAAATGTTCATCACTAATGTTTGTCTCGGGTGGGAATCGAACCCACGATCTGCGGCGTGAAAAGCAAGTATCTTACCGACAGCGCGACCGGCCCGTTATGTAGAATAGAGT
The DNA here is from genome assembly GCA_936450015.1 of Meganola albula. Classification (NCBI taxonomy): domain Eukaryota; kingdom Metazoa; phylum Arthropoda; class Insecta; order Lepidoptera; family Nolidae; genus Meganola; species Meganola albula. Next base: position 3,255,725 of record OW388157.1, on the reverse strand, counting down.
AGACATTACACGCTATAGCTAGGCAGTCCATGAAATGAAATGAAATGAAGAAATGCTTTATTTTGTTTGAGACGCGAGTCTACATAAAAGCAGTCCTATTTCTTTTCCCACCGTGCAGTGAATGAATGGCAACTACTAAGTATTCGAAATGAAGTGATCCGACAGAGAACCAGAGTAATCGACGTAGCTCACCGGATTAGTAAGCTGAAGTGGCAGTGGGCCGGTCATATCTGCCGCAGAACCGACAGCCGTTGGGGTAAGCGAGTTCTTGAGTGGAGACCACGTATTGGCAAACGTAGCGTAGGACGCCCTCAGACTAGGTGGATTGACGATCTTTGCAAGGTGGCTGGTAAGAGCTGGATGAGAGTAGCCGCGGATCGTGCTCAGTGGCGTGCTTTAGGAGAGGCCTATGTCCAGCAGTGGACTAGGATAGGCTGATGATGATGATGATGATGATGATGAAGTATTCATAAACGTCTTATAAGCTTATAACTTAAATAGGTTTATAATTCGTTTGTCGTGGTCTGACATCTTGACATTTATAAGCGCTAAGATGTTTTTTTTTTTATCCTATTAAAGGCTTGTGCTTGACCACAATATGCCTAATGTGAAGCAATAATTGGACGGCGCTTACCCAGTAAATACCTAAGACAGGTAGATTATACATAGTTATTGGGAAACATAGATGCCGGCAGCGAATCCCACAACTTGGCAGTTTGCTCAATAAAAGTGGTTGCAAAGCGTTTTGTGCGTACCCGTGGAATTTCCACTATATATCGGTGGCGCATAGCCGTACCTCTATATGTCCGTTAAAAGAACGGGGACGGGGGAGTAAGATTGTGTAATTCCAACGCACACTCTCCGAAGTGTATCCGATAAAAGACCGAAAGACTAGCAACTATGCGGCTTTGGTTGAGGCTTTGCAGAGTTGGTATTTAACTGACTCATCCCAAAGATGCGAGCTTCACTCCATGCATCAACGAACTTGTGGTTGATAAAGCTAAAGCAAGCATCTGTTTCGGCGTAAAGTACTGACGCATCTTCGAGAGGATACCTAAGCTAGGTATCCTTTCGAAGGTGCATCAGTATAATTGATGAAAGGTGTTGATGATTGATGATTTATGGTGATTGATGATGATTGATGATGATGGATGATGATTGAAGAAAATTGATGATGATATATGATAAATGTTTTGTAATACGTATCTACAAATGTTTTATTGATCTTTTTTAAAAGTGACTATACTGGTACAGGGCACAGTCATAAGACTTGATTGTTTCGTTCGAAACAGTAAAATCCTACGACCTCAAGTTTTAAGCCAACTTAATAAACTTTCAACTGACTTTAGAAAGAAGGAAGTTCTTAATTCAACTGTATGTTTTATTTCTAATGGCACGCGATAATTCCGCTAATTAAAGATAGATTTTGATAATCTTATTTTATTTCAAAGGGTAAACTTTAAAAGTGATCACATCAAAATTTTATCGAAACAGGTGGAGTGGGCTTTGAGTTATTGTTAAAAAATTAATCGGTTCGTATTTTTTTAAACAGTTATTGTGTAGATGATTGACTGTACATTCAGTATTCAAATTCAAATTCAAATTTATTTATTTGTGAACATTTGATTACATATCGCTATGTTTAGCCTATCAGGCATACAAATTTACACATACTAAATTAAAAAAATATTAAATTAAATCAAGTAAAATTTAATTATGTCAAATTAAATCATGTCAAATTAAATCATGTCAAATTAAATAATGTCAAATTAAATCATGTCAAATTAAATCATGTTAAATTAAATTAAATTACATACATTCTAAATAAATCGGACACCTTACCCGCTTAGCAAGAATTCACCAACAGAATAATAAGCTTTTTTAATCAGTAAGTCTTTTAGCATGCATTTAAATTTGTTAATATTTTTCTCGGTTCTTATCATCTTGGGTAAGTTATTATAGATTTTTGGAGCCATTCCCAGAAAGCTTTTTGAGTACAACGCTGTTTGATGAGGCATAACGTAAATTTTGTCTTGGTGACGTGCACTAATCGGAGTTTTAAATAAATTGATGTGTTTTTTAACGAACATTGCTACTTCAAATACGTATAAGGATGGAAATGTCATGTATTCTTTTTATATATAAAACTAGCTGCATCGGCAAACTTCGTATCGCGTATTTCTCACCTTATAAACCTTCTTTGGACCTTATTTTTCTTTTCTGGGGGAGAAATCCTTTATAGATCCTCCGTCTCGATTAGGTGCAGGACCGAAGGGTAGGTAAACTTTCCTTGGACCCGTACAAACATTTCAAAACTTAAATCATCTAAATTGGGTCTGCCGTTCTCGAGTTTTAGCAAGCAAAATTAAATCAACTCTAAATTCAAAACACTCTGAGCTCAGTTTGCTTAAATCGGAACGCAACATAAATAATAATGTTTGTAGGTAGTCAGTAATAACTGTGATTAGCTAATTAATTTTCTACGTCAAATACCTCAGTCCACCCGTGACTATGAAGTCTGAAAAGACTTTGAAACGTCGGGGTCTAAAATCCAAAATAAACCACGATAATATCCGTTATAAAATAGTTTATTTCAATGTGTGATATTCGCGTAAATCAAAGAAAATAATACAAATATAATCACGTCCATTTATTTTATTTATAAGGATGAATTGTCGTTTGTTTTTCGCGCTAAAACTCACGAACGGCAAAATGATTTGGCTGCTCATGGTCTTAAAGTACTTATACCATAGGCCGACCGTTTAACTCGCGTATCGCCTATCGCCAAGATTCTGACTCCTCAAGCTGCTCAGACAGTGACGATGATTCAAGCGATATGGATATTAGTGACGAATAATCTTACATTACTTTATCTGTGGTTAAATAGGTCTATAAGAGATTTAATTAATGTTTTATGATTTTGTACCTCAGATGGCGATACGCGAGTTAAACGGTCGGCCAATAGTCTAAGGAAGGTTAGAAAGAGAGATACGCGATACGTAGTTTGCCGGGGCAGCAATGACATTACTGTATAAAGTTGTTGTGAAAAAACCTACATTACATAAAGAAATCTAATAAAAGGCGACGCTAACATTTGTGGCTTGTGGCGATAAAAACTAAAATGAAGATATAAACAACATTGTTCTATAAGCTGCTAACAACAGATTTACGGAAAAACTGGATTTGAAAAGAAATCTAAAAAAACAAGCAAATATTTGGTCAAATCTTTTTAATATTTTGTAACAGGATGGATGGATGTTTGTTACTCTTTCACGCAAAAACTTCAGGACGGAATTGGATGAAATTTAGCACCGAGATATATTAAGGTCTGGATTAACACATAGGCTATTTTTTATTTCAATAAGTACCACGCGGACAAAGCCGTGGGCGGAAGCTTGTAATATAATACTTTATTGACACAACGCCTCCAATTACAATATTTACTATATGACGGGCCGGTGGCGTGGTCGGTAAGATACTTGCTTTTCACACCGCAGGTCGTGGGTTCGATTCCCACCCGAGACAAACATAAGTGATGAACATTTGTGTTTGTGTCGAGTCTGGGTGTAAATATCTATTATAAGTACATATTTACAAAAGAAAAGTATTATATGTATAGTATATACCAGTTATCTGGTTTCCATAACACAAGCTCTGCTTAGCTTGGGACCAGGTGACCGTGTGTGTTAGTGTCCCAGAATATTTATTTATATTTATTTATTTATATAACAAGAGGATACAATAGTTATAGGGGCACAAAAGTTAAAATCTACTAGAATTTTACTGTCTTTTGTAAAAATGAAACTCATGTAACAGCAATTTTCTAGTGCTATTTAGTATTTTTCTGAAGCTCGGTTAAATTTTACTTACAATGGGTTAGCTGTTGAGCAGCGGTGGCGCAGCGATAAGGGCCTCGCATTAGATTAATAAGGTCGTGGGTTCGATCCCCAGTCGTTCCCACACATCTTTGTGTGAATTCTAACATTGCCGATGCATAATATCGGTGAAGGGAAACATCGTGAGGAAACCGGCATTTCTAAGAACTTATTCTTCAAGGACATATCTTGTGATATCCACCAACCCGCACTTGGCCAGCGTGTCTTGATTAAGGCCTAAACTCGCTTAACTAGTAAGATAGTTGAAAGAAAACCCGTGCCAAAAAGTGGGACAGTAAAATAAGGGTTGAAGTGGGTTAGCTGTTAACGTTTTTTTAAAAGCTAGTGTTATGGATGATTTTATATATTAGTCGAGCGGAGTAAGCCGTCCGATTGGGCTATACTGTGCCCTGAAGGTCGCGGGTTCGATTCCCGCACCGGACAATATTTGTGTAACAACAAAAATTTGTTTCGGTGTCTGGTTGGTTGAGGGACTACCCTCCGTGCCTCAGAGAGCACGTTAAGCTGTTGGTCCCGGTTGTCATGTAACACATCTGTGACAATCGTTAAATGTATTCAGAAGCTAATATAATCTGACACCTGGTCTAACCATCTCTGCTACTGGTTCTCTACGGGTTTCGAGGTGTGACGGCAGTCGCTCGTATAATTCTGGTAGCTAGCCGCATCCGGTTAGACTGGGAGCCGACCCCAATAGAAATGGGAAAAGGCAAGGGGAATGATGATGATTAAGTAAAATATGAGTCGGAGTTTTAATTTTTTAATTTAGGAATTGCTATTTTAAGTCACATCTAGTAATATTTGATGCTTGTAAGTACTTTATAAATTCTTTCACATTGTAGTGAGTCAATTTTTCTTGTGTTCTGTGTAATATTGTTGTAATACTGTGTTTTTATTTGTCGATAAAGCATTTTAATATTTTTTGTATGTATGTATGCTGTATCTTATACATAAAACTTAGGGGAACAAAAAACCACGGGTACGCACAAAGCGCTATGCTCCCACTTTCATTCTGCGAACTGCCTAGTTGTGGAATTCGCTGCCGGCATCTATGTTTCCCGACTGCTCAATATAGGTGAAGAAAACATCGTAAGGAAACCGGCATTTCTAAGAACTTATTCTTAAAGGACATGTCTTGTGACATCCACCAACTCGCACTTGGCGAGCGTGTGTGGATTATGGCCTAAACTCGCTCAAATCGTAAGATAGTTGAGAGAAGATCAGTGCCCAGCGGTGGGACACTAAAATGGGTTGCAGTGATAATCTGCCTGTCTTCAAGTCTAGAGTGATTCGGTATTTACTAGGTGAGCGCGTCCTAACGTAGACTGCATCATTGCTTCACATCAGGCATGTTGTGGTCAAGCGCAAGCCTATTATAGGATAAAAAAGTCATACGCTCCAAAACGGGCATAGTGGAGATGGGCTACCAGTCCGCAAAGCTAAAATGGGATGGGGCTGGTCACATTTATCATATGCATCGAGACAGATGGGCCCGTATCACGACGCAGTGGATTCCTGGAGACGGTCGTCGTCTCCAAGGAAGACCACGGAAACGATGTTGTGAAGATCTGAGCTCGTTAATTGTTACTTGAACGGAAGAAGCTAGCAATAGTGACGGTTGGAATATGGGGGAGGCTTTTGCCCAGCAGTGGGACATTACAGGCTATTAAATAAAATGTTTGTAAGTTAAGCCATCATTTAGGGAGTTGTTTCTTATAAAACATTCCATGAATATTCGTCAAGATTTTTTTAAATAACAATTTTTTATTATTCTTCGATAGGCTGGCGCTTGCCTACAACTTACCTGATATTAAGCAATGATGTAGTCTACGATGGAACGCGCCAGTTCAGTATTCACTCGTAATTACGAATGATTATCGGTGAGAAGGTGGCAGTGGAATGAGGCTCCATATGGTTAAAAACCTTAAAGGAGCAACAATTCCGACCCACCCTCACTGCATGGTGTCACCAGACATCGCACTTGGCGGTGCAGCTTTGTCTGGTGGGTGGTCACTAACCACGGCCGAAGTCTACCGCCAGTTGATTGACACCTGATTTGCACCACCCGAGGACCACGTGTGGAGATTCAATTAAAGGTGTACACCCACGGACGAAGGTGAGTCAGCTCCCAAAATTGTTTTAAAAACAATTGTTTTAGAGTTAAGCAATAATTTGCATTTAGCGTAAATTATTCAATACTACTAGTACTTATTGAGATATGTGTTAATCCAGACCATAATCTATCTCTGTGCTAAATTTCATCCAATTCGACGACGGCCAGTGGCGTGGTCGGTAAGATACACGCTGCAGGTCGCGGGCTCGAATCTCACACAGTTCAGACATTTGTGTGATGAACATGTCTGTTTGTCTGGGTGTAATTATCTATATTTAAGTATGTATTTCCAAAAAAAAATAATAATAACAAAAAATAATTTAATATTATTAATAAAATGTTTTATTGTGAACCCACGAAATTCAGCGTAGCGGTCAGTATCACTAACCACTGCGCCACCAGACCAGTCATTGATGCAAACTACATGAAAAAATATTTTGTAAATCGATCCCTCCTACGTATATTGTGGTAACCCACAAAAAGTCGATTTTTGTTTTATTTCAAAAATAATGTATTTTTAGTACTATAAAATCAATACAAAAATAATTTTGAAGATATTCTTAAGGCAAGTCTATTTTTTAGGCGGTATAATATAGTAATTACTAAATGTAACCGGCGCGAAATATCGCGACAACCAAAGCGACAGTTAACGCGGAACGCGGGGGGCTCTTCACTGATCGCGCGCGCATCGCATGTGTTAGTAACGATTGTTCGCGCCGGTCGATGCCACGCGTGCCGTGTGTTCGCTCTGATTTCGTGTAACCGTTATTATTCGAATTTAAAATTCTGTGGTAACAATGAATAGTGGTAGGAATTCGAAAATTTCATCAAGGTCTAAAACTATATTTAATTTAGCCGTCAAAAGAGCTGAGCTCAATGAAGATAATGAAGAAAATCCAGGTAAATAATATGTATTTATGTAAATGATTCCTTATTACTAGATTACTAAATATATTTTTTCATTATTTTATTCTTATGAGGAACAGAAAACTACATTTACGTGTATAAATTGTATATTTCATTTTCTCCGGTGTGTTTTATCGTTAGGAATACTTACAATAATATACATCGGAAGTCAGTGTATTTATTTTGTCTTAAGTGATACTTGCTACAGTTTACATGGGAATAGTTAAGTAATATTTATATTGTAAAAATACTTACTATATTTTACGCCGTGAAACATAAATTAAAAAAACAGTATGTAATACTTACCATATTTTACTTTGCATCGATAAAAACATACGATACATTACGTGACGTTTAATCGTAGATTCTTTGTATAATACATTAATTTTTGTTGGTTTCAGAATCTCCGTTAGCCCCAGGTGCTGATATAGAGGCCATAAATAATTTAATGGACATATTTGATGACTCTGCCAGTTTAACCACTGCTCGTGACTTTGAGGGAATTAACAGTACAGTACATGTCTACGCTGATACGATAATTAACACTTTCGTCCAATCTTCTGACGAATCAATCCCAGACAGTATGTAAAGATTTTATTTTTAATTTTTAAAACTTTTTATAAAAAATATGGTGTATTGGTGTGACTTTACTGAATCTATTCTTATAAATAAAATTTCAACCAAATGGGTTCGACTCTCATAATCGTGCGGGTGCTTTTTAATAAAGGGATTTTGGGCTGTTAACTAATATTATTTTTGTTTTGCCCTTCAAGCCACGGTTACTTGCACGAGATTGCTATTAGTGAAAAGGCTGGCGATTATACAATTAATGCTTGTCATTACTGCACCCTCTTTATGTATCATCTCTGTTAAAAATCTGCAATAAGGAGTTCATCTATTTTCTTTGCATGCTTAATTTTCTTCTATTTCAGGTTACACTGCTAAGTCTATTCAAGAACGTTACATTCCAGCTTCAGAAAGTGATGTTTCTTTAAATGAAGATCCTACCTTGAACACTCCATGTCCTTCAATAAATTGCGAAAATATTGTCTCCATAGAATCACCTATTTTATCAGAAACTAGCTTTGCTTCCACTCCTCAAGTAAATACCCCACTCTCGTGCTCGTCTGCAAATACTACACCTGTTTCCAACAAAAGGAAACCACGGAAAGATAAAGGAAATATTAGGAAGAAGCATGTTTCGGAATGGATCGATGTGAAAAGGAAAGCTTTAAGAAATACAGGAAAGGAATATAAAAGTCGAAACGGTACTACGAGGCCTCAAAAGGCAATGGGTCTACCATGTCCGCAAACATGTCGCATGAAGTGCCGTGAGAAGATCAGCGAGCTACAGCGCTTAAATATATTTACGAGCTTCTGGGAATTAGGTAACCGATATATGCAGTGGAGTTACGTCGCGAATTTGATTACTAAACAAGGAAAACGAAGAGTTTACACTGATAGACCATCCAATCGTAAATATACATTAAAATAAAAATTACCAGGACCAAACTTTATTAATGTTTCCTATATTGATGTATGTAAGAAAATGTTTTTATCTACGTTTTCAATAAGCGAACAGTTTGTTTATACATCTTTAAATAAAATAGATACTACAACTGGTGTTTTGACCCCTGACCAGAGAGGCAAGCATAAAAATCGTATAGTTAAGATAACTGAAGATATGAAGAAAAGTGTGTGTGACCACATAAAGTCTTTAGCACCAGTAGAGTCTCACTACATTCGGAAAAAATCCACGAAGCTATATTTAGATAGCAATTTGACTTTTCACAGATTATTTCAATTATACAACGAATGGTTTGATTCGACAATATACTCCACTAGAGCAACTGAAAGGCAATACCGTGATTTGGTTAATGAAAATTTTAAGCTAAGTTTATATGTACCCAAAAAGGATAGATGTGATCAGTGTCACATATTTGATAATAAAGATAACCCATCCCATGAGGAAAAGGAAATTCATCAAGCACATCTCAACAACAAGAATATTGCACGCGAAATAAAAAACGTTCACAAAACTGAGGCGAAAAAATCACAAGGTCAAATTGTGACAGCAACATTTGATTTTCAAAAAGTTTTGAATGCACCTAGCGGCGACGGTGTTAGCATTCTATATTATAAGAGAAAATTATCTGTTTTCAATTTTACTTTATTTGACTTAGGCTTAAAAGAAGGTACTAACTACATGTGGCACGAGGGGCAAGGCAAACGAGGCGCTAATGAGGTAGCAAGTTGCTTATTAGAGTTTGTAGAACGCAAAGTAGAGAATGGTTGTAAAGATTTCAGATTTTTTTCAGACAATTGTGCGGGTCAAAACAGGAACAGGATTGTATATGCTTTCTATTCATATATTTCTAATAAAAATAAAATAAATGTAACACACACTTTTTTGGAGAAGGGCCATACACAAACAGAAGGCGACAGTGTTCATGCGCTAATAGAGAGAGGCTCAAAAAATAAAATAATTTATACACCATTAGAATGGTATAGCTTGGTGCGGTGGGTTAAGCAAGACGGCCGTCCTTATATAGTCAAGGAAATGTGCTATTCAGATTTCTTTGATTTCAAACAACTATTGCTAGGTCGTAATTGGTCTAAAAATATAAACGGACAAAAAATTGAGTGGAATAAAATAAAACAAGTACATGTGAAATATGATGAACCTTTAAAAATATATTATAAATATGATTTATCTAGCAATGAAAGTTTTACGCTTGCTCTTAATACCAATACTAGAGCAAAAAATAAATGTAACTTGATCTCTATTCCTTCACTATATAAAGGACCGCTGCCAATACCTAAAGCCAAAAAAACTGACTTAGATAGCCTTTGCCAAAGTGGTATTATACCTAAAACATACCAAGATTACTTTAAAAGACTTCCTTTTACCGAAGAACGTAATGATTGCTCATCATCTGATACAGACTCTGACTAAATTTTTTTTGTTGTTGTCTTTATTTATATTGTTTCGTATTTTTATCTTTTACAAGTGTGTAAGCTCCACTAGATAATTATGTTTTAATTGTGTTATTATAGTTACTTTATAATTGTTAGAAGACTGATGGAACTGTTGATCTCAATCATAAATCTATAAAGTTTAAGAGTTTTTGATTTGTAGGAAAAAAGATATCGAACATAGTTACTAGTAATTGCTTAGTTATAGTTTCAACTTCCAAATTGTTTGTTTCTTATAACTTTTTATTTGATATCTAATACAAGTATATACGCTCCATTTGATAAGTATGTTTTGTTTTCTTGGTAAAGTTTATAATTGGTAAAAGACTAGATTGAACTGTTGATCTCAATCATAATATGATTAACATCAATCTAAAACTTTTTTACTTTATAACATATTATTATTATGTTATAAAGTAAAAAGTTTTAAGTGAATATTATTAAAAAACAATAAGGGACTTAATTATGTATCAGTGTCATTTTTCTAATTTTGTTTGTTTCCTAACTTCACTCTTTATTTGTAATAAAAGTTGATTTAATATTATTTTCTGAGTTTTATTATATTTAAAAGACGCAAGTATCTCAACGTAAATTATAGTATGTACTACATACAATTGCAATCAAATGTTAAGTTACGATGAAGAATATAGTAAGTCTTACAAACAATACTAAAACGTGTTTATTTTTCGACGTATAAAATAGTATGTAGTACTTACTATAAATTAACTATTTTAGAACACGGTGTAAAATGTAGTAACATCAATATCTCCAAAACTGGTAAAATATTATCATATAGTTTAATATCATTATAAAGTGCTTTATTCACCTAGGCAACATAGTAATTTTTGAGTGAATAGCTGCGTAATTTAAAATTTTATACAACTTTGTACATTCAAACAGCTCTCCTGTAAAGTTGTCATTTTGGGGTTACCATAGTCTACGTAGGAGGGATCGAAATATTCCATGATTCTTAACTATATCTATACTACAATAGTTTGACAACAGGAGTTCACTTAACATTAAACTACACCTATGTACTTATCTAAACAGCAGCACATAGGTACTTCTACACTGTTGAAATAAACTAGCAAATATAGTGTCACTGTCGAGTAGATTAATAGTGATGGGAAAGAGTTAAAGTGTAGATTATTTTCTTTAATCTTGAAGTACTATAAAGTACTGTTCCGAGTTTTTACATAATTTATAATTACTTAAATGGTATCTCTACATGTAGCATTTGTCAAAATCCTTGCTGGATTCAGCTAGGCTAGCTTCGGCCTTAGAGGCGTTCAGGCATAATCCCGCGGAGGGTAGCTTCGCACCACCGGCCACTCGGCCGACTGTCCAAATATCCAAAACTGCGGTTCCTCTCGTACTGAGCAGTATTACTATCGCAACGACAAGCCATCAGTAGGGTAAAACTAACCTGTTTCACGACGGTCTAAACCCAGCTCACGTTCCCTTTTGATGGGTACAGCGTTAAAATTTGTTTAAGGAATTTCACGGCTACAATTGGGTACATCAACCATTGGAAAGCCACCATCTGAAAATAAACAAAATAAGGTCGCCCTTGCTGAAATTGGCAAGAAAAGATTAATTAATTCATTCAAAGTTTTTTTTAATTTTGTTGGATTTATCGTGGACTGTTTATCGAACAAACGAGTCAATCTTGAAACTTATATGTTAAGACATGATTTGCTGTAATCTGCAAGTAACAGCAGTTTTGTCCATGTTTGGCACAGGTGGGTCACAGTTACTCTTTGTTTTTAATATTATTTTTCCATTTGTGTTTTTTCTCTCTCTCTTTCTATGTGTTTTTTTTATCATTTTGATTTTGTGTGTCCTGTCTATGCCAAATAAATGTTTCTTTCTTTTCTTTTCTTTCAGCTTTTAAGTCCTTTGAACAGGCAGTCATTCGAACTCTTGGTAAGACCTAAGTTTTTATGTGACTGCGCAAAAGTGAGCATTTGCCTTATATGTGCGGAAAACTGCATAACATATTTGTATTAAACTAGGTTCGATTTTGCTCTTTACTAAAAACTGTACAGAATACAAATCACTTTTATTATTAACTTAAAAATGTTAAGTACTGTTATAGAACTTTACAAATGAGTACCTACTCAAGTTTATTTATATTAAATTACTAAGCAGCGCTTCTGAATTATGAATTAGGTTAGTTAGTGAAAAAGAAAATTAAAATTAAATATTCACTTTGAATTTGAGTGACTTTTAGCTGACTGTGTCCCCTCCCTATTCTACTGCACTGCGCTCACGTAGTTTCCTTAAGGGAATTTCCGCCAGGTTAAAAATATATTAGCCTAATAACATCCAGTTCCTAAACTGACCTATTTTGCATGGAAATACGGGAGTTAACTAAAAACGTAATAGGTCTCTTATTTATTTTGTCATTTTCTAGTTTCATTTTGGCATTTAGTTATTAGCTTTTTGAAAAAAATACGAACTTACTTCAATGTTTTACAATGACTGGAAACCCGCTCAACCAATATTGATAACATTTAAATATCACTCACTGTACATGTGGCTACATATAAAACATTATGTATGTATTATATAATTTTAACAACACTTTTTCAGTATAAGCTGACCACTTGTTGTATAAAAATGTATAGCTTTGTGAGGAGATGTGTATACAAACAATCTTAGTGTAAGGTGAGAGGCGGTTTTTTTAGCTTACATAGTTTCTATAAAAAACCAAGATATTTCGACTTAATTGTACTATTTCTCGTAACTTAGCTGGCGTAGTATGCGGTGGACGCAGATGTATGAAAAACTGGCTCAACTATGTAAGCTAAGTTAAACTAACTTAGATTATTCTTCCCGATCGCCTCGCCCTCAATAATAGAAAAGTACCTATAAATTAATGAATTAATTTATTTCTTACTTGTAGTAGGCCTCCTAGTCACTCAGGCGTCACATAAGTTTAACTCGGTAAAAATAAAAAAGGAATCGTATTCTGAGCTTACACTTACTGTTTACCGCTCCTTGTCTATGTCTGTCATTCGTTTCTTATGTCACAGGCGTCATGCCGCCCTTAAAACTAATTTTCTTAAAAAACTATATTTTAGTGGTTTTCAGTTGTTAAAAACCAAAACAGAGTCCAATAGAAGTATAATAAACACATAATATGTGTATGTTTTATGTTGCAACAACGCAACGCCGTATTTTTTTCTTATGTTTTAGCTTTTAGGTTAAGTACTACCTATCATCAATGTTTTCCAATAAAGAGAAAGACCATGGATCCCCGCAAGACCTACAGAGCTTCAAGCGACGAGCGTCGAAGAGCGTAACAGAACGTGGAAAAGCCCGTGGACGTGTGCACTTTTGCACTACCTATATGTGTGATAGGCTGTTCCGCGCCAGGGGCAACGGGTTTTTACCCGTTGGGTCCTAGTGGTTACATTCCCGACACAGAAAATAGGTACCACTGAGGGCTCGTGGTCTGCCTATGTGTGCTGGTCTTTTCGCGTCATGGGCACCGGTAGAACCGGTGGGTCATGATGGTTAGATTCCCGACACATAAAAAAGGCACCACTGTGAACTAGCATAGCTCGTGGTAACACTCTTTGCAAGAGTTGTTACAAAGAGCTCGTGGTCTGCCTATGTGTGCTGGTCTTTTCGCGTCATGGGCACCGGTAGAACCGATGGGTCATGATGGTTAGATTCCCGACACATAAAAAAGGCACCACTGTGAACTAGCATAGCTCGTGGTAACACTCTTTGCAAGAGTTGTTACAAAGAGCTCGTGGTCTGCCTATGTGTGCTGGTCTTTTCGCGTCATGGGCACCGGTAGAACCGTTGGGTCATGATGGTTAGATTCCCAACACATAAAATAGGCACCACTGGGAATTATCATAGTTCGTGGTAACACATTTTTGAAGAGTTATTACAAGAGGTTTGTGTCTGTGTTCTGAACACCACTGGGTTCATCCTAATTACCGATCTTCCAAAGTTACCAAAGTATATTTATGTATCTTCAAAGGACACATTTGTAAAGGCAGCTGACAGACAACACAAACCAGTCACCTACTGACTTCTATTCATGGTAAATAATACATGCACACACACAACTTAAAGAGTGTCACCGACTCAGAATAATGTTAAGGTAACTTACATGAAAGTTCTGTGTTGGAGTGGAATTAAGACATTGTTATCTTTATCACTAATGTCTAATATTAAAAGTTGATATATATCATGGTATCTATGGAACTACAAGTGTTTTCAATATGTTATTTAACTAACAATATTGCCCACTGTGCCATATTTAGATCATGTATACCTACATATTGCAACAAAATCTTGCAACAGTATCAGTGCTGCCTGAAAATCTTTTGCTGATACATACCTACTTACACCATGCATGAAGTGGACATTTAATTTCTCACATGAGTACCATACCAAGCATTCTAGTTTCCTGAAACACCAATTTACCTAAAGGTAACTGTACTATTTAAAGTTAGCCATATCTGTGTGGAGAAACTAATCAGACAACTCTTCATGAAACTCATGTACTTATTGAAAGATATCTCTGCAACATGGTTAATTATTTGTTATCTACATATAATGTATAGTTCTATACTAAACTTATTTTATACTTAGCAGGGATGTAATGTTTGTGCAGCATGTAATGTGTTTTCTGTGAGACACTATACATAAGCCCAACTAAAGTTGAGGTTTTTATCGCTAGCCACATAATTAATCTCTTCGGTCGGAAGAAAGTACAGAGTTACAGATTTTAATTATGAATGCCTTTGAACTTGGTGGGGGAAGTACTGTGATATGACATTGGATGGAGTAAAGCTAACAGGACAACCGACTTCTAACCCTATATAACTGATTTCCAGTTATTGCACCTCACAAATTGTAATCAAAATAAGTACTCAACAGGAAACCGAATACATATAACTAAACCTAATAAGATTGGCCCTTCAACCTATCATTGTCGTCTATATGCGCACAGATAGGAAGGTGTTAATTATTAACAAAAGGAAACTGGAAAAGTTAAGTAACAATGGGATGGTGTTTTTCTTTATTTATTGAGATTCACAATTCTTTCATTCTTACAACATTCAGCTTTGAGTTTTTATGGAATAACGAGCACATAGAAACACGGTGAATATTGATAACCAACGCAGCTCTTGATATGCATATTTGCAAATGGCAAATTGCCATTGTCCATGGACAAGAGGATTGCAGTTAACTTGCAGTGAGTTGTCATAATTGCACTCTATTTCGTTTATTATCATAATGCATTCATAGGTTTTTAATTAACAAGATAAGATTTGTTTATTTTCTGATAATATAATACAATTGATTTGCTATGAAGTATTCATGACACTTTGACAGCAACCAATAGTTCGGTCCAAAATCGACGAATTATTGACAAGCAGGTTAGAGTCTTTTTAGACAACGTACGTAAAACGTTATTTTACATCGGTTGGTGAACGAAGACGAAAACATTCATATGTATTACTATTTTAGCTTCTGCAGACATAATTCCGCAAATCTGCCAATGTGAAGTATTAGTTTGTGCAAAATTATACAACCTTTGAACAGCAAAACAGATGCATGTGATATAATATACGTACCCATAGATTTAGGATGAACTGGCGTTTACAGTTTGGCGTTGTTATGCTCGATCTATGTACCATAGATTGATGAGTAGCCATTAATAATATTTAATTTTCTAATGTGAAAATTAACTGCGGTGAAGTCAATTTGACTGAATGTTTTGAGTGTCATGAAGGTGATGATCAGTGTTGATAGTTCATAAAATTATGTATAAAATTCTTTGGATAATCTTCTTGGTTTTTAAATCCGGAGGAATAAAGCTTAATAATATCTTTATCCCAGGATTTTACAATATAATGTACATAACTTTTTAAATGTAGGTACATAATATCAATAATATACGACCTACTTCACATTTTATACCTAATGATTAAGAGTACCATCAATGTAGGTGGGAAGGTACCTACCCTATGCATCAACAAACCTAAAAGTTAAAAATAGGTTGATTGTATTAAAGGTACAAAGAATACAATCTTATATATACTACTTATGGTTACAAATAATTCTAAACATATGTAGTTAAATAAGTATAATAATGAAATTCTTTTAATCATGCAAGTACCAACTTACCTACGAAATAAACCTAGGTATACCTTGGCTACGTGCATGCCTACTTGAAACCATAATTAAGTAATAACACTAATAACTTAATTTCAATACATCATCAAAATTGGACGCTTAATTCTTAATATTTACAAATGTTGAAAATTATGAATGTTTAGGATTATTGAGATTACCTACTCGCCAACAGAAGCCATAATCTACTAAAAGCTTTGGTTTCAGTTCTGATTCTAATAGTCATTCATTTTCTTATATTTTATAATTTTTTTTTGTATCTTTACCTTGATAATGTATGTAGATACCTACGCTTCTAATTTCGACTGGGTAACTGCAAGGATAAATAAGTAGTAACAATTTTTATAAAAAAAAAAAATTGCAACCATCCTTCAAATCATCTAACGAGGTTATTAGAAACGTATCTTTTTATCAGACTTCATTGAAGGTTGTAGACGTACTTAGAGGAGACATAATATTATTATCATAGCAATACCAACTTCAACTTTAGGAGGGTCTAAAGTTTATTTCATTTTACTATTTAAGTACATTCCATTTTATGCAATTTGATTTTACTAGATTGCCTCGGATGGCAGTGTATTTACACTGAATTAATTTTACCATAATAATTATATTAAATTTACTGTCTGTTGTGACTACTAGACCAGACAGTACAGTTCAGAGAGAAAAATCATCAATTTTTAAATAGTGACTGGTGTTGTTTTCACAGTTACTCCATAGTATTATATTAATTGTAATAAATAATACTTATGTCTTATTTTATAAATTATAAAGGTGGTACCTTCATGTATTGTGATGGAATTCCTTCGTTGGGAATGGTTACAAGCTGACCCTATACAACTAACAACAATAAAAATGATAACAACAATAATAATAGTAACAATATTATTATATTATTTTAGAAGTTTATAACACCATTAGGTACTTATGTAAGTTTCTAGAAATCTTAACATTTTCCAAATAATTCAGGTACTTAAATTCAATAACAGATAAATATTATTGTGCCATCTATCATTATAATATCATATCGTCATATCTTTTATATGCAGGTAGTCCTTGTATAGGTTTAAAAATAGATAGAGAAGAAATATTACCTATCCACAATATTTTATTTTTTCTCTTTCTCCCAAGTATCTTATGTGATACCGAGGGTCTCGAGAGAATGTAAGCAGGTACACTTACCCACTCCAGGTTAACACCTACTTATAGATTAATAGATCTGGTTTGATAAGTCAAACAGCCTGCTATGCGAAATAACATTAGCATGTTATCTAATCAATGATATCATTGATTTAGATACTTTTGAGTAAGTATGAAGGTAATTTCAACTACGTATGAACCGAGGGGTCAAGAACTCACAACTTCATCAAGATCGTTCCCCTTTGGGCGTTATTTTTTAACAATTGATAATTTTGTGAAATAGAATTAATGAAAAATAACAACATATTCCAATTCAGATCTGATTGTACAACTCTTGACTTTAAACATCTACAAGTAAGAAATAAATTAATTCATTAATTTATAGGTACTTTTCTATTATTGAGGGCGAGGCGATCGGGAAGAATAATTTAGAAATCAAACTAGCTTACCTGTAAGCGACGTTCGATTGTAATTATTCTTCCCGATCGCCTCGCCCGAAAATAATAGAAACCCACCCTCCCAACCCAAGAATAGTTGTAACAATCAGAGTCAATGAACAGCGCAGCGAACTTTTAACTAAATGACAGACATAGACAAGGAGCGGTAAACAGTAAGTGTAAGCTCAGAATACGATTCCTTTTTTATTTTTACTGAGTTAAACTTATGTGACGCCTGAGTGACTAGGAGGCCTACTACAAGTAAGAAATAAATTAATTCATTAATTTATAGGTACTTTTCTATTATTTTCGGGCGAGGCGATCGGGAAGAATAATTACAATCGAACGTCGCTTACAGGTAAGCTAGTTTGATTTCTAAATTAGTTTGACGATTGTCTTTGAATATGATTACGGTAAAATATCTCATAAATTGTCTCATATTATTGATTGCAAGTAAGATAAAAACAAAAATTACTTACTATCTTGTGATTTATTAACTTGCATTAATATAAATTTATTCACCCCACTTCCTTCCTATCAATAGAAAACTTCAATCTAATAATGTAAGTTATCATGTCATGAATGATGTATTGAGATGAATCAAATGTATATAAATAAATGCACTCATGAAAATAATTTTTAGTTTTTTTTTTGTAAATATACGCGAATATCAGAAATTGAAATAAAACTACTTTATGACGTAGTATTGTCTTAGATTCACGCGAATATCACACATTGAAATAACAAAACAACATGAAACGTGAACAATAGGGCTGAAAAGACTTTGAAACGTCGGGATCTAAAATCTAAAATAAACCGCAATAAAGTCTATTATAAAGTAGTTTTACTTCAATACTTTATAACGGATTTTATCCGATATAAGATTTTATATCCCGATGTTTCAAATTATTTATAACCCGCTACTTCTTGCTAAACCTACCGTTATTAAGGCTTGTACATATTTGTATAACTCTCAAACTTGCTAGTAAAATCTTTATTTGAATCTGTAATTACAAAAATAACAGACACAGTATGGGTTCATCAAAATTCTGTGTGTTCGTTAACTTTTGCCACGAAACAATTCCACTGTGACTCGAGTCTGCTCAAACGTCGCATTCGTGTAAGGATAATGCTTTTGATACTATTCTTTATAATTAAAATGATTTCGTGTAACGTTGTTTGTCCGCGAATGACTACTAAACTACAGAACCGATTTGAAATTTGATTTGCATTGAAAGATTGGATAGCTTACATCTCAATTTATATTCGCAAATTATTTTATTGCATATTATTTGTCTATTATTTTTTATTATTTTTTTATATTATGTTAGCTCCAAACGATTCTCACAAATGGCGATGTCTGTTGATTGGAGTGAGTAAGTATTCAGTAGATGGTGCTATGATAAAAATACAGATGTTTCATAATATATGCTTCAATTTAATAGCATAACATGTGAGACACATACACGGGAGTATGTGAGACTCCCACTAAAATCTCCCGGGTGCTCCGTGGCGCATTTGTGCCAGGGGGTTACGGGAACCACATATAACACAACCACGACCGCCTTACCTTTATTTGTGAGTCTATCTGTTGGTTATTGCGGCATCATAGCTTTAAACCAATGATTTTGATTGTTTGTTTTGCCAAAGCAGACTTGATCGAGTGTTCTAAGCATAGAAATTCTGCCAAGAGGGTGATAAAATTTTTAATTATTTTTTTTTGGCTAAATCCGATATCCACCCGTGCGAAGTATAAATATGTGAATATAAACTCGACTTCGAACTTTCCTCTCCCTAGTCGTTACACCCTTGGTAGCGTAGTTGTGATAGTCATGTAGTATTGAAGGGATTTAATATGATTCGCGATGCTTGCTATCTCGCTCTCATAAAGGCCTTCTTCATTCAGGGGACTTTCCACTGCGGACTGAGTGTTCACTTCAATCTTATTAAAAATTATCATGCGAGTCCAAAGTTAAATATCGCTGTATTTATTATTAATGCATCGACAGTAAACTAACTCTAACGCTGCCCGCACGTGGTCGATTTTCAACCGATTTTTATGGCCCATAATAAACTCAAGGCCACGCGTTGACCATAAAAATCGATTGTGGGCAAGACGTCTTAGGCTGCCAGCCAGTCACAAAATCGCTCATAAAATCGGTGGAAAATCGGCCTTGAGTAGGCAGCGTTAGTGTGTAGTTGGACGCTGTCTGGACGCAGACCAAAATCATCGCGGTATAACATTCCGGTTCATTACGATGTTTTATATATTTTACTAGCGGACCCCGCAGACGTCGTCTTTCCCGGTAAAGCTGTGCCACTTGCCGGGTTCGAAAACAGAATACAACCATAAAAATCGGTCAAGCTGTTTCGGAGGAGTTTTTTATTTTTCTCTACGTAAAATCATCCCTGTACTTCAAGGAATATTCTAAAAAAAACGAAATCGGTTCAGCCGTTCTCGTGTTATGCGCTTACCAACACATTTTGCGATTCATTTTTATATCATAGATTATACAGAACCATGCCGAGGCCTAGCTGCTACGTCCCCGCTACTAATAGTATGTTCAAAACAATTACTTTTTTATGTATCAAATGCAGGAACCTTAACGGACCTACCCAAATTAAACGTAGCGAAGACTTTTCGAATGTTAACAAAGGAGGCGGCAAAGCGCGAGCTCCGACTCCGACATTTATATTCTATTGCGTAATTAAAACACCGCTTATTTATGTATGCCTAATTAGATAACCTCTTTCTTTACTTACATTATTGTTTGTTTGAAGTATATAAGGGCATAATTTAACCCAATAAGTCTTCAGTCTCTTTGTTACGGAGAATTACAACGGTTGCCCGCGAGTGGGAAAGGTATAAACATTTTTCAATTATACTGGAATAAGAATTACGTTGGATTAAATAGTAACGTCACCGAGGACGTTATTGCATCTGCACTAACGGACGCCACACCGGTTCAACACACAGTGTCAGCTATTCTAATATGGCCGCTTCACCCGTGCTCGGTATTCATTCGTTCGTTCATAATGACATTTTCGAGTGACAGGTGACTTCAAAGACGGACGCGATGTCAGTATAAAATGACAACTAATGCATTGAGAAGTAGATGTGCCAACATACCTTTACCTTTAAGGTTGTTGTTGCTATTGTTGCTCCTTTAAGGTTTCTAACCTTAAGGAAGTTCATTCCACTGCCACCTTCTCACCGATAATCATTCGTAATCACGAGTGAATCGGTACACTGGGCTGGTGCGTTCCATCGTAGACTACGTCATTGTTTAACATCAGGAAAGTTATATTCAAGCGCCAGCCTATCGAAGAATAAAAAAAAACTATCCTATGTCCTTTCCCGGGTCTCAAAACCAGTTCAGTAGTTATACAGACACAAAGTTACTTTAGCATTTATATTATTAGTAAAGATTAGTCTAACCAAACCAGGATTTCATTATGAAAACAAATCTCAGACTGAGCCTCGTTATAGAGTACTTGACTTTGCGTTTGAACCATTGCTTTACTAACACCATCATTAACCATGGAATTATTACTGTTCTGCACTAATTGCACAAACTTCGTGCAATCTCCTCGTTAAAAGTCGTTGAACATGTCGAGACGTCAGCCATTTTGAAACAAGTGAATTTCACTCATGCAAACGTGGTTTTCTGGCTTTTGGGTATATTTTTGGAAGTTTGTCGAGTGCATTAGGTTAAATTAGGAGGTATAAGTGTTTGTTTAGTTAACTTTAACAGTTTAATGAATATGAAGAGTTGGTAAATTGTTAAATTAACATTTTGGGGTTAAAAGCAGTGTCGAGTATGTTAATTTTGTTTTGAGAGGTACACCCACAGAAATATTTTTAGAACACATTTCTTTAGAACTTGTTTTACGGGTACGTTCCCAGATGATAACGATGCAGAAGAATTTCTTGACGCATTTGTTAAGGTTATGCATTAGTTAGTTTAGTTCATAATTTAGGTTAGTGTTAAGATTGTTATTCAGTTAGATACCTACTTTTTCTTGTCTAATTGTATCTTTACGGGACTATGCCGTTTATAGGGCAAAATACCAAACTTAGAGCAGCAACTAAGATTATATATGTAGTGCATTCGGGTAGCTCTGAAAATTCGGGATATTCCAATAATTACAAAATTTCTCGAAATCGCTCAAATATTTTTTGCTCTAGCAATATTTACCTAATCGCAATCTTATTCGACTCCTGCGCTTCTGTTATAGAAAGAAAAGAAAGAAAGAAAAACATTTATTTGACAACGACAGGACACACAAAATTAAATGATAAAAAAAGAAACACATAGAAAGAGAAAGAATAATAAAAACAAACATAAAAACAATTAAAAACAAGAGTAAGTGTGACCCATCAGTGTCAAACATGGACATTGCTCAGTAAACGCTGTGAGTGCCTACTAGAGGCGACCCACAGCACTGATTTTCAGCAATGTCCATATTCCCATAGTGTGACGCCAGGCGCCAAGGTTGCCAAAAGATCAAACCTGCATAATTTGTTTGTGTAACAAAAAACATTATTTAAAAAAAAGCAAATATTATCATTGATCACAAATATTATTATCAATCACCAAGTCACCAACTCTTACATAATCGTAAAATTCATATAGACATGTGTGTGTGTGTTTATAGACATTTTTGTGACATAGTGACATTTCACGCACTTTTCTGGATTATCAGATCTACCCAAACATCCATAATTAAGAAATCTGTTTGTTTTTTCATTCACACTCGCGGTTATAAAGCAACGTTTACTACTAAACCACCGAGGCAGTTCAAACATAAGAAAATATTATAATCCTGATATTATTAAACTATTTGTTCATGCAAATACATCATTACGATGCTACGCTAACAATTTGGAAGCAGAATTTTAATGTATGGTAATGTGCTTTCGATAAACGGTGCCTCTTTCTATATCTTTAAAGATTTCTCTCTCGTTTGTTCTACAGATTTGGGTGTATTTAGCAACACATTTGTTGAATTTGTTTTTGTATTCAAATTATTGGATTAAAATTATAACTACTAAACAGATTTACAATTGAACAAATCTAAGAAGTAATAATTTCATTATGAAGCTATTTTTATTTTAACATAACATAAACAATTTTGTCTTAGATTTACGCGAATATCACACATTGAAATAAAACTACTTTTTAACGGATTTTATTGCGGTTTATTTTAGATTTTAGATCCCGACGTTTCAAAGTTTTTTCAGACTTCATGTTCACGGGTGGACTGAGATACGCAATGAACGAAACGCAACTTAAATATTAATGTTTGAAGGTAGTCAGTAATAATTGTGATTAATATTTTTTGGACGTCAAATATCTCAGTCCACCCGTGAACATGAAGTCTGAAAAGACTTTGAAACGTCGGGATCTAAAATCTAAAATAAACAAAGCGTTTACTGAGCAATGTCCATGTTTGACACCGATGGGTCGCACTTACTCTTTGTTTCTTTAATTTTTTTTACTGTTTTCATTTGTTTTTTTCTATTTCCATGTGTTTTTTTTATCATTTGATTTTATTTATCCTGTTTTCGTCAAATAAATGTTTTTCTTTCTTTTCTTTCTCTTTACTTGGTCAAATAATATTATGAAGAAAGGTCAATAAAATCGTATTCACCTAATTGTCTATTTGATTTCATACCATATTCAAAGTATAATTTCAGATAAAGACGTAGTCACGTATTCCATAAACCGAGATCATTTGAAAACGAGTGAGTGCTCTAATAAAATATCGATTTTCAATACCCAACCCGTATTTTACCCTCTTCCATAATAATGTATGAATACTACGAAAATTATGTCTAAATATGTATCCAACCGCATGAAAAGCAAAAAATCACCTTCAGGAGTTAAGTCACCTTCGTCCGTGGGAGTGCTCCTTCTATCTGAATCCCCACACGTGGTCCCCGGGTGGTGCAAATAAGGTCACAATCAACTGGTAATAATGTTAACTGGTAATTAACTGGTGATAGGCTTCCGCCGCGGTTAGTGACCGCCCAAAGCCGCACCGCCAAGCGGCCTTGCCGAGTTTCGGTGCGATGTCTGGTGACACCATTTAAGAAGGTCGGAATTGTTGCTCCTCTCACCATATGCAGCCTTATTCCACCGTCTTATTCTCACCGAAAATCATTCGTGATCACGAGTGAATCGGTATAGTGAGCAGACGCGTCTCATCGTAGACTACATCATTACTACTACAAAGTTGTAGTCAAGCGCAGACCTATTTCAGAATTTAAAAAATGCGGACGAAGTCCCGGAAAACAACTAGTCAAAATAACAAACAACCAGTATCGTATCACATAAAGTGAGTACAATTTTGACATTGCAATTATAGATAACAAAATGTAACAGCAAAAGCATAAACTAAAATTCCGAGATAACAATTAATTAAACAACGAGATTATTTTGATCTCCTGAATTATTCGTTCTGTGTATTTACGAGCAAAATGGGCCATTTACACGAGGACTATAGCTGGGACAAAACAGTCAGACTGGATAGTAAGCCACTAAAAAGCATTGTGTAAATTGGGACAACTGTCTTGAGGACAATCCTATCCAGTGTACTTTCTAGTGGCTTGCTGTCCTGTCCCAGCTATAGTCCTCGTGTAAATGGACCAAAAACTGGCCACCTTCTCCGGCTTGAGTGTCCCACAGCTGGGCACGGGTCTTCTCTCAACTATCTTACTAGTTGAGAGAGTTTAGGCCATAATCCAAAAACGCTGGCCAAGTGCGGGTTGGTGGATGTCATATGTTCTCCAATGATTAGTTCTTAGTTTCCTAACGAGCTTTCGACAATTCACACAAAGATGCGTGAGCACGACTGGTAATCGAACTCGCGACCTTAAAAAAATTCTTAGGCGAGGCCCGTACCACTGAGCCACCGCTGCTTTAAGGGTGCGTCCACATCTGGCGAATGTGCCCTAAATGTGCAGCTCACGAGCCGTTTGCGAGTTCGCACGCCGTGCGCATGCCCAGATCTCCTGATTTATCAGGAGATTTCCTGATTTGTGTGAGATTCTCCTGATCTACTGATTTTACTGTTACTCCTGATATCTGTGTCATAAAATAAAATCATAGGTACGTCTCCAGAGTAAATGACGAATGAGATCAACCTACTAATTTTCAGTAGAATAGATTTTGTTTACGGAGTAAACACTAAATGAAATTCTCTAACCGAATTCAGGTAAGTGTAATTAAAAAAAACCGTGTTATTGCAATGCATACTGTATCTATCTATCTAAGGCCTAAACTCTTTTAACTCGTAAAATGGTTGAGAGAAGACACATGCCCAGCTGTGGGACACTAAAAAAGGGTTGAAGTGATATTAAAGTCTATTTCTTGGACATTGCGGTTAAAAAAATACATATAGAAATAAATCATTTAACTTGATAGGAATTACTAAAAATAAAAAAAATCTTATTTTAACTATTTAAATCACTTAATTACTTTTGCGGTACCATTTGTGTTATAACATACATTTAAATTTTGCATAATAGATGTCGTTTAGTTTTTTGTTTGCAGCAACTGGAGATAAAAGACGTTTTACTATTAGCTAAATTTAAATATAGTACCGCAGTGGCAAGACTATTTTAACAAATTAATTTAATATAGGCCAAATTGAGAAATAAATTGAACACCAGTTATTGCAGAAATAAGGACTAAAACTGTACTGAAATATAAAAATTGATTTAATTTTCAAAAACAAAGCTAAAAAGTCAAATGTATGTTATTGATTATGAATATCGTAAAAGTAAATAAATATTTTATTCATTTCCTGATTTTTCAGGTAAATCTCCTGATTTTTTTTCTATTATTTCCTGGATTTTGAAATTTTGATCTGGCAACACTGCGCATGCCTTTATACTAGCCTTACATGAGTTGCGCTAAAGAAGCGCACCAAATTCATTGCCATGACTCTACGCGCGCATCTCGCGGTCTGCTCGCAAACGGCTCGCAGATGTGGACGCACCCTAAGACCACTATTAAGTAGTTTTATTTCATAGTTAAATGTTCATAATAGCTGTGTAAGTACGTGTGTCAACGTCAAAAAACATCACATCATAAAAGTACTGTAATTTACCGTAGTTTGATAAAATAGGCAGTTGTTTCTGGTTTTTGTTAGTAGCTCAGTGTGACAGAAAGGTATTTAGCTAGATATTTTCTACTTTGTATATTCTGTAAAAGTAAAACAGAAGGAGACATAGGAATGTGTAACAATGTCCAACAGCGTTCTTTATTGCTGTGTGGTCCAAAGCAAAAGTAATGTTACAATAACAGATTAAAAAAAATGATAAAAAGATAAATATATTTTTTTAAAAGAAGAGTTTATTACTTGATAATAAAAAATAATTGAAACATTTAGAGACAAATAACTCATCCCACTGAATCATACGAGCTTAAACTTGATGGTTTAAATATAATATAGTGGGACATTAACACACACGGCCATCTTATCCCGGCAGAGCTGGACCTATGGAAAACAGATTAGTGGTAATTGTGAAAATAAATGTGGTAAGTGAATGTAAATAAAATTGTGTGAGGAACATGTATGTTTATCTTGAGTCTGGTTGTAATTATCTATTCTATGTATGTATTTGCAACAAAAAAGTAGTATATTATCTAGTTTCCATGATACAAGCTCTGCTTAGTATGGGATCAGATGACCATTTATGTTGATCTCTTTCTGAATATTAGTATTACTGTTATTATTGTTTGCAACAGATCGTTCTAAATCGGCTTTAAAAAGCCTAAGCTATTCAGTTGACTAAACTCAGTGGACTCATTTGACATACCTACATGACAGAAGATACCTACGTTTCGTATCATTGATCGCGTCTATTATAGTTCGACCGTTTAACTCGCGTATCGCCTATCGCCAAGATTCTGACTCCTCAAGCTGCACAGACAGTGATGATGATTCAAGCGATATAGATATTAGTGACGAATAATCTTACATTACTTTTATCTGTGGTTAAATAGTTCTATAACAGATTTAATTATTGTTTTATGACTTTGTACCTCAGATGGCGATACGCGAGTTAAACGATCGGCCTTTAACAAAACAATCAACCTTTCACACTTAACTCTGATGCGTTGTGCGTTCAGCGTACAATGCAATACAATAACACGCTCGACGCATCTTCTGTCAGACATAAACCGACCCTAAGGTAGGAAAATAGTATTTTTTCTAACAAACTAGATGAAAATTTAAAAATCGCTGGCGCTTTTCATTGAAGACATTTGCTATAAACTTGCATGCCGAAGAGAAAATTCCCAAACTATTTCGAGTCTTTAAAAACGGTTTTCTAAAGAAAATACACCGTAGTGAGACGAGTACATACGTAGCATTTCTTCTGTATTACCCAAGGTGTAGGCAGAGGTGAATATAACCCATTTTTCGCCGGCTATGTGAAATTCCTATACGTAATATTGCAGTTCATCAGGCACAACCCAAACTTCGAGATACATTTAAAATTCTTTAGGTATATAAGAAAAGTCTTTTCGCTCGACTCAGGCTTACCACTGGACTACTGAGGCGTATGTAAAGAGGTATTATAAAATACAAAACATTTATTTCGGACCGGAATCCGTAGTGTTAGTAACAATGATCTTACAAACTATGTTAGTATTATGTAGGTACATTGCTAATCAAATCGGTTAAGAGATAATGCCGTGTCCTTAATTATAGAGACTTACACTTTCCCAAATCTAATTGAGAAGACCCGTGCCCTGCAGTAGCACTTTAAAGCATTGTTCCTTCATTTTTCTCATTCATAAAGATTAATAATGTGTTAAAATTAAAACTAAAATAAAATGATGGATAACTGTATAATATTAATGATACTATTTCAATATTAATTAGAAATAATGTAGCAACATTTTCCAATTAACAGATGCGAAAAGAAATTTCACTGTTCAATGACTACAAATGTTATGAAAAAGTTCTGGCTGAGTTTAAGTAATTACTTTTATAAATTAATTAACGAGACACAATTTGGCTTTAGGTAATAATTAAATTTATAAATCTTCCGCCCGCTGCTTCGCTCGCGTGTTATTACTAAAAAACGCCTATGTGTTGTTCTAGACTGTAATCTTTCTCTGTGCCAAGTTTCATCAGAATCCGTATTGTGGGTTTTGCGTGAAAGAGTAGGTAACATGCACACGTCCACACATTCACAAACTTTCGCATTGGGAGAAAACAGGGTGTTTTATTTACAGTATATGTATATTTTGGAGTAAGTAAGACTGATAATCGTTCTGGGAAATGAGTTTTTATGGAGACCACGGATTGGCAGACGAAAGGCTGGACAGCCGTCAATCGTGCTTAGTGGTGTTATACAACAGATTTTTGTACTGAACTTGTTTAAAACAGCGTAATAAATGCTATATTGAGACATTTCTTTATCATATGCCATCTTAATTCAATGATTACCGTATCAAAACTTACATAAAAAAATGTAAAAATAACAATAGCTTAATATTTACAATGGATGTTTATCTTTTTGTATAAACAAATCTTGTCAACAAAATGGCGTCTTCATAAAATGGCCGCCGACAATAGCTTAAACAAAAGAATAAAGGTCTGGCTCTCTCGCGTCCCTTTAATGAGGGTTTCGGTCATTTTACGCTCATTTCGATGCAAATTCAAGGGTTTCATGATATTTAGAGGGCTATGCAAATACGACCGAAAGATTTTGATTAAAATTTATCAAGACCCTTCTAGTAGTAAAATGGCATATTGGGTAGATTTAGGTACAGTACCTTTAGTTAGTCACAGGCATTGTGTTTCGTTTGATCATCTTACTAAATATCCTGGGTGTTATCGCCGATTTATGAAATGCCTCGCATACAAATGTACCTAACTATTGATACTGAAACAGAAGATGCAACATTTTTTTCTCAGTTTTTTACGACTTTATTAGAAACGCTGTTTTTTCGACTTATTGTATTATCCTATCTGCCCATCTACTTAGATTCTACGTTTCCTGCAATTAGAGTCTCAGTCCGAAATAAATTTTATAAATTAATAATATTGAAATGAAATGAAAATGAAATGAAATGAAATGAAATGAAATGAAATGAAATGAAAATGAAATGAAATGAAAATATGCTTTATTTTTTTTGAGACGCGAGTCTACTTAAAAATAGTCCAATTTCTTTTCCTACCGTGCAGTGAATGACTGGCAACTACTGAGAAACACTGCCAAAAAACTCAGTAGGCTTTTTTCTTTTATAAATGAAGTACTTATATCTATTACATTTTGTTTGTTTATTGTGTTGAATTAGAGCGACTTAATTCCAAGCGTTTTTATCCGTTATATAGTCTGAAATTTTATAATACGCTTTCTTACATAACGTAGATTTTATAGTTATTTTAAATTTGTTAATAGTCATTTCCCTAATATTATTTGGAAGTTTATTGTAGAAACGTATACACTGCCCCATAAAAGAGTTACTGATTTTGTGTAGTCGAGTATGATTTGTGCTACAAGATCGTTCTTATTTCTAGTATTTAAATTATGTGTGTCGCTTATTTTTTTATTATACGGATGAATCGAAAATTTCTATCTATCTATCAGACTTCTAAAAAAGGAGGAGGTTTTCTCAATTTGTCCGTTTATAAGTTTTTCTAAGTTGGTAGTGTTGTCGACTTCACAAGTCAATCTGATTTTTAAATAACTTTAATTCCTCTCATAACAATAGTCAATAAAATCTGACACCATTTCCTCGAACAAAACTGTGCGCAACAAAAACTTTTCGAATAAAATGACATTTTGTCGTCCTTTATTTGCATAACTTGGAGCATTAGAGGGTGTCATGTCGTTTTCTCTGGATACTAACTTTAGACGATACAAGTTATTGAATAAAGAGGGCTACTCTGTTTATTTTATTTTTATTTGAGTATAATATCATCAACATCATTCCCTTTGCCTTTATCCCATTTCTATTGGAGTTGGCTCCCAGTCTAACCTGATGCGACCTCGGAACCCGTAGGGAACCATTAGCCGAGATGGTTAGACCAGGTGTCAGATTATATTGGCTTCTGACTACATGTAACGATTGTCAAAGATGTGTTTAATGACAACCGGGACTGACTGCTTAACGTGCTCTCCGAAGCACGGAGGATAGTCCCTCAACCAATCAGACACCGAAACAAATTTTTGTTGTTACCTACACAAATATTGTCTCCCGGGCACAGTATAGCCCAATCGGACGGCTTACACCGCTCGACTTCGACTACCGAGGTCGTCTTATTTGAGTATAATATAATAATAATATAGTTTAATGATACACTCATACAAGTTATAAAACTTAATGATTACAATGTTCTATACAGTGATTATAATTAAGTATTATGCATTTTTATAGTCACAGTGAGGATTGCAACTGTCATCTTACGATTACGTTAAGTTTCAAATATTAGATTTTTATATTTTTATCGAACAATTTACACGAAGGGCTTTTCTTCATTTGCGTAATTTAGCATTTTTTTCCAATGTTCATTCAATATTCAACTATTCCAATTTTAAATAATATACGTATGGTACTATATGGTACGTTCCCGGAAGATTATGATGCGGAAGAATTTTTTGATGCATTAGTTTACAATGGTAGCTAGTTAGTTTAGTTCTTTAGATTAATGTTAAGATTGTTGTTCAGTTAGGTCAGTTTTCTTGTCCTATTGTATTTTTATGATCAACTATTTTTTTCTAATTCTAATCAAGAATATTTTTGTAACAATATCTATAATCAACAGATGACATAATAATTATTAAATTAAATATTAAGTACCTACTCTGAACTTTTTAAATTATTATCCTACGAAACATTCGAACGATTTTTTTTAAGAAGTATAGCTTCAATTACAGCGTTATTGTGAAAATTAAGTTATCATTTGTTGTTATGTTTTATTCAGGAAATTCATTTTCGCTTTCAACGAAACATTAACACAAAGTTTAAACAGCGTTTGTGTTTTAGCCAAATGCTTTTATTTAGATTTTGATTAGTATGATTTATATAGAAACAAAATCAGCAAAAAATTGCTACAGATGTAACAGTAGTAGTATAGTATTCTGCTCATTGAACTGGGAGTAACATATTGTTAGAAATCAGAAGGGAAATTTATAAAAAAATAAAAAGACTTAAAACCGCTCGGTCTTCTGACTCATTCAAACGGGAAATCTCTAACACTATGCATTTCTCTATTATGCTCTCTACTCATCTACCTCGACTTAGCGACCCTGCTGTTAGTTTTTGAGTGTTTTGTTACTTGAGTTTTTGAATCTCAGTCCGAAAACAATTGTACAAGGTGAACCGGAAAGGGTATAACTGGTCTTTCCACGTGATTTGAGCCATATGCAACATTATTGTGACGTTTAAATTTTATCAAATCAATTAGAAAGTAAGCATAACCCCTACAAAAAAAAAATTTTTTGAACTATTCTTTCGTTTGGAGAGACCGACAATTGTCATTAATTTGTAACATCTTGTATTAGGTCATACAAAGTTAAACAAAACACAGCAAGCGCTCGGCTACAGGACACAGCGTCAGGCGGCGTGTTTTGCGATTTCATCATTCATTGCGTATTTGCTTTAACTGTGTCTGAAGTGGACGTAAGTGGGTAATGAACAAAGTCGCCAGTCGCGCTATCTAACGCGTTTCCCATACTCGAGCGGTTAGTCGTGCGCGACGTGAATTTTTGCTTAAAATAGCACATCCAAAATCGTATCAAAATATAATGCAAATCAATTTCTGACTTGACAAAGTCCTAAGTAATTAATGATTAGTAATGAAGAATGTCTAGTTTCAGGTAGGTATATAATCTCTATACGAACAAATCTAAGATTTCCTCCTTGTTGAAGTTTTATACTGATAGGACTTGGTAGTTCTACCCGTATTTAACTTCAATTAGGAGTGATAAAGTGGTATATTGTTAGTAGTGAGTAGGTAGTTATTGTTCAATTGATTTAATAATAATAATAATAATATAGTGGGACACTAACACGCACGGTCATCTGATCCCAAACTAAGCAAAGAAATGGAATGTACTATGGAAACCAGATAACTGGTAATATACTACCTACTTATGATACTTTTCTTCTGTAACTATATAATTAAATATAGATAATTACACCAAGAGACAAGAAAAACAGAGATATTTAAACAAATGCTTGTCTCGGGTGGGATTCGAACCCACGTCCAACCCACCTGCGGCGTGAAAAGCAAGTATGTTACCGGCCACCCCACCGGCCCGTCAAATAAATGCGACACGGGGGGTTAAATAAACAGTTAAAGTTCGACATGGTTTGAAGTATATTCGGTGTTCAACAAGAGACAGAGATTTACCTTCTACTCAAGACCACCGAACAAACTTGATTCCCTTTATGATTAAAATGCCTAAACAAAACAACCCCCCCTCCCCTTCGGGAGCAGTCAAAACATTAATAGTTACAACACTCATAATTTCCAGTTTATTGAGTTTGTATACAAATATTCTGTTTTGTTTAAGTACCTATCACATTTCAGTTATTTGGAAAGAAAAACAAGTAAACAGCAAGATTTATTGTTTTATAACTGTTTTCCGCGTATACTGTAGGTACCTAAGGATCTTAAGAGTAGAGGAGGCGCAGCAGTATAATATAATAATATAGTGGGACATTAACACACACGGCTATCTGATCCCAAACTAAACAGAGCTTGTACTATGGAAACCAGATAACTGGTGATATGCTACAATATATATATAAAAATCAATGCCACTTTTCGTTGTAATTTTATAACTCAAAAACGGGATTACCTAACCAAACCAAACGTTTAGGCTTTGTTCGGACTATTTAGTAGATGGTTTATGTGAAGTTTGCACAAAATCGGTTGAGCGGTTCTTTATTTATCACATTTTTTGTAAATTGTTGAGTGGGCTGAAGCTACCCGGGCGAAGTTGGGGCGGGCCGCTAGTACTACATATAATACATTTATTTTGTAAATACATACTTAAATATAGATATTTATGCTCAGACTAAAGACAAACAGACATGTTCATCATACAAATGTTTGTCTCGGGTAGGAATCGATCACCTGCGGCGTGAAAAGCAAGTGTCCTACCGACCACGCCATCGGCCCGGCCCGGTATCAGAATATGAAACGTGGATCAGACATTATATTCTTTCATCGTCTTTGTTCTATATCGTTGAAGAAAACATTAGGAGACTTGTGATGTCTACCAACTCCTAATTGGCCGTGTTTGCACACACACACACACGCACACACGCACGCACGCACGCACGCACGCACGCACGCCCGCACGCACGCATGCACGCACGCACGCACGCACGCACGCACGCACGCACGCACGCACGCACGCACGCTCGCACGCTCGCACGCACGCACGCACCCACGCACGCACGCACGCACGCACGCACGCACACACGCACACACGCACACACGCACACACGCACACACGCACACACGCACACACGCACACACGCACACACGCACACACGCACACACGCACACGCACACGCACGCACACGCACACACGCACGCACGCTCGAACGCACGCGCTCTCGCGCATGGCCCGCCCGCTCGAGGCCATCGTATGTGGATTAAGGCTTAAACTCTCTAAACTATCTACGGCGTTTAAAGAATGTAGGTGTAGGCCCGTGCCCAGCTATGGGACACTAAGAAGGGTTGAAGTGAATGATTTCTCACGATGTGTTAATTCACTGAAATTAAGCACCGGATAGCAACCCAATTTAAAACTGTAATCAAAGGATCAATAACACTTAAACATCAATTCGCCTGGATATTTTGTAGATAATGTTTCAAATAAAATGAATAGCCTACGAAGTCTTTGCAAGCAAATTCTCTGTAATTTTCTGCGCTTAGAAGGTACTTACTTAGTTGGGGAGGCCTAAAATGTGTTTAGGGAACCCTTTCTACTGTTGGGCACGGGTCTTCGTTAAACTTACGAGTAGAGAGAGAGAGAGAGTTTAAGCCGTAACGCTGACCAAGTGGGGTTGGTGGATGTCATATATCCTTGAATTATTAGTTCTTAGACAAACAGGTTTTCCACGATGTTTTCTTTTACTGATACTGAGCAATGGAGATGAAACAATACACATAAAGATGTGTGGGCACGACCGAGGATCAAACCCGCGACTTGATATTTCAAAGGCGAGGGTGATATCGCTGCTCCACCGCTACTCTCGCAAAGTAAATCAAAGGGTAAGCTCTATACAGATTTTTGGTACCTATCACGGTGGATGATATAGAGAAAATTCTGAGGAGGAAGAGGAGCTAGATTCAAAGCAGATTATAGTTAGATTATAGGTACTCATGTGCAGCTTCAAAACTTTAGTTTACATTAAGTGTAATGGCAATTCTTTTCAAAATGTTTAGACGAGGTCTGTAGCCAGCATTATATAAGGAATGCGCAGAGCAAAATCTTAGCTACCAAGACTAATAATGATGGGCTGAAGTCCAACCCCTTTTCACCCCGAAGGATTTATATTAAATTCCTCCGTCCGAATTTAGTGAAACAATCCTTGAGGAACATCTAGCCGCGATTTTATTACTCATATTTGTAAGTAGCTACTAGTATTTAGGTAAAGCAGTGGTGCCGCAGCGGTATCGTTCTCGACTTTGAAATAAGTCGCGGATTCGATCTAGACCACATTAACTTTACCTTTTGTAAAAGAAATGATTGTAATTTTGGAAATTCATTGAAAGCCCGATGTGGCTTGAAGCCATCTCGATTCCTTCAGTTTTTAAATTAGGAATACTGCATCAAAATCAGTGCATTCGCGCAAGCGCAACGTTGGCGCAAACATGTGCACAGGAACGCAGACGTTTTATTTTATTATTCAAGGTAAACTTATAGATAGTCCAGATTTTTACAAGACATAATATGAATAGAGACTTAAATAAAAACCGCGGATCGTACTCCGAGGCGGGTTTTAAGAGTGGCCTAAGTCCAGGACATGAATAAGGACTAGAATAAGCTGATGATGATGAGACGTTAACATCGTAACATCCGTTTTTGTCAGGGGTGAAAAATAACCTTTTGAAACTTTGTGGCTATCAAGTCTGGCCCGTATGCGGCCAGCTTAACTTTCAAACATCATAAACTTTCCACCACAACCCACCTAATTTAATACTCGTTATCAGTTCTAATGTTCTAGAGCTAGTTTATTCCTAGTTTTCTCTAATCGCATAGAACGTTTCTCCTTGTACCTATTACGTACTATAGCCTAACTCAATTGTGTTGGCACGTGATAGGAAACATTGCAAATTCGCGACCGTTGGCAGAGCTGTTCCAATAATAAATGTTGTAAATACGAATAAAGTTTTCAAGATAATAAGTTATAATTGTAAAGCAATCTACAAAATATTTTACCTATTCTATTTCCGATTCGTTTTATTCGATTTCTAGTGTAAAATTTTGTTTTTATTGAACAATTTGACAAAAATGAGTGAATTTGAAAACGCATTTTGACAGATTCAAAGTAGTAACAGGCTATGTAGCACAAGCACCAGATGACAGATGGGCATACTCACTATGTGGCCGGAACCAGGTAGTATAAGAAGTAGAGGCCGATAAGTGGATAAGTGGATGACATTATGATAATAGTTGGTTGATTGGACTAAAAAGCAGAGTATAAAAAAACATAGAAACTATTAGAGGAGGTTTATATCTAATAAGGGACCCTAACATATTCATTCCATTGCATGATTCCTAACAATTAATTTACATAAGTCAAAATACTTATTATTTATATTTTACTTTTAAACATTAATATTTTTAAATAGAATTCAATCAATTTTTTTTAATACAAATTGAATGATTTTAATATTTGTGAAGGTTATTAAAGAGTCTTATTATTATTATTTTAAACGAGTGATCCGCACAGTATCTCCACACTGCCATCTTTAGTGGATCGGACTACATTTCTACTAAGTAACAATTTAATGTAACATTGTTTTCAGACTAAGTACGTATTAGTTGTTTCCATTCAGCTCACGTTCGTAGCTTCACTTAAGGTTATTTAGTTTTCTTTTCATTTAGTATTCTAGTTTAAATAAATATTATTTATTGTTTTATCTTGGTTTAT
Source organism: Meganola albula (assembly GCA_936450015.1). Classification (NCBI taxonomy): domain Eukaryota; kingdom Metazoa; phylum Arthropoda; class Insecta; order Lepidoptera; family Nolidae; genus Meganola; species Meganola albula. Next base: position 3,219,946 of record OW388157.1, on the reverse strand, counting down.
TATTTTGTGGCTGTGATATTGTAGTTTGTATTATGTCGCAGAAAGTTTTGATAATTCGAATTTTCGCGAAAACATGGCTACCGTTTCATTTTTGAGTAGTATGATGTTCTACAAGATCGTTCTTATTTCTAGTATTGTAGCAGTGCGGCTAAAAATATTTTCTGAAATAGCAACCTGTTTTCTTTCTAATTCTTTTTAATCACGTCTTTCTTTCTAATTCTTTTTAATCACATTGGTAATTTTAAAGGATAATTTTGCACTCTGAGGGCTAAGTCACCTTTGTCCACACGCGGTCCGCTGGTGGCGCAAATCAGGTGCCAATAAATTGGTGTAAGGCTTTGGTCATGCTTAGTGACTACCCACCAGACATAGCACCGCCAAGCGGCCTTGCCATGTTCCGGTGCGATGTCTGGTGACACCGTCTAAGAGGGTGGATCGGAATTGTTGCTCCTCTATGGTTTTCAAGCATGAGCCTCATCCCACTGCCACCTTCACACCGAAAATCATTTGTAACTACGAGTGAATCACATCGTTATATAAAATTAGATAATATCGTTAAAAAGAAAGTTGTTTGTAATCATGTACACTACTAACACGTGGTATAAGTAAAATAAGTATTGCATACTAATAATTATCAGTCACTCTAGTATCTACATTGACGGGCTGGTAGCATAGCAGTAAGATACTCGCTTTTCCCGTCGCAGGTCGTGGGTTCGATTCCCATCCAATATAAACATTTGTGTGATAAACATGTCTGTTTTTCTAGGCTCTGGATGTGTTGTATTAGGTAATACTTTATTAACTCATAACTTATTTATGAGTGGCTACTTTAGTAACTCATAATATGTAGTGTGGTCTGTTTTTGACAATTGACATTTTATAACTGTTTTTTATCCCAAATAAATAAATAAATTATCTATATTATTTTTTTTATAATGTACACAAGAAAAGTTAACTGGTTTCCATAGTACAAGCTCTGCTTAGTTTGGGATCAGATGACCGTCTGTGTTGATCGTAGGGTATTATTGTTAGTATTTTTATGTATAAAATTTTTGTTTTTTGTACCGATACCTTACCATATTGACCGCAATGGCCACAAATATCTTCCATTCAAAAAATCTAATGCTTAAAATGACTGTGTTATAGAGAAAAATACTGAACAAAAATATCAATCAAGACAAACTGCAATGCTGTTTTCACGTCATTCATCAAGTGTGGGATAAATCTCGTCTTACCTCTGACCAAAGCGGAAGAGTTTTTCCCCAAATTACGGGAATTCACAAATCCGTGTTGAAATGTGGTTAGACAGAGATTTTGTGTGTCGACTTAACGTTGCTATTTCTAGTAGGTACTTACGTAAAGGGAGATATCTTTACAGATTGAAACAATAACTAGTTAGATTTAAGTTTTCTAGTACAAGTAAAGATTTATAACGTCACATAAATACTTGGGTCTCTAAACAAAGTGACAGCGAAGCGATAACAAAGTTCTATAATAACAAAATGTATCGAAATATAACTACTTTATAACGGATTTTATCGCAGTTTATTTTAGATTTTAGATCCCGACGTTTCAAAGTCTTTTCAGACTTCATGTTCACGGGTGGACTGAGGTATTTGACGTCCAAAAATATTGATCACAATTATTACTGACTACCTACAAACATTATTATTTATGTTGCGTTCCGATTTAAGCAAACTGAGCTCACAGCGTCTTGAAGGTCTTCTTTTTACCACTAGCTTGAGACCCAGTGCTTAATTTACTTGTACCAAAACCCAAGCAAAATCAACTCAGAATGTAAAAATTCAGTTGTACCTACTGGGCGGCTCAAAAGCAGTAAATTTAATTTTAAAAAAGTACTTAGTTCAAAAATGTTTCATTGGGAAAGTTGTTTGTTAAATAAGTACTTAAACGTGGTTGAGTATTTTACACTAGTTTCCAGTCACCCTATATAACAAACCTAGATAATGATAAAGTGATATCTATATGGTCTGGAGAATGTAATGCAAACTGTGCACGTTAAGCAAATAGCCCACATACACGAATAGTGCGAAATGCCTGAGGCGATATTTGAAGTGTTAATATGTTAGGGCCACGAAAACCACGGAATTATATACAAGTGAGGGTGTAAACGAGAGGAACCCCCAATCAAAAGTAGGTTTGATGAGCGGAGAAACTATAGGTAATATGTCAAGATTGTCTTTTATATTAACTTAATTATACTAAATTTGGTGAATACTTACCTAGTTATACTGTTAAGCCATCGTTTAAAAAGTAACCTAACCTTCTTCCGTGGGTATATACCTTTAACTGAATCCCCACACTTGATCCCCGGGTGGTGCAAATCAGCTGACAATCAACTGGTGGTAGGCTTCGGCCGTGGTTAGTGACCACTGACCAGACAAAGTTGCATCGCCGTTGCTGCCGTGTTCCGGTGCGATGTCTGGTGACACCATGCAGAGAGGATGGGTCGGAATTGTTGCCCCTTTAAGATTTCTAACCATATGTAGGCTCATTCTACTGCCACCTTCTCACCGATAATCATTTGTAACCACGAGTGAATCGGTATACTGGGCTGGCGCGTTCCATCGTAGACTACATCATTGCTTAACATCAGGCAAGTTGTAGTCAAGCGCCAGCCTATCGCAGATAAAAAAAATTAAAACAGTCGCAACCGCTTGAAGTGGCCTACGCGATCAAACGGACGCTAACGCGTAATGGGTGTCATAACTACATTGTCTGAAATTTTAATCAGAGTTGTCCAAGAACGTCCTGTCCTATGGGACAAGAGAAATAATAGTTATCACAATAGGTTACCTAATATCGTCTATTTTTTAATGTAGAGTGTCGAATAAATCGAGAGGGCGGAGAGCGTCGCGGATCATACAGTCGCCGCGGAAGTTCAGCGTACGCACCGGACCGTTTCGCGTTCATTAGCTTGACAATCGCGTCGCATCGCACCGAGCTCACTCCCGGACGCTGCGTAACGCCTAGATTACTCTAGCTACTCCAGTATTAAGCTGTTATGTGGTCATATGTGGATGCGGTAAGTAAAACCAAGATAAATGGGGGGCCACCATGTAATATCTTTAGAAGATATCCTGATGCCAATTAAAGTTACCACAATTTGCAAATTACTTATATTTCAATAAAACGATGTTACAACGTCGGCGGTTCGAGGCTAGAGAGAATGACATTTCAATATTTTAACTAAACTTGAATACGCCTGCTAAAACTTATTAGCAATAGTTATTTCTACATATTTTAATAAAAGTTTATTTTATTTAAAGGCGCTGAGCCTGAACATTTAGCCGCGCACACGACCGCACTTTTAGTTCTATAGATAGCTAAAAGAAGCGCCCAGTAGCAAAATGCTTTAGATTTGTTACTTCAATACGCTGTTTTCAAAGCCCAAGTAATTCACACTGCGTTTATAAATCAAACGTGAGAAATGGTCGTTCCTATCGCTTGGTACAGATGGCATAAGTTTTGACGCTCACTACTTCGCAGTTCGCAACTTTTTATTGAACGTTTTGCTTGTAGATTTTTCTAACTCTACTTACTTGAAATGGTGAGAGACCATAGACTTAGAATATAAGAGACGACCAAAGACACATTCTGAAGGATATTGTTTGGCGTGCCATAGCATAACTTTATATTATCTGTGCCAGAACTATGAAACTCACACAAAGACAAGTGTTTAGTATATTAATAGCCCAACCCTCCTAGCCGTTTTTTCGGCTATGGCTGACTAACCAAGTACAGTCCGCGTAGGGTTTATACTGCTTTTTGACGGCCTGAGGCGCGGTGCGTGCCTTGCGACAACTCATACTAATAATCACTGATTAGTGATCACTCACACAAATGCAAGGCACAGTTGAGATCTCGCGAACTGTACGGACGACATATTGTTGAGCAAAAGTGTGTGGGACGTGTGTGTGGGTGGGAGGGACTGACTAACAGGACCGGTGAAAGATCGGTCACAGAACCTTTGGCTTTACCTAAGTGCTCTCTGAGGCACGGGGGGGTATCTACCTATTACACCATCAAGTTTCTAGCTCCGGACTAAAGTTGAGAAATTAGAAAAGTCACACACAGCATTTTAATCGGTCCGGAGCGGCGTAGGATTTTTGGTTTCGGTGGCTTAGGGAACAGCGTGTTCGCCTCTAGCCCCAGGGCTACCCCAATTCAATTGGAGTTTAAATTTGGTATAATATCTGAGCAAACATGTCCACTACTTTTCATCGCTTTTTGTTTTTAGTTGTTTTTATTTTAGTATTGTCTTAGATTTACGCGAATATCACACAAAAAAATAATAATAATGTTTGTAGGTAGTCAGTAATAATGTGATTAATATTTTTGGACGTCAAATACCTCAGTCCACCCGTGAACATGAAGTCTGAAAAGACTTTGAAACGTCGGGATCTAAAACCTAAAATAAACCGCGATAAAATCCGTTTTACCTTTGTGCTGTGATTTTTTTTTTGTTATTGGGTGTGTCATATTTTTTCAAATAAATGTATTTTCTTTCTTTTCTTTTAAATATAGGTAATCTATAATATTATTAGTCTGTGAGAAACTCATTAGAAACTAAAATGTTGCTCTTCGACACTTCGAGAACTAATTAACGGTTTTCTGTTCGAATTTCGAATGTTATGGTGGTAGTTAAGAATGTCAAATTTTAATTTTCGAATCCTGTTTATTGTGCTATTAAGTTTGACTATAATTTTGACTCGTAGTTTAATAAAAGTCGTGTAATTTATTCGGGAAAAAAAAAGTTACACGACATAATTGATTTATTATTTTTTTTTTACGCCCAGTGCGAGTTGGTGGATGTCGCATGTTCTCGAATGTTTTTTTTTTTCAGACATGCCGGTTTTTTCTCGATGTTTTCCTTCACCGCTATTGAGCAGCGGCGAAGAAACAATTTACACAAAGATGCGTGGGCATGACCGGTAATAGAACCCGTGACCTTATATTTCAAAAGCGTGGCTGATTATTAAAGGCTAATTATAACTTTTTTTTTTTTTGCAAATTGGTAGGTAACCAGCAAGGCTTGGATTCGATTTTTGGGTCGTGTAGAACTGTTTACAGGATTTAGTTTGCGAGAAATCTTAGTGCCTAATCATATGAACTTTTCTGAATATGTATATTTTTTTTTTAAATAAATTCAGAAAAATTTAAACAAAAAAATAAATTCGACTTCAGATTTAAATAGACTCAGTAATTAGAAATAGTTAATGACAGAATTATGCAAACGCGAAAAGTATGGATGTTTGAATTGATAACCGCCTCCTTTCTAAAGTGGGTAAGCCTTGTAATAATTAATTGTATCTACCTAAAACGTACATTTGCTACTATAGTGCATACAAACTGACAACGTTAACTGACAACCCAAGAACATTCATCTTGAGAAAACTCATAGTTAGGTCTTCAACGCTAAAGAGCAACAATGATCAAAGGCGTCAAGTGCGGACGGATGACACACGTTTCATACGAAAACACTCAGTATTTTGAGAGTAAGACATAAACGACCATCTTAAGACGACCCTCGCCACAGCGATTTTTAAACTGTAACAAAACGAAATCAAGAAGGAAAGAGGATCTTTTTAGTTTGGTCATGTAACATGAAGACATGTTTCGCCCGGAGACAAACCTCCTTTGTCTGTTGAAAGAAAAAAATGAATGATTGTTTTGGGAGTGTTCTCTTTTTGAATTTCGAATCACAGTTTTCTTAGCGGCCAGTATGTCAAGGGAAGCAAAGAGGTCTCGCTTTCAAAAAAGCAATAGTTTTATGATTGTGCCAAAGAGGTACGTAGTTTAATAAATGTTGTGTAGTTTATTACGAATTTCATTTCAACCATTTTAGTGTCCCACTTCTGTGCCCCGGGCCCAGTAGGTGAGCACAGGTCTACAGCTCTAGTTGAGAGAGTTATAGGCCTTAATCCACACGCACTGGTCATGCGGGTTGGTGGATGTAACATGTTCTCGAATGATTAGTTTGTAACTACACATTCCGATTTCCTCACGACGTTTTCCTTTACCGATATTGAGCAGCGGCGGCGATGAAACAAAAACAAAGATGTGTGGGCACGACGAGGGATAGAACCCGCGACTTTATACTTCAAAAGCGAGGCCGGTACCGCTGAGCCACCGCTGCTCTAATCCTTCAAACATTAATAAATCCGGCAACAATACGTGTAGTAATTAGTAAGTAGGTAAGTAACAGTCGTTATAGGATATGGGGTGGAACATGGCGGTCTAATGGGTTATTGTGTGGGCCCATAAATACTTATTACTCTCTGAGATAATGTATGACAAGCGTGACAGCGTTTTTTGATCGTGGTTCTGTATCTATATATTTTTATTGCATTGTATGTGTACTGACAGTTCTGTGGGAGCAGAAAATACACCGTTTACCTCTATCGAGCGTGTCCCCGAGTTCAAAACCCACTTCGATCTTTTTTTGGATCCCTGCTGGGCACGGGTCTTCTCCCAACTATCTTGTGAGTTGAGAAAGTTTAGGCCTTAATCCACACTATATGGGGGTTGGTGGATGTCATATGTCCTCAAACAATTAGTTCTTATACTTAACGGTTTCCTCACGATGTTTTTCTTCATAGATATTGAGCAGCGGCGATAAAATAATTCACAAAAAGATCTGTGGGCACGACCGGAGATCGAACCCCTGACCTTAAATTGACGGGTCGGTGGCGTGGTCGGTAAGATACTTGCTTTTCACGCCGCTGTCACTCGTGTGATGAACTTATCTAATAAAAGTATTTAAGTATTTACAAAAGAAAAGTATTATAATGTATAGTAGTTATATACCAATTCTCTGGTTTCCTTAGCACAAGTTCTGCTTAGCTTGGGATCAGAGAACCATGTGCGTTGATGTCCTAATATATTATTATTATTATATTTCAAAAGAGAGGCCGCCACGGTACCGCTGTGCACTGCGTGCATTAACGTTTACGGAACCCTGATCATTCGGTAGCCTGCGATGGGTACTAAAATTGTCTTCGAAATGAGTTTTTTTGATGATACCGTTGTACCCTAACGTTATGCTTCAGCTACATTGTGTTTCATCAATGTAAGGGTGGAAATACATTTTGTTAATGTACTTAATGTGCTGCAGTATTTCATTAATGTACTTCGGGAAACTTCGTGTTTTGTTCGGGTGCTCGGGTTTTCTTAGTTAAACAGTAAATTGATTTTTTCTAATTCTACAATGTTATATTTTCTTTCTTTTTCACGTTGTGGGTCGTTGGTTCGTGTCCCACCTGAGTCAGACATTTGTGTGATGAACACGTCTGTTTGTCTTGAGTCTGGTGGTTATTATCTATTTTAAGCAAAGTACTATAATATTTAAAAGATTATCAGTCTTCTGATTTCCATACCAAAAACTTTGATTATTAGGGGATCAGATAACCGTGTATTACTGTCTCAGAATATTATTATTATTATTGTTATTGTCCATAGATTTGTGTTAATTTGGATTCCAAAATTTGTTATACATCCCTCCACATTGGAAAGAAAGCTTCACGAACCTCTGCGGTCTGGTCAGCTAAGACCTCTTCAGTTTCTAGCCTTATTATAGCTTTAATGTTCTCGTTTGCGGGATTCTGTACAGCAGAATGAAAACATTTATTTTATACAAAACACACCATATTTATTTAGTCCGTGCCTTTTATATATTTTTTTGTTATTGTCTGTTATCATTCTTAATCAGCTTCCGCCCGCAGCTTCACCCGCGTTGTACCCGTTTGAGTTTTTAGAAATCCTGTCTTATTGCACCTCTACACTTCATAAGGAGCCATTGTGCCAAATTTGGAGTCTCTAGACTTGGTTTAGGCTGTGCGGTGATAAGTCAGTCAGTCAGTCCCTTCTTTAAATTTAAGTTAGGGTGCTAGTGAGCCCCTTGATGTTATATTATTCAGTAATATATCCCAGGTATTGTTGGGAGCCTATAGAAAAAATGGTTCTAAAACATGGTTAAATTTCAATCTACAACTAATCGACGGACAGCGTTGATCTCTTTTCAAACGAACCGCTCATACTTGTCCTGGGTCCCTAGATTAAGAACGAAATGACATTCGCCTTCGAAATGTCACGTGACAATCTAAGGTCAATCCCATACATTTCGTTCTATTTAAACTTTCGTTATTGCTTCGGTACGTACCTTTTTGTCCCTGAACCCTTTTCATTTGTCTGTTTACCTACATAGATTGAACCTGTAACCCCTGATGTTATCAATCTTGGTATTTAATTTATTTGGTACCTAAATTACGGAAAGCTGCCAAATTATCTTCATGAATTACCAATGGAGCTCGAAATTTCTGGCAAACTTACTTACGGGTATAAATTTCTTCAAATCTACGAAAGCACCCCTTTTTTCGTCTGAAGTTATTTATGCGACAATCTATTGTTTCGAGCTCGGGGCATTTAGTTTTAAATTAACGATGCTATGCGAGGAATTACGACTACGATAGTTTGAGATCTAGGGTATGACAGTATTATTTTATCTGAGTACTTATAGATTTTTTTATGAAGTGCTCTAGGTTAAAGTTAATGTACCCCTGTTTTATAGTAATTATTAACAAGGTAGCAATGTTGCTCAAATCCTTTTACTGGGTCAACTAAATTTCTAAAATAATCATAAGTAACGTTTATAATCGGGATGCAACGGAAAGGGTCATGGCGATTATCATAAATTTTTAATCAGTTAGTAATAGTTAACCACGGGCGTCAAACCAATGAAAATCCCTTCGGTTAATTGGAAAGTTTTTGGCTGGAAACATTGCACTAATAAGAGACCATAACTTGTAAAAAAAATGGAAATGGCTGGACAAGTTAAGTTAGTACGCCTAGTACGACAAAACCCAGGTGCCTACTAAAATTTGTACCGTATAAAATTAAGAATTTCAAAAAAATAATACTGATAAAAGATTTTGGTAATTTTTTAGTAATGTTCGAATGACGTAAAAGTTCTGGCGATTGGGATCTCCGTCTATAAGGACAAAATCCAGGTGCCCAGTAATCGGTAGGTATTGGTACCTAATCCGATAAAAGGTGGAATTAAGTCGATTTGTTAGGATCGCATTCATTTTATTGGTGCAGGCGAAGCTTACAATTTTACTTCAAGTATCTACTATGTTCGCTGCAAATAACATTGAGTTCGTGCCTGAAAGACGAATATTTTTATACGTTAGTTCTTGTTCGTTGACAACACTTTTGTCTTCGATTTCACCTGGTGGTGTGACATTAAGACTTATTAACTTAACTTTTAGTGGTAGGTACATTTTACTTCTACTTCCTAGACTTAAGTTAGAATTTTTGTATCTCTATTTTGTAGTTATAGATAGGTAAAGTATTTATTGATAGCCAAGCCAAGCCAAGCCAAAAAAGCAAAAGCTAAGGCCTTGCCGTGTTCCGGTGCGATGTCTGGTGACACCATGCAGAGAGGGAGGGTCGGATTGTTGCTCCTTTAAGGTTTCTAACCATATGGAGGCTCATTCCACTGCCACCTTTTCACCGATAGTCATTCGCAATCACGAGTGAATACTATTCTATCGTAGACTACATCATTGCTTAACATTTAGCTGTGGTGTCAGTAGACAGGCCACATCGGTCAAAGAACTGATAATCGCAGGGGTAAGCGAGTTCTCGAGTGGAGACCACGTCTTGGCAAACGTTGTCTAAGACGCCCACCATCTAGATGAAGTAACGATCTGCGAAGGATAGCCGCCAGTAACTGGTTGCAACAAGCCGAAGACAGTGCACTGCTTTAGGCCCATTAAAATATCTAATGCTTTTAACAAAATCTCATTTTCAAAAGAAAAACCATCGTGGTGTAACACAAGGTACTTATATACAGATTTATTGGTCGCCAGTTACTCGTATATCCCTAGCACATACAATTTTATTTCGTATGTTCGGTCACAAAAGTAAATCATAAAGGAACGTTATTGGACATTATTATTGCTTCTGGTTATTAGGGTTGCGGTAATGTTTTGATTTCGGACTATTAGTGAAACGGCCGGGCGTTGGAAGGGTACGGAGTTTATTGAAATTAGGTGTGTGTGGTTATTTTATGGAAATACAATGGAATGATGAAGGGAGAAAATTGGGTAGTAAAGATTTAGAAACATATTTAAGGCTGTTTTGTTTTCTAATGTAAAGATTAATAAAACGTAATAAAGTAGTACAGAAAAAGGTTAAAAATAGTGAAAGTTTTGTATGGATTAATTTCAAAGACGAAATTTTAATATTTTGTTAGATAATGTGATTGATATGAAAGCTTCAGAAGAGGTGCGCCCAATTTCTAATATGTGATTTAAACATTTACGGTCTAATTTATAAAAGTCTTTATGGACCTTTTTTTCTTTCTTACTAGTATAAATGTCAAGATGACAGACAAAGACAAACGAATTATAATTTATTCAATATTATCTTATTTTAGCTATAACGATTATTCTTTTTTAGTATCGTTTATTTTATTTTATTGTTTTGGTCAATTTATTTAATTTAATTTTAATATTTCTTTTTTTTTCCTTATTTACATTTAATTTATATATAATTTTAATAAATTGCTTTTGTACTTTGTGCATGCTGTGTTCTCCTATAATTAAGGGAGCACAAGATCTTGATTCCTATATTTCTTTAATTCTTGTAATGTAATGTGTATTCCTTGTTGGAGAACCAAAATAAATAAATAAATACGGGGGTTAGCATTTACTTTAGACAATTTTGTAAATAACTGATTTCGCTCATTCCTATCACTTACGTAGCTACAACGTATATATTAATTTATAGGTAATACCGGAATAAATACGTTCGCTTTTGTGTAACTGTTATTATTTTCTTTTGTAATTTAGTAATATTTCCTATTGCGAGTCATATATTCTACTTAAGTACTAATTTGCCGGCTGTTGCTTATAGATTATTAGTTTTGCTATACACACGCACATTTTTTGGTACTAGTAGGGAATTATGTTTGAAGTCTAGATAAATCTATGGTTCTATATCCTCAATGTTTTGTGGCTGTGGCGCAGCCGTATCGGACTGAGCTTGGAAATATACCTTCCTAGGTTGCGGATGTAGTCTTTAGTTGTGGTCACTTATATTTGTGTGAAGAGTTTCATTGCCATTCGGCAAGAAAGGTATTCAAGCCAGCACGGGTGGCCTTTACAGTCTTTCAACTTGTTTAGTTGTTAAAAGATCCGTTAACACAATCATTTTTTGATGTATAGAGTTTCATCAGTAACAGAAGATTTATTTGATCATAAAATAACAGTTGCGGTAGAAAGTATTGGGAGAAAAATATAACATCATCCAAGTAAATAAAACAATATCGTATCACACCATAAAACTTGCGCCGAAACTCTCAAGCACAACCACAAACTTCGTGACTCGTAAAAGTGTAAACTTTGTGACAAACAGACAGTTTTCGAAGACAGTTCATTATATGGAACGTTGGTTCACAAACAACTGCTAAGTTTGGAGCATTTGGTAATACACGGATGGTGAATCAAAGTGCATCCTTTCTTTATCCTACTACTTTTGTAACTGCGAATGTTTGTGAGGACGGATAGATAGATATTATGCAGTATGATTTTTTAACAAGAGATGTGGAAGTTCAGTTAGAAAACTAGTGGGCTAAGTTATCAAACTTTTTTTTAAATGATTGAACCAAATAAAGTGCTACAATATTACATTTATATTAATCTTGCCAAACTCTAATACAGTTTGTTGGCAAGTAACGCTCAGATAAATTAATACAAAACAGATTGTTATTTAAAAAATAATAATATGAAGTATATATGAGTAGGTTATACACAGTATTATATATTAGGTTACAGGTATCTACCCTCACAACTTAGTTGTAGGTAAGATGTGGTATAAGAATGCCACCTCGAAGAATGCTGTATGCGCTGAATCGACAGCAGTGAAAGAATATGATGTAAACATTGCCAGGAATATTAACGTTGGTTTGGACAAATTGTTAACAAAAACGGCAATGTAGCTAATAAATAAAAGTCCTGCTGGAAATGAATGCAGTGTGAATTTATCAACATTCTTACCGGTGCTTAGGGTTCTAATGGAGCCCATTTGTATTCGTCCAAAGATAGGGCTAGCGACACAATGACCCGGTTTTACTGCGCCAATGAATGAAAGGGGTTATATTGTGGTTGAAATAATAAAACTGCTCAGTTACTTTACAAAGTTAATTAAACTTAATTAAGTATTTGGTGATACCAAACACATTTTATTTTATTTTAAACGACCGTTTTTTTTTCTGTTAAAAGGATACGTTCAAAAAATGTATAGAGCCTGGGATTAAAATAATTGTAAATTTGAACAGCAATCTGAGTTACATAGGTTAATAGAGCATAATTAATTATATTTTTTGGTGTATTTAAAATAATTTTACACCCCCCGTTTTTTTTAGAATCCTTAATGCAATATTATGATTATTGCAATTGGCAACCCCATGGCCAAATGACAATTGAGCAACCAAAAAAATTAAAATTATTTAGAACGCTGTAAATCAAACTAATCAATGACAATGACATCATGACGTTTCCCGTAATTATATTTTTTTCGACGCGTTTTGTTATTACACTAATAAGATAAGAAATATTTTTCGTCGTAATTATATTAAACTGCAGCTAGAATAATATTACAAGAAAAAAGTACTCTAATAGAATGTAATTATAGACGTGATTGCAATATTTATATGTACTGCTTAGGAATCGGATAATTAAAGGTAATGTGCGTATTGTTTTTCTATTAAATTTTTTAGGTTTTTACAAAAATGGGTGCTCTTAAAATTCGTGTTTAGTTAAATTCTAACAGCTTATTAAACAAGCTTTCCAATGAGGTATATCACATTGGTGTTCAAAATTCTATCCCACTTTTGACCTCTCCTTTGTGCAGGATCTATGACAGTTTAGATGCCTCAGGGCTTGGTCGTGTTTCAAAACCTCAGCCTTTTCACAAGCACTTCTGTTGATTCCTTATTGAAAATTTTGTTCCAAAATACTTTTTATCTTGGTTCTATATTGAAACGAAGATGCGGATAAAAAGAAAGCAAGCATTGAATCCAGCATGTATTGATAAAAATGCACAAAATTGCTACAAACTTTTTATTTCCGTAGTTAACAATTTCAATTGGATACATTGGTATTCACATACTAACAACTCCACTTGAAGTTAAACTAGAATTTGGCAATACGTCGCGGATAACGAACGGGAATAAATGTTTTGGCTTTTGTGATTGCGAATGTTGTTTAGATTAACATTGTTGATTGAGAGTTATTGATAGTTTTTTATTCAATACGGTACGAGCCTCGCTTTAGAAAAATAAGGTCGCGGGTTCAAACCCTGGTCATGCCCACCTACTTTGTGTGAATTGTTTCATCTCTGCTGCTCAATATCGGTGAAGGAAAACATCGTGAGGAAATCGGCATGTCTAAGAACTAATCATTCGAGGACATGTGACATCTTGGCCAGCGTGTGTGGATTAAGGCCTAAACTCTCTCAACTCATAAGATAGTTGAGAAAAGACCCGTGCCCAGCAGTGGGACACTACAAAGTGTTGAAATGAAATGAATGAATGAACACTAGACTTAACTTACTATAAACAGCTTACTTAAAACAAAACTAAAACATAGCCATTATAGCAAGACTAGCTAAACTTAGATAAATATGTGGTACCTCAGATGTGTTGCCTGTGGTACCCAAACTAGGCGCGTGCCTGTATCTTGGGCACCGAAAGATTGGATATGGATTTAAAATTGTGTTGTGCAGTTCAACCGTTTTAGAGTACCACTGCTGTGCACGGGTCTTCTCTAAACTATCTTACGAGTTGAGAAAATTTAGGTATTAATCCACACACGCTGGCGATGCAACGCGCAAGTACGGGATGGTGGATGTAACATGTCCTTGAATGATTAGTTCTTGGATATGCCGGTTTCTTAGCGATATTTTTCTTCACCATTATTTAACTACTGTGATGAAACAATTCACACAAAGATGTGTGGGCACGACCGGGAATCGAACCCGCGACCTTATATTTCTCAGGCGAAGCCCGGGCCGTTGCGCCACCGTACCTAACTCTATTCAGATCTAAATTCGATAGTTTAGAGAAGACCGTCCTGTACCGAGCAATGGGACCAATGAACCATGTATTACCCAAGTTTTTACGTTCCACGTAACACAAATAACAAAATATTTCATCAAATATTTAGTAGAATACTGGTTTATTATTTGGTATTCAGTGATGCTCACAATTCTCAATATTCTGGCTCACGTGTGGACGTGGAAGATTTACAAACAGCGTGATTGCGGACTAGTTATGTACTATCCGACGAAATTACACCTAACCACCTTCCTATTCACAAGGCTTTATAAATATTTTTAGGTATTGGTGTCTATCCCCGGCCATGCCATTATGCGTCTTTTTGTGAATAGTTTTGCAGTCACTGCGCTCTCATAACCGTTATCATCGAGTCCATTCGATTATCATTTAGACTTTTCGATTACAATTTAAACCTATCGATTTTAAATATAAATTTAATTTAACATAACATTAAATTTAAACTCATATTTATCGATTATCTCGGTATCATTTCCGATTTATATTCCTAAAATATACATTTGCTAACCTCTAGTTTTCACTGCACAAGAAATCATGTAGCAAGCAAAAGGTTGAAGTGATATGTCAATCCAATACATTTTTTTTATGGATTTTTCTGTATCGCTACGTACATATTGTACGAATAGCTACAGCTTCGTCTGGGAGGCCCAGATATAGATTTATTCGATAGTCCACACCCTTTCTAGGACAGATTTTAACAGTATTAACACTAAAAGCGGTCGCAGTACTTCGTTTATTTGGACGTGCGCGCACAAAACCACTCTGCCCCAATTTTAAATACGAACAAGCAAAAATATTTCAGCTATTGAACAATGTTTTGGTAATAAACGAATATTAGAGCAAAGAATTTCAATATTGATACAAACTACCGGTATCCTGAAATAATAGCAATCTCAAAAAACGTTAATTTGTTTTAATAGGAATTCCTTGACTTTAAATGACTCAAGAGGTATCGGCTAATATGTTGCTGTAGTCGTACTAAATTTAGTCACTCTAGAATTAACGAGAATTTTTGAGTGCATATTATTAATTAATTACTTAATTTTTTATTGTTTTTAATGACCAAATGAATTAATGCTGATGAAAGAATAAACTAATTTTATTGAGGAAACTTATTTAGTATATAATTAATAAATTTGTATCCCCAAGACCTATTGTACCTTTAACCTGTGTATCACAAATAAACTGATTTGATTTGTTATAAACTAGCTTCCACCTGCGTCTTTACCCACGGTATAAGGTAAAAAAGTAGCCTATGTGATATTCCAGGCTATAATCTACGTCAGTGATAAATTTCATCCAAATCGTAATGAACCTCCACACATCCATACAAATTTTAACAATTATAACATTAACAAGACAGAAATAACCTACGCATTTGAACTACAGAGATAAATTCCATTATAAAATCTCCAAGGATTCTGAATACAAATCAAATTTTAAACCTAACTAAGAACCAAACACTTAAACTTAAACTTTCAAATTAATATTGAAATAAAACTACTTTTTAACGGATTCTATAGCGGTTTATTTTAGATTTTAGATCCCGACGTTTCAAAGTCTTTTCAGACTTCATGTACACGGGTGGACTGAGGTATTTGACGTCCAAAAATATTAATCACAATTATTACTGACTACCTTCAAACCTTAATATTTAAGTTGCGTTTGGATTTAAGCAAACTGAGCTCACAGTGTCTTGAATTTTGAGTTGATTTCGCTTGGGTTTTGGTACAAGTAAATTAAGCACTGGGTCCCAAGCTGGTGGTATATTCCAACCATTTTCTCTGTTAAAATTAGGATGTTTTTTTAATTTCAATAGCTTCTCGGATCATTCTTGGTAGGAACCGGTTTTCTTTGACAAGGACCTGTGTTTTATCAAATCTCAGGTAATGGTTGGGGCCTTTTTGAGTATTTTCACACACTGCAGATTTTGTCGAGCGTTGATGTTTTACATCAGCTATGTGATCTTTTACGCGGGTCCCTATACTTCTTTTTGTTCGCGATAGAATCCGTTAAAAAGTAGTTTTATTTCAATGTGTGATATTCGAGTAAATCTAAGACAATACTTTCAAATTAAGACAAACACATCAAAATCAGACCATTAGTTGAAGCTACAATGCCACAACTTTTAACACAGACACGTAGATACAAAGAGGCATGATTGGAGAATTATTAAAAAATATTGGACAAATATATCTTAATTTACGAAATTGATATATAAAAAAAAATCAGATAAATCGCAATAAAGTTAAGGACTACTTTTTAGTTTTTAATCATTACCGTTACAATTCGATTAGGGACGTGAGTGATTAATGCTTTATAAACTGGATGAAACTGGATTCGATTAGTTTTATTCGGTTACGACTAGATTTATTCGGCTTTTAAGAGATTATTCGTCTAATGGCGTTTTCCTGTTTGTGTTAGGAAATTTTCTATTTTCGTTTCTGTCCTGTATCTCACTGCTAAAATGAAATAATTGACGACTCTATTTCAAAACGAGGTTAAATCTTGTGCAAAATTGTACTACAAGGTACCTAGAAACAATTTTTACGTACTCTTTAAACTCTTTTACACAGATTGAAGAGGTAATTTCCTAACGATAATATCCATGCCTTCCTAAATCCAAAAATCAAAATTGATAAGGGCTGGAGAAGACTGTTAAGGAGACGTCTAAATCTTAGATGAAAGTATTATTATGATGAATTAGAGACCTAAATTATGGCACTCTCATTTTTTTTTGTAATTTCTTCTTAACACAGCTCCATTCAAATCATAAATTAAGGCACCAGTTATAATAATAATATAGTGACATTAACTCACATGGCCAACTGATCCCAAACTAAGGTAGGAAAAGAAATTGGACTATTTTTAAGTAGACTCGCGTCTCAAAAAAATAAAGCATATTTTCATTCATTCATTCATAAGCAGAGCTTGTACTGTGGAAACCAGTTAACTGATAATATATTACATAAAATACTTTTCTTTAATAAATACATACCAGGCTCAAAACAAACAGACATGTGGGGATCACGTGTGGGGATTCAGATAAAAGGTGCCCTCCCACGGACGACGGAGACTCAGTCGTTACATTTCTATGAACGCGACGAGTGGCTAGCTGCGGAAGATATTTCATACACTACCTACATAGGGATAAGTAGAGTCACAGCGACACGTTGCGTCGTTTAATGCTGCTGTTTGGAGTACGAATTTGCACCTTTAACTGTAACTTTAAATTTTGGATAATTTAATTGAAGAATTTACTTAAACTTTGCACGGGGGCATCATTCAGATCCTATTCATTATACTTTATTATCCATTTCCTAGAGCACGCCATTAAGCGATTGATTAAGGTCCCATAGTTTTCTTCCACCTGTCCTTGGACTCAATATTGTTTTGATTTTCGGGCTTAGAAAGGCTTGGGCTTTGTCGTTCACTTTATGGAACTGACTCATCATACCTAGTTTCGTGAAGTGAACTCGTTCCACTAAATAGTTCCGCAGTTTCATTTAACCCACCACCGCAATCCCGCTATTGCTACTCCTGTAAGCTAGGATCGACAACGGCGCTGTGAAGAGACTCGAGATGTGCAGTCCCGGGACACCTAAACTGTCTTGGATCAGGCATGAATTTAATCAGAAAATGATGATGAACGAAATGAAATGCCTTTTGTATCCAATAACTTTGACAACAAATTCCTTAATATTTTAAAGTCACCGACTAGATATGTACTAGACGTCACTTTGTTCAAATATTATAGGAAAATGTATCTATTGGGGTAGATTGCTTAGTTTAACTGGTTCGTTTAATTTCTTGTAATGAACGAACCAATCAAAATTAGCTTACGATCGGACAATATTTGACGGGCCGGTGGCGTGGTCGGTTACATGCTTGCTTTTCACTCCGCAGGTCGTGGATTCGATTCCCATCCCAGACAAACATTTGTGTGATGAACATATCTGTTTGTATCGAGTCTGATTGTAAATATCTATTAAATGTATTTATATACAAAAGAAAAGTATAATATGTATAGTATATACCAGTTATCTTGTTTCGATAACACAGCTCTGCTTAGCTTGGTACCAGATGACCGTGTGTGTTAATGCCCCAGAATATATATTATTATTAGCTGTGCGGTGTTTAAAGGTATCTGGTTGGTGTTTCAAGTTAAATTAATATTATTCAAAACATTCAAATGTTGAGTTACCTACTTTGAATAGGTTTAGGAAATCATTTCAAAGGTTTATTTAGAAGTTTATTGATTAGCAACAAAGTTTCGAGTGACAAGTCAATGATTTATGCCGACTCGAGTTTCAAATGGAATAAACAAGTAAACAGATTTAATTGAAAGATGTGGATTCGATGTTTCGAGTAATAAATTACTAGCGAAGGCACGCTTTCACTTAAGCTCTTTTTTTAGTGTCCCACTGATGGGCACGGGTCTTCTCTATATTATCGTATGAGTTGAGAGCGTTTAGGTTTTAATCCACACTCGCTGGTCAATTGTGGGTTGGTGGATGTCAAATATCCTCGAACATTACATCTTAGATATGCCGGTTTCCTCACGATGTTTTCCTTCACCGATATTGAGCCGGGATTCCGTCAACGACGAGAAAACCCCAACATATTCTATTCAATTGCTTGTCTAAAAATTACTACTAGCTTGTTTAAATTCTTGGATTTCAAGATCAAGCTGTTTCAGTTAAATTTCAACACAATTTGTATTATATTAGGAGTTATTAGTCTAGCCGTATCGATTTTCACTTGAGGCCGGAAACATCGATTCTTGATTAATGATACGAAAATTATTTCGAAATATTGGCCGGGCAAGTGATGAATTAATGGTCGGTTCATTGATTTTTGGGTGTGACCTTTGCTTCATTTTGATTTGTGATTATTTTGACAGAGTAATTTTCTTTCTATAGCAAGTCTGATGCAGACAGATATTGTGGGTCCATATACCTATACCTATCCTTTTTTGTCACATGGTTGAGCTAATAGTAGAATGATAGTTAAAACTCCTTTATAGGCTCCTAGGCGATTAACATGATCACTTTTTGTTCGATGTGACGCTTATTTTTTTATTGTTTTTTGTTTTTTACCGATTTGATATATTGTTTAATTTAATTTATTAATTATTTATCGAAATACTGTGACAACATTGTGTTTTTTTATCGAATTTTCGTAGTATAGTTCTTCTTGCTCTTCTAAAGAGTTGTAGGGCGTGTAGGAGAATGGTCATTGGCAGATGTAGTCACTTTAAAGAACGTTGTTTTGTATTCTTTTGACTAGGTTATAATCAACTTGCTATGTATGAAAATTCGGGTGGAGTTTTGCAACTTAATTTTGATGTAGATATCTTTTTGTACTCACATTTAGTGTAGATGACTATGCATACTGTGTTACGACATTCTAAATCCGAAATGGCGATATATCTAAGATGGCAGACAGTTATTTTTAATACATGCTGACCTCCCTTATGGTAATTCCGTGATTTGCCTATATCTCCTGTGTGTCATTTTTAAATCATATGACAGAGACAACACATAATTATAAAGCTAGAAAAATACGTTCAATTACGTTTCAAAGAATGTAACTCATGAAGGTACATACTTAAAATAACCTACCATCGTCTACAAAACATATTGAATGGTTTCAAATCGCGACTATCAAACTTTATGATGGAAAACCGATATCTTGGATTACAATAATGGGTTGTCGGGATGGATACCATTGAAAGTGTAATCAACTTTGTTGTAAGATAAAAATGAAAATTTTAATTATTGTGACCATTACTATTAAGATATTTTATGTGCTCATGAAGTGACTTTGCCTTTTTTAAGAATAAATTCTCCTTAATACACCTTATACATCGTTTATTAAAAGGGCTAAAATATGGGTATCAAATGACAGGGCTTACTAAGAATAACGCGACTTTCAGCGCATTCATCTAAAAGGTGGTTTTCAAAAAAGCTTTTCACTTTAAATTTATCTATTTTGGCTTTAAAACTCTGAGCGCTTTTAAGTAAAGTCATTATTCTATTATTTTAAACTAACTTTGTTGTTTTTCTAAAGAATACGTGTTTGAAAAATGTAAGAATATAGCACTGTCTTGTCTAAGATGCACTCCAAATAGCTGAATAGCTACTCCAATAGCAACTTTAATAGCGACACTAAGTACCATTTCCATTATCTACTTGATTACTTGAGTGTTTAAGAGGTTCTTACGTGGTCACGTCAAGAACGTAGACTATCAGGATAGTATAATAGAAAATAAACCACAGATTAAAAATTTAAGGTTTATTTTGTAATACCAATAGTTAGAAACCACGTATCGAGAGAAATGATCAGTAAAATGTTTTTCGTCTCTCAGGGTAAAATAATTTTTAGATCTTGATTACACGTACTGAGTACTCTAGCGAGAGCACTGTCTTGCCCTTTTGCTTGTTACGTGTGATTAAGGTTTTATTCAAGGATTGTATTTTATTATAGATAAAAAGAGGTTTGTTATCGATTCAACGATATGCAAAGATTTAAAAGAGTCAATGACATTTGACATTTGATTTTTTTATGATTTATGATAAAATTTAAGAGAAGTAAGTAAAACTAATAATTATTTATTTAAAGAGCGAGTAAATATCTTATAATTTTTCTTTTAATTACAGGTAAAATGTTGATTTTCTGTTTGTTCTTTCTGTTTGTAATAAATTTGAGTAAACTCTTTTAATTACAGAGCAACACATTAGTTTATGATTCTTCCATCTTATTTAATATTCTAAGAAGTACATAACAAAGTAAGTTTTGTACGTAAAAACTTTTTTTCTACTTTTAAATATTGTGAACTTTTCAAACATTTATCATTATAAATTCCTAATACCAGATATCATAAATCCTACTGAGCGAATTTCAAAGCTTTATTACTAACAATATATCAGTTTATAATAGGAATCATAACTTATTTCAATTTAAATGTAACAAAATACAACTTCGATCAAATTAATAATTCTTTTTACAACAACAACACAAAACCGACTTCAATTGTAGGTACCTAGAATTATGCGTTTAGGGCAATTGCACTAATAATTTTGGAAGGCTGCGCGCTTAGCGTAAACAATGACGCTTCTTTCGACATAGCTCAATAACTACTGGTCAGATCTTGATCAAATTTAAATGGGACCACACGGAAGCATTTACTTGCCAACAAAAAAATAATCATAGAAATCGGTTCACGTATAACAAAGATATTAGGTAACAAACATAAAAAAACATACAGTCGAATTGAGAACCTTCTTCTTTTTGAAGTCGGTTGAAAACTAGATAAGGCGATAAAGAATTCCTCCTAATCGAGGCCTTGAGGCATTATCGAGGCATTATTTAAATTAGAATGAAAATATTGCAAGTACTCTGTTTTAAATATCATCTAACTAAAGACTTAGGCTTAACTACAGCGTAAGGTTTCCCACGTACTAGTTTAACCGAGTTTTCTACGTGTAGCAGTTATTACTAGACGAGTGAGATTAGAAAACTCAGGAACTGAGAAAACAGGAACCCTTGCAGATACTTTGATCAAGTACCTATTTATATTTTTCTATCAATGGAAAAACAATTAGGTGTAGTAAATATATTGACGCACACTTATGATTTGAATTTGATTTTTTTTATGTTCTAATAAATTATTATTTTCGCGTTACATACAGGAAGGTAAAAAAAATAATTCAATTTAAATTTCGAATTTAAATTCGACTTCAAAAAGGTAAACCTTTTTGAAGTCGATTTTTTTTTAAATTAGCTTTTAATATGGTACTAGATCTAATTAGTGTCAATTACCTTGAGAATTCAGCTCAGAGTGGCTCAGAAGAATCAGCCACTTTTCGTCGACTATGTTTAGGTCCCATGCGTAATACCTATTGCCGCTCATCGGGCACAGTTCCAAACTTTGAGCTGCAACTAAGATGATATAAGTCAAATAAAAAAAGTATTTTAGTTCGACCCGGGAATCGAACCCGGAACCTTGCGGTTATTAAGCGAACACACTACTTACCACCAAGGGAGCAGACACTGAAGGGTAATTACTTTACTTATATGACCTAGTTGTGTTACAATGTGTGCCTGGCACGTATGTATAGAATCACGAAGGCAAATCCTTTGTACACAAGCTAAGTTAATCCGAAAAGTCCTAAAGATGGTCATTCATTTTTAAAATAACATTTTTTTTTAAATTACTTACATATTTCATAAATTGCACGTCATATGTTCGATGATTGAAATCGGGCCCCAAATCGAGCCCACAATTTAAATTGAGTGTGCTTTGAATCCCGGAGCTGAGAATTATGGACTTTACTTATAAAATGCTAGACAGGTTTACTTGTAACCAGTCTATGCGTTTCAAATAAGAATAGGACTGGACTCGCAGACTTCATACCCAAAACCAAGCCAAAGTACCGTCAGCACAAAATATCAAACCACATAAAATAATATTATTTTAAAATTATTATTTTAATGTGATTTATGTTGGAAATGTTGCATGTGTGTAGTTACTTACTTAGGTATGTATGATCACGTGATCGTGACGTGAGTTGTATCAATCCCAAACAGAACATAAGGTTCGCTATGCTAGTAGTATGCTGTAACTCGTAGGCGTATTAAATCTACAGATTCATAAAGATAATAATGTAATCCATCAACAATTATTTAAGTTGGTTAATAATGGGCTGTTAAAAAATATTTTTAAAGCAGTACTATGGGATTGTTACGATAAATTTAAATTAATATCATAACAGTGAAAATATTTTGACGTGATAAAGTCTTTAAAATCGTTTTAGTCGGGTGACATGTTCAGAAACTTGTGTCACACCAAAACCTCACGAGCGCGATCGCAGGTATAACGAGAGAGAGACGGACCGATCTCCCGTCTCATCTCGAGCGCTGCCAGTCATTCCGTGAAACTTGTCACGCGGAATCCTCACGAGCGGAGGCTGGCATAGCGTTCGAGTGAGTGGACCGATCTTCCGTCTCTCTCACTCTAGCGGCATACTTCATTAATTCCTTACTTCCCAAAAACTTATATCACCAATAAGACGTTATCACGTAAACATCTCGATCGTAAACCTACTTTACAAACAACCAATTTTTATAATAAATTGCTGCTTTTAAGTATTTATTTAATATGCAAAGGATAACTTAAAATATAATAAAATATTTTATTTAATAAAAATTAAATATAATTATAATTACACAATGGACAATATTTGATGTTTATTTATCGTATGTATTTAAGTTTATTTCAAGAAGTATATTCTAAAAAATCCTATGAACTACAAAATTGTATTTAAATTGTGAAAATCTTGCCACAGTCTATCAAAATGTTTCGTAGCTTAACGCCATTGGCCGGATCGCGGACGGCTGACGTTTATTCCAGCGCTGGCACATCATTTACACTCGAACGCTCCAATGTCGATGTCGAAACGTCATTCCGAATAGTCGACGACATATTGCTGAGCTTACTTGAGTGAAATCTGAGTGAGGTGAATATTTCGAGTTCGAGGTGGTGATTGAGGCTAAGTGAGGAGACCGGGATTAATCTTAAAGGGGTTGAGTTGAGTGAAATATTATTATTGATATATTAGCGTACTGAGAAATAATTTCCGTTTCATTTAGTTTAGTATTAAAATTGTTGTATATGTTGTCTTTTGTAACATGATTTTATTAGCTTCACTGGTATGTTTGTAACGGTATCTTCAACTCGGGGAGAGACGTAGTTGACGTGCCAGGCAGTGAGACACTAAAAAAGTTTGAAGTGAATAATGTAAGCTTTTGAATGAATAAATAAATGATAAAATTAACTGATTGTTCATTATTATCTATCATAATAAGCTGCTTCTTTGACATCTTAATAGGTGACTAAAGGGTTGGCCTAAACTCTATCAACTTCTATGATAGTTGAGAGACAAGCCGTGCCCAGGGGGACACTAAAAGACTACTTAAGCTATTTATGAACAAGTTATCCTCTTTTATATAAGTTACTAGCTGGCCCGGCAAACTTCGTACCACGTATTACTCACGTTTAAATTACTAATATTGCTATTGAAAAATAGGGGTTAGTGATAGAAGTGTGAAAATTTTGGGTTGTATGTATTTTTTAATGCCACATTATAAATTAAAAAAAAATGTTATGGGTGAATAACCCTCGTCACTTAGAGGTTTGAAAAATAGATAGTAGCCGATTCTCAGACTTACTGAATATGCATAAAAAATTTCATAAGAATCGGTCAAGCCGTTTCGGAGGAGTATGGGAACGAACATTGTGACACGAGAATTTTATTTATTAGATAGATTTAGTAAGAGCTATACATTTTGTTTTTTATATTTGTGATGTTATTTTTGTTACTCACGAACCGATTTCTATGATTCTTTTTTCGTTTGAAAGCTGGTGCTTTTCGTGTGGTTTCATTTAAATTTGATCAAGAACTGACCGGTAATATTTGAGCTATGTCGAAAGAAGCGTCATTGTTTAAGCATTGCGGCCTGCTTAAGTCCTAAATGCATAATCATTAAAACCTATGTTTATAGCCACTTTTTATGTTTCATTGCAAAATGAACTATAGTCCAAACCAAACAATTATACCTACCAAAAATACCGAACCCTCAAGTCAGCTAACTTTTAAATACATTTAATAAAGTGCCTATTGTACACTTATTTCGATAACCTTACTAATAACAAATTCGAAATCGAAAGTTTGTAAGATTGGATTGTCAGTGGTTTTTCTTTATAAGGTCACACGCGCTTTCCAAAATAAACTCAGTGTTTTCTAGTACTTTGGGTTGTGTTCCTATGAGGCAGTGCCTGTCAATGACTCTGGTGTTATAAGCGTCTATAAGTCACGATAACCGCTTACAATTAGGTGAGGCATAAGAGATAAAAGCTGGGTCGAAGTGCTCCGAGTCTACCAGCCCCATTTTTATAAGATAATATACCATTAGGTAGGCGCGCCGATAGCATGTTTGATGGCTCGTTGTAAAAAAAAAACTAATGTGAATTAAAAATACTTAATCAAAATTTGCACATTACCCATCCAGATCATAATTTTATCCTATTTAAAACACTACCAGTATTACAATTTAGATGACATCATTTATAACTTGCTTTCCAGGGACTGGTATAACAATAAGAGTTCTTCGTGACTCTTGTACCAACATATATTAACATCTTTGAGCACCTTATTCTTAAGCTTATAGAGATAATTTTCCTTTCATAAATGGTTGAGTAAGATTGTCAAAATTAATAAGAGATTAGCCTTGGGTCCGCGTTAACTGTGGTCTTAATATGGAACAGCGTCGAGTGACACGACCAGCGAGTTGCAAAGTGTATGCACCCGCATATCTTCCTATCGACTGCACCACTTTGGACGACTCTTTTTTATTGTGTTTGTTATTATCAGGAGATACTCACACCATCAGGTGAAGCTGGGGCGGGCAGTTAGGAGTTTATAAGACATAATCATTAGCTATAATAATTTATTTTATGGTATTTCTCTAAAGACGTATGTTTTCATTTATTATAGGTTTGTTTTTATAAATTAAATATTACATTTTATATTACATAAAATAAGAATTAAAAAGATTGACTAAATCTTCTTCCGTATTCAATCCTTTAATGAGACTTCACAAATAAATATTCCTTCTTTCAATACAAGGAAAGGCTTTTGCCTTTCCTTATATTTGGTAATTTTAACGTTTTTAAGTACCAAACCACCAGACCAGTGGGATTTTTTTTCACTTTTATGTTGTCAACCATCGAAGATAAATACTACAAAAAAATATTGGTTCGCTCTGTCTACACAAAACGCTTTGCTTCGATCTAATCCGGTGGATATGGGACGAATTGACCGTCACGACCGGTAAAAGATCGGATGTAGGACCGATGGCTTTACGTGAAATTGGTAAAGTTTTAACATTATTTTTTAAGCTTAGTAATAAGATCATCATGTCAAACCCTGCTTCTCCGCACTTCGTACTCCGTACTCCGTGCGTATTGTTTAAGCACTTACTGACTGCACGTGTGCTGTTATTGTCTTCACTGTCACCAAACAAGTACAAATTATGTACAATATTTTGCCAGTTACTTCAAATTGTTCCCAGATAATGTGGGTTCACTACGGACAGAGTGAAAGGCGTTTGGTATCGTTCAAGTTGAAGTCAGTTTCCTTATATAATTTTCGTGTGTACCTACCAACTCCTAATACAGCGGTCGACTCATTACTGAGGAATGGCTGAAGTTTAACTTGAGTAGGCAATGCTACAGTGTAATAATTTCAGTAGGCTCACAAATAAACAAAAAATAGAACTCGCTCTAGGTAGACTAATAAAACGACGGAAAAATTCATATTATATTAAAAATATAATAATATACTGATACATTGACACACATTCCAAACTAAGCATAGGGTATAAAAATCCGTTTAAACAGTACGTGGCAACAAACTTTTACACAGATACACATCCACACAGATACACGCATCAAACTTATAACACCCCTTTTTTGGCGTCGGTTGAAAACAGGTAAGGTGATTTCTTCACGATATTTTTCCTTTACCGGCGTAACGGCGATGAAACTATTCAAACAAAAATGTGTGCGTGCCGCCGAAGATCAAATTTGCAACTAATATTAATTAATTGATTCCTGTCTCTACGAATGCCATAAGTACCTATGCCTTCCTCTAATAAATCAAAATTCTTTGCAAATATTTATCGAGTGTAGTAGTAAGTAGGTGGTAGGATTGACGTACTAAATGATTTATACTGTGACAATTTCTATGTTGAGTAGATAATACATTCGGAGTACCCAATTTGTGAAATTACAAGGTCGTTCTCATTTTGCGTTCCATTACGCGGTTGGTAGAGCATTGTACTTAGCACTTTTTAGGGAACAAGCTGTGTATATTTTGTTAATTATATTATTATGTTCAAAGTTCCTAGTACTTAAACATTGTATTGGTAAAATATTTTGAATAAGTTTTCCTTCCTTTCGTTAGTGTCCTGTAAGTTTAATATGCTATCCTTTTTGGATGAACAATTTAAGTTAAGTATTATAATAAATAATAATAAATAAATAAATAAATATTCTGGGACATTAACACACACGGTCATCTGGTCCCAAGCTAAGCAGAGCTTGTGTTATGGAAACCAGATAACTGGTATATACTATACCTAAAATACTTTTCTTTTGTAAATATATACTTATAATAGATATTTACACCCAGACTCGACACGAACACAAATGTTCATCACTAATGTTTGTCTCGGGTGGGAATCGAACCCATGACCTGCGGCGTGAAAAGCAAGTATTTTACCGACCACGCCACCGCGGCACCGGCCCGTCACCGGCCCATATTTATGTAGGATTAATCGTATGTATGTAACTCATATTTCTCTGGTAGGTACCGATCTCCGATTTTCGTTTACGTAACGTCAATCAAGACGCCATGACACAGCGTTTACGAGGGAAATTTGAATGTTTTTTTTTAATACTAAATACGTAATGCAAATATTGTTTTTTTTTTAAATAAGGTATTTTGTGGGATATAATGTATTCTAAGGTATTTAATTAACCAACTTTTCAAATTTAGTCAATTATGTAGTCTATTGTTCCATGGAACTTTTAGGAATGATTTTGACTATTTGCCAAATAATGTATTAAATCTATAAAAACTTCAGAACTATTCCTCAGAAAAAAATGATCTGTCCATTAATAATAGGTCTTTATTGATAAATTTCTTGGACAGCAAATTCAAATCAAACATTCGTTGACCGCCATGTCACAGGTGAAATTGCAACGTTAGTGTGATTGTCTCTTTTCTTCGATTCCAAATTCAAAAATTCAAACGTCGCAGTCGACGTCACATAATTTCCACAGATAAAAGAATATTCATTTTAAAAATGCTGGTGTAATTTTCGTGGGAATAAAAAAAAAGTTGAATTCGATATTTGAAATTTTAATATCGTGTTCGCCATTTGGAATGTTAAATCAAACAAAGGTGACGTTTGAATGAAGTATGAGTTTTAATAATTTGTCTAGACTTAAATTTAATCCAAAATGGCTAAAAATGTTTGTAAAACAGCCAAAAGTTATTAAATTGCATGTATTCTGCAAGTTCCTTCCCGGATTGCCTTAAAACTATTGTAACGGTAGTGAAGCGGTATCGGCGTCGCCTTTGAAATACCTATAAGTTCGCGGGTTCGATTCCCGGTCGTGCTCATAGATCTTTGTGTGAATGGTTTCATCGCTGCTGCTCAATATTAGTCAAGGAAAACATGGTTAGGAAACCGGCGTGTTTAAAAACTAACCACTCGAGGGCATGTGAGTTCCACCGACCCGCACTCATGCCGGTTTCCTCACGATGTTTTCCTTCACCGATATTGAGCAGTAGCTATGAAACAATTCACACAAAGATGTGTGGGCACGACTGGGATTCGAACCCGCGACCTTATATTTCCACAGCACCTCCGCTGCTCGCCATATGCAGTATCAGAAATTTATTCAGTTTAACAAATAAGATTCCCTCAAAGCAAAATCTAGTAAAACCACTTTTTCGAGATCAAAAGTCACAGTCGCCCTCTGCTGCAAAAACTATTTTCCCCATCTAAAATAGAAAACGCATACAAAATGAGAGGATATTGCAGCTTTTCCCGGCATCTTTTTAAATATGCAAATTTAAATACGATTACCGAGAAAAAGATAGATATATCTATAAAACATTTGCATTTCCGTGAGTTAGAGCGGGACGGGTAGACGTGCAATGGTTTGATTCAATTTTAAAAATGGTTACCCCAGATGCATAATTTAAAGCACCCTTTGCGTTTAGTTATTAAATTAAGCAGGTAAAGTTAATGGAATTTTGAGGATTTTGTATGATTAGGCTGCAAATAACATGTTTGGTATTAATTACAAACATACATAGCGTTTACTCCGGTCTCTTCATGTGAAGGAAAACATCGTGAGGAAAACGACATGTCTAAGAACTGATTATTCGAGGACATGTGACATCCATCAACCCGCATTTGGTCAGCGTGTGTGAGCTAATGCCT
This sequence comes from Meganola albula, assembly GCA_936450015.1. Taxonomy (NCBI): domain Eukaryota; kingdom Metazoa; phylum Arthropoda; class Insecta; order Lepidoptera; family Nolidae; genus Meganola; species Meganola albula. Next base: position 3,190,704 of record OW388157.1, on the reverse strand, counting down.
AACCTCTCTCAACTCGTAAGATAGTTGAGATAAGGCCCGTGCCCAACAGTGCGACACATTAAACCATTACAAAGAAATATTACGATTTTAAAAAAACTGAAAAATTACTTTGTATAATTAGCTACGATTTTGAAATTGCGCGGCGCGAAAACGGAAACCGCCATGCCGTGCTATTCGATTCGTCCCATAGTTTCCCTTCTAAATAATAAAACGCATATGAAATGAGAGGATATTGCCACTCAGACTTCAGACGAATAGAATAGCACGGAGGATTAGTTCAGTCTTCACTATATTATCTATAATTATGTATGTATTTAATTTTACAAAAGAAAAATATTTTAGTAGTAGGTATATTACCAGTTATCTGGTTTCCATAGTACAACCTCTGCTTAGTTTGGGATCAGATGACCGTGTGTGTTAATGTCCCACTATATTCTATTATTTTTACAAATTGGCTGAACCATTGTCACACACATTACAATGATGGCGTTTTAGATTATAAGAACAGATTAAAAAGTTTCATCCTTCTGCCTACTTGTGGTGATTTGCTCGGAAATCCTACGATAAATATTACTACAACATTTAGTATTTTCTTAAAGTATTTAAAATCTAAAATAAACCGCGATTGAATCCGTTACAAAATAGTTTTATTTCAATAGCGCTTTGCTTCCACTTTTAATGTGCGAACTGCCAAGTTGTGGAATTCGCTACCGGCATCTCTGATTCCCGATAATTATAATATGCCTGTCTTCAAGTCACGAGTGTATCGGTATTTATTGGGTAAGCGCGTTTCATCGTAGACTGCATCATTGCTTAACAACAGGCAAGTTGTGATCAAACGCAATCCTAAAACATAATAAAAAATGATTATTAACATACAATATTTAGGTACTCGTCAAAACGCTTTTTTGTATCTTCTGCTCTTATGGTTATTATTTTTATAGATGCTTTTTCTATTAGTTCGTAGTCTTTAACGTAGGCAGAGAGTCGGCCTGCAACACAGGTTTAAATAATCCTAGCTCAGGCCGGCCGTAATATGTTTCTTGCTAATTTTACCTTATCTGGATTTGTAATCTTAGGTCATTCAAACAACAGTTTTTACTGTTATACAAATTAAATATTTACCTTTATACTTACTCTGTAGCAATTAAGCCAAAATAACGTGTAACACAATTTTTCAATAAACTTTCATTATTATTTTTTTAAAACAATTAAAATTTTAGTGCCCAAAAATATTTTCGTATAACATTACATATTAGGTAAAAAACTAAACTTGAATTCTTTAAACTTAATTAATTACTTACTTAATTGAAATAAAACTACTTTTTAACGGATTTTATCGCGGTGTATTTTAGATCCCGACGTTTCAGACGTCGTCTTTTCAGACTTCATGTTCACGGGTGGACTGAGATATTTGACATCCAAAAAAATGATTGAAATATTTGATTTCAATGTGTGATATTCGCGTAAATCTAAGACAATACTACTTACTTAATTTTTTTCTTTTCTTTCTTAAGCTGTTAAAAAATAAAATTAAGCAAATTATATTCTCGTAAGTGTTCTGAACTAGAATTTCATTTTGGAAATATTCCAAAAGTATTATTAAAATTACGGCATTAAAATATTAACAGGTAAATAAAAAATCTAAATTCATCGGACGGGAATATAATTTGTCAAATGCAAACGCAATAAGAGGAGCCCTCGTCAGGCGACGAAATTAAATATTTTATTATGACTAAGAGTCTCGAAGACGGGAGGTGACAATTATATTCGGCTGTACCTATATATATGAGATTAGTTGAGTTCTTGAGTGGAGATCACGTATTAGCAATCGAGTAGAAGGCCCTTAGACTAGGTGCAGTGACGATCTCAGTAGACTAATTTACATTATTTCTTGACGCATCACGTTGCAATTAATTTTACGTCTAAATAACAATATCTGGATGACCGCTTTGCTCGGTATTTTTTTTTTAATTACTTTTTCTAAAAATGATTCCTAGCTAGATCGATTTATCGCCCCCGAAACCCCCTACATACTAAATTTTATGAAAATCGTTGGAGCCGATTCCGAGATTTCAATTATATATATACAATTGCTCATTTAAAGATTTAAGATACACGCTAAAGCGCTCGCATGGCGTGAACTTGACGCCAGCGTATCTGACAGCGGTTGTCAAAATTACAACAGTACGAAATGGGCTGTTTTGATCGAAACTTTACTGCAACTGCACTGCAATTGAACTTATTTAATTACGTGAACTAGCCCACTGCTAGGTGGCTGGTAAGAGCTGGATGAGAGAAGCCGCAGATCGTGCTCAGTGGCGTACTTTAGGAGAAACCTGTGTCCAGTTATAGACTAGAATAGGTTGATGATGATGATGTGCATATAAAACAAAATCCCTTCTTGGTCTTATTCTAACTATAGCAGACAGTGTTATCTGAATAGTCAGGTACATACACAGGAGATTTTTAGAAGTACATGTCTCTTTTTCGTTCACTTTTAGAGCCTGTAAGCTTAGTTAGTATTTATTTTCAACTGTTTACCTACACCACCCGTTCTGAAAGGCCCTTCCGGCCGATTGGGTTAGGTCATCCGCAAAAGAAAAAACTTCACCACCCGAGGAACACGCGTGGGGATTCAGATAAATGTTACATCCTGAGACTCTCACGAACGAATGTAACTCGGCCCCTAAAATCTTCATATAATTAGGTAGTGAAATTTTCTCTTCTTTAGACTCATCTTTCATTACTTCAACTGTAATTTTCGTAGTAACATTATTTGATAGATTTATTTACAACTCAAAGATACGAAAGGACCTAAGTGAATAACAACCTAAATAAAAAAAAACTATTGCCCTACATAAACTAATTCTATATATCTTAGTTTACCTCATCCAAATGTAGTACATCTGTAGTACATCCCGTCTCGAGGGAAATCAGGGATCATGTGGATCTGGGCGTTAAGTCTCATGATAGGTGTGTCTACTTCATGTTTCCTCTTGATTCTCGATGCACGGGAATTCCCTGTTATTATTTCGGCTAGGTTTAAAAAGTTGGACGTAGTAAATTTTGTTTTTTTTTTCAAGCTTCTACCCGCTGGTTTGCCCGCGTGTTCCTCGCTTATTCTCCTTTGTGGGGCCGTAAGTATTAGTATAAATTTACGCCCAGACTTAAACATAAAATTAAAAATCACTCTTAAGCTGGTCTTGAACCGAATTGTGGCGTGAAAGACAAGTCTCTTACCAACCACGCCAATAAGATTGCCAAATAGATCGCCATTACATACTTATCTTTTTAAAATTACGTAGGTAGGTAGTTTAGTTTAGTTTGGAGCGGGCTAATTTTCCGCAACTTATTAGTGCGCCTATTTTGCGTGATTGGGCTGGCGACGCTATTGCCAGCCCAGCTCCAGGAGAAATCCCAGCAGACCCTTTACGTTGCCGATGGCCTCCCGGAGCGACCTCGGCGATCCGAGGTGTTCCGCTCTGTATTTCGCCACCCCTGGACAGCAGTTGTCCACGTGGGCGGCTGTTTCCTCCTCTTTCATACATGCCCTGCACAGAGGGCTGTCAGTGACACCTATGGTAAAGAGATGTTTATTTAGTAAGGCATGATCAGTTATAATGCTGGTGATTAAGCGTAACTGTGGCCTTGTCAGCCGTTTCAGCCTACGCGCCAATCCCGCAATAATGTTGGGCAGTACGTCTTTAGTTTGACTACATGTGTTAAGTTCCTGCCAGTATTGTTGGTGCGACATTTTAGTAATTTGTCGGAGTTTATTACGTGTCCGGTTGAATTGCAAGGGTATGATGGGTTCCGGGCCTACTGCTGTACGTAGGTAGTATATAATTGTTAACTTTGCTAAGACCTAAAACATGCCCATTAAAGCACGTATTATTAGTTCCTAAACAGTGTGGGCAAAAGGAGTCCAATAATGCCATTTCTGATGTTAACTTAATATCTGTTAAGACCAAAAACTTGCACATTAAACTCAATAATCAATAAGTGTCTATATGATTGTTTTATAAATTATTTCAACCGCCTATAAATCCAATATCAATACCGAATACAATGTGATGCGCGCTTTCTCCAAAGAATGCATCAAAGAAGCCATAAGAGCCAATCAATCGCTCCGTTCTGAATGAATGAGCAAATGTTAGTAGATCTCGCTCGTCATATTGGCAGCCGCTACTCTCGCGCCGCCTACGTCATCCAATGTTGCCAACATAATTGTATCTACCTACCAACATATATTTGGTATAATATAGTAATACCTGTTAGATAAATTCCGGAGGCTAGTGTAATTAATTACTTCACTGTGTATCTTACATAAGCAGTTGCTGCTTGACATTGCTAATTGAAATAACTTGGACTGTACGTTAGGGGATTTATTTGATTTCGCTGCCATGTTATGGAATTATTTCGCTTCCTTGTCCACTTTCACTTCAACCCTTTTTAGTGTCCCACTGCTGGGCACGCGTCTTCTCTCAACTATCTTACTTGTTGAGAGAGTTTAGGCCTTAATCCACACAAGCCAAGTGCGGGTTGGTGGAGGTCACATGTCCTCGAAGGATTAGTTCTAAGACATGCCGGTTTCCTCACGATGTTTTCCTTCACCGATATTGAGCAGCGGTAATGAAACAATTCACACAAAGGCGTGTGGGCGCGACTGAGATTCGAACCCGCGACCTTATATTTCAAAGGCGAGGCTCGTACCGCTGCGCCACCGCTGCTGTGTCCACTTTAGGATTATTGTAATTTGTGTCTAAGTCTTTGTGTAATTTTAATGAAAACATGTTTTCATTAAAATTGTGAGAAATGCCATATTTTCGTGCAATCTGATTGAATTTGCAAAAGTTTTGTTAAATTTTACTAGTTATATTTTAACATTTTATATTTTATAATATTAATGTGTTTTTTAATAATTGTATTACTTTGTGTTTTTATAAGTGTAGTAGATTTATTAAATATATTTTTTTCATAGTATTGTTTTAGATTTACGCGAATATCACACATTGAAATAAAACTACTTTTTAACGGATTTTATCGCGGTTTATTTTAGATTTTATATCCGGCCGTTTCAAAATCTTTTCATACTTCATGTCCACGGATGGACTGAGGTATTTGACGTCCAAAAATATTAAACACAGTTATTACTGACTACCTCCAAACTTTTATTACTGTAAACTTATACTGTTTAAAACGATACTGTGTATATATACATAAATTTTCTCAAATAAGAACCTAATTAATTTTATTTTGTAATAAATTTGCTTTAATTTACTGAAACATACTAAAACACTTTTAAGAAGCTTTATAAGGCTCTAATAAACCACATATAGTACCTTTATAAGGCTAATTCTTCGCTTGCCAAGGTAAAACAAACTGCCTACATACTGTAGATGTGGAATAAAACGAACAATTGAACTCTAAGCGCACTCTAAGACATAATATTTCAGGAAACACAATTACATGGGCGTTTGAAGACTTCGCCATAACTTTGACGGAGTTACAGAGTAACTAAAATATAGAGAAAGCATGAAATAAACGTATTTTTTTTATGGTTTTCTACAATTTATAAAAATGTTTTCTATTACACACGCGCGGAGCTACACATCAAGCTACACATTTCCAATATAAGCTGATCTCGCATTGTATAGGATTTCCGTACAACGAAAGGTCAGCTTATACCGGATATATATAGCTTGGTGTGCAGCCGTGTACCAGTAATAGAACACATATCTATAAATTGTTCAATACTTTACCTTATACGTTAGTGGCCCACTGCTGGGCACGGGTCTAAACTCTCTCAACTATCCGAGTTTTCACTTTAACTACTTTAAGTTCTGGGCACGAGTTTTCTCAACTATCTTAAGAGTTGAGAAGGTTTAGGCCTTAAATCCACACACGCTGGCCAAGTACGGATTGGTGTCACACTTGTCCTCGAATAATTAGTGTTTAGACATGGCGGTTTCCTCTTGATGTTTTTCTTCGTTAATATTAAGCAGCGGAGATTAAACAATTCACGCAAAGATGTGTTAGTACGACTGGGAATTAAACCCGCGAGTTTATATTAATAATAATATAGTGGGACATTAACACACACGGTCATCTGATCCCAAACTAAGCAGAGCTTGTACTATGAAAACCAGATGACTGGTAATATACTACATAAAATACTTTTTCTTTTGTAATTAAATACTTTTAAATAGATAATTACACTTAGACACAAGACAAACAGCCATATTTAAACAAATGTTTGTCTCGGGTGAGAATCGAACCCACGACCTGCGGCGTGAAAAGCAAGTATCTTACCGACCACGCCACCGGCCCGTTAGATTACTAAGGCTGCGCTATAATAACACAGAGATTTTTTTTTTGTATTATCCTCTGTTTATTAACTCTCACAGTAGAATCTGAAGCACCGTTGTAAAACCATCGTAAAGATATACATTCACCTGCTAACACACCGAGTGGGATAATGAACCATTAATTTGGTTGGAGCTAGTACTTACCGAACATTCTGGAATTGCTTTAGATAAAACTCTTGGACTGTACGTCTTTGAATTGTTAGTAGGAGTTCGAAGAATCTTTAGAAGATTTAAGCACCATTCATGGTACACTTACTCGTACACCGTTTGGTAAACTAACTTAGTTGCTGAGTAACGAGTTGGTAGATGTCATACCCTCAATTCTTTTTATTGCTGACTAGTGGCCCGCCCCGGCTTTGCACGGGTAGATATTGGTATAAGACAAAATTTCTAATCATAATACATTTTATCACACTCTTGTCTTACTTTCCATGCTTGGAACACTCAATCAAAACATTTGCATGGGAAAAAGAAAAGGGATGTTTTAAGGGTTTTCCCCGGCAATTATTTGATTCTTTCTCACCTTTTAAACCTTCCCTAGACCTACACGAAGATTTCAAGACCACGATAAGATAAATCCGTTCAGCCGTTCTCGAGTTTTAGCGAGACTAAAGAACAGCAATTGATTTTTATATATTTAAATAGATTTCTTTACGAGTGATATTTCAGCTCCACATATATGGTACCTATATTTACTCGTACACCTTTTGGTATGGAAACTAACGTTTCCTGTTAATTATCGAGTTTATTAAATTTACGACGAGATGGTGGATGTCACATCCTCGATTTTCTAAAATTGACGCGAATATACGATACTTGCTCTTCACGCCGCAGGTCGTGGGTTCGATTCCCACCCGAGACAAACATTAGTGATGAACATTTATGTTTGTGTCGAGTCTGGGTGTAAATATCTATTACAAGTATATATTTACAAAAGAAAAGTGTTATATGTATAGTATATACCAGTTATCTGGTTTCCGTAACTCAAGGTACCACGACCATATATACGGAATATGGAACGATATATGGAACCCACGACCTGACCACGACCACGCCACCGGTCTGTCCTATACATACGCTTCAAAGTTATAACATCACATTTGTCGAGGGTTAAAATCATCGTTATAAAGTAGTTATCTAAAACTGAATCACAAACCAACAAACGTAACAAAAATAAACCTCGCAGCATCAGAGGTTGAATTATAAAAAGCTGTTTGTGAACCTTGGACAGTCCCGCCGCAATGCGGAGCGGACGATGTTAATTACTGACTAAAGCTAATTCATTACGTGGCGGTTTCCTAACGGGAAATCACGTGCTGTATTACATTTTAAACTTATTGTTAGTGATGGTATATTAGGGTGAGATATTCTTAATACTGTTACATAATACAATTATAACGTCATATAAAACCATACCTATTAAGAGGTTTATTAGCAACGAATCCCTAATCAAGGCTAAATTGCAAAGCCTCGAGCATCGCCGCATAGTTGCTAGTCTTTCGATCTTTTACCGGATACACTTCGGAGAGTGTGCGTTGGAATTACACAATCTTATTCCCCCATCCCCGTTCTTCCATCGGACAAGTAGAGGTACGGCTATGCGACACCGTTATATGGTGGAAATTTCACGGGTACGCACAAATTGTGCGAACTGCCAAATTGTGGAATTCGCTGCCGGTATCTATGTTTCCCGATAGCTATAATCTAGTGGTCTTCAAGTCAAGAGTGAATCGAACCCCAGCTGGAGGGCGTCCTACACTGGTTTGTCAAGACGTGATCTCTCATAATAACTCTACACTAACTGCACGCTGCCATGGAGTTTTATTTTTTAACTAGCTGTCCTACCGAACTGCCTATCGCGTATTTCTCACCCTTTATAACTCTGCAAATATTTCAAGAGCAAAATCAGCAAGTTTGAAAAAAATTGAATAGACGTTACAACTCATTTTATTTGTGTAAAAAAAACTAACCTCAATTTGATCAAAAGTTGTTTAGCGTTTATTTGTGAGACAATTACTAATATCCGTTCATTCTCACAAATATTTTGGAGGAAGTACTATCAAAATTGTTCGGTTGATAGGAAAAACGTCAACAAACAGTCTCACATGACAAGTCAAAGATTACTCGTTGAACAACACTGGGAAACAACATGGAAGTCTGACAAAAAGGTTGATTGATTAACTCGACACTGTCGGCGACATAACGTCTCAATCGATTAGCGATCGTCCCTGGTTATGAAGTCAAGGATGAGTTAGGCTTGCTCTGATCTTCATAGAATTGATTACTTTTTATACAAAGTCGTAGGCTAGTGATTTGTGTGGCTTATCAACGTAGAATGGCGGGAACTTGAATTCAAAATTCGAACTCAAAAATACATCGCGGTCAACATCTATGGCCACAATTTATATTTGAAGAGGTGACACATAATATGGCCAGTATGTAAGAACTTATAGATTTACAAGGTGTTTTTAAATTAAATTTACAAAATTTATGGGATTATATAATATAATATTTCATGAATAATTGCAAAGTATTTTTTAAAATAATTGAATATGCTGTCCGCACGGTACCTACCTTTCTATGCCATGTCGGTATTAAGTATTATTTAGTTCAGATCCGGGTATTTCGCGGGCCTAGACAAAAACATATAAATAAATAAATATTCTGGGACATAAACACACACGGTCACCTGGTCCCAAGCTAAGCAGAGCTTGTGTTATGGAAACCAGATAACTGGTATATACTATACATATAATACTTTTCTTTTGTAAATATATATACTTATAATAGATATTTACACCCAGACTCGACACAAACACAAATGTTCATCACTAATGTTTGTCTCGGGTGGGAATCGAACCCACGACCTGCGGCGTGAAAAGCAAGTATCTTACCGACCACGCCACCGGCCCGTCAAATGTATGTATGAAAACAACCAATTAAAAAAAAGAGATTTATCAGTTTTTGATTCTCTATTCCTCATTAAAAAAATATATAACGTAGTTTTATAAGCCTTTACTAACAACCAACTTCGAATAGATAATTGGAATAATATTTTTTCTTAAAAAACTAACATCAAAACCGCGAATTTATTACACAAATTTCATTCCTAATAAAAACACAATCGTTTCCCGACAAAAAAATAAGCGTAATAATAAAATACCAATATCATTTATTAGGGTCGGAATTTCTGTGGCAAAAATTATAAGCACATTGTGTTCTTTTCGTGGCGATATTAAATTTTATCATTTCGGTGGCCACGTCAAAATAATTTTGTTTAACAGAGCGTAGAAATCGCGCTAGTGTTTTTCAGCCAGAAATTATTGCTAGCCAAGAGCTGGTAAAATGATGAATAATAAGTGTTTCGCTGCGAAATTTCTCGTTTTAGTGTTTTCTTGGTAATAAGAGTTACAGATTTAAACTGAACTATTTTTTATGTTTAACTCAGAATTATTTTACAAACATTTTTGTGATGGACATGTTTTGTTTAGAGTCTGGGTGTGATTATTTTTTATATGTTCAAATTTACAAAAGAAAAGTAGTATATGTATAGTATATACCAGTTATCTGGTTTCCATAACACAAGCTCTGCTTAGCTTGGGACCAGATGACCGTGTGTGTTAATGTCCTAAAATATATATTTATTTATTTATTTATTACTTCACTTTAGCCTTTTTAGTGTCCCACAGTTGGCCACGGCTCTTCTCTCAACTATCTTACGAGTTGAGAGAGTTTACACACGCTGGCCAAGTGCGGGTTGAGATGTCACATGCCGGTTTCCCCACGATGATTTCCTTCGCCGATATTAAGCAGCGGCAATGAACCAATTCAAACAAAGACACATCTTTGTCATCATCACAAAGATGTGTGGGCACGACCGGGAATCGAACCCGCGACCTTATATTTCTAAGGCTAGCCTACCGTTGCGCCTGCTCAATTATTTCTTACTAGTATTATTACACACTGTCACTTACTGTGACACTGTCTGACCAGATTGATCTGTTCTCATGTACACTGAACGTATTCACAAAGGTTTCTTATTGCCTCTGTAGTTTAAAGTATTTCGATTCGCTGCATAGTTACACCTATAATTAGGTTAATTATACCTTTAATAAGTACAAAACAAGTGAAAATTCTTTAATTTACTATTCAGTAACACAGGATCAGCTGTTACTGTATATCTCATTGTTGGTCCTTCGAGCCGGACTACCTTGTTTATGTGTTTACTACAAACTGAGAGGTTCTTATCCCAGTTTGAGCCTCAAATACTAATTAGTTTTCCGAGTAGAAAAACCTGAGCTTGAATTTAGAATTAGTAGATACCCGCTGAACACCAAAGCTCGCCCAATTACAAAGATTGGCGCAAAACCTGAGAGATTTACCTCAATTTACGCCTGTGTACGTTTTCACTAGACATAGTAAAATATTGACTTTAATTTTCCATATATTTTCCACTAAAATAAGTACTTCGCAAAAATAATCCTCCACTTTTCGCTTTGTTAAAAGCGGCATGAAAATTCGATTTGCCAATTACAGGTCTTAAAGAGATAAACTTATAGCCTCTTTTATGCTTGACCTTTGTCGTTCATTATAATTTAAAAATAAAACCGTAAAAGTCACTCACATTTTGAATTTCGAAAACATTTTTCTTTTTACTAACATTTTTGAAAAATGTTTTACGTTCGATTTTTGAATTTCAATGTTTTGAGTTTTTACCAAACCCAATATTTTTTATTTATAATTATGAAATGGGAATTAAAATTAATTTTATTTTTATATATTTGTATGTTGACTAATAAGCGTAATTGCCCGAATTGGTGGCAAACGGTCACTATATGGAGAGGTGCAGAGGTATCTATCAGGCTTAGACTTTACCGTTTCAACGTCAAAATTAGCCTTTAATTACTTACTTAAGTTACATAATTTCATACATACATACATAGCGTCACGCCTGTATCAATAGAAGGTGTAGGCAGAGGTGAATATCACCCACTCTTTGCCAGCTATGTATAAGTTCCATACGTAATAGAGGGGCGAGAATATTGCCGTTCATCGGATACAATTCAAAACTACGAGCTGCAACTAAGCTTTTCTAAGTACTTATATTAGAAAAGTCGTTTTTACTCGACCCAGGGATCGAATCCGGTACCTCGCGGTTATTAAGCAAACACACGCTTACCACTGGCCCACCGAGGCACTCGTACATATTTACCTAAGTATAATAAGTTTAGCAAAAAACAAACTCTATGTTTAATGAAACAAAAACAAAATGCTTAATTTGAGTTACTTTTTTATCTATGGGTTAACAAGTCTTAGGAAAAGATCTCTTCCAGCTCTACCCCTTTGGGAATACAGTGAACGCGATGAAAAAGTTTTGATACAAATTGAATTAATGTTTCAACTCGCTTTTTTATCTGTGGAATGAATGAGTTGCATTTTGTTTTGAACAAAAGTGTAATGAATTTTGTGATTCATCTATGTAATTATTTATTTTGTTTGCCACTTTACCTTGTACTTGAAAAGATTAAAAAAAAAAGAAAAAAAAAAGAAAAACAGTGTAAGAGTTTTATAAACTGTGGTACTATAATAGGGACAAGATAATAGGTCACTTTTGACATTTCATCAAAATTCAACAACGTAACCTTGTAACGGCGGGCATAAAATCAGAACTGCACAATTGCTTAACTTTTTTCAATTACGTTTACATATTTATTGTAATAATGACCGATACGAGTAATTTTACGATTTGCTTTCACTAATAAACCATTCTAAACATAATAAACAATTTCTGATCTAAAGAACTGAACGTCGTTACAATGTTGCGTCAGTCAACCCTATTTCTTTTTAAACACTAGGGATGTTACTCTAAAAATCGAAAGCTGATAGGATTGTAAGTTGAATCGAATGCAATGATTACTTGTGAAGAAAAATCACCATAAATTTATAACCACGTTGTGATTATAATAAAACCTAATTATACATATTTATTATTCTTTTAACTAACTATAAAAATACAAAAAAATAACTAAATAGAAAGGTCATTGATGTTGGGTGCAATTTAGGTGGATGTTGCTGGCAACACCAGTGCCTGTCGATGACGCATGTCATGTCGCCATTACATGATGATGACGCAGTCTTTTGTTGTTGTGCGAAGTGACTGTGCATTTTTGGTGTGCTCTCTGTTATTTTCTTCTGATCCGGCTTTTTCATTTAACCTGATCTTACTGACTACGTTTACCTGGCTATAAATTGGACTCCGATTGCTTAACGATTATTAAACAAGAAAAACATTACAGTCTTACTATGTCGAAACGGGGGAAAACTCTAAACAGTCAATCTCGCGAACTAGTGCTGAAATTGTACAATTATTTTGGACGTGAATCAGTTAACGATGGGCCTCTTTTACCATTGAAACCACCGAGAGAACGCGTTGCCGAAGCATTGGGAATAGGGAAGAAGACAGTAACTCAAATTCTGAAAGAGAAATACGGACCATCAGGCTCAGAAGATAATACTTTACGTACACCGAAAAAACGAAAGAGGGACAAGAAAATTGTTGACGTTGATAATTTTGATGCTGCTGCAATTCGCAACCACATTTATGGATATTACTCGAGAAAAGAATATCCTACACGGGAAAAGCTATTGAGTTCGTTAAAAGGCGCAGGCTTATTTTTTGGAGGCAAATCGTCTCTATCAAAGGTTTTGAAATCGATTGGCTTTAGATTTAAAAAATCCGACAAGCGGAAAATCCTGCTAGAACGCTACGATATTATTTTGAAGAGAATATCATTCTTACGTCAGGTAAATAAAATTACGGATTGGGACAATGTCGTGTTTATTGACGAAACATGGTTGAATGCGAACCATACGGTTGCGCGGACATGGACCGATGATACAGCGGCCTCCACCTCAAAAGTTCCATCGGGAAAAGGAGCCCGACTTATTATATGTCACGCGGGATCAGCTTCTCAAGGTTTTATTCCAGACTGCCTCCTCGCATTCGCCTCTAAAACTACAACAGACTACCATGAGGAAATGAACTTTGATGTTTTTAAAGAGTGGTTTGAGAAGCTGCTAGTCAGCTTAGAAAACCCTTCGAAAATTATAATGGACAATGCTCCGTATCATTCTGTACAAGTTGATAAACCACCAACTCAAGCAAATAAAAAGCAAGAAATTGTCTCGTGGCTGGTAAGAAATGGTGTGGAGGCAAGTCCAACTTTATTAAAAGTTGAGTTGTTAAATCTGGTAAAAGCAACTAAGCCGTCCAAGCTCCGCTATGTAATCGATGAACTAGCCCTAGAACATGGACACGAAGTTATTCGATTGCCTCCCTACCATTGCCAGTATAACGCCATCGAGCTTATTTGGGCACAAATAAAGGGTCATGCAGCGCGGAACAATCCTGAACCACCCTTCAGTACTGCTAAAATGATGACTCTGCTACAAACTGCATGTGCAGAAGTCACTACAGAAAACTGGCGAAAAGTCGTGGAGAAGACAAAGAAAATAATTTTACAAGATTTTGAACGAGATGTGAGAATAGACAATATTATTGAAAAAGAATTAATAATATCTCTGAGTGCTGACAGCAGTGATGAAGATAGCAGTTCCGATAGTTCAAGTGAATAAAAGCAATTTTTTTGTTAAATTACGTAGGTACTTGTCTTATTTTGCTCCTTTAATTTATGAAAGAAAAAATAATAATGGGACAGGGATTCGCATGGTCATTTTTAAATTTCACATATGTTTCAAGTCTGTATCGATTCATTCGATTCATTCATTTAATCGATGTTTTTAAGCAGGTCACCTCACTATGAATATAAAACTGACATCTGTCAAAAGTGACCTATTATCTTGTCCCTAGTTTAGTTTGTTATTTGTGCATATGTATTTTTTGTGTAACCTTCTTAATGGTTTTTTTTTATTACAACCTTGTTCTGAAAATAACCAATGCAACAAAAAGAATCAGCGAAATCGGTCCAGCCGTTCATTCGTAATGCTGTGAGTAAGGGTAATACAATTTAATGTAATTTTTTTTTTTGACTTAGATAGGCTCTCTGTAGAGTTGAAACTGATACGTTTCAATGTACGTGTATTGTTTATGTTTCTACAAAACATTCTCAGTTTTTCGCTTGCAAGGGATCTTGATAAACGTTCTCATTTCTGTTATGGGGTAAATACGATTCGCGCTCCCCATAGGATCTTCGCAACCCCTTCAGTAAAGTTGGGCTATAGTCAGATCAAATAATATTTCCTGTTGGAAATAACATACATTGTATATGAAAAATAGACTTTTTATTCATAAAAGTTTTATTAAAATACTTTTTAATTCGTTTGTATTTGTCTGTCATCTCGACATTTATACTAGTAAGAAAGAGACAAAGGTTACTTAGTTATAGGTAAGACTTTTATGAATAAGAACGTTCTATACGGCTTACAAAAACGAATATTCGTACCTAGATTAACTCCTACTAAATCTACCTACTCTATGTAGGTGCCAATTTTTTTTAAACAGGCTAAACTATAGTATTTTGAGTAACAGTTGTAGTATCTCTGTGTCTCAGCAAACAGTCTATTTGCCGCCATTAGGGTCGCCATCTTGGATTGTGAAATGGGATATAGGTTTATGACGTCATAACTTTTTATTACAATTTATTGATATTGATTTGTGATATTGTTGTTCCTCTATTTTATTGTTTTGGGAAACAACGGTATAAAATAACTATAGATTTGTATTTAACCACCACCAATGAAAAAGAGTAATGATATTTATCTTTACTACAAAGCCAGAGGTCGTGAGTCCAATTTCCATCTATTGTTCGTTCTCTATTTGAGTGTAATTATAATTTATCTTTAGTTACCCAGTACCCATGACATAAGCAAATATTGCTAGATGGCGCTGTGCGTACGTGTGAAAATATTATTATTATTAGCATAAGCATTAGCATTAGCATAGCATTAGCATAGCATTAGCATAGCGTTAGCATAGCGTTAGCATAGCGTTAGCATAGCGTTAGCATAGCGTTAGCATAGCGTTAGCATAGCGTTAGCATAGCGTTAGCATAGCGTTAGCATAGCGTTAGCATATCGTTAGCATAGCGTTAGCATAGCGTTAGCATAGCGTTAGCATAGCGTTAGCATAGCGTTAGCATAGCGTTAGCATAGCGTTAGCATAGCGTTAGCATAGCGTTAGCATAGCGTTAGCATAGCGTTAGCATAGCGTTAGCATAGCGTTAGCATAGCGTTAGCATAGCGTTAGCATAGCGTTAGCATAGCGTTAGCATAGCGTTAGCATAGCGTTAGCATAGCATTAGCATAGAATTAGCATAGCAACTTCGAAACCATATATTTCAAAGGCAAGACCGGTACTCCTGCGCCACACATGTTCCTAACTGTTTATTGTTAACTACTAATTGCAGGATTATTATCTCCTCATATCACACTTATTTTTTGTTTTGTAATATTTAATCTGTTCATCAATTTTTGTAGCTGACTGTACCAATTTTGTATTAAACACAGCTTCCATATTTTTTCGAGAATGTAAGTACAGATAGGTAAGTCAGTATAATGAAACTCTGCCATCCATAATTACTCACTAAACCGAATCTTAACTTGGAAACAAACCGCAGCCCTGAAATTACATCAGATTACACATTGTGGTGACCCTAACTCAGTGCAAAGCGCTCTACCAGCGAATTTGCGCTACGCCCGACGAACTCTATATAAATAGGGGCCACCATTTGTCACAAACACAAACAAAACAAATTGTCAATTCTATTGTTCAGTAACTAAATTAAAATTAGACTATCGCAGCAATAACTAATAAGTGTGGAAACCGGCGTCTAAGAACTGATTATTTGAAGACATATAACATCCACCAACCCGCACTTTGCCCGCGTGTGTGCATTAAGGCCTAAAACGTGTAAAGGAACGACGATAGCTTTATGTAGGTACTAATTTATAAATTGAAAGAACTCCAATGCAACGTATTTTTTTTTAATTTGGCTAGTAACAATCTCTTCCATTTTCGTAAAAAAAAACATCAAAATAAGTCCTCCAATTTGACTGCTATGTGGTATAAAACTGGATAATAGATACATGCATCAAATTTATGACACACCTCTTATTAATCGGAGGTTCAAAACTGAGATATTACATACTAGCATAAACTTAGAGAATCTTAGTTGCAGCTTGAAGTTAGTTGCAGCCTGATGATCAGCAATAGGCTCGCCTCCTATTACGTATGGTACTTAAACATAACCGCAGAAAAGTGGGAAATTTTTACGTCTGCCTACACCTTCAGGTAATACAGGCATGATTCTATGCGAAGAGTTTATATAAAACGAGTTCCCACCGGCTTCCCTTTAGGAATTGATTAATAAAACGTACATAATTAACTATGTAACTCCTAAAAGTTTTGAATAGCATCAAAAAATGCAGTACACTTTTCACATTATTTTGCTCCGTCTTTATTTTTCAAATTTTCACCCTTCGCCAATAGTATATACCTGTGTAGTAGCTACAGACGATGAAACGCAAGGCATTGACACTATTCAAACACATCTCATATTTTTTCATGCTAACTGTTTCAAAAGATAGTGATTTAGTTTAGTCATTGGAACAAGTTAATTGGTACTTTACAGTAGCTACCATTATGGCGCAATTTTTCTTAATCAAATAATAATATGGCGTTTTTGCTGTGTTACTTGACGGAATTTATAGGCAGGTTACTCCAAAAAACTTTACACTACAACCGTTTTAGTGTCTCACTGCTGGCCACGGGTCTCCCCTCAACTGTCTTACGAGTTAAGAGTGTTTATGCCTTACTATTAGGAGCTTACAAACTTAATATTAACTGGAATCCTTTAAAGTCATCGTATCGCATAGTAATCAACATAAAATAACTTCACTACATAGTTTAAAACAAAGTCGCTTTTTCTGTCCCTATGTCCCTATGTATGATTAGATCTTTAAAACGACGCAACGGATTTTGATGCGGTTTTTTTTAATAGATAGATTGATTCCAGAGAAAGGTTTATAAGTGTAAAAAGAAAGCTACAAATCTTGTTCCTCCATACAAACTTTGGAACCCCGTTTCACCCCCTTAAAGGGTGAGTTTTGAAAAATCCTTTCTTAATGCACCCCTAGACCCCATAAGGAACCTATGTGCCAAATTTAGAGTCTCCAGACCCAGCGGTTTGGGCTCTGCGTTGATATGTCAGTCAGTCAGTCAGTCAGTCAGTTTCTTCTTGTATATCTTTAGTTTGCACACGTGCGAAGCTGGGGCGGGTCGCTAGTCATCTATTTATATAAAAATGAATCCCTATTTCCTTTGGTCACGCCATCACGACTGAACGGCTGGACCGATTTCGCTAATTCTTTTTTTAGAATATTCCTTGAAGTACGAGGATGGTTCTTACGCAGAGAAAAATTAAAACACTCCTCCAAAACGGCTTGTCGTAATCAATTTTCGGATCCGATAGGTGGCACTGACACTTTATTGGGTAGGACGACGTCTGCGGGGTCCGCTAGTCATTTATAAAATCGTTTGGGAAACATGTCAAGTTCACATGGGTGTAAATATCTATTGTAAGTATATATTTACAAAAGAAAAGTATTATATGTATAGTATATACCAGTTATCTGGTTTCCATAACACAAGCTCTGCTTAGCTTGGGACCAGATGACCGTGTGTGTTAATGTCCCAGAATATTTATTTTATCAGAATATTTATTTTACATGCAGAACACTGCATCAAATTAAAAATCTTCTAAAAGTACTTTAAAGTGTGAAGCAATTAGGTCCGTGGTACCTACATGGTACTAAAACCGTGGGTTGATGAGAGAGGATTGAATTTACGAGTGTAGAAGGCCATTTTGATAACCCATTTTATTGGTTACCTATCGATTTTTACTGATTACACTCTGGCAGAATGGCTACTAAAACCAAATCATTCATTGGTGTGTAATTTTTAAACATACTTCGAACAGAAGGATGCATTTTTTTCGTGATTAAAATTTATAGCATGCAAAGTATATATTGAAAAAAGAAATTGTAGCGTTTTCCAATTAAAAAAAAATGGGTGCGTGTACTTATGTACGCGCGTGAGAAGTTATACTTCTTTGGCATCATTAAATAAGCAGACAGCTTCATACTGTTAATTTTGTGTCACAGATGCGCGCGCATCTTAAAATTTCACTCTCATCATTTTTTCATAACGCGCCTAAAGAAGTATTACTTCAATAATAATAAAAATTAAATTTATTCAATTCTAGTCGTCATTTTACATACATAAATCCAATCGAAAACAGTTAAATTGAGCTAATAATTAAATTTTTCCCCGAACTATTTGAGGTGTTTAACTGAAATTTTAATTCATCAGTCATTCATTACTTAAAACCCGCTCTCTCAGTCGTGGGACACTAAACGGGTTGAAGTGATAATCATTACTTAATGCTTTTTCATATCCCACAGCTGGGCACGGGTCTTCTCTGAACTAAGTTACGAGTTGGAATAGTTTAGGCCTTCACCACACACGCTGGCCAAGTGTGGGTTAGTGGATATCTCATGTCCTCGAATGATTCATCATCATCCTTCAGTGATATTGAGCAGCGGCGATGAAGCAATTTACACAAAGATATGTGAGTACGACCCGTGATCGATCCCGTGACCTTATATTTCAAAGACGAGGTCGATACCACTGCGTTAGTTAAAATAATTAATTAAAGCGATATAAAATATCTACTTGCATACAAAAAAAGAAAAACGTACAAGTTGTTAGTCAAAAAAGTAGTCAAATCAAAACGATTGAATACATCCGAAACTAAACAAATAAAACTCAGTCATGAAGCATTCATTCATCCGTTCATTCATTCGATAGAATGAAGTTTCATATGATACTTCAGTCCAATTAGTAACTAGCTTACCTGCATCGCTGTATCTACTCGTACGTTAATTTATTACTGGAATAAAGATTTACCCTTCAATGGATACCTCGATGCTAATGTAGATACCTACTTATTTACAGAACTTATTAGCTTTCCGACAGCGGCTTCACCCGCGTGTATGTCGGTTATCGCGCCAAAACATTACCTTCTTTTTGCGCAGTCGGATAAAAACTATCCTATGTCCTTTTTCGGGTCTCAAACTACCTCCATACCCAATTTCATCCAAATCGATTCAGTAGTTTAGGCGTGACCATATGTAGCCTCATTTCACTGCCACCATTTCACTGATTCGTAATAGCAAGTAAATAGGTACAACGACATTATTACTTAACATCAGACAAGTTTTGGTGAAGCGCAAGCCGATAACAATATAAAAATTGAATTCCTTCAAAAATTGTAACAACTTATCAAAGAAATTTCATTTGTACTATTTCTAAATGTGCAGTGAATTGTGAAAGGACGTAAGAAGCTTATAGTGTTTCGAAGTGGTAGAATTTTCCAGATTATTGGAGAAATCTTGCGTTTTATTTGTCGTTTTATTAAACTGCAACGGCAATTTTATTGTTTCCAGGATTTTATGTTGACGTTTGAGATGGAGAAATAATTATGTGATTCGTTGAGCAAAAAGGGGCGAATTTGAAACGGTTTCTATGTCATGATTTTAAATTCTGTGGACTTTCGGTTTTCACTTTAACCTCTTTATGTGCTGAGCACGGGTTTTTCTCAACTATCTTAAGAGTTGAGAAAGTTTAGGCCTTAATCCACACATGCTGGCCAAGTGCGGATTGGTGGGTATCACATGTCCCCGCATGATTAATTCTCAGACATATCACTTTCCTCACGATGTTTCCTTTATTGATATTGGGCAGCGGTGATGAAACAACTAACACAAAGATGTGTGGGCACGACCGGGGATCAGATGGTCGTGTATGTTAATGTCCCGATATATTATAATATTGCAGGAAATATCTAAGTATACTTTGTAATGAGCCAAGACCAAAAAAGTAGTTTGTAATGTATTCGCACAATCAAACCCGATTTACAAATTGCATGGTTGGAGCGTTTCCAGATTTTCACTCGATTCCAAACTCGAATCACCTGAAAATCGATTTGCCGAGGGAAAAATTCGGGCTGAACGACTCAATAGAATTCTAAGGAACTCTCAAACTGTTCCAATTTTAAAATCGTTATATGCTGGTCGACCGACTCTTAGAAAATACAAGTAGCCTCTTTAGGTATATGTAATGACTTGCATTACGTGCAACAGTTTAAAAACAAAAGATTTTACGAATAATGTTTTTATTCCAAATTTAAAAAAAAATCACTAATTGAAGTCTATAAAAACTCATACTACAAGTTGTCTTGGTACCAATTGAAGTATAGTCTAGTGGTGGGATTGCAGTTGTTTAATAACGAAGTAATCTTGGTTTAGATCCCGAAATAAACTGAAAAAATGTCTAAATATAGGTAAATCTTAGCAGATCAAAGTTTGCTATTGTGCCTGATAAATGCATATTTTTTGGCCCCAATTACGTATGGGATTAAAAACATAGCCGCCGAAATAAGGGTGATATTTATCTCTGCCTACACCATCAGTCAGTACACCAGTGAGTACTATGTTATGTTTATAATGAACTAGAGATAAACACAAAAGTTATCTAAGTATTTGTGGTAACGCAACTCAATGATGAGAGTTCCATTTAGAGGACAATCAAATTTACTGCTTGAATAATATAGTGGCAGCGTACATCGCACGCTATTTTGTTCCATTCCTACACAAGTATAGGACGATAGAGCAATAGGAAATAAACTGGCATACTTTGGAGGAGGTATCGCAATTTATGAATTAAGTTTTTGTTAACCTACGTAGCCATGAAGAAAACATATGCTTGGATTTTCTTTGTGCCATAAGATTCGCAATGAGGAAATACGAAGAAGAACTAAAGTAACAGATATAGCTGTCGAAGTGAGAAAATTGAAGTGGCAGTGGGCAGGCTACACTGGAAGGTAAAGGTTTCGGCCGACACGCTACAAGGTAGACTGATGACATTGTTAAAATTGCTGGGAGCTGATGGATGCAAACGTCCGGCAACCGATTGCTGTGGCGTACTAAAAGGAAGGTCTATGTCCAACGTTGCACGTTCCCAGGCTAGTGATGATGATTATGTATATAAAAAATAAAAGAAAATACTAAGTTCAGAAAAGTACTATCAGTCTGCAGAAAATTAAAATGGCAATGAGTTAACACATGATAGAAAAGAAAGAAAAATAGACTGGAATCCCAGGTGTTTCGTCTCAAGGACGCTTTGAGGATCGAAATAAAAGGGTTGAGAATTTGCTTCAGATCCTTGTATTAAAATGATAGAAAATAGTTCCAACAGTGGGTACTTTAGGGTAAAACAAGAAGGTTACAAAAATTGACCTAGCCCAGCGGTGGATAAAAATGTAATGGGGGCTGTTACATATTGTATCTGACAAAGAGTAGTGGCAAATAATAAAAGTGCCTTTAAAATTATACATAGCAAAGTTATAGAAATTGGGAGAAATACCATTGCTATTTTAAATGCACAGGCGCAAACACCAGGGAAAGTTAAAGAAGTAAAGGAAGACAAAGAAAATGATGGAAGGATGGTTTGAAAAAGTATGTAATGGCTACGGAGAGAAATAAATGGAATAATGGAAGCCTTGCAGGTCTTTGTCGAAAGACAAGCTGTGAATAATATAAATTATTTTAAAGTCTAACTTTTCATACTCATTTTTTTATTAAACTTTTTAAATAAATATTAGTGAAATGTATAACAGCAATACATTTTATTTTTATTATACGTCTTGTGCAAGTTAAGGTTTACAAGTTAATAGGTTAAAAAAGAAAGAAAAGACACCAAAATGATCAGTAGAGCATCATACATTAGGCAAGACAAGAATAGAAATGAACATGCTTCTTCAGCTATTTCAGCTACAGCTTACAGCTGTTAAAGACCTGTATGACAAGACACGCTGAACTAAACCGGTTACTGTAGTATATTGGAAAATTAAAACATCTAAATAGAGAATGTTCTTATAAATAACATTGCATGCTACATGTAGCATGCAATGTATAAGGGTTTCAAGTTAATAGGTTAAAAAAGAAAGAAAAGACACCAAAATGATTGCATGCTCATGTAGCATTTGGCATAGTTGCAAAAAAGTATCTCATCCAAAATATTTAGTAGTGAATGAACTAACGGAGGCAGCTGCGTATTTCGCTTGGTGGACCGTCAATTTACACAACGTTGATTTATACAGATAGCACGTTCCGTTACGCGTATCTCATGCACTACACTGTTTTGTGCTCTTTACTTATTGTTCACTAGTGAGTAGTGACCTGTCTCGGCTTTGCACGGATGCAAATTTATAGACACAATTATAGTCATTTTACTCTTTAACCAGACCATCACGCTATTCCCATTCCCAGGTACATTTCGCAAGGTCTAAGCTAAGGTTTGCATGAGTGGTCATTTGTATCGGTTGCGTCGCGCAAGAGACGCACCGCGCTTCAGGCCAAATGTCATAAAGCATTTTAAACCCGCTGTTGCAGCGCTGATGTAGCTGCGATTAGGTTGACTGCAGTTTGTTAATATAACGAATATACGAATTATTTTTAACGAATATTAATGAAATTTTAAATAAAAAGATGTGTAACGAAAATTTAATGGTAATTTAATGTCGTGAAGTAATTTATCAATTATTTTCTTTTTTACATAACAGTAGACAGTCGTTCTGTCAATAGCGTCAGTTCTAGAATAACACCTCTTCCTCATACTATCCATAGATGGCACGGTAACACCCGCTTAAACTAAGGAGAGGATGCTTTAGGCCTACGTCACCCCTAAACTATTTATGTGGTTATGTACACATATGCAAACCTCACAAAACACACTGTATGCTCTTAATATGTTTGTATACTTTAACAAAAACTGTGATGTTTCTCAGACTACCTAGCAGTCACTTAATATTTCCATCTTTTTCTATAGAGGCATGTTATAAGGAGTACCAAGGGGACAGGTCTGTAGTGTTGTATGTCTTCTTCTATCTGGGGTCCTAATTGGACACTAGAGT
Source organism: Meganola albula (assembly GCA_936450015.1). Taxonomy (NCBI): domain Eukaryota; kingdom Metazoa; phylum Arthropoda; class Insecta; order Lepidoptera; family Nolidae; genus Meganola; species Meganola albula. The sequence goes on along the minus strand of OW388157.1, from coordinate 3,167,282 downwards.
CCAAATTAAAGTCCGGTAACACTAAATTAATTAATTTATTTACGTGTAATATGCAAGATGGACGCGAGGGAACTGTCCGTTCACGAAAGGTAGCAAAAGTGCCAGCATGCATCATGTTACACATACCACATTGATACACCACAGGTCTTTCTCAACTATCATACGAGTTGGCACTGGCATTAAGTGAAGTGTATGGCCAACGACACGTGAGGCTAAAGAGACCATATTCGCAACCTCAGCGACAGATTCACACAAGAGATCTAGAATGAAGCCACAATGATGGAAAAGTTATGACAATATAAAACGGAAAAATAAATCTTACTTAGTAGCATTTCATTGCACGCTTACAACATTAAATGTAAAATTTACAACCCATCTCCAAAGCAATGGACAACAATTAATCGTATCCATCACTATCTAAAACCGAGTTCACATAATTCCTTATAAATACGTACAATAGCAGAGGCGAGTTTGTGGTCGCAATAAACGGAATTTATTATCAGACCTCCGGTATTTTTACAGGAAGATTTGTCGTCACCCGTGATTTCCCTGGGGAGCATTGTGTTTAGTGATATGTGTATGCACCTTTATATATCAATCAGACGATTGGTAGTTTTGGTGGTATCGTAAAAATATTGCGATATTTTTGGACCCTTAGATTTCATCAAGATTTTTCTGATTGTCGATAAATTTTTGATTTCTTAAAGTTGCTTCGTGGGTTCACTAAGTTATGTTACAGTAACATCTTGCACATTTATTTCCATTCTGAGCTACTTTATAATAACTTTACCACATTTAATGTTAATTTTATATAATAATTAAAATTGTGTTAATTTAATTAAAAGATGTTTCGTAATTATTTTTCTCTTTACTTCAATTCAATGTGTAGGTAAGCTGCGGTTGCCTTTAATAGAAGGTGCATTTGTTTAATAAGAGTATTAGTATTTAAGTAGTAAGTTTACATTGTTACATGTTTGTTTTATTTTTAGGGTATTTTTGTTGGCAATTCTTAATTTTATGTATTATTTTATGTTTTTTTAATAATATGCAACAATAATAATAATAGTATTATAAGGATAATATATCAATTTAAAAATAAGGACCTAAAAGGTCTGAAATATAGCATTTGAATTAATTAAATAAATACATAAATAACTTAAAAACACACCTTTTTGGTGTTTCAAGAAAATGGCGGTACTCCTATCGAAAAAAGAAAAAAAAAATTGGGGGAAGTTTTAAAGGTACAGGTACAAATTTGCTGAGCTTAATAAGCTCTGAATATTTTAGAAAGGTGATGAGATGTAAACTATTTTACTTCAAACCGCATGCTTATATAAACTGCAAAATAAAATACAATGTGGAATCTCTCCACTAACATTAAAGCGATTTAAATGAAATTTAGTACAGTAGTTTTTTTTATTCTTCGATAGGCTTGCGCTTGACTACAACTTGCCTGATGTTAAGCAATGACGTAGTCTACGATGGAACGTGACAGCCTAGTGTACCGATTCACTCGTGATTACGAATGATTATCGGTGAGAAGGTGGCAGTGGAATGAGCCTCCTTAAGGTTAGAAACCATAAAGGAGCAACAGTTTCGACCCACCCTCTCTGCATGGTGTCACCAGACATAGCACCGGAACACGGCAAGGCTGTTTGGCGGTACGGCTTTGTCTGGTGGTAGTCTAAAGCCTAAAGAACTATGTTGAAATGTTTACCCACTGCGATGGAAGAGTGTTCTAAGTTTAATCTGTGTATGGGTAAACCCCGCTCCATACCAAGATATACTTTTCCAGTATAAGTTGACCTGTCGTTGTACGAAAATTTTAAACAATGCGAGATCAGCTTATACTGGAAATATATAGCTTGTGTGTAGCCGTGTGTACTTATTTCTTTCGTTTGATGAAGAAACCATGGGTCTGTGAGGCCCCGACTCCAAAGGTATCTTCAAGGAGCTTTCTTTCGAGAACTGGCGGGTTCTATCCACACATACGCTTGGGAATCCGGAGATGACGTCACCAGCTTTCTTGGTAACTCGCTCATAGGCTACAACTTAGACGCTATTTTTAACTTTAGTCTAGTTATTTAACGTTATTTTTATATCTCTTATCTCAAAGTATCTGTTGTTCGAATAAAATAATTAATATTAACCAAAAAATGACAGGTTGAGTTCATCTATATATTAAAACTAGCTGCCCCAGCGAACTTCGTACCGCCAGCGGACAAAATTGTGAATCTAAACCATTCCCAGATCCCCTTGAACACACACAAAATTTTTTATCAAAATCGGTCCAGTCGTTTAGGAGGAGTTCAGTCACATACACACGCACACAAGAAATATATATATTAAGATTATGAAACTTACAGACCGACGTATGTACAATTAACCATTGAACCGATTTTAACGTAATTTTCAATTCAGATGTTGACTATTATCTACACGACTGCATAATAGGAGAGTTTTTTCAAAAGCTAGTAATGAAAATAATGCTAAATGTTTACGAGAAAGAGCCGTAAAAATACTGGAAGTCAATATTTACTCCATATAATGCTAAAACGCTTTTCGTCTCAGCACAGTATCTAAAGAAGTGGGTTCCGTACCCGAATATCCGGACAGGAAGGTAATATAGGAAGTAGACGCTTTTAACTTTTGCTTTTAACAGAACTCAGGTATTTTGTGATAAGCAGGATTAGTTATATGTACAGCTATAAATATAAAATATATCTATTTACATTAGCAGGTAACTGCTTCGGTGATTCAGTGTTAATCGAGTTCGCATAATAACCGTGTATTCCTTTCCTAATGTTGTTAGAAAATTTTAAGGTATAACCACACCAATCGGTCATATCAATCAATCGTCCTTAAATGCCATTGATTGATTTACGATCGATCAGTCAGCGTTGTAAAAACTATGTACCTAAGTACAGATTGACCTCAACTTATCCCTTTTATTATCGATCGATTGGTTTAGTAACACCCTTAGAAGCAAAAAATTTGGAATTGTGTTCAATGAACGCCAATATAGCTCGCTCTTTATTACGCACGGACTTAAAAACTGTTAGCAATATGCGGGAGATAATTACATCTTTAGATACTGTACTGAGACGAAAAGCGTTGTAGCATTATATGGAGTAAACATTGACTTCCAGTATTTTTACGGTTCTTTCTCGTTAACATTTAGCATTATTTTTATTACTAGCCTTTGACAAAACTCTCCTATTATGCAGTCGGGTAGATAATAGTCAACATCTGAATTGAAAATTACTTTAAAATCGGTTCAATGGTTAGTTGTACAGACGTCGGTCTGTAACTTTCATTATTTTAATATTTGGATATTACAGGCATGAACGTTATGTTATACATATACCTTTTTCTAGATGGTGTGCTTGGTGCAATGGTACGCATGTTCGCTTACTAACCATGAGTTGTTAAAACAAAATGAGTTTGAACGTCACGTCAGAGGAACTCTAAAAGGAAATATTTGAAAACAAAACTGAACACCAATCACAGGGTATAAAGTGCAAAACGAACAATTTACACTTCCCTACAACTTATTGCGAATAAAAACTTTTACGAACTAGTAAAACGTTAAGCGGGAAAGTATTTTTCACTGGCAACACTCGCGTAAAAAAAAGTATTATTTCAGAGACAAACTTAGTAATTTATCTTGGTTGTTGAAGCTCCGCGGAGTTTTTGTTTTAGATCCGTTTTAATTAGTTTCGCTAGCAACACTGGCTGTGTCCGTGAGATTTAAAAGTAATGGAATTATCTTTGTCTCTTTTTTAGTAGATAGTCAATTGTTTTTAAAATTGCAACACAATTGGTTTCTAGATCCTCGATGTACCTCGCAAATGATCGGAATTTGACTGTCCACGAATAGAAAGTCCATTCTTTTTGATTATATTCTAAATTCAAATTAACTGTAGACCATTAGTTACGTCGTTATAGTTTTTTTGGAAAGACTGCTCGTATTTATATTTAAGACTACCTCGTTCTTCGCGTGAAAAGTGTACAATCTCAAAATGTACAAATTTTACAGGTGAGCATTTTGAAGTCTTAGAAGAACTTGTTCTAATGGAGTTTTTACTATGACATCTAGCGATAACTATTGAACTAATTAATCAATTGTCTAAAGAACATTGAACAATTACATAATTTAGTACTTTTATGAAACAGCAAACTTAATGCGAAAGACGAAAATATCTCTGGCTGATGCTAAAAGAGTTGTACGTAATACATGGCTTGGTCGCAAGTAGTTTCAATCCACCAGGTTAAGTCAAAGGCGCGTCCTAAACGACCCAGTCTAAATTAAAACTGTAGACCATATATTGTTATCAGCTTTATAAAAAGACTGCTCACATTTATACTCCTGACTACACTTCGCTTCGTCAAGTTAGGAAATTAAAAAAAATGTACATTTAAATATTTTTTCGTGTATAAACAAATATTTAAATGTACAATTTTACAGGTATTTTTTTCTGACGGACTTTTAAATATAACATCTAGCAGCGATTATTGAACTATCTTTGTCAATTATTTTTAAGATTGACAATTTAGTAGGAATTATTTTGAAACTTCTACACCAGCGCCTTTATCGGCCCTCCTACCACTACACACTACACACTTAAACGACGACTTCACACAAAGTCACTATTTGTATTTCATAACATTTTTTCTAGTATTTTTTTTATTTTTTTATTTTGAACAGATTTGTATCATAAAATTTTGTCTCAACCAACTAGTGGACGCTAGACTAGACGCTAAGATTTTGTTTAAATACCTAGCCCATATTTATTGATAGATAATTGTTTAGGATACGATGGGACTGGCATACGCCGGGCGTAAAAGTCCCTTTAAAAATAAAGAATAAAAAAAGTATTATATTTCACAAACAATATGAAACCAAAAATATGTCAATTGGCATTCATTCTTTTTAAATATTTTAATAGTTACTATGGTACCTAGCTATGTTATGCAAATTTTTTCGTAGTTATAGCATCCATATTTCATTTTAAACTACAAAAATATATGCGTTAGTATTCTTTAATTAAAGTTTTAATAACAAAGCTAGTTTTACCACATTTCCATATTGAAATAGGATTTTAACAACCGCTAATTTCACACCCCGTCGCCTTAACTTTTGTCTTACCAAATAAAATACGGTAACGCAATAAAAATGGTAATAAAAAAGTCTGTGAAAAATAGTAAATACGGGGACTGAGTCACCTTCGTCGGTGGGAGTGCACCTTTTATCTGAATCCCCACATGTGGTCCCCGGGTGGTGCAAATCAGGTGTCAATCAAATGGTAATTATGTCTACTGGTAATTATAATTGCAAAATATTAAAGAATATTTATTTATTTTACTGTGATTGCAAAAAATATAATGCTTTTTATTTTTATTATATTTATTTATTATATGTCTTAATGTTAGGTGTTCATACAAAAGGTTATAAATATACTATGTAGGTTATATGTCAACTGTACATACAAACCTTTTTTTGTTAAGTACAAATAAAAGAAAGGATTTTTAAATAAAAGGGACCGTTTCGTTTATATTTTTCTGTCAGTTTATGGTTAGCAAAAAGTTCTTTGCAGCTCCGTTTAATGAGAGTCGACGAGGATGTATGCTTAGGGAACAGTTATACCCCGTAGACTGGGAACTTAACCCATATCACTGAAATATAAAAGCAACGATTTTTTTACTAACATACCTGCTTTAAATCATATTATAAAAACATTTTTTGCGTTCTTAATACAACTTTGTCGACGCCAGATTTTCCTAACACCGACCGTAGAGGTTTTATAATAGGTTGAAAATATAATTTTATTATTAGAGCAATCATCGCGTAATGAGCAGCGGTGGTGCATCGGTACGGCCCTCGTCTTAGAAATATAAGGTCGCGGGTTCGATTCCCAGTCGTGCTCACACATCTTTGTGTAAAATCTTAATTGCCGCTGCTCAATATTGGTGAAGGAAAACATCGAGAGCAGAGCGGCATGTCTAAGAACTAAACATTCGAGGACATGTGACATCAACCAACCCGCAGTTCGCCAGCGTGTGTGGATTAAGGCCAAAACTCTCTCAACTCGTAAGATAGTTGAGAGAAGACCTGTGCTCAGCAGTGGAACGCTTAAAAGGTTTGAAGTGAAGATAATTTTATTTGTATCGAGCCATAGACTCGACCAATCACAACACTTATATACATTCTACACCAGCGCCTCTATCGGTCACCCTCACCAGTAACACTACCACCTATACGACAACTACACACAAACTAATCTATTTATTTTTTATCCTGAAATAGGCCTGCGCTTGACTACAACTTGCCGTAGGTACTTTATTGCCTCGCCTGATGCAATGATGAAGTCTACGATGGGACGCGCCTGCCCACTATACCGATTTATTCGTGGTTACGAAAGAATTTCTGTGAGAAAGTGGCAGTGGAATGAGGCTCCTTATGGTTAAAAAACATAAAGGAGCAACAATTTCGACCCACCCTCTTAAATGGTGACACCAGATATCGCACCGGAATACGTCAAGGCCGCTTGGCGGTGCGGCTTTGTCTGATGGGTGGGCACTAACGACGGCCGAAGCATACCACCAGTTAACTACAAGTAAACTTAAATACCAGTTAATTGTCACCTGATTTGCACCACGCGGGGGCCACGTGTGGGGATTTAGTTAAAAGGTGCACTCCGACGGACGAAGATCAATCCAATCAATCCTGAAGTATCTAAAACAATTTTTACTAAGTACACCAAAGACAACATTTTTACTAACTATTCTCGGGCTTGGCCTTGCACTGGCCTGTATTTCCAGTTTAAAAAAAATATTTTCTTTCAACATAATTATACCTACTTTATTCATTCAGAAATAATAGTTCATATTTTTTATTTAATTTTTAATTTTTAAGGTATTGCATAGAGAGTGGAGACCGAATCCAGAAATTCCGTAACGAAAATAACCTAACACCCCCCCACTCCGACCAGCATAGCGGTGATACTTTTTAGTTATGCCATCTATCGATGAATAGGAGAACTTTTAATGACTTTTCGAAATGTCACACTTGTCTCTTAAGGTTAGCAACTCGCCTCTAGGTGGCAATTGTCGTCAATTTGTTTTCTTATCGGTCACCACACTCAAAAAGTGTAACTTGAATTAATATAAAAAAAGCAAAGGAAAAAAATACTGCATAAATAAAATAAATAAATAATTATAATTACATAAGTTGATAAAAAATGCTATGCAATAGCTTTACCGCGGCAGTCTTCGAGTGCCACACGTCTTTTTTTTCTATTTTGTTTTCTCTCGTAAAGAACTTAATTTAATGTTTACTCTACGAAAATGTACTTAAGTTCAAAGACTCTATGTAACCAGCACTCTGTCCGAGCGAGGCTTGCGGTCACAGTTTTTCGCTTACAACGTAAAGGGCTAATTAGAAAGTTAGATTTTTCAACAAAGCTATTATTACGGTACACTCAAAGCTCTGTTATGTCGCTAATTGTATTTGTTTGCGGAGTTAAGTGTTACTTAGTAAATATTACGCTTTTGAAAGACCTTAACACACTTTAATCAACGTTAATTAAGAAATATATCATGAGGAAGCCGACAAGTTTTAGTACTAGACCTTCTCTTAACCTGGTGTGGTTTAAGGGCTTTTTTTTAATATTGAGAGTATATACGTGCTTAACTGTAGGATTTTCGTACACATTTATTATCATATTGTAGCAGTACCCTTACGAGTTGTCAATATGAGAAACGTTCGAATACCATGAGAAACAAATCAAGATAATAAGTTAAAATGCACTTACATCTACAAACTTTGTACCTATTCAGTTGCCAATGCATTTAATTAAGTATTCTGTGACATTAACACACACGGTCATCTGGTCCCAAGCTAAGCAGAGCTTGTGTTGTGGAAACCAGATAACTGGTATATACTATATATTATAATACTTTTCTTTTGTAAATATTATTATATACTTTTGTAGCGTATGGCCTAAGGAGCTTAGATAAATAAAACAGCTGATTAGAAGTGAAACAAAATTGGAATGAATTTATTTTACAACGACACATATTTATATACAATAATTTTGGAACATTTAAAATATAGGGTACACACAAGTTTTTTGTCTCACTCGCACACTATAAAAAGACACGCACTTTTTTGGAAATAGTTAGTATGTTTTATACAGTATGAACTGACGGTACAGTACACCCCCTCAAGCGAAGCGTACGACTGGTTTTACCACTCGGCCTGATCGGGTTGTTTTCACTTCGCTTTCTTTATTTTCGTTCAAAGCATAGGCTGGCTTAAGTCTGTCAATTGAAATATTAGCCACTCTCCCAGGTAGTTGAATCTTGTAATACTTGTCACTCCTTTCTAGCACACGGTATGGACCTTCGTACGTTGGTTGCAGTGGCTTTTTCGTGCAATCTTTGCGTAAAAATACGTTCTCACAAGTATGGAGGTCTGAGTGAACAAATATGCTTCGATTACTTCTTGCATTTTCTGCCGGTCTGTAAGTACTGATCGTGTGGCGCAGCTGATCGACGTAATCATGATTCATTTCTGCTTGCTTTGTTTCCACGAAAAATTCACCGGGCAGTCGCAACGACGTACCATAGGTGTACTGTGCAGGGCTTATTCCAGTGTCATTGCGTGTAGCTGCACGCAAACCGAGTAACACTGTTGGTAGCTCATCGATCCATTTTCCGGAACTGGCTAAGCATCTGGCGGTGAGTGCAGTTTTCAGAGAATAATGCCAGCGTTCAATGATTCCGTTCGACTGAGGATGATAGGCAGTGGTCCTTGTTCTTTCTATTCCCATCAGCTTGGCTAGATCTGCAAACAGTTTGCTCTCAAACTGACGCCCTTGGTCGGTCGTTATGGTAGCAGGACATCCAAATCTGGCAATCCATCCCTCGTAGATAGCCCTTACAACAGTTTCTGCAGTGATATCATGGAGAGGCATGGCTTCTACCCAGCGAGTGGAGCGGCAGATCATGGTCAATAGGTATCGGTGTCCATATTGTGACGGTGGAATTGGTCCGGTGATGTCGATGTGTACGTGTTGAAACCTTTCTGCTGGTGGAAATGATCCGATCTGACTTACTGTGTGACGGCTGACCTTTGACCTTTGGCAGGCCTCACAGGCTCTTGTCCACTTTCCTGCATCAGTGTTCATCGAAGGCCAAAAGTATTTTTCACTCAATAGCTTCCTTGTTGTACGGGTACCTGGGTGGCTGAGGTTATGTACAGTTTCATATGCGGTTTTTCTAAATGCTTCTGGTATGTAAGGACGGATGTGCTTAGTTGGGTTTCGCAAAAAATCTTACAGTTTGCGTTAGGTATCTCAAACTGCTTCATTTGTATGTTGTTCTGTTTCAATAAGTCTCGAACTGTAGGATCTAGTCGTTGTGCCTCTGCTAACTGCTTGTGGTCGATAGCTGACGGGCAACAAATCGTTTCTGTGTTGATCCGAGAAAGACTGTCAGCCACAATGTTTTCTTTTCCGCTTATGTGACGGATATCACTGGTAAATTCGCTTATAAATATAAGCTGTCTTGCGCGCCGAGGTGTCTCGCTGTTTGACGGTGATTTGTTCAACGCGTAGGTCAGCGGCTTGTGGTCGGTGAAAATAGTGATATGTCTACCCTCGAACATTTTTCTAAAATGCTTGATCGCCATGTAGATTGCAAGTAGCTCCCGGTCAAATGTACTGTATTTGACTTGCGCGTCAGATAGTTTCTTTGAAAAATAGCCCAATGGTTGCCATTTCTCGTTCACGTACTGTTGAAGAACGGCGCCAGCACAGTTTTGACTGACGTCCGACATTATAGCAATGGGTGCGTTATGTGAAGGATGAGCGAGCAAAACTGCGTGCTGTAGGCCCGATTTGCACAGCTCAAATGCATTCATAGCTTCATTATTCCATTCAATCTTTGATTTATCACGTTTCGTACAGTTGTGCAGGTACGCATTCAGAGGTGCTTGAATTTCGGCTGCCTTAGGAATGCTGTCTCTGTAGAAATTTACGATACCGAGGAATCTTCTTAATTGATCTATGGTGGTAGGCAATGGGTATTTAGTTATAGCTTCAATTTTCTCTGTTGGAGGTGTTATACCATCAGGTGAAACGGTGTATCCGAGAAATTTGATCTCTTCCTTGCCCAGCACACACTTAGATGGATTTATAGTTATGCCATACTCGTTCAATCGTTGTAGGACTTTTCTTAGATGCTCCCTGTGTTCAGTTTCACTTATAGAACTGATTATGACGTCATCAATAAAAGGGTAGGCGAAGTCTAGTCCTTTGAGCACTTCATGAATGAACCTTTGAAAGGTTTGTCCGGCATTCTTAAGGCCTGGACACATTCTTGGGAATTCAAATAGCCCAAATGGTGTGATGATTGCTGTCTTGTCGATATGATCTTCAAACACCGGTAGTTGTTGGTATGCTCTATTTAAATCCAGCGTGGAGAATATCTTCTTTCCATAAAGTTGATAAGTAAAATCTTTCAATCGAGGTACTGGATATCGGTCTGGTTTTGTGACAGCATTGAGTCTTCTATAATCTCCACACACGCGTATGTCCCCATTTGGTTTTGGGACAACATGCAAAGGGCTTGCCCAGGGGCTTTTGCTTGGACGGCATAACCCCTGATCTATCATGTTCTGGAATTCATTCTTTATGGCTTGATAACGGTGCGGTGGTAGTGGTCGTGCTTTGCTGTAGAGTGGCGGTCCAGATGTCTCAATGTAGTGCTTGACATTGTGCTTCGGTGTGTTTTTCATGGTGGACAGTCGTGTAATATCAGGGAACTCTGCCAGTATCTCATGATATTTTTTGTCCAGGTCAATGGATCTAATTGTTGGCTCAGTTGACATGCACATGGATGTCTTTACTTTTAGGTTGGTAATTTTGTCAATTAAGCATCTTCCAGCGAGGTCGACGAGAAGGTGATGATGCTTCAAGAAATCAGCTCCGATTATTGGTTTGCTCACAGCTGCAACGATGAAGTTCCATTTAAATGGTCGTCTTAGGTTAAGGTCCAGATCCAATGTTCTTGGATCTGTGTTGTTAGCTGCGTATAGTTTGAAAGAGGTTGGTTTCAAAATTTCATGCCTTTTTCCTGGAATAACAGAAATGTTGGCCCCCGTGTCGATCAGGAAAGATAGATTTGACTTCTTGTCTTTCACGAATAGACGGTGCGATTTTTCCCAGGTGTCGGTTCCCGTCGCTGTCAACACCTGTTTTAGTTTTCCGACGCTGCAGGATATTTTTCTTCATAAGAACATGGTCTTGTACATTTGTATGCACGTCCTCCAAATTTTCGATGATAAAAGCATATTGTTTCATCTTTGAGTCCGGCCCTGTATTGTGGGCGTGGCTGTCCAGACTGGTTTTGATGCGGCGACTGCGAACGAAACGCACTGCGTGCATGGTTGCGTGAGGGATGACCGCGGCTGCGCCAGTTATAGTTGCGCCCGCGCTGCCGTCCGCGGCGGTGGTCCATCTTTAGTTCCGCTATTTCTTGTGCCAACAAATCGATTCTTTCGAGAAGTAATGCGTTTTCATGATTTGTAGTTGCTGCCGGTGAGGTGTGTGACGTCGAAGGTACTGGAATGCTTTTAACTGCTGATATTTGGTGGTGAAGTTGCTCCAACATTTTGTCGGCCATTATCGCTAACTCGTTGAGATCGGTTTTCTTGGCTATTGTTTCACTCACAGCTAAAATTGCGCGTACGGACGGTGGAAGGTGTTTTGTCCATATGACACGCAAGGTATTATCGGCGATATTATTGCCAGCCAGGTTCTGCATTCTGCGTAGTAGTTGTGACGGCTTTAAATCTCCGAGTTCGACATTAGACAGCAGTCGCTCGAGCTTCGTGTGGTCACTTTCGTCGTACGTTTGAATAAGCCTCGCCTTCATAGTGCCGTATCTGTTATTTTCCGTTGCGATTTTGGAATCAAACATGATATCTTGTATTTCATCAAGGTCCTGTAGGTCTAATTGGCGTATAAGCATCTCCGAAAGTTCCTTGTCGGTGAGTTTACCAGCTGAGACGATCGCTTCAAATTGTAAGAACCACAGTTTGATTCTGTTTCGCCATATAGGTGGGATCCGCTGGTTGTAAGAAACAGCTGACACATCACAGGAGTCGGTTTTCATTTGCAGAACTCCAGCAGGATTTTCAGCGTTCGACATTTCTTTTTTTTTTTAAGTTTTACTGCGTAGGTAAGTACTACAATCGCGTTTTTTTAGAAGCCTAGTCGGGGTCACCACTGTAGCGTATGGCCTAAGGAGCTTAGATAAATAAAACAGCTGATTAGAAGTGAAACAAAATTGGAATGAATTTATTTTACAACGACACATATTTATATACAATAATTTTGGAACATTTAAAATATAGGGTACACACAAGTTTTTTGTCTCACTCGCACACTATAAAAAGACACGCACTTTTTTGGAAATAGTTAGTATGTTTTATACAGTATGAACTGACGGTACACTTTTAATAGATATTTAGACCCAGACTCGACACACACACAAATGTTCATCATTAATGTTTGTCTCGGATGAGAACCGAACCCACGACCTGCGGCGTGAAAAGCAAGTATAATAATAATAATAGTTTATTTCCTCACAAAATTACAAAATTACACAAGTACATCAAAATAAGCCGTTTCCAATTGAAGTAGTAATTGAGCGAGGACTGGTGTTTGAAGTAGGTGTGAACCCGTGTTACAGTATCTTACCGACCACGCCATCGGCTTGTCTATTCTAATTCTATTTTTACCAATTTCATTTTTTTAACTGGTGTTTGAACAAAAGAAATGAATTCAAAAACGCATTTTAACAAGTTCAAGATAGTATTCGAAAACGTTATTCGTAATATGAACTCGTAGTAAGGGTACTGATAATATACTCGAAAAAACATGTAACTGTTTGATAAAAACTAAAACGTAAACAGAAAACTGACTCAGCCGGCGGAAAAATGATCGTTTTGTAAACATTTTCCTCCGCAACCCCGTCCTGATGCGATTTCAAAGGATTCAAGAATCTATTTGATCGACTGAACCAATCCGCCAGTAATTTGTAAGGAAATGTTTAAAGGAAATGTAGAACGGTAGACGGTTAATGGATTTTATCGTTATTTTCTTATTGTTAATAATGTACAGTTAGCTACAAATGTTGATTAATAGATTTGATATTACAAAACATCACAATACTATAAGATTCTCTAATTAAGTGTTGTGGCCAAAAGTGAAGATAAGCCCGTCATTAGTAGTTTACAATAATAGTCGCACGATAATTATTTATAAAATTATAATCAATAAATAATTAATTAATTTTTATTTATTTATTTATTTATTTATTTTATTTTATTTGGTTCTGACTGTTTCTAAAATCCGGTTATGTGATCCCCAATTATGCAGAAATTGTGCTACGGAACTCAGATAACTGATACAATAACATATACAACTTTTCTTTTTGAACCTACTACTTGCAGTGTGAAAAACTAGTTTCTTACTGACCACGCCACCGACCGTTACATAGCGCATATCTCTGGACCAACGCCCACCGATGTACTTACATATAATTCACCTTTTTATTTCTCTTTTATTTATATGTTAGGTAGATAAAAACATATCCGTGTTTAATTCTGATTGCTACCCAAGAGGGATTACAGCCGTAATTTACCCTTTACCAGATTAAGGGTCGTAGCACACATCAAATCGCGCGCGCGCGCCACCAACCAGACGTCAACATCAGCTAAGCACGTAAACAGCCGTCGACCTGGCCACGGTTGAGCGACGCCGAGCTTACGTCGAAGCTACTTTGTGAATGACACAGTGACAGCATGTTCACCATACAAGCCGCGGGAGTGGCGTGGGTTGGTAGAGGTAAATAGTTGGCAATTTTGGTGTGTAAACTTTTTGGAGATACTTACCGTGTCACGTCTTAATGCAGTGATTTCCCCTAAAAAAGGATGAAGAAACACGTAGCCGCGGGAAGTGCAAGTCGAATACGCACCGCATCGTTATTCGTGAGCTTGTCCCGAGACTAGGCGATTGCGTTACGTTTCCGATTAGTGTGCGTTGCAGTTGGGAGTTTTATACAAATGATACTGAACGCCTGAAGCCGATACGGTGACGATCCCTTTCCGAGTTGATATGTGTGCTAAGACCTTTAATCAGTTTTATCTGATGTCTGTGGATGTTGTAGGGGTGTTGAATATTTGGATACGTAAAAATTCCTGGTAGTAAGGATTTTTTAGATTTGAGAACAGCGGTGGCGCAGCATTATGGGCCTCGCCTTTGAAATATAAAGTCGCGGGTCCGGTTCCCGGCCGTGCCCACACATCTTTACGTGAATAGTTTCATCGCCGCAGCTCAATATTGGTGAAGGAATACATCGTGAGGAAACCGGCATGCCTAAGAAATAATTATTTGAGGACATGTAACATTTACCAACCCGGACTTGACCAGCATGTATGGTAAGGCCTAAACTCTCTCAACTCGTAAGATAATTGAGAGTAGGCCCGTAGCCAGCTGTGGGACACTTTTGAAACGTATAGCGACTTAATTTCAAGCGTTTTTATCCGTTACAAAATATTTTGTTATTAAATTAAATAATAATAAATTAATAATTAAATTTTAACATAAATTAATTATTCTAATAATTAAATTATTCTTTATATATTAAATGTTGCATTATATGTAATTTTATTATTTGTAATTTTAATTTACTGATTTTGTTGTTTTATTTATCTAATGACATTGTATTTTATTGATACAATTTGTTGATTGAAATAAATGATTTATTATTATTATTATTATAATCTGAAATCTTACAATACCTACCCGTGCCCAGGAGTGAGATACTAAAAAGGGTTCACGTGAACAACAATAATATTTAACCTAATTAAATTTTGTGATGTGTCATTGCATTTTGCTACTATTTTGTAATTCAACACATTTATAGCAATTTAACTACATTAATACTCGTAAACTTCAGCTTGCAATGTATTAAAGTTTTATTTTAATAAAGTATGCAAACAACATTTACTAGTTAATGCTACCGCGATTTATACACCATAGCAGCAGCTGGAGGCAACGATGTAGGAAAATTAGGATGTGAACTTCTGTCGTAATCTGAACAATAGAATTACTTGAAACTTGTGTATTTATGAAGTGAAACTGATGTAAAAAAAGGAGCTTTTCTATTCCGATGTTTATATTTTTTAATATTTATTCGCCTAACTGGCATCTAAACGAATATCCAAGATTATTAAATTCTTTTCTGTGTATTACACTAGTCGTGTCTTATACTGATAAGACCTAGCTAATACTGAACTCTTTATAATCACGAAATATGAATCGTATCGACGCGAGCGAGTAAGATCAAACACAGTGCCCAATATCGCCTTTTACCCAATAATACGCGCACTTCATAATAATGATATACCTAATCTTAGCCTAAACTAATATCTGGTAATCTAATATGAAGAAATCGTGTAACCTCATATGGATACATGTGGCTCGTATTATAATACGTGGTGGTCATCTCACACTCTTTCACGGAGGTGGGGAAGTCGGTTTCGGGGCTGGTTTTACCCCTTGTCCGAAGTGATACATCGCTGCCCATTAACACACAGAACCTTAGGGGTGGGCTGCATCGGTAGCCCGTCACGGTTAGTGGTGGTTTCCTTTTTTAGGTTTTCTTCACGCTGTGCGTGCATTCAGTCCCTACTGGGTGAGACTCCGTGAGGTGCAACAGGAACCAATCAGCGTACGCTTCGACGACTCATTGTCGCTTTCTCTGCTAAGTGACGCCCTCGTTCGGCACAGGTGGTGCAGCGGCGTCGCGGCGTCTATCATGAGCGGCCTGCGTGAAGGACGCAAGGCTGTAGGTTCTCTTAGTAGTCTGTGCAAGGCTGCGATGGTGATCCCAGTATTATAATACGTATACCTAATACGGATATATTCCTTACATCTCTAAACAGAAATAGTTTTAAAAATATAGTAAATAATAGGTAAGTTATCCAAACCCGTTACACATATTTCTGATCTGTGAACCAGTAAATGTAACGAATAGGCAGTAGCAGCTCTGAGTCGCACACACTTCAACATTAATGGTATACGAATAGCAGATATTACTATCGCCATATTTTATAATAATAATGATAATAAAATGGCACATTATATTATTATTATTATTAAGTAAAGTTCACTGTTGGCGTAGCGGTATCAGCCTCGCCATTATAAAATAATCGCGGCTTCGATTTCCAGTCTTGACCCCACATATTTATGTGAATTGTTTCATCTTCGTTGCTCAGTATCAGTGAAGGAAAACATCATGAGGAAACCGCTGCTCCTATCCTTATTAATAGCTATTCAATAACCTAAAAATGTCATCTGTCTCCGCCTCCGCCTGTTTACGTCCCCTGATTTCCTTCTCAAATTGACCAATTTTTCCATAATTAATTAAAGTAGGTACCTAACAAGACATTCAAAAGCTTTTCAACGATCTAATGCGATGCCTTTTCGCCGTTCATCCCTCGTCTCTATGGTGTATTGAAAACGTTTCGTGTTTATGGTAATTTATTAAAAGGCTTTCCCGTGCCATGTTACGTGGAAAAAATGCGAAAAGTGGATGACAAACTTTTGTTTTATGGGTTCTGTATACAAAAATGTCAAACAAGTCTAAATAAATAACAAAATCAGTTTTTTTTTGAGCGAAACAGGTACTCTATACACTGGCGCTTGACGCATGTAGCTAGTTAGATGCAAGAGTTAGATGCAAGTGTCTACACATCAAGCTATACATTTCCAGTATAAGCTGACCTCCCATAGTAGGGAAATCCTATACAATGTGAGATCAGCTTATACTGGAAATGTATAATTTGATGTGTAGCCGTGTGTTCAACCAACGACACCTCACATTTTTATTGTGTACCGAGTTAAAATTCAAAACAGCAAATCATTTACTTTACACTTACCTGGTGTTAGTTGCTTTTCTCGTTTCGAAAAGACAAAGGGAAGCGTGAATACAGAAAATATCTAAATATATAAAATAAGTAACTGACTGACTGACATATCAACGCAGAGCCCAAGTTAGTTAGTTAGTTAGAAGCGGGCTAATTTTTCCGCAACTCGACGACTCGTGAATGCGCCTATTTTGCGTGATTGGGCCGGCAGCGCTATTGCCAGCCCAGCTCCAGGAGAAATCCCAGCAGACCCTTTATGTTGCCGATGGCCTCCCGGAGCGACCTCGGAGATCCGAGGTGTTCCGCTCTGTATCTCGCCACCCCTAGACAGCAGGTGACCACGTGGGCGGCTGTTTCTTCTTCCTCCATACATGCTCTACACAGAGGACTGTCAGTGACACCTATGGTAAAGAGATGTTTGTTTAGTAAGGCATGACCAGTTATAATCCCGGTGATTAGGCGCAACTGTGGCCTTGTGAGCCTTTTCAGCCTGCGCGCTAAACCGGTGTGACGTTCCTAATCGTTAGTCTAAAAATAAAACCAGGAACGTACAATATTAAGTATATTAAATAATTACTAAAACTAAAAGTCTCTATTTTACAGAAGTAGAAAAAAATTTAGTAAACGTTTAATTTGAATAAACGATAGGATGGGTTCCTTAATTCATGACCGTCATGTGTAACCGTCAGTACAACAACACCACTGCCCTGATTAGGTCTCCAGCGATGACGGCGCAGTGATGTACAGGAGGGGCGGTACACAGACACGACCCACAGTCAGGTGGCCGGTCTATCCGTCTTTTTCGACTTCTTAAAAACACGGCCTTAACCGGAGGAGTGGACCCTGGAATCGCCAGAATACCAGACGTTTTATAATTTTACCGAAACTATAGTTTGACTGCGACATCCTGATCCTTATTGTAAAGCGGTGCTAAGCCAAGCAGGGACAGATGATGTCGATGTGCATGGATGAAATAGTGATCAGCGATGAGGCAGTCAGGTGTGGCTAGATACAATTAAAAAAATACAATACAAAGCGCAAGAAACGTTCAGGTTGTGGGTACCTACATACAGTCACGTACAACAGTAGCACCTTACTAAACTAAATTTAATCATGCTGTTTATAATTGCAAGATAGTATATATAATTGTATAAAACCTTTCGTGAACAATTATATTACCGAGAAGCAGTAGGTACTTAGCTAGTAATGTGCTTTTATAACGCACCCGCCATGACATGAAGTTGCAAATATGAACAGCGGACAATGCAAAAAAAACTACAACTAATTCTAAAAATAACGTATTGTAACACTCACCCGAGTTGGGGTATTCACTATTAAACGTATGTATTATAAGTATTAACTATGAGGCTTATATCTTCAGCCCTTTTTAATATCCAGATTTTATAACATTATATTAAACAACGGTAGAAGGTACTCGTAAGTTATACCGTATAGAAAAATATTGACGTGTCCGTTCTAAGCGACGGCAAGCAGCGAGTGTGGTCTACGACGGCCGCGGTATGATTTCTCGCTCCACGAAACCAGTTCCCACGCGCGCGTTGAGTAAACAACTAAACATATTTTGTAGCCTGGGTTTGTCTACGCATTAATAATAATGTTATATTTTATGTTTAGTATTTATTTTATGTTTATTATTTTTTATTTAGTTTAGATACAGATCTAAACTAAATAAAAAATAAGCTAGTAAGAATAAAACAAGGGACAGTGTAAGCAAAGCCGTTACACCGGCTCTAATATTGGGATTCCGTTTTTATGGAGGAACAAGATTAGTATCAATTTCGCGGGCGAAGCCGCGGGCGGAAGCTATTAATAATATTAGATTTTCGTGGAAACATTTAAAGTAAATATTTTGGATAAATTTATTATACCCTTATGACCCGTGCCCAACAGTGGGACTGTTGGGCACGGGTCTTCTCTTAACTATCTCACCAGTTGAAAGAGTTTTTTTATATCTTACAATAGGCTTGCGCTAGACCACAACTTTCCTGATGTGAAGCAATGATGCTATCTACGATGAAACGCCCTTACCCAGTAAATACCGATTCACTCGTGACTTGAAGACCGGCAGATTATAGCTATCGGGAAACATAGATGCAGGCAGCGAATTCCACAATTTGGCAGTTCGCACATTGAAACTGGAAGCATAGCGCTTTGTGCGTACCCTTGGAATTTTCACCATATATATGAGTGTAGGTTGGTTCCATTTACTTCATGTATATTAATAAGTAGTATAGGAATATTATCTTTATTTATAAAAAAAAAACAAAAAATTATGTTTCAACGAAAGTGTTTTATTTGTGTACGGAACCCTAAAATGATTGTAATTCAATTTATGGCTTTTAGAACGAGGTGTTTTGGGTGTTCGTTTCGAGTATCGAAAAATTTATTGAGAGAGAGAGTTTGCCCATTACATAACGCTTCTGTTGTTAACAGATAAAAACTCAAAGTTAGGTTAAAAAATATACTGTAACAGCTTTTATCAACTTTTAAAAGTATTTTATTTAAAAACTTTTTTACAAAAAAAAAACATTTCAAACAGGAAACGTAAACCTAAAGAATTAATTTACTTCACTTCAACCCTTTATAGTGTCCCACAGCTGGGCACGAGTCTTGTCTCAACTATCGTATGAGTTGAGAGAGTTTAGGCCTTAATCCACACACGCTGGCCAAGTGCGGGTTGGTGGATGTCACAATGACATGTCCTCGAATGATTAGTGTTTAGACATGCCGGTTTCCTCACGATGTTTTTCCTTCACCGATATTGAGCAGTGGAGATGAAACAATTCACACAAAGATGTGGGCACGACCAGGATTCGAAACCGCGACCTTATTTGTCTAAGGCGAGACCCGTACCGCTGCGCCACCGCAGCTCAAAGAATTAATTTACTTAGCACAATGTTGTACTGAGATTTCTCTACAAGCGAATCTGTGGTTATTACCCTTATATGTATCCCACTAACTATCTCTTGGGTACTCTGGGGTTCAACTGCCCTGAGGTTAGAAGATCTGTCGACCAATTTTTAACAATGTGTAAGATTGAAATAAAACTACTTTTTAACGGATTTTATCGCGGTTTATTTTAGATTTTAGATCCCGACGTTTCAAAGTCTTTTCAGACTTCATGTTCACGGACTAAGACAATACAATGTGTAAGATCCTTCGTGGTGAGATTGACTCCCCCGAAATAAATAATGAGTTATATTGCTTAGATGTTCCTAATGTTTACCGACGCAGTTGGAAACTCAGGCTTTTCGATGTGCCAGTATGTCGCAGTGTAGCGCGCAGTAAGTCCTCAGTGCCGCGTAGCCTCACTTCTCTCAATGCTCTCCTGGACTTCAACTCTAACTGTGACGTGTTTGCGGATGATTGGATGGAGATACTATCAGTGTGTCAGGAGTATTGTGAGAAGAATGTTCATTCATTAATTCCCCTTGCCTTTTCCCACTTCTATTGGCGTCGGCTCCCAGTCTAACCTGATGCGGCTAGCTACCAAAATTATATCAGCGACTGATTATATTGGCTTCTGACTACATATAACTATTGTCATAGATGTGTTAAATGGCAACCGGGACCGACGGCTTAACGTGCTCTCCGAGGCACGAAGGGATACTCAACCAACCAGACACCAAAACAAATTTTGTTGTTACACAAATATTGTCCGGGGCGGGAATCGAACCCTCTCGGGCACAGTATATCCAATCGGACGGCTTACGCCGCTCGACTACTGAGGTCGTCTATTGTGAAAAGAATGTATAAAAGGTTATTTTCTAATATTATATTTTTTAAATTTATTATTTAGCAATAATTGTAATTGGCGCTTTGCCGTTATTATTGCAAATAAAAAAAGGATAGTGTAGTTTTATGAAACCACGATAAAAGTGAATAATTTTTTCACATTAATAAATAAAAATAAAACATTGAAATAAATAAAATAAAAATAAAAAAGCCTTATATTTCTTGCAATCGTACCTACTAAAGTAAATTTACAATTCATTAAAATTTATTAGTTAAATTACATAAAAATACAAACAAAAAAAATATTATTATTGAATATAAAAAACTGTCATATCTAATATTAAAACTGAGTTAAAAAGTCATAAATTAAAATTGAAACTTGCATGCATTATTATTAAAATTGATTCACAAAAAAAATTGGAATAATATTCCAATAAGGGTATAAAAATCGCTTTACAAATCTTAATTTTATACTTGGAAAATTGGAATGATAATGGGAAATGATAAAAGTAGACTGTCTCCAACTAATATTTTTATTGAACTCTGTGTCTAAGAGTACGACATATGTATAACACTTTCCCTACTCCGCCGACCGTCACGCAACATGCAACATACAGACGAAAAAGTTTGAGACGATCTAATACAAGTTTCACTTTAATAAATGATTTCTATTTTGATTTAGTTGGTCAAGAATGATGAAATATGCTGTAAATAATTATGAAGTCCGTGTCACGTAAAACAATAACTAGGCCACTCCTACGATTTTCGAAGGGTCCCCTCGATTTTTCTGGAATGTTATCATCGGGATTCTGGTTTCGTGATTATGGTACCATGTGATTGAGAAAACTCTATCATTTTGAAAGTCGGTTCAAAAAGGGATGATTTGATCTCATCGAACGTTCCTTCGTTCCAGGTTAGCATAAATGCTATACCTACCTGTATTATGCTTTTCTGGCATAATATATCAGTCAGTTATGCTAACCTGGCCATTGTATTCTAGCATAATATACCTATTATACATATTTCCGGTCAATAGTTACACGGTTTGAGTCTAGTTCACGATTTCTTAAGTAGGTACTATGACTTAAGTTTTTTTAATTCCGAAATAGGCTTGCTCTTGACCACAACTTACCTTTTTTAATATTTTGTTATTCTTCGATAAGCTGGCGCTTGACTACAACTTGCCTGATGATGTAGTCTACAATGGAACGCGCCAGCCCAGTATACCTACCGATTCACTCGTGCTTACGAATGATTATCGGTGAGAAGGTGGCAGTGGAATGAGCCTCCTTAAGGTTAGAAACCTTAAAGGGGCAACAATTCCGACCCACCCTCACTGCATGGTGTCGCCAAACATCTCACCGGAACAAGGCAAAGCCGCATTGGCGGTGCGGCTTGGTCTGGTGGGTGATCACTAACTACGGTCGAAGCCTACCACCTGCTAATTGTCTCCTTATTTGTACCACCCAAGGACCACAGGTGACCCAGCCCCCAAAAATCTAAATACTGATCCGAGGCAACTTCTCATAGTCTTAGTACCTACCTTTTCCTCCTATATAGAGCTATTTGGTATAGTCAAAGCCAAATCATAAAACTGCAAAAACCTCTCCCATCAACTTCATAAGGCCAAAATTATTTCAAACAGTCCAACGCTAAGAAACGACCAACGATCTAAAGAGGACATCCCTCGGGTCTACCCGACCACCCACGTTGACCTCTGTAACCTTCCAACCTCTACTATTTCCTCAATACTGACAGGTCAACGTTTCCTGGTCAAGTTATACATAACAATCGGTCCCTTATCTAAAAGGATCATTTTTCACGTCACTGCAACCATGGAACGACATTTGTCACTACTCCTTCAAGGGTTTTTGTACCTTTGACTGTGAAAAACAAAGATTTACGACTAATATTTGTCGTGTTAACGAATTTTGTTATTAATCAGATCAGATTTATTAATAACTAGCTTTGGCTTTCAGGATCAAGGAATAATAATAATATACAGTGGACCCCCGGTGATCCGACCAACATTTTGCAGGGTAGTGCCGGACTAAAATAATCAAAAATTATGAATAAAATTTTTAAGCAATCAGAACCAAAACATAACGTTATAACTTGTTGTATACACATTCTAATCCACTTTTAGCAGCAAACAATGCAAATGATTTTTTTGTAAATGTAGGTAAGAACCTTGCGGAAAATATCCAAAACTATCCTAGTTCCAGTACAAGTAACTTTTCCTCATCATTACAACCACACAGCACAAATACAGAAAAGTCTTTTGTTATGTTAGACACAGACGAAATTGAAGTGGAAAGAATTATAATAAGTTTGAAAAACAGTCCCGTAGCGGGATGGCATAACATCAATAGTCATATCTTGAAAAGGTTTAAGCACTTATTAGTTCCTCCTTTAACCCACATATTTAAAATCTGCCTTTCAGATGGAATTTTTCCAACTTACCTTAAAAAAGCTTATTAAAGCTTATTCCCATACACAAAGCGGGAAAAAAGGATAACGTGACTAATTACAGACCCATATCTTTGTTACCCACTATATCCAAAATATTAGAAAAAATTGTTAACAATAGATTAATCTCATACTTAGAGTGCAATTCCCTCCTCTCTAATACTCAATTTGGTTTTAGACCTAAACTTTCTACATCAGATGCTGTACACTGTCTAACGGACCATATCGTTGAAAAGATAGGAAAAAGTAATAAAGTCACTGCAATTTTCCTTGACCTTGCTAAAGCTTTTGACACTGTCTCAGTTTCTAGACTTTTGTTGAAGCTAGAAAGCATTGGTATAAGGGGCAATCAACTCAAATTCTTCGCAGACTATTTACAAAACAGATATCAGTGTGTTAAAATTGATGACATTGTCAGCACAGATAAGAAAATTCCTGCTTTCGGAATTCCTCAAGGTAGTATAATCGGCCCTACCCTCTTCTTAATTTACATCAATGACCTCTGTAACTTGAAATTAGATAATGGAAAAAGAATCTCATACGCTGACGACACTGCACTCATTTTCTCAGCGGACACACACATAGAAGCACTTCATTATGCACAAAAGGGCTTTAATATCGTGAACAACTGGCTTCTTAATAACCTACTTACACTAAATGTCGAAAAAACTAATTTCGTAAACTTTAGCATGCGCAAACAAAATATTTTTAGCCCAAATTTTAATTTATTCGCTCATCGTTGTGATATAATTCATCAAAACGACTGCAATTGTCCTACCATTAAAAACGCCACCAGTGTTAAATATTTGGGTGTCATACTTGATGAGACCCTCTCATTCAAAGAACATATTACCTCTTTAATCAAACGTGTACGAAAATTGATATTTACCTTCAAAAAATTACGACACATTTCAGATCAGAAATTACTTAAACAGATATTCCAAGCTTTGTGCCAATCTATTATTCAATACTGCATTTCCTGTTGGGGTGGCGCCTCAAAAACTGTAATGATTGCCATTGAACGAGCCCAAAGAACTATCCTCAAAGTAGCTACTTTTCTACCTTTCCGTTACCCGACTCGGCAATTATACGAACGTTGTAAGGTGTTATCTGTGCGCCAGCTTTTCATCATGTCCACAGTACTAAAACAGCACTCAGCACTTCAGTACAATGCTAACACGACTAATAAAAGACGGAAAGATATTGTTTGCAATAACCGCGTTGAATCAAAATTTATGTTCACAAATAAATTTTACCCATTTCTGGGACCATTTTTGTATAACAAAATAAATAGGGTTTTATCAATTTATGATCAAAACTATTATAAATGTAAATTGCTCCTTTATAGTTATCTACAAAATTTGTCCTATGACCAATCAGAAGAATTGCTAGTTTTACTCAAATAAGCTATGTATTATTTTAGTTTCATTGTTTGTTTATTTTATAAATTATTTCGTAGTATAAATGACTAATCATAATAGCCTGTAGCACAGGTTAACATAACCTAGTATAGGCAATCAACAGCTATACCTTTAAGATAATATTTTAGATTTAAATTTTGTATGGACCTTGTTTGTAATAAAGTGATTATTATTATTATTATATTATTAATCATGCATTAGCGAAGATTGTCAATACGTATAAATAATGGACCATGTCCGATATTCTTTTGTAAATACACACTTAAATATACATAAACAGACGTGTTCATCACATAATAGAGTCTGACTTGGGTGGAATGGGACCCATGACTTGCGGCGTGAAAAGCAAGTATCTTACCGACGACGCCCGGTTTAACAAATGTTATCAGGAAATATAAAAATACTAGAAAAACATCTTAAGTAGCGTAGCGTTCTAAAACATCGAAAATCAAGATGTCTCTAACTTGCAATGCTTTTTGAGTTTTCATTTACAAACCAAAAAATAGCATGGAGTTTGACAAGATATTGCAATTAGCTAAACAGGGTAATATTATACTGAACGTGTACCAAATTAGTCCCTAATTGAATTCCTTAAGTCATTATGCCTTAGAAGAGTAGCAAACGTCCATTGATCCATGTGTTTAGAAGAGTTGAGAGAAGACCCGTGCCCAACTGTGGGGGGAGCCTAAAAAGGGTTGAAGTTAGTTGAAGTAATTGCAAGTAGCACGCGTTCAGTAGGTAAATCGTTAATTTTCCAATATTTTTAATTCCTACCATGAATACATCAGGGAGAGTTAGCCAGGATATTACAATAGCTTACTGTTATAATCCGGTGTTATCAAGTTAATGGTACATTTTGTTCGGCTTACACGTATAGTTTCAGTGCTACATAGGGCTGGCACAATCTAAATTTTAAAATATAACTAAAAAAAAAACAAAAAACCAACAAAAAAATCTATAACAGATATGTATATACACTTACAATGAGAAGAATGCGACTAATACACATTTTTAAGGCCCTTAAACCAATCAGCTAATGCTGACATCTTAAAGGTGGTGTTTTGCACTGTGCCAGTCTGTTCTGGAATACTGCATCCCAGTTTGGGGAGGCGCAAGAAAAACATGCCTTATTAGAGTAGAAAGAGCACAAAGAGCTTTACTCAAAGTGATGACGAAAAGGCCTCGCAGATATCCAACTTCAAAATTGTACTCAGAATGTAAAGTTTTATCGGTTTCTCAACTCTTTGTGCTACGATCTGTTTTAAGGAGGCATATAAGTGTCTCATTATCAGGTTCATAAAAGAGAACGTTGCGTACATCATGCGTACTCCATGTACACCACATAGTACACAATTGGCTGCACATCAATAATTCACATTAAGTAATCTAATAAAGTTTGTTGGCAAGTGACGCTCAGTAGGCCAATTCACATAATTTCTTGACGCGCCGACCAAATTGCGGTGCAGTTGCAATTAAGTTTATGTCTTTGTGCAAAATGGTATTCTTGTAATGGTTTAGCTGTCATATCTAGTCTAAAGCGCTGGCATTATTGACAGCGGTTGTCAAGATTACGAGAATACGAAAAGGGGCTGTTTTGAATGAACCTTAACTGCAACTGAACTTACTTATTGAAATAAAACTACTTTTTAACGGATTTTATCGCGGTTTATTTTAGATTTTAGATCCCGACGTTTCAAAGTCTTTTCAGACTTCTTGTTCACGGGTGGACCCGTGAACATAGTTTTATTTCATTGTGTGATATTCGCGTAAATCTAAGACAATACTATGTGAACTTATTTAATTACGTGAATTAGGCTACAGATAAATTAATACAAAACAAATTGTACCTGCACGTATGTTTTCTAAAAATATATAAAAACAATAAAGTGTTTAAGTAGGTACATACTCGTACTATTAAACTAAACAAAGCTGAAATAAAACTACTTTATAACGGATTGTATTGCGGTTTCACCCGTGACCATGAAGTCTGAAAAGACTTTGAAACGTCGGGAACTAAAATCTAACATATACCGTGATAAAATCCGTCATACAGTAGTTTTATTTCAATGTGTGATACTGACGTAAATCAAAGTTATTACAACAAAGCTGCTAGGGCGCAGACGCCTGAAATTCAATACACAGCACTACACACCGGACCACAGACACGCACTCCATACCATAAGTACTATAATATGGGTAATATTATAGCACCCACAGCATAAAGCACAGTCCATAATCCAATTGTGCATCATGTAGATACCACACTACAGACATCCACCCCATCAATATGTATCCATCAGTGGCGAAGAGTCCATACAAGCCGATTTCAATAGGCCTCCCTTCAGGAATTGATTAATATCATTTACTTTATCAAAATTATGTAACGTTTTAAATAGCATCAAAATAAATCCCTATAATATGATGGTGGTTGTCGCCATAGAAACATCGGTGACAGCATTAAAGAGATATTATTTTCATAAGTAAGAACTTTTTTGCTCCGGCTTCCCTTTTTCAGATTTCCACCCTTCACCACTGTTGCCTATGCATAATTTTCGTTACAGCTATTATACATATTACGAATTACGTTAGTTTTTAGTAAGCGAATTTACTGTAATAAATGATTAAGTAAGTATATTAATATTTATATTGATGGTTAGTTGACAACCCTAAGTCAGAGTTAAGCTTCATGCGCTTGCCTTTCACTTGAGGAGTTAAGCCACGTTATCAGCGACTGCAGACCGCGATTGTTAGCTCAAACACTTAATTACTTACTCGATTGAACAAAACTGGTCAATTGAGCGAGATTTTTAGCTTTAAACCCACTATATTGAGGATAAAGGATTTTGGATTAATTTTGACGTGACAACGTCTTATAAATTGGTTTGCCGGGTGACACTTCAAGAAACTGCGTTACGCTCCGCTCACGTTATGCGCTCACAATGAGAGCGAGTGAGAGGCACGCGTCCCTTCCACTCGGGCATGGTTAGCCCGCCTAAGAGCGAGAGAGACAGACATAAAAAGTGAAAGGCACGCGTCCCTTCCACTCGAGCACAGTTAGCCCGCCTAAGAGCGAGATTCTTTGTATAAATTAATGTTTTAAATATAATTCTTTGTATAAATAAATGTTTTAAATTGTTACTATTATTTCATCCTTCTTCCTACTATACGAATGAATATTCACATTAAAATTATTTTACCACTCAAAGTCGTTGTCACGTAAAACTTTCGCCCGTATACCGACTTTACAGGCAACCAATTTTTTTATTCGCACTTCCTGTCTACAGTTTCTACAGGTTATGTTGAGATTTCTTCAATGAAAACTTTTATTGAAATACATAAAGGAATTTAATTTCAAATTATGCATATACAGTAAAATTAGAGAGCTTTGTTCAAGTGATCGTCGCGTAATGGCGGGCGGTGCTATCGGATGTCGATAGTGATGTGCTTCGCTTCGTAATCGATGGATTGCTCGATTCGTAGGGATGTGCTTCAACACTTCCGTTTTCATTTTTTCTGAGGTCTAGTGACATTCAATATTTAGTTTCTGACATTTGACTTTACCAACACACTAAACAATTGCTATTTTTTTAATGTCAAAATATTATTTTGACATTGTTCTCTTTCACTCTTACTCATTGATAGAAAAGTGCGCATTATAAGGGGTGTTTCTTTTTCATACCCATTTATTAGATATATTATTTTGATTGTTATTTTTTTTTTAATTTTTTTTTGGTGGTATATTATTTTTAGTTTTTAAAGGCGATATATTACCTACTACCGGTTAGTGGGATCGCCTTTGATAAGTTAACATACTGTATAAAGGAAGAAATTGCCTGACGGATATATTAAATCACAGCCCAAACCGCTGAGTCGAGAGACTCCAAATTTGGCTTATAGGTTCTGTAGGTCTAGAAAACTACACTGCACAAAGAGAAGATGTTTCAAAACTCATCCCTTAAGGGGGTGAAACGGGAAATACGCGGGTGAAATCGCGTTAGGAAGTTATTGTTTCTACGTAGATTTATATTTTTCTCTAAGTAAGTGTATAAATGTATAAGAAACTGATAACCAATTGATTGGTACCTATATTATCACAAAGCCAAAACAATTGGCTCTAGTGACTTTAAATTTGGCATAATATAGGTTCTGTAAGAGATTGGGCAGCGGTACTGGCCTCGCCTTAGAAAAATAAGGTCGCGGGTTCGAATCCTGGTCGTGCCCACACATCTTTCTGTGAATCGTTTCATCTCCGCTGCTCAATATCGGTGAAAGAAAACATCGTGAGGAAACCGGCATGTCTAAGAACTAATCATTCGAGGACATGTGACATCCACCAACCCGCATTTGGTCAGAGTTTAGGCCTTAATCCACACAGGATTAAGGCCTAAACTCTCTCAACTCATAAGATAGTTGAGAGAAGACCCGTGCCCAGCAGTGGGACACTAAAAAGGGTTGAAGCTAAGAGGTGTAGAGGTGCAATAAGAAAAGATTTTTCAAAATCCCTTAGGGGGTGGGATTGAAGCTAGTGGAGACATATTAACCGTGGTAGTGCTATTTCCTCAGGGCTTAGAAACGGACAGACAAGCAATCTTAGTAATAGTGCTATTCAATCGAGCCGTCTACCAATCTCCTTCGAGATGCTCTATAGATTCGTAGTACATACATACTTAATAATCTTTACTATAGTCTATGGATATTTAACACTTCCAATAAATAGACGTTTATATTAGAGACCAAAAACTTACATTCAAACACTGAAGGATGCGTATAGAACAAATTGTTGAATAAAAAATTAATGACCTTGAATGACTTTTGTCTTCTTAAAAGTTCGATTGCTTACTTTTTGAAATATCGCTAGTGTCTATAAATTGTAAAGACAGCAATGGAATTCTTCGTTTCTCCATTCTTCTTCTTTCTCGAATTCTGATTCTAGAGACAGTATAAAACAGTGGAGTGATTTATTATTTATTATCAAACAATAAAAAAAATAAAAATAAAAAAAACGTAAAAAACATTTAACCCCGTATTAATAATATGACTTGCTCTTTAAATGGGATTTCTAACAATGCAACGCTTAGAATTAAGTCGCTCTAATTCTACACACTAAACAGTAGATATAAGTACTTTATTTAAAAAAGAAAAAAACCTCAGTAGTTGCCGGTCATTTACTGCACGGTAGGAAAAGAAATTGGACTATTTTTATGTAGACTCGCGTCTCAAAAAAATAAAGCATATCTTGATTTTGATTTTGCAAGAATTTTTCAAATCAATCCAGTAGTCCCTGAGAATGGCGTCTTCAACCAAAAAACCTCTCCTGCTATATTAAAACATTAATGTAAGCAAATACGAGTAAAAAAAGTATTTTTATCATTTGAAATCTGAATGTAACAGGTACATATAACACGTCTTATGTCAGTATTAAAACTCGGTATACCAGTCATCAATAAAATATTTATTTGACAAGCAACAAAACAGGCTGGAGAAGTGACGTCACTGATTTCCCTCGGGGAGTCACCGATACAAAATTTGATTCCACCTTTGTATATTCAATGTTTTGATTTAGATGTTGGGGAATTGAAAAAAGTATACTGATTAAATGTATTTTCAACCGATTCCAAAACGAAGGAGCTTCTCCATTTGACTGTATGTTTTTAAATCTCGACGCAAGAACGACGGGGTGTTATAAGTGTTGCGCGCACTAACGGCGGCGCGTGAAGAGGAACGCAGGCGGCGGACAAGCCGCTCGCACCCCGCACCCCGTGGACACCTACCTAAGAATCTAACTAAGCTAACAGCGCGGTGTGCGCATCTATTTTGTTAATTATACAACTCTTGCAATAAACCAATTTTATAAGAACTTTTATCTTGGTATTATAACTCTGCTAAACATTTTGGTGACCCCTACGTTATACTGAATCCGGAATCTTCTGGTTGCTGTCGTCTGGGCGTTGTGGCAAAATCGGCGCCACGCGGCCATGCTGGTTGTGACAACGTGAACAACAATAACCTATCTATAAACTCGAAAGGAAGAAAGGAGGATTGGATTGAAGCTACAAGTGGCACTGCTTTGAACGTGGTTTAGTTGAGGTTTGGCCAACAGGGAAGTGTAACCAGTTTTAGTATATGTAATAAGTGCCTAATTAAAACCTAAGTGTTTGTTAGTGATCATGAAAAACGCCACGTATGTATTAGTTTTCTGCTTTCTAATTGCAACTTGCAAGATGTTTTCTATCTATAAACCTATTATGTGCACTGCCCGCTTCAACGCAATTTGCGATATAATGTCTTGTCCCTGAAATAGTCTGTCTACTAAAAGCCTGTCTACTTAAGCTCTCTAAATACATAGGTATTATGTACTATTCCTAAATTCTAGGTCCTGTAAGACCTATACGCCCTATTCTATATACAAGTACTACTTTGTTTAAATGTTATCCTGAAAACTTACTGCTAAATTCTAGATTCCGTGTGATCTAGACTGCCTACTTATCTATATACTAAGCACTACTTTGTCTGTTTTCGGTTTGTTGGTCTATTTTGTTAAAAGTCAGATATCTTGTCACTACCTAACTGTAAACTCCTGTTCTACTGTCCACCTACTAAAATTTTATGACGCTTTGTGCATCGCTTACGGAACCCCCTAACAATTCCAGATTCGCCGTGTTATAACAACTGCCTCCCGGTTCCCACCGGAACGTATTATACGACTGCGTCGTGGTCGCGACTCGCCGCCGCCTACGCCGCGCCGTGCCGCCGCCGCCGAGCGCAGGCGCTAACCTGTGCCTGCGTTGCTCGCAAATTGCTGTCCCGTGAAGGCCTACGGAGCGCCTCCAGTGGTCGTAACTCGTGCGGCCCGCATGGTTTGACTATTTAATTACTATTAATACTTTACTGTTTTTGATCAGTCTGTCAACTTTCACTGAGCTAGTAGATATCTTGTCTTGTGTTATTTAAGTAATATTTAACTATGGATAGTCAATTAAAACCACTTATTCAGCAACGTGCTTCTATACGTGCAAGAATAACTACTTTTTCTAAATATTTAGAAACTGTTAAACATATTGAGTCGAAGGAATTTACTAAATTATTAACTGTAGAGCTGGAACTAAAATTATCACGGTTCAGAGATTTATTTGGTGAATTTGATGAACTAAAAAATAAAATTGAGTGTATATCAATTGATCAGTTGGATGAAAATGAAAAAACTGAAAATGAGTTTTGTACCAATATTGCTCTAGCTCAAACTATACTAGATAGTGTCACATCATGCAAGGCACCAGATAAGTCTCATTCCGGCTCATCTTATGAGTGTAACCGCTCCAAATTAAACTCTAATATAAAACTTCCTACTATTCAGTTGCCTACCTTTGATGGAAGTTACCTTAAGTGGATGGAATTTAGAGACACTTTTGACTCATTAATAAACAAAAATAACTCTATTCCAGACATTAATAAGTTCCACTACTTACGGTCTTCACTAGAAGGTGGCGCATCTAATGTTATTAAATCTGTTGAGTTTACTACTAATAATTATAACTTAGCGTGGAGTTTACTTGTTAATCGTTTCGACAACAACAGGATCTTAGTAAACAACCACTTAAAGGCACTTTTCGATTTTAATTCTATTTCTAAAGAAACTTATAAGTCACTTCGTTATATGATAGATTATTATTCTAAAAATCTACGAGCCTTGAATACGTTAAATGAACCTACGTCTTATTGGGACACTATAATTGTGTATATCATGGCTACGAAACTAGATGGCGCCACAGGTCAGAAATGGGAAGAGCATAGGAGTAAATTGACTTCTTCTCCCACTGTTGAACAGTTTTATGAGTTCTTGCGAAATCGTGCTGATGTTTTGGAAACCCTGCAGTATAGTAAAAATAATAACACTAAGTCTGATAAACCTTATCAAGCATATTCTAAGGAAAATAAATTCACTAAATCTTTTATTTCTTCTTCTAACACTTATAGTTTAAAATGCGTTGTATGTTCACAGGATCATTTAGTTTACAAATGTGATAAATTTAAAGCCATGTCTGTCGATGACCGAATGAATGAAGTTTCTAGGCACAAGCTGTGTCTAATCTGTCTTAGGCCTGGTCATCTCTCTTCTAAATGCAAACATACTCCTTGTCGATTCTGCAACAAAAGGCATAACTTATTACTACATAAATCAAATGCAAATACTTATACTACACACTTACCTATAGGTAATCCTAGTGTGACACCTACTCCTAATGAACCTGTGCCTTCTCAGGTGTCAACTGTCACTGTCCCCATTGATGATACTTCTGGTCTTGGGCTCCGTTCTTCTCTGTCTACTACAACAATGGGCCAAGTTCTTCTATGTACTGCAGAGGTAGAATTGGTTGATGATAAAACTGGGTGTGTTCACCCAACTAGGGTTCTTCTCGATTGTGGAAGCCAATCTTCTTTTATATCTGAAAAATTACATAAAAAATTAAATCTTACTTGTTCTAAAACTAATATATCAATAGCTGGTATAAATAATAAACTAACTAATACTACTAAAATGTGTGGTGTGCACTTAAAATCTAGAATAAATTCTTTTCACATTAATGTGTCTTGTCTTGTTATACCAGAAATTACTGGTAGAATGCCGAGTGTTGAGGTAGACTCATCACGACTAAATATTCCAGATTATATACAACTAGCAGACCCAAGCTTCTATCGTCCCTCTGAAGTTGATGTATTATTAGGGGCGGATGTATTCTGGGAAATTGTTGAATCTAAGCATATTAAACTAGGAAAAAATAAACCTGCTCTTCAAAGTTCAAAACTTGGTTGGCTTGTGTCAGGGCCAACAGGTCAGAATCCTATATCTACTACTCATTCTAATTTTTGTCAAGAAATTAAAGATTCTATAGCTAAATTCTGGGAAATTGAAAGTATACCTACTATCCCAACTAAATCTAAATTAACTTATGATGAAGAATACTGTGAAAGTCATTTCATTGCTAATACTGTCCGCTTACAAGATGGAAGGTTCTCTGTAAAACTTCCCTTTCGCGAAACCCCTGAGGATGCTTTAGGGGACTCTTTTCATATCGCAGAACGGCGATTCTATAGTCTAGAAAAAAGACTGAATAAATCTAACTTCAAAGTAGACTACACTAACTTTATAAAAGAATACGAGTCGTTGGGGCACCTGACTGAAATAAGCCGTCCAAGTTTTGGATATTTTATTCCCCATCACGCTGTAATTCGCGAGAGTAGCGAAACCACTCCGCTTCGAGTTGTCTTTGATGCCTCCTGTAAAACTACCTCTAATAAATCACTCAATGACATCCAATTTGTAGGACCTGTAGTCCAAGATGATCTCATGTCTATCTTACTGCGGTTTCGTCAACATGCCTATGTTGTTACAGGTGACATTCAAAAAATGTATAGACAAATTATGGTCGATCACTCCCAACGTCAACTGCAGCTTATTCTCTGGAGGGACAATGAAGGTCAACCATTAAGAATCCTACAACTTAACACTGTAACATATGGGACAGCTTGTGCTCCACATCTTAGTACTCGATGTCTTTTACAACTTGCAACCGAGTGTACAGATACAGCTGTTGCTGATACTATAAAACATGATTTCTACGTAGATGACCTAAATACAGGTTCTGACTCTTCTTCGGCCTTGAAGGCTACTGTTAAAGGTGTTATTCAAAAACTTTCTGAGGGTTGTTTTCCGTTGCGAAAACTTCGAACTAATTGTACTAGCATACTCGATGACATTCCTGTCACTAACCACTCTCAAGACTTCAGTAAACAGTCTTCTGTATTAGGGTTAAAGTGGACTCCTAATTCTGATACTCTGCACTACTCTGTTGAGGCTCATAATATTTCTAAAGTAACTAAACGCTCGATATTGTCAAATTCTTGCAGAATCTTTGACCCACTAGGGCTGTTGTCAGCTTGTACTATTTTCCACAAAATTATACTGCAGAAATTGTGGTTACTAAAACTAGACTGGGATGATGAAGTCCCAATAGACATTAAAACTGCTTGGATTAACTTTTATAATGATAATAGATATTTTGCTGATATTCAAATACCTAGACATTGTATTTGTAAATCTCCTATCTATGTTGAGGTGCATTGTTTCACGGATGCTTCACAAGATGCCGTAAGTGCGGCGTTGTACTTAAAATCTATTAATAATCTGGGTGATGTTTCAGTTAATCTACTGTGTGCCAAAACTCGAGTCGCCCCTTTGAAGACAGAAACAATCCCTCGCTTAGAGTTGTTAGGCGCTTTACTTGGTGCTAAACTACATAAAAGGGTACTAAACTCTCTAAAAACTAAGATCTCCCGTTCAGTATTCTGGACAGATTCTATGATCGTTCTAGGTTGGTTGCATACACAATCTAGAACTCTGAAAACTTTTATTTCAAATCGGGTCGAACAGATCAATGAATTAACTGATAAAAATACATGGCGACATGTACCTACTGATTTGAATCCCGCTGATATTGCGTCTAGGGGTATACAACCCCATCTTCTTCCTGGTAACACTCTTTGGTGGCATGGTCCGTCCTTTCTCTCTAAGTCTGAATCGGAGTGGCCACAGTCTAAATACGTTCCTATGCCTTTGCCTGAAACAAAAATAACTTTAAATACTAAAATACAATCTTATAATATAATACCATTTGATAAATACTCTAAACTCTATAAACTACAAAGAATATTTGCTTATATACTGAGGTTTATTCATAATAATAAGAAAAACGAACACTAAATTAAATGGTGAACTTACCTTGTCTGAACTGAACAGATCACTTATATTCCTCGCTAAAGCCTCCCAAGCTGAGACATTTGCTGATGAAATTAACACTCTAAAAACTACTAACGAAGTTAACCGAAAATCACGGTTAGTCTCTTTAAACCCTTTTCTAGACAGAGAAGGCGTCCTGCGTGTCGGTGGTCGTATCGACAACGCACCTTTCGTCACGTATGACAAAAAACATCAAATTTTGTTAGATACAAACCACACATTCACGCGACTTCTCTTTGAAAGGGAACACTTGCGTCTTCTACACGCAGGTCCTCAGCAACTTTTGAGTAGCATCCGGGAGCAATTCTGGCCAATAGGTGGGAAGGTACTAGCCACAGCTACTCGTCGAAAATGTATTCGTTGTCAAAGATTTACAGCTAAACCTTTAAACCCCATTATGGGTAATCTGCCCAAGCCACGAGTTACTCCAGCCTTGCCATTTGAGACCTGTGGCACTGACTTCGCCGGGCCCTTTTTAATTCTAAACCGAAAGGGTCGGGGCGCAAAAACTTCTAAATGTTATTTATGTATATTTGTATGTTTTAGCACGAAGGCTGTACACTTAGAAGTGGTCAGCGACCTAAGTAGCAACGCATTTATTCTGTGCCTGCGCAGGTTCATCTCTCGTCGCGGAAGGCCACACACTGTCTATTGTGACAATGGAAAAAATTTTGTAGGCGCCAGTGGCGAGTTGGGCAGACTGTTTAAAACGTGTAAAAATTCTATCTACGAATTTGCAAGCAACGAAGGTATTTATTTTAAATTCTCTCCTCCATACGCACCGCATTTCGGCGGTATCTGGGAGGCCGGTGTTAAAACGGCAAGGTTTCACCTTAAGCGTATATCTGGTAACTGTAGCTTAACTTTTGAAGAACTCTATACGCTGTTTTCGCAAATAGAGGCAGTCATGAATTCGCGTCCCCTAACGGCAATGTCAACCGATCCGTCGGATCTAAATCCTCTTACGCCTGGGCACTTCCTTGTGGGTCGAGCTTTGACCTCACTACCTTCGCCTGTCACACACCGAACGAGTGTGAACCGGTACCAGCTCTTAGAAAATTTAAGGCACCACTTCTGGAACCGGTGGACTAAAGACTACTTAGCAACTCTTCAACAAAGAACTAAATGGCAGTTAAAACAACGAGCCCTCAACATTGGAGACCTTGTACTGATCATGGAAGCTTCACCGCCTATGTGTTGGCCAATGGGCAGGATATCTTCACTTCATCATGGCGCGGACGGAGTCGCAAGAGTTGCAGAAGTTATTGCCAGGGGTGGCGTTGTCAAGCGCCCCGTGCATAAGCTCTGTATTCTAGAAGGAATAGTGGATAGCCTTGAGAATTAAATTCTCAAGGGGGCGGAGGATGTTGCGCGCACTAACGGCGGCGCGTGAAGAGGAACGCAGGCGGCGGACAAGCCGCTCGCACCCCGCACCCCGTGGACACCTACCTAAGAATCTAACTAAGCTAACAGCGCGGTGTGCGCATCTATTTTGTTAATTATACAACTCTTGCAATAAACCAATTTTATAAGAACTTTTATCTTGGTATTATAACTCTGCTAAACAATAAGTTTGATGTGATTGTTAGTGTATGTGTGTGTCTGTGCATCGTAGTTTCGGGACGGATGAACTGATTTGTTTTTTTTTAGAAACGAAGTTCCTTATCGCGCGTTGTGAAAGGGGGCTAGACAGAAAAAATTCTTACGAAAAGTTGTCACGACACTTTTTGCTATAGTAAGCTATTGTAAACTGTGCGGTGTGCGCATGTTTCTCTGTCTGTCTGTCTGTCTCTCTCTCTCTGTCTCTCTCTCTCTAGAGATAAAAAAAAATAATAAAAAAATATTATAAC
The DNA here is from genome assembly GCA_936450015.1 of Meganola albula. Lineage (NCBI taxonomy): Eukaryota > Metazoa > Arthropoda > Insecta > Lepidoptera > Nolidae > Meganola > Meganola albula. Next base: position 3,129,989 of record OW388157.1, on the reverse strand, counting down.
TTAAAAAAAAATTACAATTCCTTCACAAATTAATCGAAAGGAACTTTGTTCCATCCGGGTGTCCCTTGACACCTCTCAAGTTTTTATTTCGTTTGAAAAGTGAATCAGTCAGAAGTGTTCTTAGCTTAGCCGGCAAGAACTGGCTGAGAAAAGCGCCTGGAGATTTTTCGAGCGCGTATTCTGTAATATGAGCAAAGAAACAAACGCTAAATCAGTTATGTATTCAGATTGTATGAAAAATATTACGGACATAATTATCAGGTTAGTTAGGTATGTTACTGACGGACTAATTCAAATACAATTTTTTTCATACCTTGTTATTATTCCAATAGGATAAAAATAAATACAATTAGGCTAAGATAAATTATAAAAAAAAAAGATATGGCACTAGAATACAGCGCGCGGACGTAAAATACATATACAACGCATACGCTTCGCTGACATGATTCTTTTCATACAGGCCGCCGGGTTGTGTCGCCGGGCTTTGTCGGCGGCCCGGCGGGCTCAATGTGTATTGCGCTTAAGTCGGCCCACACTAGACGAATTGTGTTCGGCTCGTGCTCCGCTCGTGCTCGGCTCTCCTAGCTTAGACGCAGCTTTAGGTAGGTAGTTATCTTCAGAGGCTTAGTGAGTCATAGTTATTACTCATTTACTAAACTATGATTCATTATATGACATTTGTGTTATCAGCTCTAGCATTAATCTGGATTTTGTTTCGCATTGATAAGATATATACATAAGCGATAGGAGATTATAAACTAAAAAAAATATATTACAGCCTAATACAACACACAAAAAATTACTATGCGCTTTAAATAAGAATAGGACTGGACTTGCGACTAACTTCACACCAAAACCAAGCAGAAGTAGCGTCAGCACAAAATAGCAAACCACACTTAATATACGAAAACTGATTTATATAGAATAATAAGCTACCTATAAGTTCAATTACGCGCTTTCATGCCACAAACTTGTACACAGAAATACAGATACACCCGTTTTAAATTATTACACCGCTTTTTAGCCCGAAGTTTATAGAATATGTTCGTACCTATTTAGGTTTATATATTTATTTGACTGCAAATGCCCAATCTTACTGAAACTGCAATAAGATACATACACGCATTTTTATTAAGTTTTCATCAAGATGTAATTTTATTTTACAAACATTTTTGCTAACAGTACTAAAAAATGTGAAGTTGTTGCTCTTTTCGGTCCAAAATGGCGGATTTCCAGATCTATTCTTATTTGATAGACATAGTAATAAATAAATAAAATAAAAATTTCAGTAGTTGCCAGTCATTCCCTCCATGGTTTTAATGTCTTGGGGATCGGCTGGTTGTGACCCTCCAGTGTAAAGAAAAGATCTTCCGGCCGGGCGAGGTGTGATGCCCGGTGACCGCGGTCCCCCCAAATGGTTCATCGGGAAGTTGTATAAATGCTAATCGTCAGTGAAACTTTACTTCCCCTAAAACTAGAGTGTCTGGCAACGTCCTGAGCCGAGGTTCGTCCCCACATGGGGAGCCTTCATGGCAGTTGCCACAGTACTTGATCGGTTCGACCGCCCTCGGACGGCTCACCGAAAAAGTCCGGTGGACCAATAAAGGGCCTTCTGGCTGATAGGGTAAGGTCATCCGCAAATAAAAAATAAACTTTACTTGTGCGATTCAGGATTGCTGTGACGTCATGTTTCCTGAGTGGCGTTAATTATGTGATGCCACAGTTGGAAAATAAAATGGACTAATTTTATTTAGACTTGTGTCTCAAAAAAAAATAAAGCATGTTTCATTTAATTTAAATAGGTACCTTTATTTTGGGTAGTTTAAAAATGAAGAGAAACTTGTTAATCGCGTCTATTTTACAGAGTCAGAGTTAAATTATTCTTAAAAATTACTTCATTTGGAGGCATAGGATAAAGGCTGAGTAGCAAATAAATTTCTGCGAGACGAGATTAACTTTAAGTGAGAGAGAAACGGTTTTTGTTCATATTTTAAACTAGTTTATCGTGTGTAAGGGGTCATTTTTAACAGACATCGGTAAGAAGAAGGTTTTATTCGGATTAGGATATCTTATTCTAATAATATTAAAAAAAAATGAAAGTTTGCATGGGTGTAAAGACTTTTGTTACTCTTTCATGAAATAATGACGTATTAATTAGATGGATTTGGATTAAATTTGGCATTGTTTACTCAAAATTGACTATCAAGTCGATTGCTAGTTTTTTTCTGGGTTGACAGTGACAATACTGCTTTGACGTAACAACACTTGTCACTTTGTGTTTGCGAGAACACCGCGTTAAAACTTATATACTTATTTAAACTTGACACTGGCAAAATTGCGGAATAATTTCTGTAGAGGCCATAATTAAAAGAAGAAGAAGAAGAAGAGTATTCATTAAAAATGACGCAATCGTAGGCGTCGTGCCTACAAGTAAAATAAGTTATTTTTATTTTATTTTATTATTCAAACTTAAATTTACAGCTAATACACATTTTTACAAAACATATATTAATAGGGAATGGCCAATTACAAGTTTTCACATAAAATAATTAAGTAATATAAATAGGTAGGTACATAGTAGACAGCTCACACATTTACGATTACTACAATATTACAGATGAAGGAAAGGAAAATGAAAATTAAATACACATTAGATAAATAGCTGAGGTAAAAAGTATTTTCATAGACTAAGCTATCACAAAGCCTTAAAAAAGCTAGAACACACAACATTCTAAATAGTATTATGTGTAAAAAATAAAGTAGCAAGTAAACCCAAGTGATTATCAAAAAAATGTGTTCTCAATAAAAGCGACCCGATACGAATCAACTATTAGGTGCAGTGCTCGGTGAGCAGTGCTCGAGAGGACCACAGGACCGGTCGGCGAGGAGCGACCCGATGCTAAAGCAGTACGGGGCGTATACAGGCATAGAGATAGATAGTCTAGAATAGCATAGGCCACTTTTTACCCTAATCCTATGCTACCAAAGCCGCGGGGAACCCAGTTTTACATATCAAAAAGAGAATTTATCATTAACTAGCCTTGTGCTAGCGACTTTGCCCGCGTACATTTTATATCAGCAGTCTGATTGAAAGAATAGTGAATTTCCGTGCTTTCAAACGATTTTGCCTTGATTATTACTGGAATTAGCTCCAATAGGTAAGTGTTTACGCGCGCCACCGACTTCACGAGAGTGGTGGTTACCACTCGCTGCTAAATTCAGACCAACATTTTTTTTGAATTGTGATCCCTGCACCGCACGCGCACGCGCCATTATTACAAAAATCTAAAGTTTCATCATTTCTACTCCTCCAACTATCATCACAAACATAAATTGGTCCTTCGAGCCGGATATTTCAAGATACGCTTCCGATCAAGGCTGATTTATACGAGAAAAAGCGACCTATGCGAATACGACGCGGCCATTGCGAAATTATATTTGGTTGTTGTGCAGATTTAAATGGAGTGATCAGCATCGCAATTAGTGCTTAGGTGAGACGGCCACTAGTTTCCTTCCCAACTCAACGCCTACTTGTGTTAATACCGTGTATTTTCTAAATTTCAGTATCACATTAAATCAATAGAAACACGTTGGAATTGTCGCCATTTTGTAGTAAAAGGCTATACATTACCATTGTAACATATTCGGAGTTTGGATACTTGAAACCGTAAGTACTTATTCTGTGTATTTTCATTATCCACCAAAATGAATAGCGACAAGTTATTAATTCCAGAAAAATCTCCTAAAAGTGCTAGTTCAAAGGCGGATGATGCCATGATTTCTACGTTAAACAAAAAAAGAGGTATCATTAGAGGCAGATTAACAGTTTTTATAAAGTATATTAATAGTTTACAAGGCACAGAAATCGATTCAAATAAACGTACAGAGTTGCACTTGCGCATTGAAGGAGCTTCATTGTTTTTTCATGAGTTCAGTGAAATTCAAAGTCAAATAGAATTACTAGTAACTGATCATGAGCTTTTTCAACAGCTTGAATTGCGTGAAGGCTTTGAAAATTCATACTACTCGACAATAGCTCAAGCTAAAAGTTTGCTTTCAACTGGTGAGATTGCTACAAAGACAAATGCATCAATGCACGCTGTCAAACTGCCTACTATTGCTATGCCTACCTTTGATGGATCATACGAGCACTGGCTGGAGTATAGGGACACATTTCTCTCATTAGTTCACAATAATAAAGACATCTCGCCTATTCAAAAATTCCATTACCTTAAATCTTCTCTAAAAAGTGTTGCAGCGCTAGTGATTGATTCATTAGAATTTTCGTCAAGCAATTACACTGTAGCATGGGAGTTAATTTGTAATAGGTATAACAATACAAGATTATTAGTTCACAATCATGTCAAAGCCCTTTTTTCTATGCAAAATCTTATTAGAGAATCTCCGGTCCATATTCGTAAACTGATTGATACTATACTAAAAAACTTACGCGCTTTAAAATTGCTAAACGAACCGGTTGATTCGTGGGACACGCTCATTATTTATATGGTTGTATCTAAATTAGACAATATTACGGAACGCGAGTGGGAGCAGTTTCGAGGCTCCATACCTATGAATAATGATGAAAACGGTTCCACGAATGCAAGACCGGCAGTGAAGGTAGATCATCTGATTAAATTTCTTAAAGATAGGGCGGACATGCTTGAGACTTTGTTGGTTACACATAACTGCAATAACAAAGCGACAAAACAAATAAACACACCTATATCTAAGGTGCACTGCCATGTTTCACCCGTCTCACATAACACTCATAATTCACATAACCAGTATTATAAAAAAACTCGTACATGTTTGGTGTGCAACAGTAATCATCCTATTTACGCTTGCCAAACATTTATCGATTTTACTTTACAAGACAAGTTGAAATTCGTACAAAACAACAACTTGTGTCAAAACTGCTTACGTGCAGGACACCTAGTGTCTAACTGTAGGTTCAGTTCCTGCCGTAAATGCAATCAACGACATTATACAATGATACACAACGATCAACCGGTTGCCGCCGCCGGTCCGTCCGCGTCAGTGTCAATCAATAACAAACCGGTTTCTAATATTGCGAACAACTCCGTCGTTTCGAGCAGCGATAATTATACATTTGTGCATAACGCACACATAGATGAACTAATACAAAGCGCAGGTTCGTCTAACGCCCACTCCGCGGTATTATTATCGACTGCACTTGTGGAGATTGCCGACGATGATGGTAAGTACCACGTCGCACGCGCACTTTTAGATTGTGGTAGCGAAAGATGTTTTATCACTAAACAACTATGCGATTTATTAAAGAAAACTACGATACAGTCCACTACTCATATTAAAGGTGTTGGCAGCTCAATTACACAAAGTTCGGAACTGTGCGATATTGAGATAAAAGCGTTAGCCAGCCCGTTCTATATGCGTTTACAATGCTTAGTGCTACCCGAGATTACGTCATCGTTGCCGCCAGCGACGATACAAAGCGATATTACACACTTGCAATTACCTTGCAATATACGATTAGCGGATCCTTATTTTTATAAAAGCGAACGAATAGATATTTTAATTGGTGCAGACAAGTTTTGGGACTTGTTAAGCGATGGCAGAATGCGATTAAATAATGGACCTTTCATCCAAAATACGAAATTAGGTTGGATCATAGCGGGACCCATGGTTACCAATAATTTTAAAACTAACAATCCAGTTCATTGCAATTTTACTCAGTCCATAGATGCGCAGTTAAAAAGGTTCTGGGAACTCGAAGAATTAGTCAAAGTCAACCCGCTCAGTGATGATGAGATAACATGCGAGATGCACTTTGTTAAAAATACGAAGCGAAATGCGGACGGTAGGTTTTGTGTTCAGATACCTTTTAAGCTGTCACCTAATACGCTAGGCGATACATATCATATAGCTGAGCGACGTTTTTTAGCCCTTGAAAAACGGCTACAACAATCACCTGTTTATAAAAAAATGTACACAGATTTCATAAACGAGTACATCGCTTTAGGTCATATGAGTCGAGTTGATACCTATAAAAATCCACATTACTTTATGCCACATCATGGTGTCTTACGCGAACACAGCACTACAACGAAATTGCGTGTAGTGTTTAATGCCAGTCAACAGTCTAGTACAAATGTTTCACTTAATGATCTACAATTAATCGGGCCGCCAATACAAGGTGATTTAATGGCTATTTTATTGAGATTTCGACAGCATAAGTTTGTAGTCTGCGCTGATATCGAAAAGGCCTATAGACAGTGTTTAGTTGATGAGGGTCAGCGTGATCTTCAAATGATTTTATGGCGCGATAATCCATGTGACATTTTAGGATTTTATAAGCTAAACACCGTCACCTACGGCACCGCCTCTGCACCGTTCTTGACCATAAGGTGTTTGAAACAGTTGGCAGCGGACTGTAGTAATCCAGAAGTGAAACTTATAATTAATTCTGATTTTTACGTTGACGATATGCTAACTGGAGCTGATTCTATACCTAAACTTTTACATTTATGCGACGAAACTAAAAGGGTATTAGCTTCCGGTTGCTTTCCGTTGCGCAAATGGATTTTTAACTTTGACCCAAATGACACTAATATCGATATTGCAAACGGTACCAAGGATCTTTCACTAGGTGAAAACTCCAACTGTCGCACGTTGGGTTTAGGGTGGAATAATAGTTCTGATGAATTTTATTATCATACGCAATTTAAAAATGAAGGTAACCAAATTACAAAGCGTTTAATTTTGTCTAGTATTTCCCAAATATTCGATCCGCTTGGTTTACTTAGTCCGACCATTATGACAGGCAAAATATTATTACAAAAATTATGGCTACTTAAACTGGATTGGGATGAGCCTGTTCCTAACGACGTGGCTATCGTTTGGAATCAGTTTAAAAGTTCCCTACCAATACTCACCAGTCTGCGCATACCGCGCCATGTTATAGGTACAAGCCCTAGTTATATAGAATTGCATTTTTTTTGCGATGCCTCGCAGCTAGGCTACGGTACTTGTGCCTATGTTCGCACTGTCAACAGAGATAATACAGTCAACGTTCGATTATTGTGTTCGAAAGGTAAGGTCGCACCTATTAAACCAATCAGCATTCCAAGATTGGAACTATGTGGTTCTTTATTGGCTGCTAAATTATACGTAAAAGTAGTAGAATCTTTGCGTTGCAGTTTTCAGAATGTTGTCTTTTGGACAGACTCTACCATTGTATTGGGGTGGTTACGCATGCCACCGAATATGCTGAAACCTTTTGTTCAGAACAGAGCTGTTGAGATACGCGAGTTGACCAAGGAACACCAGTGGCGTCACGTCAGCGGCAAGGACAACCCTGCCGACTTAGTTTCGAGAGGTTTGACTTTGGATTCGCTGAGCGTTTCCAGTCTGTGGTGGAACGGTCCGGAATTCCTTGGTGAACTACATCTAAATTCTGCAAACGCGCACGCTATTTTATTATTTCGACAGGAACATCAAAAATTACTGCATGCAGCGCCACAACTTTTATTATTTACGTTGCGAGAAAAGTGGTGGCCAATAGGAGGACGCAACCTTGCAAGGAAAATTGTCCATGAATGCGTGTTATGTACGCGTTTGCGAGGTAAGACACCAGCACCAATCATGGGCAATTTACCCAAGGAGCGTTTAAGTCCAGGCTTTCCTTTTATGCATTGTGGGGTGGACTACGCTGGTCCAGTGCTCATATTAAACAGAAAAGGTAGAGGAGCAAAAACTGTTAAAGCGTATATTTGTTTATTCGTTTGCTTCACTACTCGCGCAGTACATCTAGAGCTAGTAAGCGATCTCACTACAGATGCCTACCTTTTAGCATTAAAAAGATTTATCTCTTAGCGTTCAAAACCTTCGGAAATTTACTCCGATAATGGCAAATGTTTTGTTGGGCTTATGAATGAATTTTCAAAGTTTTTAGCTTCATGTTCGGAAGATATAGTGGACTACGCAAGTAGCCAAAATATAAAATTTGTTTTTATTCCGCCTTACGCGCCACATTTTGGTGGATTATGGGAAGCCGGAATCAAGAGTTGCAAGTATCATCTCCGGCGAGTGATTGGTAATGCGCATTTAACGTTTGAAGAGTTTAGCACGGTACTGACACAAGTTGAGGCCGTCCTAAACTCCCGACCTTTGACCCCTTTGTCCTCAGATCCACATGACTTGTTACCTCTTAGCCCAGCTCACTTTCTAGTCGGTCGTCCATTGACTGCACCTGTTTGCGCTGACCTGGCGAACAAGCCCGTGCACAGCTTGACACGTTACCAACGAGTGGAACAAATACGTCAAAACTTTTGGACTCGCTGGTCAAAGGAATACGTATCGGAATTACAAACGAGAACGAAATGGAAAACTATCTACTCCGATCTTAAACCTGGTACTTTGGTCGTCATAAAAGATATCAACTCGCCGCCTCTTAAATGGAACCTCGGCAGAATTATCTCTGTGTTTCCCGGACATGACGGCGTTTCTAGAGTCGCCGATATTCGCACGTCATCAGGCGTTATAAGGAGAGCATTTTCAAAGATTTGTCCGCTCCCTGTTCAAGCTGAGGAAGAAAATTGAAAGCTCCAGCTTCCAAGGCCGGGGGCATGTTTACGCGCGCCACCGACTTCACGAGAGTGGTGGTTACCACTCGCTGCTAAATTCAGACCAACATTTTTTTTGAATTGTGATCCCTGCACCGCACGCGCACGCGCCATTATTGTATTACTTTTTTTTACTTAAAATATTATACGCAAAATTACAAAAATCTAAAGTTTCATCATTTCTACGCCTCCAACTATCATCACAAACAGTAAGGATAAATAACATTCTAACTCCTCAACTTTCTAAATAAATTCATGCAGGATCCGAGATCGTATAGGTGTCCCGGGACTTGGCCGGGTTCAAATCCCGAGTTTCTTCACAGCGCTGTTATCGATCCTGGCTTACAGGATTAGCAATGGCGGGATTACGGTGGTGGGTTAAAATCAGCAGTGTGATAAAAAGTAGATTATAGCTTTTCTCACTAAATGGGCTACCTAACAGTACAATAACATTTTCAAATTGTACAGTAGATAGTCTTTGAGAATAGGTCGGGTAACCAAACAAACAAACTCTTCACCTTTATAAATATACAATAAAGAAATAGTCAAAATCTGTCAGTTATTTTTGTTAAATTTTAAAATAAGCAACTTTGCAATTGCAAAACACAAACTGACAGTTAACTTTTTAATTCTTATAATGAAGTAGAATTAAAAAAGTTAACTGTTTGTATTCTTGCTAAGAATGCTGCATAAATATTTAACCAGTAATTTATGAGTTCTATTCACAAAGGTCGGGTCAAAACACGGGAATAAGATTTGTCAACGTTTTATTTGCTTCAATAAAGTGAACCTTGGAATCATTATATTCAAATACTTAGGTAGCTGAATAAATCATGGTGTCATAAAATATTTGTCTATAGATACCCAATCAGTTGTGTCCAACAAACAAAAAACGATATCTAATCATAAACTTGAAGACACTACAGACAAAAATGAGTTTTAACGTAAAGAAGTAAGACTTAATATTGATAAAAACAATATTCATAAGTAAAAATATAACTTATCAATCGATAAAAATAATATAGATAAAAATGTACGCGAGTTGAAGGATACAATTTATTTGAAGCAAATTGACTACCAGTGAAAGTTGTGTTTTGTGAAAAAATAACAAAATATCAAAATGAATAGCACTGCCTGCAAATATTATACCGACAGAACGTTGGGCTGGATGATGAACAACAAAATGATTGTCTTTCTATCAGCACTGTCGTTTTGTTTGTTTGTATCAACACTTGCAATGGCTGGACAGAGAAACAGAATTCACAATGAGTTAGAAGATCTTAAAGCTAGTATAGAAAATGCTAGTACAACAGAAGATACATCACTTGAACCTCCTACGTCTACAGAAAATCCAATAGTTGCAGAAGCAACAACAGAAAGTAACGAAGTCGTAGAGACAACAACAGCAACAGAAACGACATCAGTTGATACAAGGCAATTTGGTATTTACGATTCAAAATTATTGCAGATGATAGCTAATAATGCTTAGTGACTACACATGAATTTCAGAGGATCACGTAAACTAAAATCGTTGATGTTGGAAGTAATACAACCTTCTGGTGCCACGGGTCTTCATTTAAGGTGTTGATGAGTGTTTAACTTGTAAGAAGTTTTATTTCTAGCTGTACGTAAAGTGTGTGTTCATTATTATTACTGCGACTAAAGAAATAGCTTCCAAGAATAAAGATGTAATGCTTAATTATTTATGAATCATCAGGTACATAATGTTGCAGTGGCGACTGAAAATATTATTTCATGACTTATTCGCTTAGATTTGTTGAGTTTCAACATTTTAATAATTGTTAATTACATTACAAAGTTAACGTTTGTCTGAATTAAAATAATAACACAATTAAGTGCTACTGGCTGTTAATTATAGCATGCTATTATGCTATTCTTGTTCATGTCTCGACACATTATTTATAGTGATAATAATCTATGTATTGGAATTTCAATATTAATGTATACGTAAAATAATCAAAAGAGTTCTCATTATAATTAGCAGGTACCGGGGTAATTATGGTGTAGTTATTTATGTATTGTGATGTATGTATATGTATTTGACATTTATTAAAGCCCTTTAAGTTTAATTAATAATAAAGTAATAAATTTATTAAAAAGCTGAATTGTTTAGATTCGACTACTATAACCTTCTTTTAGTAGCTTCGTTTATGTGATCTATTTTAACCCCCCCCCCCCTCCTATTTCATCTATACCGAGGAATACCCTAAATCTTGCTCCTATTATGGATTTCCCACGCAGTCCTAGCAAAGACATTCTATTTGTACAAACACTTTTAGTTTCATACTAGCTTACCTAAAAAAGCCTATGTGTTATTCCAGACTATAATCTATCTTTCTGCTAAATTATCCAAATCTATCCAGTAGATTTTGCATCAAAGAGAAGATAACAAAAATACATCCACACATTCATACAAACTTTCGCATTAAAATTTATATTATTATTAAGTAGTAAGATAGAGAAGACAAATTGTCGATATGGAGACGTTGCGCTAACAAAAACAACAACAGTACAGTAAATGTACTTGATAAAGCTTATAGACTATTCATACTAGGGCCCAGTTAAACCGCAGTTATCGGTAAAAGTTTAGTTTAAAAGAACCGTCATCGACGACACCTCGCCCTATCGAATTAGAATATAAATTGAACTCTTTATATAAACATTTATAATTTGCATTTAAGGCACCTCCTTCAGTTTGGTGACTAATGTCGTTATTGAAAATTCACGAGGTATAATGTCGATATTCCAAATATTATCCACTAACACTAGGAAGTAAAGTAAAGTTTTTTTTTGCACTGGGCTACTGCTTACCTAGATAAGCAGTTGCCAAGCGCAAAAAAAAGGGTTTCACCAACGGTTAAGTGTTGACTTAGGCCATAAGAACCTCCTAAAAATACAACACTGATTCGTTGACTCCTAACATTAACGTAACTTCTTGAACAACTCATTTTGACATCCGCGCAAATTTTCGCAATAAAATGTCAAAAACGCATGACACACATAAGTAAGACAGGAAAAAATAATACTGGATGTTCTAAACAGAGTGATATGTTTCAACTCTCTCACACTTTACTGTTGTAACCGGCCAGAAAGAGTGAGAAAATATCAGAGAAGTCGTTCAAACGTATTGTGCTTCTAGTTCAAGGCCTTACTTCTTGTCTTCAATCATTGGTTCTAGACACAACCTTCAGTGGTTTTTAATGACAAGTATCTTATTGAAATAAAACTACTTTTTAACGGATCTTATCGCGGTTTATTAACCGACTTCTAAAACGAGGAGGTTATCAATTCGACTGTATGTTTTTTTATGTTTGTTACCTCAGAACTTTCGAATGGGTGATCCGATTTTGATAATTTTTTTTTAATTGAAAGCTGATGCTTCCCGTGTGGTCCCATTTCAGTTTGGTTTAGTTCTGAGAATGGTATCCATGAAGTCGGTTTTTTGTTAATATTTTAACTTAAATATTATTTTAGATTTCAGATACCGACGTTTCAAAGTCTTTTCAGACTTCATGTTCACGGGTGGACTGAGGTTTTATAAGTTTTTTTTTTAATTCAATGTGTAATATTCGCGTAAATCTAAGACAGTACTAAGTATCTTATTTCATAAAGCCTTAAACTGAGTTATGATTGATAAGATTTCACGAACATATAGGGTAATTTTTTAATTAATAAGTAAATGAATATGGCCAAAATATGGCCAGCTTCTGATCGGTAATGAGACCTGATATATCTATTGTCAGACAAATAAATTATTATTACTTATTATGACAAGGTTTAGCTAAAGGTCATAAATCATATTTAGATGATCACGGTATTAGAAATAAAATAACATAGCAACATGCCTGAATTACTCGAAGGAGTAGGCAGAGGTGAATATTACCCACTTTTCGCCGGCTATGTTTAGGTTCCATACGTAATAGGGGTACGAGTCTTTGGCCGTTTATCGGGCACAATTCCAAATTTCGAGATGCAACTAGAATTCTCTGAGTATATTAGAAAAGACTGATTGCTCTATCCAAGAATCGGACCGGGACTTCGCGGTTATTAAGAGATCACGATTACCACTGGACTACTGAGGCAGTTAGAAATGTTTCAAAAAGGAAATGAAATGTTACATATTGAAATAAAATTACTTTATTGCGGTTTATTTTAGATTTTAAATCCTTTTGTTTCAAAGAGACTTCATGAACAACGGTGAAAAATAGATTAAATAAAAACTTCATAGTAAATAGTTTTATTCCAACGTGTGAGATTTGCGTAAATATAAGAAAATACTATGTCGTGTAATATATGCTAGAAATGTTTTTGATGGTATTAGATAAGTTTGCGAAAATAAAATTTCAGTTCAACCATCCCCTTAACAACCCCGGTAGCTACACAAGCGACGTTCAACTAATAAGTTATAAATATTCATAGTCATAAGTAGCTCCCAACCTATCGAACGCTTACCAACCACTAGTTTCATTAGACCCCTCAAAACCTACAGCTAACACTCAAATTGTTCGATACTAACCAGCAAGAGAGGTCAAAATATATTGGTCATCTCGTCTGCATCAAGGGACCGGATTCCGATACACATTATACGATATTTTAATTCAGTATTTATATTTCCTTTGGGGATGGTACAAATCCACGTAAAGTTATTTTTGTTTATTGAAGGCTTAACTTAGTAGATTTGACTATGTACATAACCCAACCTAAAACTAGAAAATTCCTTCTTAGAATGATGTGAGGGAATACCACGTGATTTCATCAGGAACTGATTGGGTCAATGAAAAATATTTCTCAACCAGGTCATTTAGGTGAGCGTCCATGGGCTCCGGCTGACCGCTTTAAATCAATTGTACAATATAAAAAAAATATTTCTGACCGAGATCCATAACTGGGTTAGTAACTTTGTTTTAGGTACTTACTATAGGGTGAGCATATGTGCATGATTTTTGTTTTGGAATGATTTATTATTATGCCATTATGGTGTGCCCATCTGATTATATTCTTGAAATCACCCTGTAAGCAAGTTAGTGCATCGTCCCCGTTTTTTGTTTTTTGAGTAGATACACATTTAAAGAATAAGATAATTAAAAAAGTTCATTCATGTTAATTCTGAGGCTCCATGTAATTGCACATGTACACGTACCCATTGCCTCAAGACAGCACAATAAGATTTGTCGCAAATGAACTTGAGAATGTCGTTGGTGCTCCCAAGAACTCTGTATAGCAGGGACGCGATCCTTTTGCGCGACGCAGCGGTGAAGCCATCAGTATATGCTGCGTACCTATTAGGATAAGTTTCCTTATGTGGGTCTCGCAATATTCATTTTTTTTGCCCATTTGGTCCCCGTGTTAACTTTGTAAATCCTTCCTATGTGCTCCCCTAGACCTATGAACCTATGTGCCAAAATTGGAGCCTCTAGCTAAACCCAGCGGTTTGGCCTGCGCGTTGATTTGTCAGTGAGTCAGACAGTCAGTTTCTTGTTTTAAATATTTAAGAACATGCAAATCGGTCACGTGCTCCAATTTATTTTGCATTACCGATAAAATGTAATTGTTTTAATAATTAGTACACAAATATATTTTTAAATTGTCTATTTTTTTATCCGTATCATTAGAAGTACCTAATTGTGTTAATCTCTTTATCTATACTCATTACTGTAAACATAATTTCTTGTTACACCGACCGACTTATCATAAGATTTCGGTCTATGTGACTGATAAAAGCGTTTGGAATTATTTTTTTTCTAATGCAACAGAATAAATGAAATGTAATATTTTATTTATTTTATTTTATTAAGAAGGCACCGATAACAGATTAACATATTACAATGAATACTCATATCAGAACATAGTGCGCGAACTTGACATACAATTACAGCTACACAACATTCGCCATATAGTTAAATAATGTTTGAATTGTTGGTTAAATGCTTACCAAAAAGGTTATTGTTCAGATAAAGCCTTACAAACTATTGATTAACCTGTTCATAAGCGATGTGGAAATTCCACGGGTACGCACAAAGCGCTTTGCTTCGACTTTTATTGTGCGAACTGCCAAATTGTGGAATTTGCTGCCGGCATCTGTGTTTCCCGATAGCTATAATCTAGTGGTCTTCAAGTCAAGAGTAAATCGGTATATACTGGGTAAGCGCGTTCCATCGTAGACTGCATCATTGCTTCACATCAGGCAAGTTGTGGTAAAGCGCAAGCCTATTTTAGATTAAAAAAAAAAAATTTTCATTTCATATTGTAGTTTCGGTACATTCTATAAAGTGGGTTGTTCTGAGATACATTGTTGTTACTCAATATATTCTGGGATTCTGGGACATTAACACACACGGTCATCTGGTCCCAAGATAAGCAAAGCTTGTGTTATGGAAACCAGATAACTGGTATATATATAATACACATATAATACTTTTCTTTTGTAAACATATACTTATAATAGATATTTACACCCAGACTCAGATACAAACACAAATGTTCATCACTAATGTTTGTCTCGGGTGGGAATCGAACCCACGACCTGCGGCGTGAAAAGCAAGTATCTTACCAACCACGCCACCGGCCCGTCATCCGTATTATTATATATAAGTATTTAATTTAAAACCGTATTGAGTTTTAGCAGTATTTCACAGTAGTTGCCATGTCTTCACAGCATGGCAGGAAAAGAAATTGGACATGTTGAAACAGAAGCGCTTTCATTATAAAAATAAACTTCCTTATTTGACTTTGATATCATTAGTTACGTTGCCGCGTTTACTTATTTATTTATTTATTTAAGGCACATCAACAATGTAAACACCAACATTAACATGTAGCATTACTTAAGACTAGGACTTATGTTTACATCACTTATAGATATGCACAACATTGATTAAATAATTAAGAATCCACAGTTCACTAAACTAATAATGTACTTAACATAAAATATGAAATTCGCGTTATTCCGCGTTGTTCGTAACTAATGAAGTCAAACCATACGATAACTTGAATTCTTTACGATAATTTGAAATTATATTTTACTGTCAAAACATAAATGAGCTATTTTTAGATTTAGCATCAATTTTAAGTAAGGGTGACTTACCTAAATGAGTATAGGCCGAATCTGTACCCTGACATCACTACCAGTTAAGATACTTGTCGTGGTCGTTACGATACTTGCTGTTCACGCCGCAGGTCGGTTCGATTCCCACCAAAGTCAGACATTTGTGTGATAAGAATGTAAGTTTGTCTTGAGCGGTAATCAAACCTACGACCTACTAACAGGCCACGCCACCGGCTCGTCAAAAAAAAAAGTATAGTCAAGTTACAAAAACATTGACAGACTTCAGACATCTCATCAAAGAACACGTACAAATGAGGTCGTTTCCTCACAAAATTCCTTTCCCCTCACCCAAGTATTGCCAGCCACGAAAATTGATCAAATAAAACTGCGATGCCATAATCCCAGACGTTTGCGATGACTTTTTTCCTTTTCTGTGTCATTTCGGTGGATAAAAGTATCTATAGTGTTTTGACGCTGCCACGCTGTAAAAATAAGATGTCTGATTCAATCAAGTAGGCACATGTACACACACACTGACACACCACATAAATCCAGTATAAGCTCGTTGTACCGAAATCCTAAATAATGTGAGATCAGCTTATACTGGAAATGTATAGCTTGATGAGTGTGTGAGTGATTGTGTGTACAAGAAATTCCTAATCATATTAGTGCCCTCGCCCACGGCGATTTTTGTAGCAGTGCAGTTGCGATACTTTCGCATCGACACGGTCGCGATGCGGTCGTTAGTTTTTTTAATGTTTTTTATTCTGAAATAGGCTTGCACTTGACTACAACTTGCATGATTTTAAGCAATGATGTAGTCTACGATGGAACCGCCTGCCCAATATACCGATTCAGTTCTGATTGCGAATGATTTTCGGTGAGAGGGTGGCAGTGAAATTAGGGTCCTTATGGTTAGAAACCTAGGAGCCGCAATTCTGACCCACTCTCTTAAATGGTGTCACCAGACATCGCACCGTGGCTGGTGGGTGGTCACTAACCACGGCCCAAGCTTGCCACCAGTTAATGCCTGTTGTTAGATAACTAATTTATACCACCCCCCAGGTGGGGATCACGTGTGGCGATTTAGGTAAAAAGGTGCACTCCCACGGACGAAGGTGACTCAGCCCCCAAACTCTCGTTCACCACACCACGATTAAGTCGCGATGTTGTCGCGCTTAAATCTACGTTGTGTAAAAAAAGCGTATTATAAATTTCATTTCATTTCATAATCATAATTCGTAAAACGTAGCTCATGAGAGCTACTCAACCTTTGACCTTTCCAATAGTTTTCCGAACACGGAATGTCCTGAAAACTATAGGCACATGCATATATTGATGGTGAAGAGCAACACACTGCTATGCTTATTTTTATCTAATAGTTGAGCACTCGATACTTCTTTTGAAGACAGACGACAGCAAAAATGCTGTCTTCTGTCAATCTCTACCCAGTTATCTGCTCTCCCCTCCCTAACTTTGACCACCCAGGTGAATTGTGTGACGCGGCGATCTTACAACAGCCCGTAATAGCTTTTATGACTGATTTGAAAGGGTCTTCCAAAAACTTTTTTGGTTAAGAAAATTTCTGTTTCCGAAGAGAAAACGAGGGAAAGCTTTTTTGAATGCTTTTTTATTGGTCCTCCATTTCCTGTTGGTCCTATTTCGGTCTACTATAAGCCGCGTGTCTTACAAAAAAGTTTCTCTATTCTTGCACAAAGTTTTTTTAGGTTGGATCCTCCTATATATAGCTATCTTACTAGCTTTTAGCAGCAGCAACGCCCGCGTACATTACATGTACATCGTACCCAGTAGTGAGATAAAAGACTATACGCTTTTCCATTAAATGAGCTATCTAACAGTATAAGAATTATTAAAATCAGACCAGAAGTTCCTGAGATAACCCAGGTAAACCAAATAAACAAGCTCTTTAGCTTTGTTATATTAGTAAATCTTATGTAGTCAGGCCTAACACTGACTGTATCAGCTAACTATGTTGAATGTTTACGCCCAAAATCATAAGACATTGTAGCATCTATGACACAAAGGTTCCAATGAAACTTGTTTTGGTATAACAGTGGTACAAACTTTAGCAGTTAACGCGTTATCGTGTG
This sequence comes from Meganola albula, assembly GCA_936450015.1. Classification (NCBI taxonomy): domain Eukaryota; kingdom Metazoa; phylum Arthropoda; class Insecta; order Lepidoptera; family Nolidae; genus Meganola; species Meganola albula. The sequence goes on along the minus strand of OW388157.1, from coordinate 3,112,206 downwards.
GTACATGAAATAAGCGGAGATTTTACTTTTATTATCGTCACTAATTGCGTGTAAATCCTTACTTAACTTGGGGTTTAGATTAAAACCCCAAGTTAACGTACATACTCGAGGAACATATTTCACTAGATCTTTTCCATTAAGTATGGCTTCATCAAGCGTTAACATCAAGTTGGAACATCACTAAGTCATTCGGTAACGTATCATTCTCAAATAATAATAATAATAATACAGTGGGACATTAACACACATGGCCATCTGATGCCAAATTAAGCAGAGCTTGTACTATGGAAACCAGATAACTGATAATATACTACATAAAATACTTTTCTTTTATAAATACATACTTAAATATAGATACACCCACGACCTGCGGCGTGAAAAGCAAGTATTTTAGCTACCACGCCACCGGCCCGTCAGATGGACGGTAACTATACCCAAGTGCAGCTCATTTGGCACCAGCCATTACGGGCGCGGACAGAACCAAAAAATCCCTAAAATCAAATCTGGTTCTGGCTATTTGCAATGTGTTTTCTTCATCGATATTAAGCAGTGGTAACACCACAGTGCCACTTCTGCTCGTTAAATCGTACTAATTCCTGGCCCTTATAACTTGTACCACAGTCTGCGGTCCCACCTGGTCGTGTATAACAGTTTCGTAGCACTTACACTGGCCTTGTTCTAATGACTAAAGTTTTCCACCTCCACACATTACCATACGTAACATTGTGGTTAATGACGCACGGATAAAAGCATATTAGTATCAAATTGACTTTCGACTTTATAATGCTGTTTGTTATTGTTGTACAGTGATTTGAGTTGTCTGGTACGTGAGTAATATTATTGTGATATTGCAGTAAAATAACTCACTACACAATTATAAGCAGACCGTTTAACTCGCGTATCGCCTATCGCCAAGATTCTGACACCTCAAGCTGCACAGACAGTGATGATGATTCAAACGATATGGATATTAGTGACGAATAGTCTTACATTACTTTTATCTGTGGTTAAATAGTTCTTTAGGAGATTTAATTAATGTTTTATGACTTTGTACCTCAGATAGCGATACGCGAGTTAAACGGTCGGCCTATAGAGTCACTATTACATAATAATAACTGTTAATACTTAAATATGATTAGAATTCTCGACTCATAAACCTTATACAGAATGTTATTAACATACCGTTTACCCATAATAATAAATCACTTATCGATACTAAATATAATATACCCCTCAAAAAACGCAAAAAAAAAATAGATCAAAATAATAATATAATAATTGGATACGAAAAAGAAACACCCCTTGTAATGCGCACTTTTCTATTAATGAGGAAGAGTGAAAAAGCGATAACGCTAGATACTATACGCGCTAATATTTTGATTTATAACAGGATGTTTGTGAACTTGAATACAAGTATAAAAACGATTTTTTTTCATTTTGCTATTTTTTACTGTGATAATTTATTTTAATATATCTATTATGTAGATTGATAAGTATAAGGGAACGCCCTTTGTTAATTCATATACTGTATATTGATTAGTGCATGTTTCACTTTAAGTATCTAATAACATAACATAGCATCACGCCTATATTAAAATTAAAATTAAATTAAATAATCTGGGACATCAACACACACGGTCATCTGGTCCCAAGCTAAGCAGAGCTTGTGTTATGGAAACCAGATAACTGGTATATACTATAGATACATATAATATTTTTCTTTTGTAAATATATACTTATAATAGATATTTACACCCAGACTCGACACAAACACAAATGTTCATCACTAATGTTTGTCTCGGGTGGGAATCGAACCCACGACCTGTGGCGTGAAAAGCAAGTATCTTACCGACCACGCCACCGGCCCGTCAAACACACTGGTCTGTATCACCCGAAGGTGTAGGCAGTTTAAGTCTCATTGCATGTATTTAAAACTTCGAGTTACGACTATTCTCTAAATATAGGTATTAGAAAAAACTTTTGCTTGACCCATGAATCGAGCCCGGGACCTCGCGATTATTAAGCGAACATGCTTACCACTGGCTGGTACTGATAACCGATGTAAGCGCGCGGTATTCCAACGCTGGAAACTATAGCATAATGACCTGTAAAACATCAGCTTAATTCTGCTTGTTCGACCACATTAACATTTACATCGTCACGAATCGTTTCGTTCCGCTAAAATAATTGATAAAATGTGTCTAAAGTGTTATAATAGTGTATTGAGTGAGCAAAAGTTATAGTGCATCTCATATTCTATCTGTTTATATGCAGAATCGTCTTAGTGCTGCTACAAAGATTCCATAATCAGCTAATTACTACAACTAATACCAGAGAAATTATTTCCGATATACCTGCATCTTAAATTATTAACACATTTGACTCTAACGCGTAAGCGACGCGTTCTGCACGGCGCTTACTACCTTTTGGCCGTGCAATCTTCAGTGCGGAGTATTGCATGGATGTTTATTACTGTGCCCCTGATTTATTTATTGGGCGATAAACAAATATCACTAAACGGAGGATTGTACGAGGGTTTTTATTAGTGTGCGACTTTTATAAAATATAATAATTATTGTTTAGAAAAATTTATTTAATATGGCACATCCAAATATTGTGTGGGGATGTTGTTCTACTGGCGATAAAACTGAAAAGCATCTTAAATGCGGATTATGTGAGAAGACCTTTCACTACGATTGCCTTGCCTTGGAATCATCGGTTGAACAGTCGTCTTGGATCTGCCCTATATGTGCCCCAACAACTGTCAAAGGCCAAAATAATGACAATACACCCGTTCGCTTTAACCCGAATATTACCGTACGATCCAATAAAAGGCAAGCGTTACAGTCACCACCAGGCTTAGAATCGTCTGCATTAACTGAAGAAGGTGTACGCGCCATTATTAAGGAAGTCATGGAGTCTCAGTCCAGTAGTCTATTGGAGAAAATCACTTTGACAATGCGCAGTCTATTAAATACGGAAATTAAATCAGTGCGGAGTGAAATCGAACAACTAAAAGAATCCGTTGTTCACATGAGTGCTCAATATGATGATATTATAAGGGAACATTCGGAGGCGAAGCAAAAGATTAAGGATTTAACTGAGGATAATAGTAAAATGTCTACTGTAATCAAAGACTTGTCAGCCCGCATTAACACCCTAGAACAAAACGCTCGCGCTAGTAACATCGAATTACAATGTGTCCCCCAGAAAAATGATGAGAATTTAATTACCATAGTAAAACAAATCGGAAAGGTCGTAGATTGTGAAATCAAGGATGAAAATATAGTAAAATCTACACGAGTTATGAAATTCAACGGTGACAATATTCGCCCTAAATCTATCGTGGTCCAGTTCAACACTCAAAGATTGCGGGATAGTTTTTTGGCTGCTTGTATTAATTTTAATAAAAAGAAGATTTTTACTGATAAATTGAATACCTCTCACGTGGGTTTTATGGGCGAGAAACTACCTATCTATGTCACTGAACATTTGAGTCCTACTAACAAGGCATTACATGCAGCAACGCGCCTTAAAGCAAAGGAGAAGGGTTACAAGCACGTTTGGGTCAGAGGAGGCCGCATTTACATTAGGAAAACGGATGATGCTAGCTCTCGTATTATAAGAGACATGGACTCTCTTAGCAAACTAAAGTAGAAATAAGTTAATTTACCGGTGTATCCCTTTTTTACTTAAGCATGTTTACAAGTATTGCTTTAAAATTCGCTTCTTTTAATGTATTCTATCAGAACACACGCGGTTTGCGAACAAAAACACATGAATTCTTTTGTAATATGGCATGTTCAAGTTACGACGCTTTGGTAATAACTGAGACTTGGCTTAACAGCAGTGTATTTAGTTCTGAGCTTTTCAATAGCAATTATAATGTTTTCCGCAGAGACCGAGAAAATACCACATTCCACAAACATAAAGACGGTGGTGGTGTTTTAATTGCTGTTGCTAAGAAGTTTGTTGCCAATAGGATCTCCAATTGGGAGAGTAATTGCGAAGATTTGTGGGTAACAGTTCAGGTGAAACACAATCTTCAAATAGCTCTTTGTGCAGTTTATTTACCACCTCCGGTTAATAATTCAGTTATCGATCACTTCATGGACAATTACAATTCAATAGTTGATAAAATGAATGCTTATCATACAATTCTTATCGGAGATTTTAATTTAAGCCAAATCAACTGGAATATCGGGAATGGCCTAGATGCTCATCCGTTCACTAACTCTTCAATCGGCCAGAAATTCATTGATTTTACACACATAAATAACTTAAATCAATATAATAATATTTTAAATCACAACGGTAAGATCTTGGATTTAGTTTTATCTAATCTATCTGCTGTGAAAGTGTCTGAAGCTCTTACTGGCGGTCTTTGCAAAACTGATCCCTATCACCCTCCTCTTGAACTATTCATAGAATATGTACAAGAAAGTAACTTAAAACCAAATAACACTACTAGGTTGAACTTTAACAAGGCAGACTACCCTACTATCAAAGAACGACTGAACAATACTACTTGGAACGATCTTTTCCATGAAATTACTGACCCCAACATAATGCTAAATATATTCTATAACGAACTTAACCAACTAATTAAACAGTACGTACCGGTCATTAATTCAAAAAAATATTCTAGGCCGCCTTGGTTTAGCCATCAACTGCTGAGGTTACGAAAAGAACTAAATATGTATAGAAAGAGATTTAAAGTGTATAAGAATCCATTAGACAAGATCTCTATTCAATTATGCAACAAACGGTATGAAATTCTAGCCAAAAAATGCTACAATTCATATATAAATAATATTGAGAGCAACATCAGACTGAGCCCTAAAACCTTTTGGTCTTTTATTAAATCTAAGCGGAATGGCAAAAGCACATATCCAGCATCTCTAGCCAACGGCGATACCACAGCCACTAATGGTCATGATATATGCAACATGTTTGGTAGCTACTTTTCTTCCGTATATAACCCTAGTAATGAAATTTCGAGCTTATCATCCCAGGCTCCTTCCATACTTACGGCATCAAATTATTCTGACGCGTTCTGTAACTTAAGTTTCAACAAAGAGGCAATAGTCAAGCGTCTAAAAAGTCTTGACTCGTCAAAAGGGCCAGGTTCGGATAGCATTCCACCACTCTTTATTAAAGAGTGTGCTGATGAATTAGCTATCCCTCTGTGCCTTATTTTTAACCAATCACTAAGTTCTGGAATTTTTCCTGAAACATGGAAACTGGCTAAAGTCGTTCCTATTCTCAAACCTGGCGTTGAAATAGGCTCAGTTAGCAGTTATAGGCCTATTTCGATTCTCCCAACGTTAGCTAAGATCTTTGAAGCATTAATATGTCCCTTTATTCAACAATATTTTAGAAAATATTTGTCAATACGTCAACATGGGTTCACAGTCGCCAGATCAACTTGTACCAATTTGGTTCATTTTATTGAAAATATTACTGAGTCACTAGATGCTAAAAAACAAGTAGACGCAATATACACCGATTTCAGCAAAGCTTTTGATAAGGTATCTCACCAAATATTAGTTCAAAAATTATCGCATTATGGTTTTGCTGGACCGTTGCTTCGTTGGTTTTACTCATACCTAGTGAATCGATCTTTCTTTGTTGTGGCTGATGGTTATATGTCCAATACATTTCAAATAACATCAGGAGTTCCTCAAGGATCGCACTTAGGACCTATCCTATTCAATATTTTCATTAATGACCTTCCAGACCAATTTCTCTATTCAACTCCGTACTTGTTCGCTGATGACTTAAAAATTGTTCGGGTAATAGAATCCAATGCTGATGTGTTGTTACTACAAACTGATATTGATAGACTTTTGGATTGGTGCGATCAAAACAAAATGCAACTAAATGTGAAAAAATGCGCTCAAATAAGTTTTACCCGTAAATTACATGTTATAGACAGCAGTTATAATATAAATGGTTTTCGACTTGATCGTGTAGACACCGTCAGGGATTTGGGCGTTATACTTGACTCCAAACTAACTTTTGTTCCTCACGTTGATACGGTTGTCAAGAAAGCATCAAAAATGTTGGGTTATCTTATCAGAAATATAAAATCTTTTCGTTCACCGAAAACTAAAATAGTATTATATAACAGCCTCGTTAGAAGCATAATTGAGTATTGTGTAGTTGCTTGGCGTCCTCACTATGCTATTCATAGCCTTAGAATTGAGAGGATTCAAAAGCGTTTCTTATATCATCTAGCCTACTCCACTGGTGTTGCAAAAAAACAGCCTAGCTATCTGAAACGACTCATATATTTCAAAATGAAATCATTGGATAAACGCAGAGATTCTATAGAATTATTATTTTTATATAAATTGTTACACAATACCATTGATTGCTCAGATCTGCTATCCAAATTTAAATTTAATGCCCCTCACAACTATCCCAGAAAACCAATTATGCTCCTACGTCCTCCTTCCCGAAAGTCAGTGTTGGGCTCCAGCTCGCCAGTATCACGGTTAAGCAAGATGCATAATAAGTTTAACGAACATGTGGATATCTTTCACTTGACTTTTCCACGATTTAAGCACCAGGTCAATACTCTTACTATGGATTAAACATCTTATAGTTACTAGAATAGCTACTACTACTACTATATTTTTTACACTGTAAACATGCCTTAGATTAGCAGTTTTTCATTGTAATTTGCTTCCGTGTCATCACTTGATTTTATCAATTATTATTATATACCTACATAGTAAACTAGATTTAAGATTTTGCATGTGGTGTTTACCTACATGAGTTGTGCACTTAGTTTAAGCATTACTGTTCTAATTACTATGAATGTTTTAGTGTAATAACTACTGGTAAACCAATAAATAAATAAATAAATAAATAAAAGAACATTTTATATGACAACTCGTAAACAACTAGTTTTAAAGCTCGTAAAATGTAGTCACAGCTCATTATTTATTAACTAAACAGTGTCTCTAAAGTTTACAACTAGATGCTAGACATAGTACCTCCTAGCTACGTTTTACAGAGTGTGTGCTACGTTAATTGAGATCTCTCTTTATTTAATAATCGTCATATCACTTTTTTTGCAGCGGTGGCGCAGCGGTACGTCCCTCGCCTTAGAAAAATAAGGTCGTGGGTTCGAATCCTGGTCGTGCCCACACATCTTTGTGTGAATTTTTTCATCTCCGCTGCTCAATATCGGTGAAGGAAAACATCGTGAGGAAACCGGCATGTCTAAGAACTAATCATTCAAGGACATGTGACATCCACCAACCCGCACTTGGCCAGCGTGTGTGGATTAAGGCCTAAACTCTCTCAACTCATAAGATAGTTGAGAGAAGACTCGTGCCCAGCAGTGGGACACTAAAAAGGGTTGAAGTGTGTAGTATAAGATGGGACGCGCCAGCCCAATGTACCGATTCACTCGTGATTACGAATGACTTTCGGTGACAAGGCGACAGTGAAATGAGGCTCCTTAAGTTTAAAAACCATAAAGGAGCAACAATTTCGACCCGCCCTCTTATTTGGTGTCACCAGACATCGCACCGGAACACGGCAGGGCCGCTTGGCTTGACATTATAATGACGTAGATAATTTTTGTAAAGTAAGTTATTACACTTTAGTGTAATAACTTACTTTACTTTTTTACATTACGGCTGTGGGTGTGTGGCTGTGTAACAAAAGTTGAGTTTTACAGTTTGTTTCTGTTGCCTGAACTAGTATGTGAATTTTTTAATGTATCTGAACAATATACTTTAACAATCTTCGATATGATTATTTTAGATGGCAAAAAGTATGATTTTATGTATCTTTGATTCCTGCATTTTCTGACAAACACTAATAAGTAGCTTTATAGTTTTCTTGTACAATTATAATATCTTAGATGAATACCGACACAGCTTGCGTTGCGGATGTGAACCAAATTAATTCTAATAATCTTTCCACCCATACGCTTGATCCACTCGTGCAGTGCCCGAAATGCTCCCAGCCGCGGCTTTTCAAGGGCAAGAGGGGTTTAAATATTCATATCGGCAAAGCCCATCGTACACAGTCTGCTAGTTCCTGTCCTATTCCCAGTACTACCCAGAACCTAAATCCCCTTTGGAAAACTTTATCAATATCTAAATCTACTGTCCCGGTTCTCAATCATGTTCCCCGGGGGGCAAGGCCTGTGGTTGCACGCCATCTCGCAGAATGTATCGGCCTTGCTGTCCGGGAGAACACCTTTTCCGCCTGGGAGAGACTGCTCACCTTCCCATATAGGATTCTTCACTCAAATAGGTCCAGTGTCGGGATAAATCCAGTGCCCCTAACCACCCAAATTAAAAACAACTGTACTTTAATTTGTTCGGCTCTCAATCCACCCACCGCAACCTTTTTGGCGTCAAAATCAAATACGAACCCTTTTAGGCATGTAGAAATCAAACTTGGGGAAGGTGACATTGGGGGTGCTGCACGACTCCTTTTTAGTACTGATGTAGTAGCACCCCATACCGCTGAAACTCTTGCTGCTCTAGAGAGTAAGCACCCGGTGCCACTGGCAGACCCTGCTTTTCCACCTCCACCTGATGACACTATTACTCCTCTTGCAGTGTTAGCGCAGGATGTGGCTACAGCTGTGGGTTCTTTCCGCAGTGGGTCGGCCGGTGGCCTCGACGGTTTGATGCCCCAACATCTGAAGGAATTAACAGGTGCAACTGCCGGGGACGCTGGTGACGTGTTGCTGAAAGAACTCACGTCTTTAATGAACTTAATGCTTGCCGGAGGAGTAAATGCAGAGGTCATAGATGTGCTGTACGGTGCTAATCTGGTCGCCCTTAACAAAAAAGATGGAGGTGTCCGTCCTATTGCTGTGGGCTGTACATACCGGCGTTTAGCAGCCAAACTGTGCTGCAAAAAAATTAACAACCATTTGTCGCAACTTTTCCAGCCCACGCAACTTGGTTTTGGCTCTAAGGGCGGCTGTGAGGCCGCCGTACATGCACTTTCATCATATCTTTATAGCGGAAATAGCGGGGTCATCCTTAAAGTCGACGTCAAAAACGCGTTTAATTCGGTCAACAGGGACGCTTTGTTGAAGGAAATCAAAAACGAAACTCCGGAGATTTATCACTTTTTAGATCATTGCTATAGAAAGCCTTCAAAATTATTATACAAAAATAACCTTATTTTTTCGGCAACCGGCTGTCAACAAGGCGACCCTCTCGGACCAGCCATTTTTAGTTTAGCTATTAACCCAATAATTCGGCAGCTAAATTCAAAATTTAATATTTGGTATCTAGACGATGGGACTTTAGGAGGCGATGTAGACACCGTCTATAGTGATCTTATAAATTTGCAAACAAAATTTAAGTCCATCGGTTTAGATTTAAATCCCTCTAAATGCGAACTTTTTATTTTAGACAATTCAGATCGAATAAGTATCACCCAAAAATTTAACACCATAGCCCCGAGTATAAAAATTTTAGACAATAAATCCTTTCGCCTCCTTGGCTCCCCGGTTCTGGATGAAGCTTTCGCACCCTATGTAGATGAACAAATTCAAAATTTTAACCTTATAAAGGACCGTTTTTTCAAAATTAGCTTGCATTCGTCTTATTCTATTATCAGGTACTGCTGTTTTGTCCCAAAATTTACATACGTTTTACGAGCCAGCCACTTTTGGAAACATAATGCTCTTTTGGACAAACTTGATCAAATTTTACGCGAAACCGTAACATCTATTATGAATTTAGATCTGGACAGCAAAAGTTGGGACCAAATTACCCTTCCTGTGCGTTTAGGTGGCCTCGGTATTAGAAAAGTTTCTAGCGTAAGCTTGCCGTCATTTTTGTCCTCAGTCCACAGTACAGAAGAACTAACCCGGAAAATTCTATCAAAGTCACAGGTTAGTTCTGAAGTACCGTTCCTGTCTGAGGCCAGAAATGCCTGGAAATTGGCTTGCCCGAATTCCAATTTACCTGCCAACCCATCCTCTCAGAGGCAGTGGGATGGGCCGCTCTGTAATTTCGTGAGGGAAATGTTATTGTCTACCGCTTTAAGTCCTGCAGAGCGTGCCCGTTTACTGGCTGTGGGAGAGTGGGAGTCAGGTCTTTGGCTTCAGACTTTACCGTCGGCTAGTATTGGCACACTTTTGGATAATAATTCATTCCGCATTGCAACCTGTCTTCGGTTAGGGGTGTCATGTGTTGCTCCGCATCGTTGCCATTGTGGAGAGTCAGTCGGGCGACTTGGGCACCATGGGCTATCATGCAGCAGAAGCGCCGGTAGAATTCCTCGTCACAGCAGTCTGAATGATATCATTCGTCGGGCTCTTGTCAGCTCCGGCGTGCCAGCTGTTCTGGAACCAATCGGCTTGGCGCGCGACGATGGCAAGAGGCCGGATGGTATGTCTTTGCTGCCATGGAAGGTTGGCAGGCCCTTGGTGTGGGACGCCACTTGTGTCGACACCTTGGCCCTGTCTCACCTTCCTAGCACTAGCATGTCTGCGGGCGCTGCTGCTGCTAATGCAGAGACCGCTAAACGGCGCAAATATAGCCAATTATGTACAAATTATATATTTGAGCCGTTTGGGGTTGAAACGCTTGGACCGTGGGGCCCGAGCGCCCGAGCACTTTTTAAAGATATTTCTAGGCGGTTAATAGACTCTTCACGTGACCAGAGGGCTGGCTTACATCTTGGTCAAAGAATTAGCATTGCCATACAACGTGGCAATGCTGCCAGCCTTCTGGGCACATTTCCCCAAGGCCTCGATTCGGAGGAATTTTATGACGCCTTATCTAGTTTTTAAGATAGAAATTTATAATTAGTCTATTGTTTCTTTTTCTTGTATTTTATGTAAAAACTTGTTTTAATTAAACTTTAGTGTAAGATTGGTTAAATGTTAGTATTTTTTTAAATTTACGCGAATATCACGCATTGGGATAAAACTTTTTTTATAACGGATTTTATCGCGGTTTATTTTAGGTAAAATAAACCATAATAAACCAAAAATAATACAATCTTAATAAATACAATGTCAATAATAATAAGAATATAATCTGACGTAACATAAAGTTTGTAGGTAGTCAGTAGATAATAATAGTAATTTATAAATTTGGACGTCAAATACCTCAGTCCAACCGTAATTAGGAGGTCTGAAAAGACTTTCAAACGTCGGGATTTAAAATATAAAATAAACCGCGATATAATCTGTAATAAAGAGTTTTATTTCAATGGTGAAATATTGCAACGGAGGACGATAAATAAAACAATTTGACTTCTTGATAATAACTAATTTTATTCAAATATGCAGAACATATACAGTAGGTATGTTAATTAACAAAAGGCTACTAAAAATTATATTCTAACCTAAAAACAAAATTTTAAAAAATTAAGTAACATAATAATATTAAACGGATACGAAAATACAACACCCCTATTGCGCAGTTTTATATCAATGAGAAAGAGCGGAAGCGCAACAATACTAGATTATTTTCGTGCCAATTGTGGACTGCAAAACGATTTTAAAAACATTTTATTTTCTTGTAGCTATTTTTTTATTTTAATACTTTTTAATATTTTATTTTAATATATTAATGATGTCAATTGACAGGTTCAAGTGAACGTACTTTGTTAATTAACATCTATATATATAAAAATCAATGCCACTTTTCGTTGTAATTTTATAACTCAAAAACGGGCTTACCTAACCAAACCAAATGTTTAGGCATTGTTCGGACTATTTAGTAGATGGTTTATGTGAAGTTTGCACAAAATCGGTTGAGCGGTTCTTTGTATATAACATTTTTTGTAAATTGTTGAGTGGGTTGAAGCTACCCGGGCGAAGCTGGGGCGGGCCGCTAGTATCTTATAATATATTACAGATAGGCATATGTGTACCTGCTACATTGCAATCTTATTGAAACTAGTCGTGAGGCGGACATTAAAGTTCAACATAAGATGTAAAACGTGCCTCATGAGATTAAGTGTGTGTTGCATGGTACCTTTATTATTTACTCCGCGGGTTATAAGTAATATAAACTAGCGGACCCCGCAGACGTCGTCCTGCCCGGTAAAGCAGTGCCACCTACTGGGGCCGAAAATAGATTACGACCGATTCTCAGACCTACCGAATCGGTTAAGCTGTTTCTGAAGAAGTTTTTTTTTCTTTGCGTAAGAACTATCCTTGTACTTCAAGGAGTATTCTAAAAAAACAATTAGCTAAATCGGTTCAGCCGTTCTCGAGTTATGCGCTTACCAACTCATTTCTCGATTCATTCATTTTATTTTTTCATTTTTATTTTATTTTTCAATTTTCTTTGCTATAAACCTCACTTAGCCCGAGACCTTTCCAACAAATGCAAAACTGTGGAAATCGGTTCGTGCGTTCTGGAGTTATAGCGTCAGGAAGGAAAACCCGACTTATTTTTTTATAGTAGATAACAAGACAATTGAGCTGGTTTTCTTACAGAAAAATCATGTTGTGACATTAATTAAGTTATTGACAGCAAAAATAATGTGTCACCTTGGCCATGATTGTAAGGCTGTATTTCTTAATAAGCTTAAGACCAGGGCCCTGATACTGGCGCTTTAGACATCTATCTCTAATAGACATTTGCACAAAATGGCGATTTCTTCATTTTTTCAATAATATCCGCCATTTTTTCGACATTTTTCTACTAGAGATAAATGTCTAAAGCGCGCAAATGTCGAAAAAAAATCGTACCGCGTATTATTTCTCACCTTTAAAATTTACCTTATTGTTGTAAAATTACTATGTTTGTATAGAAACTTGGCCGGCGTATATGGTTAAGGCCTAAACTCTCTTATCTCGTAAGTTAGTTGAGAGCAGACCAGTGCTCAGCAGTAGGACACTAAGTTGAAGTGACACGAAAATTTGTCTTTGGTGGAAAATGGACCCACAACCTCTGGCTCAACAGTCAGAGTCACTAACCACTATGCCAGGCGTCCAGTATTAATAGACATTTTAATTCATGGTCAAATCAGTCATTTATTAAATGGTATAAACAAAATAAGGTGTTCATTCGCGTGTTTGTGGACTATTACTCTTAAGTATAATTTACGTACAAGCAATTAATTTATATAGTTTTACCAAGTAGCTATTAACATTGTTTGAACAGAACATTTTTGTATGAAATACTACAGTTGCAAGATTCATCCAGCGGTGGCGTAGCGGTATCCGCCTCTTGTAATATAAAGTCGCAAGTTCAATACCCGGTTGTGCGTGATCTTTGTGTGAATTATTTCATCGCCACTGCTCAATATCAATATAATTTAAGGAAGAAAGTGAAAGGAAACCGGCATGTCTAAGAACTGATCATTCGAGGATATGTGACACCTACAAACCCGCACTAGGCCAGCGTGTGTGGATTAAGGCCTACACTCTCTCAACTCGTAAGGTAGTTGAGTGAAGGCCGGTGCCCAGTCGTGGGACACTAAAAAGGGTGGATGTAAAGATCCAATCATTTAGTTTTTTTTTAATTTCACGACTTTGATGTTTAACTTTACTTTGTCTTATTGTATAACACGGAAAGAATCGCGGGCGGTAGTTAACCATACCTAATCTTACAAAAACGGCCTTAAAACAATACATAACAAATCATCATGCTTGTATTACCCGAAGGCGTAAGCAGAGATGAATTCACCAAATTTCACACAGTTTTCGCCGGCTACGTTTTTATTTTATTTATTAATTTATTTATTTCAGGATACTGAGCCCATAGAAAATTAGTATAATACTAAAAAAAAAATTGTTATGAATATTTTTTTTTGTATTATATTACACATACAATTTATCACATAAATACTTATTATAATTTATTTGACACGATGGTGGCGTTGTGTTGTGCCCGCGAAATTAGCGGTAGACTACACCCTTCGGCCAAAACTCTTCTTTGAGTAAGGTATCAAGATGTTGACTTGGAAATCGCACCACAAATGATTTGAAAATCGTATTGTACCGAGATTCCAAGTATACGGCTCTCAAAGTAAAGCTGTTCTTTACTTTGATACACTCCACGGTGTCTTCAACTTTTGTGTAGTGATGTAGTTTGGACACATACAGCTGTGCCGTGGGCACCGCTGGCCGTAGCAGTATACCTATTTGGTCAAGACAGCGCGGTGCCGCAGTTGTTCTGACTAGGAGGCTTCTTCCTCTTGTTCTTCTCCACCAGTGTGAAGCCTTGTCCTTCTTGGTTTTATCTGTAACCTGCTGTATTGAAACTGGTGATTGACTTAAAGAGACTCTTTTCTGTTTTTATGTTCCATACTAGCTTTCCGACAGCGGCTTCACCCGCGTGTGTCGGTTATCGCGCCAAAACATTACCTTCTTTTTGCGCAGTCGGATTAAAACTATCCTATGTACTTTCTCGGGTTTCAAACTACCTCCATACCCAATTCCATCCAAATCAGTTCAGTAGTTTAAGCGGGAAAGCGTAACAAACAAACAGGGTTACTTTCGCATTTATATTTATTAGGGAGTTGGGATATAAGGGAGTGAGGTTATCGCCGTTCATCCGCACTATTCCAAACTTTGAGCTGTTAGGATTCTCTAAGTGTAAAAAAGTCTCAATCCGCTTATCGAAGCGGGGACCTTACGGTTATCAAGCGAACAGTCTACCGCTGGGCCATCGAGGCATTTAATATAATCGCTTAAACAAAGCTCACGGCTATGCGAAGTACACACAGTAAGCCGTCAGTTAATAAGACGAGTACACATTATAGGGTCGCCGAACTAATGAGCAGGATTTGCTGGAGTTGCGGTGCGTTTGAGTTATGGCCAAAGACAGTGGGGATCAGCCTTAAGAAGTAATGACGTCACTTTGATTAAATGTGAAACGGTTTGTCTTGTGGTGCTTTGAGCGAGGTTATGTTTGTAATTACCACTTGTACAAAACATAGGGCCTTGATTTATGTTACAAGTTTCCGCCGCGGCTTCGCATACACTTTACATCGTGCCCAACAGTAGAATAAAGAACCGATAGCCTCCCTTCCTAAAAGAGGTAACCAGTGCAAGAATTTTTCAAATCGAGACGGTAGTTCCTAAGATTACTATAGAGAAACTCTTCAGCTTTATAATATTAGTGTAAATAAGGTTACTTACCCCTTACTACCTACCTTACTTAAGGTGTTCACAAACGTCTTATAAGCTCATTATAGCTAAAATAGGTTTATGATTAATAATAATAGTTTTAAGGAGGAAGTGTCCCGTAAGTGGCTAGTGGGCACGTGAGGCTGGACCCTTAGGGAGCCAATGATCGGGTAGAATGCCGTAGGACACCGCTCTACTCCTCTAGCCCCTCAGAATGTGTTGCCCCTTGTCGCTTCTTTTAGCGGCCATACGGGGGCCCATTTATTGAGTGGGCGAGTCACCTCCTGCCATTTTATCCATGTTTACTTACATTGGTCAGGCAGGGGCCATAGTCCATCCATAGTCCTAGTTACCTAATCCATTAGCACCCACCACCATAACCTTGTTGTCACTATATGGTGCGAACAGGGATAATAGTCGGTTGACACCACATTACATTTAGAGCAAAATTGTCTATCGGGCCTCTACATGTTGGCTTCGACCCCACGCACGCCTTCCAAAAGTCCGGAGCTCCATAGCTTCGAGATAAAAAAAAGGACAAAGGTAATAATAATATTATTATTTTTTGATAACAATTTATTTATTCCACTTACACAAAGGAACAAGGTAAGTAATCTATTTGAGAATTGAAATAATACTATTTTATGACGGATTTTGTCGCGATTTATTTAGATTTTAGATTCCGACGTTTCAAATTCTTTTCAGACTTCATGGTCACGGGTAAACGGAGGTATTTGACGTCCAAAATTATTAATCACAATTTTTACTGATTACTTACGAATATTATTGTTTAAGTTGCGTTCCGATTTAAGCAAACTGAGCTCACAGTGTCTTGAATTCTGAGTTGATTTTGCTTGGGTTTTGGTACAAGTAAATTAAGCACTAGGTCTCAAGCAGGTTGTATATTCCAACCATTTTCTTCGTCAAAAGTAGTATGTTTTTTAATTTCATTTAATAGCTTCACAGATCATTCTTGGTAGGAACCGGTTCTCTTTGACTAGTACCTGTGTTTTATCAAATCTCAGGTAATAGTTAGAGCCTTTTTGAGTATGTTCAAACGCTGCAGATTTCGTAGAGCGTCAATATTTTACGTCAGCTATGTGTTTTTTTTCTTTTCGACAAACAAAGAAAAATATAGTGACCCGCGTAAAAGAACACTTCTTCTTTTACGCGGGTCCCTATACTAATGTGTGATATTCGTGTAAATTTAATAAAATACTAAGTGAGAACAAGCTTCTAATATTACCAAAGTCGGTTTGGGTTGCTATTTACTGACAAATTTAACATTTTACCTAAGAAAAAATACCCGAACATTTGGCTATACCACAATGATGGATGACTATGTTTACCTGACAGGAATAATATTTATTTTGAGCACAAACTTGGCTCATGTCACAGTAATAGCTCTAGGTGAGTAAGAAGCAGTAGGGTCACTCTGTATAAAGAAGTGGATTTTTTTTGCAAATGTACACACAGCTACTCATGAAGCTGTAGGTACATTTTCAGTTTAAGCTGATCTCGCATTGTATAGGTTATCCATACAATGAGAGGTCAGCTTATACTGAAAATATATACCGTGATGTGTAGCCGTGTATATAAGTTATCACAAATTTTAGTTTAATATTGAAAATGAAAATATTCTTAGTTTTTTACATAAAATAATCAGATTTTTGTTCCTGTGCAGTACACTGCTAAAACTGAGTAGGCTTGTAGTTATCTCTTTTTAAATAAAGAACTAATATCTATTACTATAAATTTTGTTTAGCGTGTTGTACTAGAGCAATCTGACTCCAGGCGTTTTGATCATTTACTTAACCTAAAATTTTATAATAAGCGTTTCATTACGTAACGTGAATTTTATATTTATTTTAAATTTTATAGTATTTTTTTTGAAAAGGTGGTCTTAATAAAGTCAAGTGAAGATATTAAGAATGTCTCATCTGTATTTATATTCCTATTCTATTAGAGGTTAGAGTAGTAGGTTTTTACTTGCAATTCTGATTGAGGAAAACATCAGTTATGGATAAGGAAAACTTGTATAGTAAACAATAACATTGTTGGCAGCAAAATTAAAATATCTATAATGCTGAAAGGCAAGTTATTATTTTCTACGTCAAGATTTCAGTTATGAAGGCATTTTAATATCATGGTCTTGTATTTTCGGCTAACAATCATAAAAACCCCTTCAGGGGAATTATTGTAACTTGAGGAATGAGAAGATAATAGGTAGTATAGTACAGTTTTACTTTTAGACATTAGTAAGACTTTTACTATAAGAAAATTGTCGTATCAAAAAATTGTTGTGGTACTTACTTCATTTTAATGACACCCTAGGCTTTGCCTTAAATATATAAGGTTGCGGGTTGGATTCCCAGTCGTGCCCACACATCATTACTTCATCGCCGCTTCTCAATATCGGTGAAGGAAAAAAACTTAAGGAAACCGGCATGTCTAAGAACTAATCATTCGAGGACTAAGATTAAGGCCTAAACTCTCTCAACTCGTAAGATAGTTGAGAGAAAACTGGTACCCAGCAGTGGGACACTAAAAAGGGTTGAAGTGAGGTACACAAAATAATTATTATGACCCTTGAAGACAAAAAAGGTGTCATCACCAATGGCTTGGAAACATTTTTTGTTGGACATAGGGCTGTCTTATAAAACGCCACTGGAATCTGCCAGCTGTTAGCATTCATCGGCTTCCCGCTGTTAGCATTCATCGATAACAATGTTATCAGGTCATCTTGTGGAAGACCAGCCGATGCCACTGCGCCTATCTTATGATCTCCATTCTGGAGCCGTTATGCCCCAGCTATTATCGGTATTACAAGCGATGTGGCGTGCCTATGCCACGTCAACTTGCTGACTTTAATCGCTAAAGGGTACAAAATGGTAAAGAAATAAACAACATTATTTTAGTCCGTATAGTAGTCCTACAACTGACATGGATCTTTTCTCAAATATCTAAAAATCATTAAGAGCTTACACGGCATATCATAGCTAAAGATAATTAATTAAAAAGTTTTAAATAAAACTACTTAATAACGGATTTTATCGCGGTTTAATTTAGATTTTTATATCCTGACGTTTTAAAATCTTTTAAGACTTCATAGTCACGGGTGGACTGGGGTATTTGATGTCCACAATTATTATTATTACTGACTACCTTAGCCTAATTTGAGTTGCGTTCCGATTTAAGCAAACGGAGCTCACAGTGTCCTAAATTCTGAGTCTTACTTATGAATTTTTAATGTAATTTTTTATAAATTAATATTTTACTCTATCCGTCTCTCTAAAACTCAATGCAACTAATGTTTCTAATCGATACAGAATAATAAATAACAAAACAAAACACATCACACATAACTGTCTTTCCTTTGTTTACTGCCACTTTACACCAAGCATTCAACATAGCAAAGAAATCTAAACATTCTTTGTACCATAAAATGGAAAAGAAGCAAAAAATGACACATTCGTATTCCTATTCATGCAAAGGCATAAGAGGTGGGCGATAACCTTTTCATGACAGCTACGTAGCGTCGTAGCGTCGTAGCGTCGTAGCACTGTAGCATCGTAGCGTCGTAGCAGCGTAACGCTCAGTGTGCTACGAGCCCCGGAGCGGCGTAGTCGTGTCGCGATTTAATAGCGCGGTTCATCGCGATGTTACCGAAACGAATCGTTAAATGAATTGTTACCAAAAATAAATGAACGGATGTTTCTCAAAAATGGTGCAGTGATGTGTAGTGGTTCTTTAATTAAAAATAATCCCGTGTTTGAACAAGCTTTGTTGTTTGTAAAAAATAACACAATTAAAACATTTTCTGTACAAAAATTGCAAGGGTAGAGGCAAACATTGTAAGAGGCAGTATGTTTCATTGAAGCAGAAAACTACTTTTCTTACGGACGTTAGTCGGGAACTCTAATATTACTCTTATTTTCCTTTTAAGTTGCTCGTATAACAATTTAACTTTCTGTTTCGTGTTTAAGTTAAAATTATTGAGTATTAATACCGTTGAGTTAAATTAAACTCATAAAATAAACTTACCTATAAATGTTGGTACAAAAGCTTTAGTAGAAAGCTTTATTACTCGGAAAGAGCTAATTTGTGTCTATTTGTCAATATAAATTGATGTTTGTAGCAAACTGTTATTATATTTTACATAACAGAGTTTTTTTGTTAAAGTCATAATATTATTATTTAATTTACAAACTTTTCATTTGGATCCTTAGAATTAAATCATTTTTGTTCATATGAGGATGTTATAACAAACAATTTTTAACTTCATTATATAAAAATACAACGTCTTAATTTAGGTAAAAATAAACTATTTTTATAATATAATTACTCATAAACAATACGACGTAATCAATAATTATATTAAACTAAAACCAGTATTTTTATTAACAACAGCTCAAGACAAAGAGGGGTTAAGCTAAAAATATCATTCATTTTCAAACTAGGTAAAATAATTTGTAGAAAAGGACCTAACTAAATAACAATCTCAACACTAACCTAAAATAGGAAAAAATTAACTAAAACTTACAAATAATAAATAATCAAGTTACATAAATATATTAATATATCTACGTCTATGGAATTAACCCACTCCTAGCTAAGCCTGATTCAAAGGTGCCCAAGACGCTCTGGCTGCATTGCCGCGTTGAATACCAATAGCTAACCTTTGCCACCGGTATAAGCCTGAGTGGGATTCAATTGATTTTGAATTATCTATGCTCTAGAGTCCATAGGTACTCATTTCGCATTGTTTCAATCACTAACATTTCCTATTCTAGAAACAATTGTTGTAGTCAATTTTGGTAGTTTTGAATACTACCAGCGCATACAGATATGAACACAAAAACATAATAATGTATTTTTCAATAAAACGTATTTTAATACTTCCATTCAACTCAAATAGTTTATGTCAGAACAATAATCTATAGTATACAGCAAACAAAATAATACAAATAACTGCAAATTTTTGTGTTTGTTTGTATTAAAACTCATTAAAACATTACATTATTGCAGTACTCAACGTTTTCGCATTAAAAATAAACAAAAGAAGACGAAGATATAAATAAGAACACACCTTTATATAAAGCATACATTTAAGTGCACCAATTAATTTACTTTAATGTACAACCCACGATCAACCCACGGCAGCTTCTTTGAAATACAACACAAGGGCTTTTAAACAAAAGGTTTATTTTATATTTGATAGAATTCTAAATTCGAATACTATAAAACCAATGTAACACGATTATTTTATTTGAAATTAGAACATTAGAACAAACGAATGGAAATAAAAATGAACCACATTCAGCAAATATAAAATAAATGAACCGTAACGTTCGTAACAAACCTTATCCCAGTGACGTAAATGTTATGAAAATGTACTGTTTTGGGTGAAAACGTGTAAATAGTTTATGAGGACGGAATGAGGAACAAGACATGTTTCTGGTCGATGCTCCAGGCCCTCGCTTTGTTACCTACAATGGCGTTGAAAGGTAGGTTTCATTAGAGAAATAATATATTTGCTGTATTAGGTATATTAATATGTATATTATGTATTTATACTGTATATTATTCAGTAGAGACAGACATTTGTGTGACGAACATGACTGGGTGTAATTATCTATTTAATGTATATAATTACAAAAGAAAATTAGTCTATACAGTATATCAGTTATCTGGTTTTTACAACACAAGGTCTATAGGTTTGGACCAGATTACCGTGTGTGGTAATGTCCTAGAATATCATTATTATTCGAATGCTTCGGCGGCTTAGGGGATATTGTGGTCACCTTCAAGTCTATTGGTTCAAAACCCGCGCTGGACCAGAAAGAATGTTATTTTGATTTAATTTGATTTTTATTTAACTCATATAATTTATTTTCTCGAGTCAGAAAGTCGTAAGTCGTAGCCGTAAGACTTGCGCCTGATCTTTCAACAGTCCGTGCCTCCAGACAGAGAGTGAAGGGAGTAGAGAGTGCTTCTGTGTTAGTACACACAATTATGCACAACAATATCTTCTGCGTAGGTACCTGGTTAGTCTAACCGCATTGCTGCTTAAACTAACCGCAGTAGACGAAAAAATGGCTAGGAAACATTAATAGCTCCTTATCTTTTTTCTTCTTTTTACTTCTTGACTGGCCTGGTGACGTAGTAGTTAGTGACCTTGCTAAGCTGAAGATCGTGGGTTCAATTCCTACTAAGGGTAAATCTGGTGATGAACATGATAGTTTGTTCTGTGTCTGAGTGTAATAATGTACCTATGTATGTATTTAAAAAAATGTGTTGCAGTAACTATATCCGTTCCTAGTACCCATAACTTATGCAAAGAAAGGCAGTACACTTTTATATGTTATAGTACCTACTAACACTAGTTCTTAAGAAATATGTTACCTACTAACAAGTTTATGGAAGAAATTCCGAAATAAATGAATTATTATTATTATTATTATTATTAAATATAGTTGCTTAATTTAGGACTAAATATCGCTGTGTGTTTAAGTAAAAATATTATTATTACTTCTTAATAATATTTTAGCAAAAGTTTGTATGGATGTTTGTGACTTTTTCACGCAAAAACTACTAGACGGATTTAGAATAAATATAGCACAGGTATAGATTATACACAGTCTTGAATAGCGGCTGCTTTTGACGTGACAACGTCTTATAAATTGGTTTTCCGGGTGACACTTCAAGAAACTGCGTTACGCTCCGCTCACGTTATGCGCTCACAATGAGAGCGAGTGAGAGGCACGCGTCCCTTCCACTCGGGCATGGTTAGCCCACCTAAGAGCGAGAGAGACAGACATAAAAAGTGAAAGGCACGCGTCCCTTCCACTCGAGCACAGTTAGCCCGCCTAAGAGCGAGATTCTTTGTATAAATTAATGTTTTAAATATAATTCTTTGTATAAATAAATGTTTTAAATTGTTACTATTATTTCACCCTTCTTCCTACTATACGAATGAATATTCACATTAAAATTATTTTACCACTCAAAGTCGTTGTCACGTAAAACTTTCGCCCGTATACCGACTTTACAGGCAACCAATTTTTTAAAAAACCCAACGTAGGCGAAGTCGCGGAAGAAACCTACTTTTTATTACTCTTTTAAAAGAAGATTGACAGCTGCGCAAGGGTTTTGAAAGCCGAATAAATACCTACCTAAACACTACAGGTGCTTATTATAGCTGTGATTGACCAATAAATTTGATTATTTCATCACATATGAGAGCACTTTTGAACAAGGGTGGAGTATATGAGTGCTATATTACATTTCGTGACACATAAAATAAAACTAGACAATTTGATGTTACGATTTTCGTGCATGTCTGTCATACAAATTGGCATTTAGCTATAATAAAATATGAATAAAACCGGCCAAGTTCGTGTCGGGTCACGTGCAGTTTTAGACATTATAACTATCTATATTTAAGTATATATTTACAAAAGTAAAGTATTATATGTAGTATATTACCAGTTATCTGGTATCCATAGTACAAGCTCTGCTTAGTTTGGGATCAGATGACCGTGTGTGTTAATGTCCCACTATATTATTATTTATTTTTATTATTATTAACAACTTCTCCGTGTCAAACACCAACTATATATTTTATTCATAATATAACGCTATAAGAGGGCCTTGCCTTAGAAAAATAAGGTCGCGGGTTCGAATCCTGGTCGCGCTCACACATTTTTGTATGAATTGTTTCATCTCCGCTGCTCAATATCGGTGAAGGAAAACATCGTGAGGAAACCGACATGTCTAAGAACTAATCATTCGAGGACATGTGACATCCACCAACCCGCACTTGACCAGCGTGTGTGGATTAAGGCCTATACTCTCTAAACTCGTAAGATAGTTGAGAGAGGACCCGTGCCCAGCAGTGGGACACTAATAAGGGTTAAAGTGAACGCAATGAAAGTAAACATACTCATTGACGGGCCGGTGGCGTGGTCGGTAAGATGCTTGCTTTTCACGCCGCAGGTCGTGGGTTCGATTCCCACCCGAGACAAACATTTGTGATGAACATTTGTGTTTGTGTCGAGTCTGGGTGTAAATATATATTTTATGTATATATGTACAAAAGCAAAGTATTATAAGTATAGTATATACCAGTTATCTGGTTTCCATAACACAAGCTCTGCTGAGCTTGGTACCAGATAACCGTGTGTGTTAATGTCCCATTTTATTAAAATATTAAAAAAAAATCTTGAATTCTTGGTGTGTTTTGTCATTGGTGAGGTACCAAAGTGCGTTTGTTAATGCAAAACATTTTAGACTGAAATCTTTGCAGAATGTCTCGCAGACATCAGCTTTCAGAGAAAAACAAAATCAACATACATGTGAAATGAGATTTGTGGGTTGTCTCTAATAGATGCTCAAAGCGTTTAACTGAGCAATGTCCATGTTTGACACTGATATGTTATTTACTTTTTGTTTTTTTATTTTGTTCTGTTTTAGTTATTTTATAAGATTTTATTTTTACATAGGTATTATGTTGGCATCATTGCGTTACCTTTCGTCAGCTGTCAGTCGTAAATGTTTACATGAACGAACGAATGATCACTGAGTACAGGCGAAGCGGCCATCTTAGAATACCGGACACTTGGTGTGGGACCGTTGCGTCGTCGGTAAGAGCGTATTAAACCACGTGCTAGGTGGACATTACGCTTTTAATGCGATCTGTAACTATCTGGTAGAATCTATGATATCGAGAGATCTGGGTGAAGGGATTATTGCTGTAGTTATTCTATTGGAATACTGCGTTATTACCTATCAATAATCCTGATTTTAGTCGAAAGCCTTTAAATGCGTTTTTTTTATTATTTGCTTGAGTCCTGTGCCCTAATTCACGTAATTTCTTGACGCACCGATCAAGTTGCGGTGCAGTTGCAGTTAAGTTTACGTCTTAGTGCAAAATGGTATTCTTGTAATTATTTAGCCGTCATATCTAGTCAATGCGCTTGCGTGACGCGAACTTGACGCGAGCGTATCTGACAGCGGTTGTCGAAATTACCAAAATACAAAAAGGGCTGTTTTGATCGATACTTAACTGCAACTGCACAGCAACTAAACTTATTTAATTACGTGAATTGCCTACTGGTTTCGTCGAATGAATGTATTTTTTTTTCTTTCTTTTTTTATTAAGGTTGGTCGTTTAAAACTTAATAAAGTAGTATAACACACTTTTTTGTCGAAGGTTAATAATACCATTTCATAACTAAGTCATCATCGAGTGGGTGACGCCCACGGCAGAGCCACAACACCCACGTTATTATAACTATATCGTTTCTACTATAATTATCCTACTTGATATCTATACCTACAATTTTACTCGAAAGGTCAAGTTAGTAATTTTCATTTAATTTGACACTAAATAAATTTGATTCATTATAGTATAAAACAATTTCAATAAATTAATCTGCTTTAACCGTAATAGTAGCAACTTGATTGGGCAGCGGTGGCGCAGTGGTATCATCCTCGCCTTTGAAATATAAGGTCGCGGGTTTGATTCCCGTTTGTACCCACACATCTTTGTGTGAAATGTTTCATCACCGCTGCTCAATATCGTTGAAGAAAACATATCGAGAAAAACGGCATGTTTAAAAAGTAATCATTTGAGGACATGTGACATTCACCAACTCGCACTTGGCCAGTTTGTGTGGATTAAGGCCTAATCTCTCTCACCTCGTAAAATAGTTGAGAGAAGACCCGTGCCAAGCAGTGGGACACGAAGTGTGGATGTTTGTTACTCTTTCATACAAAATCTTCTAGACGGATTTGGATGAAATTCGGTGCAGATATAGATTATAATCTGAAATAGCACATAGGCTACTTTTTATCCTAAAACCACGAGGGTGAAGATTGATTTGTTGATTCAGTAGTAAGCGTGATTGCATAGTAAGGTTCGACTATGTTCCTAGGTTTTAATCTCCAGTTTTAAATAAATTAATGTAGATGAAATACACTACTATTTTATTATTTAAACGAGTAAATCTTGTATAAGTTTCAATATTTATATGTATGTTTTGGATGTTGGATACAGCCCCAACGATTTTCATGAAATATATTGAGTTTCGGGGCATAGGATATAGTATTTCGTTGCAAGCGATTTCCACGAAATCTAGTGTTAACTAAAATGTGAAATTTGATATTTTTGATTAAACACAGTTTCCTAGTATAGCTTACAGACTCTTTAACTTATTATTAATTTAGCTTCATCAACATCATCAGCCTATTTTAGTCCACTGCTAGATATAGGTAAAGTCTTACCCAGTTTTTGCCGGCCGCCCTGCTGAGATCGTCACTCCACCTAGTCTGAGGACGTCCTACGCTTCGTTTGCTAATCTGTAGTCTCCACTCAAGCACTCGTTTACCCCGACGGTTGTCGGTTCTACGACAGATATGACCGGCCCACTGCCACTTCAGATTCCTAATTCGGTGAGCTATGTCGATTACCTTAATTCTGTGACGGATAATTTCATTGCGTATTCAATCCTTCAGAGATACTCCGAGCATAGCCCTTTATTAATTTAGCTTATGCCTGTGGCTTCGCAGGCTTTTGCACATTTTGTTCCATGTAGAGGCGGGCGGCACTGCCGATTCTTGCGGTGCGGCGCCGCAACGGGAGTATGTGTTTTGGCTCTAACACACTCCGCCATCTGAACCCAAACTAAGCAGAGCTTATACTATATAAACCAGATAACTGGTAATATACCACGTATAATACTTTTCTTTTGTAAATAAGTACATAAATATAGATAATAACACCCACACTCAAGACAAACAGATGTGTTCATCACACAAATGTCTGACTTGTGTGAAAATCAAACCCATGACCTGCGGCGTGAAAAATGCAAGTATCTTACCGACACGCCAACCGTCCCCTGTATGTATTTATATGTACTAACATAAGATGCAGACATCACAACCTATAACCTCAAGTAATACCACACCTAAAGTATATATAGTTAAACAGAACTTATACATTAACGCCAGCTGGCAGAGGACAGTTAAAATTCATATCTTATTAAGAAGCTAAGCGGCACTTAGAAACTTAGTCAGATAAGCCTAATTGTAGATAAGCAAGGGCTTAGTTAATGGATAATATATTTTTAATTATAGGTATAGCAAGCAGCGGTGGCGTATAGGTACGGGCCTCGTTTTAGATCGCGGGTTCGATTCATAGCCGTGCCCACACATCGATGTGTGAATGTGTGTGTTTTGTGCCTAATATCGGTGAAGGAAAACATCTTGAGGAAACCGGCATGTCTAAGGACTAATCATCTAAGGACATGTGATATCCGTGAATCCGCACTAGGCCAGCGTATGTGGACTAAGGCATAATCTCTCTCAACTCGTAAGGTAGTAGAGAAAAGACCCGAGACCAGCGGTGGGACACTAAAATGGGTTGATTTTATAGCGTTTTGGAATTTGATTGATTTTTATTATTTCTATAAGCGAACGAGAGCAACCCCCAATCAGAAGTAGGTCAGTGAATGGGGAATCTATCAACGTGTGAGAATGGTCTTTTATATCTAATATTTTTAAACGAGCAATTCTGGTATATATAATCTGAATTTCGAAAACGGCTCCAACGATTTTCATGAAAGTTAGCATACGGTGGGTTTCGCGTCGATTATTCGATCTAACTAGGTTTCAGTTTTTGAAAACGTAATTTTATTCCTGTTTTGAGGCAATGAAAAACTGCTTTAATATCATTAGAGTACGAAGGTGAATTTCGCCACAAACCATAATGTTTTGTTAGCTCAGGTGGGAGATAGGGTCATGAAACGGACGGCAGACAAACATTAGTGATGAACATTTGTGTTTGTGTCGAGTCTGGGTGTAAATATCTATTATTAGTATATATTTACAAAAGAAAAGCATTATATGTATAGTATATACCAGTTATCTGGTTTCCATAACACAAGCTCTGCTTAGCTTGGGACCAGATGACCGTGTGTGTTAATGTCTCAGAATATTTATTTAAAACAAAAACCAGATGATCCTGGCTAGAGTCACAATTAAATATTTTCTTTCTTTATTTTCATTTATTTTTATATAATGATTTTTCTAAGAAATACATTTACTGGAAGCCCTTTAATATAATTTCCATAAAAACCGAGCAAAGGTCGGTCAACCAGGTATTTAAATTAGTTATGCAAAATCGGTTAGTATACAATGATAACCACCTACTTAATATCCATCGTGTATCAGGTTACCAGATAATTTATTTATTCAAAATTCAAAAATTCAAAATTCAAATTTTTTTATTAGTATCAAACAAAATAGTTTTACATAGGCAGTGATTGGAGCACCCTTTTAAGCAATTAATGCTTGTAGTAGGGTACTCCGCTCTATCCAAGCTTGTAATCAAACTGTACGGTCAGCAGCATGTCAAGGTATCAGTGAGTTAGTAAGTTAAATAGAAGCGCTCAGAGATACGACTAGAAGGTATGACTTGACAGCCTTTGACCGTACGTAATAGTTAGCCGTCTTAAAGTGCTATTAAAGTGTAGATACATAAACAATTTTTTTTTTTTTAATTATATAACGTGTCTTAGCATGCATGCGTGCGTGTGTGTGTGTGTGTGTGTGTGTGTGTGTGTGTGTGTGTGTGTGTGTGTGTGTGTGTGCGCGCGCGCGCGTGTGTGTGCGTGTGTGTGCGTGTGTGTGCGTGTGCGCGTGTGTGCGTGCGTGCGTGTGTGTGTGTGTGTGTGTGTGTGTGTGTGTGTGTATGTGTGAGTTTATTTAATATTTTGTAAAAGTGCTTCAGTGTCTGAGTATGTAAGGGTCTTTAGCCATTTTGTTAACATTTTTTTGCATTCGTTTACAGGTTTTGAATATATACATAATAGTTTGTTAATTTTGTTGTATAATTGAGCAGATCGTTTATCATATTGTTGTGAGGCAAAAAGAGTCCTAGCTTGTGGAACAAAACAAAACAAAACGAAAAAAAGTGTCGCCAACCAATCAATCTTGGGGGCTGAATCACCTTCGTCCGTGGGTGTACAACTTTAATTGAATCCCCATACGTGGTCCTCGGATGGGGCAAATCAGGTGACAGTATCAACTGGTAGGCTTCGGTCGTGGTTAGTGACCACCCACCAGACAAAGCCGCTCCAAAGCGGCCTTATCGTGTTCCAGTGCGATGTCTGGTGACACCATGAAAAGAGGGTGGATCGGAATTGTTGTCTTTTAAGGTTTCTATCCAAGTACAAGACGGCTACCTTCTCATTGATAATTATTCGTAATCACGAGTCGTAATACTAGGCTGGCGCGTTCTATCGACTACATCATTGCTTAACATCAGGCAAGTTGTAGTCAAGCGCCAGCTTATAGCAGAATAATAAAAAAATCATTGAAAAGAGTTACCCCCGTATCCATAAACGTCTTTTAAGATCATTATAGCTAAAATAGGTTTATAATTCGTTTGTTTTTGTCTGTCATCTTGACATTTATACTAGTAAGAAAGAGACTAAGTAAATTTTGACTAAAGAATCTTATAACTTTTTTATGAATAAGGCCGTAAGTGTATTCAGTATGCCTATACCTACTATTACATACTATTTAACCTCTGCGTCTGTTAACAGTCAGTACCAGGTACGGATAATCACGGAATAGACATTTTGACCTTTCCATGCAGTTGTTCTTTCATTTTATTGTTCTTTCAGTTTACATTTTATTGCACAGATTTTTTATGGTGTTGCGAATTTTGTGGGTGTTTTTATATGTTAGGTGATCTGATTTTATTATTATTGAGTTATTTGCGTTTGACTATTTATTTTTAATGACATTGGTTTAATAAAATTGGAATTTGTACATCATATTTTGTAACTGTGAATGACTTATATGATGTACTACTTGTTTGCCAACCGCGGTGCCACTTACGTTACTTACATTTTCTATGATACCAAGTGATTCAAAAATAAGCTTAATCCTTTTTCTATGAATGGGCTATTTAACAGTTCAATAATTTTTCAAATCGGAGCAGTAGTCCTTGAGATAACAAAAACTCTTCAGCTTTATATTATTAGTAGGTAAATACGAATAAAATATTGTTATTTTCATTTGTAGCTACATGTCCTTCGGATTGCTACTTAGATTCAAATTCCACGGGTACGCACAAAGCGCTTTCATTGTGCGAACTGCCAAGTTGTGGAATTTTCTGCCGGCATCTATGTTTTCCGATACCTATAATCTGCCGGTCTTCAAATCACGAGTGAATCGGTATTTACTGAGTAAGCGTTCCATTGTAGACTGCATCATTGGTCCACATCAGGCAAGATGTGGTCAAGCGCAAGCCTAATTTAGGATAAATTCTCTGAGTATAATAGAAATATAAGCCGCCGCTTCAGCCACAAGTCAGAATTAAAAAAAAAAAATTCGTTTCACAATCGTTTTGCGAGGTGTTTTTGTGTCCGATGTTAAAATGTTTGTAAATCCGCGCGACATATGGATTATCCCTAGAATGGGTACTGACTTTTTAAAAGCAATAACAATGGGAAAAAGAAAAATATTATATAAATTTTCAATGGAAAGGTAAATACAAACAATCTTTGTATAAAAAATTAGTAAATCTTTAATTTAACTATTGCTTCAATTCTTCTACATCGTTACATATTCATTATAATATGGACATTGCTGAAAATCAGTGTTGTGGGTCACCTCTAGTAGGTACTCACAGCGTTTACTGAACAATGTCCATGTTTGACACTGATGGGTCACACTTACTCTTTGTTTTTATATTTTTTTTTCTATAAAGCTGTTTTTCATTTGTGTATTTTTTTAATGTGTTTTTTTATTCGATTCTATGTCCTGGCTTTGTCAAATAAATGTTTTTCTCAAACTTTGGCTGGCTTTGGAAGGCTGGGAAACGCATAGAAATAAAAATTAATTAAACTAGCCATCGTTTACACTAAAAGATCAAGAAAGAATGTAATGCTCTTGTTCTAACTCTTTGTTCGTGTTTCCTAAACCCACTTTTTTATTATTCGTATAGGTGCGTTTGGATATCACACACACTTCGTATCTTTTAGTATCCCACAGCTGGGCACGGGTCTTCTATAAAGACATTGTAGTTAAATTTATCTAGTTTTTAATCTAGAACACAATACCGTTTTAAAGTAACAATCCTCTAAGTTGTACTAAATGCACCATCTCTGTTCACAGTCGACGGTTATCAAACTATTCGATTCTGTTTCATAATTAACTCTGTAACATCACACAACGAGAAATGTACCTTAAATACACGGTATAAGGTATAAAACTGTCTGTTTTAGTATATTATTAATGAGCTAACTTAGTTGGAATATCTTTGTTACTGCTTGCTTAGTTCTTGAATCAGGTAGATGGTAATTGACTGAATATTTTGTCTTCACTTGTAGAAACAAATGAATTGTATTGAAAATTTAAAAACTTTTGGCAATTTGAAAATAAAAGGAGTTTTTTAGTGGACGAATTGCCAAACGTAGCGTAGGACGCTCTCAGAATAGATGGAGTGACGATCTTTGCAAGGTGGCTGGTAAGAGCTGGATGAGAGTAGCCGCGGATCGTACTCAGTGACATGAATTAGAAAAAACCTTTGACCAGATATGGACTAAAATAGCCTCATGATGATGATGATGATGATGATGATGATGATGATAATGATGATGATGATGATGGTCTTATTCATAAAAATCTTTATAAGCATCTGTAGTTAAAATGGATTTGGATTTGTTTTCTGTATCAAAATATCAAGATAACAGACAAAGATAGGAGCAGCGGTGACGCAGCGGTACGGGCCTCGCCATAGAAATTTAAGGTCGCGGGTTCGATCCCCAGTCGTGCCCACACATCTTTGTGTGAATTGTTTCATCTTAGTCAATATCGGTGTAGGAAAACTTCGAGAGGAACCCGGTATGTCTAAGAACTAGTCATTCGAGGAAATGTGACATGCACCAACCCTCACTTGGCCAGCGTGTGTGGATTAGGGCTTAAATTCTCTCAACTCGTAAGACAGTTGACAGAATACCTATGCCTAGCAGTGGGACACTAATTGGGCCGAAGTGAGACAAAAATCAACTAATTTTAAATGTATTTTAGTTATTATTTCACCGGCCTGAAATATATTCATTTATTATCTCTAAATTTAATGTAGCGTCACATACCTAACGCCACTAAAGAGATATGACGTCATAGCAATCTTGAATCGCACAAGCAAAGTTTCACCGACGATTAGCATATATACAACTGCCCGACAAGAACAGTTGCTTACGGTTCCGGTCAGAACCGGACCGCGCGAACGCGAAATACCTCCCGATCCCCTAAAACTAGAGTATCCGGCAACGTACTGAGCCGAGGTTCTTCCCCACATGGGGAGCCCTCATGGCAGTTGCCACAGTACTTGATCGGTTCGACCGTCCTCGGACGGCTCACCGAAAAAGTCCGGTGAACCAATAGAGGCCCTTACGGCTAATTGGGTTAGGTCATCAGCAAAAAAAAAATAACAGTTGGGGGGAGGGCCGCGGTCGCCGGGCAGCTCACCTCACCTGACTTGAAAATCTTCCCTTTTCACTGGAGGGTCACAGCTCCTGATCCTCCGGTCCCCACATTAAAATTACAAATCTTAAAACCATCTATATCACATCAACTTTAGAATAAAACAAACCATCCCTTTAGGCGTGAAGTGCCAACAAACTTGTACAGTAAAATTTTACAACACACCTCTTTTTTGACGGCAGTTAAAAGTTATTGAATTTCGAAATCCTTTGGTAAACCTTTTTTCATCTTATTTTGAAAGTTGTAACTTTTCAAGAAACAAATGAACATAATAAATCCGATCAAAAACTTATGCATAACAATTTATTCTTGAAAACAAAATTGCTTTAGGTTACTTAGAAATAAATGCAAAACTTATTTTTGACACACATAGTTTATCAACTCGCCACGCTTACGTTTAGGTGCCAATACGTAACAGAGATAATAATAATACATTGTTTAATATATAAAAGATCACAATTAAAAAATAAATAAAATATCTTACAATTTAAAAGACTAAAGTTGTAAATGAACCTGAACTTGGTTGGACTTGTATTTTAGGCTAACTTGCCAGCTTACGTTTAGGTGCCAATACGTAACAGAGGGCAAGCATTATTGTTCATCGGGCACAATAATGATATAATAAATTATTTATTAAATAAAAGATCACAATTTACAAATAAATAAAACGTCTTACAAATTAAACGACTAAAGTTGTAAATGAACCTGAACTAGGTTGGACCTGTGTCCAACAACAACCTTTTTAACCTAAAACACAGGTTGGACCTGTGTTTCAGGTTAAAAAGTGCTTAAATAAATAATTATTCTGGGATATTAACACACACGGTCATCTGGTCCCAAGCTAAGTAGAGCTTGTGTTATGGGAACCAGATAACTGGTATATACTATACCTATAATACTTTTCTTTTGTAAATGTATACATATATTTACACCCAGACTCGATACAAACAGACATATTCATCACACAAATGTTTGTCTCGAGTGGCAATCGAACCCACGTCCAGCGGCGTGAAAAGCAAGTATCTTAGTAGTCGAGTTTGAATTGCATACTACACCGCCACTACCTATCTACAATGCCAAACTAGTTGTAGCTAGCTACAACTACGATTTTCCAAGGTAAATAAGTAAAGTCTTTTTGCTCGACCCGAGAATCGTACCCGCGATCTCGTGGTTACTAAACGCTCAATTTTATTGATACTTTTTCCTAATCATAAATTATCAAATTGCCGGAAAATTCTCGGTAAACTGAATCGTCATTTGGTACGGAAAAGAAGAAATTTCACTTTGATTAACAAAATATAACCTTTGATCCTTGAAAATTTGTTTCAGACAAATTTAATTTGATGAATTGCTACGTTCAATTTTATTAAAGTTTTATTGATTGAAAATTGAACAAAATCCTCTTCAGGTGATTTAAAAAAAATACTAAGTTTGCAATCTGTTTCAAACCCTCCTAAAGCTTATTTACTACAACCCTTTTTAGTGTCCCACCGCTAAGGGGTCACGGGTCTTCTCTCAACTATCTTACGAGTTGAGAGGTTTAGGTCTTACTCCGCACACGCTGGCCAAGTGCGGGTTAGTGGATGTCACACGTCCTCGAATGATTAATTCTTAAACATTCCGGTTTTCTCACGATATTTTCTTCACTGATATTGAACAGTGGTGATAAAACAATTTATCTTAAAGATGTATTGTAATGCAAAAGTTAGTCTGTTTTTCTGTTTGTGCGTCTTCTGGCTTCTCACGCTTAAACCGCTAAACCTAGCTATCCGGCCCACTTGAGCACATAGTCTTCCTCATATGGACTATTTAGAAGTGCAAGTATTTTTCAAACCGGGCCAGTATTCCCTGAGATTAGCGCGTTCAACCATGAAAAATTCTTCAGTTTTATAGTATTAGTAGGTGTAGATTTGGTAGCGTAGCGTAGGACGCCCTTAGACTAGGTGGAGAGACGATCTCAGCAGGGCCGGCAGGAACTGGATGAGAAAAGACGCGGATCGTGCTCAGTTGTGTACTTTAGGAGAGGCCTAAGATAGGCTGATGCTAACGATGATGATAGATTTGGATTGATTTGATGGTAAAATCCAGGAGGCTTTGTACTCAAGATGAAGGCTTAAAAATATTTTAGCGCGATAAACTACTCATCATTCCCCTTGCCTTTTTTCCCATTTCTACTGGGGTCGGCTCCCAATCTAACCTGATGCGGCTAGCTACAAGAATTATACGAGCGACTGCCATCAGACCGCGGAACCCATAGGGAACCAGTAGCCGAGATAGTTAGACCAGGTGTCAGATTATATTGGCTTCTGACTACATGTAACGATTGTCATAGATGTGTTAAATGACAACCGCGATAGCGCGATAAACTACAAATTAATTTTAATATGGTTAAATTTCTTAGATCCTAAGTGTAAATCACAAAAATAATGCAGAACCATATATTTATATATATATAATTTATTTATTTTGTTACAGACTCTCAAATGACAACGAAAAAGTTTTCCGAAGAACCAGAATTCGAGCGACCAATTGGAAATCATACATTCTTCTTAGGCAGGGAAGCTGTGCTGGGCTGTGCTGTCACTAATCTTGGAAAACATAAAGTAAGTAATGATCTCCGGTCTTCTGCATTTCTAAATTAGTTCTATGTTGTCTCCAACTTTGATAAAAGCGAAGTGGATAATCTAACTCCGACTCCTTTTATCTTTCTGATTAAATTCCTGCGGAAACCAAAAACAGTCCAGGTGTTCCAAGACTTGGTCGGGTTTGATTCTACATCAAAATAAAACCAAGTCTTGTCAACCTAAACCATCTTGGATTGATTGGTTTTGGACCCATAGCAAATAAAACCCTACTGCCACCATACGGCTCTTCATTGACTGACTGGGCAGTCTCCACGAACGAGACAATCACTCCAGGGAGTGTATGGAAATACGTAACATGAGGTAACATATCCGCGATAATCTTGCTCGTGGAGACGGCTTTAAAGAGTCACTCAGTTTTAAAACCTTACCAAGTCTTGGAACACTTAATATTTATACTAACGGCTGGTGTCTGTGTTATAAAGTAACGCTTGTAACTCTACGAGTAATGCCTGGCAGTTGCAGCAGCAGCTGGTTATTCAGCTATAGGTACCTACTCACAACGGCCGCTCTCTTTTCTAATAGGTGTATCTACTTAGAAAAACCTTAGTTTTCGAAGTTGGGCATTGCGTTCTCAAATTAAATTAAACCGGGAAATCATAATAATAATAATAATATAGTGGAACATTAACACACACGGTCATCTGATCCCAAACTTAGCAGAGCTTCTACTATGGAAACCAGATAACTGGTAATATATACTACATATAATACTTTTCTTTTGTAAATATATACTTTTGTATAGATAATTACACCCAGACACAAGAAAAACAGACATATTTAAACAAATGTTTGTCTCGGGTGGGAATCGAAGCCACGACCTGCGGCGTGAAAAGCAAGTATCCTACCGACCACGCCACCAGCCCGTCACTGCCTATTACTCATTTGACCAATACATAACCGGCAAAATGCGGGTGTTATACACCTCTGCCTTTCTTTTTGTAATTACAAGTGAAAGTATGCCTTAAGAGTAAGTTAGTTACTATAGTAACTATGTAGTTACTTTATTAAGTAGAGCTGAAACTTTAGTACATATTGATGTTAAATTCCATAGGATCTTAGTTTGACCACTACTGAGAAGCTTATTGCTCATATATCAAGTTAAGTGTCGAAGTTCCAGATGTTCGTACACTTACAAAGGCTTGAGTACAGAGTACTAGAGGTGTTATGTAAGATTTTAGTTATTTAGGTAACTTGCAGTCACTGAGGTAATTGTAATGTTGGAGTGTTACTTATTAATTTGTGAACTTGTACTTTTTGCGCGTAACTTTTAGAGCAAGAGTTGGTGAACGCCAGACCTACACCTACCATTATTTGGATCTTCCTTTACAATATTATTCGAAAACGAGATCATTTAATTTTAAACACCTTATAATTCATAATTGTATAAGTACTTTTAAGGTGTTTGGCAAGAGGCTGCCATGATGTTATGTGTCTAGCAATGATTGATAAGATTTTAAGACATTTTAGTTTTTTGGTGTAACTTGCAGTCCCCGAGGCTATTGTAACGTTTAAGTGCTACTAGCTAAAATGTGAGTTTTGCATTTTTACATGCTATAAATATCTTGCATGTGCGAGTATATTAGTTTGGATGGAATCTTGGCACACAATTTTAAAGAAATATCTTTAACTAATTGAGCAGAAATTTTATTGCACTGATACAAATAGGCACCTGTCAAATGAAAAATGATGCGATGTCTAATGTAAGAAAGAGCCGAAATTTCTGTTAACTACAGAGTCTTTTTAAAGCCTGTAAAATGTTTAAAGTTTCCGTAAAATGCCGGTTCAGCAAAGGAGATTGTTTTGCTGTAGTGATTACACAAATACACACCATCATTTGATGTTGGCTTACGGAGTTTTTTAGTGTAATTGTATGGTAGAATTACAGTCATATCATTGAAATATAATGACCTACAGATCGATATCACACAATTAGGTATACGATGCTTTTCGTGTCGAACTTTGGTCGTTAGTAAGGATCAATTTTAACGGTAATTACTATAGGATAATTTGATTTTAGCGGTCGGCCCACGATAGATGTGTAACTAATAATTTATTAATAACTCGATTTTTAGTAAGATTTTAGGGATGAAATTATTTTAAATAAGGTTATAAGCACTTTTTAAATCTGAAAAAGGCTTGAACTTGACTACAACTTGCCTGATGATAAAAGAGCAATAGTGTAGTTTACGATGAGACGCACCTACCCAATAATAATATACCGACTCACTCGATATCGACTCACGTGATTACGAATGATTTTTGGTGAGAAGGTGGCAGTGGAATATGGCTCCGTATGGTTAGAAACCATAAAGGAACAACTATTCCGACCCACGCTCCTAAATGGTGTCACCAGACATCTCAATGGAACACGGCAAGGCCGCTTTGCTGTGCTGCTTTGTTTGTTGAGTGTTCACTGAAATGAAATGAAAATGAAATGAAAATATGCTTTATTTTTTTTGAGACGAGAGAAAAATAGGAAAACACTGCCAAAAAAACTCAGTAGGCTTTTTTCTTTTTACATAAAACACAAAACTTGCTGATAATGTGGGTTTCTATTAATAAAAGAATTCTCATAATCGGTTGAGTAGATTCAGAGATTACTCCCACACATATTTAAGCTGATTTCGCCCGTGTATATATGTGTTTCCTATTTAGAAATTGTCCTGTATATTTTTTTGTTACAATAGAGATTTGATTTGGAATAAAACTTGAACGAAATAAATAAATATTCTGGGACATTAACACACACGGTCATCTGGTCCCAAGCTAAGCAGAGCTTGTGTTATGGCAACCAGATAACTGGTATATATTATACATGAAGGCTTTCGAAGGTTTTTTTTTAGACTAAAAATATCAAGATTAGGAGACAACTTTAAGTAGGCGTGAATAATCGGGTAAGAAGGCGGTATTTCAATAAAATAACTACAGCAAATATCACTTCACCCCAATCTCTCGATAGCACAATCATTAATTCTACCAGTTAATTACAGATCGTTAAGATGACATTGGATTAAATCGTAACGTTCACCGAGCACGTTATTGCATCTGCACTACCGGACGCCACAACGGTTCAACGCGCAGTGTCAGCCATTCTAAGATGGCCGCTTCACCCGCGCTCGGTGTTCATTTGTTCGCTCATAATGACATTCTCGAGTGACAGGTTACTTCAAAGACGGACGCGATGACAGTATAAAATGACAGCCGATGCATTGAGAAGCAGATGTGCCAACACGGCCAACCCTGACGAATCGCACGACCTCGTGCGCATAG
Organism: Meganola albula; assembly: GCA_936450015.1. Lineage (NCBI taxonomy): Eukaryota > Metazoa > Arthropoda > Insecta > Lepidoptera > Nolidae > Meganola > Meganola albula. Next base: position 3,074,640 of record OW388157.1, on the reverse strand, counting down.
TATCAGTCTGCTCGATGACATGTCATTCTTTTCTACCTGTTCTAATGAAAAAGTAAAGATAGACATTAACATACGCTCGGTCCTTCCTGACCGAACTCAAATTCATCGCTATTGATTAATAATATGGACCGGGCATGCTAGTCTCCTTCATACGGTTACTCAACAGTGGCCCGGGCTTACCAGGCCCCTTTAACCACTTACCAAAGTATGGCCCGGGCATACGAGGCCCCTTCAATAAACTACCTTAACATGGCCCGGGCATACGACGCCCCTTCAACCAATTACCAAAACGTGGCCCGGGCGTACGACGCCCCGTCAACCACTTACCAAAATACGGCCCGGGCATACGAGGCCCTTTCAACCAATTACCTCAACATGGCCTGGGCATACGAGGCCCATTCAACCAATTACCATAACGTGGCCCGGGCGTACGAGGCCCCTTCAACCACCTACCAAAGTATGGCCCGGGCATACGAGGCCCTTTCAACCAACTACCGAAGCATGACCCGGGCATACGAGGCCCTTTCAACCAACTACTGAAGCATGGCCCGGGCATACGAGGCCCTTTCAACCAATTACCAAAGCGTGGCCCGGGCGTACGAGGCCCTTCAACCACTAACCAAAATATGGCCCGGGCATACGAGGCCCTTTCAACCAACTACCGAAGCATGGCCCGGGCATACGAGGCCCTTTCAACCAGCTTTACATTAACAACCGTCAAAGCGTGGCTTAGGCGTACTAGGCCTCTTACAACCACCTTACCATATAACACTTAAACACACATGGATCACTATTTCTTCGATTGAATATACCGTCTCCTGTTGGTTTACCCTTCCCATCCCACTTCTGATGAAGGCTTTTCGAAGGTTTTTTTTTAGACTAAAAATATCAAGATTAGGAGACAACTTTAAGTAGGCGTGAATAATCGGGTAAGAAGGCGGTATTTCAATAAAATAACTACGTCAAATATCACTTCACCCCAATCTCTCGATAGCACAATCATTAATTCTACCAGTTAATTACAGATCGTTAAGATGACATTGGATTAAAGCGTAACGTTCACCGAGCACGTTATTGCATCTGCACTACCGGACGCCACAACGGTTCAACACGCAATGTCAGCCATTCTAAGATGGCCGCTTCACCCGCGCTCGGTGTTCATTCGTTCGCTCATAATGACATTCTCGAGTGACAGGTTACTTCAAAGACGGACGCGATGACAGTATAAAATGACAGCCGATGCATTGAGAAGCAGATGTGCCAACATACATATAATACTTTTCTTTTGTAAACATATACTTATAATAGATATTTACACCCAGACTCAACACAAACACAAATGTTCATCACTAATGTTTGTCTCGGGTTGGAATCGAACCCACGACCTGAGGCGTGAAAAGCAAGTATCTTACCGACCACGCCACCGGCCCGTCTAAGTATTTGTATAAGTAAACAGATTAATCTTGATACTATTAGAAGTCATGATTAACAGCTACCAAATGTCCTGCAGTGTACGGGGGCACGGTTACCACATTATTACCTTTTCTAAAAAAATATATTTTTACTTAAGCCTGTTTCGATCTTATAGTACTATAACAGGTCTGCTAAATTAATTATATAATAATAATAAACTAGCTATAATAATGATAGACTGGCATTTAAATGTATAATTTTCTACGGCCACTCGTAGATAAAAAAAATACGTGATTCTTGCCTCTTAGCATGTACACGTGCAAAGGTATTTCACAGCTACAAAAGTTCTTAACAAAAGTATCTTATTCCTAAAACCAGTAAATTACAAGTAGAAAATCTTTGATATTGTGCAAATTAGAGGTACAAAACACGATTTTTCCTTCAACAGTTGCTACTGAAAATAACAATGGCCGAAATAGTGCTGCACCATGCGCCTTGAATTTTAATACCGGTACGAATGAAAGCCGACAGTTCTTTGTTTCTTTTTCACCGGTTTTCTTGCGATTACAGCCTTTGTAGTTGTTATCCTATTGTTTGGAATGAGATCTAATTTCTTTTGGTTGGAAAGATTAGATACGACGTTTCTCTATGTTGACTGAAATAATTACTCTCCCTAATATTGATTTCTATTTCACAAAAAAATTATATAACATTGCACTCATATCTGTGTTACCCAAAGGTATAGGAGATGAGCATCATACACCAGCCAGCTATGTTTTGAGGTCCTGCACAATTAACGTCTCTATGGTGCTGAAACGTGGACACTCACAATGCGGCTGGTCCATCAATTTAAAGTCGCTCAGCGTGCTATGGAGTGCGCTATGCTTGACGTTACTTTAAAGGAATAATATCCGTAATGAGGTTATCGGACAAAGAATTAAAGTGGTTAACATAGCTCAAACTATAAGCAAGCTGAAGTGGCAGTAGGCTGGCCATAAGTGTCGACGAACCGATAACCGCTGGTGTAAGTGCATTCTTGATTAGAGACGTCTTGGCAAATGTAGTGTGGGATGCTCTTCAACTAGCCGGCAGTCGTTATATGTGACAAGCCGATGACACGGTAAAATATCGCTTATTTAAAGACGCCAGCAATATAAAAATGATGATGATGAACAATTCCCTAAAGTGTACTAATGCTGGATAAAGATATTAAACTCTTTCAACTCTCAAGATCTTTGAGAAAATATTAGGCCATAATAATAGCACGCTGGCCAAGTGCAGCAGTTGATTAATTCTAAAACATGCGTTTTAGTAATCATATCATAATACAGTGAAACTTGGTTAAGTGGGACCTGGATAAGTGAGAGTAACCCTCTATACCTCTGATTTGTTTTTTCGATTTATCATCATAGTTACCTCTAAAACTAAGACAGCGAGTAAATTTTATATGCATAAACCTCTCTAACTGAGATAACATTGTTTTGTTTGTTTATTCATTCTTATTCTACCCACAAATTCCACACTTATGTACGTAAGTAATTTTGAGCCTCAATGACTCAGTTTTACCTCTATAAATGAGACAGATATTTATTTATACCTGGATATCTACACACTGGGTAAGTGGAATATCTCTAATAAGTGAAACGACATTTCAGGTCCCTTGAAGTCTCACTTAATCAGGTTTCACTGTATTATGATTATGATATAATTACTTAAACGCATGTATGCATAAAAACCATATTATTCTGACAAATAATCATTTATTTGTCAGAATATGGTTTTACATTAGATTGTGGTCTTAAGTTTAAAATAGGTCTCAGCATATTCTACTGTACGCGGTGTGCAAATATGAGTAGGTCATTAGTGTCCCTGATATGATCTATACAATTTTACATTTATAATACACGTCTATAGTGCACAAAATAAAAAGATAAGCAAGCCTTAACCTACAGTGTTGTCCCCTACCTACTACACTACGGTTAATTATATGTTCTGCAGCAATAATTCTTCAATTTAGCCAGTTTTAAAACTAATGGGTAAAGTAAGTACAATATTAAAAAGACATTTACAACACGTCGGCATCTTAAGACGCAATTTTTGCTGCCCAAATCAATGCTGAGCACAACCAGTTACTGTCAACCTTCGGAACGATTTGACAGCAGAAAAAGACATCAGAATGAGATAAAGGATAACTCAAAGGGTTTGGCCCAAGTCTTTGGTCCCTGATTTGTGACAGATTACGACTTGAAAAAGGTTTCGGAATGTCGCTGGTAAAAGTTGTATAATTTTGTTAAAAAGATTTGCACAAAATCTTTTTGACACAATTATACATCTTTTAGTTTCCATCACATATGTATTTATGTACCTAAGTGTTGTTGAGTATGAATTAACAAAAAATTACATATTATTAGAGTCGTTATGTTTACAAACTAAACTTTTGATTTGATTTGATTGATTTGTTGTTCAGTTTTCAAAAAGACTTTAGTTAAGACTTTACGTACTACAAGAAAATTGTCGTATCAAAAAATTGTTGAGGTTACATACTTCAATTTAATGACACCCTACAATGAACAGCGGTGGCGCAGCGGTACAGGCCTTGCCTTAGAAATATAAGGTCGCTGTGTGAATTGTTACATCATTGCTACTCAATGTCGATGCAGGAAAACATTGTGAGTTAACCGGTATGTCTATGTATAATCATTTGAGGACATGTGATATCCACAAACCCGTACTTGGCTGGCCAGTGTGGATTAAGGCCTAAACTTTCTCAACTTGTAAGACATGACATAAGAAGACCCGTGCTCAGCAACAGGACACTAGAAAGGGCTGAAGTGATAAAACAATGAAATAATTCTCACCAAGATGTGTGAGCATGACCTAGCATCGAACCTAGGACCTATTTTTAGTTACCGCTCCTCTCAGTCTTTATAATATGATTCGAAATTTAATATAAATAAAAGTAGGTAACTAATACTATTAAATAATAAAATGAAAAGAGTAGGTATCCATATTTTCTAGGTTGCTGTCAAAAGCGAAATAAACATGTCTTGAGGCATCGTAATATGTTATTTCCATTATATTGCCGGCGCGCCCATGTTTGTCATTTGTTTAGTTGCATGTTTATATTTTAGAGTGACATTTCTACCTTCGTTTTGTTTTGTTATTTTCTTTCTTTATTATATGGAACTGAAAGTGTATTACGTTATAGAAATTAGAAAATAAGGGCCAAGGGTTTGTTATGTATGGCTGATCATATGACTACAAAGTTGAATTAAATCTTTTTATTAGGGGACATTTTTGAAGAACAAAAATTAACATTTGAAAGTCCAAATATATAAAAAAACATGTGAATTGACAACCTACCTCTCTTTTCAAAGTCGGTAAATAACTGGCTCACAGGATCACCAAAATTAAATGATGACATTTTTTTAAATTTTCAAAACTGGTTCGTAGGTAGTTAAGCAGCTGATAGTGGGCACCGTGCCTCGAGCCGTCGGTCCTGTACCCTATCTCTGATGTTTCATATCAGTCTACCCTTCCTACCACGATACTGATGCAATATAATAATACAAGCTTACTTTTATTTATTTATTTATTTATCATTAACAATTTACATTGTGTTTGATGTCCAACATACAAAATTAAATTAAAATAAAATAAAATTACGAACACGGTTTCACCCGCGTGGTTCTTATTGGAAGCATATAAGCATCAAGTATGAATAAAAAGTAGCCTATATTATGTAAACCGAGACCATAATCTATTACTGTGCTATATTTCATACAATTCCCTGCAGCAGTTTTTGCATGAAAGAGTAACAAACACCCATTCCACATTATTACAAACTTTCGGGTTTATAATATGAGTAGGATCTGCTTCGTACTTGGCTTATCAGCTAATGACTGGCTGCCATAGCCAAAATAAGATTTCTTGTATCTAGTAATTAAATTACTAATGCTGTACTTCTTCTTTCACAGGTAGGATGGCTAAGAGCTGAAGACCAGACAGTCCTTACAATGCACGACCGAGCAGTCTTAAGTTCCCGGTACTCAGTCCACTTGGACGCGCCCAGGACATGGCAGTTGAGGATCAGGCCTCTTCGAGCTGAGGACCGTGGCTGCTATATGTGTCAGATCAATACACAGCCCAGTATGAAGTGGCAGATTGGCTGTATCGACGTTTATGGTAAGCATCTAAATATTTTTCTAGTCATCATCATCAGCTTGGGGAATTCTATGGCTTATTCTATTCTCTTCTTTAGAACGATCGGCGATCGGTTGCCGACTGTTAGCATCCATCGGCATCCCGCAATTTTGACACTATCATCAGTTCACCTTGTATCGGGCTGGACTGCTGCGGTGCCTATTCCGAGGTCTCCACTCGAGAACCTTAATACCCCAGTTATCTTATAGCGGTGTGTTAGCCTTTATAGCGGTTATCGTTCCCCGGCCTTAGGGAATCCTAGATGAGAAGACATCGCGTAGTTTCCCGAATGTTTGCATATCCAAGTTAGATTCTTCAAGCGATCTAATTGAATGGTTTTTCCTAGTTTTACATACTGGTCAAAACTTCTTGTAGCAATTAAACGGAATTAGGTATTTAATTGAAAAAATCTCCCTAAGATGGTGAAACGGGGACAACGGGTGTGAAGCCGTGGGCGGAAGGTAGTCCTAATATAATATAAAATAATGTACTAATACCCATAATGCTTTTTTTGGCCTTGAAAATCAATCAGTGAGCATAAAAATTATAACCTGGCTGGTAAATTATAGCTTTCTGTGCCTGTCGATTGATTTTTCATTAACCCGCGGAGGGACACACAGAAAGACGATTAATGACTTTCAAAGGTTTTAATTTAACTCCGAATCATAAAAAGTCGTATTCGTCTTTCCTAACAAATAAGGATGTGGATTTCTTTAAGACCAGGCAGAACAGATGCTTACCGACCGGACAAGCAATATCTGCTTGTATTAGCCGAGTGTACACATTGATGGTAGTTGTAATTATCACCCACTTTAGGTCCCATAAGTGAAATGCGGCGAACCTATTGCCGTTCATCGGGCTCAATCCTAAACTTCGATCTGCTTCTAATTCTCTAAATATTTTAGAAGTCTTTTTGCTCGACCGAGCACAAGACCTCGCGATTATTAAGCAAATACACCTATCACAAGACCACAAAGGAACTTACTAACCAGTGCAAATTGAAATTTCATTCAGATAGTCTTGTCTTAGATTTACGCGAATATCACACATTGAAATAAAACGACTTTTTAACGGATTTTAGCTTTTTGACAGGCCGGTAGCGTGGTCGGTAAGATACTTGCTTTTCACGCCGCAGATCGTGGGTTTGATTCCCACCTGAGACAAACAATTGTGTGATGAACATGTCTGTTTGTATCGAGTCTGTGTGTAAATATCTATTTTATGTATTATATATATACATACAAAAGAAAAGTATTATATGTATAGTATATACCAGTTATCTGGTTTCTGTAACACAAGCTCTGCTTAGCTTGGGACCAGATGAGCGTGTGTGTTAATGTCCCATAACATATATTATTTATTTATGTTAGATACAGACGTTTCAAAGTCTTTTCAGACTTCATGTTCACGGGTGAACTGAACACCACTAGTCGACCCGTGAACATGAAGTCTAAAAAGACTTTGAAACGTTGGGATCTAAAATAAACCGTGATAAGAAGTAGTTTTATTTCAATAAGATTTCATTCGTTGAGAAAACCATTAACTGAACGAATTGGAAAGTAAATTAATGGCCAAATTATCAACTAGTCTGTGAGTTCCTTATCTTATGCTTCACTAATCAACAATTAGAACAAGGTTAACAACTTTACCGTCTACAGAGTGACAGATAGGCTGATTATCCAGTTCAACCCGTATAGGATCGTGACTAAGCCCACTTAATACCACTTTCTATAGATTAGGAACGTCTTTAAGATGTAGGTCACTCAGCTTAAGTGATAGGTGGGGCTTCTTAAAAAGAAAAGGTCCTACTATAAAACTTTGTCTTTCATTCGTACGGCCGATACTTTGAATAATATGTAGAGTAAAGCTTACTGAAAAAACCTGAATATTTTAACTACCTTTTTATTCTTAAATAAAAAGCGCTGGCTGAGTGCGGGTTGGTGGATGTTACATGTCCTCGAATGATTAGTACTTAGACATGACTATTTTTTTCACTCACGCTCTCCAAAAGGTGTCACCAGATATCACACCAGCATACGGCGAGGGCGTTTGATGGTGAGGCTCTGTCTGTTGTGTACACCACTGAACAAATCGAAGCCTATCGCCAGTTTATTGTTACCTGTTTTGCACCAACCGAGAACTAGACGGGAGATTTAGATTAAAAGTGCACATTGTATTAATTAGTTTTATTTCTTTGTTTTTTGTTAAGGCGTACTCTCTAAATTAGATTATATTAAAAGGTAATTGTTTGACAAATCGTCCGTAAAAGTAATTAACGTTCGAAAGTAGCTACCAAAGTAGGGTTTCGTTCAGTTTTGAAGGAGATATTTTGTAAGACTTCTTAGTTGTGTAATTTGAGTACCTAGTTCCTTATTGGGTTTGTAAAGTGTTTAGTGAGCTAAGATTAACGATTTTATTCATAAAATCTTATAAGACTTCGTCTCTTTGCTACTAGTATAAATTTTAAGATGACAGACAAAGACAAACGAATTATAAACCTATAAAACCAGACTAACCCTCAACCAGAAGCAGGTTTGGTGAACGGAGAAACTATAGGTAAAGTATCAAGATGATCTATAATAATATAATATTAACATAATTATGCAAATCGGTAAGTAGTTATACTGTTAAGCCATCATTTAAACAGTAACGCCCAGATTACCCTACCTACCCCAGTATTAAACTAACAAGGCGTCATAGGGGATTCAATATGTAAAAATAAGATAAAAGGTGGACTATCCGCGCACACGACCGCTCTACTTGGCGTCTCGTAAGTTATTCTACTGATTTGCCAGCGAACGTCTAACTCGCACGGGGTCCAACGATACATTAAATCAAACACTTAGGTAACAGTTATCACAGACAAAAGACCATCTTAACTCTATGCTTTAACTACTCTTCATTCACTCCAACGGCTCTGCGGTGTCACTGTAATACCTGACAGCCGACGTTGATCCGGTTCAAACTCTTTATAACCGATAACAAAGCTATTTTAGCTGTAATGAGCTTATAAGTCGTTACGAATACGTGGTTAAGATTTTTAGTTAATTTGGGGTACCTACCAGTGGCGAAGAGTCCATACAAGCCGATTCCCATCGGCTTCCCTTTAGGAAATGGTCAATTTCACAATGTAACGCCTAAAAGTTTTAAAAACAACAAAAATAAGTATAGCATCAAGTGTAAGAACAATAGGTGACGGTAATGAAGAGATATTATTTTCTTAAGTGAGAACTTTTTTGTTCTGGCTTTCCTTTTACAGACTTTCATCCTTCGCCACCCGTACCTATATGCGGTGTTGCGGTGGCGCGCGGTGTTTAGCTTTGAAATGTATGTCTCAGATTCGATCTAGACTCGGACCCACATCGCTGCGCTGCTCAATAGGCGTGTGCTTGAACACATCTTGTGATGTAATTTACGACGGAGTGCGCCAACCCAATAAATACGGATTCACTCGTGCATCTTTAATTTTAGCAATAATATAGTGGGACATTAACACACACGGTCATCTGATCCCAAACTAAGCAGAGCTTGTACTATGGAAACCAGATAACTGGTAATATACTACATATAATACTTTTCTTTTGTAAATATATACTTAAACTAGCTGCGCCAGCGAACTTCGTACCGCGTATTTAATTTATTTTAATATTAAAAAAAATTCACTTAGGGGTATGAAAAATAGATAGTAGCCGATTCTCAGACCTACTGAATATGCATAAAAAATTTCATAAGAATCGGTCGAGCCGTTTCGGAGGAGTTCGATTACGCACACCGTGACACGAGAATTTTATATATTAGATATAGATAATTACACCCAGACGCAAGACAAACAGACATATTTAAACAAATGTTTGTCTCGGGTGGGAATCGAACCCACGACCTGCGGTGTGAAAAGCAAGTATCTTACCGACCACGCCACCGGCCCGTCAATGTATTACTATCTAAATAAAAGGCATGTATTATTATTATTTTTTAATTTTACTTTCAAGATTTCTGAGAGAAGTCATTGTAGATAGTGATTGGAATACCGTCTTCTTATCCGATAATCCACGCCTACTCGGAGATTTCTGATAATCCTAATCATTATTTCCCATTTTTCCCCTAATCATAATTTCCATTAATTTATAAAGGCAATATCCTATTTATATTGGGGTCGGCTCCCAGTTTAACCTCACGCGGCTAGCTAACAGAATTATACGAGCGACTGCTATCGGAATTCGAAACCTATATGGAACTAGTAGCCGGATGAATGACTACATGTAACGATTGTCATAGATGTTGAGGATGGACCACCCCACCGTCCTACTAGCAGGCCCCAGATGTGTCCCGGGCCACTGCGAGCCCCCCATCCGGAGCAAATCAGTACGTGTCTACCCTCATAAACGAAATTAATTTAATACTAAACAAAATGTAACAAAAAATTTTTAAAATATGTATAAATTTATATATATGTGTCAAATGACAACCGGGACCGACGGCTTGACGTGCTCTCCGAGGCACGGAGTGTTGTCCCTGTTTTTGAATTTTTGTTATTAAAAAAGATTGTCTGGGGCGGGAATCGAACCGATAATTCTATAATATATCTGACTAGCCTTTCGCCCGCGCCTTCGCCCGCGTGTATGTCGGTTATCGCGCCAAAACATTACCTTCTTTTTGCGCAGTCGGATAAAAACTATCCTATGTCCTTTCTCGGGTCTCAAACTACCTCCATACCCAATTTCATCCAAATCGGTTTAGTAGTTTTTGCGTGAAAGCGTAACAAACAAACTTACATTCGCATTTATAATATTAGTATAGATATAGATAATCCTAACCTAACCAAGTCTAAAATCTTCGTAATTTTTAAGTTATCGACTGGCCTGGTGGCGTAGTGGTTAGTGACCCTGACTGCTAAGCTAAAGGTCGTGGCTTCAATTCCTACCCAGAACAAATTTTTGTGTGATGTGCACGATTGTTGTGTAATAAAAAAATATTTAAGTATTATATCCGTTCCTATTACAAGCAAATACATTTTCTTAATTTTTGACTGGATGACGCATCACACACAGTAGAAATATTATAGTTATTATTAAGTAAATACACGAGCAAGTTAGTTCAAATTGAATAAATAATAATCTGTTGCTATGGCTTTACTAGGTCAGTACTGTCACATTACTGTCATAATAGTACCGGAAATAAGAGTCTGAGTACGGCGAGCAACTATCGATTTATAACCTTACGTGCCCCAGAAAAGGGAATGAAAATAAACTTGAAGTAACTCTAAAATCTACGTATTGTTTGTTAGTATGTTTAAATTTTTGTACGCACTCTCGGCTAAACGAAGATTCGTTTAATTTAAATTTTTATTCTATAAAAGACAAGGATTTTATTTTTACGTTGACATTTACATATCATAGAGCTTCACGAATCAAAGTAACATTAAATTTCATAAAAAAAAACATGAATACTTAGATTTTATTTCAAAATTTATCAGGATTTTTTAACTATTTCTAGAACGCTCATTCATTAAACAAACCTACTCGTACTTCGCTATAATTTATTGTCTAAAGTAAAATTATAAATATTTTAGATTGTATAAATAGTTTTGGTAATGTTTTTCTATAAAAAAAAGTATTTTGATTGTCACTTTGTATTCGCAATGAAGCAATTTTACTTTCAAACTAGAAGTTTAACCACGGTGTTCAATTGTACAGCCAGCCGTGCGGTCGCAATAAAAAAAAACATGCAAAGATGTTTAACCGTCGTCTGCCTACTATCAATCACGGCTGAGTATCTATGTGGTAGAATAAAGATGTGTGGCAACCGCGGTGCGGTTAATCAGACAATGTGTACATGTATACTGTGTCATAACTACCTTAGTGCATATTTTATGACGAGGTTCCTCTTTCAAAGAGAATAAATTGTACCTACTTAAAGTCGAATAATGAATAATTAGTCTGTAATTATTATTTTATTAGTATTATAGTCTAGCAACATTCCCGCGTTGGATGGCAATACTGATCAGTACATACTTTGCACGAGATACAAAACATCTATGCACGTGTGCTGTCAACAAGGCGTTTTGACAACTCCTTGTGAAGTGTGTGAACAAAAGTGAACAAGCTTCTGGACCCTACGGCCCAAAGACAACACCAAACAGCTCAAACACGTAATTTCCAGCAAGGTTTGCGTGTTAGCGCCGCTTAGCGCTCTCAGTCGATGCGGCAGCAGCACCTGCTTGACCCACGGTGCTTGAAAGATTGGCCTGCGCGAGGTTGATGCGTGTCGCATCCCACACCGATCCCCTCAATGTTAGATACTGGTTTATTTCTGATAAAATTATGAGCAGATATAAAAAATCTTTTGATATCAGGATATTGACCATGATGCCTTTATTTCTATACCAAATTCTTGTATTATACCTAAACCCTTGCAACATTCTTGAAAACAGTTGCCTAAGATAAAAATTTAAATTGCGAAAAGTTCGATACATAATTATACACCTGTTCACCTCGGTTTTTAAGGAGTAAAACTTATTACGCAAACAAACAAAAAACACAGAACTGAGTGCGAAAAAATTCTTTATTGAAATCATATTTCATTACTCAAGTCCTGCCTAATTTATAGCGAAACCAAATCGACCACGGCACAAGTTTAGTAATTTTGTTTTCAACTCAATATTTGCATGGCTCGAGGCGAATTTCTTTTTCAATTTCGTACTTGTTCGTAAGTTTATTGGGGCGGTGTCACTTGGGCCGACAAGGCGTGGTAACGTATGGTAAATGTTTGTTTTCCGTTCGGAAATCCTGTGTGATTAAAGTTTGGCTGTGACGGCTATTTGGAATTGGAATACCAAATAATGTTCCTAGTTGCTAGAGTAACGGTGGGGCAGCGGTAAGGGCCTCGCCTTAGAAAAATAAGGTCGCGGGTAGGAATCCTGGTCGTGCCTACATATCTTTGTGTGAACAGTCTCATCTTCGCTGCTAAATATCGGTGAAGAAAAACATCGTGCGAAAACCGGCATGTCTTGCCTTGGTCGCGCCTACACATATTTAGTGAATTGTAATGTAATTAACCATCGCTATTGCTCAATATAGGGGAAGGGAAACATCTTAAGTAAACCGACATGTCACAGAATTAATCATTCAAGGACATGAGACATCCACCAACCTAACCAGCGGATGTGAATTAAGGCCTTAATTAACTCGTAAGATAGTTGAAAGAAGACCCGTGCCCACCAGTGGGACATTCAAAAGGGATTAAGCACTAAAACCGCAATCTACTACTATTTTTGATAATTTTGATGACCATAAACAGGTAATAGGTACTCGTATTTAGGTGTCTGTATTTTAATCTTGAAAAGCTGAATTTCTAATTTCTGCATTAAGAACTTTATTTCTGAAATGTTTTTAACAAATCACCTATCGAGAAATTTTAATTTTGCTGAACTTATAAATACTCCATCCATGACCTTCTCTACTTAATTTTCTTGTCAGTATCCGATATCAATATTATGGATATAAAACTTAAATCGAAAGGAATCATATTGAAATCAAATCAAAATAATAATTTATTTCCTAGAAAGAGCTTCTATTCGAAAACGTTAAATTTCTTTTCCTACCGTGCAATTAATGCAGTAGCAATTACAGAGAAACACTGCTAAAAACTCCGTGAGCTTATATCTCTTTTAAATGAAATATTTATATATGTTGTTTAATGTGTCTAATTGTCTATGTGTCTTAGCTGCGGTGGCGCAGCGGTACGAGCCCCGCCTTTGAAATATAAGGTTCGCGGGTTCGAATCCCAGTCGCGCCCACACATCTTTGTGTGAATTGTTTCATGCTGCTCAATATCGGTGAAGGAAAACATCGTGAGGAAAGCGGCATGTCTTAGAACTAATCATTCGAGGACATGTGACATCCACCAACCCGCACTTGGCCAGCGTGTGTGGATTAAGGCCTAAACTCTCTCAACTCGTAAGATAGTTGAGAGAAGACCCGTGCCCAGCAGTGGGACACTAAAAAGGGTTGAAGTATATAATATGAGTGTCTTATTTTATACAAATTTTCTTTTCACTTAAAACGATTTATTTTTCCTAAATAATAAAATTATCTTGGGATTTGTAGTGCTCTTGGGATTAACTGAATCTTTTGAACACTCAGAAACTATAATCTGAGCTACTTTTCTACCCACGGATAATTTGAGCTTATTTTTGTAATTCGCTCACCCACGCCGGTTGTCAGCCTTTCATCTTCTTACACATGAATGTGAATGAATTTTATGATTGAAAAGATCGTAGTAAAATAGATAAGTGCTTGACAATGACTGGAATTTAAATAATCCATTTTTATGTCTATTCATCTCAATACAAGTATGGTTTAAAATAAAAATGCTGTTTATGGTCTACTGGGTCAAATTTATATTGGCAAACTAGACACCCGGAGGACTTTGCACTCCATCGTTCTCACCTTTTCAACTAGCCCTGGACTTGTACGAACATTTAAAACCGAAATTAGCCAAATCAGTTAAGCCGTTCTCGATTTTTAAGATTATCCTTGACACCCAAAGACAATTCTCGGTTAGTGCAAGGCTATTAGGCAGAAAATAAGAAAATGGGTCGTATTACAACATCTACAAGCAGTATCGTAGGAGTTGCGGAAGAGAGATGCCACTATACAAGCTGTACAGCATCATCTCCTTTCTACAGCTGCAATACCAGAAATAAAAGATGTTATGGTATGGCTGCAGGATCTTTTTCAGGCACTCTGGTCCGTATAGTCATTACATCATATAGTTCGCCACGGGCTATGATACGAGCTTATTATTATTAGACGGGCCGGTGGCGTGGTCGGTAAGATACTTGCTTTTCACGCAGCAGGTCGTGGGTTCGATTCCCACCCGAAACAAACATTAGTGATGAACATTTGTGTTTGTTTCGAGTCTGGGTGTAAATATCTATTACAAGTATATATTTACAAAAGAAAAGTATTATATGTATAGTATATACCAGTTATCTGGTTTCCTTAACACAAGCTCTGCTTAGCTTGGGGCCGGAGGACCGTGTGTGTTAATGTCCCAGAATATTTATTTATTTATTTATTTATTATTGATCTTGTAGAAACACAGAAACACCAAAGTTATCAGCCCTCATATTTGCACGGAGTTAAAACAGTTTTCAACTTCGGATAACAAGTTATTACGTTTCTCTAGAACTTGTCTTACTAACTCAAGTCTTTCATATATACAGTAAACAGTTATTTGAAATACTAAACTAACAGAATATTGTGGTAAACTTAAGCAATAACGTCTGTCTGGACATAGCAAAATACAAACAATACTTGCGAGTTTCAGGAACTTAGATTTGATTTTCAGCAGAAGCTGTAGAAGGTTCTGCCTACACAGGCTTTAAAAGTCTTTCTTACAGTCGGTAAACGTATTCATATTGTAGTCAGAGCCTCCAGACAAATAACATAGCGAAGCGGCATTGAGAGATCGAATAGAACAAAATATAATATTGAAATAAATAATAACATAGTGGAAATTTGACATACGCGGCTAAAGTTTGGTACAATCGTTCAATGCTTTACTCTTGAGCATATAATGTCTCGTGAACTCTCTTAGCTCGTAAAGGGTATAATCAAAAGTGGGTTGATAGCCAATCAAAATAAATCGTTATGACATTTGCTTACTTAATTTATTATAGTAAATAATATAATATGTAACTTTCTAAGGCGAAAACTATTACATTTTTATCTATTTTGGGGGTTGAGTCACCTTCGTCCGTGGGTGTACACCTTTAATTGAAACCCCACACGTGGTCCCCGTGTGGTGTAAATCAGGTGACAATCAACTGGTGGTTAGTGACCACCCACCAGACAAAGCCGCACCGCCAAGCGGCCTTGCCGTGTTCCGGTGTGATGTCTGGTGACACCGTGAAGAAAGGGTGGGTCGGACTTATTGCTCCTTTAAGGTTTCTAACCATACGGAGGCTCATCCTACTGCCTCCTTCTCACCGATAAAATCATTCGTAATCACGTGAATCGGTATAGTGGGCTGGCGCGTTCCATCGTAGACTACATCATTGCTTCACATCAGGCAAATTGTAGTCCAGCGCCAGCCTATCGAAGAATAAAAAAAATTTAACAGACAAAAATAATGCTTCTTTTAAAGAGTTATGTAGATATGAGAAACGGAGCTGATAAAAGAAATCACCAACTGAAAATGTAAAAGACGAGTTAATGATAGTCCACCACTATTATTAGTTTTAGATACCGGTTCAAAAACGGTAATAATACCTCTAAATTATGTTATTATAGTAATAACAGGAAGTAATGTAGACGTAAAATAGTGGATATTATAAATTACTCATTTATTGAAATTGAGACATAACTCTTTAACTGACATTCAAAATTTCTAGAAAAAAATCTCAAAAATCTTTTAGAAACTTATATACTTATTTAAACTTGACACTGTCAAAATTGTGGAAATATTTCTGCAGAGGCCATATTTTATGTTGCAGCGCATGACCTAACGTTGCAAGCTGTTACCTAAAGTCACGGCTAGATGTCACTTGTGATAGCATTCAGCCTGTCAGGTGTGAAACTCAAAAGACGTCAATGTCACTGCGGGTTACTTGTCTGAATATCTCTGTGACTGTAATTGTTACGTCGGGGACAATGTCTAGCAGGTCGCTGGATGTGCACGCGGTGTTTAATCTCACAAAAAGGCATCCGCTTCAATATGATCCATCCGATCATTTAGAAATATATTGATTAGCTTTCCGTGGTATTATTTGTGTCTAATCGTGTTGCATGAAAAGGAGGTGTTGATATCTTATGATCGCAACCCTATGGGTTCGCCGAAATTTATAAAAATAATAATAAATTTCATGCCTTTAATTTTTATTTTTACATTAGCTTCTGTCTACGACTTCATTCAGTATGAAAAGTCATTTAGAAAATCGTGATGTTCCATACGAAGTGGCCCCTCTTTTGCGTCTTAACAATGGAATTGTCATAAATCCATTACCCGCTAAAAAATATTATACACAATATTCACTGTAGATATTTTTAGATGTTGGTGAACATCCAAAAATGTCGTTCTGTAGGTCGATAATAACACCTCTACACTATGTTATTACGCTATCACAGCACAAAATTATAGAGGAAATAATAATATAACGGCTGTCACAAATTATTCATTTACTGAAATTGACATATCACATTTTGGCTTTTCTTCAAAATTAGGATATTTTCGATCTATGAGGGGAGACTACGAATCGGCAAACGTAGCATAGGATGCCTGCTGACGAGGTGGAGTGACGGTACCAGCACGGCAGCTGGCAAGAACTAGACGAGTGCTTTAGGAGAGGCCTATAACCAACAGTGGACCAAAATAAGCTCATGATGATGATAATGTATTAACTAGAAAACATTTTTGTGTTAGTTTATATAAAAAAATCTATACTACCTACTCACTATCTATCTGGCTTAGTTTCGCATGGTTACATTAAAATAATAAGTAAGTAATAGTAAGTGTAGTGACGTTTATGTACCTACTAGTTTTCCGCCCGCGGCTTCGCCCGCGGATGTTGGTTATCGTGCTAGACCATTAATCCCTTTTTTCGCATTCGGATAAAACTATCCTTTCCCGGGTCTCGAACAATCTCCATACAAAATTAGTTCAGTAGTGTAGGAGTGTAAGCAACATTTTGACATCGTCAAGCGCCTATAGGTATATCCATAAATCAATAGGCGTTTCTTAAAAATACTACGGCTTTTTGACCATACTTATAAGAAATGAAATTTAAATTTCGAATTCTATTCGTTGAGTTTATTGAGTTATCAAACATGTCATTGTGTCAAAATAAAAAGTAATTTAGATCAAAATTACGAAGGAGTTATGATATCAACTTTGAAGAAAATCACCCTCAGAATAATTTCTCAGGCTTTGCCCGCTTAGTATTAGGATGAAAATAAAAAAAAATGAAAAAATAAAAAATACGTGTTTCATTATTTGTTTTGAGCTTTATTTATACCAAATTTGAAGGAAATCGGACTAAGGACTAAACAGTTATGGAATATTTAATTTTTCCAAATAAACTCATTTAACACCCCCACAGGGGGTAGTTTTGGAAAAATAAAAAACACGTGTTTCATGATTTCTTTTAAGATATATGTGTGCCAAATTTGGAGTGAATCGGACTTGAGACTACACAGATCCAGAGAAACTTTATTTTTTACCAATAAATCTCATTTTCCACACCTCATGGGGGTAATTATGGAAAAATAAAAAACCCGTATCTCATTATTTGTCTTAAGGTTTATGTGTACCGAATTTTAAATGAATAGGACCAAGGAATAAAAAGTTGCATACTAACTTCACCCCTCTATTTAACCCTCTTAGGGGATGATTATTGAAAATATTGTTAGCCTATGTCCGATTCTAGGGTACCTACTACTAGGGTACTACCTACATTTCAAATTTCAATAAAATCGGTTGAGCGGTTATGGAGATACGCGGTAACAAACCTTCACACACACACACACACTTACTTTCGCATTTATAATATTAGTAGGATAGGATAGGATAGGATAGGATAGGATATTAAGTAAAAGATATTATAATCTATGTCCAATCTTTTATCTCGCATTTCGTCTCAGTCATCCGTTACAAATATGGCAATATATTTTATCTGGCTTTGCAAAGATTTACTGGGACTCAGTGTTCAATGTTTTAGAATTGAAGTTACTTATTGTACAAGTTACTTTCGAAGTTTTGGAATTGTTCTTAGAGGGACGCATTTTTAGTATCGTCTTTTTATTTCATTTTAACTGACTTTTGAAGACGAAAGTCTCATCCATCATCAGTGCGTTCTACTCATTATGAATACAGAGCCGAAACGTGACCACCACGATAGAACTAGTCCATAATTTTAAAGTCACTTCGTGAGCTATGGAAATGGCTATGCTTGAATTTTCTCTGAATCAAACACGCGATAAAGTGATCCAACAGAGAACCAGAGTAATTCGCCTAGCTTACCGTATTAGTAAACTGAATATGCCGCAAAACTAATATCTGTTGTTAGAGTAAACGAGTTCTTGGGTAGAGACCACGGATTGACTAACGTAGCGTAGGACGCCCTCAGACTAGGTGGAATGAAGATCTCTACAAGGTTGGTAAAACTGCATTAGAGTAGCCACGGATCATATTCAGTAGCGTGATATAAGAGAGGATGAATGACTGTAAGAAGAAGGAGACATTCAGTTCAGGTGTTAAATATAAGTATTAAGTAGATTACCAGGCAAAGAAGTTACGCTAAAATAGAGCATAACTCCTTTGCTTCGTGGGTGATGACGATTGATTGAATGATCCAGAATGACTTTTGAATTTGGAATGATTTAAAAAAGAACGCATTAGTTAAATTGGGATAAAGTCAAGATGCCACCACTTGTTATTATAGCGCATATAGCATCAGTCAGGATCACTTGTAACGTCTTGAGGGTAGATTCTACGGACACTAGCTTTTGTGAGTAGCATGAAGTGATGTTTAAACGCAAAAAAAAAACAAGAGCTACTAGGTAAATGTATTTTTAATTGGTTTGCATCAATTTTCAAAATTTCAAGAGGAATGTTTGAGTGTATTAGATTTTCACTCTAATGTATTACTTATTGGTGTGAAGCCGCAGTGGGTTAGTTTTATAATAGTTCGAATGATGACCTTAGCTGTTTAAAGTTAACATAACGAATTTAACGAATTTAGATTTTCAAATCTATGTGGTATTTGTCAAACCCATAAAATTTGCTTAAGTTAAAGCTAAATACACTTTAAAGTATTTTACTTTAAGAACCCAAATGGCACACCGGCGTGCCAACAAAATATATTGCATTTTAAAATGAATATTTCTTTAAGAACACAACACGACGCGACAGCCGCCGCGGCGCGACACTACGCTTCAAAGGAAGGGAATAAAAATCCAACATTAAACATTTCCTTGGGAACTTGAGTATAAATAAAGTTTGTAGAACTCCATCTGCAAGTTTCAAGTGGAGACATAAGGGTCTGATTTCACTACTGGTGTTCTGCGGTCTGAGTTTTGAGTTTTGCATTATTTGTGTTCCTAATCGCGTGGCTCCGCTTTCTGCTCCTATTACTTTAGTACGATGCTTCTAAATGTTACCTAACCACAATTTTTCAAATGAATAAGGCATATGGGTTAATTAGTTTAAAATCAATGAAGAAATAGTTAATAAACCTATTAATAAACCTACGTATAATAGCCGTGTCTGGAAATATTATGAAGGCCTAATAAGATGTTGCAACGCTGCGTTGGCGCGCGTTTTGTTGACGCAACAACGCGACGGCACGGCGGCGCGGCGGTGCGCGGTCTCGTAATATAGAACACAGAAAGCAGAACTCCTGCCATGTGCACTGTGCTTTATGTAGGTGATATAGAAATGTAATAGCGAGAAAACTTGAAGATTGCTTTTATATCGAACGAGTGAAAATCCGATGTTTACTGTTTGATAGATGTAAAACTTATTTGTGTAAACTAATGGAAGAAAATATTGTTTTTGTAGTAGATATTTTGTAAGTATGTACGGGTTATTTTCTTTTTAAACAAATTTTAAACGAGATCAAAGGATTAATCGTTCGGTGGCTTGTAATTTCAAGATAAAAAATAATAAATAGTTAAAATAAAATCATAAATAATTTAATTAATAAATAATTTCAAGGTAACTAAAAATAATTACTAAAACTAGCTTACAAATAATAAATAGTTTAAGTTAATACTAATATACTAAAATAGAATACAATTATTGGTAGACGCAAACGAGAAATTTTAAGGTCTATGCAATTGACACACTCCTATCTAACCCCGGTGCAAAGGTTCCCGAAATACTGGCTGCATTGTCGCGTTGAGTAGCAATAGCTAACTTCTGCATCAGGTTCGAGCCGGAGTGGGAATCACCTGTCTTCTCCCTTAAACGACGTCCTATCGTCCTATTTCAAGGTTATTATAGATAATTTCTTGCTAAACGAGCTTTTGAAAGAGCACGCTCGAAGTTTCTCTATATGACCGAATACGCAATGCAGTGATCCAACATAGAAGAGATGTCCTTATATTAGGTGACGATCTCTTGGCAAGAGCTAGATGAGAATAGTCTAAAAAACTTACGTGCAGAAGTACGTAAATCTATTCGAAAAAAAAAATGCTGTCACTGATTTGATTACAAGAAACATTTTTTTGTTTGACAGATATTTACTATAGGCCGACCGTTTAACTCGCGTATCGCCATCTCAGGTACAAAGTCATAAAACATTAATTAAATCTCATAAAGAACTATTTAATCACAGATAAAAGTAATGTAAGACTATTCGTCACTAATATCCATATCGCTTGAATCATCATCACTGTCTGTGCAGCTTGAGGAGTCAAAATCTTGGCGATAGGCGATACGCGAGTTAAACGGTCGGCCTTATACATACTTAGGGCCAATTTTTCAATACCTACCTACTGAAAGTTAAATAATAAATATGTTCTTTTGATTGATCATCGGTCAAGTAATTTTTTTATGGGAACCCACCACCGCAATCCTGCCACTGCTACTTATGTAAGCCAGGATCAACAGCGGCACCGTGAAGAGATACGGGATTGGAACCCAGTCACATCCCAGGACATTGTCTTGGATCCCGCATGAATTTAATCAGATATATAGTAGGAAGAGTTGGAAAGTTAGACTATCCACCTTCCTCCGGGCAAAGCCGTAAGCGGCTAGTTAATAATTATCCTACATAGTTATTTTTTACAAACTAGAAATCCTTCTTAAGTACTTACGGAGGTAATTTCTTTGGGCTTAGAAATTTAGTAATCTATCAAATCGATGTCGACGTTGGTAGCCCTTCATTTTATATGGAATCAGTGTTCCAGTCACGGAGCAATATTTTAAATGGAACTCAAGGACGCACAAAGTTTGTAACTGAATATAATTGTATAAATCCAGAGTTTGACCTTGCGGATAAATGTTTGCTTCCACAAACAAAACTAAAGCAAAGCGGGTGTAAATTATTTAAAGTTTTACAATTTAATTTCAGTTCCCTTTGGTTTCTATTTTAGGGATACACGTGTCTACTTTATTGTATCTGAGAATTACGGGTTCATGATTTTATGGAAATCATAGGGAATACAAAAGATTGGAGATAGAGACAGTTCTATGAGTGGAAACTGTGTCGTGGCAAACGTAGTATAGGACGCCTTCTAGCTAAGTGGAGTGCCGATCTTCGAAAGATAGCCAGCAGTAGGCCCTAAAATTTGAAGGAGCCCTGCGTCTAACAGTGGACTGCAATAGGCTGATGATAGTGATGAGAAAATACGGCGGATGGGTAAGAATATTTAACTTAGTGAAAGAGGCAATAATAAGTAGAATCACTTCACTTCAACCCTTATTAGCGTCGCACAGCTGGGTATGGGTCTTCTGTCAACTATTTTACGAGTTGAGAAATTTTCATTTATTGGACATATAAAATTGGACAGATAAAAGAATAGATAATCCAAGGGGGCGCCACACGCAAAGCAAAATTTTAGTTTCCGGAGTTCCCAAAATCTGCTCTTTTATGTCACTGTATGTTACAAAAGTCTTTTTGATCGGTTTGAACGAAGACTTAGTGTAGTATTACAACATCTGTGCTTACTACTGAACCAATGAGCCACACCTCGCAAAGTACCAAACTAAAAAGAGTAATCTAAGAAGTTGTTAAAACTAAAACAAACTTAATTATTTTTAAACACACTTCCGAAATACGTTTTCTTGGTATACCAAAAGTAAATTTCCCAACACGAAGTCCAAAGTCAAGAAAATATTCCCACTACCGTTTTGCATAATTCAGAAGGAAAATGTCTCTGACATTTCCAATTTTCAACTTGCCCCATATTGGATCCAATGTTGGTTCGATTAGTTTCGCCTTTTTATTTGTAATGCTGGTTTGTCCAAATGTTGGGTATGTTTATTTGAAGTGTTTTTGTTGGTATTTTGTTGGTTTAAATTACCCAATTCCAGTTGTTTGTAGTTAGGTTTACCGTTTGCCTTTTTACCTTTAGTATCTTTTGAGGTTTCTGGTTTCATTTAATGTATCAGTCTCCTATTGGTATGGACTTGTTAAGAGACTTCCTGTTGCGTATGGGTCAAAAAAAATACAAAAACGTTTATTGATCAAGAAATAAGTACATGGTTTTACATGGGACGGATTCTTCCTTTAAGCAAAATGCCTGTGTTGGAAGGAAGGGTCTTCTCTTAACTATCTTAGGAGTTGAGAGTTTTCATACTTATGAATAGTCATGATAATACCTGTTAAAAGTAGTAACTCGTAATAGAGAAGATCTGTACTCAGCAGTGGGTCACTAAAAAAGATTCAAGTGATATTTGTGAAGTGTAAAAGTAGAACATTTCTTACTGAACTTATGATGTGCAAACCTGACAGTGACTTTGGTTTGTGCTACACATTTGCTTATTTTGTTCTTGTATCTTTTTTAATTAGATATTTAAATAATAATTATGACAATTAATTTTGGACATCATACATTAAAATCAGAAAAATTAAAATAACAATTAACAATTAATTTGCTTATTTATTAATGTTCCATCCTTAGTCGCTAAAAGCAAAGAAATTTAAATTTAAATAGGTAACAAAAATAATTTTCAGGAGAGCTAATTCATGTAATTAAATACCTACAGTTGCAGTACAGTTAAGTTTCGATCAGAACGGCCGTTTTCGTACTCTCGTAATTTTGACAACCACTGTCAGATACGCTTGTGTCAAGTTCGCGTCATGCGAGCCTTTTAACGAGTATGTTATTTATATGACAATACAAGAATACCATTTGCACTAAGACGTAAACTCTCGTAAACTTACCTGACTGCAGCGTGATCGCAAATGCACCGAAACTTGATCGGAGCGTCAAGAAATTACGTGAATTAGGCCAAATTTTATAAGGGCTTATACTTTAAATAAATTTATTCATATCAATCTTTTAAATTTATAAACGTATTTTGTCTCTTTCTTTCTAGTGAAAATGTAAAACGACAGACAAAGCAAAACGAATTATAAATCTATTTTCGCTATTATAAGCTTAGTGATATTTATGACTTACGGGGGTAACTTTTTACTAATTCAAAATATCCAACATCAACGAGGTAATGATATTGTACTTACGAGTGAATCGACGTATGGTATGAACAGGCGTGTTATATCGTAGACTACATCATTGCTTTATATCAGGCAAGTTGTAGTCATGCGCAAGCCTGTTGCAGAAAAAAGGGAGGTCAATTGAACCAGAAAAACATTGGACACTTAAAATGAATTTTTATTTTTCACTAAACCAAACCGTATTAAGCAACCCAAATGAATACGCAATTTAAATGTCACCAAAAACTATAAAATGCAAACAAAATTGTGCCTTATAGCAATAACTATAAAACCTAGTTTCCCTGTGAATGTTCGGTCAACTACATTAAAAATTCAAGTAATTCCCGAAATAGGCTGAAGTTTTTAAATAATTTATTGGTAAAAGATTGTCTTGTCCTGTGGCCTGTCAATATCCGGTTTGATCCGGGCTAAAGAGTTAAATCTACAATGATCGATGAACCAGTAAAAACCGGTTCGCATGAACATCCTACTAATATTATAAATGCGAAAGTAAGTGTGTGTGTGTGTGTGAAGGTTTGTTACCGCGTATCTCCATAACCGCTCAACCGATTTTATTGAAATTTGAAATGTAGGTAGTGTATACCCTAGAATCGGACATAGGCTAACAATATTTTCAAAAATCATCCCCTAAGAGGGTTAAATAGAGGGGTGACCTTAAGACAAATAATGAGATACGGGTTTTTTATTTTTCCATAATTACCCCTATGAGGTGTGGATAATGAGTTTTATTGGTAAAAATTAAAGATTTTCTGGATCTGTATAGTCTCAAGTCCGATTCACTCCAAATTTGGCACACATATACCTTAAAAGAAATCATGAAAGACGTGTTTTTTATTTTTCCAATTTTACCCCCGGTGGAGGTGTTAAATGAGTTTATTTGTAAAAATTAAATATTCCATAACTGTTTAGTCCTTGGTCCGATTTCCTTCAAATTTGGTATGAATAAAGCTCAAAATAAATAATGAAACACGTGTTTATTATTTTTTCAATTTTTCTTATTTTCATCCTAATACTAAGCGGGCAAAGCCTGAGAAATTATTCTGAGGGCGATTTTCTTCAAAGTTGATATCATAACTCCTTCGTAATTTTGATCTAAATTACTTTTTATTTTGACACAGTGACATGTTTGATAACTCAATGCTACGAATAGAATTCGAAATTTAAATTTCATTTCTTATAAGTATGGTCTAAGAGCCGTAGTATTTTTAAGAAACGCCTATTGATTTATGGATATACCTATGGGGGCTTGACGATTTCAAAATGTTGCTTACACTCCTAAACTACTGAACTAATTTTGTACGGAGATTGTTCGAGACCCGGGAAAGGATAGTTTTATCCGACTGCGAAAATGGGGATTAATGGTCTAGCGCGATAACCAACATCCGCGGGCGAAGCCGCGGGCGGAAAACTAGTGAATTTATAAAATGATGTAGTTTGAAATAAAACTACTTTTTAACGGATTTTATCGCGGTTTATTTTAGATTTTAGATCCCGACGTTTCAAAGTCTTTTCAGACTTCATGTTCACGGGTGGACTGAGATATTTGACGTCCAAAAATATTAATCACAATTATTACTGCCTACCTTCAAACATTAATATTTAAGTTGCGTTCCGATTTAAGCAAACTGAGCTCACAGTGTCTTGAATTCTGAGTTGATTTTGCTTGGGTTTTGGTACAAGTAAATTAAGCACTGGGTCTCCCAAGCTGGTGGTATATTCCAACCATTTTCTCTGTTAAAATTAGGATGTTTTTTAATTTCAATAGCTTCGCGGATCATTCTTGGTAGGAACCGGTTTTCTTTGACAAGGACCTGTGTTTTATCAAATCTCAAGTAATGGTTGGGGCCTTTTTGAGTATGTTCACACACTGCAGATTTCGTCGAGCGTTGATGTTTAATTTACTAAAAATAAACGTTTTTCGTCTTGACAACTCGTACTAAGGGTACTATTGTTATTATAATAATAATATAACTAGTGGGACATTAACACACACGGTCATCTGATCCCAAACTGAGCAGAGCTTGTACTATGGAAACCAGATAACTGGTAATTAATTTACTACCTATGATACTTTTCTTTTGTAAATATATAGTTAAATATAGATAATTACACCCAGACACAAGACAAATAGACATATTTAAAAGTGAAAAGCAAGTATCTTACCGACCAAGCCACCGGCCCTTCAATCATTATTATTGTAAAGCAGTGCTACCTACCGGGTCCGAAAATTTACACCCACGGACGAAGGTGACTCACTCAGCCCCAATGCATTATTAGTGAAGTAATTTATTAGGTACCTACCTGGATACTTTGGATATTTTTCATAATCAATTATGTTTTGACTAGCCTATTCGACGGGCCGGTGGCGTGGTCGATAAGATACATGCTTTTCACGCCGCAGGTCGTGGGTTCGATTCCCACCCGAGCCAAACATTTGTTTAAATATGTCTGTTTGTCTTGTGTCTGGGTGTAATTATCTATATTTAAGTATATATTTACAAAAGAAAAGTATTATATGTAGTATATTACCAGTTATCTGGTTTCCATAGTACAAGCTCTGCTTAGTTTGGGATCAGATGATCGTGTGTGTTAATGTCCCACCATATTATTTATTATTATTTATTGCCGGCGTAGTGGTCAGTGCCCCTGACTGCTAAGCGAAAAGTCATGTGTTCGATTCCCACCTAGGACAAATCTATGAGTAATGAGCATAATTGTTTGTTATCTGGGTGTAATTTATCTATAACATGTAGGTATGTTTTGACAAAAAAAATGTATTTGAGTCACTTCAACCCTTTATAGTGTCCCATTGCTGGGCACGGGTCTTCTCTCAACTATCTTACTAGTTGAGAGAGTTTAGGCCTTAATCCACACACGCTGGCCAAGTGCGGGTTGGTGGATGTCACATTTCCTCGAATGGTTAGTTCTTAGACATGCCGGTTTCCTCACGACGTTTTCCTTCACCGATAATGAGCAGCGGAGATGAAACAATTCACACAAAGATGTGTGGGCATGACCAGGATTCTAACCCGCGACCTTATTTTTATAAGGCGAGGCCCGTACCGCTGCGCCGCCGCTGCTCGTATTTGAGTAAGACTACTCAAATAAGTTTTGTTACAAATTATATATGAGTTCCTAGCATCCGTACAAGCAAATATAATTGAGTAATAAGAGACTAGACGGCGGCGCTCTGTATGTGTAAAAAAATGAAAATAGACACAGTCCGTAATTGAAAACTGTTGGTTACCAGAATTTGAGCCGCAGTTTAATTATTCAAAAACCTGTTCGTAGGATAGCGTAGTTTTTTGATTTGATATTGTAAATGTATTTGATGTAGATGATTGAAATGATATAAATGTGTAAATATACACTTTTATTACTACGGTAAACAAATACTGTTGTCTGTTTCGGAAAAGTAAATATTACCTAGTTATTCCCATACGCACGGGAATAACTAGGTAATAATATTTACTTTTCCTTAAACTCTTTTTGCGCATTTGGATAAAAACTATCTACAACGCTATCAACTATGCCGCAGGTCGTGGGTTCGACTCCCACCCGAGACAAACATTAGTGATGAATATTTGTGTTTGTGTCGAGTCTAGGTGTGATTATCTATTATAAGTATATATTTACAAAAGAAAAATGTTATATATGTATAGTATATACCAGTTATCTGGTTCCCATAACACAAGCTCTGCTTAGCTTGGGACTAGATGACCGTGTGTGTTAAGGTCCCAAAATATTTATTTATTATTTACTTATCCTATGCCCTTCTCCAGGTCGCAAAGTACCCATAGCAAATTTCATCTAAATTGGTGCAGTAGTTTTGGCGTGTAAGCGGACAGACAGACAGAGTTACTTACGAATATATACAAGTAACATCAGTAAGAAATTACTACAAATTACGTTAAGTGAGACTCGCCCGGAATACAAGCCCACTGCCCCTGTAACATCCCCTCAAGCTCCCATATTGTACTGTAGGCAATGCCATTTTAGATATGTTCTAGAATATTTTTTTCTAAGACAACAGTTTCTTTAGAATGTTTTCCGTCATGGATTTAGAATAGTTGTGATGTAAAAATTTACACAAACATTGGACACAACTCAGGGTCGAACCCCCGAGTTAAATTTCAAATCCGAATTTGAAATGCTGCCCTCATTAAAGAACACTTAGAACCCACAAAAGAAAATCAATTAATGTAAAACAAATTGTGTTCGTAACAAATTCGTTCATCATGTTTTATTCACTCATCCATCAATACAAAATATATTTACGCGTATAATAATATCGTGGAACATTAACACACACGGCCATCTGATCCCATACTAAGCATACTTGTGTTATGGAAACCAAATAATTATAATAATAACGTCACACTGTCGGAATGTGGACATAGCTGAAAATCAGTGCTGTGGGTTGCCTATGGTAGGTGCTCACAGCGTTTATTTCAATGTCCAAAGGAGAGGTCAAAAGTGGGCTAGAATTTTGAACACCAATGTGATATACCTCATTGGAAAGCTTATTTAATAAGCTGTTAGAATTTAACTAAACACGAATTTTAGGAACAACCATTTTTGTAAAAATCAAAAAAATGTAATAGAAAAACAAAACGCACATTACCTTTAATTATCCGTTTCCTAAGCAGTATAAATATTGCAATCACGTCAATAATTGCATTCTGTTACAGTACCTATCTCTTGTAATATTATTCTAGCTGCAGCTTAATGTAATTATGACGATAAATATTTGTTATCTTATTAGTGTAATAACAAAACGCGTGGAAAAAAGTATAATTATGGGAAACGTCATGATGTCATTGTCATTGATTAGTTTGATTGACAGCGACGAAATAATTTTGATTTTTTTGGTTGCTCAATTGTCATTTGACCATGGGGTTGCCAATTGCAATAATCATAATATGTATTGCATTAAGGATTCTCATTTTCAATTTCAATTTTTAAAAAAACGGGGGGGTGTAAAATTATTTTAAATACACCAAAAAATTTAATTATTTATGCTCTATTAACCTATGTAACTCAGATTGCTGTTCAAATTTACAATTATTTTAATCCCAGGCTCTATACATTTTTTGAACGTCTCCTTTGTCATGTTTATTTCAATGTTCAGATGTGACAAATTTGTTTCCTTTTTTTTACTTTTTAGTTTTAGATATTTCTTTTTTAATTTGTTTGTGGTCTTAATGTAAATGTTAAATCTTGGTGTAAATTGTTAAAATGTTATTAGTCATTAATTGCCCGATGAATGGCAATAGGCTCCCAGCGCGGAAGGATAAACGCGACGAGTGAATGATCTTCACCTCTGCCTACTCCTTCGTGTAGGTACTACAGGCATGATACTATGTCATGTGCAATAAATTTGCCGGTTGATTAAATCGCTAAATTTCATTCAGATTGCGTTGATATCGTTTAATTAAGTCCACAAATTCGAAACGTACCAAATTAGATATTTTAGCGGCAACACGTTTAAAATACATAAACTGTGAAATTTCCGCAATGGAAATTTTGTAATCCAATTAACTTGGTTTAGTAACTATAAATTTTTATTTCAAATATACACTTCACTTTTCACTTCAACCCTTTTTAGAGTCCCACTACTGAACCCGTGCCTCTCCTCTTCGTAACTACCTTCTTCCAAACTATCTTCCCTTCTTCATGAAGGGCGGGTGGCGTGGTCGGTAAGATAATTGCTTTTCACGCCGCAGGTCGTGGGTTCGATACCCACCCGAGACAAACATTAGTGATGAACATTGGTGTTTGTGTCGAGTCTGGGTGTAAATGTCTATTATCCTATCCTACTAATACTATAAATGCGAAAGTAAGTGTGTGTGTATGTGTGAAGGTGAAGGTTTGTTACCACGTATCTCCACAACCGCTCAACCAATGTTAATGAAATTTGAAACGTAGGTAGTGTATACCCTAGAATAGGGCATAGACTAATAATATTTTCAAAAATCATCCCCTAAGAGGGTTAAATAGAGGGGTGAAGTTTGTATGAAACTTTTTATTCCTTGGTCCTATTCATTTAAAATTCGGTACACATAAACCTTGAGACAAATAATGAAATATGGGTTTTTTATTTTTCCATGGGGTGTGAAAAATGAGTTTTATTGGTAAAAATTTAAGTTTCTCTGGATCTGTATAGTCTCAAGTCCGATTCATTCCAAATTTGGCCCACATAAACCTTAAAAGAATTTATGAAACACGTGTTTTTATTTTCCCAAAACTACCTCCAGGTGGGGTGTAAAATACGTTTTTTTGGAAATACTAAATATTCCATAACTGATTCTTCTTTCGTCCGATTTAATTCAAATTCGGTATAAATAAAGCTTAAAACAAATAATGAAACACGTGTTTTTTATTTTTTCAATATTTTTTATCATTATCATAATACTAAGCGGGCGAAGCCTGCGAAACTATTCTGAGTGTGATTTTCTTCAAAGTTGATATCAATACTCCTTCGTGATTTTAGTCTAAATTACTTTTTATTTTGACACAATGACATGGTTGATAACTCTTTGCGATGAATAGAATTCGAAATTTAAATTTTAGTTGCTCTTGGTATTTCAATGAAAAACTTACATTATGGTCTAAGAGCCGTAGTATTTTTTAAAAATCCCTATAGATTTATGGATATGCCTAGGGGGCTTGCCGATTTCAAAATGTTGCTCACACGCCTACACTACTAAACTAATTTTGTATGGAGATAGTTCGAGACCCGGGAAAGGATAGTTTTATCCGCGTGCGAAAAAAGAGATTAAAAGTTTAGCCGCGGGCGGAAAACTAGTAAGTATATATTTACAAAAGAAAAGTATTTTAACGTATCGAGTATATTACTAATTATCTGTTTTCCATAGTACAAGCTCTGCTTAGTTTGGGATCCGATGACCGTGTGTGTTAATGTCCTACTTTATTATTATATTATTATTATTATCAAAGATAAATTTCTAAAGCGCGACTATCGAGGCCCTGTGCTCACTCCCTGTCACCCTATTAAGCCAGTTCGTAGCAATATTTTCTTTATTAAACTGTTTTAGGTTAGCGTGACCTCCGTTTGCACGTCTAGTAATTATGAAGGTGCCAGTTACTAATTAAAGTCGCATGTCGACGCTGAAATAGTAACACAGCTTGCACAGTGATTGATCCATTCATCAAGCTTATATTTTGATACTAGTGAAATTTCCTGTCTTCGAATAGATGCAATAATTTGTAATACTACACAAACTACCTTGAAAAATAATAATAATAATATAGTGGGACATTAACACACACGGTCATCTGATCCCAAACTAAGCAGAGCTTGTACTATGGAAACCAGATAACTGGTAATATACTACATATAATACTTTTCTTTTGTAAATATATACTTAAACATAGATAATTACACCCAGACACAAGACAAACAGACATATTTACAATATCAAAATGGTTGTTACAATATTATAAATAGCATCACACTTCAACCCTTTTTAGTGTCCCACAGCTGGGCACGGGTCTTCTCTCAGCTATCATATGAGTTAAGAGAGTTTAGGCCTTAATCCACACACGCTGGCCATGTGCGGGTTGGTGGATGTCACATGTCCTTGAATGATTAGTTCTTGGAAATGCCGGTTTCCTCACGATGTTTTCCTTCACCGATATTGAGCAGCGGAGATGAAACAATTCACACAAAAATGTGTGGGCACGACCAGTGGGTATTTTTGTTTTAAGTCATAATAATTTCACACTAGATGGGCTTGTGCCACCCATGGACCGACACCTCGACCTTTATTTCAAAGTTCACAAGTATTACCGCACTTATTTTCAACAAAATATGGTTACTGAAGAAATAGGGAACAACAATATTTTCCATTTCTTTATCACCGCATCTGGCACGTAACAAAACAATAAGAAGAAACACGATTGAAGCCGAACTTTTAAAAATTATACTCGGTTCAATGCAAATCGGCGTCGAACGAAAACGGTTAAGTACCAAAAAGTTTCACTACGTGCAGCGGACTATAAATCAGAACAATATTGTGAAAATTCTCTCTTTCCACCCCTCCAAAGGTTTTCCTTATGATTTTTCCTCAGTCGCTACAAAAACTTTTCGCGTTAAAAATCGGCTGGCGTTTGCGGCTTAAGGCGTACACACATTAACAGTTAACCAATTGGAACCTTTTTTTAATAAAAACACACCTAGTCGATTTTACCTGTGGGAAATAAGATAGTAAGGTACAGGTGCAATTAATAAGTTCCAAATCACTTTTAAAACCCAGATTTTCACTTTTGCAATTTTGCAGGAAAAGGCGTTGAATGACTATATCAGATATTTATATAGAATTTTTTTGTGCTTGAATTTTGGTTCTTGAGTCATGCATTTCTCTTCTTTGTAATAATAAAAACCTCTTAGATTGAATTATACTTATTCTTTATAGTTTTGTGCACTTACTTAAACAACTTATAATGAGATAACAACACATGTACACATGTAACTCAAAGAAGAGTTTTCTATTAACAAACCTTAAGTAGGATTAGTAAGCTGAAGTGGCAGTGGGCCGGTCATATCTGCCGCAGAACCGACAACCGTTGGGGTAAGCGAATTTTTGAGTGGAGACCACGTATTGGCGTACGTAGCGTAGGACGCCCTCAGACTAGGTGGTTGGTAAGCTGAATGAGAGTAGCCACAGATCGTGCTCAGTGGCGTGCTTTAAGAGAGGCCTATGTCCAGCAGTGGACTAGGATAGGCTGATGATGATGATGATGATGTAGGTAGTGAAAAATTGTGTAATAGATAGTTAAATACCTACATACTAACATTACACACTGTGTACTTAAATAGTAGATATGTCTCAAAAATACCTGCAAAATTAATTGCGTTTAAAAAAGAATTGACGGTAAAAGAATTGTTTCTGTTGGTAAAACTAGAGAAAGGCTGAACTGATTTTGGTCTTAATGTACTTATACAAGTCAAAAATAGGATTAAAAGCTGAACACTACGCGTAAAGAAGTTCATCTGGGCATTGGTCTATAAATAAGTAATATTTATTGCAATGCTCGGATAACTTTTTAATACAGAATTTGACCGTAAAATAACGCGTCACGTCCGTGTTGTGTGTGTGCCTTTAGCCATAGCATTTTTATCGTCCAGTTCTCGTGTTAAGGTAGACATTTTAGGTGCGTTTGAACACTTTTTATGTGTCAGTTAGGTAACACTGGTGTAGGTAGCTGTTCACTTTTTATGATA
This sequence comes from Meganola albula, assembly GCA_936450015.1. Lineage (NCBI taxonomy): Eukaryota > Metazoa > Arthropoda > Insecta > Lepidoptera > Nolidae > Meganola > Meganola albula. The sequence goes on along the minus strand of OW388157.1, from coordinate 3,041,593 downwards.
CCTTCAAGGTACTTTTTCTAGTGGTGTGTTAGTTTGTTTTTGTCGACATGGGTTGATTTTAGTTCTATTGAGTTAACTGTCTAACATTCTCGTTTTTTGAAAAGAGTTTTCCTATTATATTATTATAGATTACTTAATGCTTGAAGATTGTTATGTAATTTATTTGTCAAAAGATTATTTTTTGGAAGCTGAGTAGCCTTCATCCGTGGGTCAAAGACGTGATCACCGGGAGATGCGAATTAAGGCACAATAAAGTGGTTGTAGTCTTTGGCCGTGGTTAGTGACCACCTACCAGACTAAGCCGCGCCGCCAATCAGTTTGGTGACTAAAGGAGCAACAATACCGATCGATCACCTCAAACGATGTCACCAGACATGGCATCGGAACACGGCCTACTATCAATTTAGAGTCACCTGATTTGCACTACCCGGGTACAATGTGTAGGAATTCCTATTTTATTTATACTTTTGTTCACAGTACCTCCAGATATAATCAGCGATGAGACCTCAGGGGACGTCTCAGTCCAGGAGTTAGAGAACGCGACGCTCACGTGCAAAGCTACTGGACACCCTCCACCGAAAATCACGTGGAGGAGAGAAGACCACGAGCCTGTTCTACTCAAGAAACCACAGTCAAGAGAATTTGATAAAGGTAAGTTACCTCTTTAATAATGTTTTTTTAATAGGCAATAACAATGATGAGGTCTACGAAGGAACGCGTTTACCCAGTGTGTAAAGGGAATAGAAGTACGGCTATGCGCCACCGATATATGATTGAAATTCCACGGGCACGCACAAAGCGCTTTGCCTCCACTTTTATTGTGCGAACTGCCAAGTTGTGGAACTCGTTGCCGGCATCTCTGTTTCCTGATAGCTGTAATCTACCTGTCTTCAAGTCACGAGTGAATCGGTATTTATTAGGTAAGCGCGTTCCATCGTAGACTGCAACATTGCTTCACATCAGGAAAGTTGTGGTCAAGCGCAAACCTAATATAGGATAAAAAAATGAAATACTTAAGCATTCAGCTTAACTTTAGCAAAATCGGTATATTTGTATAAACGCTATGAAGCCACAAACTTGTACACAGGCATTATCTGTATACCTATCTAAGTATTATACTTGTTGTGACATTTATAGTGTCTCACTGATGGGCACGGGTCTTCACTCAACTATCTTAGAGTTAAGAGAGTTCAGGGCTTATACACGCACGGTGGCCAATGCGGGTCGGTGGATGTGACAAGTCCACGAATGAATAGTTGTTAGAGATGCTGGTTTCCTTATTTTCCTTCATCAATATTGAATAGCACAAATAATTCACACACAGATGTATGGAAGAGCGGAGTCCCCTGACACAAGCATAAAGGAGGCTCCAATCACAATACTTGTATACATATATTGTATTGTATTTTATTAGATGTATGAGCGCGACCGGGGATCGAACCCGTAATTTTATATTTTAAAGGCGAGGCTAATACCACTATGACTTGACACCGCTGCTCACTTATAACATATACCCCTTTTAATTTCGTAGAGGGTAAAAAACAGAAATAAAGCCCCTGTTACACAAATATTGAAACACAAAACACGAAACACTGTTTACATCTATCTTAAAGTTTAATCTTAAGATTATGCGAACGTATGGGGCACAGGTGTTCCAACAAATTGGTGCCAAACTTCCTTCTACCACTACGTGTTGTTCCGTTAGCCGTACCATAGATTAATAATGTTATAAGATACGGCCCTATACACATTTCAAGTGTATAAGGGTTGAGGATATTTAGCCCCTGACGAAAACCCCGGTGATATAAGTTTGACATGACTATCTGTAAGTCGACGCTGGCCAAGTGCGGGTCAGTGGATGTCACATGTCCTCGAATGATTAGTTCTTAGATATCCCGGTTTCCTCACGATGTTTTCCTTCATCGACATTGAGCAGCAGAGTTGAAACAATTCACACAAAAACGAACGAACCCGAACGAGCTTATATTTGTAAGGCGAGGCCCGTACCGCTGCGCCACCGCTGCTCAACCGCTGTTCTGGCGTTACGAGACCGATAATACGCGACGCATCTTCCGACAGATATGTGCCGACCCTAAAGTCTAAGAAAGTACAAAATAAAAAGCAAACAACTCGGTCTTATAATATTTAACTTCATAATGTGACGCAGACGGCGGCAAGTGCTAAGTATGGCGTCACAAATTACTATATTAATTTTGTGAAAAATTCATTCCGTGAGCTCTACGGAGAAAATTCAAGCTAGTTACTTGATGTTTTCTTTCTTTTTAACTTCAATTTGCATAATACTCAATTAATTTTTATAATAAAGTTGATATAATTTTAATACAAAGCTGTTCCTTTGTATTTATGTTTTTTAAACCAGGAAAATACCTATAGGTACTCGGTATCGGTACTGTTTTTCGTTTTTTCGTCAAGGAACTATAACCAAAGCCGGTTTTTACCCCCGACAAAAAAGAGGGGTGTATATAAGTTTTTTTTATTCTTGAATAGGCTGGCGCTTGACTACAACTTACCTGATGTTAAGACAATTATGTAGTCTACGATGAGACGCACCAGCCCAATGTATAGATTCACTCGTGATTACGAATGACTTTCGGTGAGAAGGTGGCAGTGAAATGAGACTACCATAAAGGAGCAACAATGTCGACCCACCCTCTTAAATGGTGTCAACAGACATCGCACCGGAACAAGGCAAGGCTGCTTGGCGGTAAGTTAATCTGTGTACAAGTTTGTTCCATCTTAGCGCCAAAACGGATGGACTATGCTGGTTTTTTTCCTGTGCTGTTCAGAGTCAATGCGTCGCGCGTCGCGCGGGTGCATTCACTCTACATCAACCAACCGACGACGGTGAAACCACATTTGTATAACACAAATATGTACCTTAACTATGGAAAAATAGAAACGAGAATGCTATAGAGGTAGACGAAAAATGTCACCCGTCGCGGCACTTGTGTCGCTTTAACCCTGCGTCAGTGTGACCAAGGCCGTGATTATCGCGCTATAGATATTTATCTCTAATAAACATAATTATGTAGAAACAAAAATGGCGATTTGATTAGTTTTCAATGACATTCGCCATTTTTCAATGGCAATTTCTTTTGTTTTTCAATGATATCCGCCATTTTTTCGACATTTGTCTACTGGATATAAATGTCTTAAACGAGTAAATGTCGAAAAAAATGGTTGGCCCTTGGCTTCTACTAGACACATTACATAACAAAGAAATAACGAAAGATGGACAAAAATTAACTGCATGGGATTGACATTAACTTTCGAACTGTCACATGACAATCTTATGACCGCTTGTCTGTTGAGGCCCAGTAGCCGCGACACGTTGCTCAGCGTTTGCGATTGAATAACGCATAGCCACCCCACGATTAATTTAAAAGCGGCTGTCGTGGGCCTTCAGTGGTCGGTATAGACCGACCGTTTAACTCGCGTATCGCCTATCGCCAAGGTTCTGACTCCTCAAGCTGCACAGTGATGATGATTCAAGCTATATGGATATTAGTGACGAATAGTCTTACATTACTTTTATCTGTGGTTATATAGTTCTTATAGAGATTTAATTAATGTTTTATGACTTTGTACCTCAGATAGCGATACGCAAGTAAACGGTCGGCCTATAGTTCGTTTGTTGACGCCTAAAGTCTAAGTACTAACCTCGAAATAGTGACTACATTACCGTTTTGACATTAACATGACATTAAAACCGAATTATAGTTTGTTAGAATTACATTATAACAACAAAAAGTTATTACCTACTAACAACTTTATTATGTATTCTGAACCAAGGTTTACCTCACTAAATATTTACAAAACTATTCTGAAAGATGATTTTTTTATCGTAACATCAATACATTGGGAACATACTTTGTTATTAAGTTGCTTATTCACTGGCGGCTTCCATACCTATAACATAGGTATTACCCTATCTTTAAACTAGAATTTTAGTATTCCTTTAGCATCATGGGAATTTTTTTCTCTGCCCTGGATCCTTTAAAGATAAAATTTATGTTTTGTTATCGAAAGAAACGTAGTATGCGTTGCAGGCCGCTTGGCGGTAAGTTAATCGTGTGTATCCGTGTACAAGTTTGTTCCATCTTAGCGCCAAAACGGATGGACTATGACTATCACTCAACATCAACCAACTGACGACGGTGAAACCACATTTGTATAATACAAATTTGTACCTTAATTATGAGAGAATAGAAACGAAATGCTATAGACGAAAAACTTCACCTGTACGAGTCTGAAACAAGCCAAGAGTCTGTCTGGGTATAAAGCGTACTTTAGCTAATTCAGACATCAGTAGGTACCCTGAGAGTTGTGATAAGGTCTTTCACATCCACACTATCTGCTTAGTGTAACTTACACACACATTATCTTCTCGAATGTAAGGTAGGATAATAGATTTAAAATACTGATTATACTGCACATTTTAGTGATTAATATCGCCAAACTTTTAAAGGTTGATGTCTTTTACGATATCATTTTTCAAGAAACAATTTTGTTTAAACGCATATATGCTGAAATGTGTGATTTTTACTCACAGCAGATTATCTAAAAAGTGCAGTTAACTTAGGCAAATCAATTATATTATTATATCGCTAGTATAATAATATTATCGTCTGCAACCTGTTAAGTGTATATTCACCTTAAAACATGTTCGATTATAAAAGTTGTCAATATAAATGGACAAAAAGTAAACTATTGAAAAATATATCAAAAAGAAATTGTATTTGAAAAGAAATTATGTTAAATTGACATTTGTATTTGTATCTGTCGGTCATATTGGGGACTCACAAGTCCATTAAAATGCTCTAAAGGACAAAAACACTCAAATATTCGTGTGGTTTGATAAATTATTTATGGAAGTTGTAGCCTAAAATGTTTAGGAATTTTGTGTTGGTTAAACGTTCTATCGATGTTTTGTTTGTAATAGTTAATACTATTGTAAACAGCGGTGGCGCAGCATTACGCGCCTCGCCTTAAAAAAATAAGGTCGCGGGTTCGAATCCTGGTCGCGCCCACACATCTTTGTGTGAATTGTTTCATCTCCGCTACTCAAATCGGTGAAGGAACACATTGTGAGGAAACCGGCATGTCTAAGAACTAATCATTCGAGGACATGTGACATCCACCAACCCGCACTTGGCCAGCGTGCCCAGCTTTGGGACACTAAAAAGGGTTGAAGAGATGTAAGTGTCATTAGGTATAGAGTTTGTCGCAGGCATCGCAGCTCGTATAAATGTAGCTGATGCCTAAACAAATGATTAGATGTCACTTCAGTTCAGTTTACTTGTGATTCTTGTGATAGCATTTAGCCTATCAGTTGCCAAACTCACAACACGTCACCCAGGTTGCTTATGTGTGATATTGTTACGTCGGGTGACAATGAGGTCGGTAGTGAACACGCGGTGTGCGAAACCAAATTTGATCTCACAAAAAGTCATCCATTTCCACCCAACCCTTTTGTGAATATTTGTCATTGGAGAGGTGCTATAATCATTAACCAATATATTGATTAGCTTTCGGTAGTGTTATTTTGTATCCGATTAAGATGCATGAAGAAGGGGGTGTATTCATAAACGTATTTTAAGCTCATTGCAGGTAAAATAGGTTTATAATAGGTTTGTCTTTGTCTGTGATCTTGATATTTAGTAAAAAAGAGACAAAGTCCATTTTAACTAAAGAGTCTTATAACTTTTTATGAATAAGGCCTTTCGATTTTTGGTTGTCATTTGTGGCGACAGATTACGGAAACAGAGTTATCTCGCCTACCGTGTGGAGAACACGTTCAATAAGACGAGATAACTCGCCGTCCGCACTGAAAGGGTTAAACTTTTAGGTGTAGGTAAGTGGCTTCAAGTTGGTTAGAAGTTTCATAAAGGGTGTTACTGTCCTTGAAGCGTGTTCACACGTGTTGCTTGGGTATAACGTAACTATTAATTTTAGTCAATTCCCTTTCCAAAAGCAGTTTGTGGTATAATGTCTTAATTAGAGGAAAGGTCTAACTAATTTTGGAGGTACAGTAAAATAGCAAAACTAGATAAGTGCGATGAAATTGGAGCACCGAGGATTCCGTTTCATTATTTTGGTATTTTAATGAAAACCTTATACTCTCCTGTAAAAGTTCCTCTACATACTGAAATTGAACTCAATGGAATAGAATGCTGAGTGTCCGTTTCTAATTAATAGTTCATTCTACTTACTCCAACCCTTTTTGGTGTCGCACGGCTGGACACGGTTCTTCTCTCAACTGTCTTACGAGTTGAGAGAGTTTAGGCCTTAACCCATACATGCTGGCCAAGTGCGGGTTGGTGATGTCACATGTCCTAGAACCCTACACCGATATTGAGCAGCGGAGCTAAAACAATTAACACAAAGATGTGTGGGCACGAATGGGAATCAAACTCGCTAACTTATAAATCTAAGACGAGGCCCGTACCGCTGCGCCCGCGCCACCGTTGCTTTATAGTTATATTTTTACATAATTGCGTTATACTGCGTGCGTAACTTTTCAGAAGAAGAAGAAGAAGTCTAGTCTTATTGTGAAGAAGTCTTTTAGCACAAATACTTGTTAGTGTCGCTGTATACTTCTTACTAATAATATTATAAATGCGGAAGTTTGTACGGATGTTCGTTACTCTTTTACGCGAAAATTACTAGACGGATTGGGTTGAGATTCTAAAAACACGTTGGCGAAGCTGCGGGCAGAAGATACTTAGTCCTTTATACACTCGATTTTTTATTTCTATGACTAGCCGGTGTCCTCATGATGTTTCTCGTCACTGATATTGAGCAGCGGCTATCAAATCGACCGAGGATCGAACGTGCGACCTATGTTTCAAAGCTACGTCCTATGCATTGCTGCATTCTTGTGTAGCCAATATAATAGTCACAAATTAAGAAGGTATATTTGTTTGTGTCATGGGTGCTAGAAACTGATATATCTACTACTGAAATACTTTTTTTTAGAAATTCATACAAACATGCATACATTATGCTCATAACACAAAGGTTTGTCTTGAGTGGGAATTGAATCCACGACCTTTGGCTTAGAGGTCAGGGTCACTAACCACTATAACAGACTAAGCAATAACTTACTTAAAATTAAGATATTTATTTAAGAACTTAGTAATTTGGAAACTAAATATAACTTGCACTATTAATTCGTCAGTAATTGTATCGTCGGCGTTGATTATAATTTTGTTCATGATTGATAGTCACGCGCTTGTGTTAATAACTTATTCTAACTTTGGAAACATACAATACTGTTGAACTGAATCAATATATTGAAATAAAAATACTTTTTAAAGGATTTTATCGCGGTTTGTTTTAGATTTTAGATCCCGACGTTTCAAAGTCTTTTCAGCGATAAAATCGCGTGATATTCGCATAAATCTAAGACAATACTATGGGTCAATATAGTTACGACTCATGATCTGAGTATAGGTACTTACTAGCTTTAACTTCAAAACTGCCTTCTAACTACCTAATAAATACCTGCTTTTCTCTACTCTTTTTATTAAAATCCTTGATCCCCCGCCCTGCGCCCATACAGAGTGGGGGATATGTGGTACCCCCATAGGAGGATCCATAAAGAATGTGAGGTAACCTGAACTAAACCCCCCGGGTGTTCGTTTGCGCATCTTGGCCAGAGTGTCACGGGAACCACAAGTGACACAACCGCGGCACCCTGAATGCTGGCTCGCCCTTTCAGGCGGGCCCCAATACGTGGTTTTGGAGTTCTAACCGCACTCCTACTGATTAAATAGAGACTAGACCCCACTTTGTTTAAATATTCTATGAAAATGTTATCGTCACTTTTGGCGATCAATAATGTTACGACCTACAACAGTCCATCAAATCTAAGAAGTACCGTTTGACAGTTCTAAATGTAGTACATTTAGAATTTTATTTTTTGTCTACCTTTTATTAGATCGATCAAGATTTTGTTGTTTTTTTTGTTTGCGCGATGTCCACGTGAGGTAAAGGTTACGCTTTTCAGAGCGTACTGCACATCGCTGTACACGTGCGGCCTATAGGCTACGTATTCGCAAAGATACAGCGCCCTTCGCGTGCAATACAAAAACGCTTTCAGGGCGGTGTTGGAGCTGCCCCTATTCTGCAGCGCATCAGGAATGTTTGCAGCGGCGCGCACCGATTGCTTCCACGCAACTATGTGTTTAAGAGGTGAGCGTCCCTGGTGCGCTGAGTGAGAGCCAGCTCCAATGCCGCCCTGGCGATGATTGCAGATCGTGTGGACTGCCACTATATCCGGCACTGCTGTGGCAGACATGTCATATGCAGTGCTGGGTAGAGCGACGATCATTTATATATTATTTGCATTTTATTTATTTAATTTTCCATTATTAATTTTAAATTGTAAGGGTTCATTGTTGCCTGAAATAAATGAATTTTAATTTAATTTAATTTTGTCCCTGAACCAATCAAAATTACCTTGTGGTCGGACAATACGTAGTGGTAATACAAGTTAGGTGAGCGGAAGGCTCATGCAGTTTCTAGAGGTTAGTAGGTATATACGTACTGATGATGAGCTGCGTACTGTAGTGCTTTTCAGAGTAACTCACATATAGTTAGCCCCTTCAACCTTTAACTTTCTCAAGTCGTTATAAATTAAGGACAGGCAGCTTGTTCTAGATCGATGGCTAGATTTGGTTAGGTAATGCTCGTGGTTACTCCGCGCTTGATGGATTGAACTTTGATAAAGATAGATGGCGGTTTGGAGCTCTACTCTTACTATTTTCGTTCGGCTACGCGGTAGGAACAATTTTCACGCCTCTATATTTTATTTTTTACTTTGACTGTAAATTTGCAGCTCTTGAGTAGCAGCAGCGCAGCGATATCGGCCTCGCCTTTGAAATATAAGGGTTCAACCCCTGGTCGTGCCTACAAACTTTTGTGTGAATTGTTAAACGCCACTACTCAATATCGGTGAAGAAAAACATCGTGATAAAATCGGAATATCTAAGAGCTAATTATTCCACGACATGTGACATCCACGTTAGGCATAAACTCTCTCGACTTGTAATATAGTTGAGAGAAGACACGTGCCCTGTGGGACACTGAAACGGGTTGAAGAGCTGCGGTTTAGATTTTACGCATAAATATACTCAGGTAGGTAGCTGTCGGGTAGGTTTTAATTATCATTCTATTTGGGACTTAGAAAGACTTTTGGGAAAAAAAGTAGTTGTTTCTTGTAGGTGCCTATTAATAGTGCACAGAGTAAAAATTTTAACACAACATGACAGAAAGTCTAAAACTTAGCGGACCGACCGAAGTTGAAAAACAAACGACACAGACCTTAGTAGGAACGTGGTAGAGCTTTTGTTACGTCATATAATATAGTGGCTTTGGTTACTTGCAGTATCGGAATTTTCCTGTACTAAAAGAATTTTCTGGACATTGTTCATTCAATTTAAAACGGAGAATTGTGATAAAATTTGAACTTTTTTTAGATTAAAAATGTTTCAATTCAAACCAAGTCTAAAAGCTAGAAAACGACCCAATTGATGGTCTTTTTTTATTCTAAAATAGGCCTGCGCTTGACTACAACTTGTAATGTTAAGCAATGATGTAGTCCGATACCGATATACCAATCGCGGTCCGGTACTGACCGGGACCGTAATCGTCTGGGAGACATGACAGGGACGGGCGTGTCTCGACCTATGTTGCTAATACATAGCTAACACATAGCTGAGTAAGGCCTCACTTCAGCCCTTTTTTCACCCTCAAACCCGTTCTTCGGTTTTCACTCAACTATCTTAACAATGGAAAGAGTTTAGGCCTTTATCTGCACACAGTCGCACTTGGCTGTGTGCAGATTAAGGCCTGAACTCTCTCTTTCTCTAAGGGTTGGTGGATTTCACATGTGCTCGAATGATTGGTTCTTCGCGATGTTTTCCATCACCGATACTTACACAAAGATGTATGGGCACTACCGGTAATCGAAGCCGCGGCCTTAGGCATATTTCGAAGGCGTTGCTAATATCGATGAACCGCCGCTCAGAAGACCAGCACTGCTGAGTAAGGCCTAAACTCTTTTAACTCGACAGTTGAGATAAGACCCGTGCCCAGCAGCGTAACACTGAAATGCAGTCACTTTACTTTAAAAAAAGTTCATATCTCGCAGCGCGTAAGCTATAAACGTAGCAAGCTGTTGCCTAAACAGAGGCGACGGTTAGGTGTCACTTCAGTCACTTGTGATAGCATAAAGCCTGTAAGTTGTCAAACTTACAAGACGTCAACGTCACTCAGGTTGCTTGTCTGTGATTGTCATTGTTACATTAGAGGACAATGTCTATGAGGTCGGTTGGGTGAGCACGTGGTGTGTGCAAACAAAATTTGTCCGCACAAAAAAAGAAATCCATTTCCATCCAAAAACTTTGTGAATATTTGTGATTAGGGAGGTGCTGTAATCATCGGCAGAGATATTAATTAGCCTTCTGTGGGGTTATTTTGTATCCCATCGAGATGCACAGGGAATGAGATATCTTGTGCTCACGGCCCTATGAGTCCACTGACATATATTATTATACCGACATAGGTACCTATGTGTATTATTTTGTTTCAATATAATCTACCATTTGGCTCGAATTCATGTTTTCAAGTCAATGAACTAAATAGCGTGCAAGTGTGCAACCCACATTACTAATTAGTGTGAATAAAGCTGTCCGCGGCCATTTTGGATTTGTTATCTATGTATATTGAACAAACAGATAGGTATCTATGTTATAATTTACAGAGTCTTATGTAAGTCTACATACTTAGAAAATTATATACGGAACTCGTATTCCGCGCGTTTCCATGAACAGTTTGTATGCATAAAATGTTCATATTTTGTGTTGTGTGCAGCTTTTATTTAAGTGTGCGTTTGTAAAGACGCTTCAACTTACTTGATAACCTCCCCTCCCCCAAAAGCTGACAGAAACAATTTAGTACTAGAAGTTACGTGTAACACCTCCCGTGTTAAATGCGCTAAGTCTACATACATAGCATTCGAGCTGGAACTAAAATTTTCTTATTTCAATGTGTGATATTCGCGTTAATTTAAGACAATACCAATGACGCTTCTTTAGATATAGCTCAATAACTACTGGTCAGATCTTGATCAAATTTAAATTGGACCAAGCAAGAAGCACAAGCTTTCAAACAAATAAAACAAATACAAACTTAAAAAAAATCAGTTGAATTCCGAGAGCCACCTTCTTTTTGAAGTCGCTCGAAAACTAAAACCTAGACCTCGAAAAAGAACTCCGCGTTATTCATGATGCTTTCCTTTACTTTATATAAATTGACCTACTTTCTGTCTGATTCTCAATTATAATATATAGTGTGTATAATTAACTTTGACTGTAATTACTATAATATTCATCACTCACTTAGTCATTCTCGACGTTTCGATAATTACTAACGTAATTACTGTTTCTTATACTAACATTTTCACTGATTACATGTTTCAGTATTATTTCTTAATTAAACTAGCCTGAAGTGTTCCAACAGAGAACTAATATAATCGTCATTGTTATTGGCAAATGGTATAAAGCCGAGCCATTATTTAATTTAAAAAAATGTAATCGACATATTATAGGCCGACTGTTTAACTCGCGTGTCGCCATCTGAGGTACAAAGTCATAAAACATTAATTAAATCTCATAAAGAACTATTTAACCACAGATAAAAGTAATGTAATACTATTTGTCACTAATATCCATATCGCTTGAATCATCATCACTGTCTGTGGAGCTTGAGTAGTCAGAATCTTGGCGATAGGCGATACGCGAGTTAAACGGTCGGTCTATAGCCAGCTGAAGTGGCAGTGGGCCGGTCATATACCACAGAACCGACAACCACAGGGGTAAACGAGTTCTTGAGTGGGGGCAATGAAATGGCAAACGTAGCGTAGGACGTCTTCACCTCAGACTAGGTGGAGTGACGATCTGAATAGGGCGGCCGGCAAGAACTCGATGAGAAAAAGCGCGGATCGTGCTCAGTTGCTTTAAGAGAGGCCTATGTCGAGCCGTGGACTAGAATAGGCTGATGATGAAGCTGATGATAGTGCAAGAGCAGCGGTGGCGCAGTGATAGATGCCACGCTTTTGAAATAAGGTCATGGATTTGATCCCCGGTCGTGCCCTTTTGTCGTGCCCGTGCATCTTTCTGTCAATTATTTTATCGTTGTTACTCAATATCAACGATCTAAACCGGCATGTCTATGATTGAATCATTCGAGGAGATGTGACATCCCGCACTTGGCCAGCCGAAACTTTCTTAACTCGTAAAATAGTTGAGAGAAGACCCGTGCCCGTGGGACACTGAAGAGAGTTTAGGTGTTAGTGCAAAAGTGTGTGCGCTGACACAGACACTGACAATTTCTATTTCCTTTACTGTCGAAGTCTGGTAGAATGAGCTGATGAATACAACCAGTGAGATTTCGGGTGTAGGACTGATAGCTACCAGTGGAAACACCAATTTCTTGACAACGGACAAAATTGCTGATTTTCCCATCAATCTATTTGGTCGGTCGGGGTTTTTTTGTGAAAGCGCATGTTTGTGAGGATGGTTGTATGGGTGTATAGATGATTGGCATAATCATAATCTCGATGTTCATTACCTGATCCAGCCAAAGAGACTACTATTAGGCTACTGTCTTGATTTTAATAATGAATGTTAAAATATTTCGATTATATTTATATTTGTAAACACTTAATAAATTGATAAGCGTGTCGTTTTTTAAAAGATATAGACCAATAACGCTTTGAATCGAGGACCCCGTGATTTATATCCAATAACCGTACAATTGGACCATGGCATGTATTACTAGTAAGAAAATAATCTTTTGTTCTAGTGGAGAGTTTCACCGGCAGCTCGTTGCCACTGTGGCGTGTGGATCGACGGCAGATGGGAGCCTTCCTCTGCATCGCAGCCAACGATGTGCCACCGGCTGTTAGCAAGAGAATCATCCTCAATGTTAACTGTAAGTACTTTGATTGAAACTTTGACAACCACGATTTTACAGTTATTACGAATGAATTTAAGTAAAAAAATGAAAGTAAAATGAGGGTCCTTAAAACTATATGAAACCTCATTTTGCTTTTAGTTTCTATGGTTTCCAACTGGAAATCATAAAGAAGCTTCTCTATTCTGATCCACTCTTTCGAATGCTGTTATTAGACATCGCATCGAAACACGGCAAGGTGGTTTATCAACACGACTTTGTCTGGTTTATAGTCACCAGATTTGCACCATGCGGAGATCATGTGTGGGAATTCAGATTAAAGGCAAACTACCACGGACAAAGGCAACGCGGTACCAAGGTTTTACGGTTTTGTGGTTGTAAGGTTTTGAATAATGAATTGACTGGCTTGAATCGTTTCTTCGTATTTTCCGTTTTATTTCGAATAGCCTTAACTAACAGTTCTAGTCTGGAAATTATCATAATACGTACGTATTACCATGCTAATGATAAGCTATAAAGCTTCTGCCATTAACGGGTAAGATGTTAATAGTTTAATTTGCATAGTTTGCATCTTTTCCACCTTTGTTCAGACCTCTATAGATTTCAGTGATAGCCGTCTAGCAAAGACCAATGCTATAACAAACTCTATGTCCTCTATCTAAGGTTGCAAATAAAACGATAGAGCGGTATTATGCAATAGCATCTTATTATGCATATTTGCTAATGATTTGCTTGGTTAGTTACTTCGGTATTATAAGCAGTCTTGCTTGAAACGTTATTTTTGCTAAGTAAAGTTTCGTTCATTAATTAGGTAAAGTGGTTGATATATACTAAACTTAGAGCTGATGCAGAACTTTTTGTTCTTAATATAATTATTCACAAAAACATCTTAAAGCATTTTGACTTCAGCTCGGAATCATATCACTAAAGATCTTTCGCTGAGCTACGCTGTCACCATTGCATATTCTTTGGATATAATGAGTTTAAAAAATATAAAATATAAATGCTAGAAGCAAGCTGAAGACAAGAAAAAAAAGAAGCTTAGGGCTGGCCATAATATGCAAAATATTAAGACGTAGCCGAGGACACATTCAAACTAGATGGAGTGACAACCTCTGCAAAGTGGCCTGCAAGAGCAGAATGATCAGTGAATGAGTCACAGATGGTATTTATAAGCAAAATAGAAGAGAGAGCGGTTTATATCTAGAGATCAAACAACCTGATGATAACAGTTGACAGTTTTATTGAAATTTTTAGTCCACTCTATTTTAGTCATATCAAAACCACACAAACAAACCTAAAACGATTTCTCACGCCAAACTGTCGTAACTATCACAACAAAAACAATATAAAATTCACTTCACCGCATCCGTCTGTTTGTTACTTTGAATAATATAATCCATCCAGTGCTGGTCGCGTCACGAATTTGGATGGGATCCAGTGTAACTTCATCTTTATGGAAGCCGATGTTACGTGACTTTGCAACAAAACTAAGCTAAGATTTATTTTTCTATTTGGGTTTATGCTGTTATACTTTCTGTTATAGAAAAAAATAGATATTTAATACTTCATGCCGATGGCTCCTAAGTATACTGAGTCAACTAACATATTTTGCTAAATACACTTTTTTGTATATTTACAACAATTAAATAATTTCATATTTATCTGTCTAAAAAAAAAAATTATATCTATATAAATAACTGAAAAAAAATGGCGAATACTAGATCAAGTACACACTTTATTTATTTTGCTCACAGTACACAGAGTCAACTACACCGTTGTAGTATACGCGGGACACGGATACGTTCATGTTGGTGCAAGTTGAAACTAGCTCAGTATACATCGCAACGTCGCCGAGTGTGCATCTAAGTGTCAAACTTATAATTTTAATTTAAAATACTTATTGTAGGTACCAATTGCACATTCTTTAAAAACTTAGAAGAAAATATTATTATCATCACAATCATCTTAATTACTAATGAAAAATCACAGTATAAAACAGTTGACTGATACAATTCTTCTCTCTGACTAAAAATAAAATTTTTATTTTTACTTATATTTAAATTCTTGGTATCGATAAACTAGGAACAATTCTTAATTACTAATGAGGAATCGAATTACAGTTATCTAATACGATTATAAAAATCTCTGACATTTACCGATTATTGCACAGAATAAAATCAGTCTCAAAAAAAATTTAAGAGGAAAGTACTAAAAATATAATTAAAATACAAGTAATAACGTAAAAAAGTATCTAACCAAAAAACAAAAAATATATTTTTACTTAATTATTCTGAATCGCTTTCAACTCTATTGCTGTCAGCTTTAATCAAATTAGAAAAAAACAAGTGATATTCTTTAGGTATCACCAATTTGTGGCACAAATCCATTAAATCTTTGTGTTTATTTTTATCTATCGGGATTGGCCTCTCATAAGCTGGGCGAAGATCACTAAAATCTAGGTAAGGAACAGTTTTGTTACGTGTTACTTTAGGTTTATTAGCACAGTCAATCCACTTACATATAAGAATCTTCCATGTAACTGGTTTTATAAAATAGTTTGTAAGGATTTTCGGCTCCAATTTTTATTTGGGTGACTTTATTCCACTGCATCTTAGATCCATCACAAGCCAAAGTCCAGTTATTAATCTTTTTAAGCATTGCTTTAAAATCCATGACAATATCTTGAGAAACTTCTGTAACCTTATAAGGTTTATCGTCAGTTTTTGCAAATTGAAACGCCATATACCATTGAGCAGGTACATAAAGTATTTTGTCTTTTGTCTGTTTTTCTATTAGGGCATGCATACTATCCCCTTCGTTTTGTGTATGACCAACAATCAAAAAACGGTGGCTAATCTGAATTTTGTACTTATAACATGCCATCATATACATTAAAAAAACTATTCTATTCCGGTTCTGACCACCGCAATTGTCAGACCAAAATCGGTAATCTTTTATACCTCCCTGAACTGTTTGTTCAATAAATTTATACACACAACTAGCAATTTCATTTGCGCCTCTTTTAGCAGTTTGTTGATGCCAAGAAAAGCAATGACCCTGACGATAACCTATATCAAAAATAGTAAAATTATAAACTGTAAGTTTTCGTTTATAATAAAACGTGCTGACGTTTCCGTGAGGTACATTTAAGCACTTTTGAAGATCGTAAGCTGCTGTTAGGATTTCAGGTTTTTGTTGAGC
Organism: Meganola albula; assembly: GCA_936450015.1. Taxonomy (NCBI): domain Eukaryota; kingdom Metazoa; phylum Arthropoda; class Insecta; order Lepidoptera; family Nolidae; genus Meganola; species Meganola albula. The sequence goes on along the minus strand of OW388157.1, from coordinate 3,025,387 downwards.
TAGTTCTTTATCTTCTGCTTTCAATTTTCTTGCCAAGTCTTTTTGTTTCAAATGATCTGCCTGTTTTGCTGTATCCTGTTCTGTATGGTCTTTATTGTTTTCAAATATGTGACATTCTTCACACATATTCTTTTTTCGGCTTATGGAAACTAATATTTATGTTTTTATTGATAATATCACGATATTATCGCACAGTAGTTACTTTATTTGTGTACCACCGCAATTGTCAGACCAAAATCGGTAATTTGGTTTGACAATTGCGGTGGTCAGAACCGGAATAGAATAGTTTTTTTAATGTATATGATGGCATGTTATAAGTACAAAATTCAGATTAGCCACCGTTTTTTGATTGTTGGTCATACACAAAACGAAGGGGATAGTATGCATGCCCTAATAGAAAAACAGACAAAAGACAAAATACTTTATGTACCTGCTCAATGGTATATGGCGTTTCAATTTGCAAAAACTGACGATAAACCTTATAAGGTTACAGAAGTTTCTCAAGATATTGTCATGGATTTTAAAGCAATGCTTAAAAAGATTAAAAACTGAACTTTGGCTTGTGATGGATCTAAGATGCAGTGGAATAAAGGCACCCAAATAAAAATTGAAGCCGAAAATCCTCACAAACTATTTTATAAAACCAGTTACATGGAAGATTCTTATAAGTGGATTGACTGTGCTAATAAACCTAAAGTAACACGTAACAAAACTGTTCCTTACCTAGATTTTAGTGATCTTCGCCCAGCTTATGAGAGGCCAATCCCGATAGATAAAAATAAACACAAAGATTTAATGGATTTGTGCCACAAATTGGTGATACCTAAAGAATATCACTTGTTTTTTTCTAATTTGATTAAAGCTGACAGCAATAGAGTTGAAATCGATTCAGAATAATTAAGTAAAAATATATTTTTTGTTTTTTTGGTTAGATACTTTTTTACGTTATTACTTGTATTTTAATTATATTTTTAGTACTTTCCTCTTAAATATTTTTTGAGACTGATTTTATTCTGTGCAATAATCGGTAAATGTCAGAGATTTTTATAATCGTATTAGATAACTGTAATTCGATTCCTCATTAGTAATTAAGAATTGTTCCTAGTTTATCGATACCAAGAATTTAAATATAAGTAAAAATAAAAATTTTATTTTTAGTCAGAGAGAAGAATTGTATTAGTCAACTGTTTTATACTGTGATTTTTCATTAGTAATTAAGATGATTGTGATGGTAATAATATTTTCTTCTAAGTTTTTAAAGAATGTGCAATTGGTACCTACAATAAGTATTTTCTATTTTGTTATTAAGACCTAAGTACCTAGTCTTGATTAGTTCTGTCAATGTTACAAATGACTTTTAAGAATTTCGTTACCTAATTTAAATTAAAATTTTAAACTATTTACAATGTTTTTTACTATTTTACCTAATACACCTTATACACTTGACTCAATGTAGTATGTCTCATTATTAAAATTATGATTATGTATAGTGAGTCAACTTATCATATTTAAACAGAATTTAACTTTATATCAATAATTATAATACAAAACTATTTTTTATAAATATTAATATTTGTTTTTAATGAATTATTAAAACAAAATTGCATTAAATCGTAGATTCGATATTACGACGTATAAAAATGTAAGTGGTAGTTGATCCATTTTAAATATACAAATAATCAATGTATACTAATATATCTACAATAACTCATAAATTAATAAAAATATATTTAATTTACTTTACTCCCTTAATAGATTTTATTATATTTAATTCAATTTAATTGGCATAATTATCTTAATTGAATTAGCATTTTAAATAAAACCATTCTCCCGTCTTTTCGACGCCCTGTAAATTATTAGAATTATAGTTGACTCAGTATACTTAGGAGCCATCGATGCGCTTTCAGAGGTTAGAGATTTTGTGTCATCATCTTGTGAATAATAATAAAAATTGCTATACTTTCATGTCAAATCTTTGGGGGCGTTTCTTATACAACCTGAACCGGTAACGCTATAGGTACCATAATTGAAATCAGACATTCTTCATGTCATTAGGTACCTACTTAAGACTACGTGAAGTCATAAATTAATTTGTATTATATTTTGATGTCACAAATTTTTGCAAAATATTTACCTTCCCCAACCCCAATACCTGTTTTTATGAACTCTGATAAAAGATATGGCAAATGAATAACAATTGGCGGACTCTTCAAACGGTTGTCTAAGAAAATAAATTGAAAAAAAATATTAAGTTTATATTTTGTTGGAGTTATTGTTTTATAGTTGATTTATTAAAAGTAACAATACATATTGCTGTATGCATTAAGCTAACATTATGTAGAATTTAAAGCCTGATACCCGTTCCGGTTCACCTTATCTCATAGTTTCACTTTTTCTCGAGAGCGAATTTGCTTAGTTTTTTATACGCAACTGATGCCACGTTGACCTCGAATTATCTTGTGGTAAGTGACTATACCACAAGATAATAGATCTTGAGTGGAGACCACGAATTAACAACAATAGCGTAAGACGCCTTTAGACAAGGTGGAGTGACGATCTCAGCAGGGCGGCCGGCAAGAACTGGGTGAAAAAGCCGCGAATCGTGCTCAGTAGCGTAGTTTCGGTAAGGCCTATGTTCAGCAGTGGATTAGAATTATAATACGCTGATAATGATGATGTGACAATAATTATAAAGATGATATACGAACATTCAGCAAGTGTAAGTGATAGCTAACCAGACGGTCTCAGTTATGTATTACTTCACCAGGCGTCTCGTCAGAACATGATTTTGTAGTTTGACGATGTTTTTAATACTATATGGTGTCATAGTACGGCTGCAGAGCCCACCAACAAAACCACAGCTCATTAAATAACACCCAGAGATCACGTTGAGCGGTACTAGACGCCGGCTGTATTAATTATTAGCTTGATAGACGTAAGGGTAACATTAATTAAGACTACGAAATGTAATTCGCTAATTCAACTTTTTAGTACCCAAGTAATAAAAGATTTACAACGGCTAAGAAAAAACCGTTTCTTTTATTTGTACGAATCTTGTCTTGATTAAATTGTGTCGTTCACAAGTGCACAATTTACTAGACGCTGTATTTCTAGACGATTTTCTTGGAGAAAATAAAATCAGGTTAGTGTCAGACTTTGTTTTTCTGTGTTATTTTCCACAAAATACTTGTCATTTACAAGTAATATTGAATTACAGCGGAGACAATGTTTTTACAAAGGTTACAGTTTAAATACATAAAAAAAGACATTACGTGGGTTTGATTCCAAAACTTTTCAACTGTAAATTCTTTAGTGTTTCACGACTGGGCACGGGGATTTTCTTAACAATCTTATTGAGAGAGTCATGGCGTTAATTCACACGCGCTGGTAAGCTCGAGTTGTTTGATGTCATCAATTCTTAGTTATGCTGGTTCGTTCACAATGTTTTCCTGCACAATGTTCACAGCAGCAAGAATGAAAATACCCTCGAAGATGTGTAGACATCACCTGGGTTCGCAATTGCGGCCTACCGACCTATAATAGGTAATTCAAAGTTGGGTTCGGTACCGTTACTGCAAATAGTTTCGATATTTTACTTACCTAGGTAAACAACAAATCTATTTGTGATACACATGATTCCTGAGTAAGGAAATCTAGTCTACTTAGTTCACCAGTTAGAATATTAATAATATAGTAATAATAATATAGTGGAACATTACCACCCACAATCATCTGATCCCAAACTCATCCCATCGGGCTACGTAACATGAGTCTGTCTTATTTTTTATTAAATGTAAAACTGACTAAAAATTCGGTCGTTTCGCTTTTTAAAACGATGTAATAGCAATAAAAAGTACCTAACTATCTCTCTACTTTAAACAGTTAAAATGTAGGATTTATTTCCAAAGTTCTTTAAAGCTACGAGTTTTACTTAAATTCAATGAATTTTTAAAGACTTCTGATGTGAAGTCAAGAATTTATTTCGTGCTCACTGTAATTTTAACTTTTTTATCTTTAATCAGTTCTATCTTTCACTGTCTGAGTTATTACGACTAGGAAGTTTATATAAAACCTTTTCCTAGTATTTGCCTCTTATATTAGATTGTTTTATACAAAGCAGTTTTAATATTTTTATTTCTGGAGTAAAGCAGGCATTTACCCTAGGACTTTAGGGGCCATGGCCTGGAGCGGCATGCAGCGAGGGGAGGTGATAGCCGGTATGGTCTTTCAATTCGCGTTCACGTTTTAATTTCGTTGTGTACATATAAAATAACGTTTTTTTTTCATTTCAAAACGTGCCTGATTCCTAAAATACTTTGCACTTAACTGCAACATGTATTTTATAAAAGTTGAATGTTTTTCAAAAATCTTTAATTTAGCACTATGGTAGAATTATTAAATAATTCTACCAGAGTGCTAAATTAAAGTTTCGTACATATTCTATGGGACTTGTTGCATGAAATTTTCATGCAACAAGTCCCATAGAATATGTACGAAACTTATGTAACATAAATATAACTATTTAACACGAAGAGACGGCGTTGTATTGCTTTCGGTGGTGTTCGTAGATTACTGGGTAACGTTTGGCCAAAACTTTTCTTTGAGCAAGGTCTCGAGATGAATATTATAGGCCGACCGTTTAACTCACGTATCGCCATCTGAGGTACAAAGTCATAAAACATTAATTAAATCTCATAAAGAACTATTTAACCACATATAAAAGTAATGTAAGACTATTCGTCACTAATATCCATATCGCTTGAATCATCATCACTGTCTGTGCAGCTTGAGGAGTCAGAATCTTGGCGATAGGCGAGATACATGAGTTAAACGGTCTATCTATAGTAGTTCTAGATAATACAAGCTGCAGTATATTTGTATTTCCCTGTCAACAGTTGCACCTACCGTGAAAGTGCCAAATCAGTTACTAGGAGCTCCACTTGGTACTGATGTCAAACTGAAATGCTATGTGGAAGCGCATCCGAACACCATCAACTATTGGATCAAGAATAGAGGGGAAATGCTTCTAGATGGGTAAGTGGTTCTGCTATAATTTTTGAAGTCCATAACTATACTATATTAAAAAGCTGAAGAATTTGTATTAACCATACAAATTCTTCAGCTTCAGCAACGCGTTAATCCCAGGGCTACTAGGCCCCTAGACAAATCACAAAGCGAAGCGGTAAAGAAAGATCGAAAAGAACAAAATTTAAGCAATTGGCATTCACCTTCGAACTGTCACGTGACAATCTTATGTCAATCGTAAACATTTTGTTCTATTCGAACTATGGTTTTCGTTTCGCTTTGTATTTGTCTTAATGCTCTGGGCCCATTTGAAATATTGTTGTACTGTTGCATAGTCCATTTATTGAGGAAGGTTATATTCTACGTTTTTATACCTACCAGTGAGCAGCGGTGGCGCAGCGTTACGGGCCTCACCTTAGAAATATAAGGTCGCGGGTTCAATTCCCAGTCGAGCCCACACACCTTTGTGTGATTGTTTCATCTCTGCTGCTCAATATCGTTGAAAGAAAACATCGTGAGGAAACCGACATGTCTAAGAACTAATCATTCGAGGACATGTGTTCCATTTGGTGTCAATGTAGATATTATTACAAGATTACTGTAAATCAAAAAGGTTTTTTTTAAACATTATTGTAATTAGGAAAATAAAATTAAACAAAATTAGTCTTAATATGTCGAAGAAAGTTAGAATTTTTTTGTATTACCTACACAGCATAAATTGTATTATAGCGTATCAAACAAATTATTTATTATTCCTTTTCCAATACCAAAAATGCTTCAAATACGTACAATTTTATCAAATCTTTTACATTCGTGTATTTGTTCATTCCGTTTCTCGGAATACAAACGCCCCAGGGGCCTGTTTACACACCAGTCCTTGCCAATCCGTATCGAAGTTCCCTCATATTTCAAATTACCTTGCATAAATATTTGGAAACGAATGCTTTGTAGGAGTCCTTTTAAATAACGTAGGTCATAATATGATCACATTTCTACTTCAAAGCATAGGACATACTATTTACGACCAATGTGAAATGATTGTGACTAACTACCTTACCCCCGCTTTACCCCCGTTTCACTTCCTCGGGGGTTGAGTTTTGAAAAATCCTTTCTTGAAGCCAAAACACATACCCGCGTTGGGGCGCCGCGCCGCAAGAATCGGCAGTGCCGCCCGCCTTTAGATAGAACAAAATGTACTAGCACTACGAGCGTTGCGTTGCGGCGCGGCGCAGCGCCGCATCGCGAGTATGTGTTTTGACCCTTAATGTACTCCTAGATCTCATACAAAACCTATGTGCCTGATTCGGAGTCTTTTCCACAACTTGCCGAGTGACTTTAAATTTATTTATTCAAACATTCTGAGAATACGAAAATTAGTTTTCAATCGACATTTGCCATCGTGTTCGAAATAAATATCTAAAGCACGAGAATTGGGGTCTGGGATGTTTTAGTCGAAGACTTTCGTCTCTAGATTATCTCGAATTAAACAGTTAACTGCATTCTTAGTAAGACTGTTACTTGTCTGTTTTTTTGGGTGTGTAGTGAAATGTCACTTAAGTTTTGTCCGTGCTTTTTAATAATTATTTTAATAGTGATTACAATGGTTGGTTGCTTGTTATTGTCGGGAGTCTATACGATTTTCAGTCATTCGGGCTGACTGTATGTTGTTACAAACCTACGAGTGTCTAATTAGTTGTTATCTCTTAGTAATTTTATTTTGTTGTTAATCAATTCTCGTTTTTTCTGGTGTATTTGGGAGTGTCGATTACTTGTGTATTGAAAGCTTTTGTTTCAGACCTAAATATACAATAACTGAAGAAAAGGTATCGTACCAAGTAACAATGTGGTTGACAATCAGACAGTTCTCTAGAAGTGATATCGGTACTTACAACTGCGTGAGCACTAACTCCTTAGGCAAGAGTGAAGGCACGCTCAGGTTATATGGTAAGTACTATAAAATAACAGACATATTACTTATTAAATACATAATTTGTGAGCTGCGGATTGAATTCAAATTTTGCACTTAATTTTTACCTAACATAGTGCTGTGAGCACTGTATTATCAAGTGCAGGCAGAGGTGAATATCACCAACATTTCGCTGGCTATGTTTAGGTCCCATAGGTAATAGGAGTGAGTCTAACAGGACACAATTCTAAACTGCTAAGATTTTCTAAGTATATTATAAAAGTCTTTATGCTCGACCCGGGAACCTGGGACCTCGCGGTTATTAAGCGAACACGCTTACTACTTGACCACTGAAGTTTTTTTTTTAATGTATAGCATACTTTAGTAAGAACGTTTTATCAAAGTAAACATTCCCGGGGTGACTATAAGGATATCATGCACAGACGCTTGTTGCGGGTGGACACAAACCTTTACATAATTATTAATTAGTCAAACAAAACGAACAAAAAATAAATTATTTTTACTTATTCTTATTCTTTATTGTACACAAATCACTTACATATACAATTATAAATAGGAAACAACAATGTACACAGGCGAGCTTAATTCAAAATATCTGGATGACCGAGCTTTGCTCGGTATTTTTTTTTTAAATGACATTTTCTAAAAATGATTCCTAGCTAGATCGATTTATCGCCCCCGAAACCCCCTACATACTAAATTTTATGAAAATCGTTGGAGCCGATTTCGAGATTCCAATTATATACAAGAATTGGTCGTTTAAAGGTATTAGATATGAATTTTCTACCAGCAAACCTCTAGTAGAGAAAACTTACTTATTATTCTTTGTATTACCTCTAGTACTTCTATTTTGTACTTGAATTTAAGTATTGCCACTTAAAAGTTTTTTTTGCCATCTAATAAAATTAATACATCTTAAAATAATTAACAAAATTAGAGTAGGGATATAGTTATCACAGGCCTTTAGTTATCTATTTCTCAATATTAATTTCTTTTTCAGAAATAAAGCTGAACTCTTACGCAGATGATTCAATGAATCAAATCAGCGTCGCTGGAGGTAAGAACTTAAATAAATCCGTCTTCATCAGATTTTTGCATTCTCCAACAAGCCATTAGCAATTTGACACTTGTGTCGTGTAGATACGTCATGATGTGTCGTGAACGATGATTTCGAATGGTACACGAAAGCTTAGAAAGTAATTGTTCACGCGCAAATTGCATGACAAACGGGGTGGTTAGACCACACCCACCCCTTCAACTTCATCTCATCTTTAATGTATGCACTTGCGCACTGCCAAAGGTCACGCAAGCGCACATACACTTGTTTTAATTTATACTAGTTTAATAGTCAAATTCTTTTATATTTTCCTCCACGAGGATCTAAGATCGGAGCGGGGTTAGGGGTGAGGCGAACTGCTAAAAGGTTGAAATATTATTTATAACCACACAATTACGACAAAACTGTTTGCACCACTATTTAAACATCCGAACTGATAACTTTTTTATTTTTATAGTAGAAAATTTAAACAAAATCGCAGGTAAATATTTGATTTTATCTATTACTTCCATAATATCATTAATTTATTTAATAAATGAAATGAAATGCTTCGTTAAGCCCCATCAAAGTATTTTGCATATAAAACTTTGCAAGCCAAACGAAAATAGTACTTATGTCAATGTCATATAGACTGAGAATTATATTTTTCAGTAATTTTTTATATCTTTCAATGATTCTCGTGTTTGAACCGTTTCATTCGGTTGAATGAATGTCAATTATCAATATTTTTGTAGACACATAGCAGTAAAATTAAGCCTATATTTTGTGTGCATGTACGTCTGTTTCCTCTTGGTTCTGGATTTCGATTCTTTTCCTTTAGATATTTGTCTCAAACTCAACATCTGTCGAAGAAATGGGGAATGTCGATTGAGAACTATTGAATCGTTATAAACTACTTACCGCATGTCTTATTATCTATCGTCGGAGACATAACTCTAAAGTAATATTCCGATAATACCAAAATTTGTTTTTATCGACATTTGCCATTTTTTTGACATATGTCGAGTTCAAGAAAAGCGCGGAATTCTAAAGTCTGCACTGTTTGGATAAAAGAGGAGCAATAAACTTTCGTAGTGTCATCGTGCCTTCAAGTTGAATAAACTTAACAACCATCTCCGAAATTAAATTACAAATTGGTAAAAGAAATAAAATTTTATCGTTGTTTAGTAGAAATTATATGAAAATACATTTTAATTTATAAAACATTATATTTAGTTACGTTTATATATTTAACACGTGACGACACGTGACCTATCAAAATGAATCAATACGATCAGTCGTGTCGTTCAACAGTCTAACTAACGCCGCTCTTTACTCAATCCTCCTGCTGTAAAAACAAACGCTGTATTTTTATTGATCGAAATGCCTTGTTCACAGGCCTGACAGAAGCTGCTAAAGCTGGATGCAGACGACTGGAAGGAACGTTGTTATTACTTTGTTATACGATTTGTTTATACCTGCTTTAATGTAAATATTGTTAATAAATATTGGAATGTGACTTAATTATACATGACGGGATTACTCTGCTCAGATAAGGCAACCATAAATTTTACACAGGTGTTAGTTAATATTGACTGAGCAAGAATTTTTAGTAACATATTATTTACAATACCCGTCAAGGTGTCATTTTTTTTAATATTTTTCAAAATAATTTTTAAAGCTGAGTAACAATTGTGGTGTCTGTCGTGTCACTTCAAAAGGATGTCGTAAAAAAATTTAATGTGGAAAGCGTTACACCTCAAAACAAACATGTGTGTCATTCTAGGCAATAAAACATTAACGACACCGATTTATTCTGTCGTGCCACGACACGACACGACTCATCTGTGTATAATAATGTAAACCTATCTTATTAAGTCACATCCAATAAAATCGCTTTCAACAACCAAAAATCCGGTTAAGTGCGAGTCGGACTTGCACACAAAGGGTTCCGTGCTATATTATTTTCTATTGTTATAACAGCTATAGAAGTACCCAATAAAAATATATTTGAAATGTCTACCAATTATGAATCATACACAGTTATCGCAATCTACAGGTTATTCTAATCTCTATTTTGCAAGAAGTTTCAGTACATTTAATAATATTACTTCTTTTTTGAAAGTTTTGTTCCCAATCTATACAGAATATCTTTGAAAGCTATGCGCAATTTTTAAGAAAAAAAACTTAAACACGTTTTAATGAAATCGTATTTTTTATTTTGATTGTACAAAAATGAGGAAGATATCGCTGTACATACATAAAAAATGAATACAGTGGAACATATAACCTTCTCCTGGTATTGGAAGTCGCTAATTGATACTAAGGGTACGGTCGCCCTCTCGTTTTTTTTATCCTATAATAGGTTTGCGCTTGACCACAACTTGCCTGATGTGGAGCAATGTTGCAGTCAACGATGGAACGCGCTTACCTAATAAATACCGATTCACTCGTGACTTGATGACAGGTAGATTATAGCTATCGGGAAACAGAGATGCTGGCAACGAATTCCACAACTTGGCAGTTCGCACAATAAAAGTGGAAGCAAAGCGCTTTGTGCGTGCCCGTGGAATTGAATGACAATGACCGGCAGATATATTTAAAGCTGATGACAATATTCAGACGCATAGAGAGGGCATTGTATGACACGTTGGCACGGAACCCTAACAAGGCATAATTCAATTATTATATAGTTTAAAAAGATGTAAATAGTATGTTAAGGTGAAATGTTAAATGTATAAAAACAACGATGATGTCTTTGTGAAAATTAGATTACGTATATCGCTTAGTGAAACAGCCAAAAATATTGTTTACTTAATAATAATCTATTGTAAAAACGCTCGATATAAGACTGTTTACAACAAATAAACTATTAAAAGTGATAAATATAGTTTTACTACACCTATAAACTAAAAAAACAATGTGACAAAATCGTCGCGACGGTTATCAGTCGCCGCCGCGCCTTATTAACTGTGTGGTTGAAAATTGAATTTTGAAAATTTGTATGAAATTGGTGAGTATGAAAAAAACTATCTTGGAATAAGCGGGGCTAATCCACCCCTGGTAATGGGGTCATGCTACCATGTAAAAAGACTACTTTAGATTAATATAGTTCGCAATCTAATAGACATTCGGGGTATGCCGAGTCTTTTTACGGCACTGCTCTTGATCCTGGCTTACAGGAGTAACATTGACGCGAAAAGTCCTTCAGGATATGTAGCTACAAAATCACCCCTTTTGTACTATAAGTGTACTTCTGTACTTACCCACTGCATCAAACCCTAGTTCACTGGGGCATTTAAAAATTGTAAACCCTATAAAATTGGTGAGAATGATTAAAACAAAGACAATGGTTATAGTGAAGGAACGTAACCCTTGAAAGACTTAGGTGACCGAGATACTTGGAAGTCGATAACATTGAACATGGCACAAAATATGCTAGGCATATAAAATAGGTACAAAAAAGGCTAGCGCCTAACTAGAATAGGCCTGGTTATAAGCAATGTTGTGGTTTACAAAGGAAAGCGCTTACTTATTATATAGATTTACTTGTGATTAGGAATGATTTTCAGTGAGAAGTTGGCAGTGGAATGAGGTTGCATAAAGTTGGAAATCTTATAAGAGCAACAATTTCGACTCTCCCTCTCAAAATTTCATTAAAAATGAATCACCAGACACCGTCTTGAAACACGACCACCAGTTTACTGTAACTTGTTTTGCACCACCTGAAAAATGTATGTGGAAATTTAGATTAAAAGTGCATTCCCAAGGCAAAGGGTGATTTTGCCCCCAAAAAGATTCCTACCTTATCTAATAATTTTAACGTAACCGATTCAATTCTCGTATAACTGAGCTTACATTCGTCATCGAACAAATAAAACCGTCAGTACACAATGCATTATTCCGAAAACACATAACACTCTCTTTATTATATTTGTTCACGAAATATTCAAATATTTCACAATTTGCGTACCTATACGTGACCGTGCGAAACGTGGCGTTTCGCCGCGGCAATTTTATGTATTTTCGAAAGCGAACAGGGCCGTCTTTATGTATGTTTAAAGGGTGCAAAGGAAAAATGGGTGCAAGCACAGGTCAACTGTATTTATCTTGAATGAGCACAACAAATCTCGCTCGTTGTTATAAATGATCACTTCTTATAGTTCAGTCAAACTACATTACTAGTATAATTAAGTTGAATACGCTTCGTGTGATATTTTAAGGCCTCTATACACCAGAGTTCTAGTAGGATAGTTCCTAAAAAGAGATCCACATAGAGACACAAGATCCCGTGTCTGGTTATGTTTAAAGTATACCATACACCTGCAAGAATGTATGGTAAGTACATACATACTTGCAAGTGTCTATACAAATATTGGCATATCTCTATATTCTACCGATATATGACAACTATCACAGTACATTTAGAATTTTATTTTTTGTATGAAAATTGTTTATGTTATGTTAAAATAAAAACAGCTTCATAATTCAATTATTTTACAGGGAAGCTAATAAAAATAGTGTGAATTAGGCCTCTATAAAGCTAATTTAATAGAAAACAGTGAAACGTCAAAAGGTACCTACTTCTTAGATTTGTTCAATTGTAATCTTTCTTACCTTAGTACGAAATCCGGCCCTGTTCGCAACTTTAAAAGGTTAGGGTTTGCCGCCATCGTGTTTATCTTCAATGTGTTTTTCTCGAAGACGTGGGCAGAATATCTAAGTGTAACATTACGTAACTAGAAACCAATATTGTAGTTTTACGACAGTCAATAATTTTGGGCTTACTGTAGATTAAATAAGAAATTTGTAGGTTCTGAGTAGAAATGCAGTCCTTAATGTATTTTAATTAATAATAATTTTGACTGGACCCGTGGTGCAGTGGTTTGTGACCTTGACTGTTAAGCCGAAGGTCGTGGGTTCGTTTTCCACCCAGGACAAACCATTGTGTGACGAGCACTATGGTTTGTTCTGTGTCAAGGTGAATTTTATCTATTTTAAGAAGGTATGTATTTACAAAATAAATGTATTTAAAGCAAATATAATTTCTACTAGATGGCGCTGTGTGTAGATATGTGTCAAAATATTACTAATATTATAATACAGTTAAACTAAAAGTTAAACGGCATAATTCATTATTTAAGATTCTTAAATTATAGTGATATTATGTAGCCCAATATCTATTAGCATCTCCTAACGAGATTCACCGAACACAACCCACAGCTACCATCAATAAGCTTTTGCTAACTACCTAACAGAGATTTTCAGTCTTAGTCTATGAGCAAGCGAAAGAGGAAAATAAGGTAAGTACGAATGCAAAGGGAAAAAATCTCAAAAACATTTTCTGAAAATTACACAAAACACCTAATGCAACAACAAATAAAACAGAACATTTTTCATACATATTCCACATTTATTTCAGAAGACAAAACGAGAAACAATTTTACATTGCGCTCTTGCCCACGGTGGTGATGTAAAACAAAGAAAACGCAATTTATTTGATAAAATATTCAGATACACTGTTCTGTTTCAAGCTCCTACATTATAAAATGGTAAACTGCAGCCGTGACATACAGACATTGTTATTGCTTTGTATTTTAATATACTTTGAAGATTTTCTTTATTTTCAGTTAGTACTTTTTAAGGGTTGATTGCGCTTTATAATAGTTACTCATCAAAATAGTAAATTAAATTAATAGTCAAATAGATAATTAGCTTTTATTGCACCGTTAGTATCGTATATTGTGCATGAATCGAAAATAACAATAAAAATATCGATTAATTAAGCAGTAAACTTATTGATTATTATAAAATATAATAAAATTATTGATTATTCATCTTAAATTTTGTGTTGGATTCAATTGTTTTAAACCATTCGACATCGCAATGAAATATATACAAAACTTAATCAAAATCAGTCTAGTTGACGAAAGTAAAAGACTGAAAAAATCTAAAAGTGATGATAACAAACTGACGTAAACGAAAAGAAAGTAAATAGGTGTAGATACTCCTACTTAAACTGAAGTAAGATAACAGGAGTTCGATGTAAGTCGTCAAAAGCCTCTGATCAACCAAAATATGACGATCATGATCACTGTAATAACACAAAAACAGTGTAAACACAAAAGCTAAACAAACCGAACAATATCCCAACTGAAGCGTTCACGTAAATCAATGTTTGACACACGTCGATTCACAGACGTCCCCTTGGGCGCTGAATGAAATATTGCTACGGCATTATGCCGCATTACTGCTACACAAATGATGTTCGTGATTAATCGGCTTATTATGTTACGTGTGAAGATGGTAATTAGCGCAGTAATGAGAACGGTGTAATGGGTGAAAATATTAATGCTGTAAGACGCATTAAAATTCACAAGGGTATTCATATATGGATTAATTCGGTATTTATTAATGTGGAAAGTAAATAATACTGTTAAAGAGAGACTCCTTGATGAATGCAGTGATTCAATTCCGTATTGGTTAATGTGTAAAATGAATAATACTGGGTAAAAAGAGGCTCCTTGATGAATGCATTGATTTACAAACGAATTTGTGTTCGAATATCCAAAATATTTATAGGCTAACGGCCTTATTCATAAAAATCTTTTGTTAAAATGGACTTTGTCTCGTTCTTACTAGTATAAATGTCAAGATGATAAACAAATACAAATGAATTGTGAGCCTATTTTAGCTATAATTAACTTATATGACGTTTATGAAAAAGGAGGTTTTTTCACACTTTATTTGAAAACGAAAATTTTGTTGAAATACCCGATCAAAAGATGATGATACTGATACAACTCAACCTAATATTTCCGTGATATTAAATTTCCCTTTCACAAATTCCATACAAACGTCAAATTGAAATATAAGACGAAAATCCTACATGAAAAGGCATAGAAATAGTAATCGACGCTTTTAATGACACGACCTTCAATAAGATCTGTCATACGTACAAGATTGATGAAGACGTGTCCAATATTCCATACAAATTAAGATTCCTAGGGATTACTTAATGTGTGTGTGAACAAATGTACGCCTAACAGCTTATTGATAGGAACATAACTGTTTATTTAACACCTAAATGTGATGGAATAAGAATCATTTTTGTATAACTATGAACTATAGATCTGGTTTTTGTATGAATTGAGTGATAGTCCAATGTTGTGTGATTTATGAAGGCAATTTTTGTAGTACAACTGGTTGCTCGTAGAGACTATATTATTTTTGGTAGAATATTACCCATTTGTAAATGTAACTTAAATTATCAATATTATTTGGCCTGAATTAATACAAATAGGAGCAGCCATAAGTTTGCATTTAGATGAAACATTCAAAATTACAATAAAAATAATTTAAGGCAAATTTGCAGTTGGTTGGTTTTTTGGTAACTAAACTTCCCTCGCATATGACAAAAAGGCAAACATTTAATTTTTATTCTTTTATTTTCTACCTAAGACATACTTTTGTGTGTCGTGTCTTTTTTATTTTTAGTCTGAGTACAGTTACTAAAAAGAGTAGGAGTTAGTTTAGTATATATCTGGACTCTATAGGGAATGTTCTCCTTAGATTGAAATCAGGTGGCGTGTGTTAGCCCAGCGTACTGTTATTATGAAATTTGATGATACACGTATGTATTTGTAATTAAGTTTCGAACATTAAGCCGTATTGTATGACATGAAATTAGAGTTAATAAATCAATAAATGTCATGAATGGCCTAAACTCTCTTAACTCGTAAAATAGTTGAGAGAAGACCCGAGCCCAACAGTGAGACACTAAAATAAAGGGTTGAAGTAAAAGCATTAAACGATTTAATAGATAACGATAGTTGAGTTTAAAATATCGGTTTCGATGCTAATAATGTTATACAAAGGCTTTGATGTTTCTTTGACTACACGCCAAGTGCAGATTTAACCACGGCACGACCTAATTATTGGATTAAACAAATGCCTGGGTAATAAATTTGGATTAAAAAATCAATGAAACCCAGAAATTAATTATGAACAATCTCGATAATTTCAGCTTACAAATGAAAACCGTATCAAAATCGGTCCTTACGTTTAGGGACTACAAGCCAAAAATCATATACAGGAATACATAGACACACGCGTCAAATAATACACCACTTTTTCCACGACAAGTACGATGGTACGAGTCAAGTTTTCAAAAATGTGATTATCTTATTTAAATACACTACTGGCCCAGTCCAAAAGCTGGCTACAGCATGCTTTTGACCCAAATCTACAGACACTTTTAATCAGCTTACAGTAAACTGGGGCCAGAGTTTCGCGTTGCCTTCTCCCGGCAAGACCCGCGGCTATGGATAAAGAAGTGTGCAAGGTGGGCTCCAAAGGGCGTAAGGTTAGTAGAACGCCGCCAGCCAGGTGGGCCACTTATCACTGAGTTACTAGTTTCTAAGTCTAAAATACATTTTTACTATAAAAAGTCGAGACTCTTATGCTATATATTTTCTTCTAATTTATGGGGTCTCTAGTCGGTCCAATTGATGGTCCACCTCTTTTTACCTAGTTTGTTATAGAGCAGCCTCTTTCACCTCCTTTTACGACATGATACCAACCTTTTCTTTTCTTTGATTCAAGAAGCCAATCCTTAGCTTTCCTCTTGTACGCTTTCCTTCTATCGTTTACTTTAAGATGTTTATCTAAAGGTGGCGAGTCGCATGAGATGGCCTTTCATCCATTTTGAATTACTAAAACCTATTTCTAGCTCCTCCAACAGTTTAGGCCCAATAAACTATTTTCAGTATTCCACGAAGTCTACCGACGCTTTAATTATTCCCTCTAAAAGCTTCATACGAGCTTTCGTCACGTTTAAAGCTTTTTATTTTTCAACTGAAGCTTTATAAATATCCTAGTGACATATTGTATTGAAAATGCCAAACATTAGCTTACTTTCAGTAATTTCAAACACCGTATTGCACGAAAGTGCATTTTATCATACTGCAGCGTTTTGAACGGATTTGTCGTCTAGTTTTGGTGTATGGTTTAATTTAAAAGCTGCATATGTTACAACTTTTGCTTTTAAACCGTCTTCTATTTCATTATCAGCATCGTCATCAGTTTTAATGGATGAAAGATTATCATTATGTTTTCTGACTCTCACATTACTATAACAATAAAAGATTTTGATAATGATTCTATGTATTTTTTTGGTATACTAAGCGACTTCTATGACATATTTTAATGCTGCGATCCTATCAAAGATTTTTGTCTGTTGGATTATTGAATGAACGTGTGATATTTTGCGGTAAAACGAACGATTCAATAGTTTATTACCTCAATTAATATCAAGCACAATTTTATTTCAGTAAAAATTTTAGTTCTAGATATTATTATGCTTTTGGTAAACGCAGACGAAGTCACTGAAATAAGCTCGTAAAACTTATAAATTGAATCTTCTAAATGTTTATAATATCACCCAAAAGACTGCACCAAATTATATAATATTTATTTATTTCGTTTCTGGTCAAGAAAAAGATTGTGGAACAGACAATATATAAAAAATACGGAAAGTGGAAACATTTTTAAAACTACATTACTCGCGCGAAACTGGACCGTGCAACTAGTAGATAGGGTAAATAAGATTTTTCTTGTGTTTTGCACCACAGAAAACCCGTCAGTGGCAAGCGTCGGCTTAAATAATAACTTCTCTTTAGCTTTGAGGAAATGGTGGCCAATACTTATAAAGGATTATCAAGTAGAGTCGCAACCCGAGGTTAGTTTGTTTATTTTGTGTTTCGGTACCGGAAATTTGGGATGACATCGATTTTCAGCAATAATCCTTGATATTAATTGAGATTTTAAATCTGAGTCACACAAAGCTTCAAAATACAAATGTTTTTATAAAATTCATGTATTATTAAGAATAAAAGTACGCCATGAGATGGTACGCTTCGCTTGTCGATTGCCGACATTAGGCTTATTCTTACTCGGACACCAAATAGAACTCTCCGTACTCGTGCATCGTTCGAAAGTACTAGTTCGGTCTTTTACTTCTATTATTACATTTAATACATATTTGGTTTTCCTACATACCTTCCAAGCTTGGAACAATAACTTTAGTAAATACGTAATTTTGAGAGGTAAATCTATTATCGTATTTTTATTCATTGTTTATATTTTGTTATGTTTGAAATAATATGTCTAGATGAATGTCGTGAAGCTCTGTAATTAGCTTAAGATCTAAATGTAATAGCCATACTACTCATGTACTCATATAAATAAGCTGTTGAGTTTCTTAATAAATATATAATTGAATTAGATGTTTGATATGATTATCATATGTCTGAATTATCTGACTTGCTCGTTCGTCAAATCAGATGATTGCACATACTCCATCATGCTTGTATGTAGGAGTATTTAATCTTTCAACTCGCTTAAACAACCGATCGTACTTTTATAAAGTGCATAGCAACTCAAAGAACGCGGAGACGCAAAAGAAAACTCTACTAATATCCTAAAATATTGATTTGAACGATTAGAACTGAATAGTTCGTAATTGTTCACATGAATGAATTGCGTCCTATTAGTCCGTGTACAGTCCACAGGTACGCCGGCATAATCTTATTAGACATCGAGGCGAGCGGACGTGCGCGTGGAGTGCAAAACCCATGCCAGTGTTTTGTTTGTGTTGTATTACTCCAATCACTTGAAAATGACGATGACTATGCTCCATGGGTCCATCGCAGTCATGAATAGTCGAATGGGTTGATTTTATGGACTCTCAATCCACTACTTTCCCACTGAAAATCACTGGTAGTTAGGAATAATACGGCATTTACTAAATACGCACATTCCTTTTTTAAACAAGTTATTACTTAATACTAGGCAAGATGCGGCCCAAAGCAAAACAGTTTTTGAATGATAAAAAATATTTACGCTTTAAATTACTTCTGCAACTTAAACAACTAACAAGAAAAATTAGTTTAAAAAACCCGACTGCGTCAACATCTGCCTACTTAATTGAATGGAGAATTGATTTGGCGCGAATAATACAAGATGTTTTTTTTTATAATATTATTGTACCCAGTATCACTCTCACGACTAAGACAAATCTAATGTTACCCCTCAAACTCAGATGCGACAAGCCGTTTAAGCTCTAGAGCGTGCTAAAGAAATATACATATATATATATATATATATATATATATATATATATATATATATATATATATATATATATATATATATATATATATATATATATTCACTCCAATAACATAACCCTCCTTCTGGCGCAGTCGGGTAAAAACATGTTATGGACTTCAATTATTAAATATTTTCATGCAAAATATTTAAAAGAGAACTAATAAAGTTAAAAAGCACTTCAATAACTATATAACAAAGTATCTTAAGCTTTTAATATCAGTTTAATATTAAGAGAGTTCTTCATGAAAATATTTTAATGTCTAAGATAATTTTATGTACTTCTAATTTGAAACGGCTGAAACGACATCTTGAGTAAGTAGGCTTCTTAATGAAGTCCCAATATTTTACCATAAAAACCGCTCACGTTTGTATTAGCAGAGGTGCAGGCAGTGGTGAATATCACCCATATTTAGCCAGATTTGTTTGCGTAATATGGTAAGCCAATTGTCGTCTATCAGGTATCACAGCATTGTGCCAAAAAGGTTTAGAAGGTGGAACAAACTGTTTTTTTTTTTAAGATTAATAGAAGCCATCTTGCTTATGCTACTCCTGGACAAAATACAGGATCGACATCAGGAGTGAAGAGGCTGTTAAAACCTGGCAAGTTTCGTGACATTTGAACTGTCTTTAATCTCGAATGAATTGATTCGAATGATTAGAAAAAGATAGGAAATAGGAGGAGTTGGCATATTCAAGTGTCTACTTCTCTCAAAGCAGAAAGGTAGACAATCTTTCTTAAATCTACAACTCTCATTCCACTCACCTTTTCACCGAAAATCATTTGTGATTACAAGTGAATTATAAGGTAGGCGGGTGCCATCGTAGACAACATAATTACTTAACATCAGGCAAGTTGTAGTCAAGCGCAAGCCTATTTCAGAATAAAATAAAATGTTTAAGCCGTTCTCAAATTTTCGCGTGGAAAACAAACGTCAATTCATTTTTATCTAGCTGCCCCTGCACTTCGTACCGCGTAGTTTTCACCTTTCAAACCATACTTGTAGCAACATTTGTAAACCGAAATCATCGAAATCGGTTTTGACTTTTTCAAGTTTTAGCATACAAGTATTCGTCAATTTATTTTTTGTTTATAAAAATGGTGATCCTAAACGAAAAAGTTGGATTAATTAGAACTTGAAACAAGAATTAACGAATTTATTTTAATTTTACAGTCACGGTTATTTTTTTCAGGATTTGTTTTGAATACCGTTTCGGAACAGCACTTTTACTTTAAAATAAAAAATACATGCAGCACTGAAAATTTAAAAGCCTCACTTAACAGCGAGTTACAGCAAAAATTGTCGTAATTGTTTCAATTTGGTTTTCAATGTTATGGTCATCGTCCATTCATTGACACAGCATTAAAATAACGTACGTAGCGTACGTCAGTCATTGAATAATGGAAACAACTAAACCTACATCGGATTTTATAGCGAGTTGTTCTAGTTTTTAAATCTCAAATCTCAATAAAAAGTAAATAGTTAAAAGTAAAACTAACGAACGTGCATTTTAGCTCTTAACTAACGTAAGGTGCTAAAATGTAATTCAATAAAAAGTGATTTTTATTTCAGATTTAGTTCATATTACATTTAGTTATGATTTTATATTGGTAAATTTCATTCCTAGAATCAAACAAATATTTCAAGACCAAAATCAACCAAATCAGTCGAGAAGATCATGGTAGAAGATAGTTCATTAAACATTCAAATTTCATTCATTCATTCATTCATTCATTCATCATTCATGGACTGTTATGGACGACAGCCATTACCTATCCCAGTGTACCTAGTCTACATCGGCGTTTTTACTTTTGCAAACACGTAGTTCATTTGCAGTGTATTCAAAATGACCTATTTCTATTTCGTTTTAAAAGGTAGCCCGACTTTTGATGCAGGTCATATTTTTTTTCTTTGAGTACCTATTTAAATGTATTTTAAAAAGAGGTTTCAGTAATAAAATACGTAGCTTTTATAACTTTAAATTTATTTTCAAATGTTTGTTCAATACATTATTACCTACCTACTGAAAACCACATGCTCTACTTCAACTACCACAATGTTCTACATGTTGGTATTTAACCCACCACCACAATCTCAAGGATACTTACTCCTGTAAGCCTTGATCGACAGCGAGGCGTATGAAGAGGCTCAGATATTGGAACCCAGCCAAGTCCCGGGACAATTAATACCGGTAATAAAGTGTATGTGAGTCGAATTTCTTCAAGATTAATTAAATATTTTTGCTTTGTTTAACAACTTCTTGAAATTAAACAGCTCCATCTATTATCAAATCAAGTAATTATATTTGCTTGTGTTATGGGTAGTATGAACTGATTTACTACTTAAATCTTTTATAATTTGTAAATACAAAACCAATAACGTGCTCATCACAGATTTGTCCAGTCCTGGTGGATGGTCATTAACCACGGCCGAATCCTATCACCATTTATCACCCGTTGTTACCAGTTTATTGTCACCTGATTTGCGCAACCCGAGGAACATGGGGCTTCAGATCAAAGGTGCAGTCCTACGGAGGAAGGTGACTCAACCCCCAAAATGAAACCCGTCGGAAGATATTATAGTCTAGCCCTAATATAACATGTCTAGTAAATTCCCTGGAAACAGTTTAGTAGATAAATTAAATAGATAAGACTAACTGTTTGCATGTAAACTAAGTGTGAATATGAATTTGATTAAGTTAAGATTGCTTTGTTAAATTGGTAATGTAGATCTATAGTTTGTGCTATATAAACTTGCAAAAAGTTTAATAACCTTTCAGTGGACAAGCGGTAACAATTTTTTTAAGTCAGGGATTATATTTATGTCGATTACTTTACTTCACTGTCTTATAACTTCGTCGAGTATTAGATCTTTTAGAGATACTCCTAGCATAACCCTTTTCCATAGCTTGTTACGCGACTTTGAATTTATAGATCAGGCCTATCGTGACGGGCCAGTGGCGTGGTCGGTAAGATACTTGCTTTTCACGCCGCAGGTCATGGGTTCGATACCCACCCGAGACAAACATTAGTGATGAACATTTGTGTTTGTGTCGAGTCTGGGTGTTAATATCTATTATAAGTATATATTTACAAAAGAAAAGTTTTATAATATGTATAGTATATACCAGTTATCTGGTTTCCATAACACAAGCTCTGCTTAGCTTGGGACCAGATGACCGTGTGTGTTAATGTCCCAGAATATTTATTTATTTATTTTTATTTTATATTCAAGTCTCTGTATGTTATCGTAATATAGAAAGTTTTAATTGATGCCATTTTCATCTCTGGACTCTGTATGTGGAGCGACGTAAAAACTCGACGCAGTTTCTCATAAGCTGCCCATATTCTTCTATAAATTTATTAGCCTCATTTTCAACTTTGTTGTTACCTATCTACAGTTGTGTGAATTTCTGGAACAATTTTAAGAATAGAGCTTAATAATAATATAGTAAAACTGCAACCATGAATCACCATTGTTTTAAATAGGTCAATGAAACAGAATTGAAACCTATTAATAATTAAATAAAAAGTAATAACACTTCAATTATGCAGTGTGGGACAGAGATCTCACAACTACCTTTAGGATTGCAAGAGTTTAGGATTGCAAAGTATACTTGCCTGAATAGAATCTCACAACTAAAGATTCCGATTCCGTACACACTGTGATTTCAAACGAATTTGAAAAGGTAACTTACAAAAATCACAACAGATTTCTGAGAAGTTAAAAGAAGTAAGGGGTCGATCTCGAAACCGATGGACGTACACCACGCGAGAGGTAACAAAAGCCACCTTGCAAAGTAAATTAATCAAGCTGGAGAAACCTGATGGCACAGATTACGCAGCAAAATTACATCCTTCAGTCATGAGAATACGACCAGAAAGATGATGATGTAACTGGTAGAAATATAAACACTTTTGTTTGTGAAACGAACCCCACTTTATTAGAAAACACTCGATCAGCCTCACATGAAGTACAAAATATATTTTTGTAAGTATCTTACTGTCCGGACAGAGCTTGCAATATCCGGAGTCGCCGGATGCTCAGACAGTGCTCAAACGGGACCACAGCTTTGAGGTACATGTTTTGTATTATACTAGCCTTAGGGGTAGTAGGTGGGGTAGTATACGCTCAGGTTAGCGGCACTGAGCTATTGGTACTCCCTGCCAAGTCACTTCACACACGTCTACGTCGTCTACCCTAGTAATGCTGCGATTACAACAACGGGTGCCGCACTGCAACCCCGGACCGTAGTAGCCAAGTGTGATTGTGACGCTCCACCCCCGATGGGGGTGCCCTGGCGGACTGATGGTTGCAGCGACTGGGTGGTACACAGCGCATATACATGTGCTGTGTCCCACTCCGTTGTAGCGTTCCATGGTTGGCTAGGTCACCCATATCGGAAATTCCCCCAACACCTTTCCAATCCAAACATCCTCCATCTCAGAACCAATTCCTCAATCCTCTCTATCTTCCCTTCCCTTTCATATCCTTCCCTATCCGCTACTTGGGTCCAGTGGCCGGACCCAGGCTGCAACTCTGGCCACCCACGTGTTTGTGCCGTGCGTGGGGACCCGTAAGGGGGGATGAAGGGATCCTGGTGGCTGAGCCGAAGGGGGTAGGCGGTTTAAACCCCTGGCTGGCAACACTCCTCTTTGGCCTGGATTTCCCCTGACACGGGCGGCCGGGGACTAGCCAATCCCTGGTCAATCGGCTGTGGCGTCGGGTCAGACCGCCGTCGGCGAATGCGGACTGCCCAGGGGCGTGCAGGCGACGGCTCGGGCGCTTCACGACTGTGGTAGGTTGTAGTGCGAACGAGCTGTGCGGCCGCGTGCGTTACTGGACAGGACGTGCTATGTTTCCTGCCTATCCCTGGTGTCAACGCGACATCCCCAGTGCGGGCTCCGTGGAGGGTGGGGAGGGCAGGGAATGAACAACAACGACGAAATCTATGTATAATAAAGAAAAAAACCAAACCAAAAAAATATGAGGGAACAGCCCGCAAGGGATGGGCCTCATTCTGGCCCCTCGGGGTCTCAGGCGCCAAGCGCAAACGTAGTGAACCGGGACCGGAATCAGCAGACTACGGCTAGGGATCGTGCGCAGGAGCCAACAGGCAATAGCGCGCGAACCGGGCCTGGCCCTGAGAATGCCGGGACCGGGTCACTACCATTAAGAAGAGTGCGCCCTGTCGACTGCCGTCCTGCACCTGGAAACTTTCCCGGGCACAGCGGGATGTCGTCCGGACTGCGACCTGGAAACGGGCCCGGGCCGACGATTCCTGCTGGGTCACTAGGGGGAGCGACAGGGGCGGGTACGGCTGCTGGACAGGCGAAATCCGGAAAGACGCGCAGTGGAGCACAACGCCGAAAGAAGCGCCTAAATCGGCCGCCCTTAGACGTAGCGGCCGGGGAGGGCACCTCTTCTGGTGCGACTAGGGTGGGCACCCATGAGGTGACCATACAAAAGAGAGGAAGAGATGGGGACACCAGCGGTGGGTGTCCTGGCAAGCGGTTTAAACCGAGTACATCGTATCGGGATGCCGCAAGCATTGTCAGGATGGCCATCGTTGCGGAGGACCCATCTGCTCTTCTGGGCAGGGACGACTTACTACGAGTCCAGGATTTCCTCACGGATGCCATGGAGGAGGAGGAAGAACGTCCCCTGCCATTCATTAGACTAGGGCCAACGATAGTGTCAGGAGCAATCCTGGCACATTGTGATGGTGAGGCCGCGGTCAGGTGGCTGACCAGGCATGTAACGGGCAGAACTTCGGGTAACCTTCTATTGAAGGTTATCAATGCAAAGGATCTGCCCAAACCAATAAAAATGGCGTGGAGGGGCCTGAACATGAAACTTCAGGACCCTATAAAGGCTCTTAAGCATCTAAAGATGCACAATGAGCACATACACGTCGAGGAATGGCGGATCGTGTCCAACACTGTGGACCGCTCTGCCGAACGCTCCTCCATACGCCGCATCGTGTTGGTCGACCGGGCGTCTGCCAAAGCAATTGCTGAGGCAGACTACAGGCTACCGTCGACCCTCGAGGTGGCCCAATTCAGGGTCCTCGATGAAGGGGAACCAGTTGAGGGCCAACATGGAGAAGAGGCCCAAGGCAAGAAAGACGCTGAGGTGAAAGCGTCGGGTACGGGAGCATCCGCAGCGGAGGCGACCGAAGAAGAAGGAGTCGAGGCGGAGGCTATGTGTCGCTTGTTCTCCGGAGGTGTGGGTGTTGCTTCCTCGCCGGCTACGTCGGTGAGGACAGACGATTGCCTACACAATCTGGATGAGCTGGACATAGAGTCATCGCCTCGACCAACCGACGCAGAGATGTCCGAGGAGGACCATTAATGGGCCCCTCCCAATCGTCCCGAAACAAACACAAATGGCTTCGGAACTTAGGTGTGTACAGATAAATTTACATCACTGCAAGGCTGCTACTGCTATCCTAGCAGATCAGTATAAAAGGAATAAATTCGATATAGCTCTAATTCAGGAACCCTATATATACAAGGGGGAGATTAAAGGCCTAGGTGGGACCGTGGGAAATTTGTTTTACCATTGTTCTACTAATGACGCTAGGACCTGCATCTATATCCGCAAGGGCATAGATGCAGCTCTTAGGCGATCTCTATGTTACAGGGACCTTACAACAGTAGAGGTCACTTCAGTGAAGGGGGAAGGGCAAAAAGGAACTTTATTTTCCTCAGCCTATCTACCTTCCGAAAAAGAGGATCCGGTTTCCTTACATCTGAGGAAACTGGTGCTTCACTGCAGCAATGAGAACATAGAAGTAATCATCGGCTGCGACGCCAACGCGCACCACGTCATCTGGGGGAGTTCAGACGACAACAGCAGGGGAGAAGCGCTACTTAATTATGTGGTAAGCAACAACCTACAAATACTTAACAAAGGATGTAAACCTACTTTCTTTAATAGGCTTAGATCAGAAGTCATTGATATAACACTGGCCTCGAACAGGGCTGGTTGTAAGGTATCTTGCTGGCACGTGTCAGGAGAAGTCTCTCTATCAGACCATAACTATATATGTTTCAGGTACACAACCACAAATAGTGTGGACGTAGTACGAAGGCGAAACCCCAGACACCAACTGGGCCTCGTATCGAAGAGATCTTAAAGCAAGTCTAAGCACACCAAGAGGTCCGCTCAACTCGGTTATAGATCTAGAAATGGAAGCTGATGCAGTCAGCAATGCAGTTGTCATCAGCTGGGAAGATAATTGCCCAGAAAAGAAAACAATTGCCAAAAAAGAACCCTGGTGGACTCCTGAACTTATCAAGCAAAGACAAGAGACACGTCGGTTATTCAATGAGGCTAAAGCTAAAAAAGACTTTTCAGACTATTCCAGAGCTCTGACAAGTTACAACATTGCGGTTAGAAAATCTAAACGTCTATCTTGGAGGAACCACTGTCAAACGATTGAAACAATTCCACAAGGAATGAGAGTCAGTAAGGCTTTATCAACCACAAAATCTAACTCTCTAGGTTATGTCAAAGACACGAACGGTCGACTTACTAACTCGGGAAAAGAGACACTGGACGTCATGTTCAGGACCCATTTCCCAGAATCAGATAAGTTAACAAATCAAAAGGAGTATGCGCTGACTCTAGAAGAGCAAAGCAGGCGCACCCTGAAGGCAGACTGGACATCAGCGAAAAGAGTGGTAGATCAATCAAAGCTGAAGTGGGCTATAAATAGCTTTCAGCCGTTTAAAACCCCAGGTCCTGACGGGATATATCCAATTCTTTTACGTGAGGGAACAGATATTCTGATACCTCATCTCAGCCGCTTATTCAGGGCGTGTATCGCGTTTGGTTACATACCGAAGAAGTGGAGACAGGTTAAAGTAACGTTTATACCCAAAACGGGGAAAACTGACTATGAGGAGGCCAAAGCATATGGGTGAATATCCCCGCGGCAAATTTTACGTGTCCACGTTGAGAATCGAGGTGTTAAATTATAGGATGCTTTTGATTTTTTTTTGTAGTGAACTACGTTACTTGGTGCAGTTAGGGCCACATATGTTTTTTTTTATAAGTGTGTATAAGTAATCAGGAAAAAAAGAATCGCCTGAAAATTCAAGTTTGGTGGCTTGTCCCAGCTCCATTTTTTGATACAATTGCACTCACCTAAGTCACAATCTAAGATACAATACAAAATAAACGATTTCGTTAGTATATGCATTAGACACATTATCTGAAAACAATGAAACCATATTAGAAAATTAAATTTAAAGGCACTGGATACTCAATCAAATTTTGTCCAAGCAAATATCAAAAATTTGGTAGCACTTGTTCAACTTACTTTAACGTGAAGTTACGTGCGTATGCGATCAATCGCGTTTTATGATTTAACATCTCTCAGTCGTGCGCTGGCACTTACGCGTAAAAGGTGTGTGATTAGTGCTGTGATTTCCCGCCAAAAACGTAAATATCATCTGGAGTGGCACGGGGGACAAGAAATGTTCAATTTTGGTGGATCGATTTGCTGTTAATTTAAAAGTATTTTAACAGTAAGCTACACGTTATACGTAGTGATTTGGGTTATGAATTTAATCAGTGATAATAATTTAATTGTTACTTAAATCCCTTATTTTTAAAGTTTTTTTTTATGTCTGGTTCCAATTTTGGTGGCTCAATTTTGGTGGCTTTGGTGGCGTTTTTCCCTTTTGAACAATAAAAAAGCGAATTATAATAAAATTTTTTTACTAAGTAGGACTATGTATTATTTATTAGATCCTAATCTCTCATTACCACCACGAATAGCAAGACCTCTTGAAGCCAAAAAATTCACTAGGTACTTCAACAATCCTCTTAAGCACATTCTTCCAACGGGTAGTTATTTTCTGTTCGTCTAGTAGTTTTTATTGTTGCAACATAATTCATCATAAATTCCCTGAGCTGTAATCTGCTCTTATGCTCTATCAATAAGTTACCTACTTATATGCTTCCAATCTTTATATCCATTAGGAGAACTTAAATTATGTCCAGAACCAGTAATGGTATTAAATAGACGGCAGCAATAACAGTATACAGATTTATTTAGTGGTGAATAAAGGAGCCATTTTCTTTCTAAAGACTCCTTATTCGTCAATTAACAAATAAAGTATTTTACTCAAGTATTAGTTTTCGTTTTACCATTTGAATCTAAAAAACTTGTAGAAGTTTCGAAGAAGTCACTATTTTTATTTTAGTAAAACTCTGGCCCTTTTTGAATTCAAATATCACGGATTTCTTCCGGTAAAATGTCACCACAGTAAGTACCAGGGTCAGGAGACACATACATTCTCTAAGCTTGCAGTTATTAATTCACAATAAGTAGCTTGACCAAATGCCCAATGAAATAGATAAAAGAATTGTGACGGAATGATAAAAGTATTGCGCCTTAAAAGAAGTCATGAAAAACAAGGTACTGGGCATAAAGATCAAGAAGAAGATCTTTGATACCTGCATAATACCCTGTATCACTTAAGGATGTGAAACCTGGGCTTTGACAAAACACGATAGGAACAAACTAGCAAGATGCCAGAGAACCATGGAAAGGAGCATGCTGGGTTTGAAACTAATGGACAAAATTATAAGTATCAGGCGCAAAACCAAATTAACAGACATACTGTCACATATTGGCAAACTCAAATGGAGGTGGACGAGACATATGCTCCGCTGCTATAAAGAAGAAAGGAACAAAGAGGTGACAGTTAGCAAAACAAGAAGATGGGAAGATGATCTTGAATTGACCGTAGGACCTCTTTGGATAAGAGTGACTGTCGTCACTCTTATCCAAAGAGGTCCTACAGGAAGCAGTGGCAACGGTTGGAGGAGGCCTTAGCCATAAGGCACACCGAAATCATAGACATTTTGTATATTTAGTGTAGTTTTTAATTTTTATGTTTTTTAGTTTTATCAGTCACAACTATTCGGAACAGGCTTTATTATTATTAGTATTAAGTAGCTTGAAGTCGATGGTTCCGCATCTAATGTGTTTGTCATTTCATCACACGTAACCTCTTTTTCCTAGTGATATTCAGAGGTACTTTTGTCTTGCGGGGATGAGACTGAATAATCCCTCGGCTTATTTGTTTCTATAACTGTAATTTTTTCCCTTATTTCTTTTTGAGCTATTACTGATTTGTGAAAAAAGTGTAATGTGCCTGACGAAAAAGTTTTCAGAATAAAGGTGTGAGAGAAATTGTCAGTCCTTCTGGGCCCCTTGCGAATGAGGGCCCTGGGCACGAGCCTCGTGTGCCCTTATGGTAAAGACGGTTTTTTGCCACCAGTCGTTACATACAAAAATACAAATCTTTTCTCTCTATAATGTTAGTACAGATTAGTATAGATGAAAGTTGATAATTCCCGAAAACTTGTGAGATTCATTACATGAAGTTTTGTTAGTGAGATTGAAGTTGACAGAAAAATTCAATTTTGGTGCCATTGATTTTCAATTTTGGTGGACACTTTCAATTTTGGTGGGCGATTTTCAATTTTGGTGGCCACACTACACTTTAAACTAAAATATCTCAAAAAGTTATCGAGATATTCTTAGACCTCTTAAAGATTATTTTAGCTTTGAATTTCTATTTTTATACCAGGTCCTTACATTTCACGAAAATTGAAGAAAAAGTTTCCCCACCAAAATTGAAAAAATAAGCACGTTGTTGATATTGACCCATATAGACCAATAAGTCTATCATCGTTTATACTGAAGGCGTTGGAGAAACTGATCGATAGGTACATTAGAGATGGACCACTTAAGAGGTATCCTCTTAATGGGCGTCAATGTGCCTACCAAGCAGGTAAATCCACTGAAACGGCACTACACCTGGTAACCAACAAAGCGGAGTGTGCTTTGGAAGACCAGGAAGTGTGTTTAGCAGCTTTTCTGGATATCGAAGGAGCCTTTGATTGCACTACCTTTGATGCAATCAAGAGAGCTGCGACTGATCATGGGATTGATCCCACTGTCTGCAAATGGATAGACCACATGCTTAAAACTAGAGTGGTCTCTTCTGAACTGCTAGGCGACAAGCTCAGTGTAATGACAACTAAGGGTTGCCCCCAAGGTGGGGTACTATCTCCACTACTATGGAGCCTAGTTGTCGACTCACTCATGAATGTGTTAAACGAAGGGCCATTATACACAGTAGGCTATGCGGACGATCTAGTGGTAATGGTAACCGGCAAATTTCCCAGCATAGTTAGAGGAATCATGCAAAAAGCTTTGAAAACTGTGGAAGAATGGTGTGCAACCCAGCACCTACGAGTAAATCCCAGTAAAGCAATGTTATTACCTGTAACGAGGAAACGCATCACAGTTGAGTTCGAAAACCTTCGAATCTTCGGTTCCAGACTCAAATGCCCAAATGAGGTAAAATATCTGGGGGTAACTTTGGATAGAAAACTTACCTGGAAGGCACATGTAGACAACATAACAGCAAAGGCCACCAGGGTCTTTGGAATGTGCAGATCCACATACGGAAAAACATGGGGCTTGAAACCAAAAATTCTGTACTGGATTTACACAATGATGGTGAAACCAATCATAACCTACGGCAGCGCTGTTTGGTGGCCGAGAACCAAACAGAAAAACTGCATTGAGGCCCTATGTAAGGTACAAAGATTAGCCTGCATGGCTATAACAGGAGCCTTTACGACAACGCCGACAGCGGCAATGGAGAAGCTATTAGACCTTACGCCCCTTCATCTCGCAGTGGAAGCTGAAGCTCGGAAAGGCATTCACCGACTGGAGCAATTAGGACTAAAAGCAAAGAGAACAACTCGACACACGAGGTTCGAACAGGACAAGGAACTTGACCGAATAATGAAAATGGGTACTGACAAAATAGCGCCCATTTTCATTTTCGATCGCAGGTTTAAAATAATGCTACCCTCAAGGGAGGATTGGAAAAAAGGAATGAAACCACGAGAAGGTAAACATTCGGTATGGTATACAGATGGATCGAAAATGAAATCTGGTGCCGGAGCTGGCATATTCCATCCGGAATTTGCCTGCAGCCAAAGCATGGGTAGACTTACAACTGTGTTTCAAGCAGAAGCATATGCTGTAGCCACTTGTGCAAAAGAGAATCTCCATAGGAAGGCAAAGAATCAATCTATATTGATTCTCAGTGACAGTCAGGCGGTTCTAAAATCGCTGATGACACCAAAAATAGATTCAGGCATAATCCTGGACTGCGTTAAATCCCTAAATGTTTTGGGGACATATAACAAAGTTGGGTTGGCCTGGATCCCAGGCCATGAAGGCTATGATGGTAATGAAAAGGCTGATGAACTAGCCAGAAAGGGGTCGATGGAAGCCTTTCTTGGCCCAGAACCGTTCATTGGTGTTACGGCCGGGACGGTTAAAGGAAAATTAAAAGAATATGCCCATAAAAAACATCAGGAGTCATGGAAGAAGACCCCAGGGCTACTCCACTCCAAAAAATTCATGGGCGATTGGCCCCTGAGGTATTCTCAGAGACTGAGGGGCTTGTCCAGGACTAAAATAAGACTGGTAGTAGGTGCACTAACTGGGCACTTTGGGCTGCAGAAACACCTGTTTAAAATAGGGCTAGCAGACAGTTCCACTTGCTTAGCTTGTGGAGACGCTGAAGAAACCATGGAGCATATACTATGCGAATGCGATTCGCTGGCGCGAAAACGCATGAATGCATTAGGAATGGACCGCCCTACTCCTGATGAATACGGCCTCATGTGTCCCCGACAATTAGCAGCGGTCATGGAAGAACTGTGTGGAGGGAGAATACCTGAGGCTTTATAGTATCAAGGGGAAGCACAAAAGATCCAGCTGGGTCGAAGTGCTCTGGATCTACCAGCCCCATTTATAAGATAAGATAAGATACTAGCCTTCAAACATGCATCCAAATGATGCAAAAAAAAAAGAATAAAACCTCGTTCTTTCATTGCACCGTTAAATTACAAAAAAAAAGCATTATTAATCAGGGCGTCAGGATTCCTTGTATTCCTTTTATTAAGTTTTTTTTATTCGACATAAAATCAGGAAATCACTGACGATCTATTCATAATAATATCAGATAGTACAGCAGCTCACGGTAACAGTATGAATACTAAATATGTTTCTTTATCCCTAGTTTACACTGACGAATCGTTTAGAGATGATTAAAGATAAGACTACGCGTGTGTAATGTTTTGTTGTGCAGTGCAGACGTCCATTATCAAAAACTTGATTTTTTAGTTCTAAGAAAAACTAAAAACTTGTATTTATTGAAATTTGTTAAAATTTTATTTTTTTTAATGTTTGAACACTAGTTGATTTTATTTTATTCATTACAGACATAAATACCATTTCTTTTTCCCTTTAATAGTGCATAGAAGTACGTATAAACTAGCTTTCCGCTCGTGATTTTGTCTACGCGATACAATGAAATCGCCCGAAACGAAACTTAAAACCTTTGACTTTTTAATTACAACCTGACGTATTTTTTCCTATAAGAGGTTTTAGGACGGGATTGTAATAACGTTTTTGTAATTATCAATGTGCTTAAGCTGAACTATTTCATATCTATATATATCTCTACTCCTTCTGTCTTTTTTCAATTCTTTAATGTACTATTGTGTGTGTTAACTATTGGTGTGTACAATAAACTTTTAGTCAGTGGCATTTTATTGGACTACCAAATAATAAGTTCCGTCTATCAACCTCCACTCTTAATAACCCTGCACCCACTCTACACTTTTATTTTGAAGTCTATTCATAGGTATATTCTAATATTTGACGGGCCGGTGGCGTGGTCGGTATGATACTTGCTTTTCACGCTGCAGGTCGTGGGTTCGATTCCCACCCGAGACAAACATTAGTGATGAACATTAGTGTTTGTGTCGAGTCTGGGTGTATAAATATCTATTATAAGTATATATTTACAAAAGAAAAGTATTATAAAATATGTATAGTATATACCAGTTATCTGGTTTCCATAACACAAGCTCTGCTTAGTTTGGGACCAGAAGACCGTGTGTGTTAATATCCCAAATTATTTATTATTCCACAGAAAGGAAACCCGATTTTCTAAACAAAAGCATAACTCACTTAGCACGAACTTAACCGAGGGTTAAGAAACGAATCGTGTTAAACTTGTATGAAGCGGTTTCAACTGGAAATATGTTAATGGTTCTTTAAACTTGTTTGAATTAGTTTTCTTTTTGAATGACGCGCCGCTGTTTGCTTTAATGCAGTATCGAGTACAATTACGATGTAATGGGGCGAATGATTGTGAGCGATTGAAAAGTTTTTGGGAAAGACTTCGATTTAATACGAAACCCTACAACCGATGTTTATTTTATATTCTATAAATAGCTTGTGTCAACGCACAGCACTATGGCGAGAACGGAAGGCGGGGGGAAGGAAGCCCTCCCGCGCGGCCGCGGCTGATATAACCTATAACCACGTTACCTGCAAACTATACCAGACGTTTAAAAAATATGAAAAGGATTGAAGGTCCGCCGTCTTGGACTGGAGTGCGCAGCAGCTTCACATTTTAGAACATACAGTTTGTTTGTTTAATGAACAGCTTGCTCTTGACCAAAACATGCCTGTAAGTGAAGCAATGTGAGTGCAGTATGTAGGGTCCCTAACAATAGTAAAATTATATTGCAAAATGTTTTTCTACGGCCACCATCATTAACGGAGCTCTTTCGATGGATCAATCTTCTTGCGACCACGACTGGTGCAACCCGTGTCGAAACGTTACGCCATTTTTTGCCTTTTAATAGGCTTGCGCTTAACCACCTGATGTGAAGCACTGGTGTAGTCTATGATGGATTGCCCCTACCCAGTTAATACTGGTTCACTCGTGACTTGAAGACAGGCAGATTAAAGCTATCGGGAAACATAGAATGCCGGTAGCAAATTCCACAACTTGGTTCTACGTCGACGCAGTAATAAAGAGTTAATACAACCTTCCATCGAGCAGCGGTGGCGCAGCGGTATGGGCTTCATCTTAGAAAAATAAGATCGCGGGTTCGAATCCCGGCCGTGCCCATCTTTGTATGAATTGTTTCATCTCCGCTGCTCAATATCGGTCACGGAAAACATCGTGAGCAAACCAGCATGTCTAAAAACTAATCATTCGAGGAAATGTGACATCCACCAACCCGCACTTAGCCAGCGTGTGTGGATTATGGCCTAATCTCTCGCAACTGACAAGATACTTGAGAGAAGAACCGTGCCCAGCAGTGGGATACTACAAAGGGTTGAAGTGTGAAACCTTTCCATATTTTTTGTACTTATTTATACGATTGGTGGCTGAGTCACCTTCGTCCGTGGGTGCACACCCTTCCCCACACGTGGTCCCCGGGTGGTGCAAATCAGGTGACAATCAACTGGTGGTAGGCTTCGGACGTGGTTAGTGACCACCCAGCAGACAAAGCCTCTCCGCCAAGCGGCCTTGTTGTGTTCCGGTGCGATGTCTGGTGATACCATAAAGAGAGGGTGGGTCGGAATTGTTGTTCCTTTAAGGTTTCTAACCATATGGAGGCTCATTCCACTGCCACCGTCTCACCGTTAATTATTCGTAGTCACGAGTGAATCGGTATATTAGGCTGGCGCTTTCCATCGTAGACTACATCATTGCTTAACATCAGGCAAGTTGTAGTCAAGCGCCAGCCTATCGCAGAATAAAAAAAACCCGAATTGTCAACAAACCAGCCCCTTATTCTAAAACATTTTAATCACCAAGAGTTATAGCTTACAAAAAGGCAGCTTAAAAGTAATGCAAGACTAAAAGCTCACTAGTCTTAGCTTGAGATTTATGTGGCGTAGTAAGGAAAATCAGTAGCCGTGACGGACAACCCGTGGAACGGAACGGAACGTTAAAAGTTGGAATAAAATAGAGACGCCCAGATTGGTTTAACGTCGATGTAGTTAAAGTTGTTTGTTTTTAAATAATAATTTGTAAGTATTTTTACTCATATTCTGTGTATAACAAAAGACTTAGGGAGAGGAGAGTGTGCATCAAAGAGCCAGGTTATGAAAGAGCCGATGTGATTTTTTCTAACTTGCCTTGCCTAACTTGTCTATATTGAGGACTAGCGGACCCCGCAGACTTCGTCTTGTCCGGCAAATCAGTGCCACCTACCGGGTCCGAAAATAAATAACGACCGATTCTCAGACCTATCGAATATAGATACTTATTAGATTCCACAAAAATCGGTCAAGCCGTCTCGGAGGAGATAGTTTTATTTTTCTTTGCATTAGAACCATCCTCGTACTTCAAGGAATATTCTAATAATAAGAATTAGCGAAATCGGTCCAGCCGTTCACGCGTGATGGCGTGACCAAGGGAAATAGTATTCATTTTTATATATAACTAGCTCACCTGGCGAACTTCGTACCGCCTTAGCGTAAATTGGATGCACTACTTTTTTTGCATGTTCTTAATATTTTTTCCATAAAAACCTTGTACAGAGTATTAGAAAACTACAAAAAAAAAATCAGCCAAATCGGTCAAGCCGTTTTCATGCTATGTCGTTACAACGGAAAACGGGTTTCCTTTTTTGATATTTATAGACTAGCTTCCACCCGCGGCATTGCCCGCGAAATTGATCTCACTAATCTTGTTTCTTCAGGATAAGTTTTGAAAAATCCTTTCTTAATGCCTAGACCCCATAAGGAACCTATGTGCCAAATTTAGAGTCTCCAGACCCAGCGGTTTGGGCTCTGCGTTGATATGTCAGTCAGTCAGTTTCTTCTTTTGTATATTTAAGAAGAAGATGATGGCGGACAGAATGGATGCGCCCATTTTCAAGCGATACACGACCGTGTATAAGTTTATGGGCTGCGTCCATTTGCTCATACCTATCTATCTATTTTGTTATAAAATTAAGTTCTTTTGTTTTATATTACTAACGTGGGGGCTGAGTCACCTTCGTCCGTGGGAGTACACCTTTTATCTGAATCCCCACACGTGGCCGCCGGGTGGTATAAATCAGGTGACAATCAACTAGTAATTAAGTTTACTTGTAATTAACTGGTGGTAGGCTTTCGCCGTGGTTAGTGACCACCCACCAGACAAAGACGCACCGCCAAGCGGCCTTGTCGAGTTCCGGTGCGATGTCTGGTGACACCATTTACCAGTACTTATCTGTGTACCTTACATCTCTCTAAACCATTTATCAAGATGTTTTTGGCATCCTATGCGTTTATACTAGTGGGCTAATTTTTATGCGGAATTTATTTATTTCAAAGTTGAAGTACTTGAAATAGCTTTTAGCTATTTGAATAGCGGTAGTCTGTCTTACGTAAGACGTTACTTTATCGTTTGAGGTTTATTTTTATTCTTCGATAGGCTGGCGCTAGACTATAACTTGCCTGATGTTAAGCAATGATGTAGTCTACGATGGAATGCATCAGCCCAGTATACCGATTCACTCGAGGTAGGGAATCATAAAAACGGCAGGTAGTACCTACATGATAATGTCGAAAACAATAATGTTATATCAACTTGTCATTTTCATTAAACCATTTTTCGTATGGTTTAACTCTGAATCAATGTTTGGTTCCTTTGAATGTACCCTGTCTATTAGAAAAGCCATCCTCCTTTTATGTCCAAATCCTTTGTTAAACCAAAATATGAAAATATTATCAAACACGTTCCGAGGTCACTGAGATAAAATTTAATTTGACAGGTTGACTGCTTGAAGTGTGTACCGTAGGCAAACGGAATAGCGTGTTAGCCTTTACCAGTTTAGGTCATCCCGTACCCAATAAAATAAAATTATGGGACTTTTCTGATTTCTTAGCACCAATTTCTAGTCTGGAAGTAGCTAATGTGACAACCTCGCGCTTTGAAGAGAAGAACGCTAAACCGTTGGTCCTGCTCCCGATTTGTTACCGGACGTTGCGACTTTGAGAGTAACTATACATAATGAATTTGTGTTTGGCTTGGCATTGACATCGGAAAATGTTTGGATTATGACCTGAACACTCATAACTCAATAATTTCTACAAAAATGAAAAAAGGCATATTTTATACATTATCAACAAATTTATGACTTAACTTAATGTTCTATGTATGGATGGGGCAGACAGTATCCACAGTACGTCACCATGTCGAAAGGTCTTGAGCTTCGCGCTTTTCTTCGCTCCAGGTCATCCATATCGCCTTTGCTTCTGCAGTGATCGTCCGCCGCCAGGATTGCTTAAGGCAGTCACGTCCCAGCTTTTCTTAAGGATTCCAGTTTAACAAATTCATAGTAGTAGATACTATAACTGAAAAGATATTCAAAGAAAAACCTACTTACCTAATTTTACTAAGATAAATTAAACTTTTTAAAGATTTAAAGAGATCTAAGTTGGTTGTCAAAAACTCCTCCGCGTTGATGTCGATTGGTACGGTGCCAAGGAGGCCTATAGCAATCCCACGTTGTATGGCAACGCTTAATCTTTGGCTTGAGTGTAGGCTAGCCTTCTTGTAACTTCTTTTTTTTCTTCTTCCTTCTTCTTTACTATTAAAATAAGTAGTTGGTAAGAGACCCACGCCAGTAGTATTAGTCTAAAGAGTTTTTACTTAGTAAAGTAAAATTTCGAACATGTCGAGTTGCACAGTATTGGTACGGTGAAATAAGGATTATGAATACTTTGGCTTTCAACCAACGAGTGTTCGCGTAAGATTAGAGCGAAAATATGAGACTCAATCAATCGACTCGAATGAATGATTCAATAAAACTGTGTTTCATGTTTTAGATGAAAGGTAAAGCTGTCAATTTTGGCTATAATAGTTAAAAATAATGATAATAATAATAATTAAATTGTTTAGGTATTTATATTATACTTATATTCGGTGAAGGAAAACATCGTCAGGAAACCGGCATGTCCAAGAACTAATCATTCGAGGACATGTGACATCTATCAACCCGCACTTGGCCAGCGTGTGTGGATTAAAGCCTAAACTCTCTCAACTCATAAGATAGTTGAGAGAAGACCGGTGCCCAGAAGTGGGACACTAAGAAAGGTTAAAGTGAGAGACTAAAGTGAGAGGTATATAATAAAAGATCACAATTTTCAAATAAATAAAATATCTAACAATATAAAAGACTAAATTTGTAAATGAACTAAAACTAGGTTGGCAGGTCCAGATTTAGACTACAAAGTACTTAAAAATACTTAAAATAATACGTGGTAAT